>OZ007490.1:18921486-20229674 GCA_963931815.1 Caenorhabditis plicata | reverse complement strand
GGATCCTTGTCCAATTTCAACTTTATGGTCAGACAAATGCCTCACTCTTAATAGAAATGGATCCTTGTCCATTTCAACTTTATGGTCAGACAAATGCCTCACTCTTAATAGAAATGGATCCTTGTCCATTTCAACTTTATGGTCAGACAAATGCCTCACTCTTAATAGAAATGGATCCTTGTCCATTTCAACTTTATGGTCAGACAAATGCCTCACTCTTAATAGAAATGGATCCTTGTCCATTTCAACTTTATGTCAGACAAATGCCTCACTCTTAATAGAAATGGATCCTTGTCCATTTCAACTTTATGGTCAGACAAATGCCTCACTCTTAATAGAAATGGATCCTTGTCCATTTCAACTTTATGGTCAGACAAATGCCTCACTCTTAATAGAAATGGATCCTTGTCCATTTCAACTTTATGGTCAGACAAATGCCTCACTCTTAATAGAAATGGATCCTTGTCCATTTCAACTTTATGGTCAGACAAATGCCTCACTCTTAATAGAAATGGATCCTTGTCCATTTCAACTTTATGGTCAGACAAATGCCTCACTCTTAATAGAAATGGATCCTTGTCCATTTCAACTTTATGGTCAGACAAATGCCTCACTCTTAATAGAAATGGATCCTTGTCCATTTCAACTTTATGGTCAGACAAATGCCTCACTCTTAATAGAAATGGATCCTTGTCCATTTCAACTTTATGGTCAGACAAATGCCTCACTCTTAATAGAAATGGATCCTTGTCCATTTCAACTTTATGGTCAGACAAATGCCTCACTCTTAATAGAAATGGATCCTTGTCCATTTCAACTTTATGTCAGACAAATGCCTCACTCTTAATAGAAATGGATCCTTGTCCATTTCAACTTTATGGTCAGACAAATGCCTCACTCTTAATAGAAATGGATCCTTGTCCATTTCAACTTTATGGTCAGACAAATGCCTCACTCTTAATAGAAATGGATCCTTGTCCATTTCAACTTTATGGTCAGACAAATGCCTCACTCTTAATAGAAATGGATCCTTGTCCATTTCAACTTTATGGTCAGACAAATGCCTCACTCTTAATAGAAATGGATCCTTGTCCATTTCAACTTTATGGTCAGACAAATGCCTCACTCTTAATAGAAATGGATCCTTGTCCATTTCAACTTTATGTTCAGACAAATGCCTCACTCTTAATAGAAATGGATCCTTGTCCATTTCAACTTTATGGTCAGACAAATGCCTCACTCTTAATAGAAATGGATCCTTATCCATTTCAACTTTATGGTCAGACAAATGCCTCACTCTTAATAGAAATGGATCCTTGTCCATTTCAACTTTATGGTCAGACAAATGCCTCACTCTTAATAGAAATGGATCCTTGTCCATTTCAACTTTATGGTCAGACAAATGCCTCACTCTTAATAGAAATGGATCCTTGTCCATTTCAACTTTATGGTCAGACAAATGCCTCACTCTTAATAGAAATGGATCCTTGTCCATTTCAACTTTATGGTCAGACAAATGCCTCACTCTTAATAGAAATGGATCCTTGTCCATTTCAACTTTATGGTCAGACAAATGCCTCACTCTTAATAGAAATGGATCCTTATCCATTTCAACTTTATGGTCAGACAAATGCCTCACTCTTAATAGAAATGGATCCTTGTCCATTTCAACTTTATGGTCAGACAAATGCCTCACTCTTAATAGAAATGGATCCTTGATCCATTTCAACTTTATGGTCAGACAAATGCCTCACTCTTAATAGAAATGGATCCTTGTCCATTTCAACTTTATGGTCAGACAAATGCCTCACTCTTAATAGAAATGGATCCTTGTCCATTTCAACTTTATGGTCAGACAAATGCCTCACTCTTAATAGAAATGGATCCTTGTCCATTTCAACTTTATGGTCAGACAAATGCCTCACTCTTAATAGAAATGGATCCTTATCCATTTCAACTTTATGGTCAGACAAATGCCTCACTCTTAATAGAAATGGATCCTTGTCCATTTCAACTTTATGGTCAGACAAATGCCTCACTCTTAATAGAAATGGATCCTTGTCCATTTCAACTTTATGGTCAGACAAATGCCTCACTCTTAATAGAAATGGATCCTTGTCCATTTCAACTTTATGGTCAGACAAATGCCTCACTCTTAATAGAAATGGATCCTTGTCCATTTCAACTTTATGGTCAGACAAATGCCTCACTCTTAATAGAAATGGATCCTTGTCCATTTCAACTTTATGGTCAGACAAATGCCTCACTCTTAATAGAAATGGATCCTTATCCATTTCAACTTTATGGTCAGACAAATGCCTCACTCTTAATAGAAATGGATCCTTATCCATTTCAACTTTATGGTCAGACAAATGCCTCACTCTTAATAGAAATGGATCCTTGTCCATTTCAACTTTATGGTCAGACAAATGCCTCACTCTTAATAGAAATGGATCCTTGTCCATTTCAACTTTATGTTCAGACAAATGCCTCACTCTTAATAGAAATGGATCCTTGTCCATTTCAACTTTATGTTCAGACAAATGCCTCACTCTTAATAGAAATGGATCCTTGTCCATTTCAACTTTATGGTCAGACAAATGCCTCACTCTTAATAGAAATGGATCCTTATCCATTTCAACTTTATGGTCGACAAATGCCTCACTCTTAATAGAAATGGATCCTTGTCCATTTCAACTTTATGGTCAGACAAATGCCTCACTCTTAATAGAAATGGATCCTTATCCATTTCAACTTTATGGTCAGACAAATGCCTCACTCTTAATAGAAATGGATCCTTGTCCATTTCAACTTTATGGTCAGACAAATGCCTCACTCTTAATAGAAATGGATCCTTATCCATTTCAACTTTATGGTCAGACAAATGCCTCACTCTTAATAGAAATGGATCCTTGTCCATTTCAACTTTATGGTCAGACAAATGCCTCACTCTTAATAGAAATGGATCCTTATCCATTTCAACTTTATGGTCAGACAAATGCCTCACTCTTAATAGAAATGGATCCTTATCCATTTCAACTTTATGGTCAGACAAATGCCTCACTCTTAATAGAAATGGATCCTTGTCCATTTCAACTTTATGGTCAGACAAATGCCTCACTCTTAATAGAAATGGATCCTTGTCCATTTCAACTTTATGGTCAGACAAATGCCTCACTCTTAATAGAAATGGATCCTTGTCCATTTCAACTTTATGTTCAGACAAATGCCTCACTCTTAATAGAAATGGATCCTTGTCCATTTCAACTTTATGGTCAGACAAATGCCTCACTCTTAATAGAAATGGATCCTTATCCATTTCAACTTTATGGTCAGACAAATGCCTCACTCTTAATAGAAATGGATCCTTGTCCATTTCAACTTTATGGTCAGACAAATGCCTCACTCTTAATAGAAATGGATCCTTGTCCATTTCAACTTTATGGTCAGACAAATGCCTCACTCTTAATAGAAATGGATCCTTATCCATTTCAACTTTATGGTCAGACAAATGCCTCACTCTTAATAGAAATGGATCCTTGTCCATTTCAACTTTATGGTCAGACAAATGCCTCACTCTTAATAGAAATGGATCCTTGTCCATTTCAACTTTATGGTCAGACAAATGCCTCACTCTTAATAGAAATGGATCCTTGTCCATTTCAACTTTATGTTCAGACAAATGCCTCACTCTTAATAGAAATGGATCCTTGTCCATTTCAACTTTATGGTCAGACAAATGCCTCACTCTTAATAGAAATGGATCCTTGTCCATTTCAACTTTATGGTCAGACAAATGCCTCACTCTTAATAGAAATGGATCCTTATCCATTTCAACTTTATGGTCAGACAAATGCCTCACTCTTAATAGAAATGGATCCTTGTCCATTTCAACTTTATGGTCAGACAAATGCCTCACTCTTAATAGAAATGGATCCTTGTCCATTTCAACTTTATGGTCAGACAAATGCCTCACTCTTAATAGAAATGGATCCTTGTCCATTTCAACTTTATGGTCAGACAAATGCCTCACTCTTAATAGAAATGGATCCTTATCCATTTCAACTTTATGGTCAGACAAATGCCTCACTCTTAATAGAAATGGATCCTTGTCCATTTCAACTTTATGGTCAGACAAATGCCTCACTCTTAATAGAAATGGATCCTTATCCATTTCAACTTTATGGTCAGACAAATGCCTCACTCTTAATAGAAATGGATCCTTGTCCATTTCAACTTTATGGTCAGACAAATGCCTCACTCTTAATAGAAATGGATCCTTGTCCATTTCAACTTTATGGTCAGACAAATGCCTCACTCTTAATAGAAATGGATCCTTGTCCATTTCAACTTTATGGTCAGACAAATGCCTCACTCTTAATAGAAATGGATCCTTGTCCATTTCAACTTTATGGTCAGACAAATGCCTCACTCTTAATAGAAATGGATCCTTGTCCATTTCAACTTTATGGTCAGACAAATGCCTCACTCTTAATAGAAATGGATCCTTGTCCATTTCAACTTTATGGTCAGACAAATGCCTCACTCTTAATAGAAATGGATCCTTGTCCATTTCAACTTTATGGTCAGACAAATGCCTCACTCTTAATAGAAATGGATCCTTGTCCATTTCAACTTTATGTTCAGACAAATGCCTCACTCTTAATAGAAATGGATCCTTATCCATTTCAACTTTATGGTCAGACAAATGCCTCACTCTTAATAGAAATGGATCCTTGTCCATTTCAACTTTATGGTCAGACAAATGCCTCACTCTTAATAGAAATGGATCCTTGTCCATTTCAACTTTATGGTCAGACAAATGCCTCACTCTTAATAGAAATGGATCCTTGTCCATTTCAACTTTATGTTCAGACAAATGCCTCACTCTTAATAGAAATGGATCCTTGTCCATTTCAACTTTATGTTCAGACAAATGCCTCACTCTTAATAGAAATGGATCCTTATCCATTTCAACTTTATGGTCAGACAAATGCCTCACTCTTAATAGAAATGGATCCTTGTCCATTTCAACTTTATGGTCAGACAAATGCCTCACTCTTAATAGAAATGGATCCTTATCCATTTCAACTTTATGGTCAGACAAATGCCTCACTCTTAATAGAAATGGATCCTTGTCCATTTCAACTTTATGGTCAGACAAATGCCTCACTCTTAATAGAAATGGATCCTTGTCCATTTCAACTTTATGGTCAGACAAATGCCTCACTCTTAATAGAAATGGATCCTTGTCCATTTCAACTTTATGGTCAGACAAATGCCTCACTCTTAATAGAAATGGATCCTTATCCATTTCAACTTTATGGTCAGACAAATGCCTCACTCTTAATAGAAATGGATCCTTGTCCATTTCAACTTTATGGTCAGACAAATGCCTCACTCTTAATAGAAATGGATCCTTATCCATTTCAACTTTATGGTCAGACAAATGCCTCACTCTTAATAGAAATGGATCCTTGTCCATTTCAACTTTATGGTCAGACAAATGCCTCACTCTTAATAGAAATGGATCCTTGTCCATTTCAACTTTATGGTCAGACAAATGCCTCACTCTTAATAGAAATGGATCCTTGTCCATTTCAACTTTATGGTCAGACAAATGCCTCACTCTTAATAGAAATGGATCCTTATCCATTTCAACTTTATGGTCAGACAAATGCCTCACTCTTAATAGAAATGGATCCTTGTCCATTTCAACTTTATGTTCAGACAAATGCCTCACTCTTAATAGAAATGGATCCTTGTCCATTTCAACTTTATGGTCAGACAAATGCCTCACTCTTAATAGAAATGGATCCTTGTCCATTTCAACTTTATGGTCAGACAAATGCCTCACTCTTAATAGAAATGGATCCTTGTCCATTTCAACTTTATGGTCAGACAAATGCCTCACTCTTAATAGAAATGGATCCTTATCCATTTCAACTTTATGGTCAGACAAATGCCTCACTCTTAATAGAAATGGATCCTTGTCCATTTCAACTTTATGGTCAGACAAATGCCTCACTCTTAATAGAAATGGATCCTTATCCATTTCAACTTTATGGTCAGACAAATGCCTCACTCTTAATAGAAATGGATCCTTGGAATGGAATGATATTTCTATGACAATATTTTTTTATTTTCAGATATTTTTCCAGAAGGTTCTGCTTCGCCTTGCCAATGGTGACCAAGCCGTCTTCAGAATACCGATACTTCTTCGAGTTGTCCTGGTGGTAGACTTCTCGCGTACGAATTTCGATGATTATTAAATTTAATGTAATAATTAATTATTTGTATAACATAAGTTTTACTTGGAATCAAAAAAGAATTCCATTATTGTTTTGAAATTTTAATATGTTGTTTTTTATTTTGTTTCAGACATGATTCGTGTTTAAAACGGAATTTGATTGGAAGAAGAGCAGATCGAGTGGAAGTGAAGAGAATGATGTAAGTCCTTATTAAATATTAACCATGTTAAAATTTGAAAGCAAAAACCCGGTTTAATACGCCACCAGAAATTAAAAATAAATAATTGTCTTATTGATGGCTTCAGATCGTCCTTGAACCATGGTGATAGTTATCATATTTAGGGTCTGAATTGAATCCCCTTAAAAGTCGGCAGAAATTATAAACAGCGGATATCAGTAATTCGTGATTGAATTTTGTTCAATTTGATTTTACCGGTATCATGCGTGGATTTGGTTTGTGGTATAAGTTGTGAGTATAGCGGACTTTCGCCGCCTAGGTCGGTCTTGATTCATTGACATTGTTCATCAAGAATTTTAATTTGTTTCCCTTGCTCTTTGTAGCGTTTTAAGAGCCCAGTACCCTCCCCCATTTCTTGAGATAATAAATTGCTATTTGCGCGTGTTGATCCTTGAAGAATCTTCATCCAACGAATCGTAAACTTTTTCATTCACAATTTTGCTGATGAACCTCGTCGATTTTGTAGTTAAATTATCAATCTTGCGAGGTTATTAAATAGTGCGGCATCGGCGTAATGTAAGATTGGGCAACCACTTGGTGCACGTACGTGGTCCGGATCGACAAAAAAGAGGAGTCAACCGCACAGGTCGACCGAACGAGCAGCAAATGATTTTTGACGAAATCTCGATCTCACATTGACATAGACTACACTGTAAGCACGCTGGTTTTTGAATTTTTTGAATTTGGCGGCTTGATTACATTGTAGCCTCTGTCAATGTAGGCATGAGATTTGGAATAAATTTCATTTTATTTGAATTCGCTCATCTTGTGCGGCTGCATATCTGAATTAAATCAATCATTTGAATATTTATATTAACTTTTCTGTTTTCAGGTTCCATCGGGGGAAAATGTTCGACGTCAATTTTTTGAGTGTTTTGCGAATATATCAATCAACATATATCGTTAACCGAGTTTGAATGGAGTCAATACAAGGATTTCAATGAGTAATTGGTTCGTTCATTTGTTTAAAACACTTATTTTCATAAATTTAAATAATTGTTGAATCCTGATTAATTAATCTGGATGGATCTGTTTATTCTCATATTAATTACTGAAAATTCGATTGTTCGATACTGTAGATTAGATATAAAAGTGTTCTCTGACCGTCCCCATCCTCATAAAATAACGCAGTGTCTTTAATAAAGGTTTAATAATATACAGTATCATGACGGCCTCGCCTTGAAAAGAATATTTTTGGTACAATTATTTCAGTTTTTCTGAATTTCATATTTCTATATCATCTTGAATAAATAAATAAGTTTAATTAGGGTCCGTCAATATCAATTTATACAAAATTTTAAATTTAATAATATCAGTCAACTTTTTAAATCAAATTTTGGTGGTAAAACTGTTTTGATCTATACGAATGGCGTTGCAAATTTCATTTGAAACAATTTTTGTTTTTTGTGGTTAATTATTTCTTTCTTCTTTGTATTTTTATTAAATTTTTTCGATGAAAAGATTCTTTAATAGAAACGTGCTTAGTATTTAGTTGTAAATATTTATTATGATAATCACTCAATTGTAGAATTATCTAATTTACTTATTAACTTATCAATCTCCTCAATTCAAATTAATGCCAATTGACGTCTCTTTAATTCGACCAAAATGGAAGTTTGTCTAATCGCGGGCATTCAAAAATTGTCATTGGAGCGCACTATCAAATTCGCTATTTTTTTTTAATTAATTTTTTTTTCTTTAAAATATAATGAATTCTCCCTATGATCCTGGGAGTTGCTCCATTGCTGCATTTTGGCTATAAATTATAATCTACAGAGTAATTAAAAAATCATTACTTAAATAATATGTCTCCATATACTCCATGAATTTGCTGGCATCCTCATTGTTTTCTACCATGAGCATGTCAGACATACTTTGCCACATCCTGTCTACTTCCTGCTGTAATGGTTCTTTTAGTATAACATTCAAGACTTTCAAACAGTTGTCCAGTAAGTCACCCTAAATATAGTACAAATAAGAATATTTAATAACCAATACAAACCTTTAAATGCTGTTTAGCCTTTTTTTTCCACGCCCTAAAAACGTGCCATCGGCATAACAATTTTTTGGTAATATTTTGGTTTTCTGGGAATACCTTAAAAATCTGTTTAAAAGAAATATTTATTTACTGACCTGAATGTACCCATTCCAAAACGCTGATGCTTCATCAGACATAAATGTTTTCGGGCAGAATGTCGGCATTAATTTTTTTATACATCCAAAAAGCGTTGATATATCATTTGATCGAGATGTGTGGGACAGAAGAAATGCTAAGGTTTATTAAATTAATGGATTTTTACAATTAACTACCTATAGGGACGCCTTTGTCGAACTCGTTCATTGCTAAAACTGTAGTTAACTTTAAATTATACCTTGTAATATTATGGGTATCGTCTATAGTTATACCACGACCAGAGTAATCTTTCATCCATTGAAGTTGCTGTGGGGTGATTATCACTGAAATCCCACGGAATATATATATATATATAATCAAAATCTAAGAATATGAAAGGTTTGATTTGATCATTTTTGAATTATTTTCAATGGTCTCAAATATAACATGAAACAAATATTCAATTTATGTTAATAATTTCTCATTTTTTCATTATATTTCTACAAAATTTCTAGATCAAATCAGATTTATTACTTTTATTTTTTTATGAAAATAAAATTGGAATCGTCAATTTCTTAGATTTTCATAATATATTAATAAATAAACAAATGATAAATGTGTAACCTAATTTAAATTCGCTGCCAGTTGTATCTTTCGGTGGCACATAAAGTTGAAAGCCATCGTTGACGTCTCCGTTATCGATTCTAGTTAATAATGAATTTAAATCATTCTCGTGTAGACGTCCTGGGATATAATTCATTTTATGGCGGAAATTCCTTAAATAATATTATTGTTAAACTTATTAGGCTTAGTATAAAATACCACAAATCTTGAGTAGTGACATAGAATAGCCTATTCGTATGTGGATAATTTTCCCTTAATTTCAAAATAATCTGCATGTTGGTCATACCGTCTCGAAGTAATCTGAATTAAAAATTATTTAGCACTAAAACAAATTTAAACTTTTCGACAATTATTTTCTGCTGATAGCTATATTTTAGAGATTCGTAATCTATATTATGGTTCAAATGACTGAAGCACGCCTCAACACTAATCTTCCCATTTTCCGCTGTTTTAACCTTTAATGAATAAATACATATTATATTTTTAATATTAATAATTAATATACCTTCATATACGCTGTACATCTCTCATCAATCTTATCATTTTCATGACCTGCTCTTATCGCTGATTGTTGCTTGTAATTTCCCTTCCGCACTCGATGGCATATGTTATATTCCACATGTGTTCCATTTATATCTGTCGACGATGAAATTCTAAATGAAGTTCCCGTATGTTCCTCTCTTGTTGAACGCCAAATCTATAATAAATGAACCAATAATTAATAATAAGATATAAACAACCATATAATCTTCAAAACAATCAAATTCTTTGTGTTCCATTTCAAATGCTCCATTATCGTTATGCTCTTTTGTCATGTGCTGTCTCAAACCTGAAATAGATGCAAACTTACCATAGCATATCCCACATTCCACTCGTTCGCCATCAGAATAAATCTAAAATTTTTAATATTATATTTAATATAAATTATTAGCATGAATACCTTCCCATGAATATTCTTACAATGATATTTCATTCCTTTTACACTTTTCAATTGAACATCGCAGTGTGGACAATTCAATAGAACATGTGTTTCATTGTTCTTGCGAGTGCGAAGTTCCTGAAGACCATTATCAAACTTACTCATCTCCTCGAACCCATAGCCATGAATTCTTCTTAAATGACTTCTCAAATTTTTTGGAATTTGAGAATAACCACAGTTTTCAGGGCATTCAAAAACTGTAGATGAAATTGAGCACATTTTAACTTTGTTACTTGAATTAAATTCGAGTAAAAAATTTATTTAAAAAAAAATAGCGAATTTGATAGTGCGCTCCAATGACAATTTTTGAATGCCCGCGATTAGACAAACTTCCATTTTGGTCGAATTAAAGAGACGTTGCCAATTGACTCTTATAGGTTAAAATTTTATTTTTTTAAATAATTTTAAGTTGATTAAGGTTGAGATGGGTCCTGGCGGGATGGAGCTGTGCAATGATCAATCTCCTCAATTCAGTTAATCATATTCAGTTTCATCCTGTCGGGACACTTTTAATATGAGTCCATGCTGAGTGTTCTCACTCATTATTTGGACTCTTATAGGTTAACATTTTATTTTTTTAAATAATTTTAAGTTGATTAAGGTTGAGATGGGTCCTGGCGGAATGGAGCTGTGCGATGATCAATCTCCTCAATTCAGTTAATCATATTCAGTTTCATCCTGTCGGGACACTTGGAATATGAGTCCATGCTGAGTGTTCTCACTCATTATTTGGACTCTTATAGGTTAACATTTTATTTTTTTAAATAATTTTAAGTTGATTAAGGTTGAGATGGGTCCTGGCGGAATGGAGCTGTGCGATGATCAATCTCCTCAATTCAGTTAATCATATTCAGTTTCATCCTGTCGGGACACTTGGAATATGAGTCCATGCTGAGTGTTCTCACTCATTATTTGGACTCTTATAGGTTAAAATTTTATTTTTTTAAATAATTTTAAGTTGATTAAGGTTGAGATGGGTCCTGGCGGGATGGAGCTGTGCGATGATCAATCTCCTCAATTCAGTTAATCATATTCAGTTTCATCCTGTCGGGACACTTGGAATATGAGTCCATGCTGAGTGTTCTCACTCATTATTTAGACTCTTATAGGTTAAAATTTTATTTTTTGGATTAAATTTTAAGTTGATTAAGGCTGAGATGGGTCCTGGCGGGATGGAGCTGTGCAATGATCAATCTCCTCAATTCAGTTAATCATATTCAGCTTCATCAGGTCAGGACACTTTGAATATGAGTCTATGCCGAGTCACTAAAAATATTGTTTGTCAGTTCCGAAACGCGTTTTATTCTCAACCGACGTGTATTATTAGACTATTGATGGTACAAGTTTCTTTATTTGAATGACACTTTTTACACGTTTTATAATAAATGCGATAATTGATGAAATTCGGTAGCAATATCAAGAAAGTATTGCTGTTCAAAATAATCTTTTAACAATACGGTCGTCAGAATTTTCAACGTAAATCCAGACTCATCTTTATTCTTGAAATGAAACATCCATTTGTCGCATCCATCATTTTTTGTCTTAATCTGCAATTCAAGATAACTTAGACATGATCGTTAGTAGAGGATAATAAATACTATTATAGTAATTTAATAAAAAATAAAATAATAATCTTAATTCTAAAATAATATTCCAAAAATCGATTTCAAATTCTGTATTGTAGTTTTCAAATGAATTCTTTCATGATGGAACTAAAAGTGAAAATGTTTTTCCAAATTTGACAGTAACACGCCAAATCGAAATTCAAATTCTTCTCATTAATTTTAACGTGAACACTAAAATCCAAGTTTCACGTCTTTAGAATTGTTTTCTTAAACTATCTAGTAACCTTCAAATCTTTACAAAAATGTGATTTTGCAAGGGCTTTATGTGGTCCCATTTTTATGACTCCAATTGGAGTGCAGTAATATTAATCTGTCATTGATTTCTGTGAAATTCTAGATACTTCGGCTGGATTGATACTTGATTTTTCGATTCTAGATTCTTTAGTCATAGTTGATATCTACTCTTAGGTTCCTCTAAGTGAGGATAAATATTAAACTCGCCTTTTTCTCAACATCTTCTTCAATGTCGTTGATTTCCATTGTACATCCGCAGCCGTTCTTACAATTTACGTAAGACGCATTTTTCTCGTATTCCGGCAGAGAGAGCCGCTTACGATATGTCAACATATATCTTATAGTGCCAATAAAAGGTTTAACAGTCGCCATGTTCGTATTTCCATTTATGTTAAAGTTAATACCATAGGAATTGGATTTATAATGTGAGATGCAATCTCCATCTTCAGGCAAGCATGTCACAAAAATATTTTCTTTCTAAATGTAACGATATTGTAATAATAATGACTAAAATGAGAAACCGGAGTATGATGCATCAAATCATCGGCAGAAGTGAAATTACCGGGGTCCAATATCACTACCAGATTAGGATAAAGCAGTTCGCTCTGAATCAACGACGTTGAATGAAAGGTCATTTTATTGGTTGTCCCACTTGAAACTCCAAGTCCTCTATGTCGGATATTCCGTAGATGAGTATTGGAGGCAATCTGGTAGAGTTATTTCTGTGGAGCTTGAGATAATCCAACTTCCATATTAACTTTTCCTTAAGTTTACCTATTTTCACTGATGTTTCCTCAATTTCTGCAATGAAACAGTGATTTTGGTTGCTGCGGCAATAGTTGAACATAATACCTTTTTTGGGCGAATTCAAAGACGGATCAATGGCGCAGCTGCATAAGACGACGAAGGTAAGGGAAACGTAGACGAATGAGAACTGTGCGGCATCGAGAATCGTGATAGTTGGTGTGCTCATGTAATCCATTATTCGTTGGTATAATGATTTTAAAGGAAACATAATCATGTTCGCAATTTGATTCATGGTTAAATTGAATAGTGAAGATATAAAAATGACTCGGAAGAGCATTCCATCGGTTTTTATGTTGGTTTAGGCATGTCACGTTTTTGTTTTATAGTAAATGGGAAAGGAGGGAAGCAATTAAAAGGAATCTTTGCATTTTGTTGGTTATTGCGTAAGACTAAAATCTTGCATACAAAATTGCATATTTAGCCGAGTGGAAGGGAGGTGGTGTCTGAATCCGGAATTTCGCCAATCTCTGAGGCCGTATGCAAGAACGTATTCATCCGTTAAATGGTGATGGAAAATCATTGATAGTTTAACTTTTCCAGAAAATTATATACATTTTTTTAAAATTAATTTGGTAAATTCCATAATAATTCTTATTTACTCTTATTTACATTTTCTTAGAAACGTTTATCAATGATACGGCTTCTGGTCTGAATTGAGGGACACTTGACTGCCATGAACAATGCGTATATTGCAAAAAAGTGTGGACAAATTGCAAAACCACACCCTTCACTTATTATTTAAATTCTTTATATTTTTAGAATCATAACTTCTTCGAATTTGATTTAATTTGTTTTAGAATCGTTTAGAATTATTGATTAATGATTTATTAATTTGTTTTAAGGTTCAAAAACGATTTTAAAATCCTTACAAAAACAAAGAATTTAAATAAAAGGGGTAGGGCGTGGTTTGGCAATTTGCCCACACTTTTTTGCAAGATACGCATTGATCGTGGCAGTGGAGTGGAGGGGAGATTCATCAGATTTTGCTACTCACAATTTTGTTTTTTTACAGTCGTCGACAATTTTGTTTTTTACAGTCGTCGACAAATGCGATTATCGCCGCAATGTGTGGCGCACTTTTTTTAAATATTATTTTTTCATTCAATTTTCATGATTATTTTCTTGTTTATGCTCGTTCTATACTGTTTTTGCTTAAATAAATTGAAGAATATGTTTTAGATGTTGTTTCAATCGTGAATTAAATGTCGAAAATAATAAAAATCATAAAAATTAGATGAAAAAATAATATTTATAAAAGTGCGCCACACTTTGCGGCGGTAATCGCATTTGGCGACGACTATATAAAATTTCGGAATCCGGAAACTGGAATTCTGTCCACGTCTGGTCTGAATAGAGGGGAGATTAACCAGTCACTCACAATTTTGTTTTCTTATTTTAAAATTTATTTTCCTTATACTGTATAATCACCAAGACGTCAAAAAATGGCTAGATGAATGGACTGCGGTCAAAACAGAAAAATTTTATTATGATGCACGCCAACCGGTAAGGTATCAAAATGAGCTCAATAAACGTGTTTAAACCTAACTTTTCAGAAAGGTATTAATATTTTAGATTATTTAAGACAAGCATAATCAGATTGTAGTAAAACGTTTTGTGTTCAAGTGACGCAAAAAGTTTTAGACACGCTTAAAAATCCGCAAATCGTCATTTCTATTTGGCGTGATGATGGAATCCATAAGTTGGCCAAACTCTGGCAAAATGTTGTTATTAATGACGGAAATTATTTTGAATAAAAGTTTTGTTTAAGTTTGTCCAGTTTTTGTTATACCCTAAAATTCCATAGATAAGAGCGGTTCATAGATAAGAGCGGTTTGCACTTTTACTCGAAAACAAAACATTTGTTTTTCTTGGTTGTTCTTTGTTGTTCAAAACAATTGTTCAACTTTTGATCTTTTTTTTGCTTTTTTTGCACATTTTTTCAATTGTAATAATTTTAAGAGGATTTTTGCAAACGGGTCTAATGGATCTTTAGAATGATATATGGTCTAGGATAATAATCCTTTCTTATAACGTATTCTAAGTGATAAAGTTCCTTAAATGTAAACTGTAACTAGAATATTTCACAAAAAAAATGTTTTCTGGGATGTTATTAAATCTAGGAAAATCGGAAATTGCTCCCGTCGGAAAATAACATCCATTTCCGCAAAAGAAATCACGGATTATTATACTATAGAATTTAAAATACTTCCTCAAACTTCAACGGATTAATTAATTAAATCAAAAGAGGATGCGTAGCATACCTGGTAGAGGATTTGATTCACGAAAAATATATGTTGGTTCGATTATGTTTTACGGCATTTACATTTTGAGCATAATTTCAATAGATTCATTAGACCGAAATTAAAATAAATTTACTTAAACGACGACAACGTGTTATTGATTAACTCAACATGAAAACCATAATAATTTTTTCTTGGCGTCGTGTGTAAATGTTTCACTTATGATTATCACAACAATAACCTACATTTATATTTTTTATATTACTGTTTTCTATCCTCTTTCTATCATGTATGATTTCATCTGAAGTTATTCAACATGGCTTTGAAAAAGCATTGTGTGATGTTGAAAATCTCAAAAACGATTTTGCTATGATGAATATAAACGATCGTTTATAAACGATGATGACGAAGTAGAAATGGAAAAAGTCTAATGTTATGTTTATGTTGCAACCCTTGTTATTGTTTAACAAAAATCAAAACAAAAAATTTGTTGTTTACTTTTATCGGTGAAATTAAACCGCTCTTATCTATGGAATTTTAGGGTATTCATTTCAGAGATCGATGCCTAATGGAAGAGCAAAATTTTAGGGGCGGAGAAAAGGTCTTGTTTAGGCAGCCACACGGCCACTGAGGCCATCACGTCTCTCCCTCTTTTGTTTGTCATCAATATTTTTATTTCATCCATTTTCATTTTTAAATTAAACTTTTCATTTCTTGTAATCAAAAAATAGATAACAGAAATTGATGAGAAACAAATGAGGAAGAGACGTGATGGCCTTCGTGGCCGTGTGGCTCCTTAAACAAGACCTTTTCTCCGCCCCTAATTTTTTGCTCTTCCATTAGGCATCGATCTCTGAAATGAATAATAATTAACTATAAAAAACTATAGTTTAAAACACGGAAATTAATTTCTAGAACTAATAATAATCATAAAAATTAAATAATCGTATTTGGCATCGACTATAGAATTTAAAATTATTATGGATGTCATATTTTTAAGAAGCATTATTTCTGTATACTAAACCACTTGCCTTTTTCATTTTATTGTTTTAGCAGAAACAAATAACGATAATACTGTGAATTTGCAAGATTTCAACGTGAAAAGTGTTTTTATACAATTCCTCATACACTCGTTTTATCAACAAAATTAAAATTTTATTCCATCTGTGCACATAAATAAATAAATTTGAATAAAAACTAAATATATATATATATATTCTCACAAATAAATTACCGTATACAATAGAAAATTAATGTCTTCAGAAGAGCCTACTACTTTAAAAGTAAAAAACAAACACGATTAAATGATGAACAATAGATTCAAATTTAAAAACTCAAAGTTTAGCGGGCAAAAAGCCAAAAAAGGTTCAATTTAAGAAGAACGGAAAAGAAAAAAGAAAAATCGATTTTGGAATCGAAACGTTTAGACTCTCATCATATGCGAGTTCGATGAGTTTTTTTTGGAAAAAACCATCAGAAAAAAATTGGTTCATTTTCTTTTAAAGTAATACTAATCACAATTCATTTTTCGCTCATTTTCGAGAGCACTTCAGTTGCCCATTGCTCTAGCGGCGAGTCGGACGAGTTCTGCAAATCATTTCCATGGGACGCCTTCTCTCCAGCACCTACCTCTTCCTTGACTCGCTTGGCGTCAAAGTGCTCGAAGCCTTGCTCGGCGAGTCCCGGCGGCGGGCTGTTGCTGGGACTGCTCACCGGCGAGTGCATGTCCGTCGGGTCGCACGGCCTCTTACGGCTCTTGGCGTAGTGGTATCCGGCGTCCTTGACAACTTGTCGCGCCAGCGGGAACAACTCGTCGCGTCTGGTGAGCAGCGCCGGCACCAGAAGGCACAACTGAGCCGCCGCTTCGTTCACCGTCGTCTCGTGCAGTGTGAGCACCTGAAACGCAAATTGTCGACGCTTGCGCTCCCGCTCGCGCTCACCTTGTGCGGCTTGCGCTTCGTGTCGAATCGACCGTAGATGGCGGAGAATTTGCGGAACTGCGCGACGCGGTTCGGCGTGTGCTCTGTGGACACGAGCAACTCGTGCACTTCCCTGAAAGACGCGTCGACTCAACGAGTATGGCTTGATGCTACTCACTTGGAGATGCGCTTCTTGTTCTGCACGAGGCGCGGCTCGAGCGGCGGAAGCTTCTTTGAAGCCGCGATCGCGCACTCGGTGAGACGGTTGATTTGCGCTTTTGAAAGCACCGGGTTCTCCGTGGGAGATGGGTTGTCTGAAATATTTCTTCAATCTTTTAATGCTTTAAATTTGACTTCTGAAACAATAGGAAATCTATTCTATGATTTGAGGATCGGATCGGATCGGATGATCCGCTTCTTTGAAATATAAGTTATCCTAATATTTGCAAAAGAAAACTTATTTCTCTCTAAGATCCTAGGAATTTTTCATGATTCTCGATTCACGATATCAATTATTCGCGGATCGGATCGGTTCGGATCAGGTTATTTCCCGCTAGGTGCTAGGAGTTACAAATACATGTGAAGTCTCTAATTTTTCAAGATCCATAGGATCCTTTTTCAAGATCTTGTCAAGCTGTAGCTTTTCCAAGATCCACGAGAACAATACTTGTCGGATCGGATCGGATAGGTTCACCTGATCCGTAGAGATAAATTGTATCATGAAAAGAAATTCTGTGGCTTAATTGTATCAGAGCCTTTGACTTTTTTTATTTTGAGTCAATCGGATTTTTTTGATTGTAGCGAACGGATCTTACAACGGATCTTGTTAGGATCCACGGATTTGTAGGATTTTCTAGGACAAAAAATTTTATGAGCGATACTGCTTCTTAAAATCTTCTGAAATACCGCGCATAATGATTTTCTCATCCGATATTATATTCGGATTTTTCCTGATCAATGGATTTTTTATGATCCGATCCGAAAATTGTTACTGTTGGATTTTTCTGTTTTTTTTCTGATTCATAGATTTTGCAATTTCATGTGTTTTACTGATTCAAAAACATAATACTTGTTAGCGCTCATAATCCAAGGATTTTAGTATTCTATACTTTTATATAATATATTCTGACCTATGGATTTCTTCTGATCCAATGAGTCTTCCTGATCCATACATTTAAATTTCACTACATGTCATCTAAGAATCCATCAATCGTTTCCAAGATCCGCGATAACAATTGTTGACGGATCGGATCGGATAGGATCACCTGACCCGGGCAGATGAATGAAAACAAATTCAGTGGCTTAATTGAATCAGAGAAATTGTTCAATCGGAGCCTTTGACTTTTTTTTATTTTGAATCAATCGGATTTTTTGATTGTAGCTAACGGATCTTAGGATCCACGGATTTTCTAGGATTCTACAAAAAAAATTTGATGAGCGATACTTCTTCTTAAATTCTTCTGATATAGTGATAATGATTTTCGCATCCAATATTATATTAGGATTTTTCTGATCCGATCCGAAAAATTTTTATTGCTGGATTTTTCTGATTCTAGGATTCTACAAAACCTTGGATTATTTTTTCAAAATAAAAAATCATCCAAGGATTTTGTTAGCGCTCCAAATCCAGGGATTTTCGTGATCCGAATATATATATATATATATATATAGTCTGAAGTATGGATTTCTTCTGACCCAATGAGCCTTCCTGATCCATAAATTTCAATTCCACTACATCTCATCTATCAATCCACGAATCGTTTCCAAGATTTACGAGAACAATACTTGTCGGATCGGATCGGATCGGATCACTTGATCCGCAGAGATAAAGAGACAATTTCCACGATCCGAATATATATTATGTCCTATGGATTTCTTCTGATCCAATGATCCTTCCTGATCCATAAACATATTTATCCTTATCAATCATTTCCAAGATCCACATCCAATCCAACAAAGAAACTAACTCGGATCAAAATCGCCCAACGACACAAAATCATTGTGAAACTCCTTATCGCCACTCCTGGCCGACGACTTGACGCAATTCAACACGGTGCTGGTGCTCGGCGTGAGCATTCCGCCCTGGCAGAAGCTCAAACCGATGTTGTGTCCCGAAATGATATTGGCGGTGGCGCGACTCGACGTCTCCTCGTATTCTGCAAAACAATCGGTGGTTGTGCGACTAGTTGGCGGCCACTGACCCGTCGAGCCGTTGTTCGGCGAAGATTCGACGACGTCCGACGAGTTGGACGAGAAGGAGCCGACGAGACCCGGCATGAGCATGCTCATCGCCTCCGTCATCGAGCTGCTCGATTTGAGCTGGTAGCCGACCGGCGGCGGCGGCCCGATTTCCTGGATCGCGTTCAGGTGGAAGCTCGTCTGATCCTTGGAGTAATCCTGGAATGCGAATTGTTGTTTGGCACTGGATTGAATGTTACCGAAAGAGCTCTTTGCAGTCGACGGACGTGCAGTGGCTTCGAGAGCATCCCGACCAGCGACATGATCTCGAGGAACTCCTGCTCATCGCAAGACATGATCTGATTGATGTCATCCCCGCCTACAAACGAATTCAAGCTTCTGGAAACATCGGGAGAAATCACGAAACCTTGCGAAATGAACACATCGTAGTATTGGAGCAGATTTGCTCTTTTGAGCACCGCCATCAGCTGCCATTCCGAGAGCGTCGTCGGCATCGAGACGGGCTGCCGCGGCGACATGGATCGGTCGATCCTCTGACTCGTCGATGCCTGTCCGATGACCGTCATCGGGATTGGCGTGGTTGCTGTTGTTGTTGTTGATGCATTTGCTGAAAATGCTCCACGTTTTTAACCGAACCTAGTCCAATCTGGAAACCTGAGGATGCCGAGGAAGATGGCTTCGATGACATTGCCACTGATCAATAATTGGACGCTTTCCAACAAATGGAAAGCAGCTATTATATAGCCAGAGTGTCCTGAAATTGATATCATTTTTGTTTGAAAATATGCGATGGAGAGAGACACAGAGAAATGCGATCAATTTCCTGATCCTATTTGATCCGTCAGGCGATACAACAGAATTACAATTTTATGAATAACCCGGACACTTAACTAGTAATTTGGCGTGATCCTGAATTAGTGGATCCTGATCCTTCAAGGATCATCATCCCTGATCCAAACGTCTATGCCAAAGAAGAATAGTGTAATATACATTGGATAAATTGTCTCATTTTATAATTAACAATTTTGTAAGATTTAGCTGTTTTCTGATCCTTGATTTTTAATCGTGATCTTTCAAGGATCATCAGCCCTGATCCGATAATTTAGAGAAGAGCGTTATTAGAGAAGGTATTATATTAGAGAAACTATGAAAAATCAAAAAATAAGATTTTAATATTAACTAAATATTTGATCAAAGTTATGATTTAGTTGATCTTGGATCCTTGATGATCCTGATCCTATGCTATAAAATAATGATTATAACAATTTTTAATTATTGTATTATATTTGATGAATATTGTTTCTTAGAAATAAGACGTAATATTTTTCTCGATCCCTGGTTCTAAATCCTGATCCTTCAAGGATCATCGACTGTGATCCCATGTTATAAACGGCTGCTCATGTCTAAGCCGATTTCTATACGATATACAGAATAAATGGTCTCATTTAATATTTAGCTGTTTCCTGATCCTTGATTTTGAATTCTGATCCTTCAAGGATCAACGTTCCTAACTGATCCTATGATTAAATACACTAAATAGGTTTTCAAAATATTGTAATTGCTAAATATGTTGTTGAATTAAAAAAAAAAATTATTGGATTGTTTCTTACCTGATCCATTCTAGGAACCACCCTAGGATCCTGTAGAAAAAAGGAATATCAATACTAAAGCAGTTGATAAAATAATTCGTTTGAATATTTATTGTCTGTCCTTAATGTCATTAAGGCTTAATTCTTAATTAACCATTCGTTAAGGATCACTGTCTCTGATCCTTATCCTGATCCAATACTAGACTTTATTTTGCTAATTTTACTCAACCTCAAATTGACACTACGAAACCATAGTGAACGAAAGGCTTTTATAAAAGGTGGTATAAAAAGATTTTTTCAATATTAAATTCTACCTGATCCAGCATGATCCACGAGGCGTATTCAGGATCCTAGACGATCTACTGAAAAATATAATAGTGAAAAAGCTAATGAAACGTGATTTTAAAGCCATTTCAAGTCCTAGCGATGTTATTTTTTTGAAACTTCCTAGAGGATCGCCTTAAAGATCCTTGCGGATCAATGTTGATCAAAGACAGAGGCAAGCTAAGATAAACAATTTGAAAATATCATGGAACATCTAGTTTATAAATATAGAGCGCAAAAACAAAGAAAATAAAAAGATCCATTATGGATCCTAGGATTTCCTGAAGGATCACAAAGGATCTTTACAAGGATCATTACCAATGGTTTACAGACTTAAACAGGTAAACATGACAAATACAGCATTAAAATCCTTAATGAAACCTTAAAATGCCATGACGATCCTTGGTGGATCACCTTACGGATCAGGATGGATCCAATAATAGAACTTTTTTAATTAAGAAAATCGGTGGTTAGAATAAAAACAATAAAAAATCTCAAATAGAGAATCCGTCAAGTAAAATGTTTTATCCGATCCTGAGGATCAGGTAAAGGATCAGCAATTATTAAATAATTAACAAAACGAATTATTACAATTAAACAAGTCTAATAAGATATTCAGATGTCGTAATCGATTTAAAAACTTAATAAAATGAGCATATTATCCTACGGATCCTGAATTACAGTATAACGGATCGTAATGGATTAGCAAGCTAAATATCTTATTGAAGTCAGTGAGGTACTATTAAATCACTTGATTGTTATAATAAGTCATAGCTGAATTTATAACTGAAAGACATTAAGATAAGCATTCGTGGATCCTTGTAGGATCATCGGGGATCAATTAAAAAAAACGTCATAAATGTCTTGGGAACTTTAGTAAAAAGACAATGCAATAAAAAAAAAACAAAACAAGACGTTAGACAATAACATTTGGATTCTAGAAAGATCCTCTGAAGGATCAGGAAGGATCAAATACAGCTATACACAATTAGGTGGTGCAATTAGGAAGTTCCGAGTGCCCAAATTGGTCTCCTCATAAGGTGAAAAAACATTTTCCAACTAAACTAATAGGAGATTCTACTCGATCCTGAGGAGCCTAGAAGGATCAGTGCGGATCAATGCAGGCTAAATGGATTAATACCATTGGTGAATTATAAATCAACAGGCTGGGATGTCTTAGAATGCGTAAGTATGCTAAATTAGTGAAATAAATATTCTAAGAGCTCATGTGGATCCTAGAAGGATCAGGATGGATCATTTAAAGGATCAAATGTTCATATAGCTATGGGAGACTTTAATAAAATAAACATGGGACTAATAAGAAGATTCATGCAATCTAGTAAATTATAGGATCAGTTAGATCAGTTAAGGATCATCTGACGGACCAGAATGGATAATGTAAAGGAAAAAAATGTTTATATAGCTCTTGGAATTTTAATAACAATATAAAATAGAACTGGCAGGATGATTAATGCGATATATTATACTATAGGATCAGGTAAAACAGTGTAGGATCATCAGACGGATCAGGATGGATCATTTAAAAGAAAAAAATGTTTTTATACATTTTTGAAACTTTAATACAATAAAAATGGAACTGATAAGGTAGATACAGACGATCTAGTAAATTATAGGATCGGTTAGTTCAGTGAACGATCGTCAGACGGATCAGGATGGATCATTTAAAGGATCAAGTGCTTATATAGCTATGGGAGACTTTAATAAAATCAAAATGGGACTAATAAGGAAGATAAATGCGATATAGTAATCTATAGGATCCGTTAGATCAGTGAAGGATCATCAGACGGATCAGGGTGGATCATTTAAAGGAAAAAATGTTCATATAGCAATGGGTGACTTTAATAAAATAAAAATGGAACTGACAGGAAGATTCATGTGATCTAGTAAATTTTTAGGATCATATGACGGATCAGAATGGATCATTTATAGTTTTTTCAAAGCAGTTTTAGAAACTTTGATAAAATAGATAAACCAAACTTGAATTGAATCCTGTAGGATCTGGTCGGATCCAGTAGGATCACATCAAGGATCACATCGGATCAAAATCGAGAAAAAACCCATCAAACGAAAAACAAAACTAAAAGCCACAATGAAATCAATAAAAACAAGTTATGCAAGAATCTGACGGATCATTTCAGAAAACTTGCAAAGGAGTTCAAGTAAAACAAATACGAAATAGCATCGTCTCGTTAATAATCGACGAATATCGAAAACGAATCGAATCAGTTTCTTTGTTGTTTTATGAAATTGTTATGTGCGTTTTTTTTCATTCGCATCTATTGCTGTTCGGTGTTCGCTGTCGTCTGCGTTCCTCTTTCTTCTTACAATCGCCGAGTGTTGCCCTGCACCCTATTCATCCACAAACTGCGGGGCGGAAAACTCTGCACAGCGCAAAAAAACGCGACGAATGCCTCGTCTCGTCTTTTTATCGTGAAAACGGTTTTTTGCATGGCCGTCCTACACTTCGTCTCTTCTTCGAATGAGACCATCGAAAGAGAAACGAACCGGCCAAATGGGAAAAAAAAACAGTGTTCGCTTTAAAACCTTTTTTTTGCCGTCGCTGCGTCTCTGGTTTTCCGGCAAAGGTGTTGTTGTTGTTTCGTCCGTTCTTATTGTTGGTTTTTTTTTGTTTCGCTGTTTTCCTGTTCGCAGACTTTTACATGTCGCGCGTTCTTCTTTAAACTATTATTAACCCGTTTTCTTGGTTTGTCGAACATGTTTGGTTTGTGGATGACAACAATACAGCAGATCGGTTTCAATTTTGGGTTTTTGAGCTTCATTTTTGAGATCCTTGCCTGCTCCGCCTTATTTTATTATCAAAATTGGGAGGGGTTTCAAACTATCATAACGAAATCGTCATTGTTGTCTTCTGGAAAGATCGATTACCCATAGGTGGATCGGATCGGATCGGATTGGATTGGATGATCCAAGGATTCTAATACTTCAAGCAAAACTCAAGTAATTATTTGTTAATTTTAATATTACCTATATGAGCCATAATCTATCCTTCAAAGTGGATCGGATCGGATCGGATCGAATGATCCAAGGAATCTAATGTTGCAAGTCAAATCGCACGTAATTATTTTTTAATTTTAATGGTACCTATATGAGCCATAATATATCCGTCAAGGTGGATCGGATCGGGTGGGATCGGATCGGATCGGATAACCCAAGGATTCTAATATTTCAAGCAAATCTCATGTAATTATTTTTTAATTTTAATATTACCTATATGAGCCATAATATATCCGTCAAGGTGGATCGGATTGGATGATCCAAGGATTCTAATATTTCAAGCAAATCTTATGTAATTATGTTTTAATATTAATATTACCCATATTATCCGTAATATATCCGTCAGGGTGGATCGGATCGGATCGGATGATCCAAGGAATCTAATGCTGCAACCAAATCTCACGAAACTATTTTTTTTTCAAATTACCATAACGATTCGCTGTTATTGTCTTCTGGAATGATCTATTACCCACATGATCCATAATATTTCCGTTAAAGGTGGATCAAACCGGATCGGATTGGATCGGATCTGGTTAGATGATATAAGGATTCTAATGTTGCAACCAAATTTCACGAAACTGTTTTATTTTAGTAGAAGTCAATTTGAATCCACAGTTTCTCGGATCAGGTAATTGGCGATCCAAGCACGCCAAATGAAAACGATGATTTTTTTATTTCTTTTCAATTGGCTACAATAGAGATGGCTAGGATGATTAATTCCCACATGGAAGGATCATTGAGTATGATACTGATCCAGAATGATTTCCCTTAGCAACCTCGAGGTGGATCATGGATAATTTTTTTGTCTAATTCATACAAAACCACTGTACTTTTTACAAAACGGGACTTCAAACCCACAAAAATCTCATTTTTTTTTTAAATTTTTCGGAATAATCCTTGAACTACCTCAAGGTGGATCAGCGATCCAAATTAGACCAAAATGTACGACTTCTTGGCTTATTTCTCATGGCTTATTCTTAACTTTCAATGGAAAAAATGTTATAAATCGACAAAAAAGCAAATTTTTTCGAAATTATCCAGAAATTATCGACCTTCCGACGGATCATGGATCACCTGCTGTCCGATCCATCCCAGACCTCATTTTTAAAACAAACTGTTAATGGAAATTTTAATTAAACGTTCCCATTAAACGTTTACTAAAACTATATTGTCTAGATGAGTCATAATATTTCCCTTGAGGTGGATTATGGATCAGGTGGGTATTGCAAATATGTTTAATAATAAATTCAATGCGTTATAGTTATTATTTACTTTTAAATGAAATGATTATAAAAATATATTACCCATATGATCCATAATATATATGTCAGGCTGGATCGGATCGAATCGGATCGCATGATCCAAGGGTTCTAATCTTGCAAGTCAAATTTCACATAATTATTTTTAATTTTAATACTAACCATATGAAATGATTATAAAAATATATTACCCATATGATAAATATATATCTGTCAAGGTGGATCGGATCAACTCGTATCGGATCGGATTCGATGATCCGAGGATTCTAATGTTGCAAGTCTAATTTCACGGAATTATTTGTTAATTTTATTGTTACCCCTATTATGATCCATAAAATATCCGTCAAGGTGGATCGGATCGGATCTGGTTGGATGATCCAAGGATTCTAAACTTACAATTTAAGTTTCACCAAAGTTTTAAAAAAAAATTTTCATAGAAATTAAATTTGAATCCACGGTTTCGTTCAGGATCGGATCGGATCAGGTAATTGGCGATCCAAGCACGCCAATTGAAAATTATGATTTCTTTTAAATTGGCGTGCCCAGGAAAAACAATATAGATGGATAGGATGATTTATTCCTACATAGGAGGATCATTGAGTATGACACTGATCCAGGATGAGTTCCCTGAGAAGGATCAGACCCCCATATTTGGGTCTGATCCTTGAGACAGGTCAGATCCAAATATTAAGATTGTCAGATTCAATGTCCTAGCGAAGAATTAAGAAAATAAAAACTGAAACATTGTTATGGCTTACGTGAAATTCTAAAACACGATTGGACGGATCAAAACAAACATTCTAAACCTGTTTTGAATGAAACAACTTGAAACATATCTTACCTGAGTGGCAGTGAGCATCAAATAAACACAACAACAACAACAACAACAACAACAAGTCTAATCTCACAAAAACCTTAAAAAACCCATCAAGGCGGAGTCGTTTGAACAGTTTTTTGCCGACGACCAAAAAAAACCCGATTTTTGGCGCGAAATTGTGGCAAAAAAACAGCGACGGATTGGCAGAAAAAATTGGGACGAGGTCGGTACCGGGCGCGTGCCGTCACCCCGGGGCACGGAACGCCGTTCCTCTAGCCAAAAAAAAACAGCGGCGGTCGGGTGGCACCGCCTGGTAGAGGGTGCACTTTCGAGATAAAAAAACACATACACACATCGCATATAAAAGTTGGCGAGGGAGCGTAGGGGGGAGAGAGGGGCAGATGACGAGGGGGGAATCCACCCCAGGAGCTTTTGACATGCTTGGTTTGGATTTGGTTTTTGATGATGTAATCGTTATGAAATGTTGATTGTCTAATTATAGACGAGTTTAGGGGCAAAGTGAGAGCACGTTAAATGTTACGTTTGAATAGGGAGTTTTGGAAATTGTGCTCAGATGGAATTTACGGATAAGATTAAAGCTGTTTCGTGTATATTTCAAAATTGATATATCAAAGTTACGTGAAACGTAATAGCAAGAGGACGAAAATCCATTTAATTTTTATAAATTGTGTACGCCAAATGAAAATTACTATTTTTCAAGATTTAAACTGGTTTTATTAATTTCCACATAGAAGTTATATAATTATTTTAACGTCCATTTTTTCAAGTTTATGAGGAACTGCTCACTAAGATGAGCTGCCTAACTAATCAGGATTATCCACTACTTGCTCTTGTATGAGCCCTTGAACCCTTCTAATCGAAATTATCACTTTTTTGAGCATCTTTCTTTCTGAGCACATATCTTGGCTCAATATGCTCCTGCAAGTTTTTCCATTTGTTATAAAGTTTATGAGAAACTGTTTACTCGGATTAGATGCCTAACTAATCCGGATTATCACTACTTGCTCTTCTATGAGCTCTTAAACTTTTATAATCGGAAATATCACTTTTTTGAGCATTTCTATTTCTGAGCCCATATCTCGGCTCAATATGCTCCTGCAAGTTTTTCCATTTGTTATAAAGTTTATGAGAAAAATGTTTACTGAGATTAGATGCCTAACTAATCCGGATTATCACTACTTGCTCTTCTATGAGACCTTGAACCCTTCTAATCGAAATTATCACTTTTTTGAGAATGTTTATTTCTGAGCCCATATCTTGGCTCAATATGCTCCTGGAAGTTTTTACATTTGTTTTAAAGTTTGTAATAAACTGTTCACTAAGATGAGCTAAATAACTAATGAGGATTATCACTATTAGCTCTTTTATGAGCTCTTAAACTCTAATAATGGAAAATATGGCTTTTTTGAGCATCCTTCTTTCTGAGCCCATATCTTGGCTCAATATGCATCTGGAAGTTTTTCCATTTGTTATAAAGTTTATGAGAAACTGTTTACTGAGATTAGATGCCTAACTAATCCGGATCATCACTACTAGCTCTTCTATGAGCTCTTAAATATCAATTTTTTCCAATTTTGGTTGCATGAGCTCACATCTTTGCTCTTATTTGAGTTAATGTGTTTTTCCTTTTCAGTATTTTCGCTATTAAATAGCCAACTAAGATGAGATTTCTAACTTATCAGAATTATCACTACTAGCTCTCTTAGGAGTCCATGTCCATAAGTCCCTTAAACCCAATATTGACGCCAAACTAGAACTCATTAAACAACTACCTAATTTCTAATTAAAAACAATAGACATACTGTAGCTTTTCGACACAGCGGGGCGTCCTAAAAACAACAACAAAAACGACAAAATGCGCGAAATAAATGAGTTGTTGTTATTAGGTATTTAGACAATATCAAATAAATCATGGCAAACAGGACAAGTTGAACCGAACCGGATTTTGTGGGTAAAACAAAATATTTATCATTATTATTATTATTTTGATTATTATTAATCATTTATTAATAAGGTCAACGTGTTCTTTGCACGAAACTGAGCACAGATCGACGGCCTGTCCCCGGATTCAACTGATCCGGATTGTCCCTGAAAGTTATCGGGCATGGTAACGATAATATTCTGATGTTTACTTGGTTATCTCCTTCATTGCTCTTTGAATATTCGGGAAACCGATCTGATATTGATTCGGGATCACGTTGATGCCAGCAAATGGCACCTCGATTGTAGTGCCGCCGGCAATTTTCCCTAAACGCTTTGTTTTACAAAATTGAAAGAGTTGAAAGCTACTCGCCTTCGGGCCAATCGACGAGAACCGTGTTGGTTCCGCGCCAGAAGGATACTCCGTGGTCTCGTGGTTTGTCAAATGTCCGACGTGTGCCTGAAAGAGCTGCTGGATTACATGTATTATGACAAAATAAACCGAGGGCGTCGTAGCCATAGAAGACCCCGCGAACGATTGGTGGCGGGGCCATTATATTATAGTCGGACGGCGTGTAGTCTTGGCGCGGTTTCCACACTTGCCGACACTTGGCGGCCCATCTAAACAGGTGCTCGTGGAATTAGAGCAAAGGTTTATCGCCGAACCTTTGACAGTTACTGTAGGCTGGCGCTCGAACGCCCGGGAAGCATTCGTAATTCATCATCCATTGCAAGTGCAGGCATTCGCACACATTCACGCATCTGAAGACTTTGCCTACTCTTCACTATCCATTAAAACAACTTACACGGGGTCTGTTTCCTTGCAATGTGTGTAGCACGTTTGTAATGCTTGCACATTGGCTGGCGGTAATCCTGATTGTTTCCAGAACTCTTTTTGCCGCCTGATCTGGAAATCTAGCAGCGAATTGATTATTTAGTATAGTATTTTGGTAATCTACGGCGCAACAGCTTTTGATTGATACCCATATTATTGTAGTTTTTAGCTTTTCAGTTTTGGGCTCAAACTCCGCCCATTTTAAGAAAATTCCTAATATCCAAATTTTTAGATTTATATGGTAATATGTATCTCAAATGAAAAAACTTTATGAGCTGATTCTAATGGTATATTTGAAATAGTTTTATGTCTAAAATATGAAGAATTTGCTCAAGCCACGCCCATTTTAAGAAAAAACCTAAATTCCTAATTTTTAAGATTTATAGGAAAAATATGTATCTCAAATTAAAGAGCTCAACGAGCTGATTCGAATTATATATTTAAAATAGTTATATTTCTAAAATATCAAGAATTTGCTCAAGCCCCGCCCATTTTCAGAAAAATTCCCAGATTCCAAAATTTTTAGATTTATATGACAATATGTATCTCAAATGAAAGAGCTCAATGAGCTGATTCAAATGGTATATCTGAAATAGCTTTATTTCTAAAATATCAAGAGTTTGTTCAAGTCAGGCCCATTTTCAGATTTTCAGAAAAATTACTAAAATTCCAATTTTTCGATTTATATTACAATATGTATATAAAATTAAAGAGCTCAACGAGCTGATTCGAATGGTATATTTAAAATAGCTTTATGTCTCAAATAGCAAGAGTTTGCTCAAGCCACGCCCATTTTAAGAAAAAACCTAAAATCCAAATCTTTAAGATTTACAGGACAATATGTATCTCAAATTAAAGAGCTCAATGAGCTGATTCGAATGGTATATTTAAAATAGTTATATTTCTAAAATATCAAGAGTTGCTCAAGTCACGCCCATTTTCAGAAAAATTCCCAGATTCCAAAATTTTTAGATTTATATGACAATATGTATATCAAATTAAAGAACTCATTGAGCTGATTCGAATTATATAAACAAAATTTTTAATAGCTCTACGTGGAAAATATCACGTCATTTGAGTAGAACACCATGAAAAATGAAAATGGTGAAATTCCAATTTCAAATTCGTCTTGCGAAAATATTGACATATTGAATGTTTTTTTAATTCATATTTTTTGAGTGAAGCAGCCTCTAAACTCTGAAAAAACAAAAAATTAGACCAACATGATTAATCGACGGATAGACACGATCCGAGCAATAAGTCCTATAACGTTCACAAATGATGCGAATCTCTTCATTATACGTTGCCAAATTCGATGTGCGACAATAGTAACTGCAAATAAACTGTTTAACAGTCAGCAATCAACAATCTGCTCCACCGATAGTGATTGACGAATCGCTTGCACTGCTCGGAAAGCGTCGTCACCTGCTTGGTGTCTCTTTCGAGTTCTTCGAGCGGGATGTCAAACGGTTCCACTTCACCGCCAAGGAGCACAGTCGGTGGCTCTTCATCTACAACGAGTTTTCGAAATTCTCGACAACAATGAAACCTTTTGCATGAATAACAATCGGCAAATGAAGAGGAAGAAGAAGGATAATTAATAGCATTTGATTGGTATCAATTGAAATGATAGGTTTTTGGGTGTTTTAGTCTTGGCAATTGTTCAATCAAGTTTTTCCAGTTTTTGTTGGAATGGGGGGATGGATTGGAAATGATAAGACTATTATGAACAAAACAATCCCGAAATTTAGAGAATTTGAAGGTAAAAGGAGCCCGAGAATATACGTGAACCGAGCTCCAACTTCCAAAGCATATGACAATCAGTGTTTTCAATTGAAAATTTCTAACTGACTAGTGCAAGTTTTACACGACAGATACCCCAACGTGTATGGTAATAGGATGAGCTCGGTAAGAATGCTCAAATCAAACTTTTTAGAAAGATATTAACATTTTTGTATAGTTTAAGACAAGCATGTTCAAATTGTAGTAAAAGATGTTTTGATATTGATGCGTAAAAATTTCTATACACGTTTAAAAATCGCAAAATCGTTATTTCCACGTGATATGCTTTTCTATACTACACGCCAAATGGAAATAACAATTTTGCAATTTTTAAGTGTGCTATGCTTAAATTTGTTCTTCTTTATAACAAAACATTTCTCACGACAATTTAAATATGCTTTTCTTAAGCTTTCTTCCTAAAAAGCAAGGTTTGAGGCAAGTTTAATAAGAATGTTATCATCATAGAGGTCAATATTATAATCTGAACAATTTGAAAAAGAAAAATGGGTGCACTAGGAATCGAACCATCAACATTCTCTTCGCTAACAACACGCGTTACCACTTGCGCTATATACACTAGCTGACAAAAGTTTTGTCACAAATGTTTTTTCGGGTTTAACTTTTTTGTGACTTGACCAAATTTCAAATCTATATGAGCCGCGACGCAACCGCTTTGCATCAGAAATTGCAATTTGTGACGTAAATAGAATATAGCTGAACCGCGACGCGACCGCTTCGCACCAGAAATAACAATTTATGGCGTAAATATAATATATATGAGCCACGACGCGACCGCTTCGCATCAGAAATCAAATTTTATGACGTAAATAGAATATAGCTGAACCGCGACGCGACCGCTTCGCACCAGAAATAACAATTTATGGCGTAAATATAATATATATGAGCCGCGACGCGACCGCTTCGCATCAGAAATTGCAATTTATGACGTAAATAGAATATAGCTGAACCGCGACGCGACCGCTTCGCACCAGAAATAACAACTTATGGCGTAAATATAATATATATGAGCCACGACGCGACCGCTTCGCATCAGAAATCAAATTTTATGACGTAATTACAAACTTTATGAGCCGCGACGCGACCGCTTCGCATCAGAAATAACAATTTATGGCGTAAATATAATATATATGAGCCGCGACGCGACCGCTTCGCATCAGAAATAACAACTTATGGCGTAAATATAATATATATGAGCCGCGACAACTTTTGTCAGCTAGTGTAGCTGAATCCTCACCTTGCTCCCGGCTAGCGTCCGGTCACTAAAAAGTGCACGCTGTGGCAGCTAGATCCCTGACTATTGCCCGAACCCCTTATTTGATTGTTTCAATTCAATGTTCACTTATTACTACAAGTCCTATTAGCACTATTGCTATTACTATTATTGCTTCACTACTCGCCAGTTATGATTATTTAATTGCATTTAATTTCCAACATATCTATCTGTCATCATCTGTCGTCGCGTCGTTTTAATTGCTCCGTGAAGCTGCGATGACGACATTCACAACAATTTGTTGCAGCCATATGTTGCGCCATTTTGATGAGCTTACGATGATGGAAGATCAAGTGGCATAATTTGTTTCCTTCATCGTAATTGAAAACCCACAAGGTGATGGATACGCTATTGGCCAATTAATGTTTTATGCATTATTGCGAAATGAGGCAGTCGGGATACTGTAGATTAAGTGTGGGATCACTTGGAGGAACAATGTCAGCAACAAATCGTGTTGTAGCCGGAATATGAGCACAAAAGGGCTCAGAGTGGTCACATCGCGGTTCATAAATTGCAAATTTTACATAACTGGGGGAAAAACTCTGAAAATAAGAATAAAAATCCGAAATTATTCTCTAATGGCACGCGTTGCGGTTCATATAGTCTAAAAAAATTAATTTTTCTCCAAAACGTCGCTTTTTACCGATAAAACTGAAATAATGATTTACTGAATTTCACGTGCACGCCACATGCAAATGAACATTTCCTTATGCTTAATTGAAATTTAAAAGTAAATTCTTCATAATTATCCTTTTTAAATAACGCGTTTTTCTTTATTTATATATATATATATATATATATGGTCGCGTCGCGGACCATATGATTTCTATTAAATCACGAAATTCCATGTAGTTGGGGCGCGTTGCGGTCGCGTCGCGGTTTATCTCAATTCTAGACATGCCGAGTTTTTCTTTTAACGACACGTTGCGGTCGCGTCGCGGTCCATGTGTTTTCTATTAAGTCACAAACTTCCATGTAAATGGTGCGCGTTGCGGTCGCGTCGCGGCTTATCTCACTTCTAGAGATGTCGAGATTTACTTTTAAACACGCGTTGCGGTCGCGACGCGGTCTGTAGAAACGTTAAAAATCGCTAATATATTCTTGGTAGTTTTATCTATGCGTGGCGGTCGCGTCGCGGTCCATATGGTTTCTATTAAATCAGAAACTTCCATTCCATGTAATTGGTGCGCGTTGCGGTCGCGTCGCGGTTTATCTCAATTCTAGGCATGTCCAGTTTTTCTTTTAACGACACGTTGCCGTCGCGTGGCGGTCTGTAGAAACGCTAGAAATCGCTAATATGTTCTTGGTAGTTTTATCTACGCGTTGCGGTCGTGTCGCAGTCCATATGGTTTCTATTAAATCACAAACTTCCATTCCATATAATTGGGACGCGTTGCGGTCGCGTAGCGGTTTACTTCAATTCCTAAGATGTAGAGATTTTTCACAGACAGTTCGGGGATTTTTTTGTTAAAAAACACTCTTGACGTCGATTTTCGTAGTGAAACCAGCGTAAAACCGGTCTAAAACCGGCGAAACGTCGGTTCCGGGTTTGATTTTGTTTATTAAGGACGCGTTGCGGTTCATAAACCCATCAAAACCCGAGCTCTAATATTTTCATAGAGTTTTAGGCAAAACTAACAAACTGACGTGGACAATAATTGTGCAAAGTTCACGTGAAAGTGCGAGTACAAGCGTAAAAATAAGAAAATCATTGGAGCTCATAAAAGATGCTCAAATCGTGTTATTGGGTAAGAGAATCGATTTCTTGTATACTTTAGAATACAAGTTTACGTGAAAGCGAATTAACAAGGATACAAGAAATGTTCGATTTCAATGTTAACGCACTTGCTCCCCACCCAGGCTACCATTGCTCTCCAAACATAAAAGAGAAGAAAAAAACAACAATAATAATAATAATAATTTTCAATTAACAAACAACTCGTCGGTCGGGATAATAAGCTTCTTCATTTGCCTTTATTTATTGTTTGTTGTTGTTGTTGTTGATTACACAACTCAAATTTTTATTGTGTTACTACAGTAGTACTTTGGCGAGCCACGAGCATATTAAATTAGCTCATTCGTTTGCTCATAATCAATATTGTCCCTGCTATTTGTTGTTGTTGTTGTATTTAGTCAAACGCACACGTGGAAGCAATAAAACAACAACAATAACAATGAGACATGTCGGCGTGCGAAAACCAAATTAGTTTGCGCATCATTTCCTTCTTCGTCTTAATTCTTCTTCATCGTGTGTGTGCTCTTCGTTGATATGATTGACACTGGTTTTTGGCGGCATTATCACAGAGATATTAGGAGGCCCTCAATGATGTTACAGTTTGACGGTGAAAAAACAGCCACACAACAACAATGACCAGCGGTTAATGGTGTTTATGTTACAAAAAAACAAGGGAAGAGGAGCGGAATTGAAACGGTTTTTGTCGGAAGCCAATGCCATTGGATTTTGTCGGAATCAATGTTTGAACTGTTCTGGCTACAGTAGTTTGAATATTTCGAAGCGCATCTTGTTGGAAAATATAATCGCTTGAATCGCATTGCACGCCATGTTTCAGACGTACATATGAATTAAAGTGTTGATATTTTTGATGATCTAGATAGTTTGTGAAATGCATTTCATATTAAATGTTTAATTTCACCAGATTCTTCACGTAAAATACTAGAATGATCTCTCAAAACTTTTGAAATCAAACACTTCATTTGCACCCCAAATCCAATTATGAAAATTGAAGCTCATAAAGCCGCTGTACGAGGATATTTAGTAAAGGTATTAATTTTATTTGATATTTTGAATAAAGTGACGTCAAATTTGACTTATAATTAAGACGTGCAATATCATACGGCGCTGTTAAATTATGGAAAATGTTAATTTCCATTTGGCGTGCATTTGGGGTGTCATTTTAGACCTCCCATATAAGTTACACCGCTGATTTTTTTGCTAATTTTGGATAGACCATTAAGTTGAGTAATAAAGTTGAAGCGGTGTTTTCAAGTGGAAGTTTTTATCATACAGTATCCCCAGAAATAGCTAATGTTGTTTGTTTTTATCGAAAAATGACCATCGCTATATGTTTGACGCGTCGCTGTCGCGTTGCGTGCTGTAGAAATCAGTCAATTATTATTTTGTTATAAAAATAAGTTCCAGATCTATGCAATTTTTATGTTTAATGAAAAATCTATAAAGAAAGAAGAGATTTATTGACGAGTAAACCAAGATTTTGTCGAAAAAATGGTTATGTAGCCATGTTTGACGCGTCGCTGTCGCGTTGCGTGCTGTAGAAATGACTCAAATGATATTTTATTAAAAAAATGATTTTCAAATCTATGATAATTTCAAATGTTTTGAAAATCTAAAGGAAGATAGCATTTTTATTGGCGAGTAAACCAAGGTTTTGTCGAAAAAATGTTTATGTTGCCATGTTTGACGCGTCGCTGTCGCGTTGCGTGCTGTAGAAATGACTCAAATGATATTTTATTTAAAAAATGATTTTCAAATCTATGATAATTTCAAATGTTTTGAAAATCTAAAGGAAGATAGCATTTTTATTGGCGAGTAAACCAAGGTTTTGTCGAAAAAATGTTTATGTTGCCATGTTTGACGCGTCGCTGTCGCGTTACGTGCTGTAGGAATCACTCAAATACTATTTTTTATAAAAAACCAGTGCTAAATCTATGTAATATTCACGTTTTATGACAATCTATATGGGAATAAGTTTTTTATTGGCGATTGAACGCAAGATTTTTTCGAAAAATGATCACGCCTCTATGTTTGACGCGTCGCTGTCGAGTTGTGTGCTGTAGAAATCAGTCAATTACTATTTTGTTATAAAAAGGTGTTTCACATTTATGTAATATTCACGTTTTACGAAAATCTATAAATAAAGAAGAGATTTATTGACAATTAAACCAAAATGTTGTCGAAAAATTGGTCATGCCGCTATGTTTGATGCGTCGCTGTCGCGCTGCGTGTTATGGAAATCGTTTAACTGCTATTTTATAATAAAAAGGAGTTTAAAATCTATTTAACTTTTAGATTTAATGAAAATCTATTAAGAAAGAAGAGATTTATTGCCGAGTAAACCAAGATTTTGTCGAAAAATTGGTCATGGTTTTATGTTTGACGCGTCGCTGTCGCGTTGCGTGCTATAGAAATAACGGAATTACTCATTTTCTATAAAAAGAAGTTTACAATCTAGGCTATATTCACGTTTTATGAAAATCTATAAGAAAAGAAGATATTTATTGACGAGTAAACCAAGATTTTCTCGAAAAATTGGTTATTCCTCTATATTTGACCAGTCGCTGTCACGTAAAATACTGGAAAAGTAGCGTATTTGCTATATAATTTTGAATGGCATATTAGAATCTATGTAAATATCAGTGTTTTTGATAATTTCTAAGAAAACAAACATTTTTATTGCCGATTGAGCGCAAGTTCGGTCGGTAAAATTGTCTTTTCTCTATGTTTGAAGCGTCGCAGCTGCGTTGCGTGCCGTAAAACTGACTTAGTTTTTCTGTTTATCTTAAACAAACAATTGGAATCTATGACTGTGTCAAGTTTCATAAAAATTGATAATGAAATACAGTTTTTATAGGCCATTAAACAAAGATTTCATCGAAGAAGAGCCATGCCTCTATCATTACACGCGTTGCAACCGCGTTGCTTGCCATAGAAATGACGCATTTTTTAATTTACCAGAACAAATACGATTAGAATATTTATATTTTGTAAAATTTTATCCTAATCTATAAGGAAATAATAATTTTATTGAGACTTAAACCCAGATTTCGTCGAAAAATAGCCATTGTCCAAATATTTGACGCATCGCAGCCGCGTTGCGTGACGAAAAATAAATAATAAATAAATATACATTGAAAAAATAAATATATACAGTATCCGCCATATATTTCCAATAAAAAAGGCAAAATATATAATTCGAGTTTTTGCAAAATCTCTTCTCCCTTAAATCAGAGGAAGCTCGTGTTTAAATTGAAACAAATTCTAGCTCATCAACAAATGATGATGATGATGATGATGATGGTGATTTTTCAATTATCATGCTTCCCTTAATTGTGTTTTCGAGCACAATTCAAACATTGGCCGGCTTATGCAAGATTAGTGGTGTGAATGGTAAACGAAGCAATAAACAACAACAACAACAAAATTGGAATAGATTTGTTTGGTTAATTAATTCATTGTCAACTATTGTAACTAAAAACTTGAGTTGTTTAACGAAGATCAATTCAGATTTTAAATTTCAGAAGGAAAGTCTGAATCTGACGAAAGAAAAGGAAGAAAATTATTTGATGGCTCGTAAAATGTTTCCCTTCTTGTAGATTTTAACGAGCATCGGAATTAATTAATTTTAACATAGATATTTTACATATTAAATTAGGTTTTAAGTAATATTTTGCTGAGCAACGCGGCAGCGACGCGTCAAACTTAGCAACATGGCTGTTTTTGACAAAATTTGGATTTGATCCGCTGTAAAAATGTTATTTTCTTATAGATTTTGAAGAAACGTGAAATTTACATAGCCTCAAATAGTTTTTTCGAAATGAATTAGCAAAAAAGTTGTTTTTACAAGACGCAACGCGGCAGCGACGCGTCCAATCTAATGGTTCTGCCGTTTTTTGACAAAATTTGGATTTAATCCACTGTAAAAATGTTATTTTCTTATAGATTTTGAAGAAACGTGAAATTTACATAGCCTCAAACAGTTTTTTCAAAATGAATTAGCAAAAAAGTTGTTTTTACAAGACGCAACGCGGCAGCGACGCGTCCAATCTAATGGTTCTGCCGTTTTTTGACAAAATTTGGATTTAATCCACTATAAAAATGTTATTTCTTTATAGATTTTTTAGAAACGCAAAAAATACAAAGAGCCTAATAGTTGTTTCACAATAAAATAGCAACAAAGTTGTTTCTACCAGACGCAACGCGGCAGCGATGCGTCCAATCTAATGGTTCTGCCGTTTTTTGACAAAATTTGGATTTAATCCACTATAAAAATGTTATTTCTTTATAGATTTTTTAGAAACGCAAAAACTACAAAGAGCCTAATAGTTGTTTCACAATAAAATAGCAACAAAGTTGTTTCTACCAGACGCAACGCGGCAGCGACGCGTCAAATATAATGATTCTGCCGTTTTTTGACAAAATTTGGATTTAATCCACTATAAAAATGTTATTTTCCTATAGATTTTGAAGAAACTTGAAAATTAAATAGACGTTGTGCATTTTTTCAACTTAAGCTAATAGTTAAATTATTTTTACAAGGCGCAACGCGGCATCGACGCGTCAAACATGAACAGGTTGTCTTTTTCGACAACAACCTGGGTTCAATCGTTCATAAAACTGATATTTTCTTACAGATTTTCATAAAACATAAAATTTACAAAGATTATAAATGCAATTTCAAACTAATTTAGCAGAAAAGTTGTTTTCACGGTTCGCAATGCGGCTGCAACGCGTTCAACCTTAAGACATTGCTCGTTTTCGATAAAAATAGAATTAAATTGCCAATAAATATGTGATTCTCATATGGATTTCAATCAAACAAGAGATTTATTTTTATTCAGAAAAAGATTTAATAATTAAATTGCAAAAAAATCGTTCGGATTGAACGCAACGCGACAGCGACGCGTCAAATCTAGTGCGTCTGCCGTTTTTTGACAAAATTTGGATTTAATCGGCAATAAAAATGTTGTTTTCTTATGGATTATTAAGAAACGAAAAAATTACATAGCCTATAATAGCTGTTTTACAATAAAATAGCAAAAAAGTTGTTTGTACAACACGCAACGCGGCAGCGACGCGTCAAACTTAGTAGAGTGGCTATTTTTCGACAAAATTTTGGATTTAATCAGCAATAAAAATCTCATTTTCTTATAGATTTTGAAGAAACGTGAAATTTACATACCCTCCAATATGTGTTTCACAATAAAATAGCAAAAAAGTTGTTTGTACAACGCGCAACGCGGCAGCGAAGCGTCAAACATAACAACATGGCTGTTTTTTGACGAAATTTGGATTTAATCCACTATATAAATGTTATTTTCTTATTGATTTTTATGAAGCGCAAAAAATACATAGAATCCAATAGTTGTTTCATAATAAAATAGCAAAAAATTTGTTTGTGCAAGACGCAACGCGGCAGCGACGCGTCAAATCTAATGATACCGCCGGTTTTTGACAAAATTTGGATTTAATCGGTAATAAAAATGTTATTTTCTTATAGATTTTGAAGAATCGTGAAAATTACATCTGACAGCTTTTTCAAAAAAAGTTAGCAAAACAGCTGTTTGTACAAAACGCAACGCGGCAGCGACGCGTCAAACATAACAACATGACTGTTTTTTGACGAAGTTTGGATTTAATCGTCAATAAAAGTTAAAATATTCGATAGATTTTGAAGCAGTGCTAGAATACAGATTTTATTAAAGACAATTTTTTAAAAATTACCAACAAAAATTGTTTATACAACATGCAACGCGGCAGCGACCCGTCAAACATAGCAATAAGCATATTTTTTGACGAAATTTGGATTTAATCGTCAATAAAATTCTAATTTTCTTATAGACTTTGAAGAAACGTTAAATTTACATAGCCTCGAATAGTTTTTTCAAAGTAAAATAGCAAAAGCGTTATTTGTACAACGCGCAACGCGGCTGCGACCCGTCAAACATAGCAACATGGCTGTTTTTTGACGAAATTTGGATTAAATCCACCATAAATATGTTATTTTTCTTATGGATTTTTATGAAACGCAAAAAATACATAGAATACAATAGTTGTTTCACAATAAAATAGCAAAAGCGTTATTTTTACAAGACGCAACGCGGCAGCGACGCGACAAATTAATGATTTTCCGGAAAATATTGCCAATAGAAATGTTATTTTGTGATCAACTTGTTATGGAAATTGAATTTTACATAGATTCTAAGTGTCTTTTTATGTTGAGACTAGAATAAGGCCATTTTAAATAAGGTAACGCATGCCAGATGGAAATGAATTCTTTAAATTGCAATCTTATCGAACCGTTTCTAATTATCAAGCAAGTCAATCTTCACGTAACTTTATCAGATCAACTCTAAACTATCGCGAGAACATTAATATTTTAACGAAATGTTCTCCTACGGAAGCTTTATGAGCTTCTAGTTTTACAATTACATTTTGCACGAAAACATCCTTGTCTAGCTGGATTAAATCGTCATTGAAAGGAACTGGCGAGTCTGCACACTCAAAGATTAGTCCAATCACCTCTCACGATGACCGACTATCCGAGTCAGGAGAGAATGATGAGGAGAGGGAATTGAGTTTGTGCTCACAAAAGAGCTGCGTACTCGCGGCTGACCGGTCAGCCCCCGGGCGCAGGCACTATTCTCATCTCACCTCCTACCGTAATCTTTTAATGTTCGAAGGAAACTTTTAAAAAGAACGAAAAAAGTGTAAATCATCAATACGCTATGATTATGATTTGCGGTAAATTAGAACCTAAAAAGGATTTTCCCATGCATTCCACCGTAACCGCACTGGTCATCATCCTCATCCTCATCCTCATTCAATCATTAATTAATTATAACCTTAACTTGAAAAAATACTCATAATTGAGTCCATAAAAGAGATTAATAGGAATAAGAATATCTGTCGTTCGTTCCTCCTTTCATTAATAATTAATGATAGTGGCGACATTAACAAAAGATTTGAACCGCAAAAATTAATATTATTATTGTTGTTGATGATGACCGTTTTTTTGGCAAAAAAAAGAGTTTTTCCAAAAAAAATTAATAATCTGATTAATTTTATCGTTTAATTATTCACATTGGGAGTTCTGTACAATGGAGAATAAAAAATAAATAAAAGAATGCCTTTGAGCAAGTTGCCGAAAAAAATCACGGTAATTACTTTGAGATGCATGCATTATCTTTCTGAAATTAATGGAAAGAATTCAATAGAAGATGGTAAACTTGGCAAAAATAAGATTGGAAATCCATGTTTATTAAACCACAGCGAGAACTCAAAATTTTAGATTAAAAAATCACACAAAATTAATTCGAAAAAACTAAACCTCAGAAAAGCCATTTAAATCGAATATTTTGATAGACTTTTTAATGGAAACCTAGACTTTCTAGACTTTAAATAGACTTTTTAATGGAAGCCTGAAAGATAGACGATCAAAGTAGCTTTTAGTTTATACGTGAAAAACAATACAATGTATTTAAATATTGTAAAATTGGAATTTTCATTTGGCTTGAAAAATAATAAAACTGAGAGCCAAAGCACACACTTCACTAGTCACTCTTAAAGTCCCGTTAAGGTTACTATATACACTAGTTGACAAAAGTTTTGTCACAAATGTTTTTTCGGGTTTAACTTTTTTGTGACTTGACCAAATTGGCTGATTTTTTGATATGATAGATTCATATGGTTGTAGATTATTTTACAAATTCCCGCTTCTGATTACGATGATCGAGATGACTCCACGTAAAGAAACTCCAATTGCCACCCGGCAAGCTGTTATGAATATGAGGGAAAACGGAATGCGTGGTACCGTAATTGCCATGGTAATTTAAACCAAATTTTGCTACTATAACATTTTAAACACTGATTCACATAAAATATCAAAAAATCAGCCAATTTGGTCAAGTCACAAAAAAGTTAAACCCGAAAAAACATTTGTGACAAAACTTTTGTCAGCTAGTGTATATTCATATTTTTAAATAGTTTAAGAAAAGGCACGCCAAATGAATTGGTAAAATCAACAACATGAAATAGTCTCTTTAATATAAAATTTCGTAAAATTTTAAAAAGCAAGGGATATTTTACGGAATGGCTGAAAAATTCAGTTAGTTTTCAACTTATACGTAGAAATTAAACAAACATTTTTGAATATTACAAAATTGTTATATTCATTTGGGCAAAAATTGGTACAATGCTAATTAAATGAGCTCAAAAAATGTACTCAAAACTAATATTTTGGAAACTTATTCGTATTTTTAGGTAGTTTGAGAAAAATCTGACAAACTACGGTTGGGAATGTTTTTGTAAAGTTCACGTAAAAATTGTAATATGAGACTAAATTTAGCCAAAAGAAACTACATTTTTTCGAATCGTTATGCTTGATTTCTTCAAAAAAAAACTTCCATGTATTAATATTCAATAAGTTACGCATAAACTACGCATAAACTTTTCTTAAAATATCTAAACCTACAATTGGTAAAAGCTGATCGATCGAGCTGCAAACATCATTATTTGGCGAGAAGCTCCGCGACCGCATCGCGTCTATATTTGAAGATTGGGATAATTGAAGATAATAAATATTAAAATTATAGTTGCATTGTTTGTTGGACCGTATCACAAACACGTATTTGGAGAAACGCAAGGTACATTTGTTTTCTGATTTCTATCTTTTCTTTCTCTTTCGAGTTATATTCTCTATCTGTTTTCTACTCTTTCTATATGCTATCTTTATGTCTCTGCTTTATCTCGATTCATTTTCCCTCTCTTCTCTCTCATCTATCTTTTTATCTCTTCTTCTTCTTCTTCTTCTTTTATTTGCATCTCTCTTCGTATCCTCTTTCTTATTCTTTCCTTTTCTATTTTATCTTGAGCACTTCTTTCCCTGTTCTCATTTCTCTCTCTCTCTCTCTCTCTCTCTCTCTCTCTCTCTCTCACATCTTGTTATTTCCAGTTTCTTCTTTCTCTTTGTGTTTGTCTATCTCTATCTTTGTCTCTTCCTTCACTCCTTTTTCTCTCAATTCTCTTCTTAATTTTTTTGTCTCTCGTCTTATTTGTCGCCAATTGCCCTCTGTTTTCTTTCATATGTCTTATTAAATCTCTTCTTTTTATTCTATCTCTATGCTATTTTTTATAAACTTGTTTTCCTTTTCTCTCTTATTCTAAAATCTCTTTGTCTTTTCTTCTTCTTCCTCACTCTTCTCTCTTTCTTCTCATTTTCTCTTCCTTCCCTCTTCTTCTCCTTTGCAAATGACATATTTGTTTCATTATCTTCTACTTTTCTCTTCTTCTCTCTTTTCTTATTTTCTTCCTCGTCTTCTTTCTCTTGCGCCTCCTTCATAAATTTTATTTGCTCTCTCCTTCTTCTCCTTCTTCACATTCCTCCCTTTCTCTTCTTTATTTTTCTTCTTTGTCGTTCTCAACCTTCTTGAAGGCATTCTTTTCTTTTTCTTGCTTCTCTTTCGTCTCTCCCTCTCTCTATCTCTCAAAAAGCCTTCATATCTTTGTATATATATATATATATATAAATCATGTTTTCTTTCTTCTTCTTCTTCTTCCTTGGTCCTTCTATTTCTTCTATCTTTCTTATCTCTCTTTTCCTTCTCTCTTCTCTCTCTCTCTCTCTCTTTCTCTTTCTCCTTCTCCTTCTATTTTAATGTGATTCTATCCTTAATTACTCCATCAATAGCTTACTGTTAAATACGCTCTTTTGCAACATTTTAATTCACTAAAATATTACTTTAAAACATCCTCGCACGCCTGGTTCGGAAAAGAACTCGTTGACGAGCGCGTCCTTCATCTGTGTGACGTCGGCGGAGGGGAAAGCGCCTAATCGCGTTCAAAAACAAAACCAAAACTCAGCTGGATGCAGCTCGGATCCTCGTGTTTATCAGTAACAATCGAACGCAAATGATTTGGACAGAGGAAAAAAACAAAAACAACAATAGATTGAGTCGATGGAAAAATTGGTGATAAGAATGAATGCAAAGCGTTTACTGTAGATAGCCACGCCCACTTCTTATGCGGATTGGCTGCGAGAGGGAGAAGAAGGTGGGAGGAGAAGGAGAATAGAGGCGACAAAGAAAATTACGCGCACTAATATTGTTATTAGGTAGGTATTATGGCAAAAACAAATTAGTAGTAAAAGGCGGTTGAAGGGGAAGAAGAAGACGACGAAGAAGGAGGAAGGAAGCCGTTGTTTATCGCGAATCAACCAACCATCGGTCTCTCCTCCCACTTTTAGTAGTTCATCATACTCGATTCAGGCTTGTCGTCTTATTCTTAAGAGTTTTAATTATTCAAATTGTTTTATTGTTTATTATTCCAATTATTTCACATTTGTTTGTTTGTTTATAATGCCGAGACCCGGAAAGGATTCATATGATGAGCAGGTACGAGTTTTGTTTCCATTTTTTATTGAGTAATTGGATTATGTTGCGTTCGTTTTGTGTAGTTTTGTTTAAACTCCTATTGATTTAGTTTAGAATTTGTATTAAATATACTGTAATCGTTATTTGTTTAATAATAGACTGTTTATGATTTTTGTTGGGGAAAAATTTCATTTTCAAAAGCGCGTCCTCTTTGATGCTCCATAACTTGACTCCACAACAAGTTATGGAGCAGTTCAATATCATTTTTGATAGAAAACATTATTGAAAATTATATATTCAGTTGTTTCTTCTGGAACATTTATGTAATATATGGTAATCAACAAGTTTTTGAGCCTACTTATGCCAAATTCGTAAAAACCGAGCGCGTCTGCTTTGATGCTCCATAACTTGGCTCAAAATCAAATTGTGGAGCAGTTCAATATCATATTTGATAGAAAAGATTATGGAAAATTATATATGTACCTGTTTCTTCTAGAAAAACCATGTATTATAGGAATTTCTCCACGTTTTTGAACTTACTTTAGCCGAATCCGTAAAAACCGCGCGCGTCCCCTTTTATGCTCCATAACTTGGCTGAAAATCAAGTTTTAGAGGACTTTAACAATATTTTTGATTGAAAAAATTATGGTAATATATATATGTAGCTGATTCTTCTAGAAAATTAAAGTAATATAGGATATTCTCCACGTTTTTGAACTTACTTATGTCAAATTTGTAAAAACAGCGCGCGTTCAATTTGATGCTCCATAACTTGGCTGAAAATCAAACTGTTGAGCAATTCAATATCAGTTCTGATAGAAAAGATTATGAAAAATTATATATGTACCTGCTTCTTCTAGAAAAATCATGTGTTCGGATATTCTCCACGTTTTTGAACTTACTTAGGTCGAACTTGTAAAAACCGCGCGCGTCCTCTTTGATGCTCCATAACTTGGCTCAAACTCAAATTATACATCACTTTAATATCATTACTGATTAAAAAAATATGAAAAAACTGGATATTTAAGTGATTTTACCAGAAAATTTACATAACTTGCCATAAAAATCAATTATTTGATCTGTAAAATTTCAAATTTCAAAAAAACCTTCCCAAGTTTAACGCACCGCAACTTTGCTCATTTTACCAGTTACACAGAAAATCAAATAAATTTGTTTAGCGGAAATAACTGAAAATAGTAATTTTATATTAAACTTATAGCAGTTCCACGCAGTTTCGAGTAATTTACCTCTATTTGAGTAGGAAAATACCGAATTTCAAAAAACATCATCCTATTTGATGTCTCATAACTTTGCTTAAAATTAAGCTAGAAAATAATTTAATAGCATTTTTGATAGATAAAATTATTAAAAACTATATATGTATCTCACTCTACCAGAAAGTTTACCAAAAATATGACAATTCTCAATTGTTTGAGTTAAGTTAGAACAAATTTCTCAAAACTAGCAAATTTCTCTTATTTGGTGCTCCATAACTTTTCTTAAAAATAATTCAAAAATTGCCATTGGGCAATTTACAGTAACCCGCATTTATTTAACTGCAGCATTGTTGATTTTGATATTACGTGAAACGAGTAATTATCAGATACTTAATTGAATAAATATAAAAACAAATATGTCAATTTTTCAATATTTCTACCGCAATCCATGATTATTCGCAGGAAAATGCAGGAAATTTAGCAAATTTCGATATTAAATTCTCTATAACATTGCTCCAAATCAAAATTTCGAAATATTACGTAAACTGACTAATTATCGGACCCTTAATTGAATAAATATAAAAAAAATATGCCAATTTTTCAATATTTCTACCGTAATCCACAATTTTTCGCAGGAAAATTCATGAAATTTATCAAATTTGGCTATTAAACGCTATATAACATTGCTCAAACTCAATATATTGTAATATTACGTGAATCTAGTAGTAATCAAAACGTGTAATAAATAAATTTTTACATAGATATGTAAATTTCTTAAGCGCTCTACCGTAATCCATGCTTATGACACGGAAAACACGAAAAATGCAGTATTGGATATTAAATGCTCCATAACTTTGCTCCAAATCAATATAGTAAAATATTAAGTGAATCTAGTAACTATCAAGACATGAAATTAATAAATGTTCACCTAGATATGCAAATTTCCTCAGGACTCTACCGTAATCCACGCTTATTTACCGGGCAAACCATGAAATTTTGAAGAATTGAGTATTAAATTCTTCAAAACTTTGCTCCAAACCAAATAAAAATGAAATATTAGTACCAATTTCTTCAAAAAACTGGCACTGAAAAACAAAGAGTGAATGCAGTATTTTAACGAGAAACGCATTCAATCCGCGCTTATTCCAATTAAGATGCATTCAGTCGCCAATATTCCCCTCATCTAATGTGTACTTTTAATTTGACTCATTAACATTCAAGGTAAACGCTCGCTTCTGATTCGTCGTCGATTTGAAGCGAAGCGACGCAGACAAACATTATGAATTGTATCAACAAGGAAGACACAGAATGATTACGACGCAGAGTGTTAGAGAAAATAAGAGAGATGAAATAAATTCCTGCAAAAATCGACCGCAACGCGACCGCGCACGCTATAATCTACTATGATATTTCCGTAGAAGATAGTTTGGACCCTTTAGAACATTATAACGGCAAAAAACTCTCGGATTGTAGATTGAATTTTTGAAAAAAATTATTAAAATCACCTCAACTCATGTAAAATCGACCGCAACGCGACCGCGCGCGCTATAATCTACAATGATATTTTGGTAGAAGATAGTTTGGATCCTTTAGAACATTATAACGACAAAAAACTCTCGGATTCTTGATTGAATTTTTGAGAAAAATAGTCAAGATCAACCGCTTGCAGCAAAAACTAATTTTTTTGTAGAAATTCTCCGTGGAGCACGCTTTCAATAAACTAATTTATATTTAGTTTAGACGTTTTCTATGATTTTCTACCTCAACTGAGCTTATTTTCGAAAAAACAAACAAATTAAGCCATTGAGAAATTCGAGCAACTTCAAATTGTCGTTTTCCAATAGAGCATCTAAGCAGAAATTAATGTCGACTAATAATTAGACCATAAAATTATTGTCATTATTTCTGCTAGTGTTGCTTTTTAATTAATTTACTCAAACATTGTGACGAAGTTTTTCCGCATATTAATTTAACTTTCATTAATAACTGAGTGGATTCGCTTCATATTTTTGTCTTCTTAATTAATTTTAATGAAACAAATTGGAAATTACGCTCCATTGTGAAGTGGTTAATTCGTCGTAATCTTTAAATCAAAAAACATATGGTTATGATATCAAATTGGTAAAATTCTATTTCGCTAATTTTTTAAAGTTTCAAGGATTTCTATGGAATATTGAATTATTTGGAAAACCTGCTCCATTGACAATTTTCCGAATTTTGTAAGAAACAGTCTAAACAACGTAATAATCTTAGCTAAACATATTATTTCGTGAAAACATGATTATAACCTTTATTAACAATTTGTGAGAAAGTGTGCTCCATTGATAATTTAATTAAATTGCAAAGGATTTAGTATAAAGTAGCCAATATAACAGAAATTCTTCTCAATTGGCAATTCCGTCAGAAATAGGAATACCATGTTTTTAAAAAAAACCTAAATTAAAACGTTTATTTGAAACCATTATAGTTTGTAAGAAAGAGTGCTCCATTGAGAATTATTGATTTTTACCTTTTTATAAGCCAAGAATACATTCAGTTTGTATAAAGTTTTATAGAATATTGTTAAATATTACAATTTGAAGTGTTGTAGATGTAAAAATTAACTTTAAGAAAATCTGCTCCATTGAGAATTATTGATTTTTATCATTTTTTCATCGAAAATTGTGTTCCAACCGTTTAATTTACCATAGGATACTAGTTAAAAATTACAAATTGAAATTTTTACTATGAAAAAATGAATTTCGCGAAAATCTGCTCCACTGACAATTTTCAAAATTTTGTGAAAAATCGTCTAAATAACATAATTAATTTAAAAATAAAATTATTATGTGAAAAAAATATAGAAAACTAAACTACGGTTTGTGTTTATTTTTTAAGCTTGATAAGAAAGTCTGCTCCATTGCGAATTATTGATTTTTCCCAACAAAAAATTAAATATAAACAATTTTGAACCGTTCAAAATCAATAATTCTGTAATTGATAGCGTGATTTTGATATTAATTAGCATTTTTTTTTCAAATTTAGAAAACCCAGCTCCATTGAAACTTTTAAAGAGTGTAAATAATTTATTTATCCGAAAAATAAAAATATTTCGTAGCACCTAACTAAGAGAAATAAGAAAGACGGAGAAAGAGAGTAGTAAGGTAATTTTTTTTTAACAAGTTTGATTGATTTAAAAAAGAAATAATGATTTGTGCGAAAAACTGCTCCATTGCGAATTGTTGATTTTTAATTATAAAAATCATGAGCTGCATTCTAAACGGTCAAAATGACAATATTAATAACAATCAGCGAAAAATTACAGAAAATGTATGACAGAAAATCAAAATATAACGGAAAAACCGAATATAACGGAAAATCTGCTCTATTGCAAATTATTGATTATTGATTTTTCATGATAAAAAACCATAATCTACTTTTTAGTAGATTTAAATGATTTAATAGCAGTCAGTTAAAATTTACAAAAGATTTATAATGGAATATCCAAATATAACAGAAAATCTGCTCTATTGCGAATTTGTGATTTTTCATGGTAAATAATTAAGAGCTCCTTTCTAGTCTATTAAAATGGCATTATTAATAGCTCTCAGGCAAAAGTTTCAATGGATTTATAACGGAATATCCAAATATACCGGAAAATCTGCTCCATTGAAAATTATTGATTGTTGATTTTTCATGATAAAAATCAAAATTTGCATTTTAATCTAGCAAATTGACAACATTAATCTAAATCAGTGAAAAACTACAAAAAATGTATAACAGAAATTCCAAATATAACGGAAAATCTGCTCCATTGCGAATTATTGATTTTTCATGATAAAAACCAAAATCTGAATTTTAATCTATCAAAACGACAATATTAATATAAATCAGTGAAAAACTACAAAGGATTTAATCTAAATTAGCGAATATAACCGAAAATCTGCTCCATTGCGAATTAATAATTTTCTGCAGAGAAAATAAATTTTGAAAGCAAATCGCGAAAATGCGCTCCATTGAGAATCTCGCTGTAACTGTAACATTGTGAAAACGCGAGGTTTACTTTAGACCATCCAGCTAAATAATACCGGCGATATTTCTGTTTAATGTCATATAATACCTGAATTGTTTACAGAAACCACCATATTCGTACATTTGGCTGACATACATGGCAATCCAAGACTCTGACGAGAAAATGCTGCCACTCACCGAAATCTACAAATACATAATGGACAGGTTCCCATTTTATCGCAAAAACACGCAGAGGTTAGAAACAAGTGGATGTGTGCAATAAACCTTTTGATTCGACAGGTGGCAGAACTCACTGCGCCACAATTTGTCATTCAACGACTGCTTCATCAAAATCCCGCGGCGCGCCGATCGACCGGGCAAGGTGCGTCTTGTTGGTCTTCTCATTTTCTCATTTTCTGACGTTTCAGGGCTCCTATTGGGCTGTTCATCCGAATGCTCTCGGAATGTTCGAGAATGGTAGTTGTTTGCGGCGACGCAAGCGGTTCAAGGTGAGTGTTACAGTATTCTTCTCTGATAATTCTTTTTTGTTTGTTCGTTTATCAAAATAACGCCAATTTTGTGTAATATTCAATATTATTTTTATTATTTATTAGGTATCTCTCAATTAGGTATCAATTATATATCATCAATATTATTCTCATTTCCTCTTGGTGGATACTGTAGTTTGTTTAAATCGATTTTCTCTTTTTTATTTTTATTCATTCTCAATATTTATTTATCAGAACCATAATGTCATAAATCCGGAAAAAATACCAATCTGAAAGTTTATTTTTGTTTAAAAAAACCATTGAATTCCGGAAAGAATTAACTTTCCGGAATTAAACCGGAACCGGAAGAACTTTTGACATGAAATTTTTAATCTGCGAAATATTATCAAGATATTATTCTTTTTTTAACATTCCGGAATTTCACCGGTTCCGGAAAGGTTTTCCGGTTTTTTTCCGGACAAGACTATTTTTTAATAAATTTTCAGTATTTTCAAAAAAATGATTCTACGAGAACTTAAATTCCCAACAATATAAATTTTACCGGATCCGGAAAAAATTCCGGATTATTTTCCGGAACAGTATTTTTGTATTAGAGGAAATCAGTTTCCGTAAAACACTGTGTTTGAAAAATAATTATATATCAATTACAAGAAAGGTGAATTTTCGTGATATTCCGGAATAGCTCTATCCGGAAACACTTCCGGTTTTTTTTCCGGAAGACTATTTGCTTAATAATTTTTTGTATTTTCAAAAAAATGATTCTAGGAGACCTTAAATCCCCATAAATATAATCTTTCCGGAAAATACCGGTTCCGGAAAAATTTCCGGACCCCTATTTTTATATTAGAGGAAATCATTTTCCGGAATATACTGTGTTTGAAACATTTATTACAAAAAAGTAACTTATTTGTGATATTACGGAAAAATCCGATCCGGAAACCCTTCCGGTTTTTCCGGACAAGACTATTTTTTAATAAACTTTCAGTATTTTCAAAAAAATTATTCTAGGAGACCTTAAATCCCCATAAATATAATCTTTCCGGAAAATACCGGATACGGAAAAAATTCCGGATTTTTTTCCGGACCGGTTTTTTCCGGATTTTACACTTTTTTGAAAATAACAAACGTTATAATCTTGTAAAAATATCAATATTATTTTTCTAATATAGCTGTTCCGGAAAGTGTTCCGTGTTCATTTCCGGAATAATATTTTGAGAGGAAGGGTGGAAGGCGTGAAAAGCTTAATTGGATTATATTTTTAGAGGAATTCCATACCGAAAGTTTTCCGGTTTAGTTTACGGAAAACAATTTTTGCTTAAAAATCACTGTAATCGACAGGGAGGGCAAAATAGACAATTTCCGGAAGGTACCATACCGCACGCCAGATGCAGATGAGCATTTTTGAATCTTCCAATGACTCTTGCTATTTTCTACGTGTAAATGAGATTCAAATTGTCACGTAAGTTGGTCAAAATAGTTGCAAACTATCCAATTAACTAAAATTCTTGTAAAAATTTTGAACCTAACAAGCTCAATTTCTGGATTCACCTTCAAATTATTCAATTTGGCATGCGTGCCTTATCAGGTTTTCTCCGGAGAGTATATTTTTGCAAAAATTATAATATTGAGAGCCTTGCGAAGGCTTCGAATATTCATAGTAATCCAATATTATTAAGAGAATTCATTAATTTAATTTTATTAAGAAACTACAGTATCCGCAAGAGTTTTAAATAGAAAAACCGTTTGTTCCTGAAACCTTTTTTTCTCACCCCATCCTCATTAATGAATAATGAGAATTCCGGAAGATGGATCGACAAAATGATAAATGATTGAAGTGGGAAACGAAAATGCGCGACGGCGATTGATTGACTGACGATTGACAATCCGAAATGGCGCCGCTTCAATCGATTGTCAACGCCGCTTCTCTATTGACATGTTTTCTTTCTCTCTCACTTTCTATCTTTCTATCCAGTGAGGTGTTAAAACCACAAAATAGGTGGTAAATGGAAATTGGCGCGAAGCTGGGGATTGTTTTACGGTGGATTCAATTGATTTAATTAATTAGTTTACCAATTGAAATTATACTAATGATGTTGATATCATTTTGTAGAGAATTTAATTCTCTATCGATTGGTATAAATAATGTTATGGATAATGTTAACTGGGGACGTCAATTTTACGAAAAACCGATTTTATCTGGAAAATAATCGTTTCAAGCTAATTTTTGCCGTTTTTAGCTACATCTAATAACTTAATATTGATATTATTTATATGATATTATAGAGAATTTGATTCTCTATGGTTTGGTATACAAAATATAATGAATAATTTTATTTGATGACGTCATTTTTCGGTAAAATCAATTTTATCTGAAAATTATTGTTGTAAACTGATTTTTCGTCATTTTTAGCAATCATTTAGTGAATTAATATTTATATTATTTATAAGAAATTATAGAGAATTTAATTCTCTATCGATTTCTATTTAAAACTCTACAAATAGATTCCGTAATTACCTAACTTTAATTCAAAACCTTTTTATCTAGAAATCTTGTCGAGTTTTTTATTGTTTTTTGGCAAAATTTAATATTTAATCAGTTATCTTATTGTCTTGATAGTATAAATAATTCAATTTTCTATCGATTGGTAATAATACTTTCTAGATAATTTTATTTGATGACGTCATTTTTACGAAAAATCGATTTTATCTGGAAAATAATCGTTTTAAGTGGATTTTCTAAGCAAAATTTCGTACATAAGTTGTTATATTATTTATATGAGATTATAGACAATTTAATACTCTATCAGTTGGTAGTAGTTTTGTTTCAAATATTTCACGCTATGACGACATAATACTTTGAAATCAATTTTATCTGACTTTTATCGTTAAAAGTCGAATTTTTTATTTGTAGCAAGATTATATAGTTCATTGGTTATATTTTAATTATTAAATTGTAGATAATTAAATTATCTACCGATTTATAGTAAAAACTCTTATAATTTATGTTATTATGGTGTTATTTTAATCAAAAATCAATTTTATCTGACTTTTATCGTTAAAAGTCGAATTTTTTATTTTTAGCAAGATTATATAGTTCATTGGTTATATTTTAATTATTAAATTGTAGATAATTAAATTATCTACCGATTTATAGTAAAAACTCTTATAATTTATGTTATTATGGTGTTATTTTAATCAAAAATCAATTTTATCTGACTTTTATCGTTAAAAGTCGAATTTTTTATTTTTAGCAAGATTATATAGTTCATTGGTTATATTTTAATTATTAAATTGTAGATAATTAAATTATCTACCGATTTATAGTAAAAACTCTTATAATTTATGTTATTATGGTGTTATTTTAATCAAAAATCAATTTTATCTGACTTTTATCGTTAAAAGTCGAATTTTTTATTTTTAGCAAGATTATATAGTTCATTGGTTATATTTTAATTATTAAATTGTAGATAATTAAATTATCTACCGATTTATAGTAAAAACTCTTATAATTTATGTTATTATGGTGTTATTTTAATCAAAAATCAATTTTATCTGACTTTTATCGTTAAAAGTCGAATTTTTTATTTGTAGCAAGATTATATAGTTCATTGGTTATATTTTAATTATTAAATTGTAGATAATTAAATTATCTACCGATTTATAGTAAAAACTCTTATAATTTATGTTATTATGGTGTTATTTTAATCAAAAATCAATTTTATCTGACTTTTATCGTTAAAAGTCGAATTTTTTATTTTTAGCAAGATTATATAGTTCATTGGTTATATTTTAATTATTAAATTGTAGATAATTAAATTATCTACCGATTTATAGTAAAAACTCTTATAATTTATGTTATTATGGTGTTATTTTAATCAAAAATCAATTTTATCTGACTTTTATCGTTAAAAGTCGAATTTTTTATTTGTAGCAAGATTATATAGTTCATTGGTTATATTTTAATTATTAAATTGTAGATAATTAAATTATCTACCGATTTATAGTAAAAACTCTTATAATTTATGTTATTATGGTGTTATTTTAATCAAAAATCAATTTTATCTGACTTTTATCGTTAAAAGTCGAATTTTTTATTTTTAGCAAGATTATATAGTTCATTGGTTATATTTTAATTATTAAATTGTAGATAATTAAATTATCTACCGATTTATAGTAAAAACTCTTATAATTTATGTTATTATGGTGTTATTTTAATCAAAAATCAATTTTATCTGACTTTTATCGTTAAAAGTCGAATTTTTTATTTGTAGCAAGATTATATAGTTCATTGGTTATATTTTAATTATTAAATTGTAGATAATTAAATTATCTACCGATTTATAGTAAAAACTCTTATAATTTATGTTATTATGACGTTATTTCAAATCAAAAATCCATTTTATCTGACTTTTAACGTTAAAAGTCGAATTTTTTGTACTTTTTTAGCAATATTAAATATTTTAACGATTAGATTATAATTATTATATTGTAGAGAAGTAAATTCTCTATCGATTGGTAGTAAAAACAATTCGATTTTATAAGATTAATCAAAAAATAAATTTTATCTGACCTTTAACGTTAAAAATCGAATTTTTTGTATTTTTTAGCAATATTATATAGTTCATTGGTTATGTTTTATTTATTAAATTGTAGATAATAAAATGTTCTATCGATTGGTAGTAACAACTATTAGATTTTATATTATGATGGCGTTATTTTAACCAAAAAACCAATTTTAAGTGACTTTTAACGTTAAAAGTCGAATTGTTGTTTTTTTTAAAGTAAGATTCCATGTTTTAGCTCATATATTTTCAAAACTAGATATATATAAAAAATATTTTCTGCGAAACAATAGTAACAAGTTAATTTTGACGTCATTTTTTATTTAAAAACTTTACAAAACTATGGAAAAATATTTATTTTCATGTTTTTACCAAGATTCCATGTTTCAGTTGTTACATTATTAAGATAAACTTGTAGAGAATTTAATTCTCTATCTACTAATATATATAACATTACTAATATAATGGATTGTGATGTAATTTTAATCAAAAATCGAATTTTTATCAAAAATAAAACAAAATTTTTAGTGGTACTTTTTAAGAATTAAATAGGAACAATTAAGTAAAGAAGATATTTTTTCTATTTTACATGGTTACTAGAGAATATCATTATTGAAATAACTATGAATATATTTATAAATATTATCGATTTTTACTACCAATTACAGCTTCCATCGTTATTTATTATTTTGCTAAACTACTTTAATTGACTGTCTATTTTATTTATTTATTTTATTTATTCACCGATATAACATTTAAACAATATACATTGTAAATATTGTAGAGGATTTAATTCTGTATAATTTAATATTTATGTTTTTTTGCAACGCCGAGTAAAATATAACAAAAATTTAAAAAGAAAGTGATGATTTGTGGATACTGTAGTTTGTGAAGCAACTTTCTTATTTTTCATAATTATAATTTTTTAATTTTTAAATTAAAACTGAGTAAAATAAGTAAATAAGTAAAATATAATAAAAATTTTTAAAAAAAATAGCGAATTACATTTTCAAAAAAAACTTTTTTGCAACACGCCAAATGGAAATTACGATTTTTCGATTTTGAAAGCTTTCTGAAAATTTTTGAGTCTTTTTAACTTAAACGTTTATACTACAATTTAATTAAGATTGCCTTAAACTATCTAAAAATATTAATATCTTTCCAAAAAGTTAAATTTGAGCACGTTTACTAGGCTCATTTTGTTACCATACCAGTTTGCGTGTTGTTGTTGTTAATTTAAAATTTTATTTTGGCTTCCATTTTTCGATACACAGATACAATGTTTTCAAAATGATCTGACTGAGATTGAAATAGACCAAAAGATTGATTAATAAACTGCTAGAAAGTTGATATAATTCATATTAAAATGCAGACATTAATCAATACAAATTGAATGTTCTTCGTCCACTTCAACAATGTATCCAATTAAATTCAAATATTGAACAACCATCAAAACCAATAGTTACGGTAATTGCATAGATGATAAGAAATGTCCTTTTCCACCTCCCCCCTCCTCTTCCTCTTCCGATTCGTTTCATTCTACCGTAATATGAATCGAATTATTATTAGATGAATAAACAATAACAGATATCCAATCAATTTTCCGGCGTCCGATTGTCTTTTATGTTAGAATTATTCGAAATTGAGAACATCATTCGAGCTGCGTGATATATCAACTATGTAGTTCATCAATCAATCATGGGTTTGTGTTTGGCGGTATATCGAAACCGGTCCGTTTTTTATCCCTTATCCATTTCGTCTTCTTCATCATCTAATACAATTTGATGGACTTGTCCAAAAATAAACAGAAGCTAGTAGGTAAATAGTATATTGCTATATTAGGAAAAGTTTAAAGTTTTATGTAAATAAAAAATACGGGAATTGTTAGCTTAAATTCATTGAAATTGTCTTTAATCGTACTTAAGTCTTAATTCAAAAATTAAACATTTAATATAAAATTAAAAATAAGAAAACTTTTTTAAAAATTTTTATTATATTTTACTTATTTACTTATTTTACTCAGTTTTAATTTAAAAATTAAAAAATAATAATTATGAAAAATAAGAAAGTTTCTTCACAAACTACAGTATCCGACAAATCATCACTTTCTTTTAAAATTTTTGTCATATTTTAATCGGAGTTGCTTAGATTCTTAAAATTAACTATATTAAAGTGTTAGCCAATGTTAGTTTATAGTCAATTTATTTGTATTTACTCGTACCTCAGTTTTAATTAAAAATTTAAAAAAAAATAATGTTGAAAAATTAAAAAATATATTATACAAACTACAGTATCAGACACAAAGTCATATTTTTTTAATTTTTGTCATATTTAACTCAGATTTACTTAAATTCTTAAAAATAGCTATATTAAGGTGTTATCCATGGCTAGATTATAGGAAACTTATAGGAAACTTATTTGTATTTACTCGTACCTTAGTTTTAATTTAAAATTTTAAAAAAATAATGATGAAAAATATAAAAAAATTGTTCTACAAACTACAGTATCGGACAAGTTATCACTTTTTTTTTAATTTTTATCATATTTTACTCGGAATTGCTTAAATTTAAAAAAAAAACTATATTAAGGTGTTAGCCAATGTTAGTTTATTGTCAATTTATTTGTATTTACTCGTACCTCAGTTTTAATTTAAAATTTAAAAAATAATAATAACTTATGGAAAATAAGAAATTTATTTTACAAACTACAGTATCTGAAAATTATAATTTTTAAAAATTTTTATCATATTTTACTCGAATTTTCTTAAATTTTAGGAAAAAAAACTCCAATTGCCACCCTTGCCGGGTGGCAATTGGAGTTTCTTTACGTGGAGTCATCTCTAAAATGTTGCCAATTACTGCTATTTTCAATAAATTATGAAAAAAATATAATTGAACTTTAAAAATTATTAAAAAATGCAGTGCAAGAAAAGTGCGTAATATCTTTGAGCTACGCGTTTTACGATAAACGCTTGTCACTGTAAAACGGATCATCGTAATCACAAGCGGGAATTTGTAAAATAATCTACAATAATATGAATCTATCATATCAAAAAATCAGCCAATTTGGTCAATTCACAAAAAAGTTAAACCCGAAAAAACATTTGTGACAAAACTTTTGTCAGCTAGTGTATATATATATATATAATTTTATATGCGATTACCGCCGCAAAATGCGGCGCACTTTTTTAAATATTATTGTTTCATTTAATTTTTATTATTTTCCACATTTATTCCACGATTTTAACAACATCTAAAACATAATCTTCTATTTATTTAAGCAAAAACAGTATAGAACGAGCATAAGCAAGAAAATAATCATAAAAATTAAATGAAAAAATAATATTTAAAAAAGTGCGCCGCATTATGCGGTCGTAATCGCATTTTTCGACGACTATATTAAAACGTTTCTTACGATTATCCAACATTTTCTTGTATAAACTACAGTATCCGCAAAACTAACATTTTTATTATTTTTTTTTTAATTATTCCAATGTTTTCTCGAAATTGATTTATGATTCAATGAAGTGTATATTGATGTGTATGACATAACCATTGATAATATGGGTGATAATTTTTTTAATAATTTCAATTTACGGAAGTTTCTAAAAAAAATTGAAGGAAAGCAGCTATACCACTTATGTCGTTTTATAGAATAAATTAAATTTTATGCCTATAGTAACTGAATTCAAAATGTACAGAAGATTTTATAATTCACTGTATCCGGTAGTATCACCTTTTATTTAACCAATTTTATCCACAAATCTCGAGTTATTGAAATAGAATTTAGATTTTATCAAATTGTGTGAAGCTTAACCTTATATGCAATTTTATTATCAAGCAAGTTGTAAACATTTTCGTAGGAAAACATTAAATAATTTGAGTTTTGGTGAATTGTCTGGAAGGAAAAATCCATAATATTTAACCTTTTCTGCTTTTTCAATTAGCTTGAAAACAATTATTTAGATTTTCCATAAAGCTTGAGTCGAACTTGAGTTCATAAGATAAGTATAAAAATAAAAAAAATTCTAAATTTCATGTATACTGTATTTTATAAAATAAATTAATTGGTTTCCTATTTTATATTTATCCATTAATTGAGCACTGCTCAATTTTGTGCTTTTTATATAAAACTAAACCAGATATCTATATATGACTGATAAAATGCAAAATTTAATGATATAACGTTTAACTATGTTTAATAAAATCAGAACAAATAAATACTAAATTTAGTATTTATTAGGTAGTATACCTAAAATAAATACCGATACTGTAGTTTAGAAGACTTTTGAATTTTTTTATAATTTTACTTTTAATATATCCTAAATACATATTTAATACTTTATTCATTCACCATATATAATACAAAAAAAAAAAACAAGAGAACAAATAATTAAGATGAACAACTGATCCCGCAAGAGATCCAAGTTCAAATCAATAAATTAGGAGATGCATACATATCCAGAGGTATAAAAAATAATTCATATTAGTACAGTACAGATTTCGGAATATCATCAATAATATTTACAATTTTATGGATTGGGACATTTACGTTCAGAAAATAGATTGATACACGATGCCATAGAGAAGCGGACATACTCTTTAAATTAATAAAAATGAATATTTTTTATTTCTTTAAATGAATATTTCTTTTAATCGAATAAAGATTTATAGTTCCATTTATCATTTATGAGCCATCTATTGATATCATATTTAGTTTTATATATTAAGTTAGAACTGCTAAGTTAATGGAACCCTTGGAAATATTTTTCTCAAATCTGATTTTTATGTTATAAAATACAGTATCTTATAAAAGTTATATTTTTATTATTTTTCCATTATAACTCAATTTAGTGATTATTACTCTGACAAAGGGATATATCATTTGATTCATAAATTAATGCTTATACTATTGTCTGACCTTTTTCCTGCCGATTTAAAACAGTTTTTTATATCTCACATGATGTTTATTTGAGGGAGCTATTTAATATATAATATATTTTAATTATACAATAGATCCTTTTAATTCTACACACCATCTAAATTATATTTTTAGGCTCGCGAGCAAGACGACTACGAAGAGGATGAGATTCCGACAAAAATGAGCCGCGGCATAATGCTAAACGAGTTCCCATCAGTCGCCCAGCCGCATTCGACGTGCGGCAACCCATTCGTATTCAATCCGCTCTCCTTGCTCCTCATGCCGCAGCTGCTCAACACGAGCCGGCCGTTACATGAGCTGCTCATGTTCGAGTCGGCGCCGTCGCCGAACACGCCGCCGCCTAGCGAAACCGCCCATCACCACCGCTCGTTCAAAATCGAGTCAATATTAAGTTCCTGAACCGTTGCCAGTTCCCAACTGCCTTTCGAGCACAAATGCTCTCAGTAGCATGACGTCATCATCAAAATGGTTATGCACTAGTCAAACTTTAAATGCATTTAAACGGTGTGTGTAATTTATCCAACTCTCTTTAATACTACACGAATTATATCAATGACCGATTGTGATAGCTCCTATTTGTGTTTATTTTGATGTTTTCTTACTTAATAATGTATGTTTTATTTTATTGTATAATAATTTTCGAATAAAATCATCAGTCAGCAGTTTTTCGTTCAAATCGGTTGACGAATAAACCATCTCATCAAATAAATCACTATTGACGAACGAAACAATGCATTTCAATCGAATACTAACCTAACCTTCATCATCGACACAATCCGTTTCTTTATTACCAATTTTGGTGGAAACTAATAAATGGTTGAAGGTAAACAATGGATTTCATTTATAAGATTATGGCTAATTGGAAAAAAACCATCGAAAATGAGAGATCATGGAACAACAATTTAGGTACCAAAGTAGCTTAAACAATATATAAAGGAAAAATTAATTTCAATTTTATATCATATTTATTTAGGTAAATATTAAATTTTAAGAAATTAGGTATTAGGTAATCTATTACGTAATAATAGCTATTTCTCATTAACATCTCTTATTTCACTGCGTCTCTTTCGATTTGAAATTCCCTCGACAAGTGTCATAAACCACAATATGTCCGACACAGGCGTTATTGAAAAGAAAACCCATAGTGCTTATCGGTGAGACCATACTATACAGAATCATTTCTGCAGTATGTATCTCGTTATTCCCATTAAACTGGTAGAGATGCCAACTGCGATGAATGGGAGACGGGCAGGCCGCGAGCGTGAAGCAGCACATTTGTGCTTGATGACCGCACGGCGCCGGACTTGTTTTGGTGCCGTAGTGGCCTGCTCTTCTGAGCAGTTTAAATATTTAAAAAAAAAGAGCTGATAAAGATTTCCTGAAGTTCTTATTATAAAATTGCTTGAAGAAGAAATTAGCTAATGACCAAATATAAAGAATGGATAACAGTAAAAGTAGGTGAGCACATTTTACAAAACAACACTTAATTTGTTGACGCAGCTTCTGAGAGGGTCATAAAAATAGATTTTAAAATTTTATTAAATCATGGGTGTTTAAGCTTTTAAAAATTTTATGTTAGGTTATGAAAAAAATATTGATATGAAACCGAATATGAAATATTCAATATAGAACGTTAACGGTTTTTATAGAATTTTATTTGACAACAGTACGCAATTTCCTCACGATAATTTACGGTTCGGTAGTATTTCTTTTAGTCTGTTTAATCTCAAAAGTTTTGCGGAAATATTAAAGAAAATTTTATTTATAATGGAAAGTACATAAAATTCCATGGTCATGGAATTGTAGGATCTTAATTATATTTTGATTAAAATCCAAGTCGTCCCCTATTTTGATATTTCATAACGATAGACTTTGACTGTTCCAGATTAATTTATTGTTTTATTTCGATGACTCTGGTCAGTTAACTGGTAATTATGTAATAATTTTTATCGTCACCGTGCTGGCGCATAATTTTTATTTGTATTCCTTAAATTTAAGATTTTTAGTTTATTATTAAGCTTTGTAAACTCCGGCTAATATCATAGAGTGATAGGATTCTGTGGAAATATTGCGACATAGGGTTCGGATAAAGAATTTATCAGGAAAATAGTTCGTTAATATAGTTTTGCTGATTTGGTGAATTCCTTAATAGATGAAGACTATTAAAACCTTAAAGAGCACGCCAATTGAAAATGACAATTTTCTAAAATTTAAACATATTTTTTATTAATGTTTACGGTGCGTTGCAATTAAAAAATTGCTTTTAACGTCATTTCCTTAAAATGTTTGGGGCGCTTCAAATTTTTACAAAATTTGAGAATTAAGTGATCCTTCTGAGGTCCTGCTTTTACCAATTCATTTGGTGTGAAAGATTGATATGTATACTTGTTACTAATAAAAAATTTATGTTACATAGTTAGCGATTACTGAAAAATGAAAATTTTTAAACGTGTTCTACAAATTTCCACGTTATTATTTAAAATTTGTATTCAGGACAGTTGAGAATAAGCTATTATGTGTATTCGGGTATGATTATATTAGAGATTATAGACGTTCGTGACAGTTGACAGTCTGAAAATTAAAGATAGCTGGCATGAAGATTGTTTTTTGACTAATCTGGAAACTAGAATATTAATTCTTAAGATTTTATGAGATCACTTATTGTAATTCCATTACTTTCACAGATATGTGCTATATCTATAGAGAATATACACATTGCACAAGACAAATATGAACATCTGTTTTATGAGAACCCCCAGACATCTTTTTATACATAAAAAAAGGTACCAATATAGCGAGCGAGAGAGCACACGAAACAATGAGTGTTGCGAATGTGTCCCCGCGTGGATTGAAGTAACGCGGGGACACTGACGCTACTCGTCACTTTTAAAAGAATTTACATTTAATTATTTTTTATTTGTGACAGTTCGTTTGTCTGGAATAAATTTGATCTCTGTTTCAATCACTTTTCGACAATTATTTACAAAATAATTAATTTTATTTCATTCTTATTAGAAATGCTTGAAAACGGATTTATTGATTGCTTTCAGAATGTCGACGGATCAAGAAAACACGACCATGGATGGGGATGAGACGGTGGAGGATGAATCCGTGAACATGGAGCCCACGGAAGATGGCGATGAAGAAGGTTTTTTCTAGTGGGTTTTTTAGTCGAAGAGATGTGAATGTTTAGTGGCTGAGGAAGAGGAAATGGAAGCTGACGAGTCGACATCAGCACCGGTTGAGAAGAAGAAGTCGAGCAAGAAGTCGAAGGGAAGGAAGGGCAAGGGAAAGAAAGGGCATCCGGATCCATATAACTCGACTTCGGCAGAAATATGCGAAGCCATAGGGTTGAATGATGTTGAAGTCACATACGAAGACGAAGAATTTCATTCCATCACGAACCTTCGCGTAAGAATTATTTTAACATCTCCTTGTCAATCACAAACATCTTTGCAGAGCTTCATGGGCTTGATCAAAAAGCAAGTGCAAGATGCGAATCCAAAAGTGAACGTGAATAAATTATATCCATTGTTCCAAGTCAAGTACAAAGAGTTTCAAGACTACATGACGTCTATTGGAAAGTCGATAACAGCGAAAAAACCACAAAGAAAGTCGGTTCCATCGACGCCCGTCGAGAAAGTTGCTCCGCTCAAGATTCGCATTTCAACAAGGAAGCGCAGGAGGAACGACGATTCTGATGGCGACAAAGGTCTGTTTATGGAATCGCATGGATTGAAAATGATTATTTGCTCTTTTTAGATAGTGACCAGGAGTTTGAGTCCCTTCTGAAACAACATGACGAGCAATTGGATGAAATTGAGCGTGAAAAGGAGGCTAGAAAAGCGAATCGGTATGAATTTGATTGCGGGGTTCTTTTGGGGGTCACCAGACAGGGAAGAACTAGAGAAGTTTAGCTGTTTATTTTAAGAGAAATGTTTTTGATTAGAAAGACGCACAGTTGTTACCTAAAACTATATAGGAAATTGTTGGAATCTTTGAGAACAAGGCCAATCTCCAATTTAAAGCATTTATAGAAAATAACTGTCATTGTTAACATCCATCGCTTTTAAGGTTATTTTAAATATCATTATACCGCGAAATGTTCTTCTTGAGTGCTCTATTCAGGTCCGCAGGTTTTAAAACCATTCCTAGAATCTTTTAATAAAAATTACAAACGACTTTTCAACTATCTAATGATTTCCATCGAAAAATTGTCAAATTTGCAGTGCTGCTCAGAGACAGGATAAAAAGAAGACTGCTCTGGAAACTTTCCGTGCCAACAAGCGAGCAAAACGCGCGGCTGGTCAAAACGATGAAGAGGTTTGCTTTCAATTCCCCATTACTCAATAAGTAATTTCTCACAGGAACATCAAGATTATTGCGAGGTTTGCCGTAAGGGCGGCGAAATTGTGCTTTGCGATACTTGCCCGCGCGCATACCACACGGTGTGCATTGATGAGAACATGGAGCAGCCGCCAGAAGGCGACTGGAGCTGTCCGCACTGTGAAGAGCACGGTCCGCCGAAGGAGGAAGAGCCGGCCAAGCAGAACATGGAATATTGCCGGATTTGCAAAGAAACTGGAAGCTTACTGCTGTGCGATAAGTGTCCGAGCTCGTTCCACGCCTACTGCATCGATCCGCCATTGACGGAAGTGCCCGAGGACGAGTGGACATGCCCGCGTTGCGAGCTCACCGAGCCGCCACAACGAGTGGAGAAGATTCTGTGCTGGCGATGGAAGGAAATCCCCTACCCGGACCCGGAGGAAGTCAGCGAAGAGGAATTGAAGAACGGCAAGATTCTGCTGAGGCCGACGCGCAAGATGGAGCCACGCAAAGAGAAGGAATTCTTTGTCAAGTGGAAGTACCTGTCGTATTGGCACTCGCAGTGGATCAGTGAGACGATGATGGATGTCTTCTTCTCGGCGGTATGTTGAGGAGGCGAGAATGATTTTGATGACGGTTTATTGGTCTTGCAGTTGGTGAGAATGTACTGGAGGAAGTATGATCCGGAAACGCCGCCGATTTTTGATGAGTCCACGTTCCAAAGACATCACAAGGATAATGATCCGTACAATTTGAGAGAGAACTTTTATCAGTATGGTGTAAAGCCGGAATGGATGCAGGTAATCTGGTTTTCTATTGTTTTGTTTTATGTGAGAATCGGTAAAAATGGGCCATGGTGAGTAATTACTCCTAGAAAATCTAGAAAAGTGTGCTTAAATGTATAATTTTATTTTTTATTATCACATTTTCTCAAGCTTTGGCCAAAGTCTATTGCATTTTTAAAGTTTTTGTTAAATTAAGGGAAATTTTTTTGTCAAAAGCGTTGTTGCCGTAAACGCGCGAAGCGCAATAAGAAAAATTATAATCAAAAAGGACTTTTCTGCCTCTGTTTTTTAATTGTCAGTCGCTACGCCAAATGAAATAATAAAAACAGGATCTCAGAAACGTTACTTATTCGTATAAATTTGAAACGTCAGAGATATTTTAGGGGAAGCTTGCAAAATGGCTTTATAAACAGCACGCCAAACGTAAATTAAAGTAATTTTGTTAATATTCAAACGTGTCTGTTTAATTTACACGTATAAATTTCATATAAATTGATACTAGTCTGTCTTAAACTATCTAAAAACCTGCACTTCTTGCTTTACTTACTTTACTTTGGATACTTTGGAGTTCGAATCAACCGCATAAGCGGTTGCGAACTATCTCCCTCCATCTCGAACGACTGCATCTCGTCGGCAGATCTGGTCGCGGGTGGAAGTCCATGTCTCGGAGCCATAAAGCATGGCGGGGAGCACATTCTGAAATGTGCTCCCCGCCAAAATGTGCTCCCCGCCGGGAGCAGTGGTTTGCATTTCGAGAACGCTGCCCAAGCAGACTTGATCCTACGTTTTATTTCGTCGTCCAGCGAGCCGTCGATGCAGATCCAGCTGCCCAGGTATCGAAGCTCCTGGTTGAAGTGCAAACTTCACCCTGGCATCTGATTGGAGTCGAAGGGGCGTAGTTGTTGTGGAGAATGACGGTTTTGCCTGTTTTGATCTCCAAGCCGCAAAGTCTGCTTTCCTTCACGAGTTGATTCAGACGATCCTCGATTTCGTTGCAGCTTTCTCCAATGAGCACGACATCGTCGGCAAACTCGAGACGTTCCAGTCTTCTTCCGTCAATCATTATTCCATCTTCGGTACATGATTCGCTCGATCTCCTTTTCCTGTCGAATTTGTCAAGAATTCTTTGCAGACCGTAGGCAAAGAGTGTCGGAGAGGCCGAGTCGCCTTGCCTCACTCCTCGTTCTAGTGGCACATCGATAAGTTCTCCATGAACCTCGAATTGGGCAAGTCCGCCGTTTGTAGTCTCTATGATTGCGTCTTTGAGCTCGTTAAATTTATAAACAGCACGCCTAATTAAAATTAAAATTGTGTCTATATTTACACGTGTCTGTTTAATTTACACGTATAAATTTCATATAAATTGATACTAGTCTGTCTTAAACTATCTAAAAACCTGCACTTCTTGCTGAAATATGAATTATGAACATATTTTCTGAGTCCCCAACTTAACCGTTCCATTTGGTGTGATAATCAGAAATACAATTTCTCAGTAGAGTCCTCATCAATTACTTTAGATTCATCGTATTATCAATCATATGCAATATGGAAAATCACAATTCGACTATCTGATCAAGTGGAAGGAGCTTGCTTATGATCAAGCGACGTGGGAACGCGATGACATGGATATTGCCAACTACGACGGCGCGATTATGAAGTATTGGCTGCATCGCGAGCGAATGCTCGGCGAACAAATTCCGAAGCAAGTGCGAAAGATGATTGACAAGAGCCGAGAGGAGAAGGGCTTGCCACCATTGGATCCAGACAGTGCCGAGATCGCATCGAAGAAGAGGAAGAAGGAGAAGCCGACGGTTGATGTAAGTGATAACTATGATGAATTCTCCCGTCTCATTTTGTGTTGTTCTAGATTCGCAAGAAGTACGAGGTGCAGCCAGATTATATAACGGAAACTGGTGGAAACTTGCATCCATACCAATTGGAAGGAATCAATTGGCTTCGGCATTGCTGGTCGACGGGCACTGACGCGATTCTCGCCGATGAAATGGGTTTGGGTAAAACTGTGCAGTCGCTAACGTTTCTTTACTCGCTGATGAAGGAGAATCATACCAAGGGGCCGTTCCTGGTGAGTGATCGTCGACGCGAGACCGAGTTATTTGTCAATTTGAATAGGTTGCGGTGCCACTGTCGACGATTATCAATTGGGAGAGAGAGGCTGAGCAATGGTGCCCAGACTTTTACATCGTCACCTATGTTGGAGACCGCGATTCGCGTATGGTCATTCGAGAGCACGAGTTTTCTTTCATGGAGGGTGCTGTGAGAGGTGGGCCGAAGGCGCAGAAGATGAAATCGCAGGAGAATATGAAGTTCCACGTCTTACTGACGTCATATGAATGTATTAATATGGATAAAGCAATCTTGTCGTCGATTGACTGGGCTTGCTTGGTTGTTGACGAGGCGCATCGATTGAAGAACAATCAGTCGACGTTTTTCAGAACCTTGAGGTTGGTGTATGAAATATTAGCGGTGATGATTAATTGCGTTTCAGAGAATATAACATTGGATATCGTGTTCTTCTCACGGGTACGCCATTGCAGAATAATTTGGAAGAATTGTTCCACTTGCTCAATTTCCTGGCTCCTGATCGTTTCTAGTATGTTGTTGTTTTTGCTCAACAGAAGAAATGGATGTGTTTTTTTAGTGACTTGGAAACATTTACGTCGGAATTCTCGGAGATCTCGAAGGAAGATCAGATTCAGAAATTGCACGCGCTTCTTGGACCGCACATGCTGCGTCGTCTCAAGGCTGACGTGTTGACGGGAATGCCATCGAAATCGGAATTGATTGTGCGCGTTGAATTGGCGCCGTTGCAAAAGTGAGGATTTTTTATTTTTGGAATATTTGGAAGAAAGAAAACAATGGAAATTATAATTCTTTCAGGAAGTATTATAAGAACATCCTCACTAAGAACTTTGAAGCTCTGAATGTGAAAAGCGGCGGAACGCAAATGTCGCTCCTCAATATCATCATGGAACTGAAAAAGTGCTGCAATCATCCATACTTGTTCATGAAGGCATGCATGGAAGCGCCGAAATTGCCGAATGGAATGTATGGTATGACTGTAAATGACTCGAATTGAACGCGAATTTGTAGGTACGAGGGAACGGCGCTGATCAAGAATTGCGGAAAGTTTATTTTGCTTCAAAAAATGTTGCGGAAGCTGAAAGAGCGCGGCAATCGCGTGCTCATCTTCTCGCAGATGACAATGATGCTCGACATTCTCGAAGATTTTTGCGAGGTTGAGGGCTACAAGTATGAGCGGATTGATGGTAGTATCACGGGACAACAGCGACAAGATGCAATTGATCGTTATAATGGTAGGCAAGCGACTGTGATGGCTATTAAATGATTATGCGTGGTTTTCAGCTCCCGGAGCACAGCAGTTTGTATTCCTCTTGTCCACGCGTGCCGGCGGTTTGGGTATCAATTTGGCGACAGCGGACACTGTGATCATATATGATTCGGATTGGAACCCGCACAATGATATTCAAGCGTTTTCGCGTGCGCATCGTCTTGGACAGAAGAACAAGGTGATGATCTATCGGTTCGTAACGAAGAACTCGGTGGAAGAGAGGATCACGTCGGTGGCGAAGAAGAAGATGTTGTTGACGCATTTGGTCGTCCGCGCCGGTCTTGGCGGTGGCAAGGAAGGCGGTAAGAGTATGAGCAAAACGGAGCTTGATGATGTGTTGCGATGGGGAACGGAGGAGCTCTTCAAGGAGGAGGAGCCCGCCGAGGGCGAGGAAGGCGGCAAGAAGACGAACGAGCAGGAGATCGTGTGGGACGACGGAGCTGTTGAAGCGCTGCTAGATCGCACCAAAGGCGATAATGAAGAGGAGAATGGCGAGAAGAAGGAGCACTGGACGAACGAGTACTTGAGCTCGTTTAAAGTTGCGACGTATACCACGAAGGAAGCCGACGAGCCCGAAGAGGAGGAGGAGCCGGACATGGAGGTGATCAAGGCCGAAGGCAAGGATTACGATCCGGACTATTGGGAGAAACTATTGCGGCACCATTATGAGCAGGATCAGGAGGTGGAGTCGCAGAAACTGGGCAAAGGAAAGCGTGTGCGGAAGCAGGTGAACTACGCGTCAGAGAACATGGGACAGGATTGGAGCGCGAGTCGCAATGCGCACAACGACGATGATGATTTGTCGTCGTACGGCGGTTCGGAGAATGGCGACGCTGGAGATTCGGGAGACGACTATGATGAGAAGAAGAAGAAGCGGCGCGAAGACAACGAACGATTGCCGCCGCTGTTGGCGAAGGTCAACGGGCAAATAGAGGTTCTCGGTTTCAATCCGAGACAAAGGCGCGCCTTCCACAACGCGGTAATGCGGTGGGGAATGCCGCCGCAAGACTCGTTCCAGTCGCAATGGCTTGTAAGGGACTTGCGCGGAAAGTCGGAGCGCGCGTTCAGAGCGTACACGAGTTTGTTCATGAGGCATCTGTGCGAGCCTGGAGTCGAATCGTCGGATTCGTATAATGATGGCGTGCCGAGAGAGGGATTGAATCGCCAGCACGTGCTGAGTCGCATTGGGCTAATGAGCTTGGTAAGAAGGAAGGTGCAGGAGTTTGAAGACTTCAATGGTGAATGGTCGATGCCGGAGATTCAAGATCAGGTTGTGGCTCAGGCAGCGAACGCGGACGTATCGAAAGAAGTTTCGCGTGAGCAGAGCGTGGTCACGAACGAGAGCAATGATAAGGAAGCTGAGTCGTCGCCTCCAGAAGGAGAGGAGAATGTGAAACCGGAACCGATGGAGGACGAGGTGAAAGACGAAAAGAAGGCGTCGAATCGACCGCCGTTCAAGTTTAACATCACCGACGGCGGATTCACAGAACTTCACACGCTGTGGCAGAATGAGGAGAAGGTGGCTTCGCAAGGACGAGAATATGAGATTTGGCATAGACGGCATGATTATTGGCTTCTGGCGGCGATTGTTGTTCATGGATATGGACGCTATCAGATCAACTTTACGGACATTCAGAATGATCCCAAGTTTTCGATCATCAATGAGCCGTTCAAGGCGGAGCAGAATAATTTGCCGGGTGCGAATCTGGCGGACGCGAAGAACAAATTCTTGCAAAGGCGCTTCAAGGTTTGTGGTTGTTTGGTGTTTTTGTTGTGATTTCATTGATTTGCAGTTGCTCGAGCAAGCACTGGTGATTGAGGAGCAGTTGAGGAGGGCTGCCTTCTTGAACCTGCAGAATGAGACAACGAATGCGACGGGACAGCTGGCGCAGAGGTTCGCCGATATAGAAAACATTGCCGAAGCGCATGCGGGAGTCGCCAAGGACAGCGCGGCGGGCAATAGGAATGCCAACGCAGTATTGCAGAAGGTCCTCGCGCAGCTTGAGGAGCTCTTATCCGAGATGAAGATGGACGTGTCGCGATTGCCTGCAACGCTGGCGCAATTGAGACCAGTCACTCATAGACTGAACATGTCGGAGAGACAGTGAGTTCAACTGGTTCCAAAACCATTATTGTTATTTGCTTTAGAATATTGTCGAGACTGACAACAAAGGATCCCGAAGCCGCAGCTGGAATATCGCCGATCCCACCACCGGGGCCATTTGTGACGCCGATGCTCAATCAACAGTTTAATGGAATCCAGCCAAAGTTTGCAGCGCTGCATGGAAAGAATGAGCAGCAGGAGGATAAGGATGAAGCGCCACCAACGCTGGAAGAAAATGCTGAGAAAGAGAATGGCGCGGAGGAAAAGAATGGTTTGAGGAGAACCAAGGAATGAGATAAATGTTGATATTTAGATGAGCAAGTTGAAGATAAGGAGGAGAAAAAGGAAGAAGCTGAAGATGATCAGACAACGGCGCCGGTTTTGGAAAAGAATGAAGAGGAAGAGGAGAAGAAGGATGAAGCGGAAGAAGTGCCGGTGGAGGAGGAAGGCAACGAAGAGGAGAGGATGGAAACGGATGCATAAGAATCGTTATTTATTTGGTTTTTTTTTTTTGAATAATCAATATTTGATTTTGTTTTAATGTCGGTGTACGGAATATTTGTGTAACACAATGGTCTCGAAATGAATTTAAAACGTGGAAACTAATTGAATTTTTTATTTCTATTTTGTTTTGAATATTGTATTTCTGTAATAAGTTATTTATTGAATAAAGTCACAATTGACAATAACACATTGATGTCTTCGGATTTCTTTGAAAGTTGTATCATTCTCTAAAAGAATTTATTGTTAAATACTTCTGAAATTTAAAAATTAATGGTATGTGTCGTAGGATGGAGTGTATTTCAGTAAGTGTTTGTACACATTCTGTGTAATTTTGCGTGTATCCCGTAATTTCCGCGGGGAAAAGGAAGCAATTAAAAATCAAACTGCGTTTTTTTGGATATTGCATAAAATAAAACATCTAAAATATATTCTTCAATTTATTTAAGCAGAAACCGTATAGAACGAGCATAAACAAGAAAATAATCATAAAAATGAAATGAAAAAATAATATTTAAAAAAGTGCGCCACATTTTGCGGTGGTAATCGCATTTGGCGACGACTATATAATATCTAAATCTTCGGCAAATTTTTAAAGTTTTTAAGTTAGTTTAACGAAAATCCTACAAAACAGTGGGAAAATAAGCTTCACGTCTCTTCCTCTTTTGTTTGTCATCAATATTTTTATTTCATCCATTTTCATTTTTAAATTAAACTTTTCATTTCTTGTCATCAAAAAATAGATAACAAAAATTGATGACAAGCAAAAGAGGAAGAGACGTGATGGCCTCAGTGGCCGTGTGGCTGCCTAAACAAGACCTTTGCCCCGCCTCTAAAATTTTCCTCTTCCATTAGGCATCGATCTCTGAAATGAATAATAATAATAATAATACAATTAATAATCCGCATATATGCACAAAGTACGCAGATAGTATCTAATGGATTTTATTTTACGCAATAACCACTCAAAGTTTGATTTTTAATTGCTTCCGGGGAAAACAATTTGACCCCTAATAAGATCTTATTGTCCTTTTCAAAAACAATAATTTTTAATGTGTGCTGTCCTTCTTTATTGCCACAATTGAGATAGATAATATGAATAGATGAGATGAAACCAAACAAGACCATAATTTTTCCTCTTCCATTCTATCTTTGCAAAGATTTAAAACCTCAAAATTATATTTACAAAGGCCTAATTGTTTTTGTTTTGCAAATGGTAGTCAGCGAAAATTACTAGGAATCTCAAATTTTCAATTTTACATCATCGATTCAGAAATGGAAAAATTATTGAGAAACTTAATATGTTAAATGCAACAATCGCGAATATTTAATGAAATTCCTTCAGACGATGTCGATCCATAGCTTGCCCAAGAATGGATTGGTGCTGATCAAAGGTTTGCAATATTGTCGAGATTCGACGCGACTTATCAAATACAGAGAAATCGAACGGAATCGGACCACTGGTGTTCTCGATGACTCATGGCGATCGAAATTGTGTGATTCATTTCGCCGCCGCTGAAGCCTGGATGAGACAGTTTTTTGATGGTTGCATGGAAAAGTTGTTGCCAAAAACAAAACGCTAAAATAATTTGGAATTAAAGATGCTCGTTCGTTTCATTTGACTCGGAAGTGGAAGTGGATTACGCGTGTTTGGAAAACGCGGGCGCCAAGAATTTGATATTTGCTGATTTTGACATTTATTGCGAGGTTTTTGGTACGGCGAGAGCATTTCAGTTGGTTGATCGATTGAGAAGTTGGTAGTTTTTGTTTATTTTGTGTTATCGTCGTCAGGCTAACATCCCGTTGGCAAAGAAAATCATAAATATACCAGAGTTTTCAACTTTCGGAATACGGAAATCCGCGTTGACATTAGCTAATCACGAAATGTGGAGCATTACTCATTGTTTTTTTACTAAATTTGTATTTAATGGTCCACTTCGGACTACAATTTTTTGGCTGAATGTTAATCGCGGCTCCAAAAATCGAGTATAATCCCCAAAATGGCATTGGAGTTTCATTAGAACGTTTTGATTTTAAAATGAATATCCACCCGGAATTTTAAGGAGCAAATCGATTATTCGTCTCCTGCCCGACAACAATTGACGATGATGTCTACCTACGGCTCGCGTCTTTAGCAGTCACAACATTCTCCATCGAGTAAGCTTTTTTTTTCGATGACAGAAATGAAACTAAGCTTTTATAAGATCGGCATCGGACGATGATACGGTATTTGCGGCGACATCGACCAGCTTTGACAAGAAGGGACGGTTCACCAATCAGGTTTTTTATTTTTAGCATATTTTCTTTGAACGTGAAATCGAAAAAGCTCGGAACAATTTTAAGGAAGAGGAAATGGACATTAGCGAGAATGGAAAACTCAAATGCAACAAGATAAAGAAAGAGAAGTCGGTTGATGTGGAGATGAATGATTTTAAAGCCGCTTTTGAATTGGACCAGATTAAGGTGCGTAGAGTGCAATAAAATTATTTTATTTTTGATTTGAAGGAAACTGAGAAAGCTGCGAAAGATGCGCTCACACTACCATATATGCAATCAAGAATGGAAGATGGTAAGTAATATGAAAATTTTATTAAAAGTTTTTTCGAACGCGTTTAGATGTCTTTTCTTTGAGTTACGCTTACAATTGATCGCGTTTTCATAATTTCATATTATTATGTTAAACGTTATTACTAAAAATTTTCTAGACTTCAATATATATTAAATATAATTTTGTAGGTGTTGCAATTCGAGATGCGACAAAGAAGAAAATAAGAGTTGGTGGTCAAATTATCTACGAGCCCGACCATGCTGATGATTTGGACGATAGCGACCCCGACGACGATTTGAATATTTAGACAACTATCATGTTAAATTTATCTTGTTGGTTTTTTTTGTTATTAATAGATTCATAAATATATTTACATTATTTCGGCTCACGTTGTGCTTGAATAGACTCAACCTAAAAATTGCAATTATATTTGGATCGGAATTTGAAGGATGAAATCGAATTTGGGAAAATTCCTCCGAAATTCGATTTTCCAATCAAACCTGTGATTGAAGTTTGCATAGTTTCTGATTGAGGGCACGAAATAGGATCCCGCAATCGCGTTGGAATTCATTGAATACTTGACGTTCAGTGTTCCACTTTTCGAGCAATTCCTCACACACTTTGATTTCCTCGTCAAGTTGTGGTTGTAACTGTTCAATGTTTGAGTAGCATTCCGTGTCAATAGCTTTCTGAATGCGTTTTCTTGATTTTTGGAATAACAGTTGAGTCGAAAATTCTATTTTCTAATTTAAACGTCATTTTGGTGTTCTCATTTTCAATTTCACACTAGGTATGGGTGGAATTCAGAGTTTTGTTTTATGAATGTTATTTTTTAAACCTGTCGATGGAAATTTGCGTTTTTTTTATAAAAATTAATTTTAAACTCTAACACTTTAGAACCTAAAAATACGGATTAGAGAAACACCTTTGAAATCATATTTTAATGACTAATAATATTCAAAGTGCATACCTCCAGACACTCTTCAAATGTTTTGATAAGCTCGACCCTCTGTCGAATCAATTGCTCCGAAAAGTTGATGGTTTCTATTCGTTCCAGAATCGACGAGAAATATTTAGATTGCTTGAAATCATATATTAATCAAAAATTTCATTTTTAGTTTTATTACGGGATCGGCTAATTTGAATAAATTTTCGAGTTTATGTTGTGGAATCGTCATGAGCATGTGAGCATTGTACTTGTTGCACAGGTTTGATTTGATGCTGTCAAGTTCATTTTGCACATTTTTGTACTGAAAATTATGCAAGTTTATGGTGATCGCTACAAAATCAAGAATATGTTCCACGTTGAAATGTCTTCATTTATAGTATTTGTTGCTTCAGCCACGAAACGTATAAACCGAGAGAAAAAACATACGCTGGAAAAATCATCGATGCCAACAATTTTCTCAATTTCCTCTATTTTCTTTTCCAGTTCGATTACTTCCATCTGAAAATATTATATTAAACTATATAGTCATGTGAAAAATCAAGGATAAATTATATTTTCGAATAAATTAGCACACCAAATGAAAGTACAATTTTCTGATTATTAAGCGTGTCTTAAAGTTTTAACGAATTTTTTAGAAAAGAGTGTTTTTGACAATTTTTACTAGTACTCGATTTTATTATACTTTAAAGTATATATTTTTAAAAAGTTTAATTTTACCGTGGAAAGTAAGATTAATATTTTAACAGCAGTTAGTCAGCAATGAAAATAATTTTTAGCGCGCTGTTGATGCTAAAGTACGAGGATTTAGATAATTTAGCAAGTCATTGTTCTTAATTCCAGCCCATTTCTGTGATACAAACCAAACTATAAAGAAGCAACATTCATTAGAATACTTTTATTTCGTAATATACTAAAATTTTAGTTCAACAGGAAAAAATAAACTATTTATAAAGAACCTATAAAAACACGTTTTTCTTGAATCTTAAACAAGTAGTAAGTGCAATAAAGCAATATTTTATTATTTTTGATCAAATTTTCAGGAAAAATATTCTTTTATAAAGAAAATTTTACTACGAAAGATCTGAATATCAATTCAAGCTAAATTTTCTTTTAAATTAAACGTTCAATTCGGTCTAATTATTAAAATATCGCACAAATAAATCGAGAAATAAAAACAATAATTGCAAAAAAATAAATGGACTAGAATTGATAATTGCAAAACTTAGGACACTAAGAAAATTCCTCTTCCATTTTTGAATTGCTCGAGTTTTGATCTATTCCTCTCACTTAAACTCACTAAATATTATGAAACAATATTAAATTTCACGAGTAAGAAACAGAAGAAAATTATTTTATATTGTTCTTTTCAGAGATCGGTGCCTAATGGAAGCGTAGAAAAATTAGAAAAAAATGAGGCTCCCGTTTAGATGACCACTCTTTTGTCTCTCATCAATGTGTGTTGTCTCAAAAAATGGAAAACACACATTGAAGAGGAATAAATGGAACGTCCGTTGTGGCCGTCCAAAAGAAACTATTATTTTTTTTGCTTTTTAGCTCTTCCATTCGGCACCGATCTCTGAAATGTACAGTATAATTGAAACATACCAAATTTATTTCGCAATTAAACCTCTTCGGGAAATATTATCTTGGACTTTAATAATTAAGAAAACCATTATGAAATTCCATAATTTAATAAAACATTGATTAAAAAACATATTTTTAGTATAATTAAAATTAAGCGTGACCATGAAAAAATAAAATCAATATTTCACGCGAATGATTATAAAAGAGCCAACAAGTCCAGCATCGTCTCATTATTTTCGTTTCCACATCCCATTCTGCGCAATAGAGTTGAATCGTTATAAATCTTCTTCATTGTTACATTTGTGTAGCCGTTGAGGTTTTTTTTAAGAAAAAGTTTTTTCTCGATCACCATATTTTCTACCGTTCAGGCAGAAACATAATGAGCTCTGAAGATAGTGCAGTGGTCTCATTCGAATCACTTCCATATCCATTGGCGATTGGAGCTGTTTTCGGATTTTTGGTGGCCATTTGTTTGTTATGTTGTCACGTGCAGTGCGTGAAGAAATTGGTTAGAGAGAGATTAGAATACTTGCCGAAGGCTAAAAAGGTGAAGGCTAAGAAGAAGTCCAAGAAGAAGAAGTAGATGTAGAAGCACGAGTTTTTCTGTTTTTTATAGACAATAAATATTTTAATTATTTTTGATTTTAATGTGTCCCTCTGGTCCAAAGGAATTGATGTTGAATATACTGCATGATCCGCATCTTGTCGTGAATGGTGGTGTCCATAGCGGCGGGTGTTTCAAATATTCTGAGTTCATTTTATTTTCGTTTTGTTGAAAATTTAAAACCTTGATATGGCTTCATCTTCAACATGTTTGTCACTAAAAGATGCTGGATTCTACATACAAAATATACCAAAAGACTTTAATGAGGTAATTTCTTAAATTTTAAATTTCAATACTTTTAAACTTTCAAGTGGGATCTGTTCGATGTTTTCTCTCAATTTGGTCCTATATCGTATTGCCGGATTGGTGGAAGGATGGCTAAGAAGGAACAACAATTTGGTTTTATCAATATGCTCAATGTAGCCGATGCCGACTTTATCCGAAAAAGGATAGTCAATAAGAAGCTATCAATTCGAAACTTCTCATTTATCATCTCAAATGTATATAACGACACCGAAGAATTGGCTCATGACAAAGTTGATGAGCTACAAAAAGACACGGTTATATCGAAAAGAGTTCCAATCGGTTATATTTCATTCAAAAATGATTTGCGAGTGGAAATTGTCGAGAATCTTGCCAATCTGGATGGATATGTTGTCTTAAGCATCAAAGAAGACGATAACTCGTTATTAGATTGCTTATATCGTGCATTGAACATGAAATTGTCGAAATACATGTGCCAACGACAGAATTTCTATAAATCTGAGATTGATGTAAGTAATTTCGTTTCAAAGAAAATAAATAGGAATTAGTTGAAGATTGGAGAGGACTGTGCCTATCAAGCGGCCAATGAAGCTTTTCTCCGTGCTCGCCGTGTCAGTGAGCAGAGTCTATACATGGTTGATGAAGGATTTAGCGTGAATTATGATGAGAATCGGGTCTATAAACTACCCGAATATTTTAAAACGATCCCAACTAGAGTAAGTTTTAAAGTAGAACAACTCTCATTGTTTAATTTAAGATATCACCTTGTGTGCTCGTTGGTGTGTCAATTAATAGCAAGTGCACTGAAAAGGTGAACGATTTTATTCTAAAATGGTGCCGCAAGGAATGTTCTTCAATGAGAATTGACGTTCACTCGTATTCTAGCGAATTTACGATGATTCGAGTAAAATCAAATAATTGTATGCTTAAAATTGTTTTGTTATGCTCCGAAACTCTGAACTTTAGCGAATTTGTCGGAAGAATTGGTTAAAGCTTCGTTGTGCTCCAAATTGGAAAAGAAGGAAGCAGAAATGACGAAGAAGTATTCAAGAGATGCTATGATGGCTCTCTGTGAGAACTATGAAGTAGTTTAATGGGCTTTATGATATAATTTAATTGGTTTTTTTTTGCAGAATCCTGTGATTATTGAGAAAGACGAGCAGGTGTACAATTTGAGAAAGTTTGAAACAATTGTAATTTGATTTTAATTTTTATATATTCATAATAAAATGTATATATTGATTCGTGTTGTTGTTCCTAATCTTGTTGAAATATTAAACAGAAAAATAGTAAGGATATGGGGTCTTTAGGAACTTTACTTACTTGATTACTGGATTAGCCCGTATCAACCGTGAAGCTTGCGGATCGTCTCTCTCCAGACGTCGCGGCTCTGTCTAGCTATTGTCGACCAAGCCACATTCTTCTCAAGAATTCCTATTCTATCATTGATTCGGCTGGTGGAGGTTTCGTACACATAATCGGACATCCATTTACGAATGGAGTCCGCTCCTTCGGCCTTCCTTTGCTTCTACCCATTCTGTCCTTCTCGGGTTCTGCCTCCGAAGGATGGTAACTGCACTTCAACAACATCGCGGGATTTGGCCACCCTCGACAGTGCAGGCCGAAGGAACCCTGCTCCCGTTCCAGCTCCAGTAGCGGCCAATACTCACAGCTGGTCCGGTCCTCGGAGGCCTGGTAAGCCAACCGCGCGGAATTAAGGTCATCTACTATATCTCCGAAGTAAAATAAAAATATAAACTGGATGGATGTTCCGGAAGAAAACGACGTTGCCTACATTGACAAGATTCAGTCGTTCGAGATGGAGGGAGATAGTTCGCAACCGCTTAGTCGGTTTATTCGAACGCCAGAGTAAGTAAGTAAGTGAAATGACATCCGTGCGATATGGCAAGCCCATTTCAACTTCAACATCCACGTCAAATCATAGCATCCGGCATAGAAACATATCGAATCTGCACAACGTTGTAGTCGGCCTCTGTCCTTCTTCAACATGAGCCAACTTTCGTACCCATACAAGAGAGCGGGAACGACACTCTTTATTATGAGTTCTTTGATTCTTCTTATGTCCAAATGAGCCAGAAGTGGTCTACATTTGGAGAATGACGCCCATCATTTCTTCATCGAGTAAGCCATCGGTACTTATCCAGCTACCCAAATATCGAGTTCCGTGCGAGTTTGGACACTTTGTGCCGTTCAAGTATATGTCCCATTTATCTGCCACGATGTAAAAAAATAACAAGATCATACCGCAAATGCACTTTGACTCGAAAACAGATTTTTCTTTGTTTTGTTCAACTTTTCTTTTTTTTGGCACATTTTTTCAATTTTAATAATTCTAAAAGGATTTTGGAAAACTCTGGCTTGATGGATCTTTAGAATGATATGTTGTCTATGATAATAATCATGTTTTATAACCGAAAAATTCGTATCCAAAATTATACTGCTCCTTAAAGCCAATCTGTAACAATAATTTTTTTGACGTGGTGCTAATTGGAAGTTCCTCAGACGTCTAAATCGACTATCCAGCGTCCGGCGTCTAAATCGATTAGCAGAAAAGCCTAGAAATCACGGTCTAGAAGTCAACCCAACGGAGACGATGATGCCATATTTTCCGGTGGTTCTGTTTGCTCATCAGTAGCTGGTTCCAAATACTTGAGTAGTTTCATCGCGATCGACGTTTCGTTGAATGAGGAGGTTTCCCGAAGAATCAAGTCAGTTTTGGCGACATTCTACAAATGCAAGCCTTTATTTCCTCACATTCCAGCAAAAGGAAAAGAGAGCTAGTACACCAGAACATCGTTCCGGCCTTGCTCAACGGATGCGAAACTTGGTTCCCTTTTAAGGAAACTCTCCAACGACTCCAAAGAACTCTGGACATCATCTGCTTTCACGCCAATGTCGAAGGCTTCATTTCGGTCGATTTACTAGTTCGGAGGGAGTTGGGCTGGACATGTCGCAAGAATGCCGGACATGAGGTGGAGCAGAATTCTTTCAGAATGGGATCCACGAGGCTGGTCAAGAGCAAGAGAGATGCCCACGGGATGATTTTCCAATTTTTTGAGTGTATCAGAATCTTTACAGGTTGCAAGATCTCTTCTAGAAGAGAGTGTTATCGACAATTTGGACAAGTTATTCTTAAAATATCCAAAAATATTAATATCTTCCGCAAATTTACTGAGCTTATTTTCCAAGCGTACAAGTTGGCGTGTTATATAATTTAAATAACTAGCTTCATCTGATCCAAAAATCTGTGCAAAATAATGAACGTGACCATATTCGACGGTTATCCTCTAATCGCAGCGAAATTATTTTTTATTTTTAGTTTTCAACATAATTACAATCTTTGCTGTAAATAAATTGAATAGTGATGATCTCTGAAGGTTCGATTCATCGATGGATTCGTTTTCAACCGCGATACTTTGGCAGATAATGGTACTGTAGACATACCGAAGGGCAAAATAATTGGCGGCTCCTGGAAGGTGACGAAGAAACTTGGCGAGGGCGGGTGCGGAAGTGTTTACTTGGTGCAGAACTTGGACGACGAATCGCAGGTATTTAGTCGGGAAGACTACTATGAAGCGAAGGAATTGTTTTGAGGCCGCTATGAAAGTCGAGTCAAACTTTGCCGCCGGCGGATGCGTGCTTAAATTGGAAGTGGCAATATTGAAGAAACTCAGTGGAAAGCCGCATGTTGCGCAGTTTATGGGAGCGGCAAGAGTAACGCAGTACAGTTATATGATAATGACGTTGTTGGGGGAAAGTTTGAACAAAATATTCAAGTTGCTCTTTTGTCGGAAAGTCAATCTAATCGTTCTATTTTTCGGAGTAGGAGAATGAATCGATCATGCACAGTGTCGACGCAGGCCAGAATTGGAGCAAATGTTTTGTTTTGTCTTAAACAAGTTCACGATGTTGGTCTTATTTAGGAATGAATGGTTTTTTGAGTATCTTTGTTTTTTTCAGATAGGATTTATTCATAGAGATTTGAAACCCGCGAATATTGCACTTGGTTGGGTAAGTTCACTTCATATACTTCTCATACTTTACCGAATGCTCTCGATAACAGATTTAAGTAACTACCAGGGTTGCACGTAAATCAATTTTTTTCAAATGGACAACGGAAAACGAAAATAGAAATTGGAAGATGGAATTCCGTGCAACCCTGGGAACTACCTTGAAAAACGCGCAATGAATTACAAAGCACAGTAACTGTTTAAAGGGACATCGACTTTTGATTTAAGAATTAATTTAAAATTTGTAGTTTTATTTGGAACTTTTTATTTTTAAAGATTTTTGGGTATTTGATACAGAAGATTAAAACATTTATCTTTCTTTCTATTAATAGATATCAAGAAACTGTTTTGTATGCTTTAATAGTTGAAATCTGTCCAATTGTGTTCTAATTTGCTAAGTCCTGCGATACTGTAGTTTATATGGTTTTTTTTTTAATTTTTTCAAGATTGTAATTTCATGGCCAAGAAAATAATAACTAATATTATTTTAAATTTAATTTTGGAAATCAAACACGAATACTTTGTAGACTACTTAATGACTCGAATTCCTATATTTGTAGAATGAAAATCAACTACTTGTTTCTAGAAAAACACATCAGAAGCCAGATTTTTCCATGTGCTCGACTTTGGACTTGCTCGGCAATACGTTGTTCCTTCAGACGGGCCTAAGAAGCTAGCCATGCGTCGACCACGCGATCGAGCACTGTTCCGGTAGCACCACATACATTTCACGATTCTTATTGTTATAATTCCAGCGGCACTACACGATATTGCTCAATTCGAATGCACGATCGATCCGAACAGGGACGGGTTGATGATCTGTGGAGCATGATTTATATGCTCGCCGAATTGCGCGGACCTCTTCCCTGGGCTCAGCAAGCGTAAGCTGGGACAGCCTCGAATCCTCTCAGTTATCATTATTTTAGAGACAAAAGGATTGTCGGCGAGCTGAAGAGAATGTACACAGATGAGGTGGTGCTCCAAAACAGCCCGATAGAATTACTCGAAATTGCGAAGCACTTAAGAAAGTTGACATATTTTCACAGACCTGATTATGTTAAAATTTATCACTTGTTTTTGCAAATTATGGAAAAGGGTCGATTTAAATGGGACGATCCGTACGACTGGGAAGTCAAAAAGTTATCCAAGGTTTATTCGGTGAATATGTGCAACCATGAAATATTCATTCAGAGCAAGGAGGCTATCCGCGGTAGTGTCGAAAAAACAATGGGTAGTAAGGAGGTGGTTGGGTCAAAGGAAGAAAAGTCGAAGAATAGTCGCGAAACAATTTTGAGTAAGGAGACTATTAAAAAGTCCAAGGAAACGACGGTACCGACTCGAAAATATTTTGCGAACTATGTGATAATTTTTTTAGGCGAGCAAGGAAAATGCCGATGAAAATTTGAAGATATTGCCATTTTCTACAGATTTCTTTATTGATGATCCAATCGGGTTTTAGTCTAGTTTTGATTATTGTTTACTTTGATAATGCATTATTTTGTTTTACGTTTTGTGTAATTTGTATCAAGTATCACAAGTCTTGTATATTTTTAATCCATATGTGTTGGATTTTGCCGTTATTCGGTATTTTATATTCAGTATTTAAACTATTTGAACTGTTTAACCTTAACCAATTAATTTTTTACCGCCGAATTGTTCCATAAATTCAATGACACGCGGTTATTTACACCTTTGTTTATTTTAATCAGTGATCCAGAATCTGAATTTGTATTCCCGATTTTGAAAAAAACATTGAAACCACCCATCACTGCTATAAAAAGGTCCATAGAATTCCATAGAATGTGTATAACAAATTCAATAGAAGAATCTCTTGAGCTATTGGTATGAGAAAAATAACGAAAGTTTAAGGAAATTAAGAATAATAAAATTCCAAAAGGAAGAAAGTTCCCTGATCGTTGACTTTTTCGATAATTAACATAAATAAATATTCAAGTTAATAATCATTAAATAATCTGTCAGCTGACAGCTGACATGTCAGCATTACTAAAAACCTGGAATTTTACTTATTATTTTATTAAATGTCCCTCTAATTCACACGGAATCATGTGTTTTTGTTAGTTAAATACTGGCGAGAACATTTACGTTAATGACCGAAGCAGAAAAAACACATGTTCACGCAGAAAATTCGAAACAAAACGTGGACTAAAGTTTGGCCATGAAGCAATCCAGAATAATTGAATTGAAATTGAATGAATTTGGCTTGAATGGCTTGAATTTGAATGCACGTAGAATTTGTCCTTTTTAATAATTCTTCTACACAAACTTAGGACTTAGAGGGCAAATATATCAAAAATAAAACCGGCTCGAAAGCTCGAAGCACGGCATGAAACGGTGTAACGACACGTAAACACGATAATAACAATTTTAACAGATGAGGCTGAACTATTAAGAATGTTTTTTTTCTAGAAAGTAGAAGTAGAAGTAGAAAGTAGAAAAGAGAAAGAAGTAGAAGATATTAACGTGATTTTTCTAATTTCTGCGTAGACTTGAGACTATTTTCAACCTGCTCATTTATTTTTTACTATTTAGAATTTAGATTAGAAGATTTTAAATCAAATCAAAATGGAAATTTGAAAAGATATATTGAAATATATGAATATTGACCAATTCTTAATTATTTATAATTGTACCAAACAATAATGAATTTAATAAAGAAATTGATGAAGAACTTTAATCATTCCAATATGAAAATATATCAGCGAGTTCATCATCATTTGGATGAAACGAGGCATGAATCTATAATAACATCCAATTAAATTGTTTGCCAATTTTTGGCCACATTACCTGATAAAATTTGACGAGCTGATTCAGTGACCAATGCTTTCTCACATTTCCAACCCCATAGTCAACAAAATACTGCATATCTCCATTCGGCATCGAAGTCGTTCTAATCGGATAATGACGATATCCACCCTTGGCAGTCTTATAAATCAAGATAAGGGGTAATCCATCGGAAAGCATGTTAATGTTTCGGACGTGGTACTCGTGGTAGAGACAAAACGTTGTTGGTTCCAATACCTGAAGTTCGGCGTCCTTACGGCTACAGGCGCCTAGGTAAATTGAGGCGGCGCTCGATCTAAATTTTATTGAATTTGATTAATTTTTAAACATTATCATACTTGACCACTGGTGAATACGGTTGGTTCTGTTTTAATTTTTCGTCTTCATTATCACAAGATTTTGAGGAGTTGGCTAATGATGATGAGAGACGTTGCGAGAATGATGACTCTGTCGGAAGTGTGCTTTGAGTTGTTTTAGTGTCTTCTCTGAAAACTCAGCATTTTCTAGCTTCATAGTCCCTTGTCCCTTGTAATGGTACCATTACAAAATATATCATTTTAATGGCGACCCTCTCTCTCTCTCCCTCTCTCTGCTACCTATCCATTTCTCTCTATCCTTGTGACATAAACCACATTTTGTCCAACATTGCCCAAATTTATATTGAAAATCATCGATGTCTATCCCGAGACCATACTATACAGAATCATTTCTGCAGTATGTATCTCGTTATTCCCATTAAACTGGTAGAGATGCCAACTGCGATGAATGGGAGACGGGCAGGCCGCGAGCGTGAAGCAGCACAATCGTGCTTGATGACCGCACGGCGCCGAACTTGTTTTGGTGCCGTAGTGGCTTGCTCTTCTGAGCAGTTAAAAAAAATTACCTAGATTCGCCCAGATTATAATAATTTTGACGTTCATCCTCCGTATTCGCTTTCTTTTCTCTTCTTTTCCTCTTGGAACTCGTTGGAGATGGAACCGTGTCATTGGCGCTACTCATAACATGATCAAGGCTCTCCACGTCTGTTTTCGATTTCATGGCGGTCTGCTCATCTTTTGATATTCTTCTACAAACACGGTACCATTCTCCATAAAACGGCACGGAACATACGCCAGCTTCTTAACCAAGCATTCTGCCATCTTCTGCTCAGCCGTCGGTGCCGCCAGGTTAACATATTGGTTTTCGTCGCTCGCTCGATCCACTTGATTTCTCGTCTGGCATGGCACCCCATGCAGACAGCAAGTTTTGTGCATTGGCTGTCCTTGTTGACCGATCTGTTGGCCACCATTCCCATCGGCAATATTTAACTGAACAGTATTAAATAACGGTGGCTAGTGCGCAAAACGATCACTTTTAACGGCTCATAAATGCTATTATATGGTGTTCTCGACATTCCTTCGTTCTTCTGATGATCGTTCTGGAAATTTTTCTAAAAATTGAAATAACCAAATTAGTTTTTTGGGTATATTAATAGTTTTAGGGACACGCTTACGTCATTTACATTTGCTTATTTCTCGTTTTTTTTTAAATTTATTTATAACAACGTCAGGAAACCCTTTATTACCTTTTAATTGAAATTTTTAAACTGCTCAGAAGAGCAGGCCACTACGGCACCAAAACAAGTTCGGCGCCGCGCGGTCATCAAGCACAAAAGTGCTGCTTCACGCTCGCGGCCTGCCCGTCTCCCATTCATCGCAGTTGGCATCTCTACCAGTTTAATGGGAATAACGAGATACATACTGCAGAAATGATTCTGTATAGTATGGTCTCAGCGAAAATTAGTTTGAGTTTCAATATGAACACACTCCGCTGCGGACAAAATGTGGTTTGGGAAACGAAACGAGCAGAATAATGTTTGAAGAGACGCAGACTGACAGAGATATTTTTCAGGTTTTTTTAGGAACGGAACAATTTCCTACTTTTTTCTTCTTCTTCTTAAATAAAATTAATTTCTATATATAGAATGTCTAACAAAATAAAAGTCCAAACTATAATTTCTATTTCTCACAATTTTCACATTTTTGCCAAGATAATCGGATTTTTAATTTTACGTTTTATAAAAATAAATCTTTACAAATGATTGTTTCCGCACTATTATTAAACAAATAAAAGTAATATATTTATTTCAACTTAATCACAATATAAGCACAATAAAATAAATTAAAACATACATAAATCTACATTCTCAAATTGCCATATAACCCGATAAAATGGAATAATACATTATATCTCTTCCTTTGATTCTGATATTAAACACAACCGATAAGTACAGATTAGATTTTTAAAAATTATCATAATTATAACAATTATTATAAGCCATTATTAATAAATAAATTGAACAACATTCAACTCTCACATCCATCTTATCGATTTTTCATTTCCTGATATTGTCGTTTACTAGCTCTTCCGCAGCAACATCCAATCAAAAGTACAACGAACACAAATCCACCAACATATCCAAGAATTGAATATTTCTGCGGATGCTCCATAACAAGAGTTGCGAGAGCGTGGAACGAATCAGGCAGTGCCATTTGATATTCCTTAACAAAAATGTATTTAATGTTCTCATTAGACAAAATCAAACCGAGTGAGCCTTCATCCATAATTTACTGCGGTCATTCAACTTCATCTTGCAATCCTTTGTCATCTCCACGTTTGAACGGTCCGCCTTATCCATCAAGCACATAATAACTAAAAAAATACTTTTTAATGTATATAGCTTATTATTTTATTGACTGTTATAAGAAAAAGCTATGCTATAAGGAAAGTGAACCTATTATTTACAAAATATTTCAACGATTATTATGCGTTTTTAATAATGAAGATAACTAGTTGAATTGAAATGTATCAGAAAATTTTCAAACATACTTCTGCTGTGTCCTGGCGGCACATCAATACAATATCTTTGAATATCAGTAGCACAGGCCTCATGAAGCACAGGGTCTAAATGAATGTCGACCAGCGATTCTTGCAACCTCCTCGAGATTTGCTTCGAGCACTCCCTATCCCGAATAGCTCCCATGTTGAAATCTGCCTTCAAGCATTCCATAACAGTATCAAAGTGTCCACCCGAAGCGATGATCTTCTCCGAGCAGTGAAGGCTTATCGTGTTCTTGCACGCGTGGTACAACGGCGGATCGAGCTGCGCGTCCATTTCCGCTTCAATGATAACCCTCGACACTTCGCTCGTGCACTGCGCCGAGAAGTGAATCTCATCATTCGTTGATATCGACTGTCGGAACTTTTCTCGCAAGCAATTCACAACCACTCCATCCAAAACTTGTTGCGAATACTGCGGCATGTTTATCTTCCTCATATCCTCTGGACAGCTACAATAAAACCAATATTACTCCCATCGTAAGATATTGTCAAACTATTTCTCAGCTTCTGGACGACAAGCCGTCAACAATCCCGGTCTGAGACGAATATCCCTGGCTGCTTCGTGCATCCTCTCTTTCACCACCGCCTTGCAATCCCTCTGCAGCAATCGCACAATCTTTGAGTTGGTCAAACATTCGAGCACGTTATCGCCGTCGGCGTTACCGCAAAACTTTTTAATATCATAGCTTAATAATTTGATAAAATAAGATACTACAATATATTCCCATCTCACCTGCACTTCTTTTGTAATTCATCATCCATCGAATTGTCGATCGCTTCAATCTTTTCACGATAAAACACCATTGACTTACATTCGGGTCCGAGAAGTTCAAAATTCAATCGAAGACACTCTACGGTATCCTAAAAATCGTCAATTCCAAAGATCTTCTCTATTTTCAAACCTCAAACGTGTCAGCCTCATTGCAACGGAATTTCACGATTTCTGCGGAACATTTTTGAGAAAGTTTTGGATCGGCTTCGGCCATATGCTCCTTATCATCAAACTAAAATAAATCGATTAGATCTATAGTGAAAATTTCATCGCAATATATCATGCTAATTAAGTACTAGTGACGAATAAATGTTAAGACGCCCTCCCTTATACCATCAAGATTTTATTTTAAGTTATCGTATCTCTTTTCCCTTCTATTTACATGCTATCCGGTCAACTTAACACAGAAAGTCAAACAAATACCAAACGGGACAAATTAACCAACAACATAAAATTATAAAAATTGGTTTCAAACTGTTACCTATCATAACCGTTCATTTACTCATCTCTCGAAATTAAAATGTCTTTTCATTCAACAACCACAACATACTAGATTGAAAACTTACTTCTACCTGTTCTTGTTGAAGATATGCCACTTTCAGCTGTTTCTTGCATTCGCTCGACAAATCCTTTTCCACGCCGAGAACTTTGTGCTCAAAACGGACTTCTGATAGACATCTTATAATCTCCGCCCTAATCAGCAAAAACCATAAACTCTATCAATTTATTCATTACAAACTTGTCATTATTATGATCTCTGCAGTTCATCTCAATATCATTCTTGCACGCCTGCTCGAACCGATAACTAAAATGATAATCGCGAAGCGAAATGAGCTCAAAATGATTCACATAAGACTTGCACTTTGATGTCATTTCCTTTGCATCCTTAACAACAATTCAAATACCACTTCCAATTCAAAACTCCTGCTACCTTGTGCTCAACCAAGCATTCCAAAACATCTCCATGATCAATTTCTTCATTCGCGTATTGATCGCAATACGTGGAGATGACCGGCTTGCACGCGTGCGTTAACAAATTGTTCAATTTAGTATCTTTGGCCTCCATTTCGGTAAACATTTTGATCTCGTTGAAGCATTCCGGATATTTTCTCTTGAAAATGTCCTTTTCAAAGTTTTGTTGCAAGCACATCATCTCTTCTTGCTCTTTCACGTTATGCGAGCAATATTCCGACAACGCCTCACGGCAAGAGTCTTCGATCTCCGGCACCAGGTTAACGCGAGCTGCTCGCATCCTCAACAAATCTCTCACTTGTTCACCGCACTGTGGGGAAAGCTGAAATAGGAATATTGCAAAAGTATTTTAAGTTTTTTCTCCACATACTGGATTCTGCTCATCATATGCGCTTCTATAAAGACATGCGAGCACTTGCGGTCCCGGATCCACCTGATTATCATTATTATGCTGTTGATGCCAGTTATCGACCGCCGAGCATCTCGAGACGGCTTCAGCATGACACGCTTCATAAAGCTTTGGCTCGAGCGTCCAATCCCTCGCCATAAAGTATTGAACTTCGAGCAATCTCTTCTCGCATTCCGGAACCATGTCAGCACTGTCCACGTGGCCCATCAAGCATCGAAGGGTGGCCGTCTCCGATTCGGCGTCTCTCGCGCAGACGCCATCAATCAGCGTCCTGCAGGAGGCATACAGCACCCGGTCTACCTTATAATTACGGCCAATATCTGCGACTTTGAGCACATCTCCTAGAGCTTGAGTGCATTGCGCGCCAAGTCTCAACGACTCATTTCTTGATTGCGCGTGTTCCATGAGGCAATGGAGAGTTCTACCCTCGACTTCTATGTCACCCCGCGGCGAGCACCATTTGTCGATTTCTTGAGCGCATTGCATGACAACTTCTGGAGCCATGCGGAAGTGCTGCATCATCATTTCTCTGTGCTGAATCATTTCATGCGCGCATTCCTTCGATGGCGGTGCTTCTTTATGCTCGGGTTGATTTGCACCATTCTCCAGGCACAATAAAATCCAGGATAGGTGGAAATGAGCCGCGGCTTCGAGTTGATTCTGTGGCTCACACTTGTACCTAACGATAGAATTATTTATTTTGTTCTATTCTCCTCCAAACCAACCTCGTCAATTCCGGCTGGCAAGCCTTGGTCAGCGGATGAGCCATTCGATAATCCCTTCCCATCATGTATGCGCGCTCAGCGAGTAAGTTTGAGCATTGCGGATCCATGAACTGATCATTTCGGCTCATCATTAAGCATTCGAAGACTTTTCCCTGTCCCGATGGCACATCGCGACAGTACTTCTCACGATCCGCTCGACAGGCAAAGAACAATTGTCGGTCGAGGTGGAAGTCATCGGCTTGCATCTCGGCCAGGCGTAGTACTTCATGTTTGCACTCATCGCCAAGGATCGCCAATGCATCTTCCTGTGTCTTGGCGGTTCTGACAACACGATCAAGGATACACTCGAGAGCCATTCCTTGTGTATGAGGCACACGTACACCCTTATGAGCAGCTGTGGGTGTAAGTGTAGAGCAGTTGAATTTCTCGAGGATCGGCCGGCATTTATTGACGAATGGACCGACGAGACGGAAATCGGAGAAGGCGAGTCGTTCTGTTCTGGCTGGAAACCGGTGGTTAATGAAAAATTTTGTTAATAGATATATTTGAGAAGGTTATCCTCAGAATATGTTTAAAAATCGCTAATTTTCGTGTGTACATGCCAAATAAAACTGATGATATGTTTAAAAAATTAACGATATAAACTAATCTAAACTATCGCGAAAAACACCTTACCGAAATATTAGCCTTTACTGTGTTTCTGCTTTTACAATTTTTAATTTCATTATCAGTTAGGTTGTGTGTATAAAATTACACGAATTAACAACAACCCTATGTTTATAATAATGTACAAACAGCCCAAATTATTACACTTGGAAGTTCAGAAAAATGTAGAAAAGAGGCCTTAAATATTCATTTTCCTGTTCCTAAGAATTTGGTGTAAGAAAAAATATATTCGCTATATAAACCGCTAAGTTACTTTGAGATATTATTTTAATTCTGAAAACAAAACTTACAAAGGAACGCATGACATTGACTATTCTCTGTAACATTTTTCGTGAAATCGATCAAACAGCTAAGAGCATATCCCGGTTGCGTAAGAGTTGTACAATGTTTCATTCCTTTAAAAATAGACAAATTCAATGGGTTCAGGAAAAGTTCCACAACCTTCATGATTTTTCAATTCCTCCTCGCAATATTTCTTAGCGGCCTCCGTGAAACGATCATCTTGGGTCAATTTAACCTAAACAAAACACTACTCATTGGTATTCCATTTCTTACTATTTACCTTAAAGTCCCAGACAAGTTTCTCACATTGCTCGCTTAATGTATTCGTTTCGGAGACACCGGCATCTTGTAGACATTCCAGAATAGCCATGTCACTGGTAAGATCCACATCATTTCTACTACAATGCTTGTGAATTTCAGCTTTGCATGCGTCGAAACTAATCAAGTTCTGCTTATTCTCCTCCGCTGCCCCTACTGCTGAACGGAAAAATCAATTTCTGCGCCACCAAACAATATCAAATCAAACCTTTCACAGTAACCAGCAGGGTACATATGACGAACAGTGGCGTTTTATACCACATGCTCGCAATGACGACGTTGAGAAGATCTGAAAATGCGAAAATAATCAACTTAATGGAAATTGAAGCAAAATGCGACACGTGTACATAATATAATGGGGCATCTTATATATAACGTATAGTTGCGATATGCATGCATTCGAATTATATTGATAGTTGTCTTGTATATTTCATTTAATTTGATGCATAATATTTTGCGAATGGTGTTCAAATTAAGGATGAAATAAGGCGAATAAGGAATCTTCTCTAAAGAATCATCCTCTACTGCAAGCACGTACTACATCGACGAACTATTGCGGATCATAACTTATCTTTAAATATTGTTCCTAATATTTAAGTGACATATTAAAGTTATTATATAATTCCCATGCGAACGATTTTAAACCTTAACTTAAGCTTAATCTTGAATCTTTCATTCACAATTATGAGCAACTTTTAATAGATGCATTGATCAACTAAAACACACACGGCAACTAAAATTATCGATATTCCCATATTTGAGAACGTGAAGCAAAATCTGCACGTATAAATTTACAATCAGCTTTTTATATGTTTAAATACACTCCAGCACGCCAATTGGAAATTACGATTTTTTAACTTTTTAGCGTGTCTAAAAATGTTTGCGTCTTTTCAACAAAAAAGGCACGCCAAATCGAAATGAATATTTTTTCAATATTTAAACATGTCTTACTAACTTACACGTATTATTTTCATATAACATGATACGTCATTTTTATACCCCGTCTTAAACTATCTAAAAATGTGCGATTTTTCTTGAAATATGCAATGTGAACATATTTTCTGAGCCACTTAACTCTCCATTCAATTTGATGTGAAAAGGTTTTACTACAATTTGATTAGGCATGTCTTAAATCCCCTAAAAATATTTATATCATTCTGAATAGTTAGATTTGAGCATGATTAGTGATCTCATTTTATTACTATATAAGTTGGCCTGCTCCAGAAACTATTTTAACAAACTTGACCAACTTAAATTGGAAGACCAAAAGTGCGCTCATCTCTAGAAGAAGGTTTGGAATCTTATACGGCAAAACAGTTGGCACGTAGAATCCGTGCAAGGAGTTCGTAGGCTACTACACTCTAGAATCACTCAGGCTTCAATTTACACAAACCACACAAAACGTGTCTAAATATCAATTTTGAGGCGGAGCCAATAAGGATAATGGAAGGATAAATTTGATAAAATCAAAACATTTTTTTGACAAAACGCAAGCCTTCTTGGTTCCACCTGCACATTGATTTTTTCAAATTTTGGACATAGTTTTCTATTGTTTTGTCCTGAAGTGCACAAACTAAGTATATATAGAATAATTACAAATGTCTCAAAATAATCGCTTAATTGAAACAGAATATAAAATATACAATCTTCCACGTTAATATAATAGCCATCTTATAAATAGAAAAGAAAATCAATTAAAAAAAGCAACTACTGCTAACATGGCGAATGAGCGAATAATGATTCAACAAATCAGTATAGAACATGGGAAAAGTTTAGCGAATTATAATTTATTGTGGGAGGTGTTTGAACAATAAGAACAGTGTCCGAATCCCGATTCAGATCTTAATAACCGGTTTTTTATGTCGATGATTTCGCTTTCCGTGTTGATATATATATATATATATATATATATAATTTTTATACATTCGCTTAAGGATGATGTGAAAATACAGGCGTTGATGAATATAAAAATTTAAATTATAACGATTAAATATTAAAAAGCCGATAGAGTGTTGTTGGGGGAGAAGATTTTTGGATTCAATAGTTGGACCGTTTTTTGATAGGAAACCTCATTTCGACCACTGTTACAAAGGTTAAGTAAAGCTTTATTTCCAACACTGGTGAATCCCAACGCGTCGGTTGAGAACAAAACGCGCTTCGGCCACGAGAGAAATTTTAAAAACATCGATTTTAAGTATTCAGAAGAAGGCTAAGAAAGAAGAAATATGTTTACTGTATACAACATAGTTGAAACATTTTATAACATTCTACCCAAAATGTTTTTTAAAAATACCAAAGTTATTTTAAAAATCCTATTATTTCAGTTTTATTTATTTTAATTACCTTGGCTCTAGTGAGCATGAAAATAGTTTCGTTTTTATACTTTAATTTGGTTCTATATTTTATTTCAATTGCCGCGAGAAAGCCTGGGCTGCCAAGATTCGAATAATTCTTATTAAAAGAATGTAATTTGCTCCAGGATTTTATCAGAAGGACTGTCGGGGAGTCGTAATTGGGGAAGGTGGGGTTCATTCCCTAATAAAATTACCTTATTTTTTATCGGGTAACAATTTTCTTGCAATTGAGTAGTGCTTTGCTCGATATATTTTAAATGAGGAATGCTTTCGTTCTCAGGATTTTACCGCGAAATTTTGAATTTTCGAGATGGATAATTTTTTAAAATTTTGCTTGCCAATTCAATTTTGTTTCACCCCAAAATGAATGATTTCGTTCGGTGCTCAGAAAATATGATATTGCAAATTTCTGCAAGAACAGTGGGACGTGATTGTATTTACGTATTGCCGTTGTCGCTTCCTGCGACCATCGTGACCAAGGATGCCACCGACGATGTTGATCTACAACTTCACCGGTCTACTTCCAGAATTCTATCTGGAATTCTGGAAGATTCAACAACCAATGATCAGCCGACAACATCAAGCCACGCCCACCGCCGATTGCATAAAAGGAGCGGATTTGGTCACATATGGTCCAATACAGAGTGAGCAGAGAATTTTATCACCTTTTTAATGACTTGTTTATTTCCTCTTGCTGTTCATCCCAACCTCGACCGCCGTAAAATAAAATGCTAACTTATTTTGTATTGTTTCGAACTATTTTTATCTTATTTCTAATTTTTAGCGAATAATTGTCTAGTTGATCATAAAATAAATTAGTTTTATCAATATTAGGAGATATTTCATTTTAAAATTTCAACAATATTAAGAAAATTGCGAAACAATATAAAGTAAGTTAGAATTTTATTTTACGGCAATACGTACGCAACAAGATCAAAGTGTTTGAAATTGTGTGGCGTATTGTCGTCAAATTATATGTTGCATTCGTATTTTCTCTTGAAATATTTATTTTGTCTGTGTTGTTTAATATTCTGAATCGTGTAAAATTCCATTTTAAATTATGACAGAACTTAAAGGATGTTATTAAATCTTCGAAAAGCGGAAATTGCTCCCGTCGGGAAATAAAATGCATTTCTGCAAAAATCACGGATTATTACACCATCTCATTTTAAATTTCGATTTTTTTAAATAAAAAAAAAACTAAAAAAAAATCAAATATCTCAAAGGAATCGAACCAACATAGATTTTTCATGAATCAAATCCTCTATCAGATATGCTACACATCCTCTTTAGTTTTAATTAATTATTCCGCTGAAATTTGAGGAAGTATTTTAAATTCTATGGTGTAATAATCCGTGATTACATTTGCGGAAATGGATTATATTTTCCGATGGGAGCAATTTCCGCTTTTCCTAGATTTAATAACATCCGAACTTAAACGTCGTATATTTTTTAACGTTGCGCTAGTGGTCTTATATGTCGGTTTAATGTTACTCCTAATTTTAATATCATTCGTAGATTAGAATAAATATAGTTGTCGCCAAATGCGATTACCACTGCAAAATGTGTACCTAATATTACTTTATGATTATTTTCTTGTGTATACTCGTTCTATACTGTTTGAGCATATATAGCAAATTTGTGTGGTCGTGACCGCGATAATTTGAATTGGCGCCAACACCATCGCCATTGCATGGATTCGCAGGTTGTCCATAGTGGGATACGAATTGGCCCTTTAAATCATGTTTTATTTGGACCTATTCATAATATTCATAATTTATTGTGATTATGTTTTTTATTTATTGTCCTTTTCAGAGATCGCTGTGGGCTGCTCATTATTTTGAAAAAAAGAGTGGCCGTCGAAACGAGAACCTCATTTCAGCCTATTTTTTCCTCTTCCATTAAGCACCGATCTCTAAAAAGGGACAAGATTTTAATGTAATAAGTGGGTTTAATTACCCAAGATTGAGCTCTACAACCAAATTGAAGAATATGTTTTATAGACTATTTCAAAGTTCTTGACGGCTGCGTTGCGAACCGCTGCGCGTTGCGAAAATTATAAAAATAGAGAGTTGTCTTTGTGTCTCTCAATTTATTATGGTTTTACTGCGTAGCGGTTCGCAACGCAGTCGTCAAAAATTTTGAAATTGTCTATAAATGTAGTTTTAATCGTTAAATGAAAAATAATATTTAAAAAGTGCGCTACATTTCGCGGTGGTAATCGCATTTGGCGACAACTATAATATATTTGATGTCTATATCTTTCCTTATATATTGAACTTAACGTATTTTCATTGATGTATTATTTATTTAGAGAAGTGTCTGCCGGAGTGCAAACTGGTTTAATTATTATTAAACAATGATAGACGGAGTAAAGTTTTGGAATTTTGTATACGAGTAAGTTTACCATACGTCAATTGAAAATTAACAACAATTTTTTTGGAAAAAAATTAAGACTATGTGACCAATTTAATTAAAATTATTAAATTGGTGGGAATGCCTTTCAAATGACGTGTTGAATTCATACATTTCCCAGAAGAAATAAGTTTCAGGTGCCTGATACTGACGGATGCATTCATCGATTTGAACGAATTTTGCCAATATTACATTCGAACTAGGCAACTCAAGATAACTTGTCAAAATTTATTAATATAGTAGGTTTTTGTGAGCAACCGTTGTTAAATTTTACTTGTAATTTAGTTTTCACGATACTTTACCCGATCTACACAATTTGAATCTGTCACCGCGATGCGTTCTTTCAATTTACAAACATTTTTCAAGCATTATAGAGTTTGAAAAGGAACAGATAGATTTGTAAACCAATTTTTGAATTAATTTATGAATTAATATTTTGCTTATTTAGGCTAGAGAGAAAATTTAATGCAAATATTAGCTGTGTGGATAAAAAAATTGACAGTTTCACTATTCTCTTAAATGACTCACTATTTGTTTCGCATTTTGCACTTGAAGAAGATATCATCAATTGTATATACAAGTAGGAAACTTTCGGTATTTTTCATGAGCAAAATTTTTAAAGGTATGCCTATCGTGGACGTTCAGTAATTGAGTCGGTTGAATTTTGGATGGACATGGCTGTGGAGTTAGGATTACCGCGATTTCATGGAGCATCGCTGGCAACGTTGTATGTTTTAATATCTTCTATTATGTTTTACCTAAATTACAATATTTCAGCGTCCCTGATATCTTTGATACCATGTGGAGCTTAGATATTACCGTGGAAAAGAAGATGTCCATCATGCAATTTTTGAACATAGTACTTCCTATGAAATATCAAAAATAGTATTGAAATTGTCATTAAAATGTATAAAATTCCATTTTTTAGCATTGAATTAAGTCATAAAGTGAAAATATCCAGTGTATCTGATATTGTACAAGGTTGGCATTTTCTTGAACACGAAGAACAGGTGACGACAAACGAGCCATGTGCTTCGACGGATAACTGTGCAACAAATAATCCACCGGTGGGGGAATTCTATCGTAAAAAGCCCGAAAATAAACGCATAAAGTTCGATCTACAAGAAGAAGAGAATATGTGGATGTTTCTTTACAAGTTTGTATAATTCCTGTGACCGTTTATCATAAATTTGTTTTAAAGCAAATTATTCGATGAAAGCGGAAATCTACGAGATAACGCTGAGGAAGTTTCCCCGAAAGGTAGATCCGTATGGGTGGAATATTGTCAGGTCAACAATGTGAGCAAAACGGCCGGTAATTTGGCGTCACAGTTAAGCGAATAAAAATGTTATGGTTTAAAACAATAACTTTAAGCTTTCGAAAACACATGATCAATAATATATATTGTTCATTTCTGAGAAAGGAGCCAATGTTGAAACTGATCAAGTTTTTGAATATTCATGTCGATAAGGATAGGAAAGACGAGTTTGTTTTTATTTATTTATTTAGCAAGGGTGGTTGTTTAGAGGGATTTTATATGTTGAAAATTATAAAAACTTTGTTATGTGCATATATGCAATGTGGAATTGCCAATTTCTCAGATTTTGATAATATTTTGGGATATTTTCAGGTTGGAGAAAAGATTCCTTATTAGAATCAATTTATTCAATGGTGTTCTTGTTGATTGGACGAATCAAGAAACCTCAGATTCTAGTGAGACGCCCCTGCTTCAATCGTCAAGTGAACCTACGAATGGAAGTGCTCGAAACGAACCGGCTGAATCTCAGGGTATGCATTTATATTTAATTTTCAAACTTCCACCGGCTAGAGAGTTCCCCTTCATGGTGATCGAATAACTTACCGCGTTGTTCTTGATCATATGTAGGTTCTACACCGTTATTCCGAGACGGTAAAATACCTAAATATAATTTTTACCATATTCCTTTTCGATTTAACGAATATATTGAAAAATTAAGGCTAACATGCCTTTTTGGCTGAGAAAAATATTCCAAAATCTGTGGTTTTGTGTGGTTTCCATTACTAGTTTTTCTTCTACAAATAGGCCCAGGCGCGTTAGCCTGAATTTTTGAAATAAAATATTTTTGATATTATAAAATATGCATTGGAAAAAAAAACAGAATGCGATGAGCAGACAATTAGTACCAAGGTGGAAGCTTCTTTTGACCGATGTGCGTCCGGTATCAAACTGAAAATGAACGCTGATTTAGAATTTATTCATAGTAGAGAGTATCGCGAAATATGAAATGCATATAAGAAAATAGAAAAAATGACTGCTAATTTCATTCCTGTATATTGAATGGGAATTTAAGCATTTATCCGATTAAGACTAAAATCATTGAAAATAAGTTTAGATCTTGAAAACCATCAAATTTTATATTCACATTTCAGCTAGTATGTTTGTCAACGATTATTCCCAAGATCTTCGAACCGTGTTCGCGAGAGATTGCAGCATGGAGGAGGAGGATTCGCTCAATACAACACAGGTAGAAATTAATTCTTATATATTGATAATTTCTATTTCAAATTCGTAAAAAATAACAAATGCGACAAATTAAATTGTTTCAGTCACATGACGAGAATACACAGCCTGTAGGATCTTCAATCGTGAGTTCGACGAATGACGGAGAAGAAACATGCACTGAAAGTCAAGAAATTGAGCATTTTCTTGCCTTGGCGCGCCAAATGAACTCATAGAAAGTGGGCATATAAAAAAGTATAAACCTCACATTTCGGGTTTATTGTAACATAAAATTTCTTTCTGTTAAATATATATTTTTTTAATTTTGTTAAATAAAATTGTTTTCTTGTTAATTTGTAAAATATTCACATAATCATGGATTGTACTCAATATTGGAAGATTCTTTCTTCTGACCATTCCATCTCCCTGGAACCATTCTCTTCTGAATTACTTGGCAGCTCCATCTGGAGTATTGGTCCATTCAATGGTGATACGGTCGTTGTTGGTGTCTTCCTGTCCGTAGGCAAAAGCATCGCACGAGGCAGCCATCAAGAGAGCTTCTTTCGTGTCGAGCACCACATGGTGGATCGACACCGAGTCTCTTCATGTTCGTCGTCTTGATTCCGAAGCCAATACGACGGGGCGATGAGTTGATCAACTTGATGTGATGATTCAAATAAATTTTTGGTTATATTCAAATGGCCTGAATGAAGACGTGATGCAAATATTCAATTTATTGAAATATTATTATGAGGCCATATGGAAGAAACTTAATGTTAAATGTAAAAATAAATGCAATATTTCTCCAATTATAACTTGTATTTAGTATTGACTAATCGTTTGTTTAATTTTATCCGTCAAAAATGAATAATATATTTGCCTAATTGCACATTGTCTGTCACAATCATAAATATTTGTTTGCAAATTGCCTGAAACAGAAATAAATATTATTTTTAAAAATTATTTTGTAAAATGAATGATAATTCTAAATCTCGAAGAATGCGCCAGTCAACTTCAGCTTGGTGTAATTTTCGTCGAATATTATTTTTTTATTGAACTAACGATCAAATTTAATAAAATACCATTAGGAAGCTTCTTCGAGTAATGAACGATGGCTCTAATTGAGGTTGACACAAGTGCTCTTAATGCGTCACATCCCTTGGAGGTTTGATAACTTTATTACCCAATTCAATGATTTTATCAATATAGATGCTTTTAATAAGCAGCTCTAGTCCTGATCCGCATTCTACTATTATAATCGATCCCAAGACTGGCGTTTCATCCTGGAGTTATAAAGGAAGTGAACTTCAAGGCGCTGCTGCTGGCAACATTGAACCACTTGGTTTGATTCGAATTCGGTGAAATGAAATTGGATAATTTTATAGGAATTGACGGCGATCATCTAATAATTAGCTCAAAAGACCGGCCGCTGGTTCATGTGATTGGTGTGCATAATAAAGACAGATTTCATCAGAAATGTGTACTACCTGGGCCAGTAACAGCAATTTGTAGTGATAAAGGCGGTAGATTGGTGTTCATGTCGATTCGGAAGCAGTTATATTGTTGGCTGGTTTGTTATTTGATGATTTTAGAAATTATGAATCTGATTAGATGTCAACTGGCGAGCTTTTGTCGGTAATTGAAGCTCATTACCAAAATATTAGTCGAATGGCGTTATCAGATGACGACTCGATTCTGTTTACATGCTCCAAGGATGGAGCGATTCATGCTTATCTTGTTTCAGAGTGAGAAAGTTGTTTGAAATGGTTCGTGATGTTAGTCGAATTTTAGTTTAATATCAGCGGATCGTGAGAACACTGTGGAACCAATTCGCAAGTGGACAACGCACACGCTTGCGGTGACCGACTTGAAACTGACGAAGGGCTCGAATCCAAGGGTTTTAACATGTGGAATGGATCATATCGCATGCTTGAGCTCGATATCACTCGATTCGACCATTTTGAAGGTTGGAAGAATGATTTTTTTGTGTTATTGGGCAGATTTTAGCTGTCAGCTGATCGGCCATTGACGTGTTGCGCTATCGATAATGCAGAATCGAGGATATTTATAGGAACAGATGTTGGAAATATTGCGCAAATTAATTTATTTAATTTGGTGAGTGGGGAGGCTGAAAACTTGGATGTAGAGAAAATTGAATTGCAGGGAAGTGACCGAGAAATCCTCGTGCAAACGAATGATGAATACAATAATCAATTCTCGCTTCTCAGCGGACATTCAGATGAAATTACGCAGCTCGAAATCAATACAGACGCAAGTTTACTCGCATCCGGAGACTCCTTCGGAAAGTACTGCATATGGGAGATTGCTAGCCGTCAGTGCTTGAAAGTATCGAACATGCGTGCCGCGATCTCAACGCTCCGTTTCATCGGAAACTGGATGTCGATCGCAGACGCCGAACACAAGCCCACATGCCGGCCAGTGTGGGATTTGAAAAGAGACGCGACGAAATTGGAGAAGATGGCCGTTGAGGTGGCGACCGAGTTTAATGTGGATCAGAAGATGTGGGAGAACGTGGTGGATGAGACGTTACAGCAGCTGTTGAGAGGATCGGTAGGAGTTTTGGGAAATTTTGGTGCAGTGAATGGTAATTTTGTAGAATATTAATATGAATCAGAAGAAGAAGGCGAAGAAAATGGAAGAAGCAAATGTAAAGGTTTGTGACAAATGGATTTGCATAATTATTGACCTTCTTTATAGAAAACTAATGAAGAGCCAGAGGTAGTAGTATTGAAGGAAGAGGATGAAGACGAAGGAGCACCAGAGTTTGTCAAGAAATTGAAACAGAAGAAAAAGAATAAAAAGAAGAAGAATAATAAGTCGAACACTGTTAATGCGACATCTCCAGGAAAGCCAGGAGGAGAGAATCTGCAAAACATTGTTGATGAGTTGATAAAGGAGAATGAGAGGTTGAAAGAGATTAATCGTGGTATGTACGAGTTTGTCGCGAAAGAAATGGCATCAGACGCCACTGACGATGATTGAAATGTTGTTATTTGTTGTTATAGTTGTTATGTTTTTTTTTGTTGTTACATAAATAATTTTTATAATTTTAATGATTTTTTATTAGTTGTGATTATCGATTTGTTGATACTTTAAAAGAAGATTTTTGACATTATTTGGAGTGTTTTAAATAAAAATAGTTTTAACGGTAATTACGAACCATGTAAAATATAACGCAATTTCCGCAATTAAAAATAAACCTATCACGCCGAGAGACAAAAATGAATAGATTCGAACCGTAAAATAACTTCGCTAATTTTTCGTACTGTCCTTAAATAAAATGGAAGTTTTAGAAGACGCAGAGAAATAAGCAAAATATGCTTTAAAAATCTTGAAAGAAATAAAAGGGACAACAAGTTATTTGACGACAGTACGTAAATTTCTCCACATGAAATTATATGAAAAAAATGTTGTCATGGTGTAGGTTAATGAAAAATCAGGGTTAAAGGAACATTCCGAATAATAAAATGGTCTCGCTTGGACAGGTGTAAATTTAATTTGCAATTTGTTTATTATTTCGATCCTAAATATAATAAATTATACAGAAAATTTTATTATAATAATTAATATGTTGATTTAACAACCAATTTAGTAAGAGAAAACAAAACGAAACAAAATTGTGATGAAAAAAATAGCGAAATAATAAAAAATTGCAAATTAATTCTACACCTGTCCAAGCGAGACCATTTTATTATTCGGAATGCTCCTTTAAACCTGATTTTTCATTAACCTACACCACGACAATATATAATAGTTAGCACACCTAATTAAAGTTATTTTACCGTCGTGGAGTTAGTCCATAAATTTAAGGCCACGTACTTATATACAGCTCTCTCTAATGTATTTTGATGGCTTAAATAGTGGGGAGGATTTTGATGTTGATTCATGAGCGGATCAGTAACATGAAATCAAAACAACACAGAATCACGCAGTGAATTCCAAACAAAAACGTGGATTAAAATTTAAAAGGCCACGACACAGCAGAATAATTTGGTGAGCAGTTAGATTTTTGTTTTTTTTGTGGTCTATGCACATCAATAGAGCGATCAAAAACAAAACTTTGATATCTCGGCTCAGAGAAAATTGCGCTGATAATGAAAAAGGATTTGGAATTAGCGCAATTAATATGATTAATGTAATGACCAAGAAAACAAAATGAAACAAAAATTTTATGAAAAAAGAAAAGCGAAGTAATAAACAAATTGCTAATTAAATCTACACCTGTCCAAGCGAGACCATTATATTATTCGGAATGCTCCTTTAAACGGACTTTCAATAACCTACACCACGACAATAGTGTATTTTAAATAATTTTAAATATTTAATAGCACTCCGGTCAAAAATCCACGAAAAACGCTATCTCTCTTCATTTTATGTATCGTTGTCTGCGCGTTAAATTATTTTAAATCATATTTGTTGAAATAAATGATCGTCTATTGAAGAAGAGGAATATAGAAAAACGCAACACATCACAAAAGGCAACGCGCAGAGAAAAATACAAACTCTGAGGGTGGATTTTCGTTTTGACCGAAGTGTAATAGTTTAAGATTAATTGTTTTTTCAATCAAAGAGTGATTAAATTAATCAATTTAATATTTATCGTTCTAATTAAGTAAAAAATAGCTATGGTAATAGGAAAATTTGAATATTACGTGAAACCACTTATTATGATGTTTATATTGTCCTTTTCAGAGGTTGGTGCCTAACGGAAGAGCAAAAAAAATAGTCTCGTTTGGCACACAAAGGACTTTTCCGTATATTCCTATTCAAGGTGTGTTGCCCATAACACAAATTTATGAGATAGAAAATAATGGACCTAATTTTACTCTAATTCTTTCCTCTTCCATTAGGCACCGATGTCTGAAAAGGACAATAGAATAACAAATAATTAAATGATAAAAATAAAACGAGTAACGTGAACTAATTAGGATGGCAGTGGCAAGTATCGAAATGGCCGCGCTTTGCTTCGACACGATTTATAGTGTGCTGTATGGTTCCAAGTTGGCTGTGACGGCTGCAATCCCTGCGATTAAATTGTTGGTAGCGAGCGATTTGGTGTTTTAATGGTGTCAAGATTATAGGCCGATTTTTGTCACGTGGAAGAAGGGAGCTCAAAATGATTTGAGAGGATGCATTGGCACTTTTAGTGATGTTAGGTACATTATTTAATAGTTTGTACAAAGGGTGACACCCTTTATTTGCAGCCTACGTGAAGGTTTGGTTGAATATGCGAAAATCAGCGCTTTCAATGACTCGCGATTCAAACCGATTCGGAAAGATGAAATAAGTCAACTGCAATGCGGTGTAATTGGAGATTGAGAAATCAACTCACATTGGAATGTTTAGGTGTCGTTGTTGATAAACTTTGAGAAAGCTGACAACTATCTCGACTGGAATGTTGGAGTACATGGAATTCGAATCCATTTTAATGATGGAAGTGAAAGAAGCGCGGTTTTCTTACCGGAAGTTGCCTCCGAGCAGGGTTTTGGCGGCAATTTGAATGTTGTAAGTGTTTGTTGTAGGCTGGGATCGCGTAGAGACCATTGACCATTTGATTCGTAAGTCGGGCAGCTCGGCCAGGATTGACGAAGCGCTAAGAAGCTCGCTAGAGGTTGTTCGTTTTCAAAGCAGCAAGTTTGTGCTGGACTATGAGGTGGGCGCGTCTCTCATATATAGCTCTGACCGATGTTTCTTTTTAGGATTATGTTAATTATAAGAATTCGAGAGGAGAAGCGATTGGAAAATAATTATGTAATATAAGGAATGTTCTGTACATTTATTTTGAACATTTTGCTAATTTGGATAATAATAATAATAATAAATTATTAATTTATAGATGGATATTCTATGAGCATGGTTTTGTACTTGTCATTCGTTTACCTATTGCATGTTGTCCTGTGCATTGCTTAATTGTTTTTCAGATGAGAAAGCCGGGAGATAAGGATGAAGAGGAGAAGATTCGAGGATGGTGGAAGATAATTGCCCTGGTTTCGTTGAAGGCAATTGTTATGTCGCTTTTAGTGTCGTATTTGTATTATGTTTGTAGTAAAGTGTTTGTAGGATTCAATTAAAAACATTTAGAGTGGAGATGAATGGAGTGAGACTAAACTTATATATGGTGCATATAATATGTTTCATGTAAATGACACATTTGACTGTTTTGTTCACATTGACGAGCAGGTGTGATTGGTGAGCTTAGGGATGATAAAAAGACGGGTTTTTGTAGAAAGATATTTCCAAAATCCGAAGAACTGTGTTTGGCAGCTCACGAATCACGAAGGATGTGCCTTATGGAGATATGAGTGATGGAAAAATGAAGGTTGTTGGAGTGATTTTGGAGTTGGGTGATAATGCATTTGTGTGATTTAGTATGGTAGGTATCGGAATAGTTATATCAGCAAGATTGGCAACATGGATAAACCGATGTATATGCATGTTTTGATAAGGAACAAGCAAGAGAAGTTCACAGACGAATTGAGTGGTTTGAAGAAGTTTGAAGCGAGCGCGTCGATTAGGATGACGAAAGAGTGGATGGCAACGAGACTGTTGGCGGGCCTGAAGAAGAGAATTAAAGTGATTTTTAATGGGTTTGGCGAGAGAGCAGCGTTTGTTTTAGTCATACTAGCTCGCTAGCTAACGCACGATATGAAAAAATAAACGGTAAAGTGCAATAAGAGGCCGTATGCAAAAATTATTTATCCGTTAAACGGAGATGGGAAATCATTGATAATTACGTTTCGAATAAAATGTAAATAAGTGTATATAAGAATTAGTATCGAAATCACAAAATTTATTAAACATTTTATATATTTTACTGGAAAAGTTGATTTATCAATTATTTTCCATCACCGTTTTACGGATAAATTCGTTATTGCATACGGCCTCACAAAAAAACACAATTTTTTCTTATTTTTGAGTAAATAATTTATGTAATTGACACATGAACATTAATTTGGAAAAAATTTTTGCAAAGTCTTGTCTCTTGAGGTGCCTTCCGTTATAAAAAAGATGATTATGATAGTCAACAGAGATAGGGGGAATGGCAGTTTTTGAATTTCGGAATCATATTTAACAATTCGGAAACTTGAAAAGACGAAATCCGGAATTTCGAATTTAAAATTCCGCCCATCTCTGATAGAAAACATGTAATTCTAAAGATCCATAAAACCATCATTTCACTGGTGAATCCGAATGCGTCGGTTGAGAACAAAACGCGCTTCGGCAGCGGACTAAAAAGTTTTTAATAATTATTATTCAAATTTGGGAAGCCCAGGCTTCCTCGCGACAATTGAAATAAAATATAGAGCTAAATTAAAGTTTAATGATATAAAAACGAAACTTTTTTCAAGCTCATTAGAGCCAAGGTCATTCAAATAAATTAAAATTTAAATAAAGGATTTTTTAATCGATTTTGGAATGTTTAAAAAAAGCATTTACGGTGCACTTAAATGTTTCAACTATTTTGTATACATAATTCTTATCTCTGATCCTGTTTCTGAATACTTAAAATAGAAGTTTTTAAGATTTCTCTCTTGAACGAAGCGTGTTTAGTTCTCGTGGGACGCTTTCGGATTGACCAGTGTTTTCAAAAATCCACTTAGAATTATAAAATTGAAAATATGTGCCAAAAATTAAACTACTACTACATAAAGTTATTGTCCTTCTCAGAGATCGGTGCCTAATGGAAGAGAAAAACAAGAAAAAATGATGGACGGCCACACGACCACAAACGACTTTTTCGTCTATTCCTCTTCAATGTGGGCTGCTCATTTTTTGAGACAACACACATTGATGAGAGATGAGAAGATGGCCGTTCAAACGAGAACCTCATTCCATACTAATTTTTATTCCTCTTGCATTAGGCACCGATCTCTGAAAAGGACAATACTTTACTTATTGTCCTTTTCAGAGATCGGTGCCTAATGGAAGAGGAAAAAAATTAGGATGGAATGAGGTTCTTGTTTGGACGGCCTCTCTTTTTAGACGGCCATTCTTTTTTACGAAATTATGGGCAGCACATATTTAAGAGGAAATGAGAAAAATGTTTTTTGTGGCCCCATCATTTTCTCTTCTTTTATTACTCTTCCATTAGGCACCGATCTCTGAAAAGGACAATAAAATTAAAAAGAAAATGTTAGAAATTAAAATTAACAAAAAAGAAAGAGACCTCAGCTAAAGCATGGGCTACTGATGTAAAGTGAAGCTTTGTAGTCATCGAATAATTTAGTGTTATCTTGTGTTAGAATCACGCTTTTGGGGATGGTGATCGAGGTGAAAAATAGTTGATAAAATGTAAATTAGGCTGAAATTATAGAAAAGTATTTATTTCATCCCTTCTATTCCTATTTTTGCTACTTGCTCTAGCCTATTTCGTTGTATTAAATTCAAATTTAACCGAAATTCTAAGAAGGAATTTACAGCTAACTCAACATTGGCATCCGAATGTAACCTTATTTGTGGCTGTCGACTTTACTAAATGGAACAACGGTTAGATTTGAAGAAATGAGGTGGAATTTGCAAAATTTTTAGAGAATATCCCATGGGATTTGAGAAATGTTGTCAAAATTACCGACAATAAATCGTATACTCCATTGGTTCATTTATCGAACAAATGGAATCTTGACAAGCATTATAAAACAGTCAAAAATGGAGAGGTTGGTTCTGTGCGTGAGCTGGAACGAAATTGTGAATTGCGTTTTGCAGCCACGAGAGTATTTTATTACAATTCACACTTTGTCTCTGACGAGTTTCCGTGCGATGAGGATTCTTGAGATGCTGATACCAGAGCATGGGGTTGATGAGATCAAAGAGCTGATTCTGAGCGGCGACGCTTACAAGATTGGTAACTGATTGATGGCGGGGGAATTCATTGTGTATTGATTAAGTGACGATGATCATGATGACCATCTTATTCGTGTTGCTTGAATTGATCCAAGTGTTTGGTGGAATTGAGATGTGGAAAACGGTGAATAATGAGAAGACGATGTCGCTACAAACGGCAATGATGAACGTTGTGCAGGTGAATGAGCTCACCTTTGACGACATTGTTAGGTTATTTAGGCGAGCTGCATGGTTTTGTACATATTGGACAATCATCCGACGTTTACCGTGAAAATGTTTGGAACGATTATCCTAATGTCCGAGGTTCTCAAGTTGTCGAGCTGCTTTGATATCTTGGTAAGTTTACGGCTACCCGATCTCATTGAATTCTTTGGATATAGATAACTAATCAATTCTACGTGATAATTCCGATCATCATGGTCACCAACAAGCCGGCCTATCTGAATGGTCCCACGAGAGCATTGGACTCTGTTGTTCGTCGTCTGGTGACATTGCTGATATTGATCCTGTTCCCGGTTTACTATCAATATGACATTATTAAGCTTATAAGGATTGTTTATATCACCGTAATGGCATTCACTGTGATTTTGACGATTCCACAGGTTTGCTCATTTTGTGTGGGCTCGTTGAATCAAATTGATTTTCAGTTTATTTTGAATCATCAAACGAGACATGTTGAAGGACAGTCTCTATGGAAACCCGGATATCGATTTGCTCTGATTTTTGTGAAGAATTTGTTCGCGACGATGATCGGAGTGCCTTTGTTATGCCATGTGGCGCTGTTGAAGGACGACGTGCTTCAGATGATTGAATGGTTGCAGTTGGTGTATTTCAAGATGGTGCCAAGGTCTGAAAAGCCGGAAAATGATTGTGGATATCTGTCGATGGATTCATCGGATTCATCGGATGGCGGCGATGAAGAGTCGATGGATGAAACGAGTCAATCGAGTGAATCAAGTGAATCGAGCGACAACGAAGATTGAATAGACGCGAATTTAAATTCTACAAATTCTTTTTTTTATTGATGATTACCTTTCTTTCACGTGTAATTTCTTGCACTACTTCAATAAACCAGACGGTTTTTGTCAGTTTGTGTCGAATAGTGATGATGAATCGATAAAAATGCAAATTTATTCGAATTGTTGCAGATTTTTGAAACAATAGTTGTATTGATTGTTTGCCGGATGACAGTAGCCTATTCATTGGATGTCGCCACATCGTCGATATTCACCCAGTTTTGGGTGCTCTTCAGATGGAAGGTGGGTTGAATGCTTTTTCATGAGTCCTGCTTCAACGGATGGCAGTTTCGAATAGAAATGCGCAGTCGTTTTCTGTGCAAGAATAGCTGTTGGCCGGCATTTTCTTGCCAAACGTGCCAAAAAACACGCAAATAAGGCAGCCCTCTTAATGTACTTTAATTTAATATTTTAGGGAAGATAAAAATATAGACATTTGACACAACGCATAGAATCCGGGACTCGTCCTGACCGCGACGCGACCGCAACGCATAAAAATTAGTCTCGTCCTGACCGCGCCGCGACCGCAACGCATAGAATCCGGGACTCGACCTGACCGCAACGCGTAGAAATTGACTTTTGTCCTAACCTCGACCTGACCGCAACGCGTAGAAATTGACTTTTGTCCTAACCTCGACCTGACCGCAACGCGTAGAAATTGAGACTCGACCTAACCGCAACATGTAGAAATTGAGACTCGACCTGAGCGCAACGCATAGAATCCGGGACTCGACCTGACCGCAACGCGTAGAAATTGACTTTTGTCCTAACCTCGACCTGACCGCAACGCGTAGAAATTGACTTTTGTCCTAACCTCGACCTGACCGCAACGCGTAGAAATTGAGACTCGACCTAACCGCAACATGTAGAAATTGAGACTCGACCTGAGCGCAACGCATAGAATCCGGGACTCGACCTGACCGCAACGCGTAGAAATTGACTTTTGTCCTAACCTCGACGCGACCGCAACGCGTAGAAATTGACTTTTGTCCTGAGCGCAACGCATAGAATCCGGGACTCGTCCTGACCGCGACGCGACCGCAACGCAAAGAAATTGACACTCGTCCTGAGCACAACGCGTAGAAATTGAGACTCGTCCTGACCGCAACGCATAGAAATTGAGACTTGTCCTGAGCGCAACGCATAGAATCCGGGACTCGTCCTGACCGCGACGCGACCGCAACGCATAGAAATTGAGACTTGTCCTGAGCGCAACGCGACCGCAACGCGTAGAAATTGAGACTCGACCTGACCGCAACGCGTAGAAATGGAGACCCGCCCTGACCGCGACGCGACCGCAACGCGTAGAAATTTATTGACTTCAGGGATCAGTATGGAAGGCGGTTTGGGCGGAATGGCTTCTTTGGATTATCATGTACGCCGTCATCAGCATCATCTATCGAGTGCTTCTCAATGAACACCAGCGAGAGTGCGTGAATGTTTCCTTCCACTTCTTCTTAAATCAACGCGTGATCGTTCAGAGAGTTCGAGAAGCTGTGCACGTTCTTCGACACGTTTTCGGTGTTCATCCCGGTCACGTTTATGCTCGGCTTCTACGTGTCGATCGTGTACAACCGGTGGACGCGCGTGTACGAGAACGTGGGCTGGATCGACACGCCGGCGCTGACGATCGCCGAGTACGTGCGCGGTTCGAGCGAGCGAGCGCGGCTGCTGCGTCGCAACTGCGTGCGCTACTTGATCGTGGCGCAGACGATGGTGTTCCGCGACGTGTCGCCGGCGATTCGCAAGCGTTTCCCGACGATGCAGCACCTGGTGAACGCGGGCTTGTTGCGAGCCGATGAGCTCGACGAAATGAACAGCGTGGTGTCGAATCAGTCCAAGTACTGGCAGCCGATATCCTGGGTGTTCTCGATGATCCGCATCGCCAAGGAGGAGGGAATGATCGCCGACTACTACTTGTACGTCGACGTGATTGAGGTAAACGCTTCGAGCTTCGCGCGCAAACCGATTCATCCACGTAGAAGGTGCGCCAGTTCCGAACGATGATCCTGAAGTTGGTCATATATGACATGGCGCCGATTCCCCTCGTGTACACCCAAGTGGTGACACTGGCCGTTCGAGCATACTTCCTGTTGGCTTTATTTGGACGCCAGTTCCTTGACATGAAACAGGATTTGGGTACAAAATATAAAGTAATTAATTAACATCATAAGCCAGGTCATTCGTTTTGATTACAGTATGATATTTATTTCCCAGTGATGACGTCACTTCAAATTATTTTTATTTTGGGATGGCTCAAGGTGTCTGAAGTGATGCTTAATCCTTTGGGTGAAGATGATGAGGATTTTGAAACGAATTGGATTATCGAACGAAATCTGCAGGTTGGCCAAATGTTATTTACAAAACTTGCAATATTATCGTTAAATTTGCTTTCAAATGAGATACTGCATGCCCTGTTTCCGGGAAAATTTTCCACGTGATAAAATATTTTTTTGAAATTCAGAATTGATCAAAGGATCGTGTTCTTTTATTCAACCAAGAATGCTTTTATTATATATATATATATATATATATATATATATATATATATATATATACATACACTCCGGTCAAAAAACCACGAAAAACGCTATCTCTCTTCATTTTATGTATCGTTGTCTGCGCGTTAAATTATTTTAAATTATATTTGTTGAAATAAATGATCGCACGCCGAAGGGAGAAGTCCTTCACATAGACTGACAGGGATGTGCGATGGGGCGCGCTAACATTTAAACGAATAATTTAATTTATTTTTAAATTTTTAGTTTTAGCTTAAAATTTCTATAATATCCGTATATTTGTATTTTATTACCTATATCACAACAATTCTAATAAAATTGCGCACTTTCTGATATACTTGGTTTGACTATAATTGTTCATTAATGATGTGATTTTGCCCGTTGAAAATTATTTTTTAAAACATTTATAACTTTTGATATAGGAGGTTAGAGCCTTTCTAATATGGCTCATATTGTTCTTTGGGTCTTCCTCTATCCATAGAGCCCATAAAACAAAAATTTTCAAAGAAAATTTTTTTGCTATAGCTCTTTTACTAGGATGCACCTTATTTTATCATTTTTCTTATTTTTCGAACGTTTTTATATTTGTTAACAAATGGTTTAGTTCAGATAATGTGCAAAAAGGATCAATAAAGTAATACAAACCTAAATCGGATCGTTGAGACCGTTTCACCGTTTCGCCGACTAAATTTTGATCTATTTCAATATATGTCAGCATAAAGACTGATTAGGAAGTATGATGTTGCCATGATGTGTCCAATTTTGCTTGTTTTTAATTAATCTCCATCAAGGATGCACTCAGTCCGCTCGGATGCCTGTGGGAACTACAAAAATGACATGATGAGCTAAGGAGTAGTGTATAAGGACGAGTTGTATGCATGATTTGGTATTTAATGTGTTGTCTACTGGTAGTTGATAGTATTTTTGCTTTATAAATATGTTTTTATGTTTTAATTATTACTTCTATATATGCAGAACAATATTTTTTTAGATTCTTCATTATAAAAACTGTAATTAAATTTTTTTAACACTGACTAAGTCATTGACGGATTTCGACCACAAACAGTGGAATTGACAACGGTGAAACGGGCTCAACGATCCGATTTAGGTTTGTATTACTTTATTGATCCTTTTTGCACATTATTTGAACTAAAACCATTTGTTAACAAATATAAAAACGTTCGAAAAATAAGAAAATGATAAAATAAGGTGCATCCTAGTAGAAGAGCTGTAGCAAAAAAATTTTCTTTGAAAATTTTTGTTTTATGGGCTCTATGGATAGAGGAAGACCCAAAGAACAATATGAGCCATATTAGAAAGGCTCTAACCTCCTATATCAAAAGTTATAAATGTTTTAAAAAATATTTTTCAACGGTTAAAATCACATCATTAATGAACAATTATAGTCAAACCAAGTATATCAGAAAGTGCGCAATTTTATTAGAATTGTTGTGATATAGGAAATAAAATACAAATATACGGATAATATAGAAATTTTAAGCTAAAACTGAAAATTTAAAAATAAATTAAATTATTCGTTTAAATGTTAGCGCGCCCCAATGCACATCCCTGTCAGTCTATGTGAAGGGGAATTTTCAACTGAGCGCCTTCGGCGTGTGATCGTCTGTTGTAGAAGAGGAATATAGAAAAACGCAACACATCACAAAGGGCAACGCGCAGAGAAAAATACAAACACTGAGGGTGGAATTTCGTTTTGACCGAAGTGTACATATATATTCTGATTCACTTACTTTTCCAAGACTCTTATAAAAAATTAGAAAATGTTCCGAAGAATTTAGAATTCCACGTAAGATTTTAGTGCTTGCTCCGATTAAAAAACTATCTTTACCTTTGATTTCTACGTTAATAGAGAATTTGAAAAAGATATAACACGCTATGGAAATATTGAAATTTATATTCACGTAACGAAACATTTACGTGGACTATAACTTGCTTCAAAATTATTCAAATTTTTTTGTTTAAAGATTATTTTGTGTATAATTGATGGTTTTAGCTAGATGATAAATATAAGTCTATTGCTTTAATTATAATATCTAATAATTAGTAAAAGGGGTTATGGAAAGCATTAAACTTCGCGTAAGATTTTAATACTTGCTCCGATTAATAAAAAATTCTTAAATTTGAATTCTACGTTAAAAGTGCATTTGAAAAAGATACAACACGTAATGGAAATATTGAAAATTACGTTCACGTAATAAAATATTTACGTGAACTATAACTTGCTTCAAAATTGTTCAATATTTAATATTTAAAGATTATTTTATGCACAATTGTTTGTTTTAGCGATGATATTTTTGACAGTTGTTTATAATTTCATTTTTAACCTGTTAATTGAAAATTTATATATTGAAAAACATTAAATTCCACGTAACATTTCGGTGCCTCCATCAATGAATTAGTCCCACCTTCCAATGAATTTTACGTAAAAAGAGCTTTTGAAAAGAGTGCAACATGCCGTAGAAAACTTACAATTTCTATTCACGTGACATAATTTTTACGTGAACGATAACTCGCTTCCCGGTAGTTTATAATGTCAGATATTGACATGTATTTGCAGAGAATTTTATGCTCAACGTTAATATAGTAGAACAGCATCGTATAATTCAGATTGGAGAAAATAATTAATTGAAAACCGAAATATATTTTTGTGTGTCCATATAATTGACAATTAGATATGAATATAATTAGATATGAATATATTCGCTTATATATGAATATAATTGAAGACTGGTTACACGATTGTCGATCAGGGCTATGGCAGATATCCAGAGATCAAGCGTGATCCGTTCTGGGAAGAGGAAGAGCCACAGCCGATGGATCCTCCGTCGAGCCACCGTCGCGACACTTCGCATATGCGCGGCAGCTGCATCGCCATGGACAAAGTGCCGCAGAGTCTTTTTGGTTCACGCCGTCCTTCCGACGACTGCTCGATCACCACCGACACCACAAACCAAAGGTTTGAGCGCGTTCGCCGTCTTCAAATCGCTTACCTACAGTCATTATCTTCCACACGGGCTCTCCAAGGGAATCCTCCGACGACGCATCTCCAATGCGTTCACAAGATCGCGCAAATCATCAAAGAAGGAACGGCGGAGCAGTGTTTGTAAGCAAAATTTGATATAGGTGAATTATATTGGCACATCAAAGGTCTCGCGGCTCTGGAAATGAACCATCGAAGCTATAGCATGAACGACGTGGAAAGAATGAAGACGCCGTCGCCTGGAATCGTAACCCCGCCGCCTGCACTGGAACAAGACGAGAGCACGGTCTGAGAGCAATCGTTTAATGCCGAATGGGAGAGTTTTCTGCTTTTTTAGAATCAGAACGTGAAATGGTTCGTGCAGGAGATGCCAGTGATCCACGAGGAGGACTCGCAGGCGAGCATTCATCGATCACAATCTTGACATTTTTTTAAAAATTTGCCGTCTGTTTTATGTATTTTTATGAGTAACCATTTTGATTTGTTTAATAAGAAAGCCTTAATATTTGAAATAATTGTATAAGTTACTGTAACGTGAACACTTCTGCATTTTTGCATGAGAATCTCAGGCACGGCTTTCAAGTTACTGTAGATCCACGTAAGTATGTTTTTGAAAAATCATTCTGATCCATTTAGCTTATCTATGTTATAAATTTTATATTTAAAATTGAACTAATAGACGGAGCTTCAAGGTATATAATTAAATAATGGGCGGAGTTTTCTTAGTTACACAAATCTTTAAAGCTCCGCCCACATTATAATTCGATTGTATGATTTGAGGTGCGATTTGCTTTGAGTTGCGCTATGCAGTCGCGTTGCAATAGAAGGAAAAAATAATGTGTTTTTCTGAAAGTACAATGTTCGTTTTATTATTTTAATAAAAAAACTAATCAATTTTATCAATTCCAAGATTTTAAAAATTCAATTTATCTTGAAGACATGAATATTTTAAGCGTTGTATGTTTCGCGAGCCGCGTCGCAGCCGCGTTGCATTAGACTGAAAAAACAATGTGATTTATTGAAAGTAAAAGACTTTCTGTATTATTTTCATAAATAAACTTATCAATTTTATCACTACCAACATTTAAAATATTCAATTTTTTTGAAATACGCGATAATTTTAGGTTAGGTTTGTTTAGCGAACCGCCACGCAGCCGCGTTGCATCAGACTAAAAAAATAATGCGTTTTTCTGAAAGTAGAAGACTTATTATATTATTTTCATAAATAAACTTTTCAATTTTATCAATACCAAGATTTTAAAAATTAAATTTATCTGAAATACCCTAATATTTTAAGCGCTGTATGTTTCGCGAGCCGCGTCGCAGCCGTGTTGAATTAGACGGAAAAAAGAATGTGTTTTTCTAAAAGTGGAAGACTTGTTGTATTATTTTCATAAATAAACTTATCAATTTTATCAATACCAAGATTTTAAAAATTAAATTTATCTGAAATACCCTAATATTTTAAGCGCGGTATGTTTAGCAAGCCGCGATGCAGCCGCGTTGAATTAGACGGAAAAAAGAATGTGTTTTTCTAAAAGTGGAAGAATTATTTTATTATTTTCGTGAATAAACTAATCAATTTTATCCATTCCAAGATTTTAAAAATTCAATTTATCTTGAAGATATGAATATTTTAAGCGCTGTATGTTTAGCGAGCCGCGACGCAACCGCGTTGCATTCGACTGAAAAATAATGTGTTTTTCTAAAATTAGAAGACTTTTTCGTCACATAAATGATTAAATTAGTTGATATTCTTAATTACAGACTTTTAAAATCAAGTTTAAAATCTCCGTATAACTATGACGACCACGTTCTTTTCAAATTCTTCTCATAAATAATTTATTAATTCATCTAGTAAACGAACAAAATTGCACAACTACCATAACAAAATGCTCATAATTCTCTACAAATATCCGTAAAAACGTGTCTAATCTTCTCCTTCCCGTGTGGCGTGAAATGCACATGCGATGACAAATAAGCCACGCCTCTCTCATCAAAATACCGGAACGTGTTGGTTGTCGAGTTCCAGAAATTCGACGCAATATCCACGTAGCTGCATCGATCACCGCATTCCTTGAGCAGCGTGTGCAGGCGAAGCTTGGCATTCTTCCAGCCTTTCGTTTTCACCAGATCCTTCTGAATAAAATCAATAAAACGAAATCTTTGCAAAGACTCACATCCACGTCGACCAAATTCGAATGATTTCTGAGCATCGGCACAATGTGGAAAATCGCATTTCCATACACGGGCGGCATCACGTTGGAAATGAACAACTTCTTCGTTGTTGATTTGAGCACACGCGTCAATACCGACCTCATCGTCTTGTAGATGCCATCGTCCTGGACTTTGGTCGAGTTCAGCGGATTGCCGATCTCGAAATATCGCGAGAGCATGAACACGTAATCGGGCTGCTCGGATTCGAGCATCGAGAACCATTCGATGTGACGGATCGGGCAATGGTAGAATTGTTTGGAAGGATAGAGCGCCTCGCAGCCTACAAAGAGCACATTTGGGTTAGTGCAATGTCTCTCTGACCGCCGACTGCTCTTTGGACCATTGTGTGAGCTTTTTCCTTGCATTCGTCGTAGATAACTTGGCCTAGGTTTGCAGCCCAGCTGTTACCAATTATCGCTATCTTGTATTTGTTGTCTTTATTGAGTGGCTGAAATTTTCGGGAATATTTATACAGAAGGACACATTCTGAGTATGTCCTTGCGAGCCAATAAATGTTTGTTTTTGTTTAGTTTCAGATTGGCTCTAAATTTTTAAAAATAATTTCAGTAAAACACGGAAATACTTAAGCGAGATTTCCAACAAATTTCGGAAATCATTCGATAAATAGGAACAAGAAGCATGATGCGAATTTTTAAAATATGCAATCGAAACGAAAAAAAATAGCGACCCTTTCATGAAGATTGGCTCCGTTACATCGAAAACTCTCACTTTTCTCGACTTCTTCCTACTTAAAAACACATAATTTATTCGAAAATTAAAGCAAACAACTGTTCCCTACAGAATATATGAACTCACGTGATAGTTACACCTCCCAAATGGAGGATTCTTTCGCACATATCTACAATTCCTTGTCATCAAGTGGTCGACGTCATTCGTCGTCCATACGCGATTATATCTCTCCGCCAATTCTACAAATCCTTCATCCAATCCGCTCTCCTCCCATCCCGCTTACCCAATGAAGCATTCATCGGCACATTGTCAAACTCCCCAATGTCAATATTCTCCATAATTCCCAATTGAATCTGAATGCTCTCCAGGTGGATCAGGCAGACGCTGGAAATCAGCAAGCCGACCATTATCGCCGTTACCGTAATCGACGATAATCTCAGATACCATCTGTGAACTAATTATCTGATTCGGCACGCCTCCTCCACTTACTTCTCGAACAATTCGAAGCTGAGCCATCCGCCAACCACCGAAATGAGCAAGAAAGTGAGTAAGCCGAGTGTGCTCGTCTCGTCGTGCAAATGAACCGACTTGTAGTAGGTGTATAGTGGCCAGTGAATGAGATACAACGAGTAGGAGATGTCGCCAATGTAGGTGATCGGACGGTTGGTGAGAACGCTGCACTGGCTCGAAATGAGCATCAGAAAGGCGGTCAAGATGGTCGCCAATGGTCTGAAGACTAGATTCATGGGAATTTTCTGGGAATATTCTAGAAAAAACCTCGCATAATTAGCATTGAATGGCATATAGAAAAATAAAATGAGGAATAATAGAGAGAGCACACTTGTCGAAAGAGCAAATTGATAATGAGCGAGCTTGGAAGCAACACCAGGATCTTGGACAGGCTCTGGAATTAAATTTTGATCTGGAATCATGATCTTCCAAACGTTTGTCCAAATTGTCTGCACATTGCTTCTCATTCGTGCACAGTGGGAGATAGTGAAGATTGCTTGAATCCTTCTGCAGCATGAATATGATGGCACCTAGGAATTGTGATTGAACGAATGAAGAGGAGTGGATTATATACCGAGAAGGAACTGCCAGATTCGAGCAAAAACGTTGTTAAAAGCGATCGAGGAGTTGGAGACGATGTGGAAGATAAAGCTCGCGCACGCTGCAATTCAAACAAGTTTATTTAGAAGATTCTAGAAAATAAATAAACAACCAACGAACCTATGACGGAATACGCTGCCAACTCAAACCTCTGCGGCACCTTCAAACTGCAAACCACGAACATGATCGGGAACAGGAAATAAAACTGAATTTCCACCGACAACGACCACGTGTGCTTGAAGATGTCCTGCGCAGTGCCCATCTGCAACGCAAGCTCACTTCCTAGACACCCAAACCTCCACCAACCTGCTGGAAGTAGTCCTCAGCGGCAGACTTTGGCCGATTCGACACAAACATCAAAGCGTTGCTCGCTGATTGTAAATTCGGATCGAAGAACATTGGAGCAAATATTGTGTAGATGGCAGCCAAGCCCAGGAGGATCACAAGATAGTAGAGCGGAAGAATTCGACGGAAGCGACGCCAGTAGAAGGTGGAAATCAGCGAGAAGAGAGAGGCGCTGCGCGATTTGTCGACGAGCATGTACATGAGGAAGCCGGAGAGCACGAAGAATCTGAAGGAAGGATATCGCAGAAGGAGAATAAGAATAACTTACTGATCCACGCCAAGATATCCATTGGGAAACAGCGACGGGAAGAAGTGGAAGCCAAGCACACTGAGAATCGCCATTCCTCGGATGCCTTGCAGCTCGAGCCGCTTCGACTTGCCATTTTCTTTCGACTTCTTCTCCACACTCATCAATTTTCAACAAAATGGACTTAATCGCGCGATGGTAAATGTTTGACAGTCACGGCTAATCAAGATCAAATTTATGGAAGCGGATAACCTTCGATACAAAGATCACCTGCGGAGAATGTCGTCTAATCTTGATTAGCTTCTCATATGGATGGATCAATAGGTGTATGCTGGTTGTGTATTGGTGGAACACAGAGAACACAGATTTGCAAATTAGATTGTTGAAAACTGAAAAATGGCATTGAAATCGAATTCTTAAGAATAAGCGATCAAACATTTGTGTCGAATACTTTTGTAGATTGACAGTACCGTATTTGTTAGTTCTTAATGAGTTAAAAGCCTAAGGATCCATCTAGCAAGTTATTTTAGTTTTATTGTGACCTATATGGACCTTAAATCTCTTATTAAAGAAATAATTATTTTATTTTCAAATTAATTTCATTTTGCGCCACACAATCCTGCCTTTAATTCAGCACACTTAACCTGCATGAATACCTTGGAAATTTGAACTTTCGGATCTTCTACTTCTGTGTTTATTCTCAAGATTTAAGTATTTATGTATATTAAAACTTGTTTTTCTTCTACGGAAGACGATAGGTAGCTAACAACTTTTGAAATTTTGAAGCATAAAAAAAATTCAAAAGTCAAGCCTAGAACTTACACACGCACGCCAATTTAAATGAATTATACAAATGGGTGCTCATTTATAATTGCAGAAGCTTAAATTCCAGAAAATTACTTTTTAAATTTTAGGCAAATCTAGATGATTAGCGTTAGAAATACTTACGTCAAGCTTCATTATACACACTTACACCCCAACTTGTATGGTAAAAGAATGAGCTCAGTATTAACTTAACTTTTTAGAAAGATAACTTTTAGACTTTTTAGAAAATTAAATTTTTTAGACTTTTTAGAAAGATATTAATATTTTTAGGTATTTTAAGACAAGCTTAATTAAGTAGCAATAAAAACTTTTTTCTTATTGTCACATAAAAGTTTCCATACACGTTTAAAAAGCGTAAAATCACTATTTCAATTTGGCGTGCACTTACATTTTGAAATACAATATTTTTTGTGAACACTCCTAGAGTAATAGTCCTTTAAAAATATGACAAGATTATTAGATTTCCTTTAGTTAGTTAGTTTAGTTAGAAATCCATTTACTATTATATTAGAAACAAAAATTTTATCCGATTTCCTATATCTTTTTGTAAAATTGTTTTTTTACATGGGTTATATATATTGTTAAAGGCCTTGAAAAGCTCTAGCATAATATATATATATATATATATATAATATTTTAATTTGTAGTTTATTTAAAAATTGTTTATTTGTAGAAGAAACATTTATCATCGCGTAATTTTACGCCATTACTGTGTTACAACCATGGATACAACATGCGCAAAGAAGACACAGACCAAAGAAGACACAGTTCCTTTATTATATCATAAATTCCCGTATCGGTAATGTATATGATAATAAAAAACAATAACTAAAATGAAAATAAAATGAAAAATTTATTTTGCTAATCAAAAAAATAAGCACTATTAAAATTACTTATATCTTTTGAAATACTCTACAGACCTTTTCCATTTTTAAATCATTCGATAGAGCACATTTTTCTGGTTCTATTGATACTAATCACCAATTGTTTGCAGTTGTCAAAGTTGCAGAATCGTTAATTTTCTGAAATGAAACGTTTTAAGCAAAAATCAATTCAATAATAAGCTTAAATGACAAGATACACATTATATAATTCCTCAACAATGTACTTATACTGATATTAGCATGATACAATATATATAATAGTGATAAAAATGAAAATTGACTAAATCTACCTAATACACTAAATATATAAACCTAAATATCAATCCTTAAAACTAATTGCACTTGCATTGTAACAACAAAATACACAACTACCTATAATAATTATTGCAATAATGCAACAGTCATGACTGAACACTAATTATGTGCTATTGTCAAAGTTGCAGAATCCTTGATCTTAATTTATGTCTGAAATTAATCTAATTTATGTCTGAAAATCAGTTATTTCGATGATATATTTAATATGTGAGAGGAATATTTTTTTGTTTATAGTGACTGTGAGTTTGCAGTGAGTAGGGGATAAGTCGTACAATGTAACGACTGGAAACAAGGCTTCAACGAAACTGCAACAGCAATAAAGATATGCGAAGCTGAAGGCGACATTATGATCTTGGATTGAAAAAATTTAACGACGTCGACACTGATTTTGAGGACAAAACACATTCAGGCCGATCTACGACAGTGGATTCTGAAGCTGTGGAGACCAATCCATCAATAAGTAATCGCAGATTGTCGGCCGAGCTCGATCTTCCTCAAACATCAGTTGTACGATATCTTCCCGTCTTTGGGAAAGTCACACGTCGAGAAGATGCTCATGCATTGCCTGAAATTCAAGCTCAAAAACGTGTCGAGACTTGCCAAAAACTGCTCGAAAATCCAAAAGATTAGCGTTTTATTCGTAGAATTGTAACTTGTTACGAAAGCTGCATCTACTTCAGTAATCCGGACAGACAAAATCAACCCGGTCAAACGGCGGAAACTTGATCGTTTCTCAAAGAAAGCACTTCTGCCTGTTTTGTGGAATTTTGAAGGCTTAATTTACTTCGAGTTAGAGGCAAATAGTCGAACCATCGACGCAGACCTCTCGAATGTATGCGCACTTGGCGAGAAATATCCATCGGAAGCGGATAATCCTTCAACAAGGAAATGCACACCGCAAGAAAAACGAAGGAAAAGATGCCACATCCAGCTTATAGTGGGGACCTTGCGCCATCTGATTATCACATTTTCCTTAGAATATGAAAGGTTTGATTTGATCATTTTTGAATTATTTTCCATGGTCTCAAAGAGATCATGAAACACATATTTAATTTATGTTTATAACTTTTCTGTTTTTCATTATATTTCTTCCAAATTTCTAATTCAAATCAGATTTATTACTTTTATGTTTTATGAAAAGAAAATTGGAATTTCTCAGATTTCGTTAATATAACTTTCTTCACGTAGTTTATAAAAACTCATTATTTTGGGTTCAGAATATGTCCATCTTTGTGCCAGGAAAACGTTATTTGCGGGAATCTCTTCTTTTCCTTTTTCAACCCAAGAAGAAAGCCACTGACGCGCACCAAATTCTTGCCCGAGCTTACGGCAATGCTGCACCATCCATAAGAACCAACCAAAGAATGGTTTCAGCGTTTCAAATCTGGATATTTTGACGTGAACGACAAAGACCGATCAGGACAGAAGAACTTCAGGCTTTGTTGGATGAAGATTCGGCTGAAACACAGAAGCTCTCGGCGTCACGCAAAAAGAAATTTTTCAGCGATTGAAAGCAATGTGGAAGATTCGAAAGCAAGGAAAATGAATTCTCAATGAGCTCTCAGAACACAACAAAGAGCAGAGAAAAAAACTTCTCAAATCTTGTTGGACAGATTTCAAAAAAAGTCTTTTAACTGGCGATGAAAAGTGCTACGACAATCCTAGGTGAAGAAAATCGTGGGTTAGTCCTGGTGAACCGAAAACTTCGACCGGAAAACCCAACATCCACGGGAAGAAGGTCTTACTGTTCATATGGTGGGACCAACAAGGAGCTCTGTAACTGCTCCAAACAATCACTGCGGATCGCTACCAACATCAGCTAGTGCAGTTGCAGAATGAAATCGCAGTAAAAAGAACAGAATGGGCGGGTCGACACGAAAAGCTCATATTGCTTCATGACCGCAAGTTCGTCAAGCGGTGAAGGATACGCTGAAAGAATTCAAATGGGAAGTCTTCCCGCCCCCGTCGTACTCTCCGGACATTGCCCCGTCAGATTATCATCTTTTCCGGTCAATGGCTCATGGTCTGGCGGAGCGGCGCTTTCGAAATCATCCAGGCATCAACAAATGACTGGATAAATGGACTGCGGATGATGGAATCCATAAGTTGGCCAAACTCTGGGAAACTGTTGTTATTAATGACGTAAATTATTTTGAATAAACGTTTTGTTTAAGTTTGTCCAGTTTTTTATAGTTTAATATCCGTAGAAAACATGAAAATTAATTTCTAGATATAATAATATCTGTTGTCACATTTTGAGGTTCCCTGTTTAATGGTCCGCTGAAATCATGAAAATAAAAAATGTTTAATTATTTTTTTATGAAAATAACTTATCATTATTAAGTAGAACTACCAAATATAGGTATCACTCTCATTTCGGACCATTAAAATCCGGTCTTAAATGAAATACACTTTAATTATTTAACCATGAGCACCCCAACGGGCACGGTGAAAAACTGAGCTTAGTATACGTGCTCAAATTAAACTTTTTGGATAGATGTTTATAATTTTGGATAGTTTAAGATATTCTTAATCAAATTGTAGTCAATACGTTTTAGCTAAAAAGATGCAACAATTTTCAGACGCTTTTGAAAATCAATTTTTTTGTTTGTAGTGCATGATTTTCCAAAAATCAAAAAATCATTTTTATGATAATTTTTAGTTCTTCTAGTTCGATTAAAAACTAAACAAATTTCTTTATCGTTCTACCGTATTCATTTGAAAAATATTTCAAATTGCAAGAAATCTTTCCTAGAATCAAGGTAAACCTGAATGAGACTCGATTTGTTTCGTTTAACTTTCTTATCTCATGAATCATCATCTTCTTCAACACGACAAAGAATGTTTTTATATGGAAATCGAATGGGAAAAGAATTGTTTCAACATCGATGGCCTCTACGAGATGTAAGCTGGAGACAATCTCCTGTTCTTTTGATTCGCTTCTTCCAATTGAATAATTGTTGCAGAGAAACAGTGTTTCGGTGATACGATACAGTAGGTCTTTGTCGAAGTTTGAAGTCCCCTAGTTTAGTGGTACAGAAAAATATAAAAATGCTTAATGATTTTTTACAAGTATAGGTTATCACTTTGAAATACAACTAACCAGTTTAGTTGTCATTACCATTTGGGACCATTAAAACGCGTCTCGAATCTAACACGTTTAAATTAATAAATTCTGTGCCAATATCATGAAAACACCGCTGTCGTGTTAGAATCGGAACAATCGTAAACTGTCCAACTCCCCAATATCAATAATCTCCCTAATTCCCAATTGAATCTGAATCCTCTCCAGAATGATCAGTTAGTCACTGGCTTAATTTAGCCGGCCATTATTATCGTTACCGTAATCGACGACTATTTCAGGTACCAACTTTTCTCATTTCGATCTTGAAATTTCTTGGAAGTTTAACTAATATTCTGGCTATTATATTTTACTAAGCTCCTGTCCTGTTTCTTCCAATTAGATCGAATCGAATCAGCTCGTTCCTTGTGTCACGGGAACAAACTAGGGTTTTTTTAATAAACCAATAATTGTGGCACCTCAATAGGTGTGTTGTTTTTAATTGATTCTTTTCGTTGCCGAGGTTTATTAAGAATGGCAAAAGGTGTGAAGAGGGCGTCCAATGCCTCCCCCAAAGGATCAGCTAAGAAGTCGGCCACACGAATACCTAGCAGCCGAAAACCGACCACGCCAACTCGGGAAGCACTTGCTGAGCTATTAGAGGCACGTAGCGTCGAGGGCTCCAGCGACGTTTTGAAAATGATTGGTGCGCTCTGCCTTTCATTGTTCGACACCGTCGACTCGCTGAGGGCAACAATTGACGAAATGAGAAGTGAGTGTCGCTGCAGAGGCTCAGGAGCGGAGCACGGTACGAGTAAGCAAGGAGCTGGATTAAAGAAGCCCACCTGCCCCAGACCCGCCCATTTGGATAGTGCCGTAAGTAACTGTTTTGAGGAAAAAGAGAAAGCCCGGTCTCTTGTTGTAATAAATATGCCAGAGTCGAACCATGTTTCGCCTCAGGGAAGGGCAAATGAAGATAGGTGGAGGGTCTCTTATCTTCTGGACTTCTTGGGTATAGATTGTCTACCTACTGCGGTTTATCGCATGGGTAGCCACTTTCCCAGGAAAGTCAAGGTGGTAATGCCCACATCAAACCACCAAAAGCTTATTCTGAAGCGTCTGCATTTGCTCAAAACTTTTCCTCAAAAAAATTTATATATAAGGGCTTCTATGAGCAAAGCAGAAAGGGAAGAGAGATGGCGAAGCTTGAGAAAGGAGAGCACGCCTTCGAAGAATGCTGATCTCATCGAGATTGGTAGCGCTTCCAAGGCTGCTCGAGATTCTGGGGCTTTGCCATCTTTTCGGCTTTCAAAAGCCACGTCAATAAGCAAATAATAGTTTCTAAAGATGCTGATTATAATTTCTTAGCTAAATTAAGTGTCTCCAATATCCGATCTATATCGAAAAATTCGAAGGCCTTAAATTCTTATATTAGAACACAGCAACCAACAATTATGTTTCTTACGGAGACTTGGTTGACTCCTGAGAAGCCTAATTCGTTGTTCATGTTTGATTTATCTCAATTTCAGGTTTTTCGTAGTGACAGAATTTCTTGTAAAGGGGGTGGTGTTGCAATTATTTGCAACTCTTTACTCTCCCCGATGTTAGTTAAATCTTTCTCTTTTTCAAAGTCCTTTGACATTATTGCTGTTGACGTACCTTCCCCTTCTGGCATTTTGCGTCTGATATGCGTTTATTTGCGCCCGTCTTGCATAGTCAGTGATGTTACCTTATGCACTGAAGTATTATCGGATCTTTGCTCTAATAATGTTGATTGTATTATTGGGGGAGATTTCAATCTTCCTGGTATTGATTGGGAATGCTTTTCGTCTGATAATGATTCTGGAAGAGTTCTCTTAAATTTTTCATTTAATCATAAATTAGTCCAAGTAGTTTCTAGTGAAACTCGGAAATCCAATGTTCTTGATTTAGTTTTTAGTAACTTGACAATGAAGTCTTCTTTGGTTGGGCCGCCTATTGGCAACACTGATCATAATACGATTCAGTTGAGTTTTAATCTGAATGTAAAGCTCCCCAACGAAGATGAAGAAATTTATTTTCCTATCATTTCTAAACAGATAAAGAGTCAGTTAGTTTCTGAGCTATTTTCTTACGATTGGGTATCCATGTTTACGCATTCTTCTGATGCTGACACGGTATACCAAGAGCTTATCAGCTTTCTTGATTATATTTTTCATAAGTCTGTCCCATTTAAGAAAAAGATTGCAGGGCGCTTAACCCTCCCTCTTTACCTTGTAAAACTTTTCAATTACAAAAATTCTCTATGGGAAGTGGCCTTCTCTTCAAAGAAATCTTCAGACTTTAATAAATTTTCCATCTATCATAACAAGTTTTTGAAGAAACTTGCAAAATATAACAGATCTGTTGAGGATAAAATTTCCTCATATTTAGGCTCAAAAAATTTTTTTAAATTTGTTAATTCACGAATCAAAGATGCTAACCATTGTCTTAATATTTATTGTGAAACCAGTAATAAAACAATCTCTGATCCCTCTCTAATTTCAAATAAATTTGCTGAGTTTTTTGCTTCTGTCTATAATCGTAATAATCATGGAACTCTAGATTTTGAACATCATATATCTGATGAAGACATGGATTTACCTTGGTGTTATGCTTCGGATCTACTTAAGTTATTTAATAAAACTCGGACGAACTTTACTATTACTCCTGATGGTATTCCGTTTGCTTTCTTGAAAGCAATCTCCGAGTGGCTCGTTCATCCACTATCTTTTATTTTTAACTTATCTATTATGCATGATTCTATTCCGAGTCAATGGAAAATTTCCTACATAACTCCAATTCCAAAGTCATCATCACCAAAAATTTGTGCAGATTATCGTCCAATTTCAATAACTTCGCAAATTTGTAGGATTTATGAACGGTTTTTGAAAAAGAAGCTAATAGTTCATTTGGACAAAATTAACTTTTTTTCTCATTCTCAGCATGGGTTTCGACCATTTCGCTCAACTACAACACAAATGATAGACTGTTTAGGTGATTGGACGTCAGCTTTAGATGAAAAAACTCAAACCGACATTGTTTATTTTGATTTCTCAAAAGCATTTGATAAAGTAAATCATAAACTTCTTTTTGAGAAACTATCAAAACTAAAATTAAATAAATATTTTCTTGTTTGGCTTAAAAATTTTTTTAGTGATCGCAAATTTTTTGTAAAAATTCAGGGCTCCTTCTCGGAACCGCACCTGATATCTTCAGGTGTTCCGCAAGGTGGAGTACTTAGTCCTATTTTATTCAGTATTTATGTCAACGATTTGCCGTCGGCAATCGTTTCTCCTCATGTAGCAATTTCTCAATATGCGGATGATGTCAAGCTTTATACGAAATTAATTAATTCCAATCACTTAGAATTGCAGTCTGCCATTTGTGATGTTTTGAACTGGGCCGAATCTAATGAATTACCTTTGAACTGTTCCAAGAATAAAGTTATTTCGATAGGCAAACATCCAATAATACATAATTATTACGCTGGCAATATTGAAATTAGTAGGGTTTCAGAGGTTAGAGATTTAGGGTTTATTGTTTCTGAAAATCTTGACTTTTCGGCTCACTGGAAGAGCTTTGTCAATCGTGCAAACCGTATGGTTTTCTTGATTTTCAAATGCTTCTCCTCAGTAAAACCAAAATTCTATCTAATGCTTTATAAATCGCATGTTCGATCTTTGCTTGAATACGGTACTCAGGTATCGTTTCCAACAAAAGTTCGTGATGCAACTATGATTGAAAATGTGCAGAGAAGATTCACGCGAAAATTGTATTCAAGAATCAATCGTAAGATCATATCTTTTTCTGATCCTAACTATCTCTCATATAACGAACGTTTAGAATTTTTTAACTTAGAATATTTGTCTAAAAGAAGAGAATCATTGGATCAAAAGTTTTTGTCTAAAGTTTTGTTGGGAAAAGCACAAGTCAACTGGAGAAAATTATTCTCAATTAAATATTCAACTAATCGTAGTGGATTTAATTTGACTTTTATGCCTCCTAAAAGAGCAATTCGTAGAAAGTTTTTCAACTCAAGAACAATTCCAGCATTCAGAGACAGGTGTAAGAAACTTTCTTCCACCATGAAAGAGAGGCTTTTTCAGTCGATTCGGGGAAGTCTCGATATTTCCTCTAATTAATATATTATAATATTAAGTACCTAATTTTATTTTGTTTAGCAGCTCTTATATGTAAATTCTATGTACTAGTTTATTCAAAATTTCCGTTCCTCTGGCATATTTATTATGACTTCCTTAGGATCCCAATTAATCGGGTAATTGATTGTTTTAAATTTTTCCCTATCCCCTTTATTACCCCCTTCAGTTTTCCCTAGTGTGAACTATTTAATTTAACCTTATCCAAATTATTTAAATTTTGCCAAACTTTATTTTTAATTATTCATTTTTTTTTAATTGTCTGATTTTGTTAATTTTTTTCTGTGGTGTTTTTCATTACTTTTCATCACGTGTCTAGTACACGTATTTTAAATAAATAAATAAATAAACTTTGAACTAATCATCTGTTAAGCTCGTTTATGCTCATTTCAAGCTACCAAGTTAACACAGTTTTTTTTTTTAAATATGATACTCATTATAATTGAATTCGCAGTGTACGATAATCCTTGTTTCGTCAATCCACACCATGCAACTATTGATGAATCGATATGAGAAGCTAATCAAGATTAGACGACATTCTCCGCAGGTGATCTTTGTATCGAAGGTTATCCGCTTCCATAAATTTGATCTTGATTAACCGTAGCTTTAGACATTTAACAACGCGCGATTAATGCCATTTTGTTGAAAATTGATGACTGTAGAGAAGAAGCCGAATGAAAATGGCAAGCCGAAGCGGCTCGAGCTGCAAGGCATCCGAGGAATGGCGATTCTCAGTGTGCTTGGCTTCCACTTCTTCCCGTCGCTGTTTCCCAATGGATATCTTGGCGTGGATCAGTAAGTTATTCTTATTCTCCTTCTTCTGCTTTCTATCACTCCTTCCTTCAGATTCTTTGTGCTCTCCGGCTTCCTCATGTACATGCTCGTCGACAAATCGCGCAGCGCCTCTCTCTTTTCGCTGATTTCCACCTTCTACTGGCGTCGCTTCCGTCGCATTCTTCCGCTCTACTATCTTGTGATCCTCCTGGGCTTGGCTGCCATCTACACAATATTTGCTCCAATGTTCTTCGATCCGAATCTACAATCAGCGAGCAACGCTTTGATGTTTGTGTCGAATCGGCCAAAGTCTGCCGCTGAGGACTACTTCCAGCAGGTTGGTGGAGGTTTGGCTGTCTAGGAAGTGAGCTTGCTTTGTTGCAGATGGGCACTGCGCAGGACATCTTCAAGCACACGTGGTCGTTGTCGGTGGAAATTCAATTTTATTTCCTGTTCCCGATCATGTTCGTGGTTTGCAGTTTGAAGGTGCCGCAGAGGTTTGAGTTGGCAGCGTATTCCGTCATAGGTTCGTTGGTTGTTTATTTATTTTCTAGAATCTTCTAAATAAACTTGTTTGAATTGCAGCGTGCGCGAGCTTTATCTTCCACATCGTCTCCAACTCCTCGATCGCTTTTAACAACGTTTTTGCTCGAATCTGGCAGTTCCTTCTCGGTATATAATCCACTCCTCTTCATTCGTTCAATCACAATTCCTAGGTGCCATCATATTCATGCTGCAGAAGGATTCAAGCAATCTTCACTATCTCCCACTGTGCACGAATGAGAAGCAATGTGCAGACAATTTGGACAAACGTTTGGAAGATCATGATTCCGGATCAAAATTTAATTCTAGAGTCTGTCCAAGATCCTGGTGTTGCTTCCAAGCTCGCTCATTATCAATTTGCTCTTTCGACAAGCTTGTTCTCCCTATTACTCGTCATTTTATTTTTCTATATGCCATTCAATGCTAATTATGCGAGGTTTTTTCTAGAATATTCCCAGAAAATTCCCATGAATCTAGTCTTCAGACCATTGGCGACCATCTTGACCGCCTTTCTGATGCTCATTTCGAGCCAGTGCAGCGTTCTCACCAACCGTCCGATCACCTACATTGGCGACATCTCCTACTCGTTGTATCTTATCCACTGGCCACTATACACCTACTATAAGTCGGTTCATTTGCACGACGAGACGAGCACACTCGGCTTGCTCACTTTCTTGCTCATTTCGGTGATTGGCGGATGGCTCAGCTTCGAATTGTTCGAGAAGTAAGTGGAGGAGGCGTGCCGAATCAGATAATTAGTTCACAGATGGTATCTGAGATTGTCGTCGATTACGGTAACGGCGATAATGGTCGGCTTGCTGACTTCCAGCGTCTGCCTGATCCACCTGGAGAGCATTCAGATTCAATTGGGAATTATGGAGAATATTGATATTGGGGAGTTTGACAATGTGCCGATGAATGCGTCATTGGGTAAGAGTCATTGGTGGGAGAAGATTATTTTTTTGTGAATTAAACAGAACTGGCAACGAGATTCAATCGGGTTTGGAGCAAGAATGATGAGGCGCATGTGATTTCGAAGGATTGCTCCTATTCCACCGGCGGACCATTCGGTCGATGTACTTATAAGGTATGTGGGGATTCGAGACAGTTGTAGGTATTGATTTGCAGCATCTAAATCATTCGAATCCTTACAAGATGGTCTTGATTGGCAACAGTTGGGCGGCGAACCTCGGCGAGACGCTTTATGAGGAGTGCAAGGGGAAGGCGAACAGAATCGTGCAGAAGACATTTGCAGGTACACTCTTTGTCCATCTGAACTCCCTGCAAACGCTCTCATCGCAGGTTGTGAGCCTTTCTACGCAACGGAAAGGTTCAAGAACTGTCCATCTCGAATGCTCGAACTACTCGATTTGGTGGAACGGGAAGAGCCCGACTATCTGTTCGTCATCTCGCGGTATTTCGACGTCGGCGAGCCGTTCACGAGCGGCAAAATGAGCAACGACAAATATTACAAGAAGATGAGGAAGGTGATGAGACGGCTTGCCCATTCGGTGAAGCGCAAGCTGTTCATCTCGGATTACCTGCCATCGATCACCAATGAGATCGTTTTCGACTTGGCGGGCATGGTGCACAGCAATTTGACAAAACCGCAGATTGACGTGAGGCTTCGGAGGAGCGGAGAAACGCATGATTGATTAATTTCAGGAGAAACTGCTCAAGCCGATGGGATGGGCGAACGCGAAGAGAAGATTGCACATGCTGTTCAAGGAGTGCGGCGACAAGTGCCGGCACATCGACCTCGTGAAGCCGTTCTGGCGAGCCGACGAGAACTCGTTCCGATTTTACGACGACAGCGGAGTTTCGTATTTCACGACGCAAGTTCATTTCACGCCCCATGGCAAGGAGAAGATTCGACCACTTTTCACGCAAATTTGTGAGAACTTGGACTGAAACAAGCCGAAGATCTTGTTCTTATTTATTTTTGATTTCATGTAAATAAACTAGTTTTATAAATAGGAAATATCCGCCAAAGTTTTTTCCATGGTTTTATAAATTTAAGCGTGTTAGATTCAAGGCGGCTTTAAATGGTCCCAAATGATCATGAGTGCTAAACTATTTAGTTTTATTTACTACGAATAACTCTTCTTAACTTCTTAACTTCTTAAATACTTCTTAATAACTTCTTAAAAATAATACAAGATTTTCATATTATCAACGGACCGTTAAACTAGGAGACCCCAAAATATAGAAAATATTCAGAAATTTAGTAATAAGAGTGTGTTTGTTTCAAGGCGGTTTTAATGGTCCTAAATAATAATGAGAGCTAAACTATTTAGTTTTATTTTATAAGGATAACTTAAATTTCTTAAAAATATGTAAACATTTTCATATTTTTAATGGACCACTGAACTAGGAGGCCCCGAAAATATGACTAATGTTCAGAAATTTAGTAACGTGATTCAAGTATGTGTGATTCAAGAAGGATTTTAATGGTCTGAAATGATAGTGAGAACTAAACTATTTAGTTTTATTTAGTAATAATAACTGAAACTTTAAAAAAAATTAAACATTTTTATATTTTTAATGGACCACTGAACTAGAAGAGCCAAAAATATAGCAAATATTCAGAAATTTAGTAATAAGAGTCTGTTTGATTCAAGAAGGATTTTAATGGTCCTAAATAATAATAAGAGCTAAACTATTTAGTGATATTTAATAAGGATAACTTGTATTATATAAAAAATATGTAAAGATTTTCGTATTTCCAATGGACCACCAAACTAGGGGAGCCCAAACTATAGCAAATATTCAGAAAATTAGCGATTAAAGTGTATTTGATTAAAGAAGGATTTTAATGATCCCATATAATAACTACAAACAATTATTAAATGATACATAATTGTGATAAAAATTCTTATTACAAAAACATAGAAAGATTTTGATATTTCCAATGGACCATTAAACTAGGGGAGCTCAAAATATAGCAAATATTCAGAAATTTAGTAATAAGAGTGTGTTTGATTCAAGAAGGATTTTAATGGTCCTAAATGGAAATGAGCGCTAAACTATTTAATGATATTTAATAAGGATAACTTGTATTATATAAAAAATATGTAAAGATTTTCATATTTCCAATGGACCATTAAACTAGGGGAGCCCAAAATATAGCAAATATTCAGAAATTTAGCTATCAAAGTATGTTTGATTCAAGAAGGATTTTAAGGGTCCCATATGATAATGAGAGCTAAACTATTTAGTGGTATTTAATAGTGATAACACGTATTTATTAAAAATCATTAAACATTTTGATATTTTAAAGTATAAAAGCCCATATAATGAATTTTGTGCCATATTTCCCATTCCTTAATGGTCCACAACAAGCCGTCAACCAAATAAGCCGAAACCACCAAAATACAAACAGCCAAATCATAATTAGAATCACATTAATAATATATCTATTGTTTGTTTATTTGTTTATCAATACGAACATGTCAGAATCCGAAAACAAACACCTTCGTTATCCATTTGGCACCGAATTGTCGTCTATTTTCCGGCTCATTCACTTTAATAATGATCAAATGCTTTTTGTCACAAGTTTATGCTCGATTTACTGCAAAACCGCGCGGCATCAATTGATTCCGGAAACGGTGACGATTGTGCAAATATTGATGAGTTGATAAATAGATAAACGATTATCTAATTAGATGTGATAATAAATATCCAATTGCTCTTTTATATTAACTGTTCTTATACTCATTTATTACAGATGAGCAATTACCTGCTGAAGGCGATTACAGTTCATTCGGAGCAGGAGTCGCTGGATTTGTGTTTGAAGGCATATTGGAAGACGGTTCGTTTCTTGTTTCTAGAACTTGCCGCATTTAATCCTATTAGGATTGGGGTTGATGGTTAAGGTCATTTAAGGTTTCCCCGTTATTCTACGCCCCTTCTCTTCCCCGAGATCAATCAATCAAATGTTGCAGAACAATTTACTCGATTCTTCGCTAATCGAGGAGCATCTGAACAGCCAGCCGCTTCTGGCCGCCTGTCTCTTCCTCATCCTCACCTCCTCCATCATCACCACCGCCTGCGCGATCGTCTTCCTCATCTGTCGATGGAACGGGAGATGCGGTGCTCAAAAGTACCAGGAGCACCCCACGAGCTCGGCTCACTACGCATTCTACCTGATGCTCTTCTTCCTTTCGTGGCTCATCGTCGCCGCCGCGTGCATCTACTGTCTGATTGCGTCGAGCACTTTCTGGAGCGAGCGATTCGACGAGCAGCCCGTTTGGAGCCGCAGTCGCTGGAAGCGGGAGCAATTTGAGATTCCGATGAGACCGCGCGCTGAAATTGCCTTTGGTGTCGATGGTGGTGGCTTTCGCTCATCATTCCAGGAGGATTTCAATTTATTTTGCAGAGTTGATCGAATTCACAACAGAGCCAAATTTTGTTGAAGAAGATACGCTGATATCGAAATTGATGCCAGTAAAGGATAGAGAATCTGAAGAAGGGGCAGAAGAAGAAGAAGAGGAGGGAAGCAGTTTGGAGACGACAATCAAATGGGAGCTCGTGACCACAACACAAAAGGTTTGGGCGCTTATTACCGTTCATATGATAGACTACAAGATAGATTATAACCTTTGTTTCAACCTAAATACATTCAGCAATTTCTTAATTGTAAAATTTAAGCAATTCATTGGAGAAACGCTGAGATAGAGCTCACTAAATAGGATGCACATTTTTGTCAAAATTGACGAATATAGTAGATCTGAATCAAAGCAATTTTAATGGTCCCTATAATTGTCTGGCTAATCAATTTTAAACTGTTTTGTATACTAAACATTCTGTTCTATTAGGAAACGGTACGAGCTCTCTGAAATATTATCGGACCACTGAGCAGGAACTCACTAAGTAAGATGCACATTTTTGTCAAAATTACCGAATATAGTAGTTCTGATTCAAATCAATTTTAATGGTCCCTGTAATTGACTGGCTAATTAATTTTAGATTGTTTTATAAAGTAAACATTCTGTTCTATTAGAAAATAACAAGAACTTTCTGAAACATTATTAGACTACTGAAATTGAGCTCACTAAGTAAGATGCACATTTTGGTCAAAATTGACGAATATAGTAGATCTAGTTCAACGTAATTTTAATGGTCCCTGTAATTGACTGGCTAATTAATTTTAGATTGTTTTATAAAGTAAACATTCTGTTCTATTAGAAAATAACAAGAACTTTCTGAAACATTATTAGACTACTGAAATTGAGCTCACTAAGTAAGATGCACATTTTGGTCAAAATTGACGAATATAGTAGATCTAGTTCAACGTAATTTTAATGGTCCCTGTAATTGACTGGCTAATTAATTTTAGATTTTTTTATAAAGTAAACATTCTGTTCTATTAGAAAATAACAAGAACTTTCTGAAATATTATTAGACTACTGAAATAGAGCTCACTAAATAAGATGCACATTTTTATCAAAATTTACGATTATAGTAGATCTAGTTCAAAGCAATTTTAATGGTCCCTATAACCGCCCAGACAATTATTTTCAAATTGTTTTATAAACTAAACATTATCTTCTTTGTAAAAACAGCAAGAACTCTCAGAAATATTATCGGACCACTGAGGTAGAGCTCACTAAACTGTGTAGATCTCCTTAATAAAATAGTGTTATCGGTGTACCCAGGTTAAAGCTATTTTAAATGTCACCCATAAAGTTTTTCTGATACAACTGTAACGAGCTACATGGCCACATCGCTCTAAACTTCAGCTGTCCTGACTAGTTAGTCACACATTCAGTCCAACACAGAGATTGAGCTATTTATTGTAACATAATAATTACTTATATAACCTTTCTCAAGGGGGCGTGGCTTGATACTAGTGTCTCAGCCATACATTTCCCGAATACTAGATATTTTCAGCTATTTGTGAAAATCAAGAAATTAAAAATTAGTTCAAGGACCTTTGAGAAAAAATTAATTAAACTTTTGCATAAATAATTTGAAAAGATACCTGATTTAGACGGATTTTAATGATCCCTAAAATTAATAATCTGTAAAATTGAAAGTTTTATTTCAAACTAGGCGAATTATTCCTTCAAAAAAATACAAAATGTAAACAAAATATGTTAGAACCACTGAGATAGAGGTCGCTGAACCTCTCTTTTGTACTTTTTCTAGAAAAAATCAGTGTTTCAAGTAGACCCGGTTCAACATGATCTTAATGGTCCCTATAAAAAATTAATTGGAAAACATGAAGCTAAATTACAGTCTATATATCCCTAGCTACTTCAAATGTTTATTATAAATAAACAATTTTTAAGGACCACTGAGGTAGAGCTCACTGATTAACTCCCAATGATTTGATGGTTCTTATAATTCTCTACACAATTAATATTTAAAATAATTATAATCTAGACATTGTGCCCTAGTTAATAAATGCCAGTTTTATTATAATATTCTATGGGACCACTAAAATAAAACTCATGAAAAGTGTGATAGGCATAAATTTCAAAAAAGTGACACGAATATATTTAAGCTAATTTTAATGGTCCCTATAGGAAGCCTGGTGCTTAGTTGAAAATAGAAATTTAAAATAGACATATTGAGCATTCTCATAAACTCTATATGTTGTCAGGAAATTCTAGGATCATTGAGTTTTAGAGCTCCAAGTATCCTCCATATTTTTAATAAATTTTGGTTGCTTTAATGAATCCTAATTAAAGTTGATTTAGGATTACTGTCTAATTTAAAAAGAGGAGAACTTCCCTAGTGCCTATAGTTACCGCTAACTTTATTAAATTAGGGACCAATTGCTTGCTAATCCGTTGGTGTAATAAAACACTTTTAGCCGTCAAAACCATCTACCAACTCTCTTCCCTTCGAAGAGCTCCATAAGCCCAGTGCACATTCTAATGAAGAAGACAGAGATTACCGCTTAATCCATCCACGACTCGTCATTCAAATCTGCCGTGGCTTATTCGTCTTCCTCGGACTTCTACTGGCAATCATCGTGCTTCCCGTGTTTGGATTCGTGCTCATTGGTGAGTCGAGTAGAACATTTCCATGAAGACAATTGTTTTAAAGGCACGGCGTCTTATATTTACAGCGGTCATCCCATTAACCGAACCAGCTTGTCGAATCGGGTAAGAACGAATTCCTTGTCGAACCTTGTATCCTTTGCAGATCGGCTACATTGTGCAATTCCACGCGCTGGTTCTGCTCTTCTGCTCGCCTCTACTCCAGCTGTTCTCGGCGTTTGCTCTGCTTTATACGCATTGCCATGAAATCCTGTGCGCTTCGATTCAAGTGCAAGTTGGTGTCCGCCTTTCTCGTCCGCGTTTCCAACAGAGCCGCATTTCAGCATCTTCAACGAATCGGATTGCTGCCGGAGAACCCGATGTCGTTCCTTGACGTGTACGCGAGGTTCTCGGCGAAATGCCATCGATCAATCCTGCCGGTGCACGGATTGCTGCTCTCGTCGCTGCTCATTTCCATCACGTCGCTCTCTTGCGTCTTTTCAATGTTCAAACTCGTCAAGTATTACTTGCGGATGAGCAGCGAGTTCTATTGGAATGTCACCGACAGCTATGCGGCGCAAAATCTCAATAAGCGGATTGTTAGTTGACTCGTGTTAAAAACCATTTATTTGTTGCTATTTTGTACAGGAACAGTATCCGAAATCATTGCAGCAAAGTGTGCATAATGATCCAAGCAGTTTTTATGACGTATATGGTCGTGTCTAGTTTAAATCGCGTTTCCGTCATTTATTTATCATTATTATCGGGTTGATGTGAATAAATCAATTTTTAACCATAATTTTTCATACATAAAATCTAATATGTAAGTCAATGAAAACACTGACCACGGTGTGTCGATCACTTAGTTTACGGCGAGCATGTAAAATTCTGTGGGAAGGGTGAGTCATTGACACACCGTGCTGACTTAAATCTTGAAATTACCAAAAGATAAGTTAGTTATTCTGTGAGCTATTATATTTCAATTGTCTTAAAACAACTAGCCTATATGTATATATATATATATATATATATATATATCGGACCATTAAAATTGCTCTTGAAAAAACGCACATCATCATGTTTCAATTTTCGATCTTATGCCAATTTTAGACCATCCTAATTCAATGGTCCGTAGACTTCCTGCTTATATTCACTCCCTGTTACATTCTTCAACTCTTTCTAGTTATAAATCACATTTAAACGAATTCTGAATTAGTATCTCGGACCATTAAAATTACTCTTGAAAAAACGCACAATATGCTTCTATGTTTGATCATTTACCAATTTTGAGCCAATTTATTGCAATACTCCGTCGACGGGAAATTTTCATTCTTTTAGTAATACAAAATACAACTCTTCCAAAATATTAATCAGCTTTTATTTTTTTCTTAATATCTATTAAGGACCATTAAATTGAGTCTTAAAAACCACACACACACACACACACACACACACACACACAAAAATTACTGCCGAAAATATACAATCTGTTAAAATCAGTGTTTCAAAATAATTATAACGTGACCATTAAAAACCTTGCCCATATCAATACAGTCTATTTCAGGTATTATCCATTTCTAGCGCTCAAATTGATAATGGCACAACCACAAAACGTTGATATTGAAAAAAACCCGCCCGATGATGCACTCGCCATTGGTCACACATATTTAGAGGTTGAAAAGCTTCTCACCAAAGTTGTCGATGAGGTAATAAGCATTGAAAGCAAAATTCAGCCAATTGTAAAGTTCTTAAAAATGAGCAAAACCTCGTCTCAGTGTGTTACCATAGTTTTTTCGTCGTCAACACTACTCAGACAGGGATAACTTTGATCATCAGCGACAAGGCATCGAACCCCCCGCGTTGCAACCCAACGCGCACACCTCTTAACCACTCGGCCACGGTGCTGTGGGCGAGGCTGCCGATAACTTCCTACACATGTTCGCTGTGGCTACGAGCTGATTTTAAAACGCTGACATTTATTTTTTCACAAATATTCAAATTTACAGAAAATGGCCGAACTAGTGGCGAAAACCAAATTCTCGCCATCAGCATCCACAGAATGGAGCAAAACCGTAAGTGGAATGAAGCACAATCGTCACCAATCCATCTATTTGAGCTTTTAAATAAGATCGTCGAATCTCTTCAACAAGTGAGTGGAAAAAGAAAGATCGTCGTCCATTCGACGATATCTCCACTCGATGACAATGGAATCAACGTGGCTTCGATAACCTACGGAGATTTGCAGAAAGATGGTCTCATAACATTCCGCATAACCTAATTGATCCGCTTGGCTTCTTTCAGACATGTTCAGTTACAAGTGGAAAGGCGATACTGTGATGGCAATCGTACAAGTGTTCATGACTGCAGTAATAAACTACTAAAATAAGAAAATCTTTATAATAAATACATTTGGCCATTTTTTCCTCGGAAAATAATACAAATATTAATATAATAAAATTTTCGGTGTGTGCAATTATAAAAATGAGCAATATTAATTACAATAGTAATAACAATAATAATTAATATACCAAAATAATCAATTTAATTAAAGTCAATTGAAATATCCCGTTATGGTTATGATTTGACTATCCTTCTAGTATCGTCATCATCCTCAAACTCTGTGCCGCATGGACTTCTGCGTGATAATCCCATCGTGCTCGAGAGTGGAGTAGGAGGAGGACCACCAAATCCGCTTGTATCTATATAATTGTTAATATTTCGAACAAATGTATTAATTTTGCTCACCATTTCCTATACTCGAATTCGTGACTTGAGAAGCCGGGTTTCGAACGTTTTTAATGCCACCAAACACATGATATCCACCTGATGGCATTCCAACTTGGCTCTCACCAACCATCGATGCATAATCATTTGTCTATAAATATTGTGATTCTTAAATGAAAATTGACAGAGAAAGATTTTGAAGGTTTTTCGATTGGGAACTATAGTTTTTTTTCGAAATTAACAAAACAATCTTGATCTAGACACGAAATGAAATTACATTTTTTTCACAATTTTTTAACGTCTGTTAGAAATTTCAAAATTCACGCCAAATGAAAATGGTGAAGTAGTATTATTCTACGTGAACTCTTGAATTTAAAAAAAAAATTAAACTAGGATAGTGGACTTCTAAACTTATCTCTAATTATTTTTCAATTTGGCATGGCTCTTAATAATATTTAATGAACTATTAATCCAAACCCCTTTAAGGGATCAATTATTTCTTTAAACATTTCTGAAACTATTGTAAATAATGAATTTTCTCCGTTGGAATGTTTCATTCTAATACGAAAAAATAGAATCCTTAATTAACTAAACAAACGAAAAAAATAGAATAACAATAAAGTTTGAAGCACCGTCTACACGCCAAATTAACTGTTAAGGCAAGATAACAAAACTATCACTTTCAAATATTATTTCCGGAATATATGAAGGCTGTAGGATATTCTTCGTCATTTAAGTTTTAATTTACACATGAGAACCCATTATAAATCGTAAAATCTCTATTTTTATAGTGTTATCAATGTTTAATTAGGGGTAAAAATTTAAAAAAAATTCTAAATCAATTTAATTTCATTATAAATTCCCTTCTATAACATTTCCCTAGTCACTACAAACCAACCATAGGACTCTCACAATCCCTTCGCCTCATAAGCCACGTGCGATCATGCGATACTGGGCTCAGCGTCGTCGTCTCCAGTCGATGAGGAGGCATTCCTCGTCCGGTCGCCAAGGTTCCCATGCGGATGGCGTGCGGCGCGGGCGAACCGACATAAGTGACCTCTGTGGTCGCCTCGGCTCGAATCGTGCCCCCGCTATTACCCGAATTATCTGTCGTATTGCGGTCAGGGATGATCCCATCTAAAATAATCATAAACAAAAATCGGCTCCATATCACAGCTCACCTCCAAAAACGTAATAGCACTTTTCGGTGAATGTGAGCTTACTAACCACGTGCCGTATTAGCCCAGCGGCCAACAACCTAGACGCATAGTTTTTGGCCGACTTTCTGTCACGGATGTCAACGACATGTTCAATGAGCCAATCAATTAAATCGCAACCGATAAACGAGTTGGGCACCAGGATTTTAAGCCATTTTCGATTCTTCACTTGCAGTCCAGAGTCCGGCCGAGCCATTGCCTTCACGACTATCAGCGGATCGATCATTCCCGTCAACTTCTCGACACGCTCGTTTTGATCATTTTCACGCCTCCGCTCGGCTTCCTCGAGAAGAGCACGCGGGATTCCATTTCGTCGTTGCTCATAGAGTATTCGTTCCTGGAATTGCGGAAATAATGAATCAGTTTTACAAACGGAAGCAATCCTAATAATTGGAAGCACATTATGATTTATGGAAAACGGAAGAAATTATGATAATTTATTATTCCAAAAAATAAAATTGTTTCTCCCGTTAAATTCGGAATTTCACCGTAATTTTTATACTCCAATATATGATTACGTTTTAAAATCTTTTAGATTAACGAGTTTTGACAACACTGAAACTGAATTGTAAAAATTATTAGAAATTCGAAAAAGTAAAATCAGAAAATTTACAGCTCCAGTCTGAGTGGCTAATTAAAATTTCATCTCACCTCTTCATCGCTTGCTGTTGTCGAGAAGGGCAGTGTCCCCTCATCAAACGTGGTCGTCGTCTGTTCTTGTGGATCAATTCCCAGTGCTTTCATTTTCTCCGTATTTTGCCTGAAAACTTTCTCTATGTTTCATGGTACAAGCATATTTCCTACACAGCCGTTTCCACCCAAACTCCCACGTCTAGTGGCATTGTTTCAGATGCTAATGATGCCAATGGATCTTCGTATTCACTATCGGCTCCCTTTGAAAACTTGCTTATATACAAGGTCATTGGCCTGTAAGATAACATATATATCTCAGCTTTTGTTCGATTTTCATACCTTCTAGAGGCCGCTGCTTCCCTTAGAGCTCTAACCGCCTGCGGAACGCTCAGCTCTTCAAAAGATATACGATTGACTTGTAAAATCTGATCTCCCACTTCAATGCGACCATCTCTCTCAACAGCTCCGCCAGGAGTTATCTCCGAAACAAATATATGACCGTCAATCGTGCACACGTTCAACCCAAGGTATGACACGTTCTTCATTGGTAAGAATATTTCCAGAATCCGTGGCAATCCGCTAGCCGCGCTCGACTCGGTTGCTGAGCTGATGGTGCTCGGCACAAAGTTACGGCGCCTCTCTTTTTTCGGCTTCCGCCGACGACTATTTTCGTCATGCATTTTGTTGAGATCACGTGCAGCGAGAGGCTCGTATAAGGATGTATCACCGGTTAACCTGCATAAAACATTTTAAAAAATTATAAATTATTGAAAAACAACCTGGTACTATCGTCATACTGATAAGGATCCTCAGAATTTGAAGTGTAAAGATCTGCCAATTGCTCGCCAGCCCTTCCTAAACAAACAAAATCAAAAAATTGTATTTGTTTACTCAAACTAACGGCTAACAATTGTGCTTGGAGCTAAACTTGCATCCGAATATGGAACCGCGTCCAGATCTGCTGATCTCCTTCGCCTCTAAACTTTAATAAAATAGATGCAACATATTTAATCTTACCTTATCTAGAGTACCTTTCTCCCTTTTCGTCAAAGTTCCGCAATTGCGCGGCAATGTTCCATAGCCTGGAGTGCTGACAAGGAAAATCTCATAAAAACCGTTCTTCGACTTTCTCAGCTGATCCTTATCATCCGTTAGTTCAATTTTCACCTCACTAAAATCATTAAAATTATGTGTGAAATAATGAAAAATCACTTTACCATTTAATATCAGGATCCAATTCTTTACAAAAATACTTATAACCGCGTTTAGTAAATGATTTTTTAAAATCAGCTAATGTTACAATTCCTCCTAAGGCTTCAATAACAGACACGTATGGAGTAGACTCATCATCAAGAAAATAGAAAACCTTCAAGAAAAAAACAGATAACCGTCATTTTTCAGTCAAATAAACCTTAATTTGTTGCGACGACGATGATTCCATAGAACCTTGCGGTTCCATGAGACGTGTGCCTAATCTAAAATCCAACGATATAAATAAATGATTTCGCGAAAATCAAGAAAAGGTGGAAACAATTATTGTTGACTCGTTAATCGCGTTTTTACTTGTTTTATGTTCGAAATACACAAAATTGACACGAGAATCAACAAAGAGATCATAAATATAATTGATTCGGAGAGGGATAATTGCGGTTCGACGGGTAATTTGAGTTTAACGACGCTTTTATTGTTGCGCGAACGATTTACACATTCAGTGTGTGCCTTTGAAATGTGCTCAGTGGGTCTCACAACGATTGCCATTCAACGCCTCTCACTTATACGATCTTCCTCGAAAATTCTTTGAATTATTCGCCATTTTCATTAAAATTTGTGAAATTTTAGAAGAAACTGCTTATTTCAGTCAATTTCAGTATTTTTGTTGAAATCGTTATAATCGAATACCTTACAATGGCCAAAAAACTGATTTTAAACTAATATATTAGCGTTTTTATATGAAATTCTTATTCTTGAACATTCTTTACACTAAAATTTAAAATTCTGAATTTTTGATATATTTTCTTGACGTTGTAATATGTTTATGAATTATATGTATAAATTTTGAATTATATGAACTAACAGCACAATGCTTTAGGTTATATTTTTGTTTAGGTCGTCAGCTCCATTTTAATTAAACGCTTGTTTATTGGTTTGAAAGATTTTAGTAACATTTTAAAAGTGGAGGCGGAATCCACAAGATTCTAACTATCATATCTACTATGTTTACATTAAAAATAAGTATTTTTGAATAATTTTAAAATTTTCATAAATGATTTTTTTGTATTCCTCGCTTTTGTTTATTATATTTTTCTAGGTATCGTAAATAAGCAGAGAGGGTCAATTTTCCCAGATCAAGAATAATTTTATTACGAGATATTAAAATGGAATAGTAAGGGATAAATAATATTTTCTAGAATTTTTAATAGACAAAGATTAAATTTTTAAAAATTTGTTTTAATGTTGTTCCCTTACGTTTCCCTTTTTTAACTTACTATAGTCCATTTCAAAATAGTTGACGACGCAATCACGCTGCAAATGCGGCATACTAATTAAAATTCATTTTCAAATCGATTATTTTAACAATTTTTAATTAATAAACGTGAAATATAAGCAATAACAATTAAAAAATGTCATAAAAATTATTAAAATAATCGATTTGAAAATGATTTTGAATTAGTATGCCGTATTTGCAGCGTGATTGCGTCGTCAACTATTTTGAAATACACTATAAATAATTTTTAACTTATATTTTCTTTTCTTTTAAAATTACTTTATACTGTTTTATGTATATTTATATTCTAACAATAGAAATTATTTAATATTTTTAAGCGTTTCGTAAAAGACTCGTGTAAATAAATGTTATTTTCCACGTTACTTTTGCTGGTTTCTGTTAAAATAGCGCGGAAACTATTAATTATTTTCAATTTTTGCCTTACCCGATATTATTTCATTGAAATTGTTTTGCTCTTAATCCTTAATAAATTTATATTCATAAATTAATTCTAGAAATGGCATCAGCTGGAGAATCAATCTTGGCGCTCACCGGTAAAAGAACGACTGGTCAAAGTATTCGCTCACAAAATGGTAAAAGTTCCAATAATTTTGTATTATTATCTTTATTTTTAGTAACCGCTGCTGTGGCTATTGCCAATATTGTGAAATCTTCTTTGGGACCAGTTGGCCTCGATAAAATGTTGGTTGATGATGTGGGAGATGTGATTGTAACTAATGATGGAGCCACAATTCTAAAGCAACTTGATGTTGAGCATCCCGCTGGAAAAGTTCTTGTTGAATTGGCCCAACTTCAAGACGAAGAGGTAATTTATTAAAAAGAATGTTTTCCAAAGTAGTTTCCTATAGGTTGGTGATGGTACCACCTCTGTTGTGATTGTTGCTGCTGAGCTTCTTAAAGCTGCTGATGAGCTTGTGAAGAACAAGGTTCATCCAACCACAGTTATAAATGGATATCGCTTGGCTTGTAAAGAAGCTGTAAAGTATATTCAAGAGAATTTGTCATTTACAAGCGATGAAATCGGAAGAAAGGCTGTGGTTAATGCTGCAAAGACCTCAATGAGCTCGAAGATTATTGGACCGTAAGATGTACCTAAAATTGCAAATTAAAACGTTTTAATATAGAGATGCTGACTTTTTCGGAGAACTAGTCGTTGATGCTGCCGAAGCCGTCAAGGTTGTCGATGCTGCAGGAAGAACCAAGTTCGCAGTTAACGCTGTTAACGTATTGAAGGCTCACGGAAAGAGTGCTCGTGAATCAGTTTTGGTAAAAGGATACGCCTTGAACTGCACCGTCGCTAGTCAAGGTTTCTACTTTTCTATAGATTTTGATTATATTTTTTTATTTAGCCATGCCACTTCGCATACAGAATGCGAAGATTGCCTGTCTCGACTTTTCTCTCCAGAAGGCTAAAATGCACCTCGGTATCTCAGTCGTGGTTGAAGATCCAGCTAAACTAGAGGCTATTCGCAGAGAGTAAGAACGAAATAGTTTGATTGGTTATTTTTTTTTAATTTTTTTAGAGAATTTGACATCACTAAGAGAAGAATTGAAAAGATTCTCAAGGCTGGTGCAAATGTTATTCTCACCACTGGTGGAATTGATGATTTGTGCTTGAAACAATTTGTTGAAGCTGGAGCAATGGCTGTCAGACGATGCAAGAAATCGGACTTGAAAAGAATTGCGAAGGCAACTGGAGGTATTTTGATAATCCATTATAATAGAAACATATAATTGAAGCTACGCTGACCGTTTCTCTTGCTACTCTCGAAGGAGATGAGGCGTTCGATCCTGCTTTCCTCGGAAGCGCCGAAGAAGTCGCCCAGGAAAGAATCAGCGATGACGAATTGATCCTCATCAAGGGACCAAAGGCTAGAACCGCCAGCAGCATCATCTTGCGAGGAGCTAATGATGTTATGCTTGATGAGATGGAACGATCCCTTCATGATTCTCTCTGTGTTGTCCGACGTGTCCTTGAGAGCAAGAAGCTTGTCGCTGGTGGAGGTGCTGTGGAAACGGCGCTGAATGTGTGGCTGGAAGCGTTTGCCACTACATTGGTTTGAAAATTTAAGTTTGTTGGTTTTATGAATATTTAATATTTTTCAGTCATCTCGCGAACAATTGGCTGTTGCTGAATTCGCGGGTGCTCTTTTGGTTATTCCAAAGGTTTTGTCGTCAAATGCCGCCAAAGACCCAACGGACTTGGTTTCGAAACTTCGCGCATTCCACGTAAAGTCTCAGCACAACGCGGAATTACAACATTTGAAATCGTAATATTTTCTTGCTATTCAAAAATTTTATGGCATTGCCAAAATATTCGGTCTTTAGAATGGAAAAAAGATGGACAGATTTTGAATCATTTTTCCATTCGGCATATTTTTGCTTGAGAAGGAAAATATATTAAAATAAAATTCCAACTAAAAAACCGTTTAGTATTCGCCATTTAGAATATTTTTCTTTCTTGAACTTATCAAAGGGTTTTAAACGATAAATTTAATATTACAGAGCTGGTCTTGACTTGGAAAACGGACAAATCCGTGATAACAAAGAAGCTGGAATCCTTGAGCCAATGGTGAGTAAGATCAAATCGCTGAAATTCGCCACCGAGGCCGCTATTACATTACTGAGAATTGATGATCTTATCAAGCTCGACAAGCAGGAGCCAGCTCAAGGAGACCAATGCGGTGCTTAAAACTATTGATCAATAATACCAATTTATCTTTTTTGTTTTCTTTGATCTTCGCGAATTGTTTTACATTGCTTCATGTTTTAAGATTGACCGAAATATCTTTAATTGAGTGTTACTTTAATCAGTCCCCAAAAACTGTTTTGTTTTGCAATGATCGTTTTTTGTTGTTCTCACGCCCGTTGTTTTATGATATAAAGCTTGTGCACCTTTTTTCAACGTTATTTATTTTTTGTAACAAGAAAAAGGTGAACATGAGATTATCTAATGGTCCGGAATGATGGAGTGAAACTCGCGGTTTCGCGGATCCGAGCTGGCGCGCCGTCGAAGACTCAACGGAGGCAGTCGGACACCGTTGGAGGAGGTGATGAGATTGCTTCCAGCTGGACCACCACACGTTTTGTGAACGTTTTGAGCCATTGGCGACGGGTTGCTCATGTTGTGGTTGGAGCTGTTCGTGTAATTGTTGTTGTTGATGACGTTGCCTTGGCTAGATTGGCTCTTCGAGTGCGCCCACGGCGAATTGCGGAACATGTGCGAGTCGTCGTCCGAGGATTGTTGCGGCAGACGGATCATCTCCTGCAATTATTATATGAATTTCAGAAGCGATTTATAACAATAATCTAATAGTTTTCTGCAAACTTTATCAAACAATCGTTTAACTGAACTTTGTTACAACAAAAATCGTTCAGTTACCTCTTCATTCCTCTTTTGATAATCATGATATGGCGCCGATTTGTCTGACGACGAGTAGGACCTCGCCGCAACTGGCAAACGATCTGTTTGAATGTGTGTCATCGATGACGAGTGCGCCGGCGGCTGAAAAACGACACCTTCTTGCGCACATTTATTCGCTTACCTTCTTGCCGCTGAAAATGTTCCTGATCCTTTCGCCCATGCTCGACAAGACGCCATGCTCATGTGGCGGATGCGACGCGCCTACCGACGCTTCCGACTCGATCGACAACGTGCGCTGAGCCATTAGGCGAGAATGAGCCGATCTGAAAACGAATTCGGCGAGTTCTAGCCGGCGGCTCCGCCCACAGGGAAACGAGTTAATTAGATTTGATTATAAAAGTGCTTGTTGTCAACGACGACACCTTTATTAGATTTGTTTGTCAACAATTGTTTTCCTGTTAACACGGCTGCCGATGACACTCACCTTGATCGTTTCATCATTTGTAGGTAGTCGTGGCCCTGCTGAGAGTTCTTCAAGCTCTTCGTGATCTTTTCTCTGGTCAGCCTTCGCGTGAGCTGGTGTTTCGGTGGGATGCGCGCGATCGTCGGCTCCGGTTTCGGATCGTCGTCTTCGAGGACGCTCCGTCTTCGGAAGCGTGGTCGAGTCGTGTTCTCGTCCATGTCGAATGTAATGTCTTGCTCATTGGCACCGTTCTCTTCGCCATCTTTCGGTTTCGGCTGAGAATCGAGATTGAATTTGCTTTTTTTTTAATTTATTATTTTCTATTGTCTTTTTCAGAGATCGATGCCTAATGGAAGAGGAAAAAATTAGGATGGAATGACATTCTCGTTTGGACGGTCATTCTTTTTTCACGAATTATGGGCAGCACACATTTAAGAGAAATTGACAAAAAAGTTGTTTGATTTCTCTTCTTTTATTCTAGATTTCTCTTCTTTTATTTCTCTTCCATTAGGCACCGATCTCTGAAAAGGACAATATCACACAATTAGAAGAATGAAATTATTATTATTACCATTATTCGGATTCAAAACACATAAGATTTGTAAGCTTCCTATAAGGTCCTCCCATATTCGTAGTTTATTTATTTATTAAATTCTATGAACTTTTAGGGATATTCCTCTATATGATTCCGACAGAACGTTCGTGGAAGCCTCCAAGAAGCCATGGAGTGGACATACTATTGTTCAATCAACGGAAGCAATAAAAAATCAAACTTTGCGTAAAATAAAATCCATTAGATGTTATCTGCGTACTTTGTGCATATATGCGGATTATTAATTGCATTACTAATAAAGTGGTAAAAATAACTTTATTAATCAATTAAGATAACTCTCATAAGTAATGGTTATAGATTTTAAGTTTTTAAAGCTAAAATTTTTAATCAGGAAAATAATTTAAAAAAAACAAAATTGTGAACACCTGAGGCTAGAACTCTCAAATATTCTATTCAAACACCAAAATCTCTACCACTCGACCACAGACCCACATTTAAATATGTAAATTACACGCCAAATTGTATGGTTATAAAATGAGCTCATTAAATGTTCTCAAATCGAATTTTCAATAAAGATATTAATATTTTTAAATAGTTTAAGAATGACTTGTCTGAATGCTCTTGAATAGTTTTTTTTCTAGAAAGTTCATAAAAACTTTAACACACTCTTAAAAATCGGAAAATCACTATTTCCATTTGGCGTGTAAATTATGTTAGATTGATGGTAAGATGAGATCAATTAATATTCAAATTTCGTCTTGATATTATGACAAGGTTTTGAACTACCGCATTCTATTTTACTCAACAACCACGTAAAGATTGATTTTTAATTGCTTCCTAATCAACTAGTCCCTTATGCTTAAATTGCTTAAAACTTAAAAAAATAATATGTTGTGTGCGATTTTGCGTAAAAGTCCCTGAACCAACAAAACATTTGAATTTACGACAACTAATATTTCATTTTACATTTCTACGTTAACAGACAATTATCTTATTTTCTTTATATTGTCCTTTTCAGAGATTGGTGAATAATGGAAGAGGAAAAAATTAGGATGGAATGCGGTTCTCGTTTGGACGGCCATTCTTTTTTTACGAAATTATGGGCAGCACACATTTAAGAGGAAGAGTGTCCGTAAATAACAATAAATGCGCTGAGTCGAACAGTGGCGGTGTTTATGTATTGTCGTAAAATAAAATGTTCGCTTGTTTATTATTGACATAAACAAGCGAACATTTTAAACAAGCAATCATTTTATTTTACGACAGTACGTAAACACCGCCACAGTTCGACTCAGCGCATTTATTGTTATTTACGGACACTCTAAGAGGAATTGACGAGTGGCCGCCCATTATTTTCTCTTCTTTTATTGCTCTTCCATTAGGCAGCGATCTCTGAAAAAGACAATATTATTCAATGATAAAGCCATGATATATATGCTTTGAGACCATTTTGACTATAATGGATTCGATTAAAACATTCAAATTCTTAAAACTTAATTTTTGTCGGAAATAATTCACAATAGTGACACTTAACGCTCTGATATATTTTACATGAAAAATGCGTCATTTCTGTTTTATCATCCATGAACTGAGCACGATTCTCACCTTGAACTTGGCGTATTCCCTTGCGACTCTTGTGATGAGCATTGCGCATGTTTCGCTTCCAGATTGAACTGCCATTTGAATGCAATTCAGACCGTCTTTGTTTTTCATATCGAGGATCTGAATTTATATCAATTTCAATATTAAATAATTCCCGGTAATTGCATCAATCTTTGCCTATTTGAGTCGATTTCAATTTTTTTGAAAAAACACTTTCTCACGCCAACTGGAAGACTAATAAAGCGAGCTGAAATCTAATATTTCGGAAGATTTATGTATTGTTAGAGAGCAGTGATGGGAGAGACTTATTTTTGCCTACCCGGTACCGGTCTCGTGTCCCGGGTAGGCAAGAAGAAAAGTCCCGGGACCCGGGTTTTGAAATTTTCAATTTTTTAAGGCCCCGTCCGCCCGGAATTCCAGAAAACGGGGTCCCTCCCATCACTGTTAGAGAGTTTAAGAACAAACTAACAAACTAGAGTGATCAATATTTGTGTAAAGTTTACGGGAAAGTTGTAAAACTAGCGTAAAATTATAAAAAGCATTAGGTATTTCCGTTTTGGCGTGCTTTCTTTGTCGATTAACCTTCTGGAATGTTATATTAAACAGTTTAAGTTTTATTTATATTATTATTTGTTTATATCTCTTAGAATTTAAGAAATCAGCTCACTTCACATTAAAAAATTATTTTTTTTAGAATACTAGTCTAAAATTATGCTAGAAGAATGTCTTTAACGTCACTTAACATTCCTTCCTTCTTTAAGGATTAAAAATAACAAGCAAAGAACCAATAAAAGCATCACCTGCCACAACTTTCCACTATTAATCGCCATTGTCAAGATGCCCTTCACGTGAAGAACGCGATTCTCGGCCGCCGCCAGCATGAGCGCCGAGTTACCATGCTCATCCTGCCATTGAATATCGAGAAAAGCCTGAACCCAATTCACCATACATACCACACAATTCGCACCCTACCGTTGTCACCAGCGACGGGTCGTCAAACGGATCATCGAGATCGAAGGCTCCTCCGCCGTCGTTCTTGATCTCCTCGACGATTCGCGACACGACGGCTCCATGATCCATGCTCATCCACCACTAATAATCCAACAAGCGCCAAGCAACCAAGATAAGCTTCCGCACCAGGAACGGAAGCCCTCGATGAGCCCAACTATTTGGCTTCGCGCCAGCCAAATTGTATTCGTGGCGCTCGCCGCTCGACCACAAGCTAATGGTCGATTTACAATGTTTGCCAATACAAGTTTATGATTAATATTAATTTATAATTATTATTATAACAATAAAATTTTGATAATCAGTGTTGTCATGGTGACAATAAAATCACACCAACTCTACCAATACTTGGTTCTTTCTTTTTTCTTCTCGTCGATTTCAGCCCGTCGATTCAATTTGTCGGTTGGCGAGATATGCAATGGGAATTTGGATTATTGCTATAATGCCTGAAAATGTGCATTTTGTAATTGAGTTTCTCGATAATAATAGTAATAATAAATAATAATATATGGGCATTTTATTCAAATTGCAAGTGCAAGAACAAAAATAATTTTTGATCCCTTTAGGGACTTCAAGCTCAACTGACTAACTCAATGGTGTTTTCATTAAAAAAAAACTTGTTACTGATATTTATGCTAAAACAATCACACACCAAATTAAAAAGGCTATATTTCAATAATTAAACATATTTTATTATTCATTTCAGAGATCGATGCCTAATGGAAGAGCAAAAAATTAGGGACGGAGAAAAGGTCTTGTTTAGACAGCCACACGGCCATTAAGGCCATCGAATCTCTTCCTCTTTTGTTTCTCATCCATTTTTGTTATCTATTTTTTGATGACAAGAAATTAAAAGTTTAATTTAAAAATGAAAATGGATGAAATAAAAATATTGATGACAAACAAAAGACGAAGAGATTCGATAGCCTTAGTGGCCGTGTGGCTGTCTAAACAAGACCTTTTCTCCGCCCCTAATTTTTTGCTCTTCCATTAGGCATCGATCTCTGAAATGAATAATATTAATTTCTACATGCACACCAATTGTAAATGGAAATTTTACCACATTCAATTGTGTATTATAAATTCAAATGTGTTAATTATACAATATTTTTCACGTAATTTATTCATTTTTGTCTTAAACTATCTAGAAATCTGTTCAGGTTTCTTAAATGGTAGCCTTAAAAATGGCATGAGGTTCCCCTCAAACTTTCCACCTTTTAAAGTTTAATCAAGTATTGCTGATTTCCACGTGGACTTTTCTGTATAACTTATTGTAAATATTTCAATAGAGTTCGCTTCATATATAAAGAAACTCCAATAGACTTTCATTTTACCGTTAATATATCTCCATAACCTTATTTTGTTAATTAACAATAAAAAATCGATAATTCCCGTAAGGGTTCCCTGGATTTTATCAGCTTTTTGGTGTACCCTATTCAATCGTTTCCCGTTACTCGGATTTTGCAATGTATGCAAAGCTGCGTGTATCAATCGACTCCTCTAGACTTCTATTTTCATTTAATAATAAACTTATACTTTCTGTATTAATTATCAGTTTAAAAAATTCAATAATGACCAGGAGTGTATCCCTGGATTATCAGCTTTTGGGTGTACCCTATTCAATGGCTTCCGGTTACTCAGATTTTGTAATGTACGCAAAGCTGCGTGTATCAATCGACTCTTCTAGACTTCTATTTTCATTTAATAATAAAGTTATACTTGCTGTATTAATTTTCCGCTAAAAAAATCAATAGTTTCCCGGCGCGTTCCATGGATTTTGTCAGATTTTGGATGTACCCCATTCAATCGTTTCCCGTTACTCGGATTTTGCAATGTATGCAAAGCTTCGTATATTAATCGATTCCTCTAGTCATATGCTTTCGTTCAATATCAAATTTATACTTGTTGTATTAACTTCCAGTTAAAAACATTAGTAATTAACAGAAAAGTACCCCTGGATTTTGTAAGAATTTGGGTATACCCTGTTTAATCGCTTCCCGTTACTCGGATTTTGCAACGTATGCAAAGCTGCGTGTTTCAATTGACTACTCTAGACTTCTAATTTCAGTTAATATATAACTTATACTTGTGTTGTTAAATTCCAGTTAAAACTACTAATTCCCCTGAGCACTTGACTCATTTCGTCTGGTTTTGGGTGTAACATATTCCCAGTCTTTCTAATAATCCGATTTAATAAATTATACAGGGATGTGAACATTAATCACATCCACTAGACTTGCTCGTTAACCTGATATTATAGTTATACGTGTAAGAAAGCTTGTTTTATGAGCATTGAAAAATCAATAAATGTCTTTTTTTGCGATTTTTTGTATATCCTCCTCAATGGCTTTCCGTTACTTGGATTTTGCAACTTCTGCAAAGCTTCCTGTATCAATCGACTCCTCTAAACTTCGGTTTTTATTTAATGTATAACTTATACTTTCTGTATCAATTTTCCGTTAAAAAAAAATGTCCAGGAGCGTTCCCTGGATTTTCCCAGATTTTGGTTGTACCCTATTCAATGGCTTCCGGTTACTCGGATTTTGCAACTTATGCAAAGCTGCGTGTATCAATCGACTCTTCTAGACTTTTGCTTTTACTTAATATACAACTTATATTTGCTATATTAATTTTCAGTTAAAAAAATCAATAATAACCAGGAGCGTTCCCTGATTTATGTCAGCTTTTGGGTGTATCCTATTCAATCGCTTCCCGTTACTGGAATTTTGAAACTTCTGCAGACCTTCCTGTATCAATCGACTCTTCTAGACTTCTATCATTTAATAACAAATCTATACGTGCTGTATTAACTTCCAGTTTAAAAAAATCAATAATGACCCAGGAGCGTTCCCCGGATTTGGTCCGATTTTGGGTGTACCCTATTCAATGGCATCCGGTTACTCGAATTTTGCAACTTATGCAAATCTGCGCGTATCAATCAACTCTTCTAGACTTTTGCTTTTACTTAATATACAACTTATATTTGCTATATTAATTTTCAGTTAAAAAAATCAATAATAAACAGGAGCGTTCATTGAATTATGTCAGCTTTTGGGTGTACCCTATTCAATCGCTTCCGGTTATTGGAATTTTGAAACTTCTGCAAAGCTTCCTGTATCAATCGACTCATCTAGACTTCTGCTTTTATTTAATATATAACTTATACTTACTGTATTAATTTTCAGTTAAAAAAATCAATCGTTTCCAGGAGCGTTCCCTGAACTTTGTTAGCTTTAGGGTGTACCCTATTTAATGGCTTTCCGTTACTCGAATTTTGCAATTTATGCAAAGCTTCGTGCATTAGTCGACTGTTCTAGACTTCTTCTATCATTTAATATTACATTTATACTTGTTGTATTCATTTTTAGTTCAAAAAAATCAATAATTACCTATTTTGTCAATTTCCGGTTTTAAAAATCGAGTAAGATTCCTTATATTTCAATTAATCTTTAAAGTTTACAGCTCTAATTACAGACAACTCTACTCGTTATTTTGACAAACAGGTGTTAAATTGCACCGGTTACCTTACAATACTTGAGCATCTTTAAAGAGGTCCCAATTTTACCTTCACATTTTTTGAACACGCACCTAGAATGGCATCCGGTTTTCCGAGATTCCAGCCCCCGAGGTCAAGATTAGAATATATGATATTTTATAGCCATACATAGGCTTGTCTCAATATGTGCAATTTCCACCAACCATTAAATCCAAACACGGCACCAATCACGAATCGATTGTCGGCGACCAGTTGCTCAATCACACGATCGCATCCAATCGAGTAAAGCGTCTCCATTGATTTATCAATTCTGGTCCATTCCTGCAATTTTCTAGGCCAAATATAATTTTCTTCAAATAAGGCGTTTGCAATCTCTTAATCGTTTAATCCATCTCCATTATGAGATGCGAATCATATTTTAATATTCTTGAGTTTGCTAAGCTTAATGATAAGATTAACAAAGATACGGCAAATTCAAATATCGTGGGCTTCTGTTACTCATTAAAGCAACAACTCACTAGAATCATATCGACATATTGGACATCTCGAATAACAGCATCCCAATTGGTTCCATTTTGCTTAACGGTTAATCTGAAAAACTGGCATGATTACCGGAAATTTTCCAATTCTTCTGGAATTATCTATGACTCGAGCTCTTCTCGTTTGGTAGAGCTCATTAGCATATCATTCCAAAGCTTTATTTGTCAAAAATCTAGTGAGTTCAATAATTCTACGGCAGTTTAAAAATGAGTCAAGTTGTGCTGTTTTAAATGAACAATGTGGAAAACAGCACGCCAAATTGAGAATGTTATTTTATTATTTTTAAAACATATTAAAGTTTTAACGGCTTTTCTAAAAAAAAAGCGTTATCTACAATTTAGACAAGTCATTCTTTAACTATTTAAAAATATAAATACCTTTCTGTAAATTTAGATTTAAGCGCGATTATTGAGCTCATTTTAAAATCATACAATTTGGCGTGAAACTTGTTATTGAAATTATAAAATAACTTCGGCCATTTAATACTGTCAATAGACTAACTAGAAAATATCCTGTCATATAAATCTATGCCATTTTCACATTGAAAATACGCACACTCTACAGTGCGCGGCACTCACCTTTCGACAGCTCCGTGCTCACAGAGCTTAGTGTCTCTACAACACGACCACGGAAGCGAGAACAGCCGACGTGCCTGGTCGATGAAGTTTTCATCAAGAATTAGCGTATAATACCAAGAGGTCCATGGATTCCCCATCGGGAGTGTTGCCTCTATTTGATAGAAAAGAAGATAATTTCCCGAAAAGCTCGAATAAAAACCTTTCCACTCGATATCCGGCGGCATCGGCACTCCGCAGCATTTATATTCCTGTTGGAACCGGTGCACTTGGTCCATCTGTAAGGAAAATCATTTAAGATGAGTTATCAATAGGCTCCAACTGTCAATGGATCGTTGCTCTTCAAGGCTTCAAAGAATTGCAGCGAGAATGACGAGCGGATGATCGAGGTGAGTGTGTTGCTCATTGATAAGGAAGAAATTACTGAAAGACTCTGGAATGAGGAGAAGGAGAAGGAGAAGGAGAAGGACTAGAAGGACTAGAAGGACTAGAAGGACTAGAAGGACTAGAAGGACTAGAAGGACTAGAAGGACTAGAAGGACTAGAAGGACTAGAAGGACTAGAAGGACTAGAAGGACTAGAAGGACTAGAAGGACTAGAAGGACTAGAAGGACTAGAAGGACTAGAAGGACTAGAAGGACTAGAAGGACTAGAAGGACTAGAAGGACTAGAAGGACTAGAAGGACTAGAAGGACTAGAAGGACTAGAAGGACTAGAAGGACTAGAAGGACTAGAAGGACTAGAAGGACTAGAAGGACTAGAAGGACTAGAAGGACTAGAAGGACTAGAAGGACTAGAAGGACTAGAAGGAGAAAGAGGAGCCTGAACGAGGCAATTTGGTGCCATTTGACCTATCTGAGAGCAATCAGCTCGAAAAGGGCTTTCAAATGAGCTCACAAAAACAATTTTTGGCTAAAACACAAAAAGCTGAAATTTTCAGATTTGTCTGAAATTTGTCAACTATCACCAAACAATTTTTTGAAAACGGATTATTAATCAGCAGAACGAGGAGATTCGAATGGTATAGGTTTTGCAATCCGCTTCCAATAAAATTTGGATTTTCAGAAAGGGTTTTTGAATTTCAGCCAAATTGTCGAATGCACATGACAATTGTATTAATCGACGTAGAATATTTTTCTGAATCGAATCGATAGATGTTACTATCATTGACTTGAAGTAAAAATTGAGTTTTTCACGTGACGTCAAAGTGCTGAAATTTCAGTCGATTATTTTCAAAGAAAGTTCCGTCACGGAATTTGGGGGACGTTTCGGCCTCAACCCGTCCGTGAAAGATTTTTGTTAAATTCTGTAAGACGGTTTTCTTAAAAATCGCATTAGAATAAGTTTGAATGCATATAATCAAATAAAATTTGTCCAAAGAAGGGATCTGTGAAACTCAAAATCCCATCAAAAGCTTTAAAAGGATCTCTCAATCATACCGAGACACGCAGCGATGATGGAAACACTCTTTATGAATACCAAACGTTTCGCAAATCGACTTGAGCTTCTGAACAATTCGTTTTTATCTGAAGGAATCGGTTAGCAACCTCGAGAACATTAAGCTTCTCGTAAGGAAGTCGATTATAAATGAAGCGATGAGGCAGATCACCGTCGTTGTCGTTATTAATTGAACAGCGTTTGTGAATAAATGCCTGCAAATTTTTCTTTGTGACTACGTGCACGTGTAATTTAAAATAAAATATATGGGTTCTGCTCATTGGGAAACACGTCTTTTACTCATTGGATTTCAATGAACCATCTTCTCTTCTATTAAATTGGCATGCTCACTACTGTTTCAGAATACTATTATCATTATTATTACAAGCCAAATGGAAATGCCTGTTTTTCAATATTTAAACGTGTATTACTAATTTGCACGTATTATTTTCATATAACGTGACATCTCATTTTTTCTAGCCCGTCTTAAACTATCTAAAAGTAGGCGCCTCTTACCGAAATTTTAAAAATATGTGCATCTTTTTCGAACCCCCAACGTAACCATTCAATTTGGGGGTGTTATTATTATTCTACCATTTGGACCATCTCAATTTAAATTTCGATTCTTTTCATTTTTTTAACAAAAAAACAAAAAACAAAAGATCTCAAAGGAATCGAACCAGCATAGATTCTCTGCACTTTGTGCTGGACGGTGGCGTGACTGTGTTTTGCACGAAATTGTTATCAAAACACGTGAAAAACTGCCGCCAGAACATTCAATTCAAACCGAAAAAGTAACCAAAGTTTCACCAAAATTACACGAAGCGTCCTCACTCCAAAAACAGCATCAAATTTTAATAAAGATTGATGACGTGTTTAAGCTATATAACAGGATGAGTCTGTTTTCATGCAAAAAGCACCTCGCGTCCTAACAGGAGCACTTTTCGTGCAAAACACAGTCACGCCACCGTCAAGCGCAAAGTGCAGAGTTTCCCATGAATCAAATCCTCTACCACGTATGCTACGCATTCTCTCATATTCTAATTAATTAATGCATTGAAGTTTGTGGAAGAATTTTAAATTAGACCGTGTAATATTTCGTGTTTTTTGTTGCGGAAATACATTTTATTTTACGCTTTTCCTAGATTTAACGGAAGCAATTCACAATCAATCTTTTTGTAAAATAAAATGCGAAAGTTCAAAATCTTGGAAGAATGGTCTAGGAGATCGTCGACAATATCAACTCATTGACAAATGTAATGAATTCAAATTTCCTCTGGAACTAGCTCTAGTCGACTTTTCGGCTTCATTTTTCAGATATCAGAATCCATGGATCAACAATCAATGTTCCTTTAAAAAGATTGGTGAGTCAAGTTGACTCGACGTCCCCATTTCTTTTCGCACTTGCTCTCCAAATGATTCTCGATGAATCCGACAAGGGGAGTGTGGGAGGAGCTGAAAATATCTGTGTTGATGGAACGTTTTTGAAACAATTCGAATTCGCTGACGACCTGGTGCTAATTGGAAGTTCCTCAGAAGAAATAAGCCGGCGTCTAAATCAACGGCTAGAAATCACGGTCTAGAAATCAAAGACGATTATCGTAGACAATGACTATGCTACTAACTAGGGAACCATGTTTAGGCATCATCTCAGAATTTTTTCTAAATTTGCTCATTTATAGTTTCGAATATGGGCTTTCTCGTGGTGTACTTGGTTTTCTGCACAAATCTCTAGAAGTCGAGAAAGTTCCATCTGAAAAAAATTCTTCTACTTTCCCCCTTTCCTCTATGAATTCTCTACTGTGGAAAAGGCAAGCAAAAGTGGTCGAGTGGACGACGGAAAATGGAAATAGAAATTATTTTTTTCAAACGGACGGCGGAAAACGGAAGATGGAATTCCGTGCAACCCTGATCACGACCAATGATTTAAATGGAATATTAATTGTTCTCATCTAATCATCAATCTAATTTACATATTTAAATGTGGTTTGATGGCCCAGTGGTAGTGAAATGAAATAGGAATGGAGTATATGAAAGTTCTAGCCTCGGCAGCGTTCAGCAGTTTTTTACTTTTTAATATTTTTTTAAAATTATTTTCCTGATAAAAAAAGCTTTAAATTAAACTCTTAAAATCTATTACCACTACTTATGTTGTAGTGTTATCTTATTTGATAAATAAAGTCCTTTTTACCATTTTATCATATTCAATTTAAAAATAATACAATTAATAATCCGCATATATGCACAAAGTACGCAGATAACAACTAATGGATTTTATTTTACGCAGTTTGATTTTTGAATTGCTTCCGATTTAAAACATCACTAGCTAGCTCCAAATAAACAATTCCAATTCGTTGCGCCCTTCAGTTCAGTTCCCAATCAAAAAAACCTTACGTGTAATGATTAATCGGCCTTGCTATGACAATAATAAGGAAAATCAGACAAATTTGCGGGAATCTGAGCACAAATTGAGCAAATCTTGCCATACTTCCAATCAGCTCTACAATTATCCATTGAATTCCTTTTTTTTGCAATATGTTCTCATTCTTAACTTGTCACTTGCACGTTCCTTTTCTTCGTGTTCGTTGGTGATTCTATTTCAAAGAAAAAATTACGTAAAGCTTGCGTAAACACCGTAGAACAAACATACTTTGCTTTCCCATTTTTCACAATTACATAAATTTTAAAATGAAAATTTTCGACTAAATCTTATTTTTTGTTTAAAGACTTGTCGTAATATCACGTACGTTTTTAAATCTAATTAACTTTGAATTCATGTTAGTGGTAGTGATATTGCTTCGAAATAGAATCTGTAAGTTTTAATATTGGCTGAGCTCCTATGTGGTTCATCATATTTTTAAAATCGTATTCATTTTTTAAATATCTTAAAATCTATAACCATTACTTATTTCTCAAAATGATCTTCAGTTTTTAAAAACTTCCCTTTATCAAATTCCATTTAAAAATAATACAATTAATAGTCCGCATATATACACATAATCCGCAGACACAATGGATTTTACATTACGAAATAGGCAGTTTTATTTTTAATTGCTTCCATTCCGAAAGTTGCTTCAGCTCATTTCTAAAAAAAATAGAAATCGGGACCTATGGTTATTTGATACTCAGTCCATGTTGACATTCTCTCATTGTTTATTTACACATCGGCTGAGAGACGCATAAACATTAACGGCGCGAAACAATCAAATTCAAATAACAACACTTCGCCAATTATAGTCATTGTTTATCATTTCATCAAGTTTTAAATAACAAAAATTAATAATACAAGGTTTTGCGAATCAAACATAATAAAACATAATTTTAAGACAATCTCAATCCCTTTTTAAAACTTTTTTTGACAGAAACGAATGTACAAGAGAGGTTGTCTTTGTATTTGGCTGACCTGAGAGATCACTGAAATTATAGGGACACCAAATACCAAACAGAATTTAAAACAATTAAAAAAAAAAAGATTGATCATTAAATGAGGTTGATGAGTATCAGTAACACGGGGATTGCTTAGCTCCAGACATCCAAAATTAGTGATATTTAGTTGTTCTTCTTGTAGCTCGCAATCTCGGCCTCGTAGCGTTTCTTGTCATCGGCGGCCTTTTTCTCCCACTTCTACAAATATATCAAACATTAATTCCAAAAAACCCCATCACAAGTCAATACCGATTTGTCAGTCAATTTTCCCCATTCGACACCAGCGGCCTTTGCGACGTCAGCTACTCCCATTCCTGGCTTCTTGATACGATCGCGGTTCTCTTGCATCCAGAAGAAGAACGCCGACATGGCTCTCTTTGGTGCATTTGGGTCCTTGGTCTTTCCAGTCTTTCTTGAAACCTTCTTCACCGGCGATGCCTTGCTTCCTGTAGCCTTGGCCATTTCTACTCTGAAATATACAACTATAGAATACTCGACAAAAATATATATTCATGTATATATAAAGAAGACGCAAAAATTTGGCCAAGATGAAACGAAAGCCAACCCAAATGCAACTGAATAGGCAAAAGGCGAATGAAGAGGCGGGCGCTCCTCCATCACCACCAACACACATACACACGCCACTAGATAGATACAAGTGGGCCGAGGAAGAACGAACGAATGAAAGAATACGCACAACGAATGAATGCAGTCGGCGGGGCCCGGCTGTTTGTGAACACAACGATTATGAGCCGCATTGCGAGCGAATGCAATGCGGACAAATTTATGAGTGAGACGCGACTGCTGAGAAGACACAGCCAAGTCAGTCAGCCGTCAACATCAACAACAACAACTGCATTGGCTTTGTAGTATATGAGTTTTCAAGCGGGGCTTTCATTGATCATCTATCTGAAATTGATGACGCCGATCGATGAACAAGCAGCCCATCACCTCAAAATTGGGGAAAAATAGTGAAAAAAACTCTCGAATTCGAAAACTCGAGTTCTATCCAGCCACTAGCGAACATTAGCGAGTGCTGATGAACACAAACAAGCGATCGATAGAATTTATTTCCACCACAGGGCAGCCAAACAAACACAAATTGTTCATTCGCCTGCGACAACGATCGCGTGTTGTTATTGTTGTTCAACCAATTTTAGGGATATTTCCACTAAAAAAATGAAACACTATGATACAACAACCCAATAAAAAACAACAATAACGCAAAAAACATTACAATGGAGTGAACTAGTTGTTTAATTGTTAACAATTCTAAAGTATTAAATAATGATGCAAGTAGGGTTTGGTGTGTCGCATTAATACCCATATGGGATGGGCGTAGTATAGGGCCTTATGCTCTTAGGTTATGTGCTAAAGAACATCCCCCAATTGCTCATGGGAACTAATACATCACTACTAGGCTATAACCCGCAAAATTATTATGGAAATAATATACATTTCATGTCCAATAAGAAATTCTATAAATAATCGCGCTTTAAAATAGATCAGAAATCCCGGATGATTTTTTCCACCAATTTTCGAAACCACAAATCGTTCTACTTTCTTCATGTAAAATTCTTAATTTGTGGACTAGTTCTTTATAAATAAAAATAATTACTCGCAGATAATATTAAATTCGCTAATTTACAAATTTGAATGGTTGCGACTTTTATTCACTCATTAATATTCATAAATCTTTCAAAAATTGAATCTCCATTTAATATTACATAATGTCATCTTCGGAATTTTAAGAAAAACCTATGAACTTGACGTCACACGTGCTTTGTAGATGATCAGTGGAAATTTAAAATAAACGTTAAAAAAAAGAAAAATCGTCATATTCAGTTGGCGTGCTCAACTCATTTAAGCTCTCATATTTTAGCACTGATAGCCTATTAGAAGGCTAGTTATTTAAAAAATAATAACAATTTTTAAACCTACATTTTAGATTCTAATACCTAAAAGTCGCTAATTAGTTTTTCCTGCTTTTGTTCACACAATTGCGGTTCATTTGAGCACGCCAAATTGAAATAATGATTTTCCGATATTTAAGAGTGTAAAAAATTTTACGACTTTTCAAGAAAACAATGTTCCTGAAAAATTAGACATGTCATTCTTAAACTACCTAAAAGCATTAATATCTTTACGCAAAGATAGATTTGAGTACGTTTACTGAGCTCATTTAATAACCATACAATTTGGTGTTTGATCTGTACTAAATTTTAAAATTCAGATGAATTACAAAAATATCTTATTAAATTCTAAAATGAATCGATTTCAATCATGGATTAATGATCTTGCAAAAAATTGATTTTTAATGAAGAAAACAAACTTAAATATCAAGATTTTGTGATTGGCAAATATTACAAAAATAAGAATTTTTAAAACTGTTTCTCTTTAATGAATTATATTTTTATAAAGTTAGTAACTTACTCTAAATTAGAATTACACTGATTATTGCCCTAAAGGATTAGTATATAGCGTTAAAAATTATTAAATAATAGTGCATTAAATTTAAATAAATCATTGTGGGTTCACAGCTCCCATCTATGCCCATTCGATTACTTTTGTGCTATTATCCATTTCCATCCTTTAAATATAATACTGCGCTCCACCGTACCTTAAACAATTCTTCGAAAAATATAAAACCGGCCAAATAAAGATATGCATGATATAAAAGCTACTATTCTTCTCCACTTAACAATTTATACTCTATTAAGCGTGCACACTTCTATTTAAGCTTCATGTGCTTATTTCCATTATATCATAGATATATTCATAATATAATGCTGATAATTTACTATTTCTAATAAATTCCCTAGTTTACTAATCGGAGAAACTTATATAACCTGCTAATTCAATAAAAACTGTTATTCTCAAAGATCATCATGCGACTATATTCTACGCATCTAATTAATTGCACACGCCAATATCTTCTACTCATTAACACCGTCATTGTTGCGATATTCTGTCGAGCATATGGATGCCGGTCTCCATTAACGGCATAAAGACAAATACTCAACTGATTCCATCATAAAATAACACTCAATCCATCATTGTACACCTGGTCATCATATAAATACAACAAAAACAATTATTATTTGCTCTAATCCATGACAATAGCACGTTCAAACTCGATTCCGATCACAGCCATAGACATAGCAATTCCCCAAATTGCACACAATGAGCATCTATCTCATTATCACACTTTTACCATAACATATTTATACTATTCCATCCCATATGCATTATTTGCTGGTCGAAACCATGCTAATGTCACCTGCTGTGCGAATGACAAGCGTCCACCATCATTCGCGTATGTCAGCAAATGCGACAGAGTGCATTGGGAGTACAGCGAACGCTATGTTCAATAGATGTATGTGTGCGTTGGTTTTATGATAATAAAAGCAATTATTCGAATTTAATATTATATAAAATGTAAATCAAAACTGATGGGACGACAATAATACAGTTTATGTCAGTAGCTAGAATTTGACTCGGGATTACAGGAAATTGTATTGTTGTAAGAATCTTCCAAGGCAGCATTTCGAAAAGGGACAATTGTATATTCAATGCTTTGCAAATTTTAGGTTTTAAGAGAGTTATGACCGATTTTCTTGTCAACATTCGTGCCGTTTTTAATCCTTTTAATATTAAAGAATTGTAACGAGTTATTTCTCAACTTTTTCTGTGGCTAAGTGGATACAATGAACTTTCAAAATTCTTTTGGACGATTTCCTATTTTTACACGCAAATTTTAAATTTCCGCATATCATTTATAAAACCTGTTTATCGTGAAGTATATGGATTTTCTTAAAATATCTAAAAATCCAAAAATCATATCAAAATATTACATTGGCTAAGTAAACGGAACTTCAATTTTTAATAGCTCAATTGGCGCGTTGTTGTATTCTTTTTTTGGTATTTATTCAATATCTTCATGTAAAAAACATCGAAAAATAGGAAAGAATGTTGAAAGTTCGTTCTAACCACTCGGACACCAAGGAAGTTGAAACATAACTCGTTAAGAATTTCACAATAAAATCAATTAAAATCGCAACATATTCTATTAAAACCTAAAATTCGCAAAACTTATTGAAAAATGCATGAAATAATTATCTTTTCACCAAAAATGCGTCAAAACAATTAGAAAAATCATCGTTAACACTGTCAAATTGCGAATTTTAATTTGAAAAATAATTCAGCAAAAATATTCGCAGTTCGGTAATTTTTTGCTTCTAACAATTAAAATTGTCTTCTATCAACGTGTTTAAGATATATAGATACCAGTTAAATAAACAGTTCTTCCTCTTCATTTATTTATTTTTTAACATTCACGCACGTGGTATTAAATTTTATCAATCCCAACCCAACAAAAATTATCACTTCCAACGATTCCAAAATTTTTTACCTTAAATATGATAAAATCCTGCATTTAAAATTTTAATTTTTATGTCACTCACAACAACAATATATCAGCCATGACAGAATTATATGTCAAATTTCGCGCCAGTCGTGGACTCGCTGTTCTTCTGATTCGAGATATTTTACATATTTTTGTTGTTAATAAGTAACATTATGAAATTAAAAAACAAAAAGTTGACTTACAAATGCTCGGTGAGCTCGTGAACTTCGTCCTTTAATAACTCCAGTTTATCTATTTTAGAGTATAAGGTTGATATCTCCTGCTTCATTAATTTACATTTACTTTTTAAAAATCTAGTTTGCTTCCTTTCATTATTCAACTGCACTACCAAATCATTTAAGGCTGCAAGTTTTTTTTAAAATAATAATTCGTGAATTCATACATACTTTTGCTCAAATTTTCATTTTTCTTTCGTTCCTTTTCAAGTTCACTAATATTCGTAATTCGAATGGCCATCCTTTCCACTTCCATATCGGCAACCTTCTTTTGTAAATCTAAAAATAAATTAATTATAATAAATATATTGATTCATACCACTAACTTTCGGAGTTTTTTCTTCATTTAAAAATTCCATCTCCATGTCATTATCGAAACCTAAAAATTAAATATTTTATGACAAATATACTTGACAGTAAACCTAGAGACGATGGCGATAATTCAGGGGATTCCACGACGGTTTGGCTGATTTTCCACAAGGGAGTCTAGTATATTATAGTAATATCAGGAAGAAAAATTATAATATAAACATACGGACGCAGATACTGATATTTTTTCATTGGAAAAATCGCACACTTCAGATTTACTGGTTGAGCATGAAGGTTCAGCGCTTAAACAATTTTCCATATGATCTGTTTCCAAAACTTCATCCTTTATCTTCTTTTCTCCCGATGATGCGACAATTCCTTCTAAAATCGCCAAATTCTTTCTATTCCTCTTTTTTGCTCTCATCGATTCCATGCGTTTTTTCATTATTTCAGACCTCACTTTACGTTTTGTGCTACCACGTTTAGCCATATCGCTCTGAAACAAGAAATATATCACAAAAATTTTATATTAAAATACCATTTTCTTGCTACATTCGTGTTTACACCGATCCCCTGCATCATCTGCAATCGACAAGCACGCGTAAGATCTATCCATCTTTCAACGACTCTAGAAAAATATAACCTGAATTTTTTTTTAATTATAAATTAAAAAAAGATAACCATAATTTATGAATGTATTAAAAACTTCTACATTGAATCTGTAACTTTAAAAATAGAAAAAAAGAACACAATTTATAAGTGCACAATCTAAGGAAATTGCTGGTAGCACTTCGGTCAAAACGAAATTCCACCCGCAGAGTTTGTATTTTTCTCTGCGCGTTGCCTTTTGTGATGTGTTGCGTTTTTCTATATTCCTCTGCTACAATAGACGATCATTTATTTCAACAAATATAATTTAAAATAATTTAACGCGCAGACAACGATACATAAAATGAAGAGAAATATAGTTTTTCGTGGTTTTTTGACCGGAGTGCTGGTAGCCTATGAAGAATTTTTTAATTTGTCAGATCAGTTTGCTGACCATTTATGAGCGCCGCGATCGTGAATGGTAAAAAAAAAATTAAAAATGCGCTAAAATTGCTTCCAGATCATTTCATAATTGTCAATTATATTATTAATAATAAAAATTATGTGCATTTACCATTATAAAACAAAAAATAATTCTATAAATGTTGCGCCCAAAGAGATCACACAAAAAAAGAATGAACCGACGACTAGAGACAATGAAGAGGAAAAACTGTTGATTTAACTGGTGTGTCTGGAATCAATTGAACACGAAACATATATGATAACTGGTGTGCCATTCAGTTATAAGCGGAATTTTGAATTCCGACTTATGCGCAGGCGTATTCCGCCTGCGCCATACTTGGGTTGAGGCCGAAACGACAAATTTTATAGTTGGGAGCTGAAATTTGGTTTATGGGGTATTTCTTAATTCTAGACCCCACATTTTCATTCCGGCATTCGGATTATGAATCTAAAATTGTTGAAAAAATTGATACGATCATTGAAAATATCCACAGAAACGTTAATTTTTATATATTCGTCGCCAAATGCGATTATTTTTACATTTAACTTTTATGATTTTTTGTTTATGCGCGTTCTATGTCGTTCTTGCTTCAATAAATTCAAGAATATGTTTTACACGTTGTTTCAATCCTGGTATTAAAAAATATTAATATGTTCAATAACAAAAAAGAAGAGCTCAGTTAAAATACATTACAATGTTATTCTAAAATTATAGTTGAATGATAATTTTCAGTAGATCTAGGAAATTGACGTAAAAATCAGAAAGAAATAAGCAAGACACTATTAAACATGATAATATTCTTATTTTCAATTGGTGTGCTTTTCCGATAAATTTACTTGCCTACGTAGGAAGGAGATATATTTTAGATCCGCACACCCTACAATTCTTTTAGTATTTGAAATCGAAAAATGAGATATTGACATTTAACTTTAATAAGACGTTTAATTTGGCGATAAGACATTTATAGCCTATTTCAAAATAGTTGACGACACAATCACGCTGCAAATGCGGCATACTGATTCAAATTCATTTTCAAAACGATTATTTTATTTTATTTCTGTGACATTTTTTAGTTTTTATTGCTTATATGGAATAAAATAATCGTTTTGAAAATGAATTTGAATCAGTATGCCGCATTTGCAGCGTGATTGTGTCGTCAACTATTTTGACATACGCTATAACTACCGGACCTTCTGAAACCTTCTGAAAAAAAAAATAATAATAATAACTACTGTGTCAGGTAATGAAACAAATAATTCTGAACAAAAATATTCATGTGGTCCTAAAAATCTAAAAATATAATAAACTGACTGACAGTGAGCTGTATTTTAAAACTTATAATTAACATTTCTGGTTCAATTACGAGCATATATGAACCTATATCATACCGTTTTTGGCATTTAATATCATTCGTGACCTCCAATGAACATGAACAAAATTTCACGTGAGAATCAAATATGGAAAATATTTTATAACATTAACACATCGCTTCACGTCAAAATATATTAATACTCAATAATTGTATAATATTAAAATTTCGCAATGAGAAAATCTCACGCTAGCCACTTACTACTAACTTGGATGGCCTATCAATTAATAAACGCGTGAAATTTCACATTCAATAGTAATTATTTCAAAAAAGGAACAATTTTTAAGGAAAAATACAATAAAAAAGTAAATATTTAGGTAAATTTGAAATTAAAATTTTGAATTTCTTCGATTGAGAGTAATACTATCTCAACGCATCATGACCAAAAAATGGAACAATCTTGCCGTCCTTTGAACGTTACTGTACTTGCTTTTCAATTTCATATTTTCTAAAAATTCCAAATTCTCTACTATTTTATAAATTACATTTTATTGGGTATATTAATCAGGTAATTTGTTCAACATCACAATCAGGGAATTGCACAAACACGATTGGCAGCAGTATATTGTCTGTTGGTGGTTAGATGAACCTAAAGGTAGATTTTAAAAAATTTCGAGGTATGGAAAGTCTGTCAGGATAGGAATTACCCTATTAAACACTTTAATATGATGATTTTTGTAAATAACTCATTTTCGTGTTCAGAGATAGATGAAATATTAAATCCGCTCCAGTTTCAATGAATTTGAACAAAAAAAAGTATTTCATTGAAGTCATTAATATAAAATAGTTATCATGACTTCAACCAAGTAGTATATAGGCCTAGCTTTTTAAAAAAAGAATAAAACGAAAGAAGTGATTATTATTCACGTACGCCAAAGTAAAAATGTTTAAAAAATTGTTTTTGGAAAACACAATAAATACAATTTCGCGCAAAACATCAATTTCACGAATTTTAGAAAAAATTACTATTATCTACGTTGACTTCAGAACATGTTTTATTGTATTTTGGCTATTTAAAGTCAAACAGTAAACATCCATAATCAAATTTAATAGGGATTTACATCGTTAACTCAGGCCGCCATTTTACCATTCCGGGTGGCGTGTAAATTGACGTAAATATTATATTTATTGGTACCATTAGAGGCATAGAGACTTCCATTGTTTGAATGAATTTAAGGTTATTCTTATAAAAAAGGGTAATTATCGAGTTATTTTTGTTTAATTTTCAGTTTTATGTGGTTCTCATTATTTCAGTGAGATTCAATTATTACTGTCTTGAATGATATGGATATTTACTGATATTAAGTTAAACAACACCATTCAATTAAAAATCTTTAATACAAGATTTTTTAAAATTTCTTAACAATTAGCAATTTTATTGACACTTTTCGATATCATTCTTTTCCGGAATCAAGTTTGTCATATCCTTTCGAAAGAAAAATAACTCTAAACGCGAATAACTTTACACTTAACTGGCGCGGCGGCCGGCGCCATTTTGCATTTTTAATGGCTGTGAGCTCTATGACCGAACATTTTTTCTTCCACGTTTTCTCTTCCTTTAATTGATTTTTAAAGGTTCATTTTTTCTGATAACTTTAACTGTTATTTATACATTGAAAGAATATGTATCGTATCTTGAATACTTTATTTTTTCATGACAGTTTTTTCGTAAAATCAATTTTGATCTATAATGTATATATTCATTTCAATTATAAGATATTCTTCAATAATTAATTACGCTACTTGTTCTGGGGGTTTGTACACCGTCGTCTAGAAAATGGGATATTTATAGTGGTAAATAGTTCAATAATTGAATTAAACAATATCTTCCGCGGAATCTTCCGGATTAGAAATTACATTAGAATTCAATTGCACCTTCTGAAAAATAATTTAAATTCACAGGTGAAACTGGTAATTGGTATCAATAATCATGTTTTTATAGCATATTCAATTTAGTCGATAAATTGTATAATTTATGTTTGTGTGTGTGTGTGAGTGTGTAAACAAATGAATATCTCTGCTACTTTAATCCTCTCAAAATGTTCCAAAGTGCACGTTTCTCTTCGATAATAATTATTGTTGTGCTTCTTCACGTTTTAGATCATTTCTCGAATTTTTTGTATATTATATGGCTTAATTATTGTCCTAAAAATCTAAATATGACATATTGTCTTGAATTAACCTAGACAATGGCAGAATACAAAACTTCTACTGTTGTTTTAAGACTGTTGGTTTCTCTTTTATATAAAACTGATATTTGTTTTTTTGGCGCTCTTGGAGGTCAACAGCAACAATGAATAAGTCAAAGACTATTTAATCATCTTGTGAATATGTCTATCCCAATTTTTTTACAAATATGATTATTTTATTACAATTTGCTGATATCCGGAATGATCAATAAAATGGCAGATCAAAGAAACGCGTGTGGTCTTGAGGAATTTTTAATAATGTTAGCCAAACCCCAAATGTATTAGTTGTAGTCTCAAATTCAGGAAAGTTAAAGCTTTCATGTCTTAAGTTAATGCGTGAAAATATGGGACCATCAGAAGGAACATTTTCCTCGATAAATCCCATTAAACCGAAATAGGGCTCATCTTAAAATATATCAATACTCGATTTCTGCGACAACTTTTAGAATAGGTTATAGCCCATACAATCTTTTTGCTATACTTGAAAACAGCAAAGATTAAAACAACATTAATAGTTAAGAAGTTAGTCAGTGCGATAATCATATTCTCCAAAAAAATTGTGCATGAAACCCGTAAATGTCAATTTTACGAAATTTAACCACAATTTGATAATTTCTTCGTAGACTTTTCAGAATATTTTTAATTCAATTTTGGTTAATTCAAACAATCCACGTAATTTTAAATAATATCGGTAAGTAGGGATTTACATCGTCAAATGAAATTGCCATTTTACTATACAGTGTGCCGTTCTTGCGTCACATATTATAATTAAATATTAATGTTTCATCCACTACCTATTTAATTTTAGTTTTAAACATGGAATAGATTTTCTCTCCATAAAAACGCAAATTATCATCAATCTTTATCTTCGTTTTTCGACATTTGTAAATCTTAAACAGACAGTCTAGCCAATTATTTATTTCCGCGTGTTAATTTAGAAAAATCAATTTTGATCTGACGTGCACCAAATTTTCAGACTAATGAGCTGTGAGGGGACAAATGTTGACGCTTGCTCGCCGGCATCCACCTCATCAACATGCTTCACTGATGGAATGACACCTATCAACATCTCTCCAAGGTTTTTTTATCGATGGCCTGATTGATGGCGATTTTTAAAATTTTTAGTCATTTGAAGCTGCACCCATTGCATTCGCCAACCGGGACCACGCAAGTTCTCACCTTCTACCCGACTCTTGACGAATTTAGAGATTTTAAAGGCTATATTGAAAAGATTGAGAAGAATGAAGCGCATTTGAAATGTGGAATTGCAAAGGTATTGAGTGGGAGCTTGAATTTTTCGTCTGCGCTATACTAGGGTTGAGGTAGTTCGTAGCATCAACTAGACTTAATCCGCTCACATTAAAATCAAACTAAATTTAAAAAAATTCCCATTGTTAAAAGCAGCGTAACGGATCAAAAATTAACTGGTGAAACTGGGAGCGAAGAAAATTCTGGTACCAAATAAAATACGGTTCTGATTTTATGAGAAAAGAAAAATTTTATAGATATTCTAGAGGATTGTAGCACACAAATAGAACATTTAAATGATGACCAAAGTTATTGTCGTGGTGTAGGTTGATGAAAAATTAGGGGTAAAGGAGCATACCGAGAAAAAAGATGGTCTCGCTTGGGCTGGTGTAGATTTAATTTGCAATTTGTTTATTATTTCGCTTTTTTTCATAAAATTTTTGTTTTATATTGTTTTCTCTTACTAAATTGGTTGTTAAATCAACATAATAATTATTATAATAAAAATTTTTAGGTATAATTTATTATATTTAGTGTCGAAATAATAAACAAATTGCAAATTAAATCTACACCAGCCCAAGCGAGACCATCTTTTTTTTCGGTATGCTCCTTTACCCCTAATTTTTCATCAACCTACACCACGACAATACTTAAATATAATTTTTAAAAGGCCACGAAGATTGAAGATTATCTGGGCTAAATTTTATATATTGGCGCTAAGAATCACCCTGAAAATTCAATTGAAAAATAATAGGACACGTTTAAAAGTTGGCAATCCGTTATTCATTTGAGGTTAGGTAGTTCTGATAGACAGTTTCCAGAATGTAGCAAAGCAAACTATAAATAAAATCTTTTTAGAACTTACGTACTTGATAACTTGATAAATTTTCTGGAAAAATATAGCCTCAAGGATGTATTCTATTGTGGTAATTAGTAAGCAAGAGAAAAGGTGATTAAAATAATAATCATAAACCAGTTTCGCTAATATATTAATGCTTTTTTAGAAGAAAGAAATCGTAAATCGGTCAGTTAGTGCTTTTTCAATTTTGCAGTGATTACGCTGAATTTTACCGAAAATTTATTAGCAACCAACTAACCTTAAAAGACATCTGTTGCTCTTTTCTAATCTTATTATTGCCCTTTTCAGAGATCGATGCCTAATGGATGAGTAATAAAAGAAGAGAAAATGATGGGGCCACAAAAAACATTTTTCTCAATTCCTCTTAAATATGTGTTGCCCATAATTTCTTTAAAAAAGAATGGCCGTCCAAACGAGAACCTCATTCCATCCTATTTTTTTCCTCTTCCATTAGGCACCGATCTCTGAAAAGGACAATAATAAATTAATGAAAAATGGAAATGGTGATTGAATATCTGAAATATTTCGTAGAATCATATGTTTTATCAATTGACGGGTTCTTGCGTCTAGTAAGTAAGGAGTTACCCTATTTATCCGTTTTATTGGATTTCGTTCGTACACTATTTCGCATGTGGTGGGGGGTGGTGGGGGGAGAGATAGATTTCTCTCATTTCGTGTCTAATGTCTCCACACACTCGTCTGTCATCAGAATATTTAATGAAAACAGTTCTACTCAACATAAAAATTGGAATAGTTTATTGACTAATCGATAACAAGTTTTTGGATACATTAACTATCAAAACTATCAAAACCTATAACAAGAACAAGCATATATGTCTAACAAGGTTAGCACATTAAAGACATTTGAATCTATCACATAAAAATTCCATAACACTATCATAATCTTGGCTTAAAGATCTTCTAAATCCGTTAAAAATAACATCATTAGAAATTCTATAAAAACTGTTGGATACCCAGTATGTCACTGTTGCTTACGACGGTATCTTTCGGTTCCCATTTCTAGTGAAAGTTGCTTGGCTCAAATCGGCCATCCAAGATTCCCAGCAGCTCCTTAATCTATCCTTAAATGGTTTGTTCACATCATTGTCCAATGGTTGAAGATACTTAGTCAGTCCACCCGGTATAACTGCTAACGTGTACAGTTGGTTAAGCTCCTCTAGTACTGTCGGTTCTAGATGACAACGAGCCGAATCCATTATAAAAATTTTTAGGGTCAGGATTTTTCGAAAAAATTGGTCTCCAAATGTTATCGATCCCATCCCTTAGGCAAATTAGAGACGTGGCAGATAAGCATGCTCCATATTTGTCATCCTTACGTTTTCCTAACACATTTTATGGGCCCGCCACTTTTCATGTGCCTATATTGGTTTTGTCAGTTCACTGATCGCTGATCGTAAATCTCCCTATGAAGTTTTAATAAGATATCTCATCTTTATTCATCCCTCAAGTTGTTTATCTACTATACTATCAAGAGTGTTTCATTTTCATTACCATTTCATTAGTTTAAAATTTATCTTGAAATGTAGCTATATATTCATTTTTAATTCTTATATTCCTTGTATAATGATAAACATAAGAGCAACAACAACAAACAACCATTCCTCCCCCCCTTCTCCCATCGGAGGAGGAGAAATTCTTCACTACTTTTGTGCATAACAACTTCTGTTATATTTTCTTTTTTGATCGAAATGAGCGAAACATAACTGCCTGCGTCGAGGAATCCAATGAAACGGATAAATAGGGTAGTAAGGAACAACCCAACCCAATATGAGTTAACCACTAATGTGAGTGTATTTAATTTGGTAAAATATTTTATATTCAAAAAATAATGATGTTTTGATACTGATATTGAATTTTTTAATAGATCGTTCCACCAGAAGGATGGAATCCGAGACCGACCAAGAAGAATACTTTTTCAGATTTAGATGAATATACAATAAATAAGTATCAATTAGATTTTAGACAAAAAGTAACAAATAATCGAATATTTAGTCCTGTTGAAGAAACAATTGAAGGCGAGTCTGGAGTTTACTACAAAACGAATCGATTGTACAAAAAGAAGATAAGCGTTAAAGAGTTTCGAAAGATTGCCAACTCGCCGACGTATAAGAATCCGAATCCTCATTTGGAAGGGACTGCATTGGAAAAGTATGAATTGCCGTCAAATGAAAAGACGCTTTTATTTTTAGTGAATATTTCAATAATATTGTAAAACATGAGCCGATTTATGGAGCTGACACAGAAGGAAGTGTATATGATGATCATGTTAATGAGTTTAATATGAATCGATTGAATACTATATTAGATGAAACGAAGAATTACCAGGTTTGGTGGCATTTGAATGAAAAGAATGAATGGTTGGTAACTTGTAGAGGATAAGTGGTGTTAATACGGTTTATCTGTATTTTGGAATGTATAAAACAACTTTTCCATGGCATTCTGAGGATATGGATCTATACTCGATAAATTATTTGCATTTTGGAGCGCCCAAGGTTGGTTGATTGTTTGAATGGAAGACTTTGATTATATATGCAGTACTGGTTCTCAATTTCTTCGGACTCTGCTGCTAGGTTCGAGAGGTTGATGCAGCAAATGTTTCCGGCTGATGAGCAACACTGCAAGGTAGTTGAACTGCGAATATTTGTTGGAGAATGGACATTTTGAGGCTTTCCTACGACATAAATGTCATATTATATCGCCGGAAATATTGAGAGCTTATGATATTCCTTACGGAACAATGATTCAAAGACCGAATGAGTTTATAATCACGTTTCCTAAGGGCTACCATATGGGGTTTAATACTGGCTATAACTTGGCCGAGTCGACGAATTTTGCAACGGATCGCTGGATTGATTATGGCAAGAATGCGGCGTTGTGCAAATGTACCAAGGATATGGTCGAGATTGATATGAGGGTGATTATTTTGGTGTATATTATAAATATACAATAGTAGAAACGAAAAATTGATTAGTAAAAAATTCTTAAAGATATATTTTTTAACAAAAATAACTCAACTCATGAAAATATTCAAAAAATTCACAAATTGATAACTTTTAAAGAATTTCATTTTTTTAGCCGTTTATGCAGAAATATAGACCCAATGAATACGAAAGATGGTTTTCTTACTGGTACGGTGATCAACAATTTAGTGTTTTCGATATTATTGGTAAATAATTGTAAACATAAGAAAACCATGTGAATGTAACTTCAGGCGGAACGCGAAAGCGGCGATCTACTGCAAATTTGCTTAAAATGTTACCCAAAAAGAGTAGAAATGATTTGGACAATAATACAATTGGATCGGATAATGGTTGGTTGTCTGAATTATAATTATAATTGTAATTATCATTTAGATCGTGATGTGTCGTGGAAGCCATTGATAGGAAATAAAATGGACGTCAAGATCTCGAGCAGTGTATTAGAATTATATGATTTTAGTGTGGCGTGCGAGAAGATTGGTGATTATGAAGAGATGAAGAAGCAATGGAAGAAGTGCAATAGTAATCTTTTGGAATCGAATGAATGTGAATTGAGTTGAAATTTTTTAGAAGACGTTTTCGCGACGAATATAAATTTTGAAGCCGAGAAAGCGCACAATGAGTTGAATGGAAGATTGTGGCCGCATTGCGATGTTTGTTCGAATTTCCAGCCGGTGCATATGAAGCCGATAGCATCGGTTATTCCGAAAAAGTAGTGTCGTCATTATTGAGGAATTCGTTGATTTGATTTGGATTTCAGTTCGATTCGATTGATTAACAATTGTCATTTTGCAAAGGAAGATGACGGGAGTGATCATTGGGAACACACGTTTGCCGAATTGATAACTTGTGAATGCTGCAAATTAACGGTGCACGTTAATTGTTATCCGGTGGAGAGGGACAAAGGTAATAATAATTTAATTAGATGTTAATTGGTTGGAAGGGTGGGTTCGTTTGTTTAGAATCACAGTAATTAAGACCGGAAAAAATAAATTTAAAAAAAGCTTGTGCACGCCAACTGCACTCTTAAAAGTTTCTAGTTTCATTTTAAGGGTTTTCAATATTTCAAGACAAGTTCATTAAACTTGCGTAAGAACTAATTTTTTATTATTACGTGGAAATTCCAAAACTAACGCTTAAAATGCGAAAATTGTAGTTTTAATTTGACGTTCTTGTGAACGTCGGTAACCATTTAAGGGAGAAAACTATTTTAAGATATTAAATAATTGTCATTATTTTATGTGATCGTTAAAATTTATCTTTTAGTAAAAAAAACTTATAACGAAATTATCTTGAGCTTCAAATTTTATTAAAACAAGAAGCAACATTTATAAGTAAAATATATACTAACTACAGTATCAATTTATAGGAACATACCCTCACTAATAATTCCGTAGAAGTAACAAATTGTTACGATATTTTATTTACTTGTTTTTAAAACTTATTCGAGTAAGATTACTCTTTTTAATAATTGCTTCAAACTAAATTACAGTTGTTTTTACCGTCGAGGTGTTATTCCATCTATTAAAGCCACGCGGTTATTTAAAGCTATTTTTAATGTGTGTGTGTGTGTCACAAAAATCTTTCAAATAATAACGAGAATCCCTTTCTTGCTTTCATCTCTCTTTACTGTGCGACAATTTTTACTCAACTACCAAACGTTAATAAAAATAAATAAATTATCCCATGATAAAGTTTTGCAGAATTGAAAAAACCAATAAATCAAAAAAGACAAAAAAATTTATTCTAAAGCCTCGATAAAGATTTTTACAGAAACCAACCTATTTTTGCAGATGCAGATGGCTGGTACTGCCAGAGGTGTCGTAAAAAATCGGAGATACAAATTCAATCGGCTTCGTGCTCACTTTGTGAACTTCGTGGTGGCGCGCTCGTCAACTGTAGGATTGGAACAGATATTTCTTATGTCCATGTGATTTGTGCAATATTTAACAGGTTTATTGCGCGTTGACAAAATTAATAATAATTTATTTGAAATATTTTAGGAGGGCTTTGTTTGTGCTGTTGCCAGATTTTGCGGTTTATATTGAACCGTCGGTGAAGCAGAAAACGCGACCGTTTTTGAAATATGACCTGCCGGAAGAGTATAAAGACGAGTTTGGCGACACTTATGAAGATTCTAAATGGGAGTGTCTTGTTTGCGGAAAGCTGAAAGAGGGATTAATCCCGTGTAGCATGTGCATCGATGTAATTTTATGGAATATATATTTTATAGTAAAAACTGTATCAATATTAAGGAAGGACCCGAAGGACAAATGCCGGTGTTGGCTCACGCGACATGCGCGAGAAGCGTCGGATTTGCACTCGAGTTGCGAGATTTTCCGAGGAATGTCGTCATGATCTGCCATCGACACATTTATAGCCATTTAATTAACACGGCTTTACGAGATCTGCCAGTATTAAAGATTGCCGAGCAGGTTTATGCAAACAATAATGGAAATTATGAAAAGGGAACCATAGAATCGATCGAATCTATGAATGTGGCTGTGGTTTGGAAAATAATGAAAATGATTTTGATATCAGCTGGGTTTTAGGTGGATTTCCTTGATGGAAGTGTTACGCGAGATTTGTCTCCGGAAGATATTAAATATTGTGAATGTTTTTGCTGTGATGGAACTGATCATCAGTTCGGAGCTAGGGTATGGATTTTCGGTGGAATTTAATAGTATGTTGACTAAAATTTTTTAGGTTAAAGTCATTTGGGATGATGATGAGCTGTATGATGGATATTTTAGAGGGTTAATGCCAACGGATGATTTTTCGGTAATTAATAAATTTGTACACGCCAATTTAGGGGTTGTAACAATGTTGGGAAGTGTAATATTTTGCTTATAGAATTCATATTATAATTAGAATACCCTTATTCTAGTTATCTCGAAATTAATACGACAAAAATTATTATTCTTCTTATTTGTTTGAAGACAGACACCTTACATTGTTTAACCAAATATCATGGCGGACGAATTGATATAAATTAACAAACGTGTACATAACAGATTCGACTGGATCGTGGAATTCGATTGAACTTGCCCAGAGCTCATGTAAAATCCAAAAGAGAAATGTCTCTGATGAAATTATAATAATGATAGTCATCTTTGTATATAACTTGTCAAACTTTAATGTGAAGGTTTTAGGAAAACTCACAAATCTCAATTGTAATCAGGAAATTGTTGAAATTGATAATAACTAATAATACATATATATTTTTCACTTTTCATTTTTGTTTAAAGCGCTTCTTTCGATTTTTAGCTAATTGTGCTATTGACTTGTTAATAAAAGTTTTTTGGTTGTTTTATATGAGTCTCAATATGATTTAGATTGGATTGGTTCATGAAGTATATAATTTCTCAATTGATCTCAATAAATCATGTAATTATTGTGTATAATTTGAAAACAGTGTCATGATCTTAGTGAATCGTTGAAACTCAGAGAATGAAATACAATTTAGAAGCAGATCAATAATTCGTGATTAAGTACTACTTTGGGACGGTACTTACTTACTTTACTTACTTGATTACTTGATTAGCCCGTATCAACTGTGAAGGTTGCGGACCATCTCTCTCCAGACAGTATTGAAAGCCTTCCTGAATCAAAAACAGATTTGATCATTGCATTGGCATTATTTTACAATTATTATTAAATTTATTGAAAATCATAGAAAAAAATTATGTCTGTTTTTTAATCCATATCCAGAATCTGTGTTTAATCCGAAATTTTATTTATTTTTCTCAAAATTTAATTTCTGCTATAGGAGCTCCTACTAAACGCTCTGTTTCCGTTTGAAAAATTTAATTTTCGCGAAAACCTGGTACTTGTACATGTGGTAATTAAAAAGTCACGTTTAAGAATGTAAAAACGCAATTGTATAATTGACGTCGCGTAAAATTCATCGTCGATTGATGAAATAATTTAAAAATTAAGCCTGATTTAGTATTGAAAGCCTTCCTGAATCAAAAACAGATTTGATCATTGCATTGGCACTTCAGTCCAAGATTGGTTCCAAAAATTATTTGGAAGCTTGCCAAAAATGACGCATGCCCATTTGCAAAACAAATGTGCCTTGATTTTTTAATTTTTTCAGGCAATATTTTATTTAATATTATTGATATTAAGTCACGGAAACACTGCAACCGAGGTTAGTCATACATTAATAAGTTTATTGATATGCATAATATTTAAATTTAATGAAAATAACCAATTATTAGCCGTTTCTGCCATTGTATACGCTTTTGATACTTTCCAGATGATATTAAAATAGTTTCCAAGGGTTTTGTGGCATATAATATCATTTTTCTGAAATCCCATACAAAATTATATGTAATGCTTGTCAATCACCCTTATCAGACCTACTTAAAATGAACTAAAACGCTTTTAAGGGCTGATCGGCAAAAAAATTACAAGTTTTAGCAAAATATTTTTAATATTTTTATGTGAACTTGATATGTCATATACATCATTAGAAAGCCCATTGCATGCTGATTCTAATGATATATAATTCGTTAAATAATATCGAAAATAAAATATGAAATTTTGATAATTTGTAAAATCACGAAAATCAATGTTGCTCGTTTCAGGAATTGTCAGTCGCAAACGTCCATGACGGGTCCGCAGCTCATCTTCATTGCATATAAGGTTGGTAAATATCTTTGTTAATCTTTATGACATATCATATTAGTCACGGGAATTTTATAGAACCCAAAATGAGCTAAAACGCTGCTCAGACCGATTCGCGAAAAATTATATGTTTTAGCAATATGTTATTAATATCTGTATGACAACTTGATATGTCATATACATCATTAGAAAGCCCATTTTATGCTGATTCTAATGATATATAAATCATTTAATTTCAGGGAAAATGAACGTAGAATTTTCAAGATTTGAAAAATTGTAGAAAAATTGATGACGACGAAATGTTGACGAAAAAGAAAAAGCTCAGACTTGCATGTTCCACTTGAAGGTCGATGTAGATTGTGATAATTATAATAGTTTATATATAAATATTTATTTTTCTTTAGAGACCACACATAAAAACTGGTATTAAATATTTATTAATAAAACAAATAGGTATAAATTATAAAATTAAATATGTATGCATTTGCGAATTCGTTCCTTCTATTAGCATTCATCCGTATAGGATTTACCAATTCCTTATTCCTCTGTTCGTTTTTACCAACACTGACTGTTCCTAATCTCACGGACGTTTGCGACTGACAATTCCTGAAACGAGCAACATTGATTTTCGTGATTTTACAAATTATCAAAATTTCATATTTTATTTTCGATATTATTAAACGAATTATATATCATTAGAATCAGCATACAATGGGCTTTCTAATGATGTATATGACATATCAAGTTCACATAAAAATATTGGAAATATTTTGCTAAAACTTGTAATTTTTCGTGAATCGGTCTGAGCAGCGTTTTAGCTCATTTTCGCTTATATAAAATTCCCGTGATTAATATGATATGTCATAAAGATTAACAAAGATATTTACCAACCTTATATGCAATGAAGATGAGCTGCGGACCCGTCATGGACGTTTGCGACTGACAATTCCTGAAACGAGCAACATTGATTTTCGTGATTTTACAAATTATCAAAATTTCATATTTTATTTTCGATATTATTAAACGAATTATATATCATTAGAATCAGCATGCAATGGGCTTTCTAATGATGTATATGACATATCAAGTTCACATAAAAATATTAAAAATATTTTGCTAAAACTTGTAATTTTTTTCCGATCAGCCCTTAGCAGCGTTTCAGTTCATTTTAAGTAGGTCTGCTAAGGGTGATTGACAAACATTACATATAATTTTGTATGGAATTTCAGAAAAATGATATTATATGCCACAAAACCCTTGGAAACTATTTTAATATCATCTGGAAAGTATCAAAAGCGTATACAATGTCAGAAATGGCTAATAATTGGTTAATTTGAATTAATTTCAATATTATTTATATCAATAAACTTATTAATGTAATAACTAACCTCTGTCCAAGTTTCTCCGTAATGAAATATAGCAATATAGCTATAAATAATAACACATAAAAAATTGTCTAAAAAAATTTAAAAAATATAAGGCACACTTGTTCTGCAAAATGGCGTGCAATCTTTTGCGAATTATTTTGTTTTTTGTTCCGCCTTCAAATTTATTTTTTTAAAAATTGGGACATCGTTTTCCATTGTTTTGACCTGAAGTGCATTGGCATTATTTTACAATTATTATTAAATTTATTGAAAATCATAGGAAAAAATTATGTCTGTTTTTAATCCGTGTTTAATCCGAAATTTCATTTATTTTTCTCAAAATTTAATTTCTCCTATAGGAGCTCCTACTAAACGCTCTGTTTCATTTGGTCAGTATGCTAATCAAGCCATAAGAAATAAAAATTTTTATCAAAATCTGAGAACTCGATCGACAACACTTTCCTTGTAAGCACAAAAGTACGCTAAGGAAACATGCATTGATATAGTATTAATAAAACGAGCTCTTGTTCATTATTTGAGCAATACGTGGGATAATAGTCTATATAAATTATAGCGAACACTTAAGATACATTTTTTGCAAAAGTTAATTTAACTGAGAAGCTTTTGTCTTACACTAAATACTTATTTCTAAATACCTACGCACGACAAATGAAAATGATAATTTTACAGTATTTAAAATTTTTTTACACTGGTGAATCCCAACACGTCGGTTAAGAACAAAACGCGTTTCGGCCACGAGAGAAATCTTAAAAACATCGATTTTAAGTATTCAGAAGAAGGCTAAGAGCGAAGAAATATGTTTACTGCAGTTGTATACAGTAAATTTACTGTATACAAAATAGTTGAAACATTTAAGCGTACTGAAAATGTTTTTTAAAAATACCAAAATTAATTTAAAAATCCTATTATTTCCATTTTAATTTATTTAAATAACCTTGGCTCTGATGAGAATGAAAATAGTTTCGTTTTTATATCATTAGACTTTAATTTTGTTCTATATTTTATTTCAATTGTCGCGAGAAAGCCTGGGCTGCCAAGATTCGAATAATTATTTTTAGATTTTTTTTTTCGAAATTTTAGATTTAAATGACTTTTCTGAAGTCCTGTTTTTGCTAATTCATTTTTTTAAAAGTAGTGCCTACGATATTTAATAATGCTTATTCCGTTGTTCATAATTCGACGGGTACATGAAGCCCCCTACGCTCGATAAATAAAAATGAAAAAAATTCCAATATTCAAGCGTGACATATAAATTTCCACATCTATAATTATAAACAAATTAGCACGCTTGCTGAAACGACAATTCCCAACCTATTTATCGCGTACACGTAATAAACATTATAGACTATTTTTCACGTTAATTTGATTTTGTTAGCGGAAAATCATATCATCGTCAAATTTAATAGTTTTATTTTGGCGTCGTAGTGCATAAAATTTTAAATTTACAACATATTTAAAGATGATTAGATTCGAGCCAATTTACTAACAAGGAGCTCATTGTTAAAGTTTCTAGTATAATATAATAATTAAAGGAGAACATATGAATATATAAACCACCGTAAAAATGTAATGTTCAACTGAACCCGAAGGTAATCATCGAACAATATAATAAATTTGAAAATAGGCCTAATCAAAACTAGTTTATTTATATCTTGCTTGTTGACAATTTGGTTTTCCTCCCCTTCAATCCAAAATCATTCTTTCTTCTTCCTACTTCTCTTGTGTGTTTTTACTAAAAGTCATGGTTGTGGTCTTATCTGTGTTTTGGTTTCATATTCACGTGAAAAGCTCCTAACAGTGATTAGTGAGGAATCTTTCTTATCGATTATGATTTTATTTGTCCTCTATATAAAATACCAATTGGAATGGTTATATATCGCATTCGTTCGGTCTTGTGTGTCTGCCTAGACTAGATACATTCATGCTAGATGGAAAAGCTTCGAATCGATGAGCCGAGAGAAATAAACAAAATTTTGTTTTGTTTTTATTTATTTCTTTCCATTTTCTCATTGCGCCAATTTTTCCACCGAGTGCATCCTTGATAAGCAATGAAAAAGCTTCTTATCTAGGCTGTTTTTGATAACACGGCAACTATTCTATTCTTGCATATTTGCTGTTAAAAATTGTCCTAATTAGGTTCTTTTCATTTTTTTTTTGCTTACAACTGGCGTGATGTTCGACATGACAGAACGATGTCATTCCTTGTCTTATTTTTGCCATAACCAATTTTGAATCGTTTCAGATGATGTTGCGCAGGCTTTCAGCATCGACAAGGTTTGAGTGAATGATTCAACTGTGGATCCATGTAGTGTTGCAGGACTATAAATTCAACACGCGCGGCGACAAGCGGTGGAAGCAATGAGCCGAATCTGACGGATCCGAAGATGTTGGCTCTTCATAAGTTGTATAGACCAGAGAGAGTGACGCCGTCGAAGAGGGGAATCGATTTGTTGAAGACCCCTGGTTTGAATAAGGTAATTTTAATTGTTACATGGAACTAGAATTAATATTTCAATCAGTTTTTTATGGTAATAACGTCTTATATAAATAGAAAAATTTGTTTATTTAATTATAAACAATGAAATATATTATAGAATCAATATATTGACACGTTTTGTATGGTACACACGTTAGTTGAAAACGTAAAATTTATTATATCATTTTGTATGGATTTGGTGTAATATTTCAACAATAAAAATTTGAAGAAATTATCAATATTAGACTTTTTGTTATTTTTAGTATTTCACGCAGACATTTAAAATACGAAATTTGAAAATTTTAATTATCATGACAAAAATCCCAAAATTGAAACATTTCCGAGAAGATTAGCATGGCTGATTAAGTGCGCGTGAAGGCGAATCGGAATTCTAATGGCCAGCCGTATCCGTGAAGATTGGAGCAAGCTCCTCTTTTCTTACTTGATTTTCCGATGTCATTCCGGCTGCGTCGAGATGCGGACCAAATCCCTCCAGAGTGTTCGGCTTCGTCTTACCAATGTTGACCAAGACGTCTTCTCCTCGAGAATACCGATTCTTCTCCGTGTTGCCCTCGTGGTAGACTTCTCGTGGACGAATTTCGCGACCCAGAGCTTGACTGTTTCCGACAACCTTCCCTTGGGTCTCCCCCTTGCTCTTGACCAGCCTAGTGGATCCCTTTCTGAAAGAATCCTGCTCCATCTCGTGTCCGAAAGCCTTTCAACATGTCCAGCCCACCTGAGCAGCTTCCTCCGAACTAGCAAATCGATCGAAATTGAGCCTTCCACATAAACACAAAAAATATGAAATATTCTAACAATTATAAGTGAAAATCCCTATGTTTTCAGGGTATGGCATTCTCTCTGCATGAACGTCAATACTTGGGAATTCATGGTCTCTTGCCGCCTGCCTTCATGACAGAAGAACAACAAGCCTACCGTATTATGACTAAGCTTCGTCAGCAACCCGACAATCTTGCCAAGTAATTATGGATCATATAACACTACTAACTTGTTTTTCCACAGGTATATTCAACTAGACAGTCTTCAGGACAGAAATGAGAAGCTTTTCTATCGCGTCCTCTGTGATAATGTTAAGGTAGGAGCTGTCGATTTAGAACAATTTTAACAGAATCGTCTAGGAATTGATGCCAATTGTCTACACGCCGACTGTTGGACAAGCGTGCCAACATTTTGGCTTCATTTATAGAAATCCTAAGTAAATTTGTAAAAGGGTTCAGTTAGTATCATGATTGTTTGTAGGGGATTGTATGTGACGATTAATGATAACAGCATTAGCAAGATTTATCATATCCTCTCCAATTGGCACACAACGGATGTTCGAGCTATTGTTATAACTGATGGCGAGAGAATTTTGGGATTGGGAGATCTCGGAACGTATGGAATTGGAATTCCTGTAGGTAAATTGGCACTGTATGTGGCGTTAGCTGGAATTAGACCGGAATGGTGTCTGCCGGTTATTTTGGACGTTGGAACTGATAATCCGGTTAGTTTTGCTGATATTTTAACGAGGAGTGAAGAGAATGTGTTTGCAGGAACTTTTGAAGGATCCGTTTTACACGGGCTTGCGACGCAACCGAGTCCGCGGTGAAGAGTATGATACATTGATTGACAATTTTATGAAAGCAGCAACTAAGAGGTGAGATATGAATAGTAGAAGGTTAATTATTCCTTCAACTGACATAATGTAAAAGAAAGAACAGGTATTTTACTACTGAAAAAGTCGATATGTAAACTGACGTGACGGTATTTACGTACTGTCGTGAAATAAAATGTTCTCGGCTCATTTGTCTGCGTCTCGATATTTGATATTTTATTTGACAGTATGAAGCATCGTCTCATAATTTCACAATTCTATTCTATGGTATCGTTTGGACTGAATTAGGAACGTTGAAAAGTTTGCTGTTCTATCTCATCAATTTACATTTAAAATGTACAGTTGTGAGAAAATATTGTCGTGGTGTAGGTTGATGAAAAATTAGGGGTAAAGGAGCATACCGAAAAAAAAAGATGGTCTCGCTTGGACAAGTGTAGATTTAATTTGCAATTTGTTTATTATTTCGCTTTTTTTCATCACAATTTTGTTTTCTCTTACTAAATTGGTTGTTAAATAAACATAATAATAATAGCGAGACCATCTTTTTTTTCGGTATGCTCCTTTACCCCTAATTTTTCATCAACCTACACCACGACAATAAAAACAAAAATTTGATTAAAAAAAAAGAACTACGCGAAACCGGCTGACTTTCGATATTGTTTAATGAGTGAAAAGATCTGAAGTGAGCCACAATATATATCTTTGAATATTTATGGTTTAAGGCCAAAGACAAAGTACAGCAACGTTGGGACACGAACGAATTTTTATATGACACGAACGGTGTCCGTGTTTCAGAATATGAAGGGGAAGGTTGCAACATTTATGTAGAATAATTTAATACATAGCATTATGTAGCTGAAACAACAGCTATCACAGCGAATTAGTCTTAGGTACCTAAGCCTAAGCCTTTCATCTGAAGATATGTTTCGTGTCCCAACGTTCGTGTACTTTGTCTATGGCCTGGTTTAAAACTCTGATTCCCTACGATACCATGGTTTTTGTATAGCATGTCAAAAAATAGAAATTATGTGTAATTTCTCGGAAATAATCATGAAGGGTGTGGAAATTGATTTATTCTTTATATGGCATAATTTCCCAGAATTTAATTTTTATTTGCAAGCCAGGAAAACTACATTTTTCGGGTTTTAAATTTCCATGCAATAATTACGAGGTTCAATTGATTCGCCTTAGCGCCATTTTAAGAGTTTCGCTGTTTTATTACTATAATTTCCAGATTCGGAAGAGACACGTTGATCCAATTCGAAGACTTTGGAAACCAGAATGCCTACCGATTGTTGGACCGATACAAGGGTGAATATTGCATGTTCAACGACGACATCCAAGGAACGGCGGCTGTCGTCGTCGCTGGACTTCTCGCCTCAACGAGAGTAACGAAGAAGAAGCTCTCGCAGGAAAAGATTGTCTTCTTGGGAGCTGGAGGCGCCGCGACCGGAGTTGCGGAAATGTGCGTGAAGCAGATGATTGATGAAGGACTAACAGAACAGGTTTTTAGTAGCGATTGAAATTGTATTGATGATTTGCTTAGGAAGCGTGCGATCGAATTTATATGGTTGATATTGATGGATTGATAACGAAGAACAGAGTTAAAACGCTCGGCGAGAGACATATTCGATATGCTAAAGACTTGCCGGACACCAAGAACTTGCTTGAGGTTGTGAAGACTGTCAAACCGGGAGCACTTATAGGTTTGGCAAAATATTTGAGGAATGGTGGATTTAAAAAAAAATTTTTAAGGAGCCTCGACTGTGGCTGGAGCATTCACAGAGGAGATTATTAAGGAAATGGCCAGAATTAACCCAAGACCAATCATCTTTGCCCTTTCGAACCCGACGAGCAAGGCTGAATGCACAGCGGAGACGGCTTATCGCTGCACAAATGTCTGTATTTAGCTCTTGCTGGGATTTTCGTGAATGCTCCGTCTTTAGGGAAAGGTTCTATTCGCATCTGGATCGCCATTTGATAATGTAGAAATGGACGGAAAGATCTACAAACCAGGTCAAGGAAACAATGCTTACATCTTCCCTGGTGTCGCCCTCGGAGCTGTTTTGTTCAGAACTAAGAGCGTACCAGACAAACTGTTCCTTCTCGCTGCAAGGGTATCAGTATTTATGATAATGTCTATTATAAAGGAATTTTTGTTTAGATTGTCGCTGAGAATGTATCTGAAAAATCACTCTCTAACTACTCGCGAGTATACCCGAGACTTAAAGATATCCGCGAGCTGTCAGTGAAGATCGCCGTCGAGGTTGGCGAGTATGCTTACAAACACGACTTGGCAACACTTCACCCGAAACCGGAAGATATGGAAATGTTCATCAGACAGAATTTGTATAGTGTGGAATATGATGATTTGATCAACAATTCGTACGAATGGCCAACAAAGGACTCGAAGCACGGATTCCCGGTGCCGGTCTTGAGAAGAACGTCAATGGATGATGAATAGATTGAAGGAATGCAATGATTATATTAATTTGTTTCGCAGCTAAATTCATAAATAATAATTGTATCTATCATCTTTTCATTTTTTGTTTCGGTAGACTAGTCCTTGGATGATAATTATCATGAAAAACTACCTTTTGGTGTGAAAGGGTGGTCTAGTTTTAATGTTTTCACCTTACGTGTATAGCATAATGATTGTTTTAATTTTTGTTAGACATTATTTATTTAACATTTACTTACTTGTGGTTTTAACTCATTAATTAATGGCATTGTTTTAGTGAAAAGGAGGAATAAACTTATGTACTTTAAAAAGATAAAAAAATAATATTAATGGATGTGAGCACCCGAAAATGATTTTTAATGAAATTGGATAAAACACAATGTACGTGATTTTTCGTAATTATGTAATGCAGAATTTACGTCATCAATGTACTCCACTAAAATTTCAATTAATAATTGGAAGAAAAGAAGATAAACTGAATTCTGATTTACTCACACATTGCAAGAAAAAGCTCTTAAATCTTAACCTAAATTGTGTTTAATTGATGAAAAAAGAATTAGTGATGTTAAACCGGTAACAAGAACCAGAATCGAACTAAATATTTAAGTTTTGTCGTCAAATAAAATGTTATCTTCTTTATTTCTCTCCTCTCTTTTGGAATGTCATTGATTTCACGACAGTACGCAAATTTTATCACGTTGTTTACAGCATTGCTTCTTAAGAAGAAGCGCTTATTTTTTTCGATTTCGAGTGAGAGTAAAAACACACGAATGACGAGGATCGAACTGTGGCGTTGACGTGACTGTGTTTACGTATTGTCGTATAGAATGCTCACTTATTTTATATTTTTTCTTATTTCTCTTAATATTGTTAAAATTTTTAAATTAAATATATCGTAATATTGATAAAATTCATTAATTTGATGATCAATTGGACATTTAATCGCTAAAAACTAATCGAAATAAGAAAAATAGTTCGAAACAATACAAAATATGTTTGCATTTTATTTTACGACTATACGTAAACACAGTCACGTCTACACCACGGTTCGTTACTCGTCATTCGTGTGTGTTTACTCTCACTTCTGGTCTGGCCGTGGACTAGGTTTCACTTATGGAATTCTTCTTACGTTTTATAATTCAAAATAAAAATTTAATTTTCTTTAACTGAAAACTTTCAGTCAATGTGAAATGGACGTGAAAAAAGTAACTGTGCGCGTTCCCATGAACATTGCACTTATCAAGTATTGGGGAAAGCGAAATGAGGTATTTTCTAAATTAAATTTTTCTTAAAAAATGAAAATAATAATTAAGCACAATATTACCAGGAACTAATCCTACCACTGAATGACTCAATATCGCTGACAGTTGATGATCTGTACGCGACGACAACTATTGAAATAATTGAACAGCAAACGCAGCACTCGGTATGTGTTATATTTTGCTCATGGAACTGATTAGTCTCGAATTGTAGGTGTCGATTAATGGAAAGGCGATTGACTTGAGTTCGAATAAACGATATGAGAGGGTTTTTAACGAAGCTATCAGATTGATGAGGAAGCGGATGGTGGATGAATCGAAGTTGGTTACATATCATTTTAAGGTAACGATTACGGCACTACAATGTTTGATATCGTGAAGAATGAAGAAACTTTGAAATATTTAGATTTTAGAGCTTAAAACTTATAAATTATTGCTTACGTGCAATTAGCAATTACATCTATTTTTTTCAGGTGTCATCGGTTACAAACTTTCCCGTTGCCGCAGGTCTTGCCTCATCTGCTGCCGGATTCGCGGCAATCGGTTTTGCTCTACAACAACTTTTATCTCTTGATGATTTGCAAGCAAATCGCTTAGCCCGAATTGGCTCTGGAAGTGCATGCCGAAGCATGTACGGAGGCTTGGTTCATTGGAGAAAAGGAAACGAGGAAAGCGGGAGTGATTGTTTCTCTCAAGTGAGGCAAATATTTCCTGTCAATTTTCAATAGCCTTATTTAAGCAAGTTTCAACAAACTCGTGGAGTCTCAAATGCATAATTTTCGTATTCAACGATGGAGAGAAGAAAGTTGGTAGTAGTGTTGGCATGCGGCGCTCAGCTGCCACCTCGGAACTCCTAAAACATCGAATTGAGCACCTCGTTGACGAGCGCATCGCTGGAATCAAGAAAGCTTATGAAGCTCAGGATTTTGACGCATTCGCCGAGCTCATAATGAAGGACAGCAATCAGTTCCACGCGATTTGCCTCGATACCCATCCACCTATCAACTACCTGACGGAATCTTCGTGGAAACTCATCGAATGCGTGCACGAATTCAACGACAAATCAGCGAATGGGCGTAAAGCCGCCTACACGTTTGACGCGGGACCGAACGCCTGTGTTATTGTTCGCGAGCAGCACGTGTCCGAGTTTCTTGAGCATGCGGCCAGCTTTGTCGATACCACGAATGGCGAAATCAGCCCGTCGGGTGATAGCCGAGCTCACAAGGCCTCAAAGCTCATAGTTAGCTCAATGGGAGCAGCACCGATTGTTTTAGAATAGGAGATTATTGTTTGTTTTGTTTTTGTTTTAGTTTTATTATAAAATAAATTACAAGATATTATATACATGATGGGACGGAATGGACTGATAAGACGATTATGTTAATGATATTAGAGCGGTACATTCCGATTATGCGTGAAAGTGCGTATGGCAGAAATTAGTAATAATAATAATACAATAGATCAAGTGAATTTTTGGTAAGTTAGTGAACATTGAAAATGGATAACGAGTTATTATATATATCTGGGTCCTTTGCCATTGGTATGATAATAATAATAATGAAAGACGACAGTTAGATAATCGTTTTACAACCATGAAAGAGATGTGGTAATTGAAATCTAGAAAAAAAAAACAAATGAACAAGGAAGAAAAACAACAATGAGATGATTTGTTCTATTTCTTCTTGAGACTCCGCCGTTTCTTTGGAATTTCGTCTTGGGCGGATGGAAGAAGATCGGCAAGCCACGTGTCTGCCTCAACAGACGTGTGACTGCGCAGTCGTGGATGTTGCGGCTTTTGATGAGCGCTGTCAGCGTAGTCGAACGAGTGCTGAAAATTATACATTTTGTTGTGAAATATTTATTTGATGATTACACTGGGATTCGATTGGAAGGCGGCCGAACGCAGCTGTTTCAGCGATTTGCGGCGAACATGCTGTTGCTGCTGTGGTGAGTCATCGCTGGAGTTGTTCTTTCCAATGCTCTGTAAATCAACGACAGTTTCGCAAAGAATTCTAAATATATCAGGGGAATGATCTAGATGATTTGTGAATCCCTGACAAGAAGGAGAATCAAAAACAAATCGCAAAATCATTCATCTGGTGGATCAGTTTTAATCGAGAGCTCACAAGAAGAGAACAGTCCGATGCTTCATGGCAATCAGAAGCTCTGCAATTCTATGGGATTCAAACTACGTCAAGGACTAGAGAATTGGTGCGGTTCGTCAAAATTTTCTACGTAATTATCAGGGTTGCACGGAAATCGAAAAAATCGATTTTTTTTTCAAACGGAAGGCGAAAAACGGAAATGGAAATTATTTTTCAAACGGAAGATGGAATTCCGTGCAACCCTGGTAATTATTCTAAACTACCCAACGAATTGCAATTTTGCAAAACTTGAACAAATTTTAAATGGACTACCTTGAACGGTACACGCTGTGCATCTTGCTCCATGACAGGCGACGGCGTCGGCTTATCGATAGACTTGGTTGAGCGTTTCGATGACGACGTAGGCGATAAGAACCACTCGCTCCGGCTCTTCATCCTCTTCGCTTGATTCTCGTGCACATACTGAAGATAGGAGAGTGAGCGATCGCCAGCACACGCCGTCACTGGTCGAATGATGTCGAGTTCAATGTCATCGAGGTCTGAAGTGGCCTCCAGAAGCACCTTAAAGATCAATGTTGATTATTGGAACATAAAGCGATTCGGAAAAACCTCTCCGACGCTAGCGCTCAGCCGACTGTTAATCTTGGCCAACGGCTTCGACGGCTTCTTCGTTCTCGCTGGTTCTTCATGATGGGAGAAGCAACCTGAATATATATTTATTAGTTCGTGGTGCGCTTATTTTTCTGGCCAACATCTTCTTGGTAGATTTGATTTATTCGAACAAACATTAAAATAACATTAAATACAGAATATGGAATCAGCAAAAGGGAAGAATGGGCCAACATTTCGAGATAATATTAATTAATTAATGTTACGACAAAACACACGTATCAATGAGATGAAGATGTACAATTTCAATGGTTAATTTTGTTTTTTTTGTGAAATGACAATAGGGGAATGAAAAAAAACATGACAATGAACTATGAAACATTTAATGAGCAAATTGTTTAGTAACACAATAGGAATTGGGGATGGTTGCTTTCAGTTTGATGGGTTGAGTGAGGTAAGTGAATTTTTGTATGTGGGGGATCAGTTTTTGAGAAACGTCTGTTTAAACCATCTTTTTGCAGTTCGTTACAGACTAAATCTCGCAAGCCACATTTTTTGAATTCAAAAAATAGATTTGACACGCAAATTGAAAACTTTCAAAACCTATTGTAAATTCGTCGCATTCTGATAATTAGCTTTTCAATGAATATAACTGGAAGATAATAGTTATTAAAATGTTCAATGAAAGACGATCGTCCAATAAGCATAACCATATTTTAAAATTGATACCTTTCAAATCTAGTGAAATGATTCAGAAATCTCCATTAGGGCTGCACGCCAATTGGTACAATAATAAAATGAGCTCAGTAAACGTACTTAAATTTACATTTTTGGTAAGATATTCATATTTTAATAGTAAATTGATAACAATTATTTCTAAACGATGTAAACTTTAACTTTAAAATACGCTTAAAAATAAATCACTATTTATACTTGGCGTGCAGCCAGCGTATCTAGAAATTTCACGTAAATTTTCAAATCACTATTTCAGAGTTGCTTGAGTCGATTTACTTTGCCTACTTCTTTAATTATAGAGAACAAAAATATCGAAAAATGAACAAAAATTAGAATATCGCGCCACAATCAGAGCATGCATAAAACTTTACGCCATATCACGTACCACATTTTAGCGGGACCATCAAACTGAAAGATAAAAAACCGAAAAAACAAACAATTCAATTAAGATAATTATACAACAATTCGTTAACAAATCATCTAGACAACAACACATCCAATGAAAACACACGCACGCACATGTCAAAACTCGCAGCTAACCGACGTGCGCAGGTCAATGGGATTGGCCTCGACGACGGCAATCGACACGCTGCGCTTCGGATGATCGGTGGTGTGAGTGAGCGCGTGGCGGTTGGCTTTCAGCGAACACACGCGCATCATCATTCCGCCGCCGAAGCGCGCCTGCGGCGGTGCCGATTGCGGCGCCGTCTCGGTTTGCGCTTCCGCCGCCATTGCCGATGAAGCCGATGTGGACGAGGTGCCGTCTGTCGTCAGATGGAGCGCCGCCATCGAGTAGGCGTTGGCGCACGTCGCCGCCAGTGTGCAAAACTCGTCGCCACGTGCACGACGATCTGAACCAAGTTAGAACATATCAACACGTTTTCAATTCTTCGATGAGTTTATCTTTCTGCATCTGCGTGAAATTGGTGAGTAACAAACGAGAGGGATGCGATGTCCCTCCCATCTTTGGGTGCAAATAAATAAACAAACAAAAAACATGCAATCAGCCGAGCGAACGAACGAGGAAAAAATAAAGTGAGCTTGGTGTGAACCGAAAAAATACCAACAGTAACAAGAACAACAACAAATAAATAAATAAACATTTTATTCGAAAATTAAACAAAAAGCACTCATCAATTATACATATTCAGGTAAAAAAAAAGGTACAAAATTGATAAAAGTAATGTAAACATTCAATTTGAGACCATTCCAATTTTCCATTTGAAAGATATAAATATTCCTTAATTCTAATCAGCTCGTAATTAACAAAAATTTAAAGGTAAACAACCACCAAATCATGAGCTAATCAATTTTCGAATAATTTTCATGCACAAAAACAAAAGATAAACCGCACCAAAAACAAACGAGGTTTTCTGGGACACAACTTCATAAATAAACAACAACAAAAATTGATAATTACCCGCATTCGACAAAATTATATATAAAACACATTTACATATAATTGATTAAACCAGCATTTTCAGTTTGTGTGTATGTGTGTTTGTGATTTAAGGTGAGTTTAGTTTAATTACATTTGTTAATTAGTTAATAAATTAGTTAGAAACTCAATGTTAGTACAAAAGAGCAAGGTTATGGTGATCATCATGCACACCTCATGTAAACGTGCATGATAGACAATTCTCCAAGTTATTAAATAAATAATTATTAATAATAAATAATGAAATAAGCAAAATTGTGTATCATCTAAAGTTCTCGTTCGTTCCTATCAAATTCTACCAAGCATCTAATTCTTCAAAGAAAAAATTGAGAAACCATAAAAGAAGTGTGGAAATCATTCAAAAATAGCACATTTAAAATTGCACAAAAAACAGTAATGATTGGTTTCATCCATGTGATGTTTTTGTTGTTTTAAAATTCAGACTCACTCGATGGATTGTGGAACGTAAACATTCGATTCTCGTCTATGCGCAGTGTTCGACCCGTATATCTAGCGTAGTATTCATAGCATTCACGTGGAAATAACCGCGTGTCGCCGAATGAGCAAATTATCGAGCAAACAATGTTTGATGCCGTTTTGAATCTTTGTAAATCCTCCACCCGTGCCTGAAATACATTGATTCAGCAAGAAGTTTCATTAAATCTTTTTTCAAGGAAAACGGAAAGAGAAAAACCAAGTACTAAACATGGAAATAAACGTAACTTTTGTCGTATTTTTCGACATCTTCGCAGTAGACTTTAACATATAGAAAGACAAGTTGTACTGATTTTACATAACTAACAAAAATAAATCTTGATATCCTTTACTTGAATAATAAATAATAGTTTTATATCCTTCTACACTTCTACCCTATTTTAAGAATAATATTCATGTGATGAAAATACCGGTCCCGTTTCAACATTCAAACAGTTTTAATATTTTTTGTCAATACATTCATAATTTGAATGCATGTAAATCACAAAAATTATCTAAAGTTATTCATACCATATAAAATGATTCATTTCATAATCACAAAAGTTTAAAAAAGCTTCAATAAATGACTCATTAAAGTATAATGGTTAAGAACACCGAAAATGAGCCATTATTAGTACTAGTATCTATAATAATAATACATTTTTTATATATTTCTCATTGTTTCTTTATGAATTAACAGCTAGTAAAGAAATGAAAAGGAGAATATATTCCATCCACACGACAAATGAACATGAAGACTATCTAAAGTTTTAAGGTACCTTGTATATTCTCACGCACGCCAAATGAAAACGGTTTTTTTGCAATATTTGAACGAATTTTATTAATTTTCACGTACAAGACTAATTTTATCGTAAATTGTATAAGCTTTTTAAAAAATACCTCTGGCGCCTTAAATTTATACGAAATTTAGGATTTAAGTGAGATTTCCAATTACTTATTTCTACAATTTAATTTTACGTATAACACACATGTCTACAATTTAACTAATACCTTTATTTTAAAGAAAATATTACAAATATCTTTCCTGGACCCTTATTTATTCTATCTCACTGTGAGTGCAGTCCCATAGTCATCTTATACATATATAATTATACGGATTCCTAAACGTCCTAAGCAACAATCACACATCATAAAGACAGAATTCTATGATAATTATTACTGTAGATCGATATACCATTTTTCATTAAAAACTATTATTGTGGCTTAGCCAGCATTAAAGCTCCAATTCTTCTCTACATCTTCGAAAATTCCGAAAAAGATACTCTTACACAAAACTACAAGACTCATTCAAATTATTAAACAAATCAAATCTTTAATTTAAAAAACTCTACTGAACGATTATTTCCCGTTCGCTTTTCAACTATTCATCATTTCACAAACAACAATAATCATTCCATTGATTTCCATTAAGAATCAGGTCACTCGTTCCTCACCTGTCTTCCATCATGTATACACGTGTGGAACAATGACGGCGCAACTGATATTGCGATTGCGTTTGGATTCATACTGTTCGCGTGTCCATCAGACGCGTCGGCAACTATTTTAAACGTGCCAAATAATAAAACTAGTAAATGCTGCGACCCAAGCGGCAATGATCCGAATATCCTATAATAATGCCCGCCATTTATACAACGATTTGCAGCAATTTGTTACCTATAGAAAACCTGTCGTTGTTTATCCGTGTCTGCTCCGCCATTTTTCGTGCTATTAAACAATGCTTCCTCATTTTCTCGGCCAAATATACCTCCAGGTAATTTTGCAAGAAATTTCTGCAAATTTTCCAATAAACTATTTTTACTAATTAGTTAATATATTGATTTTATTATCAAGAAGATGACAACGACTTAAATTTATGAAACTACAAAATTTAACTTTATACTACGTATTAATAGAAATAACCATTTTTCAATGGTTTCTCTTAATTTTCCATATAGAGATGTCATAAATATAAATAACTGTCTAAAATTGCCTTATGTCAATAAAACGGTAGTAAGCCTTAACTGAACAACCGTTCAGTTGCTTAACTCAACTATTCAATTTCTACATAACCATGTTCAATTATCTCTCAATAAACTTGATAATTCTTACCTTAATAACAGAAGCAGCTGTATATACCGTAAAGTTTTCAATATTCACAAGCCTACCATGTTGCATAATTTGTGACAATTTCCGAACCTACAGAAAAACAAAACCAGAATCTCCAATTCAAAATCTCATTCTCCAAACCTGTGCTTGATTTCCAGGAGCCCTCCAAATGTCCTTTTTCGACGGACCGTCCTTATTCACCTTCAACAATAACATGAGCAGCGTGGCAGGAATATCATGTGCAAACGCTTCATTGATCGGCACACCAAATTTCACTCTTAAACCCAGAGCTAATCACTTTATATCCATATTTCGCTTACTTTTCAATCCTTCCTCTATAGCGATGGTCGTCCGACGAGCCGCACAGCACCATACTATAACTGGCTACTGTCATGGCGCTGCGACGTGGCGGGTATTGCGCAGGCCCGTGCTGCCAACTACTCGTCGACGACGAAACGCTTGCCAACGTCGCTACACTAATTTTCGACACCCGCCAATCTGAAAACAATTCAATTCTGTCAAAAAAAAAAACGTAATTTTATAATATATCAATCGATTAAATCAAGCGCGGGATTCTAATAACAATTAATATTATAAAACAGATACAAACACACACAATAATCAAGTGGGAGCGATTGAAACGGCAGATTAAAATCCGCGGCGAGAATATAAGCAAATAATCATTGAATCGAACAAATCGCAGACCCAACCGCTTCCGTATGTTTTCAATTTCTCTTCTCGGTTTTACACCAATCAATTTTAATCATGTTTTCCCTATTGAATGATTTCACCAAAAAAAATATACAAAGTGCAAAAATTGGCAAAGACTTCGAAATTCGAGCGAAACTAATTTATAAAAAATTAAAACATTCAATAAATATAATAAACAAAGCGAAAAATAAACATCTTCTAACAGCTACGTATTGTCGTCAAATTAAATATATACCTCATTAGAAATAAATTGGATGTTATTAAATCTAGGAAAAGCGGAAATTGCTCCCGTCGGAAAATAAAATGCATTTCTGCAAAAAACACGGATTATTACACCATTTCATTTTAAATTTCGATTATTTTATTTTTATAAAAAAACTTTTGAAAAATCAAAGATCTCAAAGGAATCGAACCAACATAGATTTTTCGTGAACCAAATCCTTTACCGGGTATGCTACGCATCCTCCTATGCTTAAATTAATTAATCCGTTGAAGTTTGAGAAAGTATTTTAAATTCTATGGTGTAATAATCCGTGATTTCTTTTGCAGAAATGGATTTTATTTTCCGACGGGAGCAATTTCCGCTTTTCCTAGATTTAATAACATCCCAAAAATTGGCAAAGACTTCGAAATTCGAGCGAAACTAATTTATAAAAAATTAAAACATTCAATAAATATATTATTCATTTCAGAGATCGATGCCTAATGGAAGAGGAAAATTTTAGGGGCGGGGCAAAGGTCTTGTTTAGGCAGCCACACGGCCATTAAGGCCATCACGTCTCTTCGTCTTTTATTTGTCATCAATATTTTTATTTCATCCATTTTCATTTTTAAATTAAACTTTTCATTTCTTGTCATCAAAAAATAGATAACAGAAATTGATGAGAAACAAATGAGGAAGAGACGTGATGGCCTTAATGGCCGTGTGGATGCCTAAACAAGACCTTTGCCCCGCCCCTAAAATTTTCCTCTTCCATTAGGCATCGATCTCTGAAATGAATAATAATAAACAAAGCGAAAAATAAACATCCGCAATTGTTCGTAAAATCTAACAGCTACGTATTGTCGTCAAATTAAATATATACCTCAGAAATAAATTAAGCAAATTAAATAACCGGTAAAGAATATAGAATAGGTACAAGATGGATATAAAGTGAAAACTAAACTTTTAAACACCTTACAAAAACCGTCAATTCAAAATTTCACATTTTCCAATGAATTAACCAAATTTAAATAACATCCGAGTACTATAATTGGAAGTTTGTTGCTGATTTTCTGTTTTTTACATTAGTTCTTTATGTAATTTCTAAACGCGATTAAATTATTTTAAATAATACAATTAAAATGGCGTGCTACAAATATTTTATAAAAATTATTTTATCAGTTTTGTTTTGCGTTTCAATTCTATTACATGTAATACATTACAAAGTTAGCAATTAAAAGATTTTATATTTATTTATTTATGAATGGGTCTAATATTAATATTAGTCATACTTTCTTTTCAGTCAAACAATTTGTTATAGAATTAGGAAACATCAAAACACCAAAATTCTGGTTTCAATTCATAAATAATCCAAATTCATAATCAATTTTGCAGAGAGTAAAATTACGTCGCTAAAAATCGCTCATTAATTAACGTCAAAATACTCGCCAATATTTAACTAACAAAAATGGGTGTTATCTAGGATGAGCGGAAATTGCTCCCGTCGGAAAATAAAATGCATTTCTGCAATAAAAAAATCACGGATTATTACACCATCTAATTTTAAATTTCGATTCTTTTTTTAATTTTTATTTATAGTCGTCGCCAAATGCGATTACCACCGCAAAATGTGGCGCACTTTTTTAAATATTATTTTTTCATTTAATTTTTATGATTATAATTATTTTCCACAATTATTCCACTATTTAAACAACATCTATAACGTATTCTTCTATTTATTTAAGCTATGACAGTATAGAACTAGCATAAACAAGGAAATAATCATAAAAATTTAAAGAAAAAATAATATTTGAAAAGTGCGCCACATTTTGCGGTGGTAATCGAATTTGGCGACGACTATAAAAAAAAACTAAAAAATCAAAGACCTCAAAGGAATCGAACCAACATATATTTTTCGTGAATCAAATCCTCTACCAGGTATGCTACGCATCCTCTTATGTTTTAATTAATTAATCCGTTGAAGTTTGAGGAAGTATTTTAAATTCTATGGTGTAATAATCCGTGATTTCTTTTGCGGAAATGGATTTTATTTTCCGACGGGAGCAATTTCCGATTTTCCTAGATTTAATAACATCCAAAAAAGGATCGAACCAAAAAAGATCTACCAGGTATTTAACTGTTTTTTTTTAAATGTGAATGCACCAGACATTAGACCAGACTCATCATTAGAAAATTGGAATTTCCATTGAGCGTTAATTGATAGCTTCTATCGGATTTAGACCAAATAATCACAGAAATTTTCATAGTTTAACATAACATCGAAACGCCATTTGGAGAGTACAATGATTAAATGAACAAACTTTAATGAAAATCTTTCACAGGAAAGAAATATAAGGTAAATTCTCTTCTCAAATTAACGATATATCAGGCCTACATGATTCGACTGGAAAAATATCTATAAAACACTTGCACGCCAACTGAAATCGTAAAAATAGGCGCTTAGAAAATCTATAGTCGTCGCCAAATTCGATTACCACCGCAAATTGTCGCGCACTTTTTTTAGATATTATTTTTTCATTTAATTTTTATTATTCTCCAAATTTATTCCATGATTTAAACAACATCTAAAAGATATTCTTCAATTTATTTAAGCAAAAATGGTGTAGAACGAGCATAAACAAGAAAATAATCATAAAAATTAAATAAAAATAATATTTAAAAAAAAAGTGCGCCACATTTTGCGGTGGTAATCGCATTTGGCGACAACTATATAATATCTAAATCTTCGGCAAATTTTTAAAGTTTTTAAGTTAGTTTAACGAAAATCCTACAAAAACAAACTTTCAACTTTAACGTGGTAACTTAGAGTTTAAATAGCGTAAAATAGTGATTTTGGTGAAATTTCTGAAATTTCTGAAATTCGAATAATGAGAGACAATAAATAATGATTCTGATAATTCTCATTAAAATCAATGTAACAATAAAATATCAAAATTAGCATTCCCGCTAATTTAATTCAAAGCGAGACCGATTGATTGGCAAACTTCTAATACGGAATTCCCCTTACGACAACATGGTATAATATCAAACTTGAAATATTGACTTCTGACCGATGAAAAACAAAAAAAAACCCAACTTTATTTAATTTTTAAATTAGTGAACTTGTTTCAAGGCCAATGAAAACAACAAAGTTTTAATCGTCATCAGGACTTTATCGCGACTAAATCTTCGCAAAAGAAAACAAATTTGTAAAAGGTCTTTGCTGAATTTACCACTCAAATAGTAATAGCTCATGATTCTCTTAAAAATCAATGAAATTTATCACAACCATTGTCCAAAAACTTCTCCAAAACACCATCAGAATGAGTCATATAATTCAAAAGAGAACAAAAACTATACAAAAAAGGCAAAACGTGAATGTCGAAGAGCACAAATGCTTGTTTTCGCTAAACGCCAAATTAGTAATTCATTAATCAAAAAAACAAACAAACACATAAAACTTTGATAACAAATTTGGAACATCTCCAACCAAGAACCTCTTTCTCTTTCTTTCAACATCAATAACAACAACAACAACAATGAATGGATATATTCTATTCACTCTCGCCGCGAGACCACAATATAAATTGGCCACATTTATAAAAGTGACTGACATATACACAAATATATATATATATATATATATACAAACACACTCACTCGCATACATACTAACAGGAAAAACACACAAACACATGTACATAAATTGGAGAGAAATAATACGGAAAATGCCATCATCGTCATCATCGCCATTCCATTCTCGTCGTTCGTTCTCAAGTTTCCGAAGGAAGGTGTCAAGTATAAATGAGACGATATGCTTTTTGTATATTTTTCATGACAATTTGGAACGCGGTGATTCTATCGTGGTAATTTTCTGCATTTTCTGATCCAACGTGTACGACAATCGACGTTTGGTGTATGGATACCAGGGTTGCATGGAAATCAATTTTTTTCAAACGGACGACGGAAAACGGAAAATGGAAGATGGAATTCCCTGCAACCCTGATGGATACCATTCACTCCAGGACAGAACATGGGAAAACTGTGTCCCGAATTTGTTGAAAAAACAAAATTCAAAGGCGGAACCTAAGCTTGCATGCCTTTTGGCATAATAAGTGTGCCTTATTTAGACAATTATTATAGTTAATTGCGGACACACTTGAACAGAGCTTAGTTTTTACATTAAAAAACCTCTATTCAAGTGTGACTTCGAATAAATAATATCAAATAAAATAAAGCATGAAAAAAATTGATAAAATCGAGGCACACTATTTTTGCCAAAACGCAAGCCTTCTTCGCTCCGCCTCCAAATGGATTTCTCATGTCCTGGGGTGGATACCATATAATGAAGCGTTTCAACGGAGACCTCAAAAAACATACTCTGATATAGATCAGCCGTAAGAGAAGCGATATCCTATATAGTTAAGAATGTCCCTGACAAATTAATGGTAAGAGTATTCCGGAATTAAAACGTGTAAGCTTTAAATATTAATAGAAATATCAGAAAATGATCATTTTTATTTAGCGAGAACTCCAAGTCGTATAATATGACATTAACACTCCACTGCCAAGAAACCGCATTGCAAAAGACTTTGCAACAATTGAAAATACAACCTCAATTAATGGACCAAAAGAGTCTGCATTGTCAGTAAAAGTGACTTGTAAATATTGAAAATAATAAATTAAAAGGTTGTGTTTGCAATTGGTGCGAAGTCTTTTGCAATACGGCGCGGTTTCGTGGCAGTCTCTTCATGGTTCTACCTCCGCGTGGTGAAGAGTGGTAACCACTCCTCATCATTTAGTTCAATGTGGCCGTCTCATTGAGGAGTGGGCTAACAAGAAATACCAGGGGAAAATACTATACTCTCGAAAAATATATAAGAAATAATTCGATGGATTCAGCCCGGGGCCAAAACCCATCCATGTCAGGATCCCCACGTGGACAGGTTCCCGGGTGTAGTGGAATCGGATTCCTGGAGAAGAAGGTTGCCTGGCCCACCATTGCGAGGCGCAGCCGCGATGATTGGAGAGAGCTGGTCCGCTTCTCTATTAGAGAATGACATACTCCTAAGTATCCTAAGTATCCTAAGTAAGTGTTTGCAATTGGTGCGAAGTATTTTGCAATACGGCGCGGTTTCGTGGCAGTGGAGTGAAGTAATAAATCCAAATCTGTATGTACCCACACTGTTCAACAACTTTCTGAACAACACTATCGCTTTACAAATTCTCCTCAAATAGACTATAAAAAACCAAAATCAATTCACAAAAAAAATCTTTATAAATATATCACAATCACAATCTCGTGACTATATAGAAAAGATAAACTTCTTAAAATTTTACGAAAATGTTTCCTTATAGAATTTCGAAATAATTCCGGATTATTGTCAATTAAAAGGCTTCTATAGCAATACAATTTCATCCAGAAATAAAAGAAGTGGAGTTAATACTTTTTGTTTTACGAGAAAATAATAATTCGGAAAAAATTGAAAAATATATTAGAGAAATTAGGGAATAGTAGTTTCTAGATTTTAACTAAATATTTGTAAAAATAAGCAAGCGTCATTTTTATGTCAAATTATGCACGTTTTTTGAGAGATTTTCAGAATAGTTTTATGGGAATTATATATACGATTTATAAATTAGACAGACAACAATAGAGGGGACGTAAAAATGATTAATATGGTCCAATACTATATTTAAACAAATATACGAGAAAAAAGATTGAAGAATAGAAGGAAATTTTTCAATATACCAAAAAACAAATTATTCCCAGCATTTCTCTTCGGAAAAAAACGAGCCACAATATGACGGAAAAGTTACATAGTCAGCCAGGCGACCTTGCTCTCCAGGATTTCGATTCTCCTTCTTGAGTTTCTGGAGGTGGGTGCACTTCTAATCCCAAAGTTTGATTCGGTCTTGCGTCCATCTTCGATGAACCCACCCCGTCAATCAAATCCTGGTAGACAAAACGACTTGGAATCTATGTCGGCACAAAGAATAAAACTCTTCTACTAAACTGGAGCCGCTTAAACGTTCCTTATCTTATCAGGCACAAAAAAAACAAAATTGCATGCGCACTAACACCTTGAAAATAATAACAAAATAATCTTTTAATTCGCATTATCGATAATATTATTCAAACCCCTTTCCGGGTATTTCTGACGAATAAAGTTTCAAAGTCTTAAAATTACCGAAAATTAGCGTTATGGTACAAAATTGTATTAAAGTATCAAAGTCGTGTTCACTGCGCGGAGAGACCCTTAAAAAGAAAGTTTTGTTCTGTGTCTCTGTTAATCATTGTCTTGTCGCGCTGCGGTTCCTGGTTGGGTTAACATTATCATTGATAAAAGTTATAACACAACGGAGGTTCTTCTTCGGATTAAGTGAAAGCTGCAGCACCCCAAATTGAATAGTTAAGTTGTCAACTCAGAAAAGATTCTCATTTTCCTAATTTCCGCGAAAAGCTCATATTTTTAGATAGTTTAAGGCAGGCTAGATAAAATGACGTATCAAGTTATATGAAAATCATACGTGCAAATTAGTAAGAAAAATTTAAATATTGAAAAATATTCATTTCGATTTGGCGTGCTGCAGAACCACACATAGGAAATAGATCTGCACAACTATAAATATCAGAGATGGGCGGGATGACAGTTTTTAAATTTCGGAATCCGGAAGGCCACCCATCTCTGATAAATATCCTACCCTCCTGGAAAGTCAACGCTACCTATCCGTCCGCCCTAATTTTACTATTAAAAATGATGGGCTGGCGATGCCATCTCAAAGATGGTTTAAAATCATTACAGAATGGGACCCTCGAGGTATAAGCAAAGAAAGACCGACGAAGCGCTGGACGGAATCGATTCGTAAATGGGTGTCCGATTATGTGTACGAAACCCCCACCAGTCGAATAATATAAAGAAGAAGAATAAGAATTCTTGAGAAGAATTGGTCGCTAGACCTGAGCCGCGACGCCTGGAGAGAGATGGTCCGCAACCTTCACGGTTGATACGGGCTAATCAAGTAATCAAGTAAATTGCGCCCATCAATGTCTTACAAACCATTCCCATCCATGCCTCTCAAATCAACTAAAATTCCATTTACGACAAATTAACATCACATTGACGGCATCAAAAACCATCAATACCCGCTGTAACTTGATAAAAACAGGCACAAAATTACAACCAAACCTTGACAATTAAGTGATATAGAAAAAAAAGAAGAAAGCTTTGGTTGATTCAAGTGAACCGTTACGAATAAAACGAAACGCAAACATCAACAAAATTGGAACCAATTCAAACACGCCAAAATTGCCGTGCCGTCATGAAAAGAAATGTCAATTTATAATAACAATAAATAAATAAATAAAAAGGAAAGCAGGAAGGAGAGGAAAATGATAGCAAAAAGGCTAACAAATCAATCAAAGCGTCCCGTGCGCGATTGGATTTCCGGACAACAACGCGCAGAAATTGTTTAGAGGTGAGAAAGTGAAACCGACTTCGCTCACTCATCATCATTAAGTAAAACAAAAACACACAGCACGTTTATTGGAAAAGATGCGACTCCTTGGAAACTGGTTCTGAAGAGGGGAGGAGAATCTATCCGCGAAGAAGAAACCAATGTCAAAACCATTATTATCGAGTTTTTCGTTCTTCGTCAAATAATCGTACTCCCTTCTTCTGTCAGTCACTCAATCTTCGTCTAAAAATAGGCACAATTATGACTATAATTGACGGGAATTGTCTTATGCGTCAGGAAATGATTATTGACGCGTTGAGAAGCGTAAAAACGTTTTGGGAAATTTTATGATGACATCATAATTTGTACAGGAAGCATTAAATGTATTCATTACAGTTCCACGTATGAGAAGGAAGCCAAATTTTAATGCAGCTTCTGAAAGCTTGTCAACCTGTACTTTAGTATTTTCATTAAATCCCGGGATGCAAAAGCTATGAGAAAGACCAAAACGAGTTACACAAAACAGAGAGGGGTCGAGGTTTTTGAAAGCCCGGGATTGAGAACAAATTGAAAATTTCGAGTCCAGTGTACGGGAGAGATTGTCTCCCTACCTCGTCATTTTCATTTGGTGTGCTGCGAGCACTCCAAATTGAATGTTTAAACTGAAAGCTCGGAAAACGTCCTCAGAAATAGTTTTTCGTTCAGAGAAGAAATGTTCTATTAAGTTTAGAATGTGCGTGACAAGTTTACGTGAAAAGTATTCTGAAGTTAATACGGGAAAGCTTATAATATACTTTAAAATATTTGAAAATGCGCATTTCTACATGGCGTGCTGCGAGTATTATTCTTCCAATCGGCGGAATTTATATATATACTAGTGGCCCATATTGGGAATATCAATTTCTGACAAAAATAAGCTTAATAACCTACATACACTTCTATCTTATCAAAACTATGTACACCCTCTAGCTGGCGAAAATGGTTCTAATCTTAAGTCTTCCAAAAATTATTTCTGTCTCAATGACAAGGCAAGGCAAGGCAAGGCAATTATAAGCAGAGAGAATATTGTCCCGTGTATATCATTGTCTTTTGGTACCGGCTATACAAAAATAGACATAAGCTTGAAAGATCTAACACATAATAACAGATTCAAAAATCCAATTGAATCCTGTCGGAAGCAGACAAAACACAATTAATAAGGAGGAAATTAATATTTTGTAGTCAAATAAATCTCGTCAATCCAATTGTTCGCTTAAATTATAGATCAGTCTGCAAATTCTACGCTGAATATGAAGAAAGCACGTGAATAACAGATTTAATATTTCCAATTAAAATTAGTTGTTTTTAAGTTCTAATTTATATATTCAGTAGCGCTATCAGTAAAATATTTCAACATCTTCTAGAAATTGCTTAATCGCGTAAAACAAAAGTATAATCTATTATTTCCTAAAATAAATATTAAAGTAAGGATTATGACATTCAGCTGGCACATACTGAATCCTTATCTATATATTTTATAAATTTCTACACCTACATGCAAACTGAAAATCGCGATTTACACATAATTAAACGTGTTTGATGACGTTCTACGCGAATATTCCTTTTCCGTAAATGTATAACATTAGTCCCAAATTAATTCAAAAATGTTATAAAACAATCTGCGCACGCCAAATGAAATTTGCCATTTCTGGACACCTTATTCTACAATTTTACGTGAATATTCGAACGCGATGAAGTATTTAATATGAAAAACATAGCAGAAACTATCCAGTCCATCAAAAACCTTGCCGCGTTAACTTATACGGGCGCCTTAAATTAACCACGCTGAATCTTTTGCAGTTGACGTGTCTACGCCTTAAATGAGAATCTATCATCTCAATACACGTGTCATAACTTGACTATAAACAATTATTGTCCTTTTCAGAGATCGGTACCTAATGGAAGAGCAAAAAAGAAGAGAAAATGATGGACGGCCACACGGCCACAAACGACTTTTTCGTCAATTCCTCTTCAATGTGTGCTGCCCATTATTTCGAAAAAAAGGCTGTCCAAACGAGAACCTCATTCCATCCTAATTTTTTTCCTCTTCCATTAGGCACCGATCTCTGAAAAGGACAATAAAAATAAAATTGGCTTATAAAAATTATCTATACATTTTTTTCCCATAATTCCACCCCGAATGCCAATATTTTATTGCAGAATAGTGTTTGAATAACAATTGTGACTATAAATTGCAAAAATAAAAACAAATAAAAAAAACAAAAAATAATTTGCCATACAACAATATACAGTTCCCCCAATGCCGTGATACATACATTGAACAAAAGCAATGCGCCTTTAAACCGATACTGTCAATTTATTAAACACGTCATTTTTTTTGTCGCTATTGGTCATGTAAAACTCAATTAAAACAATATTTGAACCCAATATATAGTTTAAATTATATATATATATATATATATAACATAAACAAATAAATAAACAATGTTGTAATAATAAAAAGAAAAGACCAGCAAGATGTAAATAAAGCGAGCAAGGAATGGAAAAATTAATAATTCCAAGAGCATACCATTAACATAATCAAATCCAATATGTTCAAGTATCAATTTGCAACCAAATTCGATTGCACTTGTCAATTAGACAAATTATATAGGTCCCATTTTCATTAATCAATAAAGAGTTGTATAACTCGTCTCCGATAAAACATTTATAAATAGAACTGCAAAAAACAACAACAATAACAGCAACAGCGAGCAGAAGGTCCGATGGAGAATACATAAATCATTGGCAAATAATAATGGCCACATCGGCCTGCAGTAGCCACACCAAACAATATATTATATATATATATATATATACTATTGTTTTTTTTCGCCACTAGATGCATTCCAAATAAAAGCAGCTTCTGCTCGAAATGAGCACAAAATCGATGACTTTTGGTTGGCGTCACCAGCCACTTGCAATTGCTTTTGTGCGTGTGGATTCTTGATTTCTATAACAGCAAAAAAAACGTATAAATAAATAAATTCTGGGAGTCAAATGAGTCAAAATCACGGACACTCTAATTAAACTAATTATTTTATACGTCTCATGGTGTGGGAAACATAGATCTATACTATTATTATTACGACTATTGGTTTTGTTTTTTTTTCCAATTCCTTCTTATGAACTAGTAATAATTAGTAGTCGGAGTCAGTGTGAGAGTAAAATTATTTTAATTGCTGGGAACAACAAAAGACACGCGATCTTAAGGGCTCCAAAATTATAGTTTTGAACGAAAGCTCCGGGTTTGTGTGTGAATATTATAATAAAACGCAATGATGCGAAACAATTGTTAAAACTTGGATAAACTTGTTTTTAAAAAATCTAATAGTTTCTATACGTGGAATATGAGACAAACGATTTTTTCTAAAAAAAAAAAGTGCACTTGTTTCAGAGAGCCCAAAAGTGGCTCCAAACACGACTTACAATAATGGGTTTGGGTGTTTTATAAGAAGAAGAGATGGTAAATTGTAAAATACTAATCAAATTACTATAATATTATTTTGAGAGATCTTACGGATCCTTAAACCCAAATTATGATATAACCGATATTTCTCGAAAAGTGCACTTGTTTCAGAGAGCCCAAAAGTGGCTCCAAACACAGCTTATCATAATGAGTTTGGGTATTTTATAAGAAGAAGAGATGGTAAATTGTAAAATATTCATCAAATTACAATAATATTATTTTGAGAGATCTTACGGATCCTTAAACCCAAATTATGATATAACCGATATTTCTCGAAAAGTGCACTTGTTTCAGAGAGCCCAAAAGTGGCTCCAAACACGACTTACAATAATGGGTTTGGGTATTTTATAAGAAGAAGAGATGGTAAATTGTAAAATATTCATCAAATTACAATAATATTATTTTGAGAGATCTTACGGATCCTTAAACCCAAATTATGATATAACCGATATTTCTCGAAAAGTGCACTTGTTTCAGAGAGCCCAAAAGTGGCTCCAAACACGACTTACAATAATGGGTTTGGGTGTTTTATAAGAAGAAGAGATGGTAAATTGTAAAATACTAATCAAATTACTATAATATTATTTTGAGAGATCTTACGGATCCTTAAACCCAAATTATGATATAACCGATATTTCTCGAAAAGTGCACTTGTTTCAGAGAGCCCAAAAGTGGCTCCAAACACAGCTTATCATAATGAGTTTGGGTATTTTATAAGAAGAAGAGATGGTAAATTGTAAAATATTCATCAAATTACAATAATATTATTTTGAGAGATCTTACGGATCCTTAAACCCAAATTATGATATAACCGATATTTCTCGAAAAGTGCACTTGTTTCAGAGAGCCCAAAAGTGGCTCCAAACACGACTTACAATAATGGGTTTGGGTATTTTATAAGAAGAAGAGATGGTAAATTGTAAAATATTCATCAAATTACAATAATATTATTTTGAGAGATCTTACGGATCCTTAAACCCAAATTATGATATAACCGATATTTCTCGAAAAGTGCACTTGTTTCAGAGAGCCCAAAAGTGGCTCCAAACACGACTTACAATAATGGGTTTGGGTGTTTTATAAGAAGAAGAGATGGTAAATTGTAAAATACTAATCAAATTACTATAATATTATTTTGAGAGATCTTACGGATCCTTAAACCCAAATTATGATATAACCGATATTTCTCGAAAAGTGCACTTGTTTCAGAGAGCCCAAAAGTGGCTCCAAACACGACTTACAATAATGGGTTTGGGTGTTTTATAAGAAGAAGAGATGGTAAATTGTAAAATACTAATCAAATTACTATAATATTATTTTGAGAGATCTTACGGATCCTTAAACCCAAATTATGATATAACCGATATTTCTCGAAAAGTGCACTTGTTTCAGAGAGCCCAAAAGTGGCTCCAAACACAGCTTATCATAATGAGTTTGGGTATTTTATAAGAAGAAGAGATGGTAAATTGTAAAATATTCATCAAATTACAATAATATTATTTTGAGAGATCTTACGGATCCTTAAACCCAAATTATGATATAACCGATATTTCTCGAAAAGTGCACTTGTTTCAGAGAGCCCAAAAGTGGCTCCAAACACGACTTACAATAATGGGTTTGGGTATTTTATAAGAAGAAGAGATGGTAAATTGTAAAATATTCATCAAATTACAATAATATTATTTTGAGAGATCTTACGGATCCTTAAACCCAAATTATGATATAACCGATATTTCTCGAAAAGTGCACTTGTTTCAGAGAGCCCAAAAGTGGCTCCAAACACGACTTACAATAATGGGTTTGGGTGTTTTATAAGAAGAAGAGATGGTAAATTGTAAAATACTAATCAAATTACTATAATATTATTTTGAGAGATCTTACGGATCCTTAAACCCAAATTATGATATAACCGATATTTCTCGAAAAGTGCACTTGTTTCAGAGAGCCCAAAAGTGGCTCCAAACACAGCTTATCATAATGAGTTTGGGTATTTTATAAGAAGAAGAGATGGTAAATTGTAAAATATTCATCAAATAACAATAATATTATTTTGAGAGATTTTACGGATCCTTAAACCAAGATTATGATATAACCGATATTTCTCGAAAAGTGCACTTGTTTCAGAGAGCCCAAAAGTGGCTCCAAACACAGCTTATCATAATGAGTTTGGGTATTTTATAAGAAGAAGAGATGGTAAATTGTAAAATATTCATCAAATTACAATAATATTATTTTGAGAGATTTTACGGATCCTTAAACCAAGATTATGATATAACCGATATTTCTCGAAAAGTGCACTTGTTTCAGAGAGTTCAAAAGTGGCTCCAAACACCACTTATAATAATGAGTTTCGGTATTTTATAAGAAGAAGAGATGGTAAATTGTAAAATATTCATCAAATTACAATAATATTATTTTGAGAGATCTTACGGATCCTTAAACCCAAATTATGATATAACCGATATTTCTCGAAAAGTGCACTTGTTTCAGAGAGCCCAAAAGTGGCTCCAAACACGACTTACAATAATGGGTTTGGGTGTTTTATAAGAAGAAGAGATGGTAAATTGTAAAATACTAATCAAATTACTATAATATTATTTTGAGAGATCTTACGGATCCTTAAACCCAAATTATGATATAACCGATATTTCTCGAAAAGTGCACTTGTTTCAGAGAGTTCAAAAGTGGCTCCAAACACAGCTTATCATAATGAGTTTGGGTATTTTATAAGAAGAAGAGATGGTAAATTGTAAAATATTCATCAAATTACAATAATATTATTTTGAGAGATCTTACGGATCCTTAAACCCAAATTATGATATAACCGATATTTCTCGAAAAGTGCACTTGTTTCAGAGAGCCCAAAAGTGGCTCCAAACACAGCTTATCATAATGAGTTTGGGTATTTTATAAGAAGAAGAGATGGTAAATTGTAAAATATTCATCAAATAACAATAATATTATTTTGAGAGATTTTACGGATCCTTAAACCAAGATTATGATATAACCGATATTTCTCGAAAAGTGCACTTGTTTCAGAGAGTTCAAAAGTGGCTCCAAACACCACTTATAATAATGAGTTTCGGTATTTTATAAGAAGAAGAGATGGTAAATTGTAAAATATTAATCAAATTACAATAATATTATTTTGAGAGATTTTACGGATCCTTAAACCCAAATTATGATATAACCGATATTTCTCGAAAAGTGCACTTGTTTCAGAGAGCCCAAAAGTGGCTCCAAACACAGCTTATCATATTGAGTTTCGGTATTTCATAAAAATTATAATTTTCCAATTGCCTGATATTAGCCAAACACCAATAACATTTTCTTATGAAATTTTACGAACCACTAAAATTGGTTTAATTGAAAACTGTGTTTCATCGAAAAGTGTACTTCTTTCAAGGGTCCTAAAAACAGGTCAAGATTTATTGGATCTCAATACATGTAGTGGTTATAATATGAATAATATACTGACAATTATGTAAAATTAATCAAATTTAAATTGTATCATTTTGAGAAATTCTGTGGAACACTAAATGTGCAACTTGTTTCAGAGAGTCCAAAAGTGGCTCCAAGCATAACTTGTAATTTTGGTTTAGGTATTTTATATGAAAGAGATTTGATAAAGTCTATAATGTTTATCAGATTTAAATAATAATTTGTGGAGTAATTTTACGGGCTCCTAAACTTGTTAGATTATGTAACAACTGACTTTTCTTTAATGAATTGTGATTGTTTCTATGGTCTCTAAATTTACTGAAATAGCAAATTTACAAGATAAAAGATGAAATTTCTAATTTTTAGTTTACGTGTTTTTCTTCAATCCAATATACTTCACGTATTTTTTATCGCGGCTCTTCATGCAAATTTATATAAAAATTTTATGCGTATAACGGATTTAAAATAGCACGTAAAACAAGTTTCCTGGTGAAATCATTATAAACAGATGCTAAAGCATTTAATAACATAATACGGACTGTTAGAAATGATAATTTCTTGGCATGCTAAATGAAAATGAACATTTTATAATATTTAATCGAGTATTTCAAGGATACACGCATTAACTTTTAAATAGTTGTCACGTAAACACATCCTATAGGATACCGATTCTATTTCGGAATCACTATATTTGAGTAAGTTTTATGAGCTCTTATTTTGGCGTGTCTTGGAGATATTATTCTTCTTGGAAAAAATAGGAATATAGGCTGTATATGAACAAAAATTTAGGAACCTATTGATTATATTTACCTAGTAATAACTTGCTTAATTAAAAGCTAAAATTTTTAATCAGAAAAATAATTAGAAAAAACAAAAAAAACGCGGTCGAGGATAGAACCTTCATAAATTCTATTCAGACACCAGATCACTACCGCTCGGCATATGTTTGAATATGTAAATTAGATTGATAATTAGATTAGATCGATTAATATTCAAATTTTATCATTGGCCGTGATATTGCGACAAGTTTTTTCACTTACGCATTTTATTTACGCAATAACCAAAACACCCTTAACACACCCGGACCAAAAACGGGACCGCTTCGAAACCGGCGTCAACAGCATAAGTATTGACGCTTTTTTTTCAATGCGGACACAATTGTTGTCATCTTTTTTTTAATTTGTAAAATATTTTGATTTCTTGATGTATTGAAGTTTAATTAGGTTTTAATTTGTGTTAGAATAATTAGAATAATTATCTGAACGTATTGGTGACAAAAAATAATTATTCTCTATAGTTTTATTTTTTGCTGTTTCATTAAATTCAATATAAATAATTAATTTATTGACATGTTATTTTAAGATGCATTTCATCTGAATCAGCATAACATTCTCTATAAGATGATATTTTACTTTTCACTGTCATTTTACTTTCAAATTTTTTATAACAGTTTAAAACTTCTACGTAGCAAAAAAAAACATTAAAAATGATTATTATTTGTTTTAAAATTACTTTAATGCATTCAGATAATTTTTCCCAGTTGTTTTATACACAAATAATTAACTTACCTTATTTAGAATCCGAATACTAAAGCTTCAAAAAATAGCTAAAAATAAAAGACGAACTTTTAGTGGTCAACATTTTTCTAGGGCCCTTAAGTTTAATTTTTAATTTCTTCCAATTAAAAGCACAAAAGATGGCGTGTCGTAAAATAAAATGCCTTGTCTGAGTAGCAACCTTTTCGCAATATCGCACACAATAAATAATAAGTTTATTTAAAATATATAATATCTACTTAAAATTAAACCAATGCTGAATAAAACCATAGTTAAAACAAACAATAAAATACTAACAAATATCATATTATAGAAGGTAGCATGTAAGGAAAAACATTTAAAATATCAAAAAAAAAGTCTCTGGGTAGAATCGAAACTTCAACAAAACTGGTACACTGCGGTCAAAAAACCACGTAAAACGATATTTCTCTTCATTTTATGTATCGTTGTCTGCGCGTTAAATTATTTTAAATTATATTTGTTGAAATAAATGATCGTCTATTGTAGAAGAGGAATATAGAAAAACGCAACACATCACAAAGGGCAACGCGCAGAGAAAAATACAAACACTGAGGGTGGAATTTCGTTTTGACCGAAGTGCTGGTATTGTCCCAAACCACTGGCAGTCTGCTATCCCGTATCGCATTTGCATAAAATATCGATTTAGTTTTTATAAATGAGTCATAATTTTAATTAAATTGCGTGACATTGCGGCAACGTTAATGCACAAAACGTTTTGTTTCACGACATGAGTTTGAAATTTAAGATTCTTTGTTTAAAATAAAGAAAAAGTGACAGTTTTATGCGTGGAAAGCACCTAACCCCGCCATAATTTATTTTCACACAGCTGTTTAGTTTTGCGATGATAAATTCAAAAACTGTGGCATACAAAATATCGATTGAAACAAACAATAATTATAATAAATAAAAAGGAAGAAGAAGGAGAAGGAGAAGAAGCACAAAATGACTCATAAATACATTAAACGAATATAAAACGAAACCAAACAAAAAACCCGCATTCAATTGCAATTGTATCGATTTTCACCATGTGTTTTGAGTGTGTGTGGTTTTTTTTTTGGTGGCAATTGCACTCTGGTACAAACTGACTTGTGTTCAGCCACATCAGTCACCAAAACCGGAGAGGGCGGGAGAGCACTAAATTGGCATCAAATATGACTATACGATTCATTTCGCGATGCGAGATTAGTTGGCGAGGGGCTCCACGCAGCCGACAGCAGCACATCCATCTATGTGCATTTAGTGCTCGCTCGTTGTCTTGGAGCTAGCGCGCATAACAACAACAATGCGAAGAAAAAGTCGTATTTAAATGATACTCCCCCCTTCTTTTCTGCTGCTCTTGTTATACTAGTTGTACGAAGCTTGCATAAGGTCGATCTTGGCTATATAATGACCGACTATATATATATATATATATATATATATACTTAAGAAAAGCATACAAACGCGATACCAAAATGGAAATTCGAGAAGATAGCCATATCATAACAGAAATGATTGAGTACGTTTGGAGCGCATTTTGTTACATCGGGGATAATTGTGTTTAGATGTTTCAAAGAATTCGAATTAAATTATTAAATTGCGCGATTCGTTAAACATTGCTAAATTCACTACAAATTCAATTAAAATTGTAGATTCGTGCATTTGTATAGGGTCCTAATTGCGAAACGTTTCTCATCATAGTATTTGTATTATAGAGAAACTGTGTGAATAATAAAACCAAAATTTCAAAAAGACATTAAGATAAATAACTTTGATCAAAGCAATTAAAGGTTTTGTTTGAAATATTTGTGACAGAATTCTGATTGAAAAAATGTCATGATATCTCAATTTTAAGCTAAAATGAGACGCGTTGCGGACGCGTCGTGGTTCGTAGAAATTATATTTTACATTTTAATTATTGAGAGTTTATTCATAGCAAAAATTGTATTATTAACAGATTAATGAGATAATTCTGAGAATTTTGGTAGTAGGAAGGACTCGTTAGCAAAATTTTGAAGCAATTTAGGATGCGTTGCGCACGTGTCGCGGTTCATGGAACGAAAAATGTGCGTTTAACAGACTAATGAGATAATTCGGAACATGATGGTGACAAAAATATCTCGTTACATAATTTTGAAGCAATTTAGGATGCATTGCGTGCGCGTCGCGGTTCACAACAAAAACATTGAATTATTAACATATTCTTGACACAGTTCTGAGAATTTTGATGATGAAAATGTCTCGTTAGCATAATTTTGAAGCAATTCATAATGCGTTGCGTGCGCGTCGCGGTTCACAACAAAAAATTTCATTCTTAACATATCCGTGAGTCAATTCTGAGCAATTTGTTAGAAAAATGTCTTAATAACCTTACTTTGAAGCACTTTAGGATGCGTTGCGTGCGCGTCGCGGTTCATAGCGAAAAAATTATGTTCTTAACATATTCGTGGGATAAGTCTGAGAATTTTGGTAGTAGTAATGACTCGTTAGCTTAATTTTGAAGCAAGTTAAGATGCGTTGCGTGCGCCTCGCGGTACATAGAAATTCTATGTCCTGTTAAAAATGCTTGCGAGTTTACTCTGAGCAATTTGTTAGAAAAATGTCTTAATAACCTTACTTTGAAGCAATTTAGGATGCGTTGCGTGCGCGTCGCGGTTCACAACAAAAACATTGAATCATTAACATATTCTTGAGACAACTCTGAGAATTTTGATGGTAGAAAAAGGTTTCGTTAGCTTAATGTTGAAACAATTCATTTTGATGGTAAAAATGTCCTAATAACTGTATTTTGAAGCAATTCATGATGCGTTGCGTGCGCGTCGCGGTTCACAACAAAACATTTCATTCTTAACATATTCGTGAGACAATTCTGAGCAATCTGGTAGAAAAATATCTCGGCAGATTAAATTTGAAGGAAGTTAAGGTGCCTTGCGTACGCGTCGCGGTTCATTGAAATTCTAGGTTCTGTTAAAAAATACTCGTGAGTTTACCCTGATCATTTTGATGGTAAAAATGTCTTAATAACTGTATTTTGAAGCAATTCATGATGCGTTGCGTGCGCGTCGCGGTTCACAACAAAACATTTCATTTTTAACATATTCGTGAGATAGTTCTGAGCATTTTGATAGTAGGAAGGACTCGTTAGCTTAATGTTGAAGCAAGTTAACGTGCGTTGTGTACACGTCGCAGTTCATAAAAATTCTTTGTCATGTTAAAAATGCTCGCGAGGTTACTCTGAGCATTTTGATGGTAAAAATGTCTTAATAACCTTATTTTGAAGCATTTTAGGATGCGTTGCGTGCGCGTCGCGGTCCCCCTCTCTGTAACTAATTTACAAAAAGTCATTTTCGCAGCTAAAAAAAGTTATGAATGTTTAATAACATAAAATGACATATTCTTCTTCAAAATATAATCGCTAGTGTGATATTACGACAATTTAATTGAGCTTGCGTATTTGATTTTACGCAAAAAATGAATAATTAACAAAGTTTATCATTTAAATTCTTTCTTATTTATGAAAAACGATACAAATTTGATTATTTGATTTGCGGAAATAGTTTCTCAATTCAATATTTCTTCTAAAAAAAAAACAAATTTCAGTGGAGCGCATTTAAAACAAAACAGCGACGACAAAATATTGAAGAGAAGGGATTAAATTAAAACTGATAAAACATTGTTTACTATAATTGGGAGATAATCTAATAGAGGACTATTGAAACGTCACAAGATGGATACATTGATGGATAACAATGCACAATGATCACAATAAAGATAAAGATAAGAATAATCCGATGAAGAAAAGGTGAACGAACCTGAAATTTGTTGAAGCATATCGATTATTGTTGTTGTTGTTGTTGATTGTTTTCAATATTGATAATGAATGAACGAATAATACATGTATTATCAAGTGATAGTGAAATTTAATCGAACTGTTCTATCGGAAATACATACAAGTGACTGATCATTGAACGAGCATTAAGACATTTCGATCTGAAAATGGCCGCTGTTGATTGTTTCTCCACTATTTCTGGTTATTACTACGTGACGATTGTATGTGATGGAATGTCACGTTGCGCAATCTTTTATTTGTAGGGATGTTCAGTAGGTTTACTATTCAATCATTCCGCCAATTGGTACGGTTATAAAATGAGCACAGTAATCATGCTCAAATCCAACTTTTTGCGAAGATATTTATATTTTTAGATAGTTTATGACAAGCCTAGCTAAAATAAAGTAAAATATCTTTTGTTAAAAAGATGTAAATCTTATCAGACGCTCTTAAAAATCGGAAAATCTTAATTCCCAAGGTCAAGAGTCTGCTCACTATCTGCTCTTAATTGATTAAAGTCTTAATCGTACACCATACAATTTATACATTGAGTGCATAATGTTCGCAAGATTATTCTGATCATTTTGATAGTAAATTCGTCCGGATAGCTGCATTTTGAAGCTAATTAGGTCGCGTTGCGTGCGTCGCGTTGCGTTCAAAGACCGGCGTGCTCTTAGATTTTGATTGAAATTCAAGATTTGCCTGGCGTGCACTTAGATTTTGATTGAAATTCAAGATTTGTCTGGCGAACTTCATGCATGAAATTCTCTAAATAATTTCCCGGTGTGCCACAGATTTCAGATTAAAATGTCTGCCGTGCCACAGATTCTGACTATTGCCTGGCGTGCAGCAGATTCTCATAAAAATTTCTCGGCGTGCCTCAGATTGTCGGAAAAATTGCCTGGCGTGCATGAAGTTCTCTGAATAAGTTCCCGGTGTGCCACAGATTTTCATAAAAAGTTTCCTGAAATTGCCTGGCGTGCAACAGGTTTACATAAAAATTGCCTGGTGTGCATGAAGTTCTCTGAATAACGTGACCCAGATTCTCAGAAAAAGAGTCTGGAGTGTATCAGACTCATGAAAAAAAAGGTGCAACATATTGTCAGAATGATTTCCCGGTGTGCCACAGATTTTCATAAAAAGTTTCCTAAAATTGCCTGGCGTGCAGCAGATTGTCGGAAAAATTGCCTGGCGTGCATGAAGTTCTCTGAATAATTTCCCGGCGTGCCACAGATTTCAGATTAAAATGCCTGCCGTGCCACAGATTCTCAGAATATTGCCTGGCGTGCCGGCAGATTCTCATAAAAATTTCCCGGCGTGCCTCAGATTGTCAGAAAATTTGCAACGGCCTACATGAGATTCTCTGTGCACTCGTCTGGCGTGCCAAAGATCAATTTCCTGCAGGGAACGAAATTCTTGAAAATAATCTCCCCCACACAAAATTGAAATAGTTATTTTACAATATTTCGACGCGTTCTCCCAATTTCTACGTGAGGACTAGAAAGTATTTTGCACGTCATTTTATCACGGTGGTCTTAAACTCTCTCAATATCTCTTTATATTTCCTAAATGTTGGATTAAAGAGCCTTCAATAATCTTTTAACTTTTATAGTTGCATTTGTCGTGCTCCCGGGGTGCATTAGAGCAGCTTGAAAATGTTAAAAATTCTCCAAAAAAGAACAGGAAGCGTCTCAGATGTTTGGTTAAATTGCCTGTCGTGCATGAAATTTTGAGAATAATTGTCTGGCGTGCCACAGATTTCAGATTAAATTGCCTGGCGTCCATAAGATTCGCAGAATAATTGCCTGGCGTGCCTCAGATTTTCAGAATAATTGTCTGTCGTGCCAGAGATTGGCTGAATTACTTCCCGGCGTGCCACAGATTCTGAGAATAATTGCCTGGCGTGCCACAGATTCTCAGAATAATTGCCTGGTGTGCCAGGGAATCGCTGAATAATTTCCCGGCGTGCCACAAATCGTCAGAATAATTGTCCGGTGTGCATGAGATTTCAGATCAAATTGCCTGGAGTGCATGATACTCTTGAAATAATCTTCCGGGGCGCATCAGATTCTCAGAATAATTGCCTGGCGTGCCAGGGAATCACTGAATAATTTTCTGGCGTTCCACATATTTTCAGAATAATTGCCTGGCGCGCCCCAGTTGAACAAATGTGTGTTCGGTTAAGGTACTAGCAGCAAAAATCTCAGAATATTATTATTATTATTATTTAAAAATAGTTTCAGACGCGCCTATTAACATTGCGTATACGAAATTCTGTAAAATTCACTCCGAGCTTCGTGACACACGTTTATATATGCTCTTCATTTTCACTTGGCGTGCTGGTGTGCATTTGTTTTCCTACTAGATTCTTCGAATATATATCAGCACTGCACTGCCACGAAGTATGCAGCATGTTGCAAAAGTTCACGCACCAATTGAATTTTTAAAAAATGAAAACACGTCCTTTTTTTACTTAATTTTTTTGGTTCTAAAACATTTTGTGGAGCCTAAAACAAGCTTAATACAATTAATAAATTATTATAAACGATTCTAAGCAAGAAAGTAAATCAAATTTTATAAAGATACGGTGTAATTAAAAAAGTTTAAATAATGGAAATTAATAATATATTAGCTTTGTACGATTCGAGCATCATGTTGAAAAGAGGGCTGAAAATCGACCTCTGAAGAAGAAGAAGAAGAAGAAGAAGAAGAAGAAGAAGAAGAAGAAGAAGAAGAAGAAGAAGAAGAAGAAGAAGAAGAAGAAGAAGAAGAAGAAGAAGAAGAAGAAGAAGAAGAAGAAGAAGAAGAAGAAGAAGAAGAAGAAGAAGAAGAAGAAGAAGAAGAAGAAGAAGAAGAAGAAGAAGAAGAAGAAGAAGAAGAAGAAGAAGAAGAAGAAGAAGAAGAAGAAGAAGAAGAAGAAGAAGAAGAAGAAGAAGAAGAAGAAGAAGAAGAAGAAGAAGAAGAAGAAGAAGAAGAAGAAGAAGAAGAAGAAGAAGAAGAAGAAGAAGAAGAAGAAGAAGAAGAAGAAGAAGAAGAAGAAGAAGAAGAAGAAGAAGAAGAAGAAGAAGAAGAAGAAGAAGAAGAAGAAGAAGAAGAAGAAGAAGAAGAAGAAGAAGAAGATTCTATCAGAAGAAGAAAACGACAAAGCTGGATAAGCTCCCAGAAGAAGCTAGAAGAACAAGAGAAGAATATCCCAGAAAATGACGAAGAAGAACAAGTCATCATAGCTAAACCCCAATCCCGTTCCCTCAAAGTATGATCACAAATACCCAATCCAACCGATGTCATTTAAACCGTATGTAACTCGAACGAAAATCTCGTTCAACCTTTGTGCTCCGACGAGGCAACAACAAACACAACTCCCAACTAAAATATCGTGTCATGTGTAATACGCAGAGCCGTCTGCGATCGGATATACTGCTCGTGACATAAAGCTGTTTTTCGCAATACTTATCTTCTCAATCAGCATCGGGCGGCGACTCTCGCTGCTATTTTCAAGATTCGATTGATTTCCATCAATTTTTATTTTTTCGTTTTTGTCAGAAGGATTTCAATATGATTTCGATTTAAATCGTTCAATGATTTCTTGTCTTTTTTCTTGTCCTGTTTCAATTTGTAGTTCTTATTCAATAACAAGTTTTTAGATGCTCCAAAGTTAAATCAAAAACATTCCTTCGATCATTTCAATTGTTTGTTTTTATTAATTTGATTTTGAACTAAAATAAAGTTATTCTATTCTCTCTATGTTAAATATTGAATTTGTATAGCTTATTTTTCTTTAATTTCTAAATTAGAAATAATAGCTCTAGCTAATACCTGACTTTTATGTGCAATAAGTCTTAAAAACTTAAGTCACCGCTACATTCAGAATTTTTCAGCTTTTGCTGAGTTCTAAAGCTCCCAAGGGCCTTAATTCAAATATTATACGCTTATATAGCAATGATAACATGATACATATCGTAGGAGGCTGAGTATAATAGGAATAATACAGTCAATGTAGTCGCCCCAGATGTTTCGGCGATATATACTCGGAAAATTTGGCAACGTAATTTGGTACGGAATGCACGAAAAACAATTTTGAGCCAATAAAATCGGCGAGGGCCAGGACCGCAAAATCGAACATCCGTCCGATTGGAGTCGAGCCGGCCGTTCCCAAGTATGGCGGCGATAAGCTTTTCGTGATCTTTAAACGATCTAATAACGTAGTATTCTTAAGCATCTTAGGCAATATGTGATTTTCCAAATTTCGATGCGATACGTTTTGAATAAGAGCTTAAGATCAAACCATTATTGTTATGGGAGGCTTTCAAGCAAACAAATAAACACTCAACTTTAATTGACTATAATTCGATTGTTTGTTTGTTGATTTATTGGAAATCAACAACGATTATTTTGAAAATAAGCTATTTTACTTCGTCTGGGAGCTTCCTCTTCTTCATCTCGTAGCTTTGTCTTTTTCTAGGATCTTCTTCTTCTTCTTCTTCTTCTTCTTCTTCTTCTTCTTCTTCTTCTTCTTCTTCTTCTTCTTCTTCTTCTTCTTCTTCTTCTTCTTCTTCTTCTTTTTCTTCTTCTTCTTCTTCTTCTTCTTCTTCTTCTTCTTCTTCTTCTTCTTCTTCTTCTTCTTCTTCTGGCTTGTGCTCTTTATTTTGTTCTTCTTCTTCTTCCTCGGGCAGCTTCATCATCTTCTGTGATCTTCTTCTTTTAGCTGTTGCTTCGTGTCTCTTCTCTTTTCTTTTCTTTTGGTAGCATATACTTGTTCGGCTAGCTTGTGTTCATCTTCTTCCACAGACAACTTCTCAATTTTCTTCTTTTGAAAGCTTCATCATTCTTCTCGTAGATTCTTCTTCTTCTTTTTCTTCTTCTTTCCGTAACTTCTTCTTTGTCTACTGGGAGCTTGGCTGTCTTTTTCTTCTTCTTCGTAGCTTATCCTTTTCCTGGAAGGGCTTATTCTTCTTCTTCTTCTTCTTATTCTTCTTTTGGTACCTTCTTCTTTGTTTTTTGATACCTTCGTCTTCATCTTCTTCTTCTTCTTCCTCGGGCATCTTCTTCATCATATTCTTCTAGTAGCTTCGTCATTTTCTGGGATATTCTTCTAGTGCTTCTGTTGCTTCTGATCGTGTCTTGTTCTTTTAGATTCTCCTGGTAGCTTTATTCTTCTTCTAGCTGTTGCTTCCTCTTCTTCTTTGTCTTCTCGTGGCTTTGTGGTTTTTTTCTTCTGATAGCGTTTATCATCGTCTTCTTCTCCTAGCTGTGGCTTCTAATAATGTCTTCTTCTATTAGCTTCTTCTTCTTCTTATTTCTCCTGGTAGCTTTTCCGTCTTTTTCTTTTTCTAGTAGTGTCTTCTTCTGGCTGTTGATTTCAATTATATCTTCTTATGTAAGCTTTTTCTCCTTCTTCTTCCTCGGGCAGCTTCTTCTTGCTCCTCTTCTGGAAGATTATTATTCGTCTTCTTCTTCTAGCAACTTCTTCTACTTCTGGTAGTTTCTTCTTCTTTTTATTTTCTTCTTCTCCTGGTAGCTTTGCCGTCTTTTTTCTTCTAGCAGCCTCTTCTTCTGTTGGTAGCTTCTCTCAATCTCCCCTTCTCCTTCTTTTCCTTCATCTGAATAATCTCATTTCCAGTCGTTCCTTTCCAGACAACAATCATTCAACCATGCTCGATCAATTATAAATCAAAACAATGGTCAAATCATTGCTGAATCTGTGCTTGTCCGCTGTGTGCCAGCACGAGCTCAATGACCAGATCTCATTCATTCCAACCGAGTGCAAGCAAAAGCTGCTCGAATTTTTCACCAGTCACGATCAGGTTTGCAAGCCTCAGATTCTATAAAACAACATCTATTCCAGCTCTCGGCCGCGGATTGCACTAATCTTGTTTCCTCCCAATACTTTGGATGCAACATCCCTTTCCTGACGTTCTACCTGTCCAGCGAGTTGAACGATCACATTCTCGAGCGGCTCACAATCAACAACAAGCGCGTGGAGAGGATCACGCTCGTCGATTGTCCCAATGTGACCGATGTGGTAAGAAGATTAAATTGAAAATGAGCCTAAATACCAATACAAATAAGGGCGCGCGGGCAATCACGCACAATCAGCTGAATCTGCGGCAAATCGAGCTTCGAGCGATGCACCAAATCACCGACGACGCTCTGTCAGAAATCAAGAGTCCTTATTTGTACTCGATTGACTTATCCGGCTGCGGAAAGGTTGGTTTGAGCATGAATATCCGGTTGAGAATTGTTTCAAAGGTGACCAGCAGTGGGATTCGCACGCTCATTCTCAATAATCCATCGATCCAGTGCCTTTACTTGAATCATTGCCGATCTTTGGATGATCAGGTGCTTTATGATATTGCCCACTATGTGGGTCATCGATTACACGTGAGAGCTCATGGGAGGCACAGATGTTTGTTGGTTTTCAGACACTCGAAATCGATTTTCCGACGTCTCTTTCCGATCCAGCGGCGGCTCTTCATTATTTGTCTTCGCAGTGTCCGAATGTGTCGCAATTGTCATTGGCAAGGTTTTTTCCAGAAGTGAGCATATTAAATTATATTTTTAAAAAAATGTTGATCATCGAGAAAATTATTAAACTTTTTATAGGAAATGACGTTATACAGTATCTGAAAGCAGATTTTAAAAGTTTATGACATTTTAATTCATTTGACACCCATATCCAAGCCGCCAAAATTCTGATTTGAGTTCAAAGTTCTCATGGCGTCAGATATAATTTTCTACAGTATCCACAAGAAATATAGAAATATATTCTGAAACCTCACAAAATTCTGATTTCTTTGACACCCATATTAACCAACTTCGGTATATTTTTAAAATTTTGCTCTTTGAGTTCAAGGTGCTCATGACGTCATATCTCGTGTTCTACAGTAACCACAAGAAAGTTAAAATTAGATTCTGAAACCTCACAAAATTCTGTTTTCTATGATACCCATATTAACCCATCTCAAAATTTTTTTTAAAATTTTGCTCTTTGAGTTCAACGTGCTCATGACGTCATATCTCGTGTTATACAGTAACCACAAGAAAGTTAAAAATAAATTCTGAAACCTCACAAAATCCTGATTTCTATAACATCCATATTAACCTATCTCGGAATATTTTTAAAATTTTGCTCTTTGAGGTCAAAGTATTTATGACGTCATATCTCGTGTTCTACAGTATCCCCAAGAAATATAAGAATATATTCTGCAACCTCACAAAATTCTGATTTCTATGACATCCATATTAACCCATCTCAAATTTTTTTTTTAAATTTTGCTCTTTGAGTTCAACGTGCTCATGACGACATATCTCGTGTTATACAGTAACCAAAAGAAAGTTAAAATTAGATTCTGAAACCTCACAAAATTCTGTTTTCTATGATACCCATATTAACCCATCTCAAAATTTTTTTAAAATTTTGCTCTTTGAGGTCAAAGTATTTATGACGTCATATCTCGTGTTCTACAGTAACCAAAAGAAAGTTAAAATTAGATTCTGAAACCTCACAAAATTCTGTTTTCTATGATACCCATATTAACCCATCTCAAAATTTTTTTAAAATTTTGCTCTTTGAGTTCAAAGTGCTCATGACGTCATATCTCGTGTTATACAGTATCCACAAGAAAGTTAAAAATAGATTCTGAGACCTTACAAAATTCTAACTAACTTAAAACTAAGTTAACGTTCATCCAGTTGAAATTTTGCTTTCTTTAAAGCTACGTATCAAACAACGATATTTCGAAATTTCAGCGTGTCTGAAAATTTTTTCGCCTTTTTTAAAAACACTTTTTTTACGACAATTTAATTAGGCTTGTCTTAAACTATCTAAAAATTTGAATATTTTTCTAAAAAGTTGGATTTGAGCTCGTTTGCGGAGTTCGTTTTATGAGCACACCAGTTGGTGTGAGATCTGTATTTCTGATATTCTACAGTAGCCCAAAAAAGAAAACACTGACATCTTTCAGTCCAGTGATTCCCTCGACGATGGCCGATTCATCATCGACGGCATCAATCTGAGAACCGTCGACCTTTACGGCAACTACTTCGCGTTCCTTCCGCAACTTCCGCCGACGATCCAATCAATCCGGCTGTCGGTGTCCGGCGAGGAGAACTCGCAGCAGTTGGTGAGCGCACTGCTTGATCAGCCATTTCTAGCCGCCATCAACTTGATTGTGGCTGTCAGGGAGACAAACATTGTAAGTGGGGGGAATTGGGAGGGAGTTTGAAATGATTCAACGAACGACTTGCAGCAAGCCGTCGATAATGCCAATGCGCTCATTTGTGCCATGCTGCCAGTTCTTGGCTCGAAAATTGTCAAGCTACAGGTAAAATAGATAATCCTGGAACAATTTAATAGTAAAATAGAAGAAATCATTATTTAATAGAAAAATCCTACGTGAAATTATATAAATGTTGTCAAAAAATTCCAAGATTGTTTCTCTCCAGATAATTTACCGTAACTTTACCAAAAATCAATAATCTGGAAAGATGTTAAGATATAGTAATAAGTGACCATAGATTAACATAACAACAGTTTTAAACTGTAAGTCTACGTGAAATAATTGATATTTGGTCTTCTGAATGTAATTTTGACGAAAAATTCGGAAAAAATTTCTCAGATAATGTACCGCAACCTTGCCAACAATTAAAAGTCTAAAAAGATGTGAAGATATAGTAATAAGTAACTGTAGATCACTATAATATAAACTTTATAACAATATCCTACGAGAAATTATCGAGATTTGGTCGTCTGAATAGAATCTTGACAAAAAATACAAAAAAAACTATTTTTAGAAAATTTACCATAACTTGCTCAAACATTTCTTATATAAAAACTGGCACAATTATGTTATTAAATATTTCTAGTTCTATTATAGGGTAATGGCCTAACTTGTTCAAAAACCTAGGTTATCTGCGAAAAAATAAGATTAATGGCCTTACTTTTGCAAAAACCTAGGCCATCTGCGAAACGAAAACAGAATAATGGCCTAGCTCTTGAAAAACTTAGGCCATCTGCCAAAATAAAATAAGAATAATGGGCTTACTTTTGCAAAAACCTAGACCATTAACCAAATAAAGATTAACGACCTAATTAATGGAAAACCTAGGCCATCTTTAAAATGAAAACAGAATAATGACCTAACTTTTGCAAAAACCTAGGCCATCTTCAAAATGAACATAATATTGTTTCTATTATGAAATCCTACGCGACATTATCAAAATGTGGTCATCTGTGATGAAATATTGACAAAAATTTCGAAAAAACAATTTCTCAAAAAATTTACCATAACTTTTCTGAAAATCGATAGTCTGGAAAGTTGCGAACAAATAGTAATAAGTAGCTCTCGATTAGCAAAATAAACATTTTATAACAAAATCCTACGTAAAATTATCAAAATTTGATTATCTGAATGTTATTTTATCGAAAAATACGAAATAATGTACCGTAACTTTGCAAAAAATCAATAATCTAAAGGCTTGTTAAGATATAGTAATAAATAATTGGGTATTAACATAATAAAAAAAGTTGCAACAAAATCATACGTAAAATTATCAAAATTTGGTCACGTGAAGGCAAATTTATCAAAAAATACGGAAAAAGATTTCCTCAGAAAATTTACCATAACATTTCCAAAAATCGATAATCTGAAAACTTATGAACATATAGAAATAAGTAGCTATAGCTTAGCATAATAACAATTTTATACCGTAATCCTACGTGAAATTACCGAAATCTGGTCACCTGAAGACAAATTTATCGAAATATTCAAAACAAACATTTCCTCAGGGAATGTACCGTAACTTCGTCGAAAATTGAAATTCTGGTAAGATCTGAAGATATAGCAATCAATAACTCTAGATTAGCATAATTTAACTTTTATGATAAAATTCTACGTGAAATTATCGAAATTTGGTCATGTGAATGTAATTTTGTCAAAAAATTGTAGAAAAACAATTTCTCAAAAATGTACCGTAACTTCCCTGAGAATCGATCATCTGGCAAGATATGAAGATATAGTAATAAATAATTGTAGATTACTATATTATAAATTTTATAACAACATCCTACGTGAAATTATCAAGATTTGGTCATCTGAATGGAATTTTGTCGAAAAATTCGAAAAAAGAATTTCTCAGAAAAGGTATCGTAACATTGCCGAACTTCAATTATCTGGAAAGTTATGCACATATAGTAATACATAACTGTAGATTACTATATTATAAACTTTATAACAATATCCTACGTGAAATAATCGAGATTTAGTCTCCTGAATGCAAATTTATAGAAAAATTGGAAAAATCAATTTCTCAGAAAATTTACCATAACTTGCTCAAATATTGCATATACAAAAAGTGGAACAATTATGCTATTAAATACGTCTAGATTAGCATAATATTATCGTCATTACGAAATCCTACGTTAAATTATCGAAATATAGTCATCTGAATGAAATTTTGACAAATAATTCGAAAAAACAATTTCTTAAAAAATTTACCATAACTTTGCTGAAAATCGATAATCTGGAAAGTTACAAGAATATAGTAATAAGTAAGTATAGTATAGTAAAATAAACATTTTTATAACAATATCCTACGTGAAATTATCGAGATTTGGTCATCTGAATGTAATTTTGGCGAAAAATTGTAGAAAAACAATTTCTCAAAAATGTACCGTAACTTCCCCGAGAATCGATCATCTGGCAAGATAAGAAGATATAGTAATTCATAACTGTAGTTTACTATAATATAAACTTTATAGCAAAATTCTACGTGAAATTATCGAGATTTGGTCTTCTTAAACTAATTTTGACAAAAAAATTCGAAAAAGGAATTTCTCAAAAATTTACCATAACTTTTCAAAAAATCAATAATCTGGCAAGATGTGAAGATATAGCAATAAATAACTCCAGATTAGCATAATAACAATTTTATACTGTAATCCTATCTGAAATTATCGAGATTTTGTCATCGGAATTTAAATGTGTCCAAAAATAGCGAAAAATACTATTTTTAGAAAATGTACCATAACTTGCTCAAAAATCGATAATCTCGCTGGAGATGAATATATACTAGAAACTGCTCTAATTTGAAATAATACTTTAAAATAAACACAACAACAAACACTCTCCTCTCCTCTGAAAAAAGCAATCAAATCCCATTTCAGATCTCGGTGCCGCGTCTATTCGACGAAGCGCTGCTCTACGTCACTGAGTTCGTGCCCAATCTAACTCACCTCTCTCTCGAAGTCAATCATCTCAACACCACAATCCTCCAAAAATATTTTGCCGGTATCCTCGCGAACCGCATTCTTAACTCTCCGTATTCCAGGCGGCTCCAAATCAAGAGCATCGCGTTTAAAATGCCTCCGCATCTGCCGTATGCGAATGACCTACCGCGTTCTGTTTGCAATTGCTCGCGGAGCTCGTTCGCTGACTGTAACCTCTTCCAAATACGATCTCAATCCATCAATTATCTCTTACAGGATCTCGAAACATCGCACATGTCATCGGTGGATGATCGATTCCTGTGCCTTCTCGGTGGAAATTGCCGCCAATTGCGTTGTTTGAACATCAATGGTTGTAAATATGTTACAGATAAGGGCTTGGCCGTTCTAGCAAGGTATGTGAAGGATTATTAGAGAGCCTAGAGAAGTTTATTTGATTGCAGGCGATGTCCTTTGAGGGAAGTTCGGATTAGGGGCACGGCGTGCACCGACAAATCGATTTATATTCTGGCGCAGTTCTGTCCCGAACTCGAATGGATATCATATGCGGATTATTCAGGTTCGTTCTCATGACACCGGAAGCAGCGGTGCTCTTGTAATAGCTGTGCGAATTGCACATAAGCGAAAACAAGTGAATAATCGGTTTTCTCACATTTTGTTTTGGTGACAAATTCCCATATTTTTGGTTTTGTTTTTTGCGAAGAGAGAATGAAGATGATTCTCCTTATTTTTAGAAAGTATTTGTTTCTAACAAACGTCCATGCTTGTATTCGCACCACTTTAAATTAAATTTCAAGAATCTAGTGAAAACAGAACCTTTATAAGCACGAGAATAAAAAGTAAATTACCGGCATGTCGGTTTTTTTTGTCGAGAAGGCACTATTAAATACCATGAAACAATTAATAAAATTCAATAAAAAATTGACGATTTTTAAAACCTAAGAATACTAGATAACAAATTCAAAATACATGGCCTAGATTTTATTGGAAGAGTTTTTTGTTTAAATTCATCTTCCAATTTAAATATTTACCCATATACAGAGTGTCTTCGACATATAAAATACGCAAATTTCTCGAACATCTACAAAAAGTTTTAGCGAAATCTCACGGTGGCCTAGAATCCACTCAGAAGATAATTTCTAGGCCACACACTTATTCTCCTATTTTCCAACAATTTTAGAGCATTACAATGATAAAATTCGTTTTCATTCTGCACTAAAAAGACGAAATTTACCGTGGCCTAGAAAATTAGAAAAGTAAAATTTCTAGGCCACGTCGTTGTAACTCGGCTATTTACAGACAGAAATCTTTTAAATTTGCCGAAAAGTTTCTAAATGTTTTACTCGGTCGAATTCCGTCGGAAAATTAGGAAAGAAATATTTATGGTCTAGGCAATAGGCCAAACTCAATTTCTAGGCCACAATGAACCTCGACGGTTATCGAAGATATTTTTCCAACATTTTTTAAAAATATGAGATATAATTATGAGAATCAATTCAATGGGACAAAAAATGTAAAAAATTCATGATGGTCTAGGAATTTTTGCCGTAGAATTTCTAGGCCACGCCAAAACTCGGCTCTTTTATAATATTTTCATGTGAAAATGTGTCAAAATAGTCAAAATGTGTCTGTCTTCTAAAGTTCATAACGGAAAAAACGAAAAATCATTATGGACTAGAAAATCATAAAAATTACTTTTCTAGGCCGCGCAGTAACTCGGCTCATTTTTAATAGTTTCATGTGAATTTTTTTTGAAAATTAGTCAAAAAATGTGTTTTCTATCGAAGGACACAATGCAATTTAAAAAAAAATCGGCATGACCTAGAATTAGTTTCGACTTTAAATTTCTAGGACACGCCATAACTCGGCTATTTTTTAATATTTTTATGTGAAAATTTGTCAAAATAGTCAAAATGTATCTTTCTATCGAATTCCACAAAGAAAATAGCGAAAAACCACCATAGCCTAGAAAATCAAACAAGTTAAATTTCTATGCCACGCCAAAACTCGGCTCTTTTATAATATTTTAATTTGAAAATTTGTTAAAATAGTCAAAATGTGATTTTCTATCGAATAACATAACAAAAATAGCGACAAATCATCATGGCCTAGAAAATCATAATTTCAAAAATTCTAGGCCATGTCATAAATCGGCTGTATATTCATTATATACGTAAATTTTTGGCAAAAATTTAAAAGTTGCTGTTTTATTTTTCATAATTCTTAAGATAATCATAAAGTTTAATTTTTTCGGTTAGATTAATGTCAAAAATTTAATTGTTCGGAGGTGAAAATGATGATTTTGAAATAATAAAATTCATTTTCTTAATTTAAACGTACAATTTAGAAGCTGGGTGAACTATGCTCTTTGATAATTATAAAATCCCAGGTATTTTGGGATTTTAAAAGGAATAAATAAGAATACAAACATTTAAAAAACATTTCATCAAAACTGACTAAGCCTGGCGAGCTTAAGCAAAAACATTCAAGCTGTCCTAACGCTAAATGAATTGGTAAAACAGAAGCTTAGAAGGGTAATTTAAACGTAGAATATCGTTAAAATTTAAAAGCGCAAGAGATACTGTACGAGGAGCCTTAAGGCACCCCAATTTGTATGGCAAGAAAATGGGCTCAGTAAGCATGCTCAAATAAAACTTTTTAGAAAGATATTAACATTTTTAGATATTTTAAGACACGCTTAATTGAACAGTAGTACAAACGTTTCCGCTATAAAGACGTTACATTTTCCACATGCGTTTAAAAATCGCAAAATCGCTATTTCGATTTGGCGTGGAATAATGATTATAAAAAATAGTTGCTTACTTTCACGTGGATCTTAATAAAATTGAGTCTAAAATTTGAAAAATTTCTGTTTTAATGTGGCATGATGATGATATCAAAAATCCTAATACAAAAAATTTCCAGGTCGTCCAAAGTTCTCCGACGCGGCTCTCCAATGTCTCCGCGATTCCTGCATTCAACGTGTAATCTGCTGACGTCTCGTTTAATTTCAGTTTCCCCCCATTTTTTTTGCTAATATAAACTGGTATAAATAATCAACGTTCGCAACATTTTTTTGTTGAAAAGTGTTCGTAATCGAACCAACAATTAGATTTATGGCTTCATGATCGAAACATGAAAGGAGCGCCGCTCCAATTTATCGTCGAACCCAATCTTCTCTCCGTATTTGGTGTGTTTCTGTTAATATACTCTTTTATTACACTTTTTTTTTCGTTTTGCAATTAAATCGAGATTGAGACCGATTTGATTTTGTTGGAAAGATTACTGTAGTCTGGATATTTGTCGCAATTAATGAGCAAACGGGTTTGTGATTTATGTCTTTAACTTGTCTCTATTGGGATACTGTAGTTGGGTAGAGTTTTGAATTAATTATTCAACTTTTCGAGCAAGGGTAAAGGTGTCTTAAGTTTTCTCTGATTGTTAGATACACGTGGAATATCGAATTCTCCCGGAATTCGGATATTTGAATAGTAAATATTGTGGTTTATTAAAGGCAGCAGAAGGAGAAAACTTCCAATGTTTTTAAAGAAGGAAAATAATTAATAAAAACAAGATTTTCGTTTTTTACCTGGATTTCATCCCAAAATATTCAATATGAGAATCTTTTTTCCCCGGTTTAATCTAGAGCTTTATACCACACTACGTGAAAAATGCGCTTTGAATTCGGTTGCCTCCACCTTGAATGTTCGAAAAGTTCCATTTTCCGAAAAAATATAGTCATTATTAATCTCCCAATTCTCGATTTTTTAAAATTTAAATCCTATTACTCTTCTCCATAGGAACATAATGATTTCCATTATATCTCAACCAGGGTTTCACGGAATTCCATCTTCCGTTTTCCGTATTCCATTTGAAAAAAAAGTTTTCCGTGTAACCCCTCTCTGTATGTAAAATGTGCACCTTGCCTGCTTCGAGAGGAGCCAATCCGATGAGAAATCATCTTACAAGGTTCCACACTTTTTCTTCATTTGTAAGCCATTGAACACATGCAAAAACGTTGAAAATTACAAAAGCGGAGTTGCCAAGTGTCCAAAAAACAATCTATTAGGTCCGGGGGTTTTCAATTTGGGTATAAACTCGAACTGAATAATCTAAACAAAGAAATACATCAAAACGTGTTAAGCCAAATAATAGGAAGCAAAAAAAGCTTCATACCGTCCCACTAGCTAAATCTTCTTCACGGAATTCTATCTTCCATTTTTTTCCAATGTTTTCTAAATAACCCGAAAGAAAATGACAAAACCATGATGGCCTAGAAATTTGTCAAAAATTGAATTTCTAGGCCACGTACAATTTCACCAATTTTCTTAACAAATTCATGGGAAGTAATCGTTCATCATATGGGAATTTCTCAACATCTGTCGAATTCCACAACCAAAATAGCAAAACAGCGTTATGGCCTAGAAAAATGAAAACGTTATCTTTCTAGGCCACGTCATGTCTCCGCTATTTCCAATATTTTACTGGTGAAATTTTGTCTAAACATTCAAAATTTGATTTTCAATCGAATTCCACAGCAAAAATAGCACAAACAACGTAATGGCCTAGAAAAATGAAAATGTTATCTTTCTAGGCCACGTCATATCTGCGCTATTTTTCAATATTTTTATGTTAAATTTTGTCAAAACATTCAAAATGTGTTATTCATTCGAAATCCATAACGAAAATACCAAAAAACCCGCCATGGCCTATAAAATTGAGAAAATGGAATTCTAGGCCACGTTATGACTCGGCTATTTTTCAATATTTTTATGTGATTTTTTGTCAGAATATAAAAAATGTGTTTTTCTATCTAATTTCAGAATAAAAATACCGAAAAGTCATCATGGCCTAGAAAATCACAAAAATGAAAATTCTAGTCCACGTTATAACTCGACCAATTTCCAATATTTTTATATGAAATTTTGTCAAAATATACAAAATGTGCTTTTCTATCTAATTTCAGCATAAAAATAGCGAAAAATCAACATGGCCGAGGAAATCGGGAAAATGAAAGTTCTAGGCCACGTTATAACTCGGCCACTTTCCAATATTTTTTTTTTCAGTATAAAAATAGCGAAAAATCATAATGGCCTAGGAAATCGGGAAAATGAAAATTCTAGGCCACGTCATAACTCGGCTATTTTTCAATATTTTCATGCGATTTTTTGTAAAAACATACAAAATGTGCTTTTCTATCTAATTTCAGAATACAAATACCGAAAAGTCATCATGGCCTAGAAAAACAGAAAAATGAAAATTCTAGTCCACGTTATAACTCGACCAATTTCCAATATTTTTATATGAAATTTTGTCAAAATATACAAAATGTGCTTTTCTATCTAATTTCAGCATAAAAATAGCGAAAAATCAACATGGCCGAGGAAATCGTAAAAGATAACTTTCTAGGCCACGTCGTAACTCGGTTATTTTTTAATATTTTTACGTGAACTTTTGTCAAAATTATAGAAATGTGCTTCTCTGTTGATATCCATAAAGAAAATTACAAAAAAGTGTCATGGCTAAGGCATAAGTAATATTCAATTTCTAGGCCACGTCAAAACTCGGCTCTTTTCTCATATTTCCATTTGTCCGACTTTTATAAATACCATTTAAACCGGAAGCCCCGTGCTTTCAATTTGTTCGCAACAACAACAACAATAATAATAATCCGTCTTCTGCGAATCAATGATGTCGATCAAATGTTGCGATGATCGTTATCAACTGCGCATGTCATTAAATCATCCGCTTCTCCTATCTAAACCGATTCAATTGAGTGCGCGCGCCTCATTCGTTCGTGTCAACCTTGAGATGAAACACGCGAATAAAAAGTAAATTACCGTAATCGATGGCGATTCTCAAAATTGAGTGAAAAAAGGAGGAGAAGGAGTGACAACGGAATATTTATTTGCAAGGCTTGTCGGTTTTTCTGTCGAGAAGGCACTATTAAATACCATGAAACAATTAAAAGGTTTCAATAAAAAATTGACGATTTTTAAATTCTAAGAATACTAGAAAACAAATTGAAAATACATGGCCTAGATTTTATTGGAAGAGTTTTTATTTTAAATTCATCTTCCCATTTAAACATTTACCCATATACAGAGTGGCTTCGACATATAAAATACGCAAATTTCTCGAACATCTACAAAAAGTTTTAGCGAAATCTCACGGTGGCCTAGAATCCACTCAGAAGATAATTTCTAGGCCACACACTTATTCTCCTATTTTCCAACAATTTTAGAGCATTACAATGATAAAATTCTCTTTCCTACTGCACTAAAAATGTCGAATATTACCGTGGCCTAGAAAATCAAATAGTGAAATTCCTAGGCCACGGTGTTGTAACTCGGCTATTTACAGACAGAAATTTTAAAATTAATTTTAAAATGTTTTACTCTGGCGAATTCCATCTTAAAATATGATTAAAAAAATCGTGGTGACCTAGTAAACATCGCCAAAATTCAATTTCTAGGCCAGAATGAACCCCGATGATTATCGAAGATGATTATTTTCCCAAAAATTTGCGAAAAATCACGAATATAATTATGAGAATCAATTCAATGGGACAAAAAATATAAAAAATTCATGATGGCCTAGGAATTTTTGCCGTAGAATTTCTAGGCCACACCGTAACGCGGCTCTTTTTTAATATTTTTTTGTGCAAATTTGTCAAAGTAGTCAAAATGTGACTTTCTATCGAATTCCACAAAGAAAATACCAAAAAACCACCATGGCCTAGAAAACAGTCGATGTCAGTTTTCTAGGCCACGCCATAACTCGGCTCTTTTTGAGTATTTTTTCTTTTTGAGTATTTTATTACCATGTCAGGACCATCAAAAATGTGTTTTTATATCGAAGCACTTAAACAAAATAACAAAAATCGGCATGACCTAGAATTCATTCTATTTTACATTTCTAGGCCACGCCGTAACTCGGCTCATGTTTAATATTTTTATGTGAAATTTTGTCAGAACATTCAAAATGTGTTTTTCTAACGAATACCATAACAAAAATAGCGAAAAATAATTATGGCCTAGAAAATCGTGAAAATCAAAATTCTAGGCCACGTCATAACTCGGCTGTTTTTTAATATTTTAATGTGAAAATTAGTCAAAATACTTAGAATGAGTTCATCTATCAAATAGTATAACTGAAATAACAAAAAATCGTCATGACCTAGAATTCATTATATATTAAATTTCTAGGCCATGACATAACTATGATGTTTGTTAATATTTTTATCTTCAATTTTTGTCAAAACCAGCAAAAAGTTATTTTCTACAGAAATCCGGAAAGAAAATGGCAAAAAACTGTAGTGGCCTAGAAAATAGCGATGTTAAATTTCTAGTCCATGCCATATCTCCACTGCTTTTTAATATTTTTATGTGAAATTCTGTCTGAACATTCAAAATGTGTTTTTTTAACGAATACCATAACAAAAATAGCGAAAAATCACCATGGCCTAGAAAATCGTGAAAATCAAAGTTCTAGGCCACGTCATAACTTGGCTATTTTTTAATATTTTTTATATGAAAATTAGTCGACATATATAAAATGAGTTCATCTATCAAATGGTATAACTAAAATAACAAAAAATCGGCGTGGCCTAGAATTCATTATATTTTTAATTTCTAGGCCATGACATAACTATGATGTTTGTTAATATTTTTAACTTCAATTTTTGTCAAAACCAGCAAAATGTTATTTTCTACAGAAATCCGGAAGGAAAATGACAAAAAACTGTAGTAGTCTAGAAAATGAGCGATGTTAAATTTCTAGGTTATGCCATATCGGCTAATTTGCAATTATTTTCTGTGTAATTTTGCCAGAGCAATCAAAATGCGATTTTTTATTGAATTTCATATAGTTTGAAGGATTTTAATTGTCTTTTTCAATTGTATCGTAATCTATTTCACGTGAATCAAACAAAAGCAATCATAATTCCGACGACAATCCCTTTCCGGCCTTTCGAAACCCACAAATTAATGACAGAGTGCCATTTGATAGTCGTAAAGGTCATTTCTGCGATGCGCGTTTATAGATAATAATGTTGACGGACGCTTCACTTGCGGATTTCCGGACACGGTGTTCACACGAACCCTTTAATTAGTTTAAATACATGCAACTTACAATTAGTTGATGATAAAACGATCAGATTAATATGAATCAAATATTATACACTTTTCTTCCAACTTCTTTTGATTAGTTCGTTCTTGGATTCGAGATGACGCCATTATTGGTATCCCGCGGTGATTTTAGGAGAAAATCGGTTCCATGCAAACACCATGGTGATGGATGAGAAAACAGGAAGTGGGGGAGTGTTAGATGGCTGAAAAGGGGAAATGGAATAGATTTTTGCAGACGATTTTTTAAAATTGTATTAATTGTGGAATTCGATACAAAAACACATTTTGAATGTTTTGACAAAACTTCACATAAAAATATTAAAAAATAGCCGAGTTATGGCGTGGCCTAGAATTTTCATTTCCTAGGCCATGATGATTTTTCGCTATTTTCATCAGGGAATTCGATAGAAAAACACACTTTGACAGTTTCGACAAAATTTCACTTAAAAATCTATGAAAATAGCCGAGTTACGGCGTGGCCTAGAATTTTGATTGTCCCGATTTTCTAGGCCATGGTGGTTTTTTGGTATTTTTATTAGGAAATTTGATAGAAAAACACATTGTGTATAATTTGGCAAAATATCACTTAAAAATATTAACAAATAGCCGAGTTACGGCGTGGCCTAGAATTTTCATTTTCCCCATTTCCTAGGCCATTATGATTTTTCGCTATTTTCATTAGGGAATTCGATAGAACGGCACATATCGACTGTTTTGACAAAACTTCACATAAAAATATTAAAAAATAGCCGAGTTATGGCGTGGCCTAGAATTTTCATTTCCTAGGCCATGATGATTTTTCGCTATTTTCATCAGGGAATTCGATAGAAAAACACACTTTGACTGCTTCGACAAAATTTCACTTAAAAATCTTTGAAAATAGCCGAGTTACGGCGTGGCCTAGAATTTTGATTGTCCCGATTTTCTAGGTCATGGTGGCTTTTTGGTATTTTTATTAGGAAATTTGATAGAAAAACACATTGTGTATAATTTGGCAAAATATCACTTAAAATATTAACAAATAGCCGAGTTACGGCGTAGCCTAGAATTTTCATTTTCCCGATTTCCTAGGCCATTATGATTTTTCGCTATTTTCATTAGGGAATTCGATAGAACGGCACATATAGACTGTTTTGACAAAACTTCACATAAAAATATTAAAAAATAGCCGAGTTATGGCGTGGCCTAGAATTTTCATTTCCTAGGCCATGATGATTTTTCGCTATTTTCATCAGGGAATTCGATAGAAAAACACACTTTGACTGTTTCGACAAAATTTCACTTAAAAATCTTTGAAAATAGCCGAGTTACGGCGTGGCCTAGAATTTTGATTGTCCCGATTTTCTAGGCCATGGTGATTTTTCGCTATTTTCGTTGTGGAATTCGACAGAAAAACACATTTTGAATGTTATGACAAAATGTAACATAACAATATTAAAAAAAAATAGCCGAGTTACGGCGTGGCCTAGAATTTTCATTTCAATTCCTTGCCATGACTTTTTAAAAAAATTTTATTGTATTCATTTGATTCGAATATTTATATCCGAGGTTTTCACACAATATTTTGAGAATATAATCAACGGGAATTCAACGTGGCCTAGAAATTGAATTTGTCGCTTTTCTAGGCCACCACAATTTTCTGATTAATTTTTCAACGGAATTTGATAGAGTAAAATATTTAGTTGTGTTTTGTACAAATTTTACCGCCTTATGATTTCCTTCAACCTATTTTATCAGAAAATAGTCGAATGGTCTAGAAATGGAAATAAATTCCTAGGCCATGACGTGTTTCTCGTTATTTTCTTTATGGAATCAGATAAAACAACACATTTTTATAGTATTTTCAGAATTACATAAAAAGATATTGAAAAATGGCCTAGATCTAGCGTGGCCTAGAAACTTGAAGATTGGATTTCCTAGGCCACGACAAGTTTTAAAAAAATTTCATTATACCATTTAGGGAAATGCATAATTTACATTTTTTATACAAAATTTTACCCCAGAATATGGGAAAAGCCTAGAAATTTTTATTTTTTTCTAGGCCACCAGTTCTTTTCGGTGGTTTTTTGCAAAAAATGATGAGAATGATGGATGATTTGCAAAGACTAAAGAAAATCTCCTTTCTCGAAACAATAAAAAAAAATATTTCCTTAATAGAGCATGGCCTAGAAATTAGAAGATAAGATTTTCTAGGCCAGCCTATATAATAATTTGCAAGCAAAGAGCATTTGATGAGCTTCTTTGAATCCATAAACGTGCAAATCCCAAAAAACGTGCGTATTCTTAACCTACTTTCCGCAGAAAAAAAAAACCCCATAAAGTTGCACGCCAATTTATCAATGCCAATTATTAGGTTTTCGACAACCGGAGACATCCCAGCAACAAATTGGTGTACGACCATCTGGTACGGAACATGCTTCTGCCGAAATGAAAGAAGCCGACAGGCAGTCGTTTTTTTTTTCATAATAATAAAAAATGTTGTTTTTGTTGTTGTTTTTTGTGGCGCCTGCTAATTTCGACAAGCTCATGACCCAGATTTAGTGTCCAACCACCACTGCGGCATTCAATGAAGTGGAGAGTAATTGATGAGTGCCCGTCGGCCGCATTTTTGAAGAATTGCGAACGAATGGAAGAGCCGGGAAACAGTTCTTCTCACACCACACCCAGGTGTTGGACAATCTGAGAGAATCCGAAGTGTAGTGTCGGATTGAGAGCCGACTGAAAGAGATTCCTTGAAATAAACCCTTCTTAGAAGATAGTAAAGATTCACTTTGCCCCCCGTCTAGGAATTCCAAATGAACATAGTGATTTTACAAAATTAAATTACTGTACCTTGTTAATTATATACACTAGCTGACAAAAGTTTTGTCACAAATGTTTTTTCGGGTTTAACTTTTTTGTGACTTGACCAAATTGGCTGATTTTTTGATATTTTATGTGAATCAGTGTTTAAAATGTTATAGTAGTAGAATTTGGTTTAAATTACCATGGAAAATAAAATATGAGAGCGAATACTGAAATCGCTGTAAAATTGTCAAGGAAATTATTCTATTAGGGTGAACCAAAATTTTTTTCCGATTTTTTGTTAAAAATTTAAACATAATTTTACAACACATGAAAAACAATTAGGTTTCCATGCAAACACCTTGGTGACGGATGAGAAAACCGGAAGTAGGGGGAAGGTGCCGGATGAAGACAGATCCTGACAAGATGGCTGCACGTTGGATTTCCTCGATTTTCTCGAATTAGTGTGTTCTTCCTTATGATTATTCAATCATGGTTCCTAGGAACATCTGGGAAAATCTCAAAATCGCATTCAGAAGCCTTGCTTCCGGAGCACGATCCAGCCTTCAGTCGGTTCTCAATCCGACACATAGATTGTCTGTTGTCTCAGATTGTCCAACACCTGGGTGTCGTGTGAGAAGAATGAGAATGACTCGAGAGTCGATCAATTCCAGCGAGCAGTTTCAGAATTGCGTGCATTCTGAATGCACACATTTGCTGTCAATCGTACACGTTCCAGATTGATAACGTTTTGATGAATTGATTGGTGTGAATTTCGATTTGATGAGATTGATAAGAATGTGATTTAAGAGCTGCAAGTCCATGAGTTGTTTGTCACCTCTCACTTGATCTGAATATTCTTATCATTTACTTGAATTGAGAGCAGAATTCAATTGCCACTTTTTAATTCTTGCAAGCAATATTCTTCAAATTGGAATCAAATAGTAAAGGTTTTCTAAAATTTAAGAAAATAATGTTGATTTTGAAGCAAGAAGCTTGATAGTAACACTTATTTGGTCAACAGCCATACCTGCAATTATAAAAACAGAAGCTCATAAAGCCAATATAAGAAAACAATTAGTAAAGATAATAATGCTCTAGGCTAGTTTAGAGGAAATCTAATAAAGTGGCATGAAAATGAGCTCCAAATTTAGATGAACAAGATAATGAGACGCGTTTGAATATTGTAAATATCTCATTTTCATTTGGCGTACCGTAACAATAATAAAACCAATTCTAACAACTTTATTTTTTCTTTAATTTCACAATTTTGCATTAAACTATTATTCCCAATAGACTGGAAATGTCACAAGCTCTCATTTGATACCCATAATTGTATATTTCATTCATTTTTCAGCAAAATACCGAATAATACGATAAATCGGTATTTTTTAGGTAAAACATAGGTAATTGAAGAAATGTTTTAGTTTCTATATATTTTCTAAATCAGAATTAAATTTTGCATTCAATGAAATTGTTTTCGCATGGCAAAAAGTTAAAAATTAAATTTTGAAAATTACCATTTTTGTCGTTTTCTTTGAAAATCATATGATAAATGATCTGGAAATGTGACAAGGCTCTCGTTTATGATCCATGATTGTATATTTTCCGGATTTGACGGCAAAATACCGAAATTGTCCCGGTTATCCGATAAAATCAGTAATTTCTGGGTTAAATATAGGTATTTTGAGAAAAGTTAGAGACTCTGTATATTTTTTATATAAATTATTATTAGCTTCCCGGTTTCAAGAAACAATTTTAAAATGTTTAGTTATATTAGGTAAAACAGGAAAATCTTAGATTTCCCTAATTTTCAAGGAAAGCACACCAAATTGAAATTAATATATTTCAAAATTTAAACGTGTCTCACTAATTTACACGTACTATTTTCTTATAACGTGATACGTCATTTTTTCAAGTCAGTCTTAAACTATCTAGAAATATGCGCTTCTTATCAAAACATGTAGTTTGAGCATCTTTTCTGAACACCCAAATTAATCATTCAATTTGGAGTGGGAAAGTAATGACACCAGTGGCTGATTGATGGGGAAAGCATTACCCATTAAAACAAACTTATAGGGAAAAGCGATTCTGTTAGGATTTCGCATTGCAAGAAAAACTGTTACCCGACAGCACGCCATACGCATTAATCAAATAAAGATCTCATTTAACCAGAGAAATTGATGTTCTATTGATTTTAAAACATAAAATAAGAAAATAACAATGAATCACTTAAAACTATGCAGAATATTCCACGTGGTAGCTAGGTATACGGTATTAAATTTCGAAAAATTGACATAAGTGCAATAGCACGCCAACTGAAATGTTAGATTTTTGAAGATTTGAGATCATATTACAGCTCTCCAAGGGACTTTACCAATTTGTTTTTTTGTCAAGATTAAATGTATATCATCACTATTCCAATCTACAAAAATGTCGACGGCATAATTAACCTCAGTGGTCGAAAAGGGTCCTGGTTTAAAACTTCTTCAGTTGGCGTGCAATAGAATATAAGGTCAATTTCATAGAGAATGAACCCTAATAAAACATTTTCCCCCATTAGGACTTCCTCGGTAGATTTTCTTGCAAACGGCCACAACAGCATACCAACTGGAATGCTAAGGAAACCTGCTCAAATCTAATATTTTGAGAAGATTTTAATATTTTTAGAGAGTTTGAGAAGAAGCTGACACACTGGCCTAGACACTATATGTGTAAAATACACGTGAAACCTCTCAGGCAAGCGTAAATATAAGAAAACCATCATTTACATTTGGCGTGCAGCATTCCAAAAAATCTCTATTTACTGGTATCTGAAGCACATTTAATCTAGTGACTGATAAGAATATGCTGGTGCGTATAAAAGGTGACAAACAACTCATGGACTTGCAGCTCTTAAATCACATTCTTATCAATCTCATCAAATCGAAATTCACACCAATCAATTCATCAAAACGTTATCAATCTGGAACGTGTACGATTGACAGCAAATGTGTGCATTCAGAATGCACGCAATTCTGAAACTGCTCGCTGGAATTGATCAACCGACTCTGGAGCCATTCTCATTCTTCTCACACGACACCCACGTGTTGGACAATCTGAGACAACAGACAATCTATGTGTCGGATTGAGAACCGACTGAAGGCTGGATCGTGCTCCGGAAACAAGGCTTCTGAATGCGATTTTGAGATTCCCCCAGATGCTCCTAGGAACCATGATTAAATAATCATAAAGAAGAACACACTAATTCGAGAAAATCGAGGAAATCCAACGTGCAGCCATCTTGTCAGGATCTGTCTTCATCCGGCACCTTCCCCCTACTTCCGGTTTTCTCATCCGTCACCAAGGTGTTTGCATGGAAACTTGTATAAATCACAGTACGTGGCAATCGACAGCCAGAGAGCTTTATTGGCTTCCAAGACGTAAAAAAACAAGAAAAAACCGCGATTCTTCGATCCATGTATTCCTTACAAATCCAACGTTTTCTGGAGTATTTCTTCCAGACAACGTCGGATTTGCTGCTGCTCTACACGAGCGGAGGTAACGAATTCTGACAAGATGACTGCAATTCCTAGACGGGGACAAGTTCAATCCACCTTTACTCTCTCCTAGGAATGGTTGACGTCAGGGAATTTCTGAATCTCAGTCAGAAGTCATGTTTCCCAAGCACGATCCAGCCTTCAGTCGGTTCTCAATCCGACACATAGATTGTCTGTTGTCTCAGATTGTCCAACACCTGGGTGTCGTGTGAGAAGAATGAGAATGGCTCTAGAGTCGATAAATTCCAGCGAGCAGTTTCAGAATTGCGTGCATTCTGAATGCACACATTTGCTGTCAATCGTACACGTTCCAGATTGATAACATTTTGATGAATTGATTGGTGTGAATTTCGATTTGATGAGATTGATAAGAATGTGATTTAAGAGCTGCAAGTCCATGAGTTGTTTGTCACCTCTCACTTGATACGCATAGTCTTATCATTTGCTTAATATTAAGCTGGCATTAGACATTAGAATCTAACTTCGTTCTTCATAGAGACAGCTTATATTAACTGTCTTTCGATTGAGACGATTTTAATCAAAAATGCCGAATTATTGCTTTTGTAAAAATATACGGTTCCCATTCGGAGGCAGATTGCATGAACGATGGGGAAAGCATAACTCGATACGAACTGGAAAAATGAACCCCAATGAAACCATTCCCTATTACCAGTCTCCGATAGAGTTTCTCGCAATTGGCTTCTGTTGTTCTGAAATTCAAATTTCATTCTTTAGGAATACTAATTGGAAAATTGAGATGATTGTGTGCTTAGAAAGTTTTACTGTTGAAAGTAGTCTAGCGAAAGTTTTCTTATTAATTGTAGTATTCATAACTGATTTTAAAGATATACGGAGTCTTTAACTTTTCTCAAAATACCTATATTTAAATTTCTCAAAATACCTATATATATATATTTTTTTTATATATATTTTAAATTCAATGCAAAATTTAATTCTGATTTAGAAAATATATAGAAACTACAACTTTTCTTCAATTACCTATGTTTTACCTAAAAAATACCGATTTATCGTATTATTCGGTATTTTGTTGAAAAATGAATGAAATATACAATTATGGGTATCAAATGAGAGCTTGTGACATTTCCAGTCGATTGGAAATAATGATTTATTGAAAATTTGTGAAATTAAAGAAAAATAAAGTTGTTAGAATTGGAAATGAGCAATTTAAAATATTTAAACGCGTCTCATTATCTTGTTCATCTAAATTTGGAGCTAATTTTCATGTCACTTTATCATATTTTCTCTAAACTAGCCTAGAACATTATTATCTTTACTAATTACATCGGCTTTATGAGCTCCTATTTTTATAATTGCATTTGGCGTGTTAGGGGTACACGCCAACTGGTATGGTAATAAAATAACCTCAGAAAACGTGCTCAAATCTAACTTTTTAGTAAGATATTAATACTTTTAGATAGTTTAAGGATTGTCTAATTAAATTTTAGTAATCAAAGGTTTATTGAAAAGACGTAACAATTTTAAGACGCGCTTAAAGATAGGAAAATCGTTATTTACAGTTGGCGTGCGGGTATGGCTGTTGACCAAATAAGTGTTACTCTCAAGTTTCTTGCTTCAAAATCAACATTCTTTTCTTAAATTTTAGAAAACCTTTCCTATTCGATTCCAATTTGAACAATATTGCTTGCAAGAATTAAAAAGTGGCAATAGAATTCTGCTCTTAAATCAAGTAAATGATAAGAATATTCTGCTAAAGTGAGAGATGACAATCAACTCATGGACTTGCAGCTCTTAAATCACATTCTTATCAATCTCATCAAATCGAAATTCACACCAATCAATTCATCAAAACGTTATCAATCTGGAACGTGTACGATTGACAGCAAATGTGTGCATTCAGAATGCACGGAATTCTGAAACTGCTCGCTGGAATTGATCGACTCTCGAGCCATTCGCATTCTTCTCACACGACACCCAGGTGTTGGACAATCTGAGACAACAGACAATCTATGTGTCGGATTGAGAACCGACTGAAGGCTGGATCGTGCTTGGGAAACGTCGAGCCCATGTAATCCCTCTAGAGAAGGGCTTCCATAGAAAATTTCGAAAATATCGCAGCTTTCCCATCGCAACATTCCCACACATATCCATCATTATCGACAGCCGTGGTCCTATTTGTTGTTCTCGCGCAACTACAACCAAATCATTGATGTTCGCCGACACAACTGTCTGTCAATTACACGTCTGATATGTTAACAACTGTTATCTTGCTTCAGGCTCCCGCCATATAAGGATTTGTCTCGTGTTTTTGATGTTTGCCGCCGATCATTTTTGCTCACATTGAAACCCATAATTACGGCAGATGCGGCAATAATTGGCTGATAGTTACTTGGTCCGTTCGAATCTTTATGATTCACGAGATTGTAAAATCGGGGGGAAGTTTGTTGGTAAACAAGATAATATGTTGCCCTCGCCTGCCGATGATTTACGATATCCGAAGAGTATTCGGGTGAGCAGTCTTGTTTCTCACCGACACCATTGTGCTCAAATGGAAATGCTCGCCGTTGGCTGACAGCTTCCCAGCCGATCAAACTTTTATGTTTCCCGCGGTGCTCTTTCAGACAAAGTTAGCTAGTTTTCAGACGAGTTCACGAGTGAGTAAGCATGGAAATGATAAGCTTGTCCTCGTGAGATTGATGACTTGAGCTTGTCTGTCAACTTGATAATGATAACAATTACATTTTGAGGAATTCTGATTGGGTGTGAGCTCTAATCGCAATTGGCAAAAATGAGAGATCAGAAAAGAGTCTGAATTTAACAATTAAGAACTTTATTGCGGTTTGGATGTGTTTGAAGACAAACTTAATAAAATGGCATAAAAGGTGATTTGTCTTCACCACGTACGCCAACTGGAAATAATGATTTTCCTATTTTTAAGCAAGTCTTTAACCAGAAATTCCTTAAACTATCTAAAAATATTAATATCTTCTCAAAAAGTCACGTTTAATTAGCTCATTTCATTATCATACCAGTTGGCGTGCGCCACGTAACTCTGAACTTTGCTCTTGACGGTGGCGTGACTGTGTTTTGCACGAAGAGTGCTCCTGTTAGGACGCGAGGTGCTTTTTGCATGAAAACAGACTCATCCTGTTATATAGCGTAAACACGTCATTAATCTTTGTTAAAATTTGATGTTGTTTTTTGGAGTGAGGACGCTTCGTGTAATTTTGATCAAACTTTGTTTACTTTTTCGGCTTGAATTGAATGTTCTGGCGGCAGTTTTGCACGTGTTTTGATAACAATTTCCAGCAAAACACAGTCACGCCACCGTCAAGCGCAAAGTTCAGAGAAGAATTCGGAAATTAAGTTTAATGTTCGAAAAACTTTTATTTTCATTTGGTGTCTGAACTGATAAATAGAATGAAGTGGAAAAGTTTAAATCTAGTGGGTGACTAGTAGGACAACTTTTTTCTAACTGTAATATACCACAAAAGCCCCAAATGAAAATGACAAATTTTAAATCCATATAATTAATTTCTCAGTGTAAGCTGAAGACAAGATTGTACATCAATATTCTAGTCTTCTTTTAAAAAATCTATTGCGCTTTAAATTTTCACGATACGTTAGATTTTATTGACTTTTCCGTGGTCTTGTTTTTACGATATCAATTGGGGTGCTGCATAGACTGGTTAGACCATATAGGAAGTTAAAACAGTTCTTACATCCAAGATGTTGTCCCCCCAACGCCGAGTGCTCAAATTTATAAAAATTCCGTATTTTTAGAAGAATTAGTAACACTACAACATTCCAAATGAAAACTCAATTTTTCGCATTTTTAAGCGTCATTTTTGAATTTCCACCTAATAATCACAAATCAGTTTTGACGCAAAATCAATAAACTTGTCCTAAATTATTTAAAAATCTTAAAATTTTAAATACAATTTTATTGTTTATATAAAATGTAAATTGTAATCTCTAGATAAGAGCTGCATATCTTAAATTAAAGCCAAGATACTGAGCGAGAGAGAGAGAGGTACCGAAAAAATGGTTTCAAATTTAAACTAGGCTTGTCTTAAACTATTGAAAAATGTTAATATCTTCCAAAGGGTTTGATTTGAGCACGTTTATAGGGCTCGTTTTAATACCATACAAGCTTGTATCACGCCAAACCGAAATAACGATTTTTGAACGTGTGTGGAAGTTTTAACGTCTTTACAAGATAAAAGTTATTGCTATTATTCAATTAAGCGTGTTTTAACCTATCTAAAAATATTAATTTCTTCCTAAAAAGTTTGATTTGAGCACGTTTACAGGGCTCATTTTAATACCATACAAGCTTGTATCACGCCAAACCGAAATAACGATATTTGAACGTGTGTGGAAGTTTTAACGTCTTTACAAGATAAAACTTATTGCTATTATTCAATTAAGCGTGTCTTAAACTATCTAAAAATGTTAATATCTTCCCAAAAAGTTTGATTTGAGCACGTTTATAGGACTCGTTTTAATACCATACAAGCACACCACATGAAAATAACGGTGTTGCGATTTTTGAACGCATGTGGAAATTTTTACGTATTTACAAGATAAAAGTTATTGCTATTATTCAATTAAGCGTGTCTTAAACTATCTAAAAATGTTAATATCTTCCCAAAAAGTTTGATTTGAGCACGTTTATAGGACTCGTTTTAATACCATACAAGCACACCACATGAAAATAACGGTGTTGCGATTTTTGAACGTGTGTGGAAATTTTTAGGTCTTTACAAGATAAAAGTTTTTACTATTATTCAATTAAGCGTGTTTTAACCTATCTAAAAATATTAATTTCTTCCTAAAAAGTTTGATTTGAGCACGTTTACAGGGATTGTTTTAATACCATACAAGCACACCACATGAAAATAACGGTGTTGCGATTTTTGAACGCATGTGGAAATTTTTACGTATTTACAAGATGAAAGTTTTTACTATTATTCAATTAAGCGTGTCTTAAACTATCTAAAAATGTTAATATCTTTCCAAAAAGTTAGATTTGAACACGTTTATAGAGCTCGTTTTAATACCATACAAGCTTGTATCACGCCGAATCGAAATAACGATTTTTAAACGTGTGTGGAAATTTTTACGTCTTTACAAGATAAAAGTTATTGCTATTATTCAATTAAGCGTGTCTTAAACTATCTAAAAATGTTAATATCTTTCCAAAAAGTTAGATTTGAACACGTTTATAGAGCTCGTTTTAATACCATACAAGCTTGTATCACGCCAAATCGAAATAACGATTTTTAAACGTGTGTGGAAATTTTAACGTCTTTATTACAAAAAATTTTACTACTTTTCATGCACATACATCCACCCACCCTAATACAAAACCACATTAAAAAAAAAGCAAATTATATTGGTGATTAGATTAAACCAATTAATATTCAAATTTTGTCAATGGTCGTGATATTAAGACAAGGTTTTGAACATGTGCGCAAGCTTGCGCATTTTATTTTACGTAATAACCAGAAAACCCAAAGTTTGATTTTTAATTACTTCCGTTGAATAAGTTAAAATTAATAATATGCTCTTCCCTTTTCTTTTGACGTGATTTAAATTCGTTTCTTATGATGTTAAAAACAAAAGTTAGTTAAAGGATTTTATAAAGTTATCACACTAAACCAAATGCGTTTAAATAATGCGAAATTATCATTTTCATTTTAAGTTTTTAATATATTTTGTTATGCTCCAAATCAATATCATAAAAATTTGAAATTTCATAGATAAAATAAAATTTTTCTGAAACCTTCCGCAATAATTTCAGTCAAGTTTGCTCTGAATATTTAAAAAATAACAATCCCCCTTCACTTGCCCTTCAAAACTCTTTTTTAAACACTCTTTCAACCGTACATTTTATTGAAAAAGGTGTGAAAACGATTGCGCCAATGTGCCGCCATGGAAACAAGCAAACAAACAAACAAAAAAGTCGAAGCGAGTTGTTTCCTTTCCACCACATTTCAGTTGCATCATCATCATCCGTTGCCATCAACCTTGAACCACGATGCTCCAAGCTTCATGCCAAAGGCCACCGACTACCGTAAGCCGCGAACCCAGCCCAATAGGCGGATCGAGTGAGGCTGCGCGGTGGGGTGGGGGGGAAGTGTTCGCTCGCCCTCCTTCGCACCAACCCGCCCTTGCGAGATATATAAACCAGCGACGGTGTGCTGTCATCCATCCAAAGTTGTGTACTCATTAATCCGCAAGCAAACTTCCGGACAACAATTCTTGTTTACTTTCGTCACCTCATTTAGAAGAGCTGATTCTGTGTGTGTGTTCTGCCTTTCAAGCATTCACACAGAGCCGAACCGACGGTTGTTTGGTGTCGTCAGCCACTTGAGTCCATTAAAAGATTAACTCGGAGCCGCCCCGATTGGATCCTTATCATCAAGGGTCATGGGAATCGAGCTCTTCATGTCGTTGCCTTCTTCTCCATGTCCTTGTTATTCATATTTGTGTTCTATTTAATGGTCATTTTTCCGTTTTTATCATTTTCCCATCACGATTGTTGTTTTTTGATGTTTTTGTTGATTTTGGAGTCAATTAGTACCAATTGACTGTGATAATTGCGATCGTGTGAATGTCAAATTATACATCTTATCTTTTTGTTTGTTTAATCTTTTTCTTTAATTTATCTTTATTGAAGTAATATTTAAGATTTAATACAAAATTCTTTATTTGATAAAAATTAGTATTTTTCAAAAACCTCAACAAATTTCAGACAGTTTTTTCATTGACTCAAATTGAATTTACAGTAATTAGACTTTAGTTTATAATTATATTAATTCTAGAAATTTACACATTTACTAATTCTTTGTCAAAATTTCCGATAATTACCTTTAATTATCTAATTAAACCAATCATCAATATTTTCCATTCGAGTCCTATTTTCAGCTTATTTTTTTCGTAGCTTAAAATTAAATTTAAAATAATTTCACTTTACATTTACTAATTTTGAATTTCGCCTTTTAATATTTGTCCTAAGACTTGTGGAAAATCCCACATATTTACTTTTAATTATTTAATTAAAATAAGCATTCAAGTTTCTCATTTGAGCACTATTTTCAGTCAATTATTTTCAAAGTTCAAAATCCCATTTACAGTAATTTCGCTTTACATTTACTAATTTTGAATTTCCCTTTTTAATATTTTTTGTACGGCTTGTTCATAATCCCACATAATTATCTTTAATTATTTAATTAAACTAACCATCAAAATTTACCAATTAAGCCCCATTTTCAGCATATTTTTTTCCGGGCTTAAAATTCAATTTACAGTAATTTCGCCTTACATTTACTAATTTTGAATTTCGCCTTTTAATATATGCCCTATAACTTGTTGAAAATCCCACATAATTACCTTTAATTATCTAATTAAACTCACCATTCAAGTTTTCCATTTTAGCACTATTTTCAGTCAATATTTTTCATAGCTGAAAATCTAAGCCACAGTACCTAGCTAACATTTTAATAAATATTAAATCATGAATTTCACATTATCAATTATAATCAATCCATAATTGCACTTAATTACCTTTAATTATTTCATATAAAGTATCATGAAAATCTTGAATTTTACCATCATTTTCAGTCAATTTTATGGTGGCTTAAACTCGAAATACAAACTTTAATCTTACTTTTTGGTATTCTACGATTCTTGTATTCTTTAGAATAATTTGATTCTTTTAAATTAATTGCATATATGATCTTGAAAGTTTTCTTGAATTTTTTGCTTATTAAATGCTATTTTAGTTTTAACTTAAACAACGTGTTCTAGCTTTAACTTGTTTTCATTAGAATTCTAAGTTTGTTAATTAATTCCAGCCTACAGTATTTGTTCTTAATTTGCCTTGAATCTTTTTTTTCTAAAAAAATAATTTGCAGATAATTTCGCCAAAAATGGTTCAAATGAGCAACATTCCGTATGGAAGTCGAATGGTTGGTTTCCCTCTCTCTTCAACATTTCTCAATTCTTGCTCATTGTAGAACACCAAGTCGATGCGCGAAAAGGAGCGGCGCGATGAGATCAACAACAAGATCAACGAGCTGCGGGCTCTCGTTTGCGAAGATGAGCTTGAGCGCAGATCGTAAGCAAATTCGTCCCGCATCACTCATTCCAAAACCATATTTTCAGTTTGAAACAAGCCGACGTGCTCTCGCGGACTGTCGACCTCGTCTACCGGCTCGAATCCGAATCCCCTGGACCCTCGTGCCAACCGGAACGACGCGGATTCCTCGACGGCTTCCAGTTCGTCGAAACCGAAGTGAGCGCCTTCATCCGTCAGCTGGGCATGGATCATCAAATCACGCTGGATTTCATCGCTCGCGTGCGGCAGTGCTTCGACATGGAGCGCGGCGTGCTCACCTCAACTCCGAAGAGGAACGGCGCTGGCGGCGCGATTCGCAGATCGCCGACGAATAGCCAGCGATCGACGCCGTCGCCGTACGCCAAACTCGACCGCAAGGAGATCAAGAAGAACCGCGAGCAAGACAGACGCGACAGACAGGGAGAGGCGATTGAAGCTCTCAAGAACTTTCTCATCTCAATTTCCGCCAGCAGTCTCACCTCGAGGGTTCAAATGTAAGAAATTTTGGAGAGAATTGTTTTATAATTGGATGATATTTCAGTGAGAAGATGCAAAGACTCAACACCTTGGAGAACATCATCGAATACATTAATAATAAGAAGAACCGAACGAATCTGGCAATCAATGACGGACCTTTATATCAGCACGCATTCAATGGCGGATTCGAGATCGCCAAGAGACTCGGCATGGAATTCTTCAGAGTAAGCCCCCTCTATCCCCTTTCAACATTTTTTTTCCATTTTCAGAGAGATAAGCATTTAAACGTGCGAACGGCGGCCTTGGAGCAACATCTCGACATGAAACGAGCCATGAAGATGAACCCACTTTACTCGTATCTCATGGCTGCCAATGCGCAATCCATCTCACCGGCTCATTCGTTGGAAAGCCCGCCGCCTGCTTCCGACACCTCGGTCTCTTCGGTCGAGTCGTCCACTCATGTGAATATTTGGAGACCGTGGGAATAATTTACTCCATTTTTTGTGTATAATTTTGTTATTTGTTTTTTGTTGTTAATGCGGGAATTTTGCAATGATACCGGTAGAGAAAAACACTTTAACTTTTTAAAGTCTTCTGGTATTGGATTTTGAAGCTTTTCATAGGTTTGCTTTTTGTGCATATTTGTATATTTATTTTTATGTTTTGATTCTATTTATTTATTTGTATGTTTTGCTTTAATTAGATTAAAAATAATAAATTTTATTTAAATATACACACATTCGTTGTGAGAGTTCGACAGATTACATTTTGAGCATTTTGAGCACAGTTTTGAACTTACGTCAATAAGAGTAATATATATCGATTAGGAAAAAATTCTACGTCGAATGATACCACTTTAATGTTGGTTCGATAATTTGGCTGAAAATTTTTTCAGTCGAAACCTTTAGCTCTTCTGAAAACCCACAGTTTGTTTGAAACACAATTCAAGAACTATACCATTCGAATCTCCTCGTTTTGCTGATTAATATACCGTTTCAAAAATTTTTTTGGTGATAGTTGACAAATTTCAGACAAATCTGAAAATTTTTGCTTTTTTGTGTTTCAGCCAAAAATCATTTTCGATAGCTCATTTGAAAGCCCTTTTTGATCAATTAAATTTTAGAGGCTATTTTTACATATAAATTACACATTACATATATATTCACACGCCAAATAAAATTGCACGCAAAATTCCAGTTAATTTTAAGATTATTTCATATATTAATAAAACGCGTTGAGAATATTGGAAATATTAGAATATTGGAAACACACGTTTAAGTTTAGTAAAATTGTGATTTTAATTTTTTTTTAAATATATATTTATAAAGTACTTTAGAAATTTGAAAATTGAAAATATTTAGAATTACCTATTTCGAGAATTTTTATTTTTTTCTGAGAACTGGTGTCACCATTAAACTGGAAATGTTACAAGCTTTCGTTTGATACCAATAACTGTATATTTTACTTGAATTTTAAGTAGAATACCGAAATTTACCTAGTTATCCGATAAAATCGGTAATTGTTAGGTAAAACATGGGTAATTTGAGAAAAGTGGTAGGTTTTATATATTTTCTGAATCAGAATTAAATTCTACAATGTATGACACTAATTTAACCTGGCTAACTAACAAAAATAAATTTCTACAAATTTCCTATTTTTCTTATTTTTTAATTTTTCTGAGAAATAGTGTTACCATTAAACTGGAAATGTTATAAGCTCTCGTTTGATACCAATAATTGTATATTTTACTTGAATTTTAAGTAGAATAGCGAAATTTACCTAGTTATCCGATAAAATCGGTAATTGTTAGGTAAAACATAGGTAATTTGAGAAAATTTGTAGGTTTTATATATTTTCTGAATCAGAATTAAATTCTACATTGTATAACACTAAATTAGCCTGGCTAACTCACAAAAACAAATTTCTACAAATTACCTATTCTTTATTTAACAGTTTTGTTTTGAGAAATAGTGTTACCATTAAACTGAAAACGGCACAAGATCTCGTTTTCAATTTAGAGCTCACACGCAATCAGAATTCCTCAGAGTGTCATTGTTATCATTATCAAGTTGACAGACAAGCTCAAGTCATCAATCTCACGTGGACAATCTTATCATTTCTATGCTTACTCACCTGCGAACTCGTCTGAAAACCAGCTAACTTTGTCTGAAAGAGCACCGCGGGAAACATGAAAGTTTGATCGGCTGGGAAGCTGTCAGCCAACGGCGAGCATTTCCATTTGAGCACAATGGTGTCGGTGAGAAACAAGACTGCTCACCCGATTACTCTTCGGATATCGTAAATCATCGGAAGGCGAGGGCAACATATTATCTTGTTTACCAACAAACTTTCCCCCGATTTTACAATCTTTCGACCAGATCGGTTGGGAAAACCTTAAAGGGTCCGCCGATGTTTATGGTCTCTTAATTATTATCACAACTCGCAGTAAAATTGGAAACATGTGCGGGGCAAGATTGATTGGATATCCTTCTCATGCTGGTTCCACGAATGTTATTGTGGTGCTTACAGCTGAAAGCCCGAATCTCGACGGGTGAAACTGTCAAATCCGTCCGAAATGGAACTCCTCGGTCGTTCTCATGAAACACCAAGGTGACGAACAGTCTGACATCCGTTCGATGTGTCGGATTGAGAACCGACTGACGTCTAGATCGTGCCAGTTTCGATGATTGATTGGAGCATGGATTCCCATATCAATCTAGAGAACGTGCACAATCGACTGCAGTAAAGCTGCAGCTTCTCCTTATTCCTATAATTCTGCTATTTTGGCTGGTTTAATAACCTTGGAGTCCTTTGAGAAACTTCTTTGTGCTTGTCTCACTTCTTTGCTTCCCAGGAACATTGGCATCTGGAAGGTGTTGTCAGCTTAAAAATGAGTATTTTCCAATGACAAATTGGCTCGAATCATTTGGCGACTTTGCAGAAGACGTGCTTCGAATCAACTCCAGTTCACAGCACGATCCAGCCTTCAGTCGGTTCTCAATCCGACACATAGAAGATTGTCTCAGATTGTCCAACACGTGGGTGTCGTGTGAGAAGAATGCGAATGGCTCGAGAGTCGAGCAATTCCAGCGAGCAGTTTCAGAATTGCGTGCATTCTGAATGCACACATTTGCTGTCAATCGTACACGTTCCAGATTGATAACGTTTTGATGAATTGATTGGTGTGAATTTCGATTTGATGAGATTGATAAGAATGTGATTTAAGAGCTGCAAGTCCATGAGTTGTTTGTCACCTCTCACTTGATCAGAATATTCTTATCATTTACTTGAATTGAGAGCAGAATTCAATTGACACTTTTTAATTCTTGCAAACTGTGTTTGCGTAATTTTAATCGAACAGTACAGATGATCCCAAATGAAAGGTTTTGTAGATCTCTATGTTAGCTTTTTTTAAGAATTATCAGCAGCATTGTAAAATCTTTAAATTTTTAAATTTTTTTCTTTCAAATTTAGCAAAAGCTAGTATATGATTGTCGATATTATTTTATTCTCTCATTCCAACCTTTGTTAATAAAATTTGAGATCTATAAAAGTAACCTAAAGATCCACTGGCACACCAAAATATAAATTATAAAGTATAATTTCTATTCCCATACTTTTCTACCTAATAAAACCAAATTTAAGCATATAGCTTTTCTAAGCTTTTTAGAATCCTTGTTTAGGCTTGCTGGTTCTGTTATGAGCCCACAAGACTCATCCAGGACTCTGCCGACAAAGATTGCAAAAAAGTTCCATTAAGAATGGCAAAAAACATAAGTTAAATGTAACAAGAAGGCCAGGACAAATCTACATGTAATAAATAAAAATCGTTATTAGGTCTCTTCCAAAAAATACTTATTTCTTGAGTGTTTTAAATTTCTGTCCTGCATCAATCTAACAATTATTATTGCACGTCAACTGGAACTATAATAAAACGAGATCAGAGCACGTGCTCAAATCTAATATTTTGAGAAGATTTTAATATTTTCAGTGAGTTTGAGAAGAAGCTGACACACTGGGTAGACAAGATTGGTGTAAAGCACACGTGAAAGTTGTAAGACAAGCGTGAAAATAAGAAAATAATAATTTCCACTTGGCGTGCTATTATACATATTTATTTATTTAACTATATCTATCAAAACTCAATTGGATAGCATAATAGAAAAAGGTTAATCTGAAAACTATTTTTGCATGTTTAAAAAAATTTTTTTTATACTCTAAAGTACTCTAAATCCTTAATTATTAAATTTTCCTGTGAAATATTTTTACCAATGGACTGGAAATGTCACAAGCTCTCGTTTGATACCCATAACATTACACTTTGAATGATTTTTTGGTAAAATACCAAAATACGCTCTGATTATACGATAAAATCAGTATTTGTTAGGTAAAATATGGGTAAATCAAGAAAAATGGTAGGTTCTTTATATTTTCTGAATCAGAATTAAATTCTGCATTTAATGAAACTAATTTAACTTGAGCAATTTGAAATTTAAAAATTGAAAATACTTAGGATTACCTATTTCGAGGAAATTTAATTTTTCTGAGAAATAGTGTCACCATTAAACGGGAAATGTCACAAGCTCTCGTTTGATACCAATAATTGTATATTTTGCTTGAATTTTAAGCAAAATACTGAAATTTACTTTGTTATCCGAAAAATCGGTAATTGTTAGGTAAACATGGGTAATTTACGGAAAGTTGTAGGTTCTGTATATTTTCTGAATCAGAATTAAATTCTGCATTGTATGACACTAATTTAACCTGGCTAAATAACAAAAATTCATTTCTACAAATTACCTATTTACTTTATTTTCCAATTTTTCTGGAAAATAGTGTCGCCATCAAACTGGAAATGTCACAAGCTTTCGTTTGATACCAATAATTGTATATTTTCTTGAATTTTAAGCAGAAAAAGAAATTTCAGCTGTTCTTCGATGAAATCAGTAAATGAAAGGTAAAACAAGGGTAATTTGAGAAAACTGGTAGGTTCTATATAATTTCTGAATCAGAATTAAATTCTACATTCTATGACACTATTTTAACTATTCTAAATTAACTATTAAAATTTAAAAAATTACCTATTTCTAATTTTTCCCTATGAAACAATAACAAACAATTGAATTTCTTGTTTTAAAACAGTTTCGAGCCCTACCCAATAAGCGGGGAAAGTTTTCAGTCTTCTTTCTGAACCAACACACATATTGTGCGCTTTCTTTGTCGCAGTCAGCTCAAATTGCAAACAATGCCGAAACATATGTGAGCTGATTGATGATTTATAAACAGCGCGTAAATTTGTTATTAAACAATAGACGCAACAATTTGTTCGAATTTCCACCCGTTTATCAAGTTTTGCTTTTTATTATGCAAATGATAAACATTTAAATATGTTTCATTGATTATATTCATAATAGAATTATTATTGTTATTATCAATTTTATGTTTAATTAATGTGTGAATATGAAAAAAGAAGATTAAAAATTGAAATATTTGCTGATATTTCTTAAAAAAAAAAGCTAACATAGTGATCTACAAAACCTTTCATTTGGGATCATCTGTACTGTTCGATTAAAATTACGCAAACACTGTTTGCAAGAATTAAAAAGTGGCAATTGAATTCTGCTCTCAATTCAAGTAAATGATAAGAATATTCTGATCAAGTGAGAGGTGACAAACAACTCATGGACTTGCAGCTCTTAAATCACATTCTTATCAATCTCATCAAATCGAAATTCACACCAATCAATTCATCAAAACGTTATCAATCTGGAACGTGTACGATTGACAGCAAATGTGTGCATTCAGAATGCACGCAATTCTGAAACTGCTCGCTGGAATTGATCGACTCTCGAGCCATTCTCATTCTTCTCACACGACACCCACGTGTTGGACAATCTGAGACAATCTATGTGTCGGATTGAGAACCGACTGAAGGCTGGATCGTGCTGTGAATTGGAGTTGATTCGAAGCACGTCTTCTGCAAAATCGCCAAATGATTCCAGCCAATTTGTCATTGGAAAATACTCATTTTCAAGATGGTAACACCTTCCAGATACCAATATTTATGGGAAGCAAAGAAGTGAGACGAGCAGAAAGAAGTTTCTCAAAGGACTCCAAGGTGAGAAAACCAGCAGAATCATAGGAATTAGGAGAAGCTGCAGCTTTACTGCAGTCGATTGTACACGTTCTCTAGATTGATATGGGAATCCATGCTCCAATCAATCATCGAAACTGGCACGATCTAGACGTCAGTCGGTTCTCAATCCGACACATCGAACGGATGTCAGACTGTTCGTCACCTTGGTGTTTCATGAGAACGACCGAGGAGTTCCACTTCGGACGGATTTGACAGTTTCACCCGTCGAGATTCGGGCTTTCAGCTGTAAGCACCACAATAACATTCGTGGAACCAGCATGAGAAGGATCCAATCAATCTTGCCCTGCACATGTTTCCAATTTACTGCGAGTTGTGATAATAATTAAGAGACCATAAACATCGGCGGACCCTTTAAGGTTTTTCCAACCGATCTGGTCGAAAGATTGTAAAATCGGGGGAAAGTTTGTTGGTAAACAAGATAATATGTTGCCCTCGCCTGCCGATTATTTACGATATCCAAAGAGAATTCGGGTGAGCAGTCTTGTTTCTCACCGACACCATTGTGCTCAAATGGAAATGCTCGCCGTTGGCTGACAGCTTCCCAGCCGATCAAACTTTTATGTTTCCCGCGGTGCTCTTTCAGACAAAGTTAGCTTGTTTTCAGATGAGTTCGCGGGTAAGTAAGCATGGAAATTATACGCTTGTCCACATAAGACTTGTCTGTACATCAAATGGAAACAGCGCAAACTTGGAAAAGGCCGCATTTTCGATTTTGCCGACTTTGCCCCAAATTTCCCAAGTATGAAATAACGATATTTCTATTTTGAGCGTGTCTGACAACTTTTATGTCATTTTAACAAAATTTTTTTCAAGATAGTTTAACTAGACTTGTCCTAGACTATCTAAAAATGTTAATATGTTTCTAAAAATTTGGATTTGAGAGCGTTTACTGAGCTCAAAGTGGGTATCAAGGTCAACTATTAATAAAAGTGGGGATTGGGGAAATTTGGGAACCTGATAATTTCCAAAATGCCATTTGTTAATTTATCCTCGTAAAAGGCGTTCAATTAAATGCATAAGTTAATCTATAAAATCTATGAAATGAATAGAACTTACTAAATTTCTCAAATTACCTAGGTTTTGTCTGGAATTTTTCGATTTATCGTATTATTAGCGAAAACTTTTTTGTGTAAAATCTTGGAAATTATTAAATTATTCATATCAAATAAGCGCTTGTGACATTTCTTTTACAATAATGATATTAATTCTCAGCATAATTTTAAAAAATCAAGAAAATAGGTAATTAACAGAACTTTATTTTTATTTTAGTCGTTTTAACGCAACGCCAGCTAATAGAAAATTTAATTATGATTCAGAAACTATATAGAACCTACCACTCTTCTCAAATTACCCATGTTTTACCTAACAATTATCGATTTTATCGGATAACAAGGGAAATTTTGGTATTCTGCTTAAAATTCAACGAAAATGTACAGTTATTGGTATCAAGCAAGAGCCTGTGACATTTCCAAATTAATGTTGACACTATTTCTCAGAGAAAATTAAAAATTTTCGATATAGGTAATTCTAAGTATTTTCAATTTTCAAATTTCAAATTGCTCAAGTTAAGTTTCATTAAATGCAGAATTTAATTCTGACTCAGAAAACATAAAGAACCTATCACTTTTCTCGAATTACCCATATTTTACCTAACAAATACTGTTTTTATCGTATAATCAGAGCGTATTTTGGTATTTTACGTAAAAATCATTCAAAGTATAATGTTATGGGTATCAAACGAGAGCTTGTGACATTTCCAGTTTAGTGGTGACACTATTTCTCAGAGAAAATTAAAAATCCTCGAAATAGGTAATCCTGAGTCTTTTCAAATTTCAAATTGCTCAAGTTAAATAAGTTTCATTAAATGCAGAATTTAATTCTGATTCAGAAAATATAAAGAACCTATAATTTTTCTCGAATTACCCATATTTTACCTAACAAATACTGTTTTTATCGTATAATCAGAGCGTATTTTTATATTTTACGTAAAAATTATTCAAAGTATAATGTTATGGGTATCGAACGAGAGCTTGTGACATTTCCAGTCCAGTAAAGATATTAGTTTTCAGAAAAAATGAAACATCAGGGAATTATGTAATATCCAGTGAATGATTTTTCCGATTTGTATGACACAAAGAAACTATGTTTTCTCTTCAGTCCCAAAACACAAGAAGTCAAACTGAACTTTCCATAGAACCCAATTACACCTGTCAACAAGCTCGCATTAAATTCATGCAAAATCCAAAATCACGACAAGAATATATTTATCCAGGCAGCAACAAGAACAAACAAAATGGCGTCGTCATAGTGGTCGTCAGTTCACTCGTTTCGCCAATTCATATGCATATTCGCATTAAAACCCGCACCGGACCGCCATTTCTATCGCTTCTCTTTTCTCTCGCGTTTGCTCTCACTCAGCCCAGACAACTTTCATTCATTCGGCCGCCCCTCGAATTGCGCAACACGTTTCGTCTGGACACTTGTCAGCTGGTTGGCGATAGAGGGCTTCTTCAGCTGGTCAGTTGACGGCCCGCCGGCAATTCCCCCACCTCTCATTCAACTCGCGTTTCATTTTCATTCCACCACTGCATGTATTATGTATATTGCATTTCATTCGGCAAACAAACACACTTTTATATTGCTTCGCATATATATATATACATATTTATATAAAACTTTAATTTTCAGATAAATGTAGCTCTCAATACTTGTGGTACCAATCATTGTGGTCTCGTTATTTCCAATAATTCCTGAATAGTTTCAATGAAGCACATAAATCCAAAAAGTTTGTTTATTTTTTATTATTTTATTCGGGACCTTCTTTCGTATAGTGTCCACATTATGCATAAACATTTTGTTTAATTATAGAAAAAATTAAACTCAATAGTATTGTCGTAAAATAACGCGCATTGTTCAGAAATACCAACGATATATCACATACAATATAAATATCGGTTAATTATAATTATAGAAAAACTGTTCTAAAATGTAAATTTACATGAAACACAATAAAATAAAAATTTTCATTAAAAAAAAGTCATATTGATAAATTAAATGCAGAAAATTGTCATATTTAAGGTCCTAAAAAGAATAAAAGTTATGTTGAATACAATACACGCTGTCTATTAAAAATATTCATGCACATATTCCCAAAACTATCTCAAAAATACTTTAAGATAGTTTCAAATCTTTATTTATCTAATAATAATAATCAATATTTTCAAGAAAAACATTAAATCAATGTAAACTACAGTATCCCCTGGTGGTAAAGTTATGTTTTTTCTTTATTTTTGTTATCTAATAGCTATTATAATATATATTAGGTAACAAAAAGCTAATAGGTAATGCCTAATAAAATATACAATTTAATAAAGTTTTGTTTTGATACATTAAAATATTTATGCATGATAAATTATACTTTCTTCATTAATTTATCAACATTTTTATATGAACCATTTAATTTTGGGGTTTTATTTTTATAGGTTATTTAACGAGACATTGTAAACAAGAGAAGATTAATTATCAAAAAAGAAACAGAATTACTTTAAAAATTTTCGTATAAATTTTTTTTAAATTAAAAAAAACAGTGGATACTGTAGTTTATTATCATAGATTTTATGGCCAAAATTTTGGTTTTGAATTTTATACTAAATTATACTCTAGTTTCAGAAAATCTATTTATGAGAAACTTTTCATTTTTTCCAATAAATAGAAATAGCTAAATATATAACCTATAACTATTTATAGCTATAGATTACAATTCTAAATATTAAAAGTAAAATTAATAGAACAGTATGCACCGTTGTGTCGATACTGTATTTTGTAGCTTGTTTTTTTTTTTGGAAATATTAAATATTGAAATCAATTAGTTTTAATCATTAAAATTTAAAGTAGTGTCTATGTATATTTCTATTTGCTCGCTGAATGGAAATTAAATTTTTTGCCAATTTTAAACGTATATTTTGAAATTCCACAGGTTTATTTTTACCGAATTTTTCATGTGACTTTAGACTTTTAGTGTTAATCTATGTCAATATCCTAAACTATTACGAAAAGATTTCGTAGCCACACCAAATGAAAACAGAAAATTTTCAAACTTTATACGTGTTTTTCTAAAATTACACGCAAATAATAAACCTTTTTTCACTTCATTTTGTCATACTTTTCTTAAAACATCTCAAAATCACTTTAGATTCTCTAAATGATAAGTTTAAAAAGGATATACTGATATTGTGTTTTTATAGTTGCAAGACGTGAATATGAAGCGCTCTAATCAGATCCTGACTTTAATATTCCATTTGGTGTGCTATTTTGTGTTGCAGCGGTTCGGTCTGTAATTCTTAAGGCTATAAATATTTTATTTATTTTCATTAAATATAATATTAATCGGAAAAGTTTCCTGGTAAAATATTAATTTCAATAAAGATGTAGATTTAATTTAGTTTTTAATTCTTATTACAACTTTTGACTGATGTTATTATTTTCAAGATTATGATAACGATTGTCGTCATCGCGAACCGTAAGAAAATTAAAAATTGAAACTCACAAAAACTCAGAATAAAATGCAAGTTGCATTATATTATTACTTAAATATAAAATGACTTATGTTTCATGAAATGTTGTTATTAATTATGATTATTCCTGAATTTTTCATGAAAATAATTATTATTTTCAGGTAACACCGTCGTCATTCGTCGTGGATGCACCCCGGTGATATCTGTGTACAGGACCCATCATCCAATTCAATAAACCTCATTCGCCCCCCCCCCCCCAATTTTCCCGTTTTAAATCCATTGTCTATTACCCAACCCCCCCCCCCCCAATTCAATGCAGCCAATCAAGATCCGAATCTTCCATATATCCTCCAATATTTTGACGTGTTAACTACCTCGATCCGTGCCTATCCTATTCGATTATCGGAAATGATGAAAACGACTCCACATTCTAATTGTCTTTCAATAAAATCCTACTTTATTCTTTAAATATTAACAACAATCAATTTATTTCATTTTCGGGAACGCTTTCGTATGCACTCCCGTTGCTATCAATGTATTATCCGATTTTCGGTACAGCTCAGCCTGCAATAATCATTTCATTCAATTCCTTTTAATTCAAAAACCTTCGTAAATGCCAATGATCTTCCCCTTTTCGTCACCAATGAGTCCATTACAACGGTGTCTCCAATTTTCGCTGCCGCCATGTACCTAAAACAAACAATTTTTGGGAAAAGGACAAATTCCACTAAATCAAGCATACGTTACATGAAGATCCACCGACACCCCGGGTTCGGCTTTTTCCGAGCACAACAACGCTCCAGTTGTGTAAACATCGATGAGTGTCGCCGTGCAGCCTCCATGCAGAGTACCAAATGGGTTTGTCATCTCTTCGCTGACTTCGAATTCGACTTTCAACCGTCCTTCATCCGCAATAAGTGGTCGTACCTAAAATGGCCTCATAAATCCACTTCGATATTGTTCATTAATCCATTGAAATCAAATATCAGAAGATTAATCCTATAATAGTATTCATTGGAACCAAAACTACAAACAAATTTAATGTTCTCTTAAAAAATATTGAGGTCTCAATTTAATTTTTAGTCAATTTTTGTTTAAAAGCGACCGTACATCTTCTAATCAAGAAAATTTAAAGAATTAAATCCCTATTTTCTCATATTCTGCGCTTATCTATATACATTCTAAATTGTCCATTATTCCAAGCGCTCCAAAAATGCAAAAAACTAACAGTTCCAGCTCCCGATTGTTTCGCAAATCGATTCCTAGCTCCGCTGAGTTTTATAAATTGTTGTGCTACTTGTAGATATTTTCCAGACATCTGAATATTGATTTTTATGCGTTTCCATGATTAAAATTTAGAAAAACAAGCGTTAAAATTTAATAAATATTGGATGTTATTAAATCTATGAAAAACGGAAATTGCTCCCGTCGGAAAATAAAATGCATTTCTGCAAAAAGATTTTATTTTCCGACGGGAGCAATTTCCGATTTTCCTAGATTTAATAACATCCTAAATATTAAATAATTCGTTTTAATTTTTTCACAAAAAAAATTAAGAAATAATTGTTGTATCATTTTTATCATTGTTTATTGGGTTTCTTAAATTGAGTGCTCAGTTAACGATATGTTTTTCTTAAGCACAAGCTCAAGCATAGCTCTGTGCTACTTGGGTTCGGGCTGAATTTACGTTATTCCACAATTTTTAAAAATTAAAATATTGCCCTTTTCAGAGATCGGTGCCTAATGGAAGAAAGGAAGAAAAAAAATGATAGTCTCAGATGGACGGCCACAGACGACTTTTTCGTCTATTCCTCTTACAAGGGAAGTCACTTTAGCGTCCCTTTGAGAATTTGCTGAAACTTGGACCATTGATAGATTCAGATGCGCTGATTCCAAATCCGTTTTCAAAATCGGCGCAATATTTCTCTGAGCCGAGATATAAGCCGTCAAAGTCAATTTTTTGATGTGCTAATTTGTGTGCATAAACCACAAAATGTCCGACACAAGCAATAGCTTAATTATATAAGACGAGCAATTAGCATGAGAAGTGTGGCAGCAGCAGCGAGTGAACGGAGCAATTGGAACGGTATAGTGATCATGGTTGGTTATTGCATTGTGTGTACAGTATTGTTAACGTTTCTAGTTGCTATGCAAGTTGAAAACTTATTTATTTCGTATTTTAAAATTTTTTTTCAGTTATTGCATATTTTTGAAAAAATTTTATTCTGTTCCACAGTTTAAAATAACTCAAAATAAAATTTAACAAAATTAACTTTTAATAGAAAAAAAAAAAAAAATTTTTTTAGCATCACATATGAACATCAACTACAAAAAGATTATATCTAAAAACTTCTACAATACAGACATTAAGTAAAATATAGTATATATAAAAGCGAAATCAGGAAGAAAAAATAATGTTTCCGATTTTTAAAATTTTTCTGGTTGTTGTGCATTGAACCGATCTCATGGCCATGGTGAACGTGAAAATTTTGCCACCATACATGTTAAGGCGTTTAGAATGATGATAAAATTTTTACCAAAATTTTTTCATAAATAGCTTGAAATATTGGTCCCTTACGTTGATTTACCTCCTATAAACTCACTTTCGCACCTTCGTATGTTGCCCGCTCAACCCTTATCAAGTATGTCAGCCATAAATTGCGACAAGATGTGGTATTTTTTCTATTAAAAATTTATGGAATTAAAAATTAAATTCTGTCGAATTGCAAAAATGTTGAAAAAAGTAAAAATTGAAAATTGGATCTCGCTGATTAAATTAGCTCGCGGGACCAATATTTTAAAGGTAACTTATGAAGTCGGGCATTATAACTGTCTCCGTAACTTTTTGACAATTTTTAATCCTTCAAAAAAAAATACCTCAGGTAGTGCTGACTGCCTGATTCATTTGACTCTTCAATATTCAGTAAACATAGTAGAGTGATTCATAACGATTGAGCTACCTCGTATAAGCGAATTTTGCACGTCTTCCTATGTCATCATACACAAAGTCAGCCATTTATTTTTTGGAAAACAGCTACATATGTTCCGTTTTCAACTGATCCATAAACATTTTCCGTCTTCAGTTCCATAAATTTGTAATAGAAAAAATGGTACATTTTGTAGCACAAATATGCTTGACAAGATTTATGGCTGACATACCTTGATAAGGGTTGAGCGGGCAACATAGGAAGGTGCGAAAGTGTGTTGATACGTGGTAAATCAACGTAAGGGACCAATATTTCAAGCTATTTATGAAAAAAATTTTGGTAAAAATTTTATCATCATTCTAAACGCCTTAACATGTATGGTGGCAAATTTTTCACCTTCACCATGGCCATGAGACCGGTTCAATGTACAACGACCAGAAAAATTTTAAAAATCGGAAAAATTATTTTTTCTTCCTGATTTCGCTTTTATATATACTATATTTTACTTAATGTCTGTATTGCATAAGTTTTTAGATATAACCTTTTTGTAGTTGATGTTCATATGTGATGCTAAAAAATTTTTTTAAAGTTTTTCTATTAAATGTTAATTTTTTAAAATTTTATTTTGAGTTATTTTAAACTGTGGAACAGAATAAAATTTTTAAAAATATGCAATAACTGAAAAAATTTTCAAAATACGAAATAAATAAGTTTTCGACTTGCATAGCAACTAGAAACATTAACAATACTGTACACACAATGCAATAACCAACCATGATCACTATACCGTTCCAATTGCTCCGTCCACTCGCTGCTGCTGCCACACTTCTCATGCTAATTGCTCGGCTTATATAATTAAGTTATTGCTTGTGTCGGACATTTTGTGGTTTATGCACACAAATGAGCACATCAAAAAATTGACTTTGACGGCTTATATCTCGGCTCAGAGAAATATTGCGCCGATTTTGAAAACGGATTTGGAATCAGCGCATCTGAATCTATCAATGGTCCAAGTTTCAGCAAATTCTCAAAGGGACGCTAAAGTGACTTCCCTTGTTAAATATGGACTGCCCATTTTTTGAGACAACACACATTGATGAGAGATGAGAAGATGGCCGTCCAAACGAGAACCTCATTCCATCCTAATTTTTTCCTCTTCCATTAGGCACAGATCTCTGAAAAGGACAATAATTATATTAAAGTTCACGTTTGGCTATAAAGAATTGATGAACACGATTCTGCCCAATTTCAATTCCGCGCAATTCGTATTCAGAAAATTATTAGGCTTTGTGGAGTGTCAGTAAATAACAATAAATGCGCTGAGTCGAACTGTGGCGGTGTTTACGTACTTTCGTAAAATAAAATCGTCGCTTGTTTAAAATGTTCGCTTGTTTATATTAATAATAAACAAGCGAACATTTTATTTTACGACAATACATAAACACCGCCACTGTTCGACTCAGCGCATTTATTGTTATTTACTGACACTCGGCTTTGTGTGTGTTGTGGCCTTGTAAACTTTAGTCCATTTTTTTGTTTCGATTTTCCTACGTGCTCATATGCTCTTTTATATTTAATGATATTTATAATTTCATAAAATAAAACCAAGTAAAGAATATTCGTGAATAAATTACTAAAAAGATTAACGTAGAATGAACTAAAAGTAAACATGTGGCCTTAAATTTAGGGACTAACATTTTAACGGTAAAATCCAACCTAAATGCCCTTTTAAACATGTTTTAGGTACTAGTATCCATACTAAAATTAATAATATATTGCTGAGTTGTGATTTTTTGATACACGAGGCAAAAACATATTTCTATAAAAGGGACAACACTTCTTCGATACAAAGTTAATAATGAGAATAAGAGAAGAGCAACAGCGAGAAAACGATAGGTACGAAATTTTCTATTTTAAATGGTGTATCAAAAATTGCATAATGTCAATAATTTAACACAATTTGAATTAGTTTTCTTGAAATCTTAAATTGAAGCACCGCTACTGGGCTCATGATCAGAGATGGGAAACGAATGAAATCTTCATTTAAACGAAAACGACATCTCTGAGCCGACTCACCCTTAGATTTTACATAGGCATTCTTTATTTGTTTTTAAAATTGCTAATAATTTAAAGTAATCAAATAATTTAACAAGGGAAGTCACTTTAGCGTCCGCTTGAGATTTTGATGAGACTTGCACCATTGATAGATTCGGATGCGCTGATTCCAAATCCGTTTTCAAAATCGGCGCAATTTTTCTCTGAGCCGAGATATGAGCCGCCAAAGTTTATTTTTGACAGCTTATTTTTGACAGTTTGATGTGCATAAACCATAAAATGTCCGACATAAGGAATAACTTAATTAAATAAGAAAATTATTTTGCGTGAGAAATGTGGAAGCAGCGAGTCGATGGATCAAATGGAATGGTATAGTTATTATGGGTGGTTATTTCGACGTGTTTTAAATATTGATAATGTTTATTTCGATTTTCTATGCAATTTACAACTTTAATAACTTTAATCATTTCTTCAATTAATTATTGCAAGTTGTTGAAAAATATTTCATTCTTTTTTAAAAAGTTAATGGTTAAATAGCAAACAAAATTAACTTTCATTGGTAAAGTTAAATTATATTTTATCAACATTTATGAAAAGAAACAATAATTATGCCGGTGGTTTAAATTTTTCTGGTCGTTGTATATTGAACCGGGACCATGGTACCAGCGAGTATGAAAAAAGTTGCCATCATGTCTGTGAATGCGTTTGGCATGATGAAATCGCCAAAATTTTTTTCATAAATTACTTTTGAAATATTGTTCCATGAATTTATCGACATAGAACTGACAAACAATAGAACTGACGATTTTCCGTATTTTTTTTAATTGGTGGAATATTCATAGGCCACAATGTGCTGGCTGACTGCCCGGAACTTTTTAGGAACTACTGAATTATAAATCTTGGTATAGTCTTTCACAACGTTTATGCTACCTTATCTTAACCTACTTCGAATAAAAATGTTTGCTATGTTTCCCGCTTTACCCTTATACACAGAATATGTCAGTCTTATCTTCTCAAGCATATTTGTGATACAAGATGTACCATGATTTCTATCAGAAATTTTATGGAACTGAACCCCTACAATGTTTTTGGAAACAAGTGATTCAGTTAAAAAAGTTTATTAATAAAAGAATTTACGGCTCACTTTGTGTATAAGGGTAGATGCAACACCATAGGAAGGAATGAAAATATGCTTATACAAGGTATTGGGTTGAAAAATAAGTTCATAGAGTTTTCACAAAGATTAATTTGAACAAAAAAATTTTTCTTCGTCTGTTGAAGAAGTTGTTGAGACAGTTTTGAGATCCTCTTCGCCATTGAAGAAAACACCCCTCATTTGGTTTGACAGAGGGCAGGAAAGGTGATAATCGGGGTAGCATCACCGTTATGAAAGACTACCAAGATTTATGATTCGGTAGTTCCTGAAAAGTTCAGGGGAGTCAGCCAGCACATCGCGACGTATGAATATTCCACTAATTAAAAAAAAATACGGAAAATCGTCAGTTCTATTGTTTGTCAGTTCTATGTCGATAAATTCATGGAACAATATTTCAAAAGTAATTTATGAAAAAAATTTTGGCGATTTCATCATGCCAAACGCATTCACAGACATGATGGCAACTTTTTTCATACTCGCTGGTACCATGGTCCCGGTTCAATATACAACGACCAGAAAAATTTAAACCACCGGCATAATTATTGTTTCTTTTCATAAATATTGATAAAATATAATTTAACTTTACCAATGAAAGTTAATTTTGTTTGCTATTTAACCATTAACTTTTTAAAAAAGAATGAAATGTTTTTCAACAACTTGCAATAATTAATTGAAGGAATGATTAAAGTTATTAAAGTTGTAAATTGCATAGAAAATCGAAACAAACATTATCAATATTTAAAACACGTCGAAATAACCACCCATAATAACTATACCATTCCATTTGATCCATCGACTCGCTGCTTCCACATTTCTCACGCAAAATAATTTTCTTATTTAATTAAGTTATTCCTTATGTCGGACATTTTATGGTTTATGCACATCAAACTATCAAAAATAAGCTGTCAAAAATAAACTTTGGCGGCTCATATCTCGGCTCAGAGAAAAATTGCGCCGTTTTTGAAAACGGATTTGGAATTAGCGCATCCGAATCTATCAATGGTGCAAGTCTCATCAAAATCTCAAGCGGACGCTAAAGTGACTTCCCTTGTAAATTAATTTAAAAAAAAACATGGTAGAACATAACCGATAACAATAACAAAAAAAAAAAAACAAAACCATCATTACAAATTAATCTCAACCCTTTTCAATTATTTATTATTAGTCCACGTTCTTTAAAATCAACAAATAACCAATTCAAATCATCTCCTCTTTTTTGGCGCTAAATCCATTCCAACGATATACTTCTTATCCAATCCATACTTATTCATCAACAAATCCGAAATGAAGCAGATCTGGTTGCCTTGCACCAGTACCTGCGGTCCTTCACAATTGATAGCTTCCGCAGAGCTGGTGACACTCGTTGCAACTCCCGTCTAAAATTAATAACATTTGGCACATTTCTCGTAACAATTCAAAACCATAATTTGGTGACATATCGTTTTAATATCGATTCCAAACACTTTCAAATTATTGATTAGTGTCACCTTCTTATTTCCCGACCGATTCTCAATTTTGAATTCAATTTTTGGCGAATGTATCTTTCGAATGAATTCTCGTCCATCGGGCCATCGAATAACCCAAGTTTTTGTCATTTTCGACTGCAAATATTAATTACTAACAAATGAAATCATCTATACCCATACCTGAATCGTCTGAATAAGGGTATTCCAATCACTGGTGTCCGTTTTAATTCGCGACACTTGAGAAAGAAGCGGATCTATACGAACCGATTTCCCTGCATTTAATTCCTGAAATACTCTAATTTTCTCACAAATCAATACAATTATAATTACGTTTTTCTTAACGTAATGTGTGATAAATTCCCTCAATTGTGGCGTGGTTATGAGGTCTCCCTTCGACACTCTTGTTCCTGTTTCTTGGAGCAAGGGTAAAACCGGCTCCGTTACCTGGAAAATAATTGCAATAGAAAATTTGAAATCTATGCGCGAACCGAAGCATATTCATGTATCGTTGGTGGTTCAAACTTCTCCCCATCCACAACCACATCGTCAGTTATCTTCTCATCCGTCAGCTCGAATCGCTTCAACAGTTCGTGAGCCCAATTTACCTAAAAACAAGGTACTTTTTGAATCGGCACAAATTCGAAAAAGTAAAATACTAAAGCTTTGGCACCCCAAATTGAATGGTTAAATTGGATGCTCAGAAAAGATGCTCATATTGTAAATTTCGGCAAGAAGCGCATGTTTTTTGATAGTTTAAGACGGGCTAGGAAAAATGGTGTGTCAAGTTGTATGAAAATAATACGTGTAAATTTTTAATACACGTTTAAACATTGAAAATTTTCATTTTCATTTGGCGTGCTTTGGAAAAAATATTTTAAGGACGTCTAAATAGTAAACTTTATTCCACTTATATATTGCGTTGAATAGTGAAAGAAAATTAAATCAAGGAAAAGTATGCCAAGTTTGCAAATATAGCACGCATCAGTTTCTAAAAATCCATGCCCTTCAAAATTTTTTTAGAATAAATTAAGGAACTTTTTGCGGTTTACATGGGCAGCTTAAAATTTCAGCAAGAAAAAAGCTGAATATAAAATTCGAAGCAGGTTAGGAACAATAACGTAAAAGAAATTTTTCAATTTTCACGTAAACGCTTAAAAACGGATAATCGAGTAAAAGTGCTGCGTAATAAATATTTATTATTGTTTACCTTATTAGAATCCACCATTTTACAAAATAAAAAATACCTCTGTAATCATTTCGGCGCCCTTATTTTTCTTGTTTATCTTAATTATCTCTCCATTATCATTCGAATTAATTTCCTGAACAAAATTTCCAAATTTTTTGAACTTGGTCTTCTTCATTTCCAATTTTCTACCATCTGGAACACAAGCCAATACGCATTGCGTATAAAACTGGCCGATATCCATTGGCAGTGGTCCGCTCTTCTTCAGACGATGCTTGAGACCAGCCAAGAAGCATCGCGTTAGCTGGAAAACTCGCAAATAATATTTGCTGCATTGATAAAAAGTTACTAGTGATTCCATTGGCTCATCGGCTATATCATCATCACACTTTTCATCTGAATGGCTTTCAGCTGTAGTTGCAGGCGTTTCTTGATTGTGTTCAAGGTTAGATGCATCGTTGGCTTCTTCTGGAATATTTTAAGATCATTGGGAATGGGAAAGAAGATTGTCCTATAACCATAAGATGACCTCATCTAGATGAGGCATTTAATCGTGTAAAAATAAATATCAGAGCAGGCGCACTTTGTTTGATTAATGAGAAAAATTAAAAACCTTGCGATTCTGACAAACCAACATCACCATTGAATTCTTCAATTGATAGCGTAGATGGTTGGCCACGTGGTCCGAATTCCCTAAATAAGTTCTTATCAATACACCACACAACCAAAATCACCATAAATGATCTCTAAATACATGTAAAACCTGCACACCTTTACCCTGGAAGCCACAATCTATCATCTCTTGTGATGACATCAAACTGCAACCGACGGCGATCGGCCCAATAACTTCATTTCTTCCTGATGAATACAAAGCGATTGCCACGGGACCACCTCGACGAACATTTGGGAATTTAAACTTGTCCCCTTTCACCACTCCTTCAAGACAAAGGATACTTAAAATTACATAAAAACTGTTATTATTCACCAGCCAGCATCAAGTCGGCTCCATTTTCTAGATATTGAAGAACGGGCTCATGCACCAACAACACGGGGTATGCTAACGGAAACTTCCACATATAGAAAACAGTCGGATAAAGGCATCCGGTATCGGAAAAGTCGAAGAACATGGGAACCTTGTCGCAAAGATAGACGTTCATTGGATCGCCGTTGAAGTTGACGAGCTTTACTTGAGCTACCTGTCAGTGTTTTTGTATATTTTATGGTTGTCGTTCTACAAACTTGTGATTTCTTGTCAATTGTTGGTAAATCATCCTTCACTTCTTCTTGTAAGCGTTGAAATAGTTTTCTTCTTTAAAGTATATTGATTGTGATAAAAGTCTAGTGTAAATCATACGTGTCGGAGTTTCGTAGATTTGTGTTTTTCTTGACGTTAAAAGGCTTCCGAAACATGTTTTTTGTAGGTGGTATAAGAATGCCTTGGGATTTTGCTCATTAATAAATATATTTTATTTATTTTTTATAAAAAATGAAAAATCGAAAAAATCCAGGGAAAATAATGCGAATGCATTGCGAGAAATGGCCGGTGAATGTTCCTCCTTGGAAAGTGCGCCGCATTGATTTTATTTTTATTTTTTATATCGAAATTTAACGTTGTTAAAGCCTTAAACTTATTGCTTTCTTATTATTAGTTTATAGAATATTTTTGTGAATTAATATCATGGTTTTGGGTGTGAAAAATGACTTATTTCGTCTGTAAAATTTTGCGCAAATTATTTAATAAAAATTTATATTAAATAATGTGTAGTAATTCAGAGAGGTATCATTTGGTTAAGATTCGATACTTATAAACATATTATTATTATTATTGTTTTTTGTTATTTTAATTATCTATGTGATTTTAACCAACCATATATTAATTAAACATTAAACCAACAGGTTATGCATAAGAGATTCATCCTGAACTGTACTTGGATTGAGACCGATTATAGCTGGGAATAAATGCCAAAAAATAAATTAAGTTTTACGTGTATATATTAAAAAATGAAGAACAGCATTACTGTTTTTTTATATACCCTGAAACTATGATCCATTAGATAATGGGTAAATCGTATAAATTTAAACCGTCGAAAGTTTCACAAAATTAGCTTATATTATCTAAAAATTTAATTCAGTTTATTTGTAAAAGATGTTGCGTTATAAGTGTATTTAAAAAAAATTATTTTCGTTATTTCACATTATTCTAAAGATTATTTCTGGCTCAGTTATCTTTCAAAGACCTTATTGAAAATCTCGTTATTTATCATTTAATGGAAGAATTAACTTTTTTCATTTTTCCTGCTTGTCTAATAAAATTCTTTTAGTTTCTTGTGTTACCGCGATTGACGGATTCATGATCATATCTCTAGATATTTAACATTCTTATTTGAGGTGATTTGATCCAGCGAGAACATGGCCTTAATGAGCAAAATGGCCCCAGTGGCCGCAAATTGCTGCAAGAACACTTTGTTGAGAACACCGAACCTTTTGATTCCTGCAATTCGTGGATCACATGCCGCCGTTTTCAGAAAACGTCCAGGACAACTTATTGTCAACAGAATTAAGGCAAAGAAGGCATTAATATTATTGAATTCATAGTTTTGTATTTAGGATGTTTGTCACTTTTACTTTATTGGAATTGGGTTCCTCCCTGTCCTGATGTGCCTCGCTTACAACCACATTGTTTATGGAACGTGTGAGTTGAAGGACTATCCAACTGAGGTATAGCCATTATTTAAGTGTAGATGATTGATATTTTATTTTAAAGGGACCACCACCACATTACTGGCAATTTGAGAGAACGCCAGTAAGGCAATGGTGGGCTAAATGGTTCGGCGTGTCTGATGTCGAACATCACGAGAGAAACCTGGCCTATTACGAGAAACAGGGAATCCTTGCTCGGTGGAGGTGAAATCGTGTAACACGACGGTTTTGTAGTAATTATTTTCCAGACAAATTGAGCAACGCGTGAAGCACTTGGAAGGAGAACGATGGGATTACAAGGGATGGAGCTATCAACCAGTTTCGTCAACCTGGGTTGAATATGGAAGATGGCATGCTTTGCGCATGAGAGATCAATATGAACAGCATGGACATTACATTCAATAGAATTCTTATTATAGTCAATTGTTATGAAGCATTGATATGCGACGATTTGAGCGTAATCAAAGTGCCTGTTCTTTAGATTTATCAGATGCGTAAGAATTGTTGTCTTTTATCTTTAGTGTAATTAAATATGGTAGAAATACGAATAAAGATTTTGTTTAATGTGAAGGAATTGAATTGGTGCCGAAGAGGTGATATTGATTGGACTTCTTGTAATTCTTGTAATTATTTCATCTGTAATTATGACTGTACGATTTATATTTTTGATTGTTTTGTTTGTGAAAGTTTAGGGGTAAAGTTGGATTATGCGATTGGGTTTCAAAGCGGATCGTTTGTTCAATTTTTTAATTTATTATTGGAAAATATTAATCATCCTCATGTGAAAAGATACGGAAATGCTTTTGAAGGGAGACTAGCTGATCTCGCCACGACAGTAGTGTAATCATTCTATAAGAAATCCATAATTGAATCATTCCACGCCAACTGAGAGGAGAAATCTTTAAGCCACCACATAGTTTAAGAGACAAACTGTAAAATTAACGTTAAATAGCGTTAATAATTTACACGTAAAATGTCGGAATAAGCGTCTAAATATGTGTAAAATGCGAATGTTCTGTTGGAGGGTGATTAATTGTTCGGATCGGAAAGGGATTTGCGTAGTATTTAGATCGCAGTAGAAATAAGACAATTATATAGGTAACAATAATATTTGCTAAATTAGGACTGTACAAGTTCTACACATTCATACAATCTAAGCAAATGCACGCTAAATGGAAATAACGATTATCCAATTTTTAAGTGAGCTTGAAAAATTTTACGTCTGATTTACACAATATTTTTTATCACTATTTAACTAGAACTTTCTTGAACCATCTAAAAATGTTACGATCTTTCCAAGAGCACGTTTACTTGTAAGCTCATTGTAACACCATTCCAGTTGGCGTGAAAATTAAGCTTAAAAATGATAACTTATTATACCCTAACTTAATTTCATATTCGCGGAAGGTTTTTTCACCGTTTTTTTCACGTATGATCGGCAAAATATTTTTACGTGATGCACGCAAAATGAAAATAGCAATCCCACCTTGTATGGCAATAGAATGAGCTCAGTATGAATGCTCAAATATAACTTTTTAGAAGGATATATTTATATTCCAGGATTTTAAGAGGAATAAACCAGAATGTAAACATCAAAAAGCATAAAAACTAACTAACTGCCTGGTGAGCTTGAACAACAAAAAACATTTTCAAGCTGCTCTAACGCTAAATGAATTGGTAAAACAGAAGCTTAGAAGAGTAATTTAACCTAGAAATTAAAATTTAAAGCGAAAGAGATACTTTAAGAGGAGCTTGCACCCCACATTGTATGATAAGAGAATGAGCTCAGTAAGAATGCTCAAATAATAAATTTTTAGAAAGATACTGATATTTTTAGATAGTTTAAGACATGCTTAATAAAATTGTAGTAAAAACTTTTTTGTTATAAAGACGTTAAAATTTCCACACACGTTTAAAAATTGCAAAATCGTTATTTCGATTTGGCGTGTAAAATAGAATTTCATTTTTAATTATGATTTGCAAAATTTAGCGTAAAGCGTACTATCTTAAAATTGACATGTTCCCTTGAAATAATTACTTACTTTCGATAATTTGGAGCCCCACTCATTCTCCAGCGGACTAACTCCTTCCAATCCGAACTCTGTTGCTAACCTTAATCAAGCCGTTTTTTTCCTTCGAGGATTCTAGTTCTTCTATGGGTGCGCGAGATGTTCCCTTACAAGAGAATTCGAGAGCCCATTAACTGAGCTGTTTGACTCCAAGCATGATTGTAGATTGAAACATAATTTTGAATGTGGAAGTTATGTAGTACAACTTTTTTGCGATTCTATTGTCTCGGAAGATATGTTCGGCTTTTGGGTTTAACTAGCTGCTGTTGACTCATCGTCGTATAAAACTCCTTGGGTCCCATTCCGTTACTGTTCTAGTCTATCGTGTAGGTCGCGTTAACCAGATACTTCGTCCTTTTCGCAATGTAAGTCGATTTAAATTGACCAAGACAGAGTGGCCGTGATCGTCGATTGAAAGTCCCAGTAAGAAGAGTCCAAGTTCTTGTAGAATATGATGTTCTGTATATTGAGCTAGTACTTCACTTCCACGCCAATTGAAAATAACGATTTTTCCAGATTTAAACGCGTTTTATTATATTCCACGAGGAACTTTGAAACAAATTTTACCGTCAATTTTTCAGGCTTTCCTTATAATATCTATGATGCTTTAAGTATTATCGAAATTTTGTCTTAATTTGGCTCTTTTGTAGACTTGTTTTTAAGATATCATTTGGCGTACACTTCTTAATCGAGTAGGAAGAACGCTCTGCATTTCGTATACGCTCTCTGATCCTTCTTGACTTTTTTTAACCTACTTACTTTGGATACTTTGGATCCCGACTCATTCTCCAGCGGAGTAACTCCTTCCATCCCGAACTGCTCTTCCTTGAAAGTTTTTTTTAAAACGAATTAGTCATCAATTGCAATCGTGTTTGCTACAATTGGACAACTATCTTCATTAGTTTCTATGCTTAACAGTTGTTAATGATCATCGTTTTCGAAGCCGTGATCTCAAGTTCAATTTTCTTGCTTTCCGCGCCTATAATATTGCATTCCTCTAAAGTAGAAGAAAGCCTCCTCAACATGTTGGTTAAATTACTTTGTGCACGCCAAAGGAAAGTGACGATTTCGCAATATTTTAACGCATTTTATTAATTTCCACGTGCAAGTTTAAAACTTACCTTCACGTAAATTTTAGATGTAAATGTAATTATCTCTTCTGATGTCCTGTTGTTACCAATTCATCTGGCGTGATTCTAGATTTAATATCTTGTCTCATATTCCTTATCTAGTTTACGTTTTTTTTTTAAATATTTTTCCGAGCACGCCAAATCGAAGTAAATATTTTTGATTATTTAAACGTGTATTACTAATTTACACGCATTATTTTCATACAACTTGACACGTCATTGTTACTATCCCGTCTTAAACTATCTAAAAACACGCGCTTCTTGCCAACTTTGGAAAATGAGCATCATTTCTGAGCCCCCAACTTAACCCTTCATTTTGGCATGTTCCGAGTTTTATTAAAATATAAAACTGGACCGTAATGATTGAGGGTTATATATATTTTAAAGAAAGCCAAGGGTAATTGGAAAAATTAGAGTCTCGTAGACATGCTCCAACTTATTATTTCGGCAAGGATTTAAGGTTTACAGACTATTCTTATTAAAAGTTATAAAATCAAGCAATAATTATATATGTAATTTATACATGAGAATCTAAAAGACACGCTGAAATATACGAAAATCTCAATTTTCATTTGGTGTAGAAGATAAAGATGAGAATTCGATTATTTTTGATTTTTCCTATCGACTTTTAACAGGATTCTTACATTAGTTTAACGTTTGAAGAAAAATTAGGGAAGTAGAATGGAAAGAATCGATGTTTTCTAACACAAAGTCTCTCTCATAAATAGATAACAATCGAGGATTATTGTATTAGTAAAGCTTTTTATTACAACAATCGTTAAGGGAAAAACAATTTGGCACGCCAGATAATGTGAATGGTATATTTAAGTATATGAGTCTTTTAAATTCTTACGATTAAAGGGTTTTCACGGGAAAAATAAAATCTTTTCCAAATGTTACATTATAATGGCTATTCTAGGTTCCTGTTCTAACAAATTCTATTAGTATTGCTGAATCATTGAAATAAGAAATAACGAACCACCACAATCATCATTATTGACATGTTGTGGTTTTGATTGCAATTATTTGCTTATGCTCGTCTATTTCTATTACAAACAAGCGTGTTGTAGTAAATGCTTCGTAGAACGTGTATTTCACATTGTTCGAATAGTTGCGACTGAAATAAAATGGCGAATTGCAGAAAAGGTGGAATTGAAACCCGAGCGGATTGATGAGCACAAGTGATGATTGGATCGCTCGTCGCATGGGTGCTCAACAATTATATTGGTGAATATTTGGAGGATTTGAACACGGATCAGCTGTCGGTGGCGCTGCTGTCGGGACAAGTGGAGCTGGAGAATGTGCCGCTGAAGAAGACGGCTTTGAGGAAGTTGGACCTGCCGCTGCAAGTGCGCTCGGGCCTATTGGGGAAGCTGGTGCTGTCGGTGCCATTGACGCATCTGAGAAGTCAGCCGTGGATTCTGAATGTGAGGATTTTGTGTTCAAAGAAAGTTGGATATTCTACTATTTTATTGCTACATACCACCCGCGCTGCTTAAAATGGGTGCTCCTCGTGAAAATTTAGTATTCTAGTAGAATATTATAAGTTTTTAGCTAATTTGTGACATTTCTAATAAACTTGAATGAAACTTTCTGGCAAAAAGTATGTATAAATTATAAAAAACGCTTTCACCACGCCAAGTAGTTCAAAAAAGGCCTTCTAACAAGGGAAGTGTTTTAAGTCGGGCTCTCAGATTTTGATAAAACTTTGCAGAAAGATTCCTTATGATCCAAATAGTGTCCCATCGTTCTACCACTGCGCTGTTGTCCCACTGCTTCGAAAAAAGTCAATAAAATAATTATTTATAGAATGATCGCGATTTTTTAGATTTCAAACCCATTTTTTACCTACTTAAACCGTTTTGTGGGTCCTAATATTTTGTCAGTATACTATTTGGATCATAAGGAATCTATCTGCAAAGTTTTATCAAATTCTGAGAGCCCGACCTAAAACACTTCCCTTGTAAGTTAACATTTAAAGAATTTTTAAAGTTTAATATATAGTTTGAGACAATGTTACTAAGATAACGTAAGAAGTATCTTACAATTTTCACGTAAAGAATGACTAGACAGGCGTAAATATTGTAAATTGGATTTGGCGTTCTTTCAGCTATTGAAAAATCTTCGCTATAATTCCAATAAAGATAAACCAAAGAAAAAATAATCTTGAATTTTTCAGCTCGTAGTTGTTTCTAACTTCCACGTGAAAACATTAGACTTATAACGGCATAGAATATGCACGCCAAATTAAAATTCTGATTTTTTTTCATTGATTTGCGCCCTTTTTATTGATTTCTATGAGGAAGTTTCAAGCTTTCAGGCTTTCCATAAAATATCTCTGACGAATCAGACGCTTTAAATTTTTGCCTTAAAGTGGCTCTTTTGAAGGCCTCTTTTTAATATATCATTTGGCGTGAATATGTAAAATTGCTGTTATTAATTGAAATTACTTAAAATCAACCACTGAATTCTAATTTGCACGCAAAATGAAAATGACAAAGACGAATGGTCAGTTATGACACTAGAAGCTGTAATTTCGGACACTTTTCGCGTGAATTCGCGTTATTTTACGATTATAATTTAGAGAAGAATTTCAATTATAGGTCAGCGACATACTCATCATTGTCGGACCATTGTCACAAGATCGTCGATATGACATTGAAGCAATTGAACAAGTTGAGCAGAAGATTAAAGAGCAGATGCTGGATGAGCTCGAAAATAAGCACAAAGTTTCTATTACTTTAATGTATTCTGATTTTAAAAAAGTCAATTTATAGACATCGCTTTTGGGAATGGAAGGAATTCAGATACCAGAATCGCAGGACAGCTGGTGGGGAGCGTCGTTTTTATCGGCGGTATTAAATAATATACAGGTTTTTTTGTTGGAATGAAAGCTGGAATTATATGGGGAAGGTTTAGGTGAACCTACACAATGTACATATTAGATATGAAGATGAGAAAACGATACCGGGTCAGGTGTTTAATTGTGGAGTAAGGATTCAGAAGATGACTATGCAGACGACGAATTCGCAATGGGTTTGGATTTGAATTTGGGGAGTGGTTGTGATTTAATAATGGGAATGTTGGTGGATATTATTTGATCGCAAAATAGTCTGTTTATTCAGTGAGGTATCAGCTGAAAATGTCAGTTTTATAGAATTTAATTCCTCTAGTAAGTTGACTGGTAGAAGTCAGTCATGGCACCGAAATTTGGAATGTAATGGAAAAATTTATATTCTAGAATCTGCAATGCATTATCAGATACTAAAAAACAAAATTTTATCGACGGAATGAAAAATTCACAATTTTATAATCCAGAACCTGAAATTCTGATTTTAGCTAATCACTGGTATAACGCACACTGATTTTAGAACGTGGAAAAGGTGCCTCGATAATTTATTGGGTTGAAGAATTAGTCTGTAGAGTTTTTTCACAAAGATTTATTTAAGCAAAATACAATAATTATAATAATAAATAAAATCAATCATGTATTCGCCGTTACTGTTTACGACTTCCTCCCACCTCTCGATCGATTTGTTGATGCCATTCCGCCAAGCCAAAAATCGCCCGGTCTGGTCGAAGTCGAAGAAGTTGTTGGGCTAGTTTTTGAGGTCCTCTTCGCCATAGAAGGTAACACCTCTCATTTGGTTTGACAGAAAGAGGACAATCCGATGGCTCAAGGTCTGTAGACCTGGCGTTGTCGTGGAGCATGATGACTTCGGCTTGTCGATCGAGTGTTTTCAGTCGAATAGCCTCATTTACGCGACGCAGCTGATCAACATAGGGCTCCTTGTTGACCGTGGCGTTTCTTTCGAGCATTTCCTAGTGCAGCATGCCCTCCCAGTTCCCTCAAACACAGATCATGGTCTTATTTAGGTTAAGATCTTGTTTGAATCTTGGCTTTGACGTATCTTCTGGAGCTTCCCACTTCTATCTTTGCTTCAGATTGACGTACAGACACCATTTTTCATCTCCCGTGAAGATTCGTTACAAAAATCGTTGTTTATGACCGCGAGCGAGATGTTGTGCTGTGATGATTTTCTTTATTTTGTTCGTTGAGCTCATGAGGTATCCAGGTCCCCATCGAATGAAGATGATTAAGGATTGTCCTTTGATCACAGTTCATTTCACGACTTGTTTGGCGACCATCTTCCTTCATTAGTGCCGCTCTTCGTCTAATCCTGCAGGTCGTCCGCTTCGAGGCGTGTCTTCAAGATTTAAGTCGCCTTTTTTGAACTTTGCAAATCATTTTTGTGCAGGAGACACGCCTAAGACACTTTCTCCATACACACAGCATATTTCCCGAGCTTCTGCTGTTTTTTGCTTTCGAAGAAGAGCAGATATCGAAAGTGCTGGTTTTTGCCTCCTGGATAATTCATTCCTAAGTCTGAAAAATGATAAAAATTTAAAATTTCAGAACAAACTAAAAACACAGTTTTGTAGAGCAGAAAAAGCGCAATCATATAAATATATATACTTTGCCAAACAACAAGAAAATTGTTGTGAAATAAAATATAATATAAAAACTCTACGAACTTATTCCTCAATTCAATAATTGCGTAAAATTAAAATTAACGTGGAAGATATTATGAAAAAAACGTTTCAAACTAAGAGAAAATCACGTACAAGCCCTATCGACGCCTAAAAATGTACGTGAATATGTACAAGCTCAACTAACAAAAATATCGCCGCTTTTAATTCATCTGGGTGGTCTAAAATGAAACATGTTTTAAACTGTTGATTCTTACTTATTAGATAGTCGGTTTTTTTTAAATGAAAGTCATATTTATGTGCAAAAAATTCCATTCACGTGAATATAAAATATTGATCAGCTTATTCTATATGAAAAAGTATCAGGATTAACAATAATATCGCCGGTTATATTTGATCTGGGTGGTCTAGCACGTAGTTTAATATTCAAGAAAGACAATTTACGTGTGAAATCCTGAAACATTTTTTCTAGAAACCGGGATTCGTCGAATCGAAGAATGGCGAGAATATATTCAAGACGCTTGAATTGGTCGGATTCGGAATTTATTGGAACTCAAAGGCAACGCTTAGCGGTGAGATCAACACGGCCAAGGATTTGAGGGTATATTAGGGCAAATTGGATAATTTGTGAGAAGAATTTTTGTAGGATGTGCTGTCGCGGGACACATCGTCGAACGCTTACGTGATACAGCCGTGCAGCGCCGAAGTGCGAATGGAGAAGAACTCGAGCAAGTTTCCGCTAAAGCACAAAATACCGAGATTCAAGCTGCTGATGCGACCCGAGTCGATATCGTGCGAGCTGACGCGGCCGCAGATGACGGAGCTTCGCGCGCTGAACCGTGAATGGGGGCGATTTGTGAGAGCGAAGCAGCATAGGAAATGGAGGCCGCTGTGTAGTGTTGGGGAGAAGTTAGTTGGAACAAGCCAATTGGAATGTAGGGGAATTATAGGAATATCGTAGAAGCTGTTATTCAAATAACTTTTATCAGACAATTCTCTGTAAAAAATTGAGTTATATATACACTGGTGTCCAAAAGTTTGCGACACCCCCACTAACTAGCTGTTTCGTATATTAATACAGGACTACAGTTGAAATGAGTGGGACCAGTGGATTCCCCGTCATGAAAAACCTATTTCCAGAAAATTTCATTAAAATCTGTTTTATTACCGCTACGCTACAGTACATTTTCCACAAACGGTGGTGGTCACAGCGATGAGACATCCTTCTATTGCTGATCATTAAATCTTCATTTGGCGCAAAAAATGGAAGTTTTTTCAGATAATTAGAGTATAAAAGGTTTGAAAACATGTCTTGAACATGATATCACGAAATGGGCAGCCGATGTCGTTTTTCTCCCCAGGAATGTGCAAAAATTGAAGCCATACGCCGACTCGGATTATACATCGCGAATATCGCTGAGTATCTGAACCGATCACGTCGCGTTGTGAGTAATTAATTGAAGGACCTTTTTGGCTACGGAAAGACACCAGTTCCGGGACGTCCAAGGCTTCTATCGAGCAGATATGATCGAACAATTGCGTGGAGAGCTTAAAATTCGATGAAGTCGGCTAGATAAATTGGCCGTGAAGCTGGAGTTTTGACCTCGAGACAAACAATTTATTGATTTCTGCGTTGGAGCGAAATTATTGTTCGTCAAAAACAAAAAAATGATCCACGTCTGACCCCTGATCACGAATTGAGACGTGTTGACTTTGCTCGCCGAAACTTGGTCACAGATTGGAAAAGATCGGGTCCATTTACGGCTTTAATTGTCACTTCAAACGTGTTCTGATAATTTTTTCTGATGAAAAGAAGTTTAATCTTGACGGACCGGACGGCTGGAATTCTTATTGGCGTGATTTGAAGAAGGATCCATTGACATTTTCCAAGAGAAACTTTGGAGGTGGAACGTGCATGGTTTGGGGAGCCTGTAACTCTTTATTTGGAATTCATTTAACCTCGAATGAAATCTGCTGACTATCAAGATGTCCTGGAGAAACTTTTAGTTCCATTTCTGGCATATTGCCTTCACATTTCCACAAGACACCGTCACCATTCATGCTAGTGCTTCAACGACGACGTCGTTGAGGTCAAAGAATATCACTGTTATGGGCTGGCCAGCGTGTTCTCCCGATCTCAATTCAATCGAGAATCTCTGGTCCGTCCTTGCTAGAAGATTTTACCATCAAGGACGTCAATTCAACACTGTAGCGGATCTGAAAGCCGCAATTCTTCGTCAATGGTCGCTGATCGATACAAATCTGATTGTAAGCCTGATTGCAAGCATGCCAAATCGAATTAATGAGGTTATTCGGATCAGTGGATCAGCAACAAAGTATTAAATAATGAAATTAATTATTAAATGCCGCTAGTTTTAGTGTTATTTCCTAGTTTAAAAATGATGTCTCATCGCTGTGACCACCACTGTTTGTGGAAAATGTACTGTAGCGTAGTGGTAATAAAACCAATTTTAATGAAATTTTATGGAAATAGGTTTTTCATGACGGGGAATCCACTGGTACCACTCATTTCAACTGTAGTCCTACAGTAATATGCGAAACAGCTTATTAGTGGGGGTGTCGCAAACTTTTGGACACCACTGTATATATATATATATATATATAATTGTTTCAGTTGGCGATGAAAATACATAAAATTTAGAATAAAATAATCGAAATTTAGCGCGAAACAATGGTGGCAGTTTGCTTACAATCGTGTGTGCGATGAAAATAAGAAGTCGAGTGCAACACGATCGTGGGATTTTGCGTTCCAACGCGCGCGACACATGAACGCCTATTGCACAGCGTACCGTAGGAGGCTAAAGGCGCTCATCGAGCAGCCGCAAGTGGCGTGCGTTTGCGTGACGGCGAAGAAACGAAGAAAATGCATTTGTTTAGAAGCGAGTCGAAGGCGAACGCGAATGGGCAGATGAGCAAGAATGAGGCGGAGGTGCTGCCGGAAGACCGTGCGATTATGAAGCAGATTGAGAACGACTCGCAATACACATTCCATGAGCTCAACTTGTTCCGAGAAATTGTGTTTCGAAGATTGGTTAGGGAGAAGGAGAAGGAGCTCGGAATCGCGCCGGTGGATGAGGGCTTCGAGACGATTGAGCCGATGGTAAGGTTGTTTTAAATTGAAGAGTGGGAAGGAGATGGAAGTGTTTTGAAAATGATAGACGCGGGATGTTTTAAAACATGGATTTGCTCGATTTGTGAAAATTCACATCAAATTTTCGATCTTTGAAAGTTTTTTTATTATATTGCAGCACGCCAAATGGAAATAGCGATTTATAAACGTGTGCTGAAATTTTTACGAGACTTTATAACAAAAATGGTTTTACTACAATTATACGCCAACTGAAAATGAGCTTTTCTTAAAATATAAATTAGTTACTTTACTTGATTACTTGATTGTCCGTCATTCTGACTGCGTCGAGATGCGGACCAACTCTCTCCAGAGTGTTCGGCTTCGTCTCGCCAATGTTGACCAAGCCGTCTTCTCCTCGAGAATACTGATACTTCTCCGTGTTGCCCTCGTGGTAGACTTCTCGTGGACGAATTTCGCAACCCAGAGATTGACTGTGTCCGACCGCCTTCCCTTAGGTCTCCCTCTTGCTCTTGACCAGCCTCGTGGATCCCATTCTGAAAGAATTCTGCTCCACCTCGTGTCCGGCAGCTTTACGACATGTCCAGCCAACTGAGCAGCTTCCTCCGAACTAGCAAATCAACCGAAATGGATCCTTCGACATTGGCGTGAAAGCAGATGATGTCCAAAGTCCTTTGGAGTCGTTGGAGAATTTCCTTTGAAGGGCACCAAGTTTCGCAACCGTAGAGCAAGGCCGGAACGATGTTCTGGTGTACTAGCTCTCTTTTTTATTTTGCTGTAATGTGAAGAAAGAGGCTTGTATTTGTAGAATGCCACCCAAGCTGCCTTGATTCTTCGATGAAACTACCCAAGTATTTGACACTAGCTTCTGATGAGCAAACAGAACCACCGGAAAATATGGGGTCTTTGGTAGCGTAGTCGTTGTGTAGGATCATCGTTTTCGTTGGGTTGACTTCTAGACCATGGTTTCTAGCCTTTTCTTCGAGTTGATTCCGACGCCGGTTTAGTTCTGCTGAGGAACTTCCAATTAGCACCACGTCGTCGGCGAACTCGAGTCGTTTCAAAATCTTCCCATCAACTCGTATACCTTCCGATTCTCCCACACTCTCCTTGTCGGATTCATCAAGAATCATTTGGAGAGCAAATGCGAATAGAGATGGTGATGCCGAGTCACCTTGACGCACCCCTCTTTTCAATGGAATTTCGATTGCCTTCCCATGGATTCTAATTTCTGCAGTACCTCCTGACAATATATATATATATATATATATATTATAAACCGTTTTTCATATTGAAAAACCATATCTGTGCAGCATTTCGGACCTCACCATTTAATCGTCCCATTTGGCGTGCAATTAAATTAAGCTTGAACTATCTTAAACTATCTATCTTTTTCATAAAAAGTTATATTTGAGCATGGTTATTGAGCTCCTTCTATGCGGCACCATGAAAGTTCGGGTGTTACAGTAATCCACGTGAATATATCCATTGCAATTTGGTGTGCAGATTAAGAATATATCGGAAACTATCCGGTCGAACCAAAATATCGCTGATATAATTCATCAGGGTGGTCTGAACTGTTTTTGTTTGAATGTCTACTAGGATTTAAAGAAGACCTACTTACGATTTCCAAATATGTTCAAGAACCCTTTCTTTGCAAAGCAATTTAACAATTTATTGTTGAGTTTCAGATGATGCCGGAAAATCCAGCGCCGGAAATCCCCGAAGTGGCACCAGCCGGCGGAGGACTCTACAACTGGGTGACGGGATTCTTCGCCGAGACGAACGAGAACGACACGAAAGAGGAGAATCATTTCGACTTTGGCAACGTGGATGTGGGAGAATTGAAGGAAATCAACATGAAGGAGACGAAAGACGAGATACTTGACGTGCTGCACGAGTCGTGGGACGATTCGACGGTCTTCCGACGAGACAATCTTCTCGCGCTGATTGCACTCAGATTGGAGCATTTGACGCTGAGATTTGTTGATCATTGCGTAAGAGTGCATTTGGTATGTTTTAAAAATGGGCCCTGAGTTTTAGACGATCAATGGAATGGAGCAGCAGCGAGTGCTGGCAATGGAGTTGAGTGGCGTAAGCTCGAGTATTGAAATGAGCCCGAAGAAGCACTCGCACTCGATCGACCTTACCGTGCAGGATATGAGCGTGCAGAGGCTTCGCTCGGGATGTCCAAGGACACAGTCGTTGAATGACTCATTGCTCTATTCGACGATGGAGTCGACGAAGATGCTGCTCACGATTGGCAGAGATTGTGACGATGCGACGATGACGAATATACCCATGTTCAGGTGGATTTCAATGGTTTATGGATTGAATAATGTGATTACAGTATGCACTATTCACGCAAGTCGCCAAGACTCGTCACAAGGCACGTCATCAATTGTCGATTGCGGCCGGTGAATGTGGTGTACGAGGAAGGCGCGCTGGACGGGCTCTCGACGCTATTCACCGATGATAAGAGCGTGTTCATGGAGATTCAGAAGAGCGTTCGAAGCGACGATGAGAAAATGGTCGAGATGCGTGTGGCTGATCAGCTGTCGATTGTTGAATCGCACGTTCTCGCTAATTTCCAGCTGCCGACGGTGCGCATGGAAGTGCGCAGTCGTGGCTGGACGCGAAGGGATTTGCGATCGAGTACGTTCTGGGAGCCTGGCGAATCGCTTGCCTGTTTTGTTGGAGAGCAGATTCAACTGAACGTGGTTTCAAGGGAGCGTTTCTTGACCAAGGTGGGTTTTTGGTGGGGAAAAATTATATTTTTGATGTCATAATTGCGAGAGAATCATATCTGCATTTAAGCTGCAATTGGGAATCGGGCATATTGAAGTGAAAGACATGCTGGAGAACACGGAAAAGCCACTGATATCGACGAGTAGTGAGGACCACATTAGCGGAATGCAAAGAAACCTGTCGAACTCATGCCCGGATTTCACGAAAATGTTTCAAATGGCGGTGCCGACGAGCCCGTCCAAGTCGAGCAACGTGGTGTCGACGTCGGTGCCGTCGGCATGCGCAGAAGTGCACCGAGTGACCGCCAAAGAAGCTGGTGGAGCGATGTCGCCGAAGCCGACGAGCTCGAGCAAGTCGGAATGCGTTATCAAGATGACGTTTGTTGATAGGATGCATGAGCAGTTTGAGAGCAAGTACAAAAAGGTTGGTTTTAGGTGGGAGGAAGTGTTTTGGTGTAATATCCCAATATTAGATTTGTTTTTTTAACCAAAAGGTGTGTGTTATTGGTGTAAATTAAGATTATATATAGAAGTGGAAGGTGTTAATTTCCGGTATTTACGGTAGTTGTGATGCGCGGTTTTAATTTCCGCTGGTGGTAGTTGTCATGGTTATTGAGGAATATTGTTTTTGTGTTTTGGAGCCATAAGTGGAGCAGTTTTTGTTTATTATTGTTGAGGAAGTGAAATAGATGGAAAGCAAATTGTTTATTCATTAATGTTTGAAATTGTTTTTGCTTGTGAAAATTAATTTTAAAGATATATTTCCAATTACTGTAGCTTACAGTAGTTAGTCATATATTGCAACATTTTGATTTCCAGAGTGTCACGGCACACTCATAGAAACTTGCAAAATAAAAACATTTAGGCTAGTAAAATTCTGTTGTACAAGTTAAAGAGAGAATTCTAGCCAATGTCAAACTTTTATGATTTAAATTTAGAATCAACACCGAATTGAAATAACGATTTTCTGATTTTTACTCGCGTGATAAAATGTATGGGTATACTTTACAAAAACATAGTTGACACCAGTTGGTCAGCTTTTCTTAAACTATCGAAAATATTAATATATTTTGATAGCAGAGTATTTATTTTATATAGTAGATACAGTTAAAATAAAACACAACTCCTCGATTCAGATGAATCGATAATGTAATCATAGCATTACAACATAATTTTCCATTTAATAATATAATATTTTGAACAATTTCGATAAAAATTGAATTAAAAATATTATAACGAGCATGTTTTTATCAGCAGAATGAAATTATTGCAAGTAAAGAATCCCAGTCTACATATATCCTCAAAATTTTAAATTTCAGCTGGTTTTCTAAGCTCATTGTGTTAGAATTCTATTTGGAGTGAATCAGGACTTTGTAAAAAATGTCAGATTTCTGTAGGCAGTTTACTACAAAAATATGTCTGCTGTCATTGACCAAATTTCATCTCTCCAAACCCTTGAACCCTGCCGACTTGTACAATGTAGTTTGTTCAGAATAATAACAGCATAAGAAGCGGAATAAAGGAATAACTAAGCCATTAACAATAAGAAACACACTGTTTATATAGTACCATCCGTGATTCTTCTCCGAAGATAGAACATTGCTGTAGATCTTCGTCCGTCAAGATCGTCCATCTGTCACCAATGATTGTAAACAGTCTTGTTGTTGTAGTTTCAGCCTAAGGCATACTTCTTGTGCCGGCACGAGCACCCCTCAAGTTTATCGGTTTTCAGTTTTCACAGAAATCTGCAATTTGGCATATTTTGGGTTCTCAGGTTTAAAGGAGGAGGGTTCTAAGGTTTAAAGGAGGAGGAGGAGGAGGTGTTATGTATTATATGCGTCGATCTGTGGCCGATTGCAAGAAAATCAATTGGGGATTCGTAATGGGGAAAGGATTTATCAGCGTTCATTCCCCGTTAAATTTACTATATACACGCTAAATGGAAATGAATATTTTCAATATTTAAACGTGTTTTACTAATTTATACGTATTATTTTCATATAACTTGACACGTCATTGTAACTAGCCCGTCTTAAACTATCCTAAAACATGCGCTTCTCACCGAAATTTGCAACATGAACATCTTTTCTGAGCCCCCAACTTAAATTGTGTGTATAGGGTAACAATTTTCCTGCAATGGAGTTATGCTTTCCCCCAATGGAGTTTTTAATGGGGAATTCTTTTCTCATTGTTCTTGCAATAGGACCTTTTCAGAGAAGATTAGGATACTTTGATTAAAATGGGCAAAGGATCAATTTGACTGAAATCGGTAACTTTTTTGTTATTTTGAGCCAAGGTATAAAGCAAAATGCAAATGTTCGTTTCTTTTTTTTGCACAAATTTCTTGTATATGATTTAAATGGATTTTTTTAAAATAAAAAGTATCTTGAAATCATTCGGTAAGCTTGCAAGATGCATTTTGTTATTGTTTGCCAGAACCCGCCAAATAGTACATAGGGCACTCAAGTTAAATAATTTGGGAATGAAATAAGCACAACAAACACGCCAACTTGTATGGTAATAAAATGAGCTCAGTAAACGTGCTCAAATCTAACTTTTTGGAAAGATATTCATACTTTTAGATAGTTTAAGACATGCTTAATAAAATTATAGTAAAAACTTGCTTGTTATAAACACGTAAAAAATTTCACACACGTTTAAAAATGCAAAATCGCTATTTCGATTTGGCGTGCAACAAATAACAGGTCTTGCCAATTTACATGGTTAAGCTACTATTGTCCTTTATGGAGGTCGGTGCCTAATGGAAGAGGAAAAAAATTAGGATGAAATGAGGTTCTCGTTTGGACGGCCATCTTCTCATTTCTCATCAATGTGTGTTGTGTCAAAAAAATGGGCAGCCAACATTGAAGAGGAATAGACGAAAAAGTTGCCTGTTGCCGTCTGACATTTATTCTTCCATTAGGCGCCGATCTCTGAAAAGGACAATAACTAATAATTGTAGAATGTTTGTCTTAAACGATCGACGAACCTTGATTTGATCACGCCAAATGAAAATTAAATTACGATTTTTCAATTTTCAAACGCATTTTATTAATTTTCACGGGCAAGTTCAAAACTTATTTTTACGTCAATTTTACAGGTTTTTCCTAAAAAGTTTCTGACGCTTTAAATTTTAAAGGAATTTTGGGTTAAACTAACTCTTTTGAAGGTCTGTTTTTATGAATTCATTTGGTGTTTTTTGGACTTTAGTTGTACAGAAATAAAACAACATTATATTTATATATAATCAAGCTGTAAATTGATGAGAAATTTGGCTTAAATGAGCATAAATTGAGACTGTTTTGGTTTCGTATTGGCAACGAAACAATTTTGACGAATTAATATTGAATTTTTGTTCGGCTTTTATTTTATAATTTATTAATTATTTTTCTTAAATTGGCATTAGTAAACTGATAATAATATTTATTTCTGAATGACCTTATTGTTTTTTAGGTTCGATAATGAAAAAAAGAAAAGCATAGTAGATTTGTAAAAGTAATTGAAATTCTGAAAAATGATCATTTTCATAAAATTAATGATAAGTTGACTGGAGATTTAATGGATAATAAATTTTGATAATTTCTAATCTTGTAGAAACCAAATGACAGAATTATCGAGTTTAAAAAAATAAATGGGGGTTTTTATTTACATTTTATTTCAGGAATGATATAGTGGAGGTATATTCTTTGGCTTTTGCAAGAAAATCAATTAAATGTTTGATTTTTTAATATAACTGGTAGTTTTATTTGGTCAGGATTATAAATTAAGAAGATTTATTGTATATTAAGCCTCTAAAAACAGTTTTAAATGATATTCTTACCCAATTCAAAAAGAAAAGAAACAAATTAATCAGCTCATAGAAATTTATGAAATTTTTTTGCCTTCACTATTATAATATTATAACTTACGCACTTCACTGCCACGAAACCGCGCCGCATTGCAAAAAACTTTGCACCAATTGCAAACTGTCGGTCATTGTCAGAGGTGATTGGACTATTCTTCGAGTATGCAGGCTGGCCATGTTTGAGAAGGAGATCGTCGTGAATTTTGTTAGCTTGAAAATCATATTTGATTTGGTTATGACTATTATTATGGCTACCACGATGTGTAATCGATGGTTGCTGAAAATAGTCCCAGAAAATACCCTTATTAACAAAATATCGACGTTTTAATTTAACTGGGTGGTCTAAATGAATCACGATGCAAACTTTTTTCAGTCGGGTGAATGTTTGGTGAGAAAATACCATTTATATAAGGACAATTTGAAATATTTCCCCCCCCCCCCTTGGAACAATTCAATTGTGATTATTTAATTCATAAAAAAAGATGAGGAATTAGTACAAACACGATAAGAATTAATTTTATGCCGTTTAAACGAGGAGCCCTTATTTGTTTATGTGCTGTTATAGTTGTTGTTTTTGTTGTTGTTTTGAGAGAAAAGTAGTTTTAACAAAATATTGTTTTATTTAAATTATTATGATAATTAAATATAGTCGTTTTTGGTGAACAAAATGGTGAAATGAATGGAGCAACAATAGTGGATGACTGGGTGGTTAATAATAGTTGTTGACTGGCTCGTACCGCGGCCGGAACTGCGATGGAAGCCGGAAGGCGCGTTTACCGAACCTGAAAAGGGATGAGAGAGATAGTGTAACGAGCAAAGTGCCGAGACGAACCTCATTCGACCGCCGAGCCCTTTGCCCTTGATTTCGGTGAGAATGTCACCGAACGGAGATGCCTCGCGACGATCCATGTAGATGGGACGCTCGTCGTTCTGACTGGAAGCTGACTGAAAATGGATAAGATTGGGAGGTGGTAATGTGTGATGGGCACGAACCTGTAGAAGAGCGATGAGCAGCACGAAGACGAGCAACAGGTGTGAGGGCGAGAACATTTTGTGAATGATGACGAAAGCCCACGGTTTGAGCGCGCCTGAAGAATGGATGATTAGTGCTCCACCCATTTGTTGATGTGATATGAAAAGTTGCGCGGAGAGGAAAAAAGGTAATTGAAAATTGGTGCTGATTGGAGTTATCAGTGGGCGTGGCTGGAATAGTGTGATGAGATAGTATTGATTGGATGAGCAAATGATGTAGAACTGACGATGGTGAATGAATGGGAAGAATACTAATTGGATGAGTCGACTTGTTTTGGTTGTGGTGTTGTAGTTTTTTTTTCTATTGGAAGTGTTTTTGGATTATAGACAAATAGTGGATGTTTTGATGGTCCCTAGGTGAACGATGTCAGTTTTTTTTTCCAAAGTGAAATAATTAGATTTTTATTAAAACAGGATGACATTTTTTTCTGGAATATGTGGAATTGTTTAACAAAAGCTTGATAACATCACGTGAAAAAGGGTTCTATGATTTAAACGTGTAAATATTGTAAAACCCGACATTTAAATTTTGAACGCAAAAGGAGCATCATTGTCGAAACAAATCTTAAAGGATGTTTGAAGACAAAACTCGTAAATGTAGTATTAGTGTGACACCTAAAAATAAACACATTTTTATTCTCTACCTCCCACCAAATGGATTCGAAAGAACACGAACTTCGAAAAGTTACGTAAAAATAGAATTTGGTGAATATTCGAACCACTAGCGATATTTTAGGAGAAGACGACAAAATTGACGTGAAAATTAGTTTTTAAATTACACGTGGAAATTAAGAGAAAGCTTTTAAATAATTCAAAATTGCCAATTTCATTTAGAATGCTTTTTGGAGTAATTAATGAATCATAAAATAATTTTTGTGTGTCTTTTTTTGTAGTATGGATGTCCACAAGGTTAGCTTATTTGGTTTTACCATTTCAACTGCACTCCAACGCCACGAAATCGCGCCGCATTGCAAAAGACTTCGCACCGATTGCAAACTCAACCTTTTAATTTATTATTATTTTCAATATTTACAAGTCACTTATATTAACAATGAAGACTCTTATGGTCTATTACTTGAGGTACTAAGAATTTATTTTCATTAATTCATCAGGATTTCTGCAGAATGAAACATTAATTGATTAATAAAATATTGCAAATAAAAATAATAAATTAAAAAGTAGTGTTTGCAATGGGTGCGAAGTCTTTTGCAATGCGGCGCGATTTCTTGGCAGTGGAGTGCAACTGGCTTACACTAAATTTGCATGATTAATACCGTAACACGCCAACTGGAAATAAAGATTATCCGATTTTTAAGCGTGCCTGAAAATTTTTACGTATTTTCAATAAAAAATTGTATGCGACAAATTAACTAGACTATATAACAATATTAATAAATTTCCAAAATCTTATATTTTGGCACGTTTACTGAGAGCCTTTTATTATCATAGTTGGCGTGCCGTAAGTTGGCGTGCCGTAATTATACTTCAGTTTACTGTAATTTTTGGACGAGGCTTGGAAATTTGCAAGTTTTCTTCGACAAAATATTTGCACAATCATGTTTTCACAGACACGCCAAATGAAAATGACCATTATTTAATAATTATATTGATTAGAAAAGAGTGGCCGTCTAAACGCGAATCTCATTTGATTCTAACACCGATCTCTGAAAAGGACAATATTAGTATTATAATTTTACACGTTTTAATCAAAGTCAACCTTAAGCAGAGGTCATATGAAAGAAATTTTGAAAGATATGAAAGAAAAAACATAAGAAAAAATGGTAGCCTCAGATGGACAAAGGACTTTTTCGTCTATTCCTCATCAATGTGGCCTGCCCATTTTTTTTGCGACAACACACATTGATGAGAGATGAGAAGATGGCCGTCCAAATGAGAACTTCATTCAATCCTAATTTTTTCCTCTTCCATTAGGCACCGATCTCTGAAAAGGACAATATTAGTCTCACAATTTTGCACGAAGTCAACTTTAAGCAGAGGCCATTTGAAAGAAATTGTTTTTAGATAAACATTAAACAAAATCATAAATGAAAAGTGGAAAGCGTATATGAATGGAAAATTTGAACATAAAAAGTGATGGATTAATTATAATTGCACTAATGTGACGGGTTTGGAGAAATATCTGCTAGGACAGAATCTGAACTGATTTATGGTAATTTCTACTGATTTGTAGAATTTGTGGTTTTAAATGTGTTTTGGTTTCAATTTATGCCGTGGAAGGAAAGACATACAATAATCAGGTGAAATTGTGCGATAGGCTACGGTAGATTTGGAAAAGATTATTTAATAACATATACACCAAAGGAAAACTAAATTTTTCGCATTTTTAAGCGTGATTTTTGAATTTCCGCGTATTAATAACAAATAAGTTCTTACGCGACTTTATTTAACTGGACCTAAAAAATCTAAAAACCTTAAAATTGAAATAGAAAATTCTAAGAGCCCTCCAACGAGCTTATATCGCTCAGAGTGAAGTTGACGTGCTATCTTCAAATTATATTTGATAGAATACTAGAATGACAAAATGATTCATTTGAAAAATGTAATTCCTTTTCAACTTCCAGTTAGTTAAAAAAAATAAATTTTTACGCTAGTTCAGTAAACTTGCCTTAAAATATCTAAAAACATTAAAATCTTCTTAGAAAGCATCACACAAGCTTGCATTTCTTAGAGTGGAATTCGGAATGAAAATTGGAATTTCGAAACGTGGGATCCGAAATTCCGCCCGTATTTGGTGCTAACGTTTATATGAAAAGTGAATTTCCGGAATTCGGAATTAAAATATAAAAGTTCGGAATCCGAAATTCCGCTTATCTCTGATAAAAGGGCACTTAAATTGTCTTCTTTGACATAATGAAACAATAAGCAAGATTATTAGTAAACTTTTGAGAAAAATTGAATATTCACAAATCGCGTTTTAAAATTACGGTATTATTCAAGAATCAAAACTTAATTTAAGCCAACTGAAAGCGTAAAACTGGTCACTTGATTGCCCTTTTCTAAATAAAGTCGTCAACATGTTTTGTGATTAGAGGGACTGGAGGTAGGCTTAAATTAATTAAAATTAAACTAAAAGGTCCACGTGGAATTTAGACGGAAGTTATTGTGAGAAATTCTGAGACCACACCGTTATTCTTACATAAGACGTCTCTATGCGCCGTGTATATTAATCGTGGTAGTTAACAGAACTAATATTGGGGAATGGACGTGACGTGAAAAAAAAGAGGAATATTTACGTGAGCTTTTAATGTTTAGAATAGAAGTGTGAATAGAAATATGAATGAAAAGTTGAGTTGTGAATGTAATTAAACTAAAATGACGACGAGGCCTGATAAACAATTCAATTTACGTAATTTTGTTGTTTGTTTGATTAAAAGAGCACCAAAAAAGCACACACACACATACAGAGTCGATGTAAAGAACGAATTGTTTTCAGAAGAACTGCTTCGTCGAAATGGACATGGACGATATCGAAATGCAAATGAACCGAAGGACATGGGCGGCGCTAATGGAGATGGCTGGATTGCTCGGCAATGACGAGGATGACGATGAATCGGCGGAGAATGGAAAAGGGAATGGTATGCAAATGTGGGAATGAAGAGAGTTACCATGGATATAATAAGCCATATTAATATTATTCAATGAGTCGAGGAAATTGGGGGAAGGGTGGGGAAGTTTTGAAACGATTGACGTAATTTTGGGATGATGCGAGAATAAAAATGTGGAACGCATATCTGAATGGATTCGGATTAAGATTAGAGGGGGTTGCATGGAAATTATTTTCGTGTGATTTTCTTATGGTAGGAAATTTGAATATGCATTACTGTAGAATTAAGTATGAGACTGAAAACTTTAACATTAATATCACAGATTTTACCAGTTTTAATTATGATTTTAGAGAGTTTATCGTAATTTTTGGCGTAGAAGCCATGAAAAGCTGAAACAATCATAAACAGAGAATTTTGTCTGGTTCGCGGCTGCGTCATTGAAAAGTTTGATAGAAACTATATTTTATTATAATTTGAATTGTCACGCGTAACGGTACTGGATAGGGACCACAACAATCATCGCTTAGTAGAGATATGATGCAGAATGTTAAGAGGTCTAGAAATTAATTTCCGCCTTGTTTTACGCGTATTAAACTATAAAAAACTGGACAAACTTAAACAAAACTTTTATTCGAAATAATTTACGTCATTAATAACAATAGTTTCCCAGAGTTTGGCCAACTTATGGATTCCATCATCAGCAGTCCATTCATCCAGTCATTTGTTGACGTCTGGATGATCTCGAAAGCGCTGCTCCGCCAGACCATGAGCCATTGTCCGGAAAAGATGATAATCCGACGGGGCAATGTCCGGAGAGTACGGCGGAGGCGGTAAGACTTCCCATTTGAACTCTTTCAGCGTATCCTTCACCGCTTGAGAAACTTGCGGCCTTGCTATGTCATGAAGCAATATGAGCTTTTCGTGTCTATCCGCCCATTCTGCTCTTTTCATACCGCAACTGCACTAGTTGATGTTGATAGAGATTCACAGTGATTGTTTCGTCAGGTTGCAGCAGTTCAGAGTAGAGAATTCCTTGTTGGTCCCACCATATGCACCAGTGATGGGAGGGACTTGAAAAAGGGAAGTCCCGGGTTTGGAGAAAGGGAAGTCTGTGTATATTGACATAGTTGTGTTTTTTGATACATATTGTTACATAATTTAAAATAGAAAGGTTTGCTCGACGCTTGTTCTCGCTATTCCTCCTCTTTAATTGTCACTATTACCGTTCAGTGATGGGGGGATGGGGAAAGGAGTCCCGGGTTTTGAAATTTTCAATTTTTTAAGGTCCCCCCCCCCGAATTCCAAAAAACGAGGTCCCTCCCATCACTGATATGCACAGTAAGACCTTCTTCCCGTGGATGTTGGGTTTTGCCGTCGAAGATGTCGGTTCACTGAGACTAACCCACGGTTTTCTTCGCTTAGGATTGTTGTAGCACTTTTCATGGCCAGTTAAAAGACTTTCTTTGAAATCTGTCCAACAAGATTTGAGAAGTTTTTTCTCTGTTCTTTGTTGCGTTCTGAGAGCTCATTGGGCATTCATTTTCCTTCCTTTTGAATCTTCCCCATTGCTTTCAATCGATGAGAAATTGCTTTTTGCGTAACGCCGAGAGATGCCGCGAGTTGCTCCTGTGTTTGAGCCGAATCTTCATCCAACAAAGCTTGAAGTTCTTCATCTTCAAATTTTTTGGCTGTCCTGATTGGTCTTTGTCGTTGACGTCAAAATTTCCTGATTTGAAATGCTGAAACCATTCTTGGCAGGATGTTGCAGCATCGTATGGATCTTATGGATGTTGCAGCATCGCTGTAAGCATGGGTAAGCATTTGGAGCACGTCAGTGACTTTCTTCTTGAGTTGGAAAGGGAAAAGAAGAGCTTCCCGCAAATTACGTTTTCCTGGCACAAAGGTGGACATATTCTGAACCCAAAATAATGAGTTTTTATAAAGTACATGAAGAAAGTTATATATAAGTAGAAAGTTGATAATACGGAACACATTATAACATAAAATTCGTTATATAAAAATAATTTTATTTTGACAAAATATCAACAACAAAAAAACGCGGAAATTAATTTCTAGACCTAATATTATAATTTGAATTGTCGCGCGTAACGGTACCGGATAGAGACCACAAAAATCATCGGTTAGAGAGATATGATGAAGAATGTTAGATCTGTTAAGCTTCGTCTCGTGACGGTATGGAATTGATTTATTGCAGACACTGACCTGAAAACGGAAGAAATAAGCGAGATTTATGTAGCTCCGCCGGCGTTTCGAATCGGCTGCCTTGTACGAACGAAGCATTGCCGGACGACGATGGCATTTCCGAGAAGCCGCGAGCGTCTTGGTGCGTTGATTTTCACCAACGCCGAGCTCGATTTTACGGTAGACGAAACGAATCAGTAACGTGAACATTAGAATGCGCAGGTTTGCACGAATGACGCTTCGGATATGATGGAGGTGGTGTTCTCGTTGGATGCGATTCGAATCGACGATCACACACCGCTTTACTCTGAGCTCTACCCGGAGAAATTCATATTGCACAATGAGAATGCGGCGGATGGGTTGATTGCTGGAAACAGCAGGCATCGACCGAGAATGGAGGATGGGAAGAGGACGAGGATAAATATGATCAAGTTTGTGGAGTGGTTTGGTGTTGACAGATGGATTGCGCGTTTTAGGTACTTTGGCGACACTAGCGATCGCAGCTGCGAAGTTGAGCTCAAGATAAATGTGCCATCAACGATGAAGATGTTTTATATACACACGCATCGGTTTTTCTGCGCGTTCTTTGACTTTTGGATGCAATTGAGCGAGCTGATGAACTTGGTGACGACGTCGAAGAAGCGGCACGAAGAGGAGCCGGGATTGCGGAGATCGCGGATCGCGCTCAACGTGAATCTCGACTGTCAGACGAATATCATGATGCCGCTGAACTCGACATCGCCGCAGTTGATTGTTTGGCAGGCGGACGGGCTGAAAATGACGAATTGCTTCAAGAGCATGTCGCAACTGGAAACGGAAGTTTTTGAGGAATACTGTATAGAGAATGATTATGGATTCGGTGAGTGTTTTTGATGTACCAGATGGAGGATATATTTTGAAGAAGATATCGACTGTCTCATCGACGACGCCGAAGTTGTATTGTTGAATGTGCGAGCGCACGAGGCATGCCGAGTGGAGCATTTGAAGAGCGTCAAGGCGAAGAATGTGATCGGAGAGAGGTCGTTCGCGACGGCTTCGTACGTGTTGATGTCGGAGAACGTGTTCTCACGCCGATTTGATTTGAATAATCGAATGCTGAAGAATCTGGACGCGGCGCTATCGCATAATGGTTTGTTTTGTTTGCCTTCTTGATTGGAGCTCTCAGCACGCCAATAGTAAAAGCAGAAGATTATTAGAGCTGTTAAAATTAAACATTTTAGGATACTTACATGAATTAACACCAAAGTTCTATAGTCACGTGAACAATTTTGTAAAAATTTATATGTGGAATTTCAAAATATGCTTTTGAAAATATGAAAATCATCATTTTCATTTGACGTATGGGAGGAATGCGAATTTCCCCTTGTGATGGTCCTAAAAGAGAGTAACTTTTGACACGACGCAGAAGTGTGGAGATTCAAAATAATGTGGTGTAATGATTGCCTTATTCTGCAGAGAAAACAAAAAAACGTGAGAAAAACATTGAAGGAAATTTTTCATCTCAAGAACAATTCCAGCATTCAGAGACTTTTATTCAGAGGTGTAAGAAACTTTCTTCCACCATTAAAGAGAGGCTTTTTCAGTCAATTCGGGGAAGTCTCGAAATTTCCTCTAATTAATATAGTATTAAGTACCTAATTTTATTTTGTTTGGTGGCTCTTATATGTAAATTCCATGTATACTAGTTTTATTGCAAGATTTTCTATCCTCTGGCATATTTATTATTATAATTTCCTTAGGTTCCCACTTAAACGGATAATTAATGGATTGTTTTAAAATTTCCCTATCCTCTTTTTTATTTCCTTCTGTTTTTTAACCAACCCCTACGGTTTCTTTTCTTTTTTGTGGTATTTTAACTATACTTTCTTCACGTGTCTGGTACACGTATTTTAAAGAAAGCGACACGGAGATGTTTAGTTGCCACAAAACACTACAAATATATAATGCATATTCACCAGTGATGTGGAGGGACTCCCCCCGCGGCCCGGGTATTTTCCCGAAAAAAGGAGTCCCGGGGTTTTGAAATTTTCAATGTGTTTAGGTCCCGCCCGCCCGGGATTCCAAAAAAAAATTCACTGATATGCACCCCAACCGCCGTCTTAGAAATCCCAGCTTCTTTTAGAGTTTCTAGGAAACTTTTCTAGTTTAATTTTAAGGGTTTTAGATATTTTAAGACAAATTTATTAAACTTACGTAGAAATTTATTTGTTATTACTACGTTCAAATTCAAACTTCGCGCTTAAAAATGCGAAAAATGTTGTTTTCTTTTGGCGTGCATATATATCTTATATTTATAACAATTTTTTTAATACTGAATATATTCGCAATTTAGAGCAAATATAGAATTATTATAAGATAAAATAGTGAAGCTTTAAATATTAATAATGAAACATTAAAACTCAATGGAAAAAACTAAAAAAAAATACTATGAAAAACAGTCAAAACACCCAATGAACAACATACACTGTTGTTTGATAATTTTGTATCGAAAGCTTTTCGCGAAAGATAATGCGAGGAGCACTCCGGTCAAAAATCCACGAAAAACGCAATCACTCTTCATTTTTTGTATCGTTGTCTGCGCGTAAAATTATTTTAAATTATATTTGTTGAAATAATTGATCGTCTATTGTAGAAGAGGAATATAGAAAAACGCAACACATCACAAAAGGCAACGCGCAGAGAAAAATACAAACTCTGAGGGTGGAATTTCGTTTTGACCGAAGTGCGAGGAGCGTATACGCTGTCTGCCTCGCATTCCTGTCTCGCATTTTGAGCGACAAACCGAGGCTCAACCGGGAAAGGTCAACAAAACACATGTTGTTTTTGTGGCAAATCACTCTCGTGTGAAACGTAGTCCTAACCGGAGCAAAACCGATGCAAAACCGGCCATACACCGGTTAACGGACCGTCCCCATTTTGCCTGTGATATTATATTATGAAAGACAAATTTAATTAAACAGGCCTTCACGCACGTCGAATCTATAAACACCACCGGAAAATAATTGCAATTTTGTTTCAGCCCCGGATCTGTCAATTATCACTCGAATCAGCGGCCTTAAATGGAAGATGACGACGCAGTTTTACATTCTCATGCGTGGTGTGCTCGAAAAGAACATTGGTGAGATGTTGATACCGGTCGCCGAGACGATACCAATTGAAATATTGCACGCGCCGGCTGTTGACGCGGTGAGCCGGGAGGGCTTTAAGCGCACATTGCAATTGATTGCGTTCAGGATGTGAAGATCGCCAACAAGTATGCGACGCTGTCGTTTCGAATGATGTTTGAAGACGTTGATGTGAACCTGGAGGTGCCATTGAAGAACGTCGGCGGGCAGCGGCAAAGGAATGATGGCTGGATGCCGTTTGCGAACGTGAAAATGCGGACGGCGAGAATCGCGTTCGACTCGTTTGTTGACGGACAATCGGAACTCGACTTTATATCGGAGCGCGTTGATTTGATCGACACGAGACCGAGTAGGGGATTTAGTTGTTTTTTTTTTGGTAAATTGAGTTTTGCAGAAACGGCAACCGGCGGTCATGTCAATCTGTTTCCCGTCATTTTGCAGAATCGTTTTGAAGGGTTTGTTTTGGATCTTGAACACCATCCGGAGATTTTGACGAAGTTTACTTCTTAGAATAGTTCAATTATGAATATTTTTATCAAAATATAACGATTTTAATATTTCCGGTGGTGTGAGATTCTCATTGCGCTTGCTTGAATAATATAAATTTTAGCGACAAGAAGGGTCTGATGTTTGAAATGCACCTAATGATGAAGAAAGAAGAGGCGCCGGTCGTTACAATAGTTCTTTGTCACGCCAAATTAATAATGGCAATTGATTGGCTCGATGATTTGAAAAACTTTTTGATGCTATACTCTGATTTTGTACCGAAATGTATGTTAGAAACCACTAAATTCGCTCAATTTAATTATCATCTCAGATAGCGATGAAGTTGACAAGTTCAAGTCGATTGCGATCATCGAGCGGAGCCGATTAGTGCCGGCGACGCCTTCACGGCACACGTTTTCGGTGAAAATCACACTGCGCGAGTCGGAGCTTTACCTGATCGAGAATTGTTTCATGAGCGGGAGCTTTGCTCTCGTGGCGTCAACGACGGCGGTTTTACAAGTGAATGATCAGAACGGGCACCTTGGCGCGAATCTGGAAGTGCAGTCGATAACGGTGGGATGGTGTTCGATGCAGCATGAGAAGGCGACGAAGAACCTGTGCTCGAACGAGTTCTCGCTGACCATCGGATTGAACGTGAAACATGAGGAAGGTGGCGCGAAAGCGGGAATGGCGTTAACGCCGCCGGTGAAGCACGTGCTGGAGGTGGACGTGTCGCGAATGATATGCCGAATATCGTATAAGGACGCGAGGGCGTTGAAGTCGATTGTGAACGGGTATGAGAAGTATTTGAAGGAGATGAATAACACGTCGGTGGTGCCGAAGATGAACGAGGCTGGGATTGAGAAGAAGCGTGAGTGAATTGGTGGAGATTGATGGTAGTTTGAATGGATTTCAGCGATGGAAATCGCGACGATTATCGGAAGAACGGAACATGCTGATTTTTGGCTTCTTGATGACTTGCAGTCGAACTCGATTCCTTTGTTCAGAATGAGTTTGTCAAGTGAGAAATAATTAGATTCTTGTTAGCAAGATGAATATGAGAAAAAATAAAGGGGCATATTTTAGATTTGTCGTAGAATTTTATCAAAAATGTAGGTTTCATGGGTTTAAAACGGTTCAAACAGTAGATATTTGTCGACTCTTTGACTCGATACGTTTGCACGCCAACTGGAAATTACGATTTTTACGAATTTAGAAGATTTGTCTAAAACTAACTTAAAATTGGAATTTTCTGATAAAATATTACGAGAGCATGTTATTTGTGGTTCTATTTTTGTCATTTCATTTCGCGTTAGATAGCAATCCTAGTAGTCAATTACATAAGAAATTTAAATAGGCACGCCAACGGGTACGGTATAAAACGGCAATAGAATAATCTCAGTAATCATGCTCATTGTCAAACCTAATTTTTTGGAAAGATATTAATATTTTTAGATGGTTTAATAAAATCCTGGTTTTTCGTGAAAAATGTTTTGTTATAAAGACGTACAAATATTCGAAAACGCTCAAACATCACAAAATCGTTATTTCAATTTGTTTCGTGCTAAACAATACGCACTGTAAAGAACGGAATTTCGTTGAAATTACGGTAATCTTAATATTCACATTTTCCGTGTATTAAGAGTGTGTTAATGTCTTTAAGCCTTTTCTAGAAAACAATTTAGATAACTTATTCCACCCCAACTTGTATGGTAAAATAAAGAGCTCAATAAGAACGCTCAAATTTAAGTTTTCAGAAAGATATTCATATTTTTAGATATTTTAATGCAAGCTTAATTAAATTGTAGTAAAAACTGTTTTGTTATAAAGAAGTGAAAGTTTCTATGCACGTTTAAAAATCGCATAATCGCAATTTCGATTTGGCGTGATTATTCTTAAACTACCTAAAAATATTAATATTTTGCGGCGAAGTTAGATTTGAGCACATTTACTGAGCTCATTTTATAACCATACCAGTTGGCGTACAGATAATAGTTATGAAATAAAAGAGAATATCTAGGCTAAATGATATGACACTGTGTAGAACGAATCATCGTCCATGATACAGTAATTCGAAATTTTGAAGTGGTAGGACATGTTTTACTTTAACACAGTAATCGTCGTAAATTGGCATAACTAGCCGAAACAATAAGCAGTGTAAAGAAGAAAAGTTACCAACTTTTAAGCTGTAAAACAAACTAACTTGTAAGTTAATATTGAATTTCATAGAAAAAGTTATTAATCGTACATTATTTGATTACTTTAGCACGCCAATTTGAAGGCTAATAAAACGAGCTCAGAAAATGTGCTCAAATTTAGAGTTTTGTGATGGTTTTAATATTTTCAAAGAGTTTAAGAAATATCGGACAAATTGGCATAAACAGTATCTGTATAAAGTAAACGTGAAAGTATTAAGACAAGTGGAAATTAAGAAAATCGTATTCGTCTCTAGAAAATGCACGTATTTGCTAAACTATAGGCATTGTAAATATGGGTAGGTCGTCGAAATTACAGTAATCCTACTGTTAAATTAAAGTTTTTCCTTAAAATTGTAATCGATTCCGAAAGAAAATATAATATCTAGGCTAAATAATATGAACTGTGTAGAATGTAGTTTAATTTAAACTACAGTAATCTTGGCTTTCCTACTGTAAACAATTTTTAATCGTCCATTTGATTACATTAGAAAATAGCATTTATTGGCTGTAGAGAACATTTGGATTTACTGTAAGTAAATGTTTACATTGTTAATTTGAATCTTGCAACAAGTGAAATTAAAAAATAACTTTAAAAAATAATTCAGACGTTGTGCTCGAGAAATCGGGAATGCGCGTGAAAGCGTCGCTGGGCTTCAACGTCGACTACTTCAACCAACGCATCTTCGGCTGGGAGCCACTAATCGAAGAGTGGCGGATTCTGCGCTTCCTGTCGAACATCAAAGAAACGAGCCACGTGATTGAGCTGATATCGGAAACGAAGAGCGTGCTGAACATCAATCTTACGGAACAGTTCATCCAACAGGCGATTCAACTGAACGCCAAGGTGCCGGCGATAATGGCGTCTTTCGAGAGGGACGACTTTCGCAATCAGTACACGCGTTCGAGCTCGGATCACCTGCCGTACGTGATGCGCAACGAGACGGGATGCGATATTGCATTCACGACGGCCGTTGATGACGTGATGTCGGCGCGAATGGAGCAGCGCAAACCGGCGATCCGATGGCTGACGGTGGCGCGAGGCCAAGAGAAGAACTTTGAGTTTCCCGCCAAGCTATTGTTGTACTCGGTTGGTTTATTGATGGTAGAATTGGTGAAAGGTCTTGTTTGTTTCAGCATTGTGAAGCTCCGCGTCAGCTGATCGTACGGGTGAGTGGATGGGATGAAATCTCGCCGGTGAACGTGGACGCTTGCGGGACGTACTTTCGAATCGCGAAGGCGCTGAAACCAGAACTCAAGAACGCGAGGATCCTGATCTGCGTGACAATGGTGAAAGACGGCAAGAAGATGGTGACTATTCGTTCGTCGATCGAAGTCACCAATCATCTGCCGCATCCGATAGCCGTTCAAACGCAAGGCGCGCGCGGCGAGCTGCTGAACGTGGAGCCGACGGGAAGTGTGTCGGTGCCGCTGGAGTTTGCGCATTCGACGCTCACCGCATTCCCGACAGGAGGCGTGCAGGTGAACGAGCACGCCGAGCTCAACTGGAAGAGCGTGAAGGTGGCGGGTGAAGTGTGCAATCAAACGCAAATGCTCAAGACGTGCGGCAATCAAGAGTTTGGCAAGTATTATTGGGTGTGCACGACGATTCGGCGAGAATATTATCCGGAGCACGAGTTTGAGTCGCTGCCGGGACACTCGATACACCTGGTGGCGCCGATGTCGGTGCAGAACCTGCTGCCGATCGATATTGAGATGACGGTGCAGGAGAACGTGCTGGCGATAGCGCCGGGCAAGTCGCTGCTCGTGACGAGTGTCGATATAACGAAGGAGCTCTCGGTGACGATCGCCACGGATCGGCTTCAGTCGCAGGCGCCGTTTGTGATATCGAAAGTGGCGATCGGCGAGGGATTGCTGGTGTCGACGAAGATGGTTGATCAGAAGGGGCGCTTCCTGGACGTGTACTGTCATGTTCGATTGGGTTTGGCGCACTCGATTGTGCTCTCGTTTTGGGTGCCATATTGGATTGTTAATAAATCAGGTAAGAGCTTTATTTATTTATGGAGTTAGATACGTTGCACATTTGTTGCGCAAATTTCTAATAGCATTTTTTGGAACGCACGACAACTACAAATAACGATTTTTCAATTTTTAAACGTCTATGGAAACTTTTGCGTCTTTAGAACAGATCATTTTTCGCGTCAATTTAACTGGGATTTTCTTAAGCTATCTAAAAATATTAATATCTTTCCAGAAATATAGATTTAGTATGCTTAATGAGCTTGTTTTATTACCATACCAGTTGGCGTGCGAACGTGTGAAAGTGCGAACCTTATTTGGTTAATTTCTTAGTTTTTTCCCCTAAATTATTGAAATTTTGGTGAAAGTTGTCTTAAAATAGTGAACTGTCTGGTTTTAATATAATTTCCAATAGAATTTGTTATCTATTTTGATGGTCCCAATGGTTTAGCACCTTGAAATTGGTTTAATTCCTACAATATGGATGTCATTCAAATTCTAGGAGTGTTTATATTTAGGAGTTATATGATAGTTACGTGTCGATTTGTCTCATTTTGCATCTAGATATTTTCGATTTCGATTTTTAGGTTTGCCACTGATCATCCAACAAGACGCGGTTCGTGAGCACGCCGCCGGTCAAATGGAAGAGCACGAAAAGGCGAAAGACCGTCACCCGCTGATGTTCTCATTCGCCGACGAGAACTGCCCGAAGGCGTGCCGCATACGCGTCGGCAATCAGTTTGTGCGAGAAGAGGGTTATCGGGCGACGCTCAGCGACAAGTTCACGTTGACGCCCGGCGTGCAGGCGCTGAAGCTCAAGATCGAGCATCGCTCGCTGCCGACGCGCTACTACAACGTTGGTGTGGAAGTGCGCGCCGGTACCGGAAAGTATAAAGACACGCAGATTGTGCTGCTCACGTCGCGCTTCTTGCTTCAGAATCGGTCGTCGGTGGCGTTGGCGGTGTGCCACTATGACTTGATAGACGTTAGTTGGGAAGGTTTCGATAATGATTGCGCTGTTTGTTTTGCAGACGCCGAAGGAGCATGTGAATTTGGCTGCACAATCGTCGATGACTTGGAACGAGAACTATGCGGCGAGGCGGATGGTGTGTGTGAAGAGAGGCGACGTGAAGCACTGGAGCTGTCCGTTCCTCATCGACCGGATTGGATCGTTTCACGTGACGATGCGCGACTCCGACGAGACGCCGAGATTCATTCGCGTCGAAATCATATTGACGTCGGCGGTGTTCCAGGTGACGTTCACCAATGCCGACGTCTACCCGCCGCCAATGCGCATAGAGAATTGCACCGACGTGCCGGTGCTGTATCAGCAGGAGAGCGAGACGCCGGCACGCCGCCATTTGCGCACGATTTGCAAGTCGAACAGCACGGTCGACTACGCGTGGGACGACTTGTACGGTCCGAAGAAGATGGTGCTGCAGGTGTTCGAGAACAGAAGCAAAAGCTATGTGGTCGGAATGCACGGAGCTGCGGAGGACTTGGTGTATGAGAATAACTCGTTTATTCAGCTGACGCGCTCGTTTGAGATTGGCAGGGATTTGAAGAAGTATCGCGGTGGGTTCAAGACAAACTTATGATATTTGATCGGAGATTTAGGAAGAACAGATGAGCAAGAACTGGTTCTTGAGACAATGCAGAAGGGAAAAGTGATGTTGAACAAGCAGAATCGAACGGACGGGAAGTGAGTGGTGACATACGAGTCGCCAAATCAAGCCATTTTTACAGCATGGGAAATCAATTCTGGCGATTGTGCGCAGATGGATGCATCGAGAACGTTGGTATGAACATGAGGAATCGGCCGGATTCGAGGTTTGTGCTCGATGTGCTGGAAAAAACTGGAGCACGCCTGATGATGATGGAGCGCGATCGTGTTCGCGATCGCTATCAGAAGTGGACGATCATGCCGGTGAGCTTGAATAGTAGCAAATGAAGTTTGGCTGAAATTTGCAGGACGGGCGATTATGCCTTCAAAACGCGCCGCATCTGATGCTCACCGCTCAGATGACCGAAGTGGTGTTGGCGGAGAATGACACGTCGGCGACGGAACGCGTCGATGACGTGGCGGTGACTCAACGCTGGCGGATTCAGAAGCAGCGGCCGGGAAGCGGTAAGCTGGGAGTGGAGTTTCTGCACAGCGGTCCGACGGTGGTGGTGAAGATAACGGATAGAGCGGATGAGGCGAAGAATAAGAGAACGGTCTCGGCGCCGATGATTGGCAAGAAGAATGTACCAGGTTGGGAGGGTAGTGAGAATGAGGTAGATTCGGATTGCAGTTGTGCTGGATGTCAACATTACGATGAAAGGCGGTCTAGGAGTGTCGATAGTGAATGCACAAGATGAAGAGCTCATTTATGCGAACTTTGGTTGGCTATAAATTTTTGTACAATTGTGTAATTGCTTTTATTTAAGCGGGAATATTTCTTAGTGCGCGCAAAATAAACGAAACGTATCAAATGACGGCGAGCGTGAACACCATCCAGGTTTTAATTGAATTCACACGTGAATATGATTGATTGCACAGATTGACAATCAATTGCTCACTTCGGATCGTTGGCAGGTACTCTATTGTCAATCGGAATCGATAGCCAACCTCGATGAGAACTTGGAAGAACTAACAGGGGTAAAATCGGGAGCGCCGGAATGAAAAGAATTGCGATTGTTTTCAGGTGGCAGCCATAATTCGACCGGTGCTCAAATTGGAAATGAACTGCACGCCGATGAAGCACTACGACTCTTTTGATGTGAGACGACAGCGGATTTGAGAAATAATTGTTGATTTTAGTGCTTCCGTCTGAAACTGTGCGATATGAGCGTGCAATTGGACGAGCTGCTATTGTGGAAGTTTGTGCAAATGTTTCAGGCGTGCGAGCTCGCCAGCAGCGGCAGTCAGCAGAGGAGGGCGGTGCCGAACATTGAGCTGGAGCATCACGATCCGCTAAGGACGAGACGCTGGTATTTTGGAACGCTTGATCTCGAAATGGGACACGTTTCGCTATCGGGTATGGAATTTTGGCGGGCGTTTCTTGATGATTGGGTGATTTGTAGTGGTGACGGTGCCAAAGTCGGGATTGCCGAAAGATCTGCGGGAGCTGAAGCAGCAGTTTAACGTGAAACTGGTGTCATTTGAGAATGCCGTCGTCTCATTGCCGGCGTTCAGACAGTACCACTATTTCGAAACGTCCTCGTTCTTGCTGGAATCGCTGCAAAAGTTTTACATGGCAGAGCTGCAGAAGCAGACGCTGAATATTATTGTGACACTGGACGCGTTCGGCAACCCGCTTGGATTAGTGACGGATCTGAAGGACTCGTTTCAGGTATGAATTGGTGGTAATTAGATTGTTCGAAATGTTTTACTAACTGGGACTGCTGAAAAGTTCGAAAATCTTAAAAATTGACGGTCTTCTACGCCAATTTGTTCCAGTTTATGACAGAGAAACTCAAAGTGTCTGGTACTGCACAAAAATTGAATTTCAGGGACTCGTCATTGAAGGCGACGTGCAGAGATTCGTGGCGGGGCTCGGCTATGGACTGTCGAACAGCGTGTCGAAGATGGCATCGTCGGCGGCGAGCGGAGTCGGCGCGCTTACGTTTGACCAGGAGCATGAGTTGAAACGGCGCCACAACATGATACGGTCGCATAGCGCCTCGTCGACGCCGCTCACGCACCTCTACTCGGGGGTGAAAGGGCTCGGGGTGGGCGTGTTCGGCGGCGTGTCGGCCATCTTCACCAATTCGGTGTCGGAAAGCAAACGGAACGGATTGGTGAAGGGTGTGATCCGTGGAATGGCGACGGGAGTGGTGGACACGTTCACGAAGCCAGTGCAGGGAGTGTTTGACTTTGTGGAAGGCACGGCGTCGGCGATGAAGGAGTTCTCGATGCCGTCGACGTCGTCGCGGAGGAGTTTTGCCACGTCGTGAGTTGGGGGATTTTGTTTACTTAAGGGGGAACTGTTTGAACTGGCTTCTTTGTGTCGGTCGATGTGCATCTGAAATCGGTTTTGTTTAGGAGAGTTCGTGTGCCGAGACTGTGCAGGAATATTTACCACTTGCTGCCTGCGTACAACGCGAATCTAGCGAATGCACAAATGGAATTACTGCGGATCAATGGATACTCGACGAGAGAGAGATTGCTGGATGTGGAGACGTGTTTTGAGCATTTCGATGGAAGCGACGGCGAACGCCTCGTCAGACAGTACGTGCTGATCACAACGAAGCAGTGCTATGTCTGTAAGCAGGTTTGTAAGCGCATCCGAAAAGAGCATGCGATTCAATTTAGACGAATGGGGAGAACCTGGTGGTGATTCAACGAATTGCTTACAAGTATTTGAAGAACGTGACGCCGAAGCCGCCGCTAGAGAACACGTTCGCGAGCATTGAGGTGCGGCTGGACATGGAAGACTTGAGATTGAGGCAGTTGCACGTGTGGTGCAGTCGGATGGAAGTGGCGAACCGCCTAGCAGATAAGATGATGCGCGCCAAGCAGTTGTATGATCATAATAAGAGGACGTTGAATGAAGCGCCGATGGGACCCGGGGAGCAATTGACGGAATGCGAGAGTTTATGATTACGGGACTTTGTTTATTGTTTTTTTAATTGGGAGAAATGTTTAGTGTTTGGCTTTAATTTTCTGAAAGAGCTGTGATGATGTAAGAATATTATATTATTTTTCTGTAATAAGAGAGTTGCCTTGATTAGGAGTAATAAGTTTTGTTATATTTATTGTGAAATAAATGAGCTTTGAGTTTAATACTTGAATTTGATTTGATTTTGTTTTTAAGGTTTACTTGCCTTTTTATTTCGTATTTTTTTAAGTGGAATATGTTTGTTGACGTTTCGGTCTTTAAAAGTTTCAAATAGTTGACTGTTTAGAAATGATATAGTAACGTAAATATTAAAATGGATTAATTACTAGATGCTCAGTGCAGCTCCACCGAAACATCGATTTGGATTCCGGGTGTTTGTCGGCTCGTGCGTGTTCACAACCGTCACTATATGTAAGTGGGATCAGGACGAAACAATACATGCTGACGCTAAACTTAATTAGTAAAATACCAGGTCAAATAATTTGCTTTCTTTATTATAAGAGAATTTTAAGAAATTTTCACTCGAATCTTCAAAATTCGCGTAAAATTTATTATTATATGATTACGTGTAACTTGGTAATACACCAGTGATGGCGGGGCTCCCCCCTCGGCCCGGTTAATTTCCTAAAAAAAAAGGCTTCCGATTTTTAAGGTCCCCCACCCGGAGTTCCACCACTGTCTGTAATCCGGTACCGGGACCGGAACCCCTTTTTTTAGGAAAATACCCGGACCGGGGGGAGCCCCTCTCATCACTGTAGTACACATTGGAAAATGGAAAATTCGCTTTCTAATTTTTTGGGGCTCCACATTACCGTAAGTTTTGCATTAAATATGATCGTATGCTTTGACCACGCCCATTTTCCCACTGTATCCAATCAGAGAGAGTGTGCAGCAGAGATGGGCGGAATGGCAGTTTTTGAATTTCGGAATCCGGAATTTGGAATTTGGAATAATATTTGAAAATACATAATCGGGAATGGAAAAATGACTGAAATATGGAATCCGGAATCCAGAATTTCGAACGTATCCGGCGTTAACGTTTTTATGAAAAGTTCATTTTCGAAATTCGGAATTAAAATATAAACTTTACAGACTTTCTTTGAAATATCTCAGTTGCTGTAATTTTTATTAAAGAGATTTAATATACTCTTCTGTGGTCCTGTATTTGTTAATTCATTTGGCGTATCAAATGTATCAATTTAAAGTCTTATTCATTTAAGGTGTTCAGAAGGAGTGCACGGTTTCTTATTCCGCGCATTTGTTGATTTACGGTACCGAATTTAGAATTTGAAAGGATATTTTATTAATCTCTCAATCAAATTAATTGTATATTTGCTCTATCTTGAGATTCTAGAAAAGTGAAGTTGTTTTAAGTTAATTTTATTCAAATATGACTCATTCGCGGTCATTTCGTATTGAAATATTTACGTGGAAATTTTCACGGCACGTTTAAACACACGCCAAATGGAAATGAGAATTTTGCAAGTTACCACGTGAAGGTAAATAACTAGTTTTAAGGTAACATTAGCATCTTTTAAAATATCTCATTAACTTTAGATGTTCACTATATGTTAGGTTTAAATTACATTTCTGAGCTTCTGTTTTTACCCATTCATTTGGCGTGAAACAGTAAAATTTATAGTTTAATCTCTCCACGAAAAGTTTGGCAATATTTTTAAAGAGAATTTAATAACTAATGTATGCTAGACATCTACAAATTAAAGAAAAAAGTCAAAAGGAAAGAATTATTAAAACAACAAAATAAAATTACAGAAAAAAAAATTAGTTTTAAATTGAATAATAAAATAATACCGATGAGAGGAAAAACAAAAATTGAAAAATTGACCCTAAAAGAGTTCATAACGCCCGAAGGAATTAAGAGAATATAAATAAAATAAAATTGTCTTTGGATTATTAATTATTTCCATCAATGATATTGGATTTTAGTGGCCGTGCTGTGGGATGAAAGGCGCCAACGTGAAAGAAGACAGGAAGGTGTCAAGTACAGGCTGAAATCGATTCAACAGAGTGAGAATATGGCCGATTACGAACTGCAGAAGAAGAAGTACGAAGAGTACAAAGCGGCTAATTCATAGATTAAAGTTTATTAGGTTTAGTCGGGTATTTAATAAATTTGTTTTGTTTTTTTATTTGGTTGGATTGCACAGAATAATGTTTATGGTCAATTGATGATATTTTTGATTTTTTTTGAGGAGAGGATGTAATTGGATGATTACAGATGAGCTTATTGGTGAATTGGACCAAGAATGGAGTCAAAACGTGTCAAGCGTTGAACTCGGCTAGGTTGGTTGAAGTTTAGTTGGACATAAATATCACATGGAATTATATATTTTTTAAATGGAATTAATTTCTCATGAGCATAACTACAACATTCTCAGAAAAAAGAGCTCTAACCGAGTTTCAGGCTGGCATCGACGAGTCTTCAAGGGCACGGTCCATTGAAAACCAATTGGAAGACGGACGTCGTCTACCTCTACCAATTCCCGAGACCTGGAAACCGGGTGCCGAATCTGTCGCCGTTCTGCCTTAAGATTGAGACTTTCCTGCGCGCGTTCCACATCAAACACGAGGTTTTCATTGAGCATGTGCATGAATTGCGAATTTATATCTTGCAGGTTATTGGCACGTGGCTAACGTTGCGTCAATCTCCGCGAGGATTGCTGCCGTTTGTTGAGCTCAACGGTCAGCAGATAAGCGATTCGCAAGTAATCATCTGGAAGCTTCAAAAGCATTTCGACATCAAGGACCATCTGGAGGTGAGCGATCGGGGCACGGCAAGAGCTGTTGAGAGAATGATCGACATGTCGACGAATTAGTAGGTCGATATTTGCGAACTGAAGGCATCATGATTGGTTTTAGCGCGCTGCTCGTCGACAAATCGGTGAAGAACGCGCACTTGCTACTGAGCCGGCAGGTGAGCAACGCACCGGTGCCCGGGTTTGTGTCGAATTGGCTCGCAAAGGGATTCAGTCAGAAGGTGGGTGATGAGATGCACGAAGAAATGGCACGGTTGGTTTAGATGAATCGACGCGTCAACAGTGTTCTCGGAAAATTGGACAAGGACGAGCTCAAAGAACTGCTGCGAAGAGATGTGCAAGCGATCGATGATATTCTAGGAGATAAAAAGTTTTTGTTTGGAAATCGCATGTCATCGGTGTGATTGAGCAAGATGAAGAAAGGCTGACGAGTTGATTTTAGACGGACTGCGCAGTTTTCGGACAATTGGCGGCGGTGTTCTATCTGCCGTATCGTCAGCAGATCACAGACATGCTTGAGGATGATTATCCGAGAATTCGAGAATATGTCGAGCGAATCAAAGCGCATTATTATCCGGAATGGCGAGAGGATTAACTTATATTTAGGAATGATAGAAGAAAGTGTGTTTTTTTGTTTTATTTTGATAAATAACATAACAACTAAAACAATTGACCATTGTCGTTTTCTTGAATGGCCGCGGCGACAATATTATACTCGGTTTGATCGGTAATCGGAGCAGATAATGGTTCGGGACGAATCCCTTTGCCGCCGTTCTCGATGTCTTTAAAATTGTCTTACGGGTATTATAGTTGATCGGAAGCTTACAAACTATTCGAGACGGTTCGTGTGATTGTCGAACTTCGTTTAACTGGTCGGCTAATCGAGCTCTGAAATATTGGTAATATAGAATGTATGATTTTGTTGATAATGAAAAGTTACTTCGCAACTTTGTTTAAAATTATGAAGACGATGATCTTCTGAAACACTTGGCGCGAATTTATGATTTTTATATTTTTCAATTTTTATTTTATTTTATTTATTATTTTTGGCTATGATCTTTTTAATAACAGTATATAACGAAAGGAGCAAAAACTCTACAGCAAAATTATCCGTGAGCATATTACAAGGGTGGCCTGCGATTGGGACTGACGCAAGAAGACCCCCTGAGAGCCACGCGGACTTGCCTGCCATGTCTCAAAGGAAGATGAAGCCTACAACAACGCCCGAATTCAAAATGGTATTCTCATAGATTCTTTGTTACTTTTCCTTTAAAGGCGCGTGAAGTTATTCGGTATTCGTCTCTTTTGTGCATAGGGACAACGTTTTAATTATGCACGTCAATTTGAATACTACAGTTTGTGGCTCGTTTAAAGTTAAGCAATAGCACATAACATCACAAAAAATTATTTATATGGTTTAAGGTGTTAACTTACAAAATTTATTCTTCTGAGGTCTTATGTTAATACATTAAAGTATTCAAATTGGCCTGATTATCTAATATTTATCATTTTTACTGTTTTTCATATTCATTTTAACTTACTAAAGTTTACTGAGAGCAAAAAAATGATAATTGAATCGACACCCCTGTATAACTTCATGAGCTTTTAATCCAAAGGTAACAAACTGGTCCACTCTAGCGAATCGTCAAGAATGGAAGACATTCTTTGGGACATGAAGCAGCACAAAGAATAAGTCGCTCATGTAAGTAATCTTGTAGAATCATTGATTGAATGTAGGTCAACTCGGGTGAATTTTGAATTTTTTGCTTCGAGGATGGTTTCTGAGGATACTGTTTATTACCTTCTAGAGACTATGTCAATGTGAAAGAATATGAAGCTCTGCAGGACAAAAGACCAGCTTGTCCGTACGTGTAAACTGTGAAGTGATTTTATGTTTCTGACGGATAGCATAAGGATTGTGCTGATCTTCGGACCAACCCGACACCATGAAGTTTCACACTTAATGGATTATCTATTTGGTGTCGTTATCTTTTATTTTCTTATCGGAGCACATGCCTTATGTCATCTGTCAAAACATTAAAAGCCCGGTGAATTTAACCGATTCACGGAATGAACAGGAAAGCGGTGTGCTTCAAACGGAGCAATAAAGTATCCATGTTTGAGAGATTCCGAAATCCGCGATAAGCACATACCAAGACAGACAAGGTGGTCTTTTGCACGCCAAATGAAATGATTAATAATAGAGAGAGCTCATATAATGTGCTCAAATTTAACATTTCACATAATGTGACAAAGTTGTTCGTGCAAGTTTGCATGACGCATATTATACGCCTCATTTTCATTTGGCGTTGCTTCAAATTCTTCCCCGACGACAATCGAAATATTCACTATTTCCCGAGTCATGATCAATACAAACTGACGACGCACAACACAAAAATGCTCATACCTATAACGGTTGCGTGTCAACAACAGAATCACAACACAAACGAATAGTAACACAATAATGAAGGCGAAGAACATGAAAAACATAATAGATATACTATTTATCGAAGCATCTGAAAATGGTATCACTCATTATCCATAGTCCGCCACAGAGGCTCACATTTTGAGTCAAAGTCGATGATTTCGCTGCAAAGAAAATAATTGACGAATTGTGGCCGATCATCAAGTCATACTAATTAAACTCCTCCCAAGTGAACCATGAGTTCATACTTTATTGACTTAAAAATTAGAAATAAGTTCAATTGCAATAATTTAATTAACAAAACACGCGCGTGACATTATTCGTCCGCGTCGTCATAATGGAATAGTTGCTCGTTTTGTCGGTAGAATACCCGCGGGTTCGTCGGCAATCCGCAAATGATATGGAATTTGATGTTGGCGTCAATGCAGGTGGCGTTTCTCCATAAAAACCTACAAGTTGTCAGTTGGTTGTAGTAGGCGCTGGATTCAATTATTACCAGTCTTCTCTCCGGCGCTCCAAATTGTACGAATAATATTGTACGCAATTTCGTGAGTTTGATGGTTCTTTTTTCACCTAAAATTTTGTTGTCAAATTGTACATATGAGCATGACTTGGACTACGCAACAGTTCAAAAACGGAATTTCAAATGAAAATGATGATTTTGCAATTTTTAACAATTTTTATTAAATTACACGTGTAAGTTTAAAACTTAATTTCTACGTCAATATTATAGGCTGGTCTTAAAATATATCGTGCACTTTAAATTTTTACGAAATGTTAGGTTTAGATGCCTGTGCATATTCACGTCAAATCGACGTTTATATTCTTACACGTTAAGATTTATATGTTTTATAAGCTCGTTTAAATATTACAAGATTCTACAATATCTTTATTAAACGGGAAACCTAACGCGGCCGCCGAAGGATTTTAGAAAATTTAAAAAACACAAGACCAAAAATATCCTAATAGATATAAACAAGGCAACAATTTATTCAACGATAGCACACTAAAATAAAGTTGTTCTTTCCGTCGAAGAGTTAGTCCATAAAAAAGTCCACGCATTTATTTATAGCTCTTTCTAATATTGTCGAGAATTTTTACGTTAATTCCTGACCAAATCTATATAATCAAGTTCAAAAACAACATGTTCACGCAGAAAATTACAAACAAAAATGTGGACTGAAATCTACTAGTCTACGACACAATTCAGATACGTAAACATCGTTAACATTTACTAGTTTGTTCCGAAAGTACTGTTTTCCCCAAAAATATTCCATTTTTTGTTTTAAGCTTTGTTTCATTAATCTCTAATAAAAGCTTACCATAGTTGCTTCTAAAGCTTCTTCACATCCCAGTGCACAGTACACTCGATTCACTTTTCCATCCTTAAACAATAACACGTTTTTTTAAACATCGAAAAAAAACCTGATCAACATCGTCGAAACATTCCGGGTTCTGATCGTTGCCCAGCTTTGGATGATGAAGTACGCATCTCGTCTGATTTACACCATACGACGTGCATTCCATTTGGCGATTGCCTAACAAAACTAAACATTAGCAACGATCGCGTTCTACCCGGTCGTACTCCAGAAGAACGAGCCATTCGGCGGCTGAGCACCGACCAGAAAAAGCAACTGCACCGAGGCAATCAATAGCGTCGATTCGATCATTCTACAAGTGTACGGCGATCCGGAACTGCGACACTAATCGACTATGTTTATCATATCGCCTCATTATTATGCAATAATTAATTAGTGGGTGGGTGTGTTCGGCTTTCGATTTCGTCCCACACACACATCAACAACAAAAGCAATGCCGCTCAGCATGTGCTATCCTTCTGCCGCAGTCAACCGCATCGGAAACCGATATCCAATGGGCAACGACCGTGGCATCGGCACACATCTCGGCCGATTTCAGGACCCCTGCACAATTCATCCCAGGCGTTGCGCAATCATCTTAACCACTCGGCTACGATGTCACATTTGGGTTGACCGTTTATGCCAATGTTGTGTGCAATGCATGATGCTCCTGGATAAGGGATAATGAGTAGTTTGCGTTAAATGGGATGTTAACAATGACAATTATTAAGAGAACATAGTTAACTTTTGTTTTCCGTTAATTTGTATAATATAATTCTAAATATGTCATCTTCAATTGAAGCGATACCATTTTTCAAAAAAACTTGATTTTAATCTACAATACTAGTCGTGCTCTTTAATTCTATAAATGAATGAGATACGGAATCACGTAAAATGAATGATTCAATGTTAAAACAAACCGTCACTTTTCATGTGAAAATTTAATTTGTCATTATGCGAAGGAAAAAATTTACTAATGGCGAAGCTAATTGTCTAATTATGGTGCAATGCTTTTCTTAATTTTAATTAATAAGAAAAATGGCTTAGATGAGCAAAAACATTGTTGGCAACAAAAAAAAAATATTTTAAACCATATTCCATCTTTGCAATTTGCTTGCGTCAAGATACACATTGAAATTGTAATTTAACATATTCCCTCTAGTAAATTATTGCACCATAATTAAATCCCAACTTATGAATGATATAAAAACAAAGATCCTTGGATCAAAATTTGAAAAAAGTTTACATACCGTAGCTTAATAAAATTACATTTTACAAGGCGCAAGAAATTAAAAAATATGAAAAAATTAAATGATCAATAGAGAATACATCATTTTATTTTACAACAGTACGGAAACAGTTTTTGAATTCTTCAAACATCTTAATAGAACCTTTATATAATCAAAATAAAATAACTTTTCAGCTAACCCACAATGCACTTTTAATTTTTCATAACCAGTTGTGCGATCATCATCATAGTTATAAGCTTAAAAATTCTGATAATCAGCATAAAATTCCCTTTGGATTAAAAAAACCAAACATAAAAAATGTATTTTTATTGGAATCGAACATTTCCTGCACTAAAAATTTGATTATCCAGTGGAAGTAACTAAATCCTCCCTTGTTTGGTATATATATTTCGAACGTCTTACTATGTTCACATAGTTATGTATGATCAAAATCTAAGAAATTGAAAGGTCTATTTGATCATTTTTGAATTATTTTCAATGGTCTCAAAGAGATCATGAAACAAATATTCAATTTATGTTAATAACTTCTCTGTTTTTCATTATATTTCTTCAAAATTTCTAAATCAAATCAGATTTTTTACTTCTATTTTTTATGAAACGAAAATTGGAATTTTCAATTTCTTAGATTTTGATAATATTTGATTTTAATAAAAATAAACGAATTTAACATTATTTCGCTTCTAAATTCACATCATTCTCAACGAGGCCAAATGAGCGTCCTACGGGAGAACTTTAATTTCGGATATATTTTATCAATTTAAATAATTCAGCATAATCCGTAATAAAAACATTTATTCTAATTACAGGAAAAATAAATATCTATAAAAATTAATCGTGTAACATTTCGTTTGTATTTTTTCAGAAATGCACGTTAATTTACGCCATCAAGTCTGCATATTATTTTCTTCTACATTTTAGGAGCCAAATATAGTTTAGATCCAGCAACTCATATTCATTATTTTAGAGATTTTTAAATTTAATTTATTCAACCATTACCAATTATTAATTAAAACCAATTAAAAACAAGGACGAAAACAATTTCTCATTGTAATCATGATTGTAATTAAACATAGTCAACAAGTTTCGGTTTAAAAAAAAGAAAAACAAAAAATAACACAAAACAAATTTGTAAAAAATCGATAATATCAAAAAAGAAACAATAAAAATGCGAAATACATTTGACGAAAAAAACTAATCCATATTCTAATGAGAAGTCAAAATCCTAGAAAATAGATAAAAAAAACACCAGTACAGAAAAAGAAAAATATTAAATAGGAAGCATTTTTTCCACATTTTCATAGAAACTTTTTCACCGTAGCAAAAAAAACAAACAAAAACAAATTGATATGATCTCCTAGAAAATATGAAATTCATCTTATGTGCGAAATAAACCATGCCAGGCTTCTCCTTTCTAGTGAATTCTTAAAATTTTAAATAACCCGTTGATTATTCGGACTAATAACAACATTAATAATAATCATAACTATTAAAAAGTGAAAGATGATGAATTAAAATATTCTTGAATTGGTCATAATAAGCAAGAGAGAGCCGGCAAAAAATCCATTCAAATATTAATAGAGATCGCCAAAAACTTTTTTGAGCTTTTTTTTCTAAAAACTTATTATATAAAAGGGGAGAATGGGTCATAATTACAATTATTAGTAAATGAAAAAAATAATTTAAAACAAAAAAACGTTGAAAGCCAGTACGAATATATATGAGGCAAAGAAATAGAAAAAACAATTCCATGCTTTCAATCATTTTCAGCAAAGTAGTTAAACAATTAAACTCGTATACCAAGAAACAATTATATATATACTCTTAAAAAACAAAAAAAAAAACACAACTGAAAGATATGAGAGCCAAGAATAAAGAGAGAAAGTACAAAACATGATATTTTATGAATATTTTTAAATCCGTTAATTAAATCCTAAACAATCACAAAACGGCCAACGTTTATGTTGATTCCGTTGGCCTTTCAGATCCGTATATAAAATTGTCCTCAGAGTAATACTGCAAGCTATTTTTATACCTAAATAATAAAAAATAACTCTTTCAAAGATTTTCTATCCATACTTGTGAACAATGAAATCAGGTCCTCTTGGAGTATCCAAATAAGGTAGCATAAATATTGGCCGTCTGTAGTCTTTGATCAATTGCACCTAAAACGGGGATCAATCAAAAATATTACTATCCAATTATTATCAAACCTTTGTCGGATCCTTCTTCGTCTCCTCGTACATCTTCTGGCACAGTTCCTTTGATCTTTCCTCTTCTCGCGCAGCACGAATCTTTAATTCAGCCATCGACGGGATGATCGAGCTCCAGTCCTTCTTAGAAGACGCCGCGATCTTCGGTTTAGAGTCAACCTCATCCACGCCATAATTTGGCGGTGGTGACGTTTCCCGTGGAATTGATATTTCAGGCTTCGCTACAATTCCCGACGTGGATGCAACTGATCCTCCTCGGTTTAATCGTACTATTAAACTTCCTCTCTTTTCTTCATTCTCTGAAAATTGCGTTAATTTTTAAATTTCGCATCTTGTATAGGATATATAATTTATAAAGTAACCCCTTTATAAATCATTTTAAATGTAAAAAACCACAGTCAAGTGCAAACCCACAACTAAATACCAACCTGCAATAATCGGATTTTCAGATGCATTTTTCTGTTTCCTCTCATACTTCCGCTTCTTCCTCTCACTCATTACATTCGGCGAGCTAACGGATGTATGCATTCCATGATTCTACAACAAATTGAAAATGTCATACCCAATCAAAACATGCAAACCTCATCATCCTTATGCTCGCGCTTCACCTTCTCTTCGTGCTCACGAATAGTCGAGTCAATACTCATGTGTTGTGGCAAGCTCAACTCGGCCACCTTCACATTTATCAATTAATAATCAATTGAACAATTAATCTCAATATTTACCAAAGCACTGGTACTTTGCACGGCTTTTCTGGCCGCCGACACAGATTGCGGGGTGGACGGCGAGACGAGAGTGCCCGTGGTCGTCTTCGTGCGTTTTATCGGATTCGACGACACTAAAAAATATTCCACCTAAGCATCCGGGCTAATAATTCGAACCAGAAACCGCCGGCTCATCGGCCTTTCGCTTTCCGTTCTTCTCAGTACTCGGCGTCTCCGGTCTGCTCAAATCCGCGGCAACGGAGTGCGATTTATGAATACCGTTAGTTAAAGGCACCGTGCCACCAGTCGGCGAAACCTGCGACCTCGGAGCATACGACGATCCATTCGCCGGCGACACCACCGCACCCAACCGGTCTAAAATTGATCACATATGGGATAATTCAATCAAATCCTCTAGACGAACCCATTTGCACGCCGGTTGATGTGACTCGTCGGTTGACTGGCGTGTTCGGCGTGATACCCCGCGATCTCGCCAACTTTGCCACACTCGGCGACACCAAATTTGGCGTCGTATTGGCTGATGAGGCTCCACTCTGCGGGCGGACTCTCTTAAATATATAATGATTTCATTTTGAGCCATTCTAAATAAGCACCTCATCGCCGACAAAATCCTGCCAGTGCTTGATAAGATCTCTGCATTTCTTCAGCAGCGTTGGCCACTTTTTCAAATAATTTCTGCGCACATTATTTACATGAAATCCAACACGAGTTGCCTGAAATTCACATTCTTAAATATGATTCACTATAGAACCGGTTCTCATATTATACATTTTTATTTCCCTTAAATAGTTTCTCCAGAAAAACAATTTTCCAATTTGAGCTAATTATTTTCCCCATTTTAAGATTGTCTCTTTCAAAAAATTTGGTTTCTATTTCCAAGATTTTATCCTTCAAATTATTCAATTTATTTAAATTCTTTTATATTCTTCATTTTAAATGTATAATGTCGTAATAATTTACATTGTTTTAAACAGACGTGAAGCCCTACGAAACTCAATACAAACGATCAATTTCTCATATGATATCTTATCAATAAAATCATGAAAGGCTCTCTCGATAATATACAATTCTGACGTATGGAACTGTTAATGAAGAGTTTCATTTTATTATTCATGTTTAAAAATCTGTTTAACTTAATTATTGCGTCATTTTAAATTCCCCAGTTTTTGAATTTTGCATTGCGTAAAACCATGACGATTTAAACCCGATAGAGATACGACACAAAGTGAACAACATTGAAGATTTTAAAGATAATAATAAAATCGATAATGATAAAATCATTGATTTTCGTGATTTTTCCTTCAACACTCTGCGTTATATCTGTAGTACACAACATTTAACGTTAAATATACCATCCCGTTAAACAATATAATATAGAGAGTATTTTATAATGCTTTCAAAATTGTTCAGAAATCCATGTGGATGAAACATGATTAAATAACGTAAAATTCAATTTTCCTTAAAGGAACATGGCTTATTGCCATCTGAAATTACGAAACGTTGCGTTCGGTGACCGTAAGACTTGAAATACTTTATTCGAGACCAATCATATTTTTAAAATTAACTTTGATATTAAAATTATTATATTTTAACAAATTTCTATCTTTATAGTTTCAATTGACGTATTTAACAACTGAAAAATAAGGATAATGTTAGGTAATTTTATCTTAAATGTTGTTAATGTATACAAAATCCACCGCCTTCCGACTGCATCCCAGTTTTGTCACTATTTCAATTAGATGAATTTGCACGAAACGTGGATCGATGAGTTAATATTGACCTTTTCATGTTTTGAAACGTGAGAATATTATAATTTATAAAATTTATCATTAATACTAAATTCAATGTGATCGTGAACTTGATTTATATCGATTATATTTAATTTTCAATAAAAAAAGACCGCATTTAACTTGGACCACATTTTAATCAACAAATCGAATAATCATAACAACACCCCAAAAAATTTCAACAGAAAATGAATGTATATAATTTTTTATACTACCTTCCCAATATGCGCTAATCTATTTTATGAGAATTAAATGTAGAAAGGTCTTCTTAATGCTAATAGGAATTGGGTTTTCAAACTTCCACGTCACCACATTTTCGTTCAAACACACGCTAAGCAAACATCAATACTATCTATCATGTCAATGGGTAGTTTGGTTTCAAGCCATTCGATATTTATTCGTTGTCGTTGCAACGAGGCCACGCTCAACACCCTACTGATTATCGATCGAAAATGAGGCAGACATTGAGAGAGAAACCAATTCAATGCAAGGGCGTTCAGCCAGACACGCACAGACACATCTGCTGACGGGCGGGCTGTCAGTTGTGAGGCGAGTCTGGCTGGAGAGCGCCGCTTTCCATCGAAAATTCTAGCCGTTTCTCTCCCGTTTTTTCTACACATTCCCGCAATCGTCATGGAAAAACCCCATCCAATTCCCTCGTATAAAAAAAGAATTTATTTAAATATATTACATCATTATTGTAATAATAAAATGTTCGTTTTAAAACGAACAACTTACCTCGAGGATTTCTCGATTTGTAACGGCTGCGCGAAGCTCATCGAGAGTTGTAGCGCATAGCTGTTCCTGATTCTGAAGCAAAACAAAATCGTAAATAATATAACAAATGTTATCAATTTTGTGTTTTTTGTGAAACAGTGAAAACAAAATTCGCTCAATAAAAAACATGAGCGCATTTTCTTTCTTTAATTTTTGTCCATTCTTGCTTGGTGTTATTACAAAAACAAAAATATGCACATAAATACAAACAAACAAAACAATTTTTATTATAATTACAAAGTTAAAAAGAATTGTGTATTTTATAAAAATTATTACAAACGAGGTCTCTAGAAAAAACCCCGTTAAAATTAGTAGTTTCAACTATAGGAATTCCTTACATTTTCAACTGCAAAGAGCAAACGCCCTTTGAGCTCTTCGACTGTTTGAGCACTCGTGGTCATCGGCACCACCAACGGATTTGGAGGTTGTATGGACGACAACGCAGCGCAAGCCACCATTCATCCACAACCCAGACTGGGCGACTGAACGCGCGCGCGCGATTCACCCGCTTATATACCCCTCACTGGAGGGGCGTGGCAAGAATGGCGTGGCCTGTCTATGCGACCCTCTGATTGGCTAACACACGTTGCCAAGCAATGAAGGACACGCGACGCAAGTTGGTGCAACGCGGCTCTTGCCTAAAACTGGATGACTTTAATTGAAATAGCTTTTAGGTTTAACTAAAACTGATTTTCAAGTGATAGTAACAAATAAAGGTGTTAATGAATGCTGTAAACAATTTCAATATATTAACTCAGCCAGCGATTTTTGTTTGTCTTGTGACCAAAGTTCACAAAAGAATAAAATCGATATGAGTGTCTAGACAGAAAAACTAGCTTTTCATTAATTTTCACCAAATTGTTTCACATGTAAAAGTTATTTTTTAGATAGTGAAAAGAACCGTAATAGACAAGCATTAATATAATAAACAATGAGTGATCAGCGCAATAAAGGAAGGCGGATGAATGACGATGACAAGACCGCACAATCTAGTGGTACTCAAATGTTGTGATTGATTGTGATCGTTAATATTCAAATATATACCAGCAACCCAGTAACACTTGCACATCAACACCTAACGTGAGCAACGTTATTATCATATTTAGACGAAGACCTAAACTTTCGCATACAAGGCAAAGGTGCGAGTGACCCTGATGCAATCTCTAGAAAGTCGCGTTTGGGTAACATGTTGAAGGTAAAGTTGAGGCACGGTTCTCTGCTGTTTCAAATATTAATTTGTTTAAAGGACGGTCCAATAAAAGGCTTGAAAGAGGGCGCCACCGAGACAATAAAACGTCCATTAACCGGTTATTAATAATGACATCAACAAAACAAACATTGTGTTGCGTTTAGGACTGTTTCGCCGCCCGGGGACGAGGGCGGGGAAGAAGAAAGAAGAAGATGAAAGCACGGCTTCAGTGGCAGTGCCACCTCAAAATTACCGCGGCGCTGGAAAACTTAGTAGACAATCAATAGTACAAATGATCAAAAAATGGCAACTCTTTCTTACAGCATCGACCCTAGAAGATGTCGTCATAAATGATGAATCACCGAGAAGTAATACCGAGACAAAAAGTAATGAGATAGCGCAAGCGCCATCAATGAAGACATCAACCTTGTTTGGGGACGATACGCTAAATTCAAAGCTCTCGTACTTGTTCAAGCTCGGGGACATAGGTGGATATAATTATCTGATTAGTGTCGTTATGGTGATTTCTACTGTTTCAAGATATGTCAATTCTCGGGAGACATTTGTTGCACGAAGAGGAGATATACGACGACGATGCGCCGTGGACGTGGGATCATTTGTATGCTTCCTTATCATCAGAGCTTCGTGATGAATGGTCAATGGATGATAATTCCATTTAAATATCAATTTGGGTGATTTTAAGGGTTTTTTGGTTAATTAGACTCGAATTAAAAATATAACTTCGCTTCAATAATAATTACAGACTGCTTGATAATTTAAAAATCGAATTTTATTTAAATTGTAGATATTAACCTTCACTATTTTTTAAAAGACATTCCAAGGCAATAACAGATCTGCATAAATTATTGAAACGAAGTATTTCATAAAAATTTCCTAGTTATTTCACTAAAATAAATTTTTAGATAAAATTAACATAATATTTTCAACAACCTGTAAGTGCTGCAAAAATTTCTTAATTTAATTATGATTGCTACTAAACCAAGCATAAAATTACGTGTTAAAAGTCCTCCTAATCATGGAAATCCTGAAATGTAACAGAAAGTCTAATTAATTTTAAAAAATTCTTAAAATTTACCATAAAATGTACACTGAATTAATAATTAATTGTAAAAAATACGAGGATATTGAACATATCACAATCTATGAATCATACAATAAAAACATTCAGTTGTTTATATTTAATATTTATCGATTAAAGTTTTTGTCTTTCAATATTTTGTGAAACAATTCCTTAGCCAAGATCGTCCTTCTCTTCAGATGCTAATAAGGCCTGCTAGCGTCTACCGCTACTTCATAATCATCGCTGCTTCCTTCTTTGCAATCTACGCCATATATGGCATAATTGGGTACGATGATGGATCGCACGTTCCCATTCACCGTCCTCAGCGTCATCTCTACCTAACGGTTTCCAAAGATAGGTACACTTGATTCCCAATTCTCACGAAAGATCACAGATGTATCTAGAATCAGCAACCGATTCAACACATTGGCACCCAAGAGAATCCTCTATTGGACGAAGGTGTTCGGAACAGATCCGATCAATGAAATGGAGTCGTGTCCCGGTTTGTCGGACCGCTGTGTTCTTGATTTGAACAAGGATCAGCTGGAATCGGCCGATGCTGTCGTTTTCCATGCTGCTGACTTGTCGAAGCATTCACTTCCGCTGTTAAGAAAACCGAATCAATTTTTTGTCTTCCATACAATGGAGACACCGGATAACAGTGGAAGGTTTAGAGTACCAAGTAAATTGAAAAATGTACGAATTCTTACAAAAATAAGTCTTCCTAGATAACTACTTCAACTGGACGATGACTTTCTTAAAATCTTCTGACACTATTCATAAATACGGTTCATTCTTAATAAAAACTTCCGACGCAGAATCTCGGGGATTTAAAGTCCAAGTACTCCTTAACTCATTTACAATACAGCGATTGTGAAATATTTTGCAGAGTTATTACGTGAACCCAAAGAAATTGGCCAAATCAAAGAGCGGGATATTCGGTCTCATCTCCAACTGTAATACAGCATCGAAGCGAGAGCTAGCTTTAAAGAAATTGAGCAAGTAACTTCATGCAACCCAAACCTCGAACGGAATCTTAAATTCAGGCATATTAACGTCACTATTGGGGGAAAATGCGCGGAGAACGATGAGCTGAAATCTATTTGTCCCATGGGATCAAACTGTGATGAGATATTCGAACAATATCCGTTTTATATTGCCATCGAGAACACGGTAATTATTAAAAATCATCAAAAATAGATATATTTTAATTCAATATGATATGGAAAAATCGGGAAATATGTGATTTATGGTCGCTGTTGTTTTAATCGAAAGTTTTCCACTCTGCGTCGATTGATTTACAGCGTATATATTATTTTATTGATAATATATATGAATAGCATTTGGTGCAAATTGCACATATGTGGACGCGCTCTTGTATTTTATTAGCGTAAAGTTGTAGAGCAAATGGTTTGTGGTATAAATGATCTCGATTTGGAGGTCATTTCAATTTTACACTCAAAGTGGCACAAACAATACACACAATAATTAATGAGGATCACAATTTAAGTTTGAAAATTGTTGTATAACAGAATATGGAAAAGTTAAATGAATAATAAAAATATACGCAAAAATGAATTTAAAAAAAAGTGGAAGGTCACAAGCAACCTGGCTAATTTCCAATTCACTTCCCATTTTTTAATTCATCTGACGGGAAAAAATTAAATTTATTCAAGATTTTCTTACTTTTTATTATTAAATTCAAACAACCCATATTCACGCCAACTATAGGCTGTTTCAAATTTTTTGATGGCGCATTGCGAACCGCTGCGCAGTAAGACCATTATTAATAGAGAGATACAAAAGGCAACTCTCTCCTTTATAATTGTAGCAACGCATAGATTTTTGCAATGCGTCGTCAAAAAATTTAAAATAGTCTATATTTTAAATTATAAAAACAAAAGCCTATTATTTATTTTTAGTAAATATGTTACTGTTTCCCCGTAATGAAAAGTATTTCCTAATTTAAGATTTTAAATTAATAAAAAACTTATTATTAAGTTGTGAAAAATGGTCCATTAAAATGGATAATTCTAATTTTAATTTCATAAAAATTAAAAAATAACCAATAGGACGTGAACTATAAATTTTGACGAAATATAACAAAAATAATGTAATAAAGAGAAATTATTTAAATAAATAAATTGGAAATTTGTTTCACTTTCTCATTGGTACAATTTGAAATTAATTCAAAAATGTTGAAAATGAATTATCAATTTCTTATATTTCGATAATATATTATTAAAACGACACGATTTTGCAATATAGCCTATTTCAAAATAGTTGACGACGCAATCACGCTGCAAATGCGGCATACAAATTAAAATTCATTTTCAAAACAATTATTTTATTCCATATAAGCAATAAAAACTAAAAAAAAACGTCACAGAAATAAAATCAAATAATCGTTTTGAAAATGAATTTGAATTAGTATGCCGCATTTGCAGCGTGATTGCGTCGTCAACTATTTTGAAATATAGACTATTTCAAAGTTTTTGACGGCTGCGTTGCGAGCCGCTGCGCGTTGCGAAAATTATAAAAATAGAGAGTTGTCTTTGTGTCTCTCAATTTATTATGGTTTTACTGCGTAGCGGTTCGCAACGCAGCCGTCAAAAATTTTGAAATAGTCTATAGGCTATATTAATATATATAGCTATATTTAAATAAATTGTTCAATCCCCCGACAAAATAAAAGCTTATTTTCACTGCAATTTTACAAGATTTGCTTAATTTTTTCTGGCGCAGTAAATTTATTAAAAAAAACTGATTGATTTAAGTGGTCTTTCTGATGTCTTATTTTTACGTCTTCATATAACGTGAATCGACAATTTATTATACGAAAACGTAAAGAAAAATTAAATCCAGTGAAGCTCTCGGAGAGGATAAAATAGTAAACTTAGCTGAATAGCATAATTTAACCATAGAATTAGATTATAAGAGGCTAAAATCTAGAATTTCGGAAATAAAAATTATATTTTCAGGTTGTTACACATAAATCTACCAATACTACACGAAAATAAAATTTAAATTTTTTTATTGTCCGTTTCAGAGATCGGTGCCTAATGGAAGAGGAAAACATGAGGTTCTCGTTTGGACGGCCATCTTCTCATCTCTCATCAATGTGTGTTCTCTCAAAAAAATGGATAACACACATTAAAGAGGAATCGATGAAAAAGTCCTTTGTGGCCGCGTGGCCGTCCATACGAAACTATCATTTTTTTTTCTTATTTTTTTGCTCTTCCATTAGGCACCGATCACTGAAATGTACAATACGTGTATATTTCTAATGACCATTCAAATATTATAAATACTAAAATGTCTTGACACTATTCTCTTTTCCTAATACTAAAATTCCCTAATTTTCAGATTTGCAATGACTACATCACTGAAAAGTTCTATTCTCGCTTCACAATCGCCAGTGTTCCAATTGTAATGCGACGCAAAGTTTACGAGCCGCACCTTCCTCCACATTCATTCATCGCCATGGATGATTTCCAAACACCACTAGCCATGGCAACATATCTCAAGCATCTAGAAGCCAATGCGACCGCTTATAAGCAATATTTCGACTGGCGTCAAATGGGCACATGGACAACTGCTCCTTGGAATGCTCCGGGATACCGCAACGGACTGTGTGGTCTTTGCGAAAAATTGTGGAAGGTCAATGGAACTACGGAAAGCAATGAGTACAATGACGTGTGGAAATGGTTCGATGATGAGGCAAAGTGTGAGAAAGATGAATTTGTGCAAAAATGGATTTAACTATGACAATAATTTATCCGAAAGCGGGTCGCAGTTAATAATTATTTTAACGGGTTAAAATCATTTACATTGTTTATTTAACATATTTTACATTAAATAATACAATTAATCTTATTTACAAGTATTATATTAACAGCCCAATTCAGGAATATCGATTGAATCCAACAAATCGTCGATATTCAATCCGATGTCGTCATTCGAATAATCAAGTCCGTCAAATATATTAGTTGGACTGTCGACAAGTTCTTCATAATCATCATCATTGTAGGATATTAGTGAACTGTCTTCTAATTCAATTCGTGAAGCGATTTCAATCGGTGGGTATTCCGACCACCTTTCGACATTCATATCATCCAAGGCGCGTTTTGATTCCAAATCAACTGGAGGCTTAAAATTAACTGTTATTTTCAATTTCGTATCGAATCCACACGATGTGAAGTTTAAAATATACCTTATAATCATCAGCAAATACATCGGTTCCATCGTCGGCAAGATCAACTATTTCATTCTAAAATTTGATTGTTATATGAATTTAATACTTTAAAAATCTAACATTTTGGCCACTAAGAAATTCTTCGATAGAATCGTGTCCCAGTGAGCACCTCGACGCTCTTTCTATCGGTGACGTTGGTCTCGATTTCAAAGAAGTCGATTTAGAAGGGTTTTCTTTGGAAATCGTTGGACTGGATTTCACCAATTCCCTGATGTTAATAACCTCTCTTGGCTCGTCGTCATTGTCTTCAAACACGGAGAAATCTGGTACAGATTTCTTTAATTTTCTATTCGATTTTTTCTCCGAAAATTGATTTGATCGAGCTCCAGGCTGTAAGGAGAAATGAAGCTTTAATATAAACGTTATATCGGCAAATAACCGTTGACGAGCCGTTGACCAATAATCCTAAGCCGCGTCGAGGAGTTTTTACAGTCTCACCCAGATTGTTCGCCTTTTGTTCTGTTATAAGAGTATAATTCTTCTCATTAATATAAAACTTACGGAGCTTATCGATGTTTGGATTCGAATTGGAAATAGCAGAGTCGACCCGCAAAGTGTTCATTTTTTCTGAAGAAAACTTGTATTCTCCTTATTTAAAGGAAAAACTAACAGTGTTCACGAGAAAGTTTGTTAATAAATATTAGTAATGATGATAAGGGGAATAAATAACACGATTTATATCAAAGATTAACGAATTGTAAATTTTAAATTGGCCCGCTTTTTGAAGATAAAATATAAAAAGACGCCAGGTCAAAAAAGGGGTCAATTAGGCGAGTATCTTGCGCAATTTTCAATAGGCGGGAATTTAAATTTTTGTTGAGCCAATAGGGTTTACTTAATTCGTCTATTTAATGAGATATAACTAATTCAAAGTGTTTTTGGAATTATGATATTTAAATAGTCTCCTTTGAAAATGGATAGTTAAGTACAAACATCTATTTCGATCAATTTATGGATATTAGTAGCCATGCATTGATAAAACTTATTAAAACGAAAAAAAGAAAATCGGAGGCCGTATGCAATAACGTATTTAGGTAACAATTAAATAATTTGTTAAATCAAGTGTTAAAACAAAATGTTGTTGTTCAAACAACAAACTTGTATGCAATAAATTTTATTTAACACTTTAACACCGGAATGAAAACCAGATTTTTAGTAGCAATTTTTTTTACTAATTTTAGCACGCCAACTGGTAGGATAATAAAATGAGCTTAGTTAACGGGCTCAAATATAACTTTTTCGGAAGATGTTACTATTTTTTGATAGTTTAAGACAAGCATAATTAAATTGTAGTGAGACGTTTTTATTTGAAAAGAAGTAACAATTTTCAAACACGCCCAAAAATAGCAAAATCGTTATTTCCATGTGGTGTGATTTTAGTAACCGGGAAATTTACCTACTTGGTTACTTGGTTAGCCCGTATCAACCGCGGAAATTATTATGAAAAAAAGAAGAAAAATAGTGACCGTCAAAACATCGCCTATACCCAATACCGCATTTTCTATTACATCGAGTTGGAGTGCAACCGTGAAGGTTGCGGACCAGTGATGGACGGAATTCCGCACCCCAATTTGTATGGTAATAGAATGTGCTCATTAATCATACTCAAATCAAACTTTTTAGAAAGATATTAACATTTTTAGATAGTTTAAGACAAGCACAATTAAATAGTACCTAGTAAAAATCTTTTTGTTATAAAGACGTAAAATTTTCCACACGCGTTTAAAAATCGCAAAATCGTCATTTCGATTTGGCGTGAATTCCGTATTCCGCGGTTTTTCTCTTCTGTATTCCGGAAAATTAAATTTTATTTCGTATTCCGAATTTCGGAAATAGATTGACAATTTCTATTCCGTCCATCACTGTTCCGGACCATCTCTCTCCAGACGTCGCGGCTCTGTCTTGCCAATGTCGACCAAGCCACTTTCTTCTCAAGAAGTCCTATTTTTTACTCAATATGTTTAAAGTCTAGATAAACTATGTAAAGTCCGAGAGTCACTATTTTATCCCAAAATTTTTATTTCTTTATCAATACGTAATATAATTTATTATTAGATTCGAATATGACATCAAGGTAGAACTCCAATTAAAAAATGACTTCATAGCTCCAATGAGAGCTACTGCTAATATGTTTTCAGATTGTCGTACTGCCGTAGGTATCTGCTCAATTCTCCACCTAGAACAATTTCCTTCTTCTAATTATCTCAAGTGTAATTCCATCGTTGATAATCCAAAATTTCGTCATCAAATAGACAACTCATCGTCAAAATAAAGTTTACAACATTGCATTCCGTGCAACCATTCAAACACATTTCAATTGTTATTAACAACCATGGTTGTTAATGTTTATTCGATTCAAGAACAACGGTGGCAAAACAACATGGGCAGCTGCTTCAGATTCAATTAATTACCGATGCGACTAGATTTGATAAACAAGCAATTTATCTTAACAATTGTGCTTCTATCCCGGCCCACTTAATTTTGCCGAAATCGTTCATTCTTCACTTTTTTGTTTCATTTTCACCACATATATATTTCGTATCTAAAAGAAACTTGCTTAAAGAATGCGCTCAATTTCTATAATCGCACTATGTGCGGTGGTCGGTCTTGTCGTCGGTCAAGGTAATCCCAGCGATTCCAAGGAAACAAATTATAAGAAATATATCGGCGAGAATGACTTTGTAAGATTTTGTAAAACTCTCCCTGAAATAGATTTAGGGGTTTCGAATCCTTCCGCCAAAAAACAAACTATTCCAGAAACTTCCCTTCAAAACCAGGGTCAGTGAGCCATTAGAAGTTGGGCAGACCATTCACGCGGTGGGAACACTCACCGAGAAACCAACTCGCGTTGACTTCAACTTCCACAAGGGAGCCGCTCCAGATGCAGATTTGCCACTCCACTTCTCCATCAGATTCAACGAGGGACTACTCGGCTCGGGAAAGTTCGTGTACAACACGTTCGAAAATGGCAACTGGTCGGAGAACGAGCAAAGAATTAGCAATCCGTTCAAGGCCGGACAAGAGTTCGACCTTCGCGTACGTGTGCTCGAGGGCAAGTTCCAGGTGTTCGCCAATCGCGTCGAGGTTGGAACGTTCGAGCAGAGACAAAAGTTGGATGGAGTATGTGCAGAGTGTGCTAATTCAATGAACGACGTCGATATTACAGATTGACCATATTTCAATTCGTGGAGACTTGTCGAAGCTTCGTCTCTTCCACTATGGTGGAAGAATCTTCACCAATCCATACATGGCCGTTGCTGAATTGACCCCAGGAAAGAGACTCGATATCTCTGCTCTTCCAAAAGGTTCCTAATATTGCAAAAATCGGATGACCAAATGATGACCACAATCCCTCAATATGACTAATTTAACATTAAAGAAAAATTATTAAAAAAATGATCTGAAGAAACAACTTTAAAGTTATTTCTCAGTTAAAAAGGCTAGACTTCGGGTTGAAATATTAGATGCAATAGATTTCTTGATATATTTATAACATCACACCCGTTAGTTTTGCTATTTTTTATTTTATCTTTAAAATATTGTTTTCTACACTAAAAATTAGACTTTCTGAGATCGATAAATTAGAGAGCATTCCAGTATCTTATTTAATCTAAAAATGGTTATTAAAGCAGCTATATGAAAGTTTCAAAACAAGACGATATATTTTTAATATTAACAACCGTACGTACGACTTTCATTTTCTAGTCCATCATGATTATTTGTTTTATTATAGAAATAATGTAACATTTTCAAATTAAGAATGAATAAGAACTATGTTCCTATTCATTTCAAAACCTTTTAATCAAAAAGCGTAACTCTAAATTAAAAAAAAACCCAAGAAACAATCCACGTTAACATAATAAAAATAATGGCCTGGAATACCAATAGGCCATTAAATTGAATTATTATCATATTTTGCTCAGCAAGTTGTAGGATTTGGTAGAAAATAAATTTAGCTGTTCTGCTTCATGATTAAACTACGTCTCTTACATTTCTATACAGTTAAAAGAGATTTTGAAACTTTTACGCTTTAAAATTATGAGGATCATCTCATCCAATTAATTATTTTTACTAATTAGGTAAGAGAGTCGACATCAACCTTTACCGCGAAAACAAGGAGTTCGCCCTCCAAGTCTCGATCCGATTCAATGAGGATGCGATCGTTAGAAACGCGATGACGAGCAACGTATGGGGCAAGGAAGAAAGAGACGGAAAGATGCCAATCAATAAGAAGGAAGTTTTCGACATCACCATCATCAATGAGGAGTTCTCATTCCAAATCTTCTTCAATGGAAAGAGGTGGAATTCGTGTCAAATCTCAACATAATGTTTAAATTTTCTCGTTTAGATACACCACGTTCGCTCACCGCGGATCGCCAAACGATATCAAGACTCTTGAAATTGATGGTAGTGCTGATGTTCATACAGTGACGATTAATGATGCTCCAGGAGTTTAATTTTAAAAATAGCTTTATGCCATATATTATCGTTTTTTTTTTCTTATTCATTGGTCAAATAATAAATTTTATTATATGAAATTCTGTGTAGTATGTTTGTAAAATAGCTTTCGTTGGATGAATTTTATATAATTTATTAACAAAAAAGCATAAGCTATTTCTAATTTTTTGACGACGCATTGCATAAATCTGCGCGTTTCGACAATTATAAAAATATAGATTTGTCTTTTGTGTCTCTTTATTTATAATGGTTTTGCTGCGTAGCGATTCGCAACGCGCCGTCAAAAAATTTGAAATATCCTAATCTTAAAACGTGCTTTTTGGGTAATTTAAATTCCCGCATAAAAGGTGCTATATGAAACCATCGGAAAGAACCAAGATCGAAGTGTAAAACACCGTGATGATATTTGTACTGTCGTCAAATGAAATGTTGCTCTGCATGTTCTGCTCATTTGTAAAACTTCATCTTATTTGACGACAGTACGTAAACATCGTCACGCTATATTACAGTTCTACTCTTTCTCATTGTAAAACTTTAAATTTACCTGATAAAAAGCAATACATTTTAAGGGAACTGTAAACTAGGTATATCACAATTTCTTGTCAGTTCTGTATGTAAGTTCTTGTATCTTGTCAGAATGAAAGAAAAAAGTATGTTTTATTGATTGCCGGAAACATATGTCACTTAACATATATTGTAACATATTTACGGCCGTGGAAACCATATTTATTATTTATTATTTTAGGATTACATATACTATTTTGTTAATCCACGAAAACGTCTGCAAATCAGAATTGTTTGAAAAATTTAATTTCCCACTATTCTTCCACGTCCGAACTCAGCTATTTTGCGAAAATTCAGCCACAATTTTCTAAAACTAGGCCATAAATTATTTTTTTATTTTTTAAATTAATTTTACACGATAAGGTCATTAACGATAGATTATTGTTATGAGACTTTAAGGATTTTAGCATGGAGGGTATTGATTTCTATAGGGGATGATTATTGCAAGATTTATTATTTTGGAAAAAGTTTGCATCATGCTTATTTACGCATTATTTAATTGTGCGGATATAATTTATTGAAAATAGTTAGAGTGATTGTTTAAGTTATCTTTACTATATATTATTATATTAATTATTATTTGAAGAAAAACTTATTTAACTTGAAAGCGCAAATGACAATTGTGGGAGGTTTATCTATTGACATAAAGCTGGCTGTCATCTTTTTTTCTCCAATGTTTCCCATTATAATGTTCTTGCATCTAAATTTACATTTTGCAACTATTTATGGAAATTTTGGTTTTAAAACGGAAAGTATATTGTGAAAAGAGTAATTTACAACCATATCAATCTATCTTATTGATTCCTATTAGCTTTGTTCTCTTATCTCAACAATCAATAATCATAATCCATCAGCTGTTTTTTGCTTCTTAAAACAACAATTTCTCATTTAAAGGAGCACAACAATTTAATGTCAGGAAGTGCAAGTTTAGTTCCAAATTTGCCAGCCAGTGGAGATTCAAATCATCGTGGATTGCAGAGCTGTATGCGCAAAACAATAAAAAACAGTAATGTTTAAGTATTTTTTCAGTAAAAAGTCAACGACGGTTAGCCGAAAATGAGCCACTACTTCGATTCCGTGAGGCGAAGAAAGTACTCGGCGACATTTACGGCGAACTGCGCGAGAACGTCTCAGAAATCGAAAAGACATACGATGGTATGCACTAATTTAATACACGATTGTAAAACCATTTAAGGTATCAAAGAAGATATTGTAAAACCAGAGCAGAGAGAAGAAATCGATGCGATTCGAGAATCGATTAAAGCGATAATGGAAACGTTTCAGCGAGATAACATGAAAGTTGTCTTCTTCGGAAGGTTAAACGATGTACTGTTTTTTTAATAGTATTCGATTTGTAGGACAAGCAATGGAAAGAGTACGACAGTAAATGCCATGCTTCATTCAAAAGTCTTACCACAAGGAATGGGACACACCACTTGTTGTTTTTTACAAGTAATTTTTAAATTATTTTCTTTAAACAATATGACTTGTTATGGCATGTATTTGTCAGTCGTAATCGTGAACCGCTGAGCCGTAAAATAATCATAAAAAAGATAAATTTTAAATTGTCTTGCGACGCAGCTATATCAAATAGATAGTAAAATCTGGGTTACAATTCTATAACTCTAGCTGAAGTAATCCCAAAATGACGGGGGTCAGTGAATGGTTATAATTCCCGCCAAAACATAATTAAAAATTATAAAATTATGTCAGATCAAAAAATTAAAGATCAATTTTAGCTAATACAAGCTACAGTAATAAAATCTATTCAGGTTCAAGGATGCGATGAAGATGAACCATACCTTCAGCTAGATGATGATTCTAAACGAATGGATATCAAAATGCTCTCACAAATAGGCCACGCTCTGAGTAGCGAGAACTCGGATCTTGCCGCGATGGGACAAGATTCGCTTATTCGTGTTTTTCATCCGAAGAAAAGCGCCGAAGGAGATAATCGATTATTGCAGAATGACGTCGTCATCCTTGACAGGTTGGCCCACTCTGAGCAGATTAATCTAGTTATATTCACAGTCCCGGCGTAGATTTGTCGCCAGAATTTGATAGTTGGATTGACAAGCATTGCCTTGATGCCGATGTTTTTGTGCTCGTTTTGAATGCAGAATCGACATTGACGCAAGCGGTTGGTATATTTTGAAATAATTAGAACGCAATTTCTCAATTTGTGATTGCTTTAGGAAAAGAACTTCTTCCATCGTGTCGCGAAAAAGCTGAGCAAGCCCAATGTATTCATATTAAATAATAGGTGGGATGCTAGTGCCTCGGATATGGAAAATATCGAGAATGTAAGAACTTTCTCATTTATAATAAGCATATTTTGAAATTGAAGGTTAAAAAACAGCACATGACACGATTTCGAAAGTTCCTTGTCGAAGAACTCGACGTATGCACGGATCGTGAGGTGAACGACCGCATCTTCTTCGTCTCATCACGTGAAGTTCTCGAATCGAGACTGAAAGCGCGCGGAGTTGTGCAAAAAGCATATCAAGCGGATGGACACGCGACAAGAGCAATGGATTTTGAGAATTTTGAGCGCCACTTTGAGCAGTGCATATCAAGATCGGCTATTCACACGAAGTTTGAGGCGCATAATCGAAGAGCGCATGAGATGGTTGATAAGATGAGGGAGAATCTGAACGAAGTGCTTAAGACAGCGGCAGATCATCGGACGATCCTGCAGAACCGATTGAATGTAGGATGGGGGAGGTGGTAGTAGAAAGAGGATTGATTGTTTGCAGGAAAATACCAACTTGTTTAATGAGTGTCGCGTCAACTTTACGCAGTTTGAAAAGGCGTACCGTGAGCAAACAGAACGGCTCAGGTCGGAAGTGCATTTGAAGGTGTCGGCAGACTTTTTCGAAGAGATATCGAGGCTCGACGCAATTATTGATCGATTCGATAAGCCGTTTGATCCGTCGACAGAAGGAATCAGGAACTATAAGAAGGTTAGTTTTTTGTGATTTTTTTTTGGAAAAGTCGAGATTTTATTTGTTTACGAAAGCTTCAATATTGAAATAATATTGTTCGTGTATAAAATTACAAGAACCTCACAATCAGATAAACAAAGTTATCAATAAATGTAACGCCGATCTTGTATCTGTTTCATCCTAATAATCCTACTTAAACCATTTTGTGTGTCCTAATATTTTGTCAGTATACTAATCAAGCCATGAGGAATCTATCTGCAAATTTTTAGCAAAATCTGAGAGCCCCACATAAAAAAAAAACACTTCCCTTGTAGGAACAAAGTCTGTAACAGTAATCAAGGGTTGTTTTAAACTATAAAACTACGAAATTTACAAGAATTTTAACGACTTTTGGCATAACTGATAGTGACTGAGAATTCTAATACAATTAATATTACGCGTAAACACTAGGAAAACCCTAATACGCGTTCAAACATTTGAACATAAAATGTTTTGCCATGAGAACAGGAAAAATTTCCTTGGTTTATAATAACTTGTCGTATACAAATTGAAATAGTGTTTTTCCGATTTTTAAGAGTATGTTAAAGTTTAAATAGTCTTTCTAGAACACACTATTCTCGAATATTCAGACAAATCATTCTTAATCTAATTAACAATATTAATATCTTTATTGAAAATTAGATTTGAGCACCGTTAATGAGCTCACTTTATAACCAACAATACAATTTGGCGCGCACGCCAACAAGAAAAAAGAAAACCAAGCTCGTTTCAGGGTTTCTAAGAAAATTTGCTAGTTCAATTTTAGGGTTTTTAGATACTGTAAGGCGACTTTCGTAAAACTTATTTGCTATTACTACGTAGAAATTCAAAAATCAGCTTTAAAAATGCGCAAAATTTAGTTTTAATTTGAAATGTGTATCAGAGATGGCGGAATTCCGGATTCAGTATTCTGTCCATGTTTCCATTCCGGATTCCGCATTCTGGATTACCGAAATATTGTCTTTTCATAAAAACGTTAACAACGGATACGTTCGAAATTCCGCGTCCCGTTTTCCGGATTCCGAAATTCCGCGTCCCGTTTTCCGGATTCCGAAATTTAAAAACTGCCATTCCGCCTATCTCTGGTGTGGAGAGAAATTTAAATATTGCTGATGTAAAGAAATTTTTTCCAAAGAAATTGTGATTTTGTTTTGGAAAATGCGTCTTAAAGTCCCAAAGATTTTATATATGATAAATGATAGTTTAGGAGTTGGCACTGTTCGTTGACAAATGCCTGAGTTCAGATTTGGAAGATCGCTGCACTGGCGGATTAATGTCAAGAATTTGGAACTTTGAGAATGATATGTTCCGTAAGTTCATCTTTTAAATTTACTGGTAGTCTCTCATATGGAATTCTAAACATTTCACGTTATTTTGCCGGAGTTATGTTTACTCTCAACTAATTCTGTTAAATATCAGTGATGAAAAAATAACCCTTATATTAAGAATTACAGTAAATATCATATAAGATTGTCTCCCATAGAATTTACTTTTTCCGGAATAAAATAATTTTTCAGAATATGTGACGACAATATTATCGGAAACGTATCAGAGTAAGCTGGAAGAGGTGTGGAAGTACCGAGCACCATTTAAGTTTAGCATTTGCGTAGATGTGCCATCATTGACTAGGTTTTACGGAGATATTGCTTGTTTTTTCAAAAAATTTAGCGCGAATTTTAGTGATTTTCACGAAGATCTCGAATTCCGGTTCACGTTTGGTTTGCAATCGATTATTCGGCGAATCATTGCTTATAGGAGCGGGCAGCCGGTGACGGCTATCAATACCAACTTGCTGACGCCGCTTTCTTTGGTAGGTCTTAATGAATTAGAAAAGTTTAAATAAAAAATTTAGACGAAAGAAAATAAGGTGCGAAACAATGAGAACGCAATGGCAAATGAAGAGCAAGCGATGATGACGCAAATGGTGCTCACGTCGGCTTCATTCCTTGCCAATGGATCACTAGGAATTTTGGTGGTGGCTGGAGTTGTTTATAAAGCTGTAGGATGGCGGGTAATTGCTTCATTTTGCGGAAAAGTTTTGTAGCAACAAGTTTGCAGGTTATTGCTGTTGGAGGATTGGCTTATGGTGGATTGTATGCGTGGGAGAGGATGAGGTGGAACTCGAGCGCCAAGGAACAGCACTTGAAAGAACAATTTAGGTTAAAATTCGTTGAGAATTTTGAAATTTTGGGAAGGTTTTAGGTCGCATTTGGCGGCGAGAATGCATCATGTGGCTTCGGCCCATACGACGCATTGCGAAACGCAAGCAATGAGGTTGTAGAATATATGTTATGGTGATTATAGTGGTGATTGAAGGGAAATGGATCAAGTGTTTGATGGGCTTAGATCGACGGTTGGTGGTGTACATAGAGAGATGAAGGAGAAGCTCGACGAGCAGAAGAAGGTGATTGATGGTGTGGACGTGACAATCAGGTCGCTCGGAACAATTAAGTAAGCTTGGATTGAATTTAAAATTTAAAAATATTTGTTGGTTTAGAGGAAAGACGTTCTTCTTGCTACGAAGTTTGGAACAATTTGCATCGATGTACTTGATGCTCGACTCACCGACATCGCCGATCATCTGAAATTGAATGAGAATTTTTGTCGACCTCAGTGCATTTGTTAATTAGGGGGTCGTTTTGTTTTTGTTTTAATAAGTGTATATTAATTAAATAAGCGATAGAAGCTATTTAGGAATAACTATTGAATTCGTTAGATATTTTTGCATTCTTTGTAGGATATATATTTATGAATGAAATCAGGTATAATTATTAGTTGTAATAAATTATTAAATTTAATGATTGTAATAGTGATTCGATGGAGGTTTATAACCGCTATTTTTTTTTGTTTGAGAGCTAGAGATTGATAGAGACCGGGATTTAGATGAATCAGATCGAGGAGGATGTTGGCATTGGAGTGGATTATGACCAGTGCTTGATTGAAGTTCGCTTTTGATGATTGAAAGTGATAATTTGATTGATTTGCAGAAAGAGTATTATGAGCAATGTGCGAGGTTGCAACCAGATGGTTTTTTGTTGAAATATTAAATGAGAGTTTATGTGATTTAATGGATTTAGAGAGGGCAGACTCGGCGGTTTGTTTATCATCCACAAGGACGAACTCGTTTCCAGCTGTTTTACAGGTTTTTTTTTAAACATTTTTAAATGTGATTAAAGTGAAAGAAAGAAACGTGGAAATTTAAGATAACGTGGCTTATGAAAAATTTCATTTTATTTGACGGAAGCACGCCAACTGAAATTTCAGTTTTCATGAAATGTAAGATACGGACTGTGAAATTCCGTTCAGTGTCAGCTGACAAGTCTAAAAATTCTGAAATTCCTCCTGTTGAATCTCCTTAATTACGGGCACACATCAAATTACACATTTTTCTTGATAGTCTATAGCACTAGAACCCGAAAAGGGTGATGGCCTAATGTATTCCTTTTTCGCATTTTCATCTATAGCTATAGATCTATAGTAACGGTGTAAAGGTTTTCAATTAAGAAACTATTTTTATCCGAATGAATCTGGCATACAGCGGATTGTAGTTAGTTTTGTGAGAATTAGACTCGAATTTTGTTGTAGACACTTAATGGATCGCGCAAGAAGAATTCGCTGAACTCATTCCGAAACGAAAACGTGCGAGCCTTGGTCCAAATCAGAAAGGAAATCAGTGAAACCAAGTAGAATTGAAGGATATTGCTCGGATGTTCAATAATTCAAATGTTTAGAAATGAGGAATACTTGATCAATAGTCAAATGCTTGTCACAGAACTGATTGATTTTGTCGATGTTCCCTTTAAGCATTCGATGAAGCGGCGATTGTGCTTGAATCGGGAACAACCGCCGATGTTCTCATTGTCCGATGATGGATTGGAAGTGAATCATACGTATTACTTTGACCCGTCGTCGCCGTACGCGCTCATGCAGAATTCATATGTAACAATGGATTAGAATGAGCGAGAATGTTGTTGGCATTTTTTGCAGTTGCGGATCCTTGGAGAAAGATTGGTTAAGCATGTCCGGAAGCTGAGCAGGATTGTCAATTTTGTTGAAAGCGTGGAAGAAAAGAAGCCGACGGATGTACCGCTGATCGTATTGGTATTTTGGTTTGGATGGCTGGCAACAATTGGATTTGTAGATTTTAAAAGACTGGTCGCTAGAATTTTTAAGGGACCACACGATTCGCCTTGAAGGGCTTCGGTGTAAACGCCTGACGGATCCTTGTCAAGCCCTGGCGAATCTTCAACAACACTGCCGAAATATTGACGTGGTTTGGAATGCGGTCGGAGCAGATGCAAGCAAGAATGTCTGGATGTGGGAGGATGTCGAAACGACGTGGAATCGTGTTTGGCTGATCAATGAAACGGAATCGGTGGTTAGCCAGGTTTGAAGGACGCGGGAAAGCGGAGAACGAATTGGATTTTAGAATGAGATTGTCAGGAAGCTGCAGCAGAAGTGGATTTATGCGCTTCTCAAGATCATGGATAATGTGTTTGAGATGGGTCGCGTCCCCGAGGATATTGGGTTGTTTGTATTACAAAAGTATGTTGTTTAAACGCTTAAAAATATTCCTTATAAAAATGGGGAAATCAAAATTCGACAGAAAACACAAAAAGCATCAGTGATACAATCATTAACACATTTCCTGTTTTTTCCTGTTTAGTATTCTGAGTCACATCTCTAATAAAACACATTTTATATAGAATTGGCGTGGCTATTAAAAATTAAATGATAGAGAAAATTTTTGCTGTTAATATGATTTCACAAGAGCTATCTATTAAACAATACTATTAACACTTGCACTCCACTGCCACGGAGTTCGTGCGAAATGCAAAAGATCGCGCGCCAATTGCATGAAACACGCCCTCTCAATTTATTATTTATAGTCGCCGCCAAATGCGATTACCACCGCAAAATGTGGCGCACTTTTTAAATATTATTTTTTAATTTAATTTGTATGATTATATTCTTGTTTATGCTCGTTATATACTGTTATAGCTTAAATAAATTGAAGAATATGTTATAGATGTTGTTTAAATAGTGGAATAATTGTGGAAAATAATTATAATCATAAAAATTAAATGAAAAAATAATATTTAAAAAAGTGCGCCACATTTTGCGGTGGTAATCGAATTTGGCGACGACTATATTATTTTTTATCTTTTATTTATTAATTATATCTTTTATTTAAAAAAAATTAATTATATTTATTAAAAAAATATTATTATCTTTTATTTATAGTCTATTTCAAAATAGTTGACGACGCAATCACGCTGCAAATATTGCATACTAATTAAAATTCATTTTCAAATCGATTATTTTATTTTATTTTTGTGACATTTTTAATTGTTATTGCTTATATTGCACGTTTATTAATTAAAAATTATTAAAATAATCGATTTGAAAATGAATTTTAATTAGTATGCCGTATTTGCAGCGTGATTGCGTCGTCAACTATTTTGAAATACACTATATTAATTATACTTTTTCGTCTAAACCTCTTCAATATGGGCTGCCCATTTTTTTGAGACAACACACATTGGTGAGAGATGAGAAGATGGCCGTCCAAACGAGAACATCATTCCATCCTAGTTTTTTCCTCTTCCATTAGGCACCGATCTCTGAAAAGGACAATATAATGTTACATAAATTTCAACCGAAACATTATTTTAAATTATTGAAGGCGTTGAGAAAAATATAATAGTTTTGTTTATACTACTTTCACTACTTTAAACGTACACGCTCCCTTCAAAATTAAAAAAAAAATCCTCTTTCTAAATTGAAAGAGCATGTTTTGCGCAATTGATGCGCAGTATTTTGTAATTTTCGCGTATTTCATGGCAGTGGAGTGCACTTGTGGAATCGTATTTAACCATAACTAACGGAATCATGTAAAATGAATTTATTGAAAATAGACTTATGCGAAAAAAATAAATTAATGCTTTCGAACGTTTCTGTAAGTGGAGCCTTGATTGTTGGCAGCCGCGGATTCTTGACGCTGCGGGCATGGGCAGTATTCGGCGTCAGTTCCTGGCTCGCCCTCCTCTCCTGGCGCTCCCTGAGCACCATTGGCGCCGTCGTCTCCCTTGTCACCTCGTGGTCCGCGTTCACCTGGCGGCCCGGCGATTCCTTGTGCGCCAGTTTCTCCCTGCTCTCCGGCGTCTCCTGGCGGTCCAACGGGTCCTGGTACACCCTTGGGTCCTGGCAATCCGATGGCGTGTTCGACGTCGGCTCCCGGCTCTCCCTCGGCTCCAGGTTCACCCTCAGCTCCCACGGGTCCAACAGGTCCGAGTGTTCCCGGCTGTCCTGGCGTTCCGTCGCGTCCCGGCATGGCGCCTTGTCCGCGAGCTCCGCGCATTCCACGAATTCCTGGTTTACCTTGTGGTCCTGGTGGTCCTGGTGGTCCGGGTGGGCAGTTGAAGCAACCGGCGTACTGTTGGGTTTGGGCTTGCGCGTCGTCGGCGTCCTGTCCGTCAATTCCAGGCACGCCGGGGATTCCATCAGGTCCGTCGGTTCCAGGAGCGCCCTTTGGACCGGCAGGTCCAGCTGGACACTTGTTATCGGCGTCACAATTGCATTGGCCATTTGGACCGCCCTCGGCGGTTGGATTGAATTGCGGCGGGACGCCTATGGCGCCAGGGAAGTTCGACGGAGCGTTTGGTGAGGAGTTGGGGAAGTTGTTGCTCGGCATCGGCTGCGAAGCACCATAGCCGCCGTATTGACGCTTAACACGACCATACTTGAGCATGTCTTCGTAGAGTGAATCTGTCTCGACCTGAAAGTTGTTTATTGTTTGGAGCTGGATGCAGTTAGAAGAGGAAAACCTTCCACGTATCCATTTCGACAGAGAGCTCGTTGCGAATATCGCTGATTTGCGAGAGGATGAGCGGGAACGATAGTATGCAACAGGCGATCGAGAAGATGCCAACGCTGACAGCCGTGTAGCCGATGCCAGCTGACATGATTGCAGATAGCTTGATGATTGTTGCCAATGCCACTTGGCTTTTATACCAAACTGAGTGTATTTTATGCGGCCGGTTTTTTGGAAACCTTGAAATAATTTGGCACTTTCACTTATTGACGATAATTTGAAAACGGGAAATTGTGGTGGATGGGGGGATTTTTGGAGGCTGATAAGCGAATTTGATAATTGGCGCCTAATTTGATTTGATTACAGCGATGATGAGGCGGACAAGGATTTGCTCTTGTGCCGGGATATCAACAAAGTGCACTCGGTTTTGTGGGATGATGAGCTAGTTGAGATTGTTTTGACAGCCGCGCAGGTTTTTCATTAATATGTGCTTTAGACGTGAATTTACTATATTTAAGTCGAGAATACGCTTAGGAGAGTTTGATATTCCGAGCCGAACGTTTAGCCGCAAGTTTTATGAGATTGTCGATGAGGAGAAGCTTAACGAAAGGTCAGTTTCGTATCAAGCCGGGGTTGAATTCCCTCTTCTTCAGATTTCTGTCGTTTTACGAATTCCGATGGATGTTTAAGAAATGTTGCGAAGTATTGCGCGACGAAATGGGAATCGAGATATTCGGTCGACTGAATGAGCGCAATTTTGAGCGTCTTTGGCTTGATTTGGAAGTAATTGGCAGGAGTGTGATTAATTTGCAAAATTATCGTTTTCAGAATGTGGTGGTTGGCGATGTTGCGCAGAAGTACAACGCGACCATGTTCCGATCGGACACGGAAGCGGTAGTCGATTCATCCAGTGCGTTTTGGCTCGCCGCTCGCGAATATTTGAGCGAGGAGAATTTGATGAGGATCTACTGGATGTCGAATAAATCGGAATTCTCGTTGAATGTGAGTTTTGCAGTTCCCAGTTTGGTTCAAACGAGACCATCAATTTTTTCTTCTGCAAAAAGGCATGTTAGCCGGGCGAATAAAATAAAAACACGAAATTGGAGATATTAAACCCACAAATAGAGCCAGGATCGAAGTGTGAAGTAAAAAGGCGAATATTATTTTACGAGATTATTTTCTATTTTTCACCCTTTGATCAAGATTCTTTTTTATTTTCACTCTTATAACACTAACATATCAGGCTATATTAGCTATTCAATTAAAAACGCACATTATTACTGTAAATAATCATTTTTCCTTAAGCTGGACCCATTTTTGTCATATTTTATCAAAGATGAATTGATAAATGTGATGAATCAATGCATGAAATACGCGAACTCCATTTACAGAACAAGAGAAGTCCTCGTAACGATGGCAAATGATAGTAAGCGATGATTAATAATGTATACAAATGATTTAAATTTAAGAGGAGATGACATCGAGACTAACCATCGGACCAACTGAAGCCCACAATCGAGCTGTTCGCACGAGGCTACGATTATTTGTGTTCGGCCTAGAGAAGGTCGTGTCGTATTTCAATGAAATGTTTGAATACAAGGTTCGTGAAGTATTCCGAACCAAGAGAATGATGATGATCAATGGAAGGAGTGTGAAGGATTTTGAAAGAGCCTTTAAAGAAACGCAGCTAGAATTGAACATCTTGGTGAGATATATTGAAATTAGAATTGAAATTGGATATTATTTTAGGTTGAAAGGACGGGAATACGCAAGTTTGTGCACGAAGCAACGGACGAGTTTAAACTCATAACGGATGATATTCGATTGAAGTTTGTAGCTGGTTTAGCCTATTATGAGAATGTTTGAAAATTTAGATCGGTTTCGAACGTGTTGACAATTGAATATTTGGTGAATTGTGAGAAGAAGCTGACGAAAATATTGAGTAGATTGAAAGAGTTCGCAAAAGGATATGGAAGCGAAAAGGATAATGTCTTCTACCTGCTGTCGGTTCGGATTGGAGAGTTGCGATGACACTTGTTCCTATGATTGTTGTTGATGTTGTTGACTGATTCACTTGATTCTTCATAGCGGTGCCTTTAATGTACAAAACTAATGGGAAGATTTGTATAATGTTTGATAATAAAGTTGTTTTTGTGAACAATTCGGTGGAATAATTTTTTTCGTAGAACGATTAGCATATTTTCGGAGTGGAGTAACTCTAGAAACTAGTAAATGATGGATTATGAAGAGGATTGTAGAACGCACAATTTTGTCGTGGCCTTGTAAATTTTAGTCCACGTTTGGGTTTCTAATTTACGACGTGTTCGCGTGTTGTTTCTTGATTTAATGATATTTTTCGGTTTATAAAATATACCGAGAAATATTGTCACTACATAACAACCAATAATACATTAAAAAAGAGCTGTAAATAAATGGGTGGCCTAAGATTAAGAGACCAACACCGCGACGGTAAACACAACTTTAATTTGGTGTGAGAACGTAAAGTAAATGATTTATAGTCGTCGCCAAATGCGATTACCGCCGCAAAGTGTGGCGCACTTTTTTAAATATTATTTTTTAATTTAATTTTCATGATTATTTTCTTGTTTATGCTCGTTCTAAACTGTTTTTGCTTAAATAACTTGAAGAATATGTTTTAGATGTTGTTTCAATTGTGGAATAAATGTGGAAAATAATAAAAATCATTAAAATTAAATGAAAAAATAATATTTAAAAAAGTGCGTCACACTTTGCGGCGGTAATCGCATTTGGCGACGACTATAGCAATATTTCAACGTGTCTTTACATGTAAAGTTAGACAACTGCAACTGTATGGATTTCCAAATTTGGGTTGTTCAGTAAATTTATTCTTAAGACTTCTCAAGTAAGCCCCTTTAATGAATTTGGCCAGAATCGATCACTCCCGACCAGCGCCCTAAATAGAAATAAAATAGGTATAGATAATATGACTAATAACAACAATGACAATGAAGTTATTAAAACGCACATATTTCTGTTTATTTGGTGGGATGCATCGAGCTCAAAAATATCACGGCGGGCCCGCCGCGGCGGGTGAATCATGTTTTTACTTAATATTTAAATTTGCGCTGCTAATATATGTCTATTGGCGATTTAATTTTGGATTGAATATATATTTTTTTGATTGGCCCGAGAACGTGCGTAAATAGCCACCTTTAAAAAGAGCAAATAAAAAACGGAAGAAAATTGTCGCGCAGCAGAATCCGCTAAACAGATGTCATAACGGTGTGTTGTTAGTATTTTTTATTTTATTTTATGATATAAATTTTCTAGCGCTACGCTACGTAATTATTTAGATAGATGTGCTCTTAGAAGAGCCAACATTGAATCGATGAACGATTTTATACGATACGAAAAGTTCGAAAAATATTAATTCACAAAATCATATCTTCAAAAATAAAAAGTTGTTAATAACTTAAACTAACTGTTTTTAATACTCCTACATGATGAAATAAATGTTTATGTCCTTATCTATAATGTATTTAAAAATGTTATTGATAATATTGACAAAATTGTTATGAAACATTGCCTGTTTTCTGCCATTTAAATGTGATTTCCGAATATATAATTTCAATAGTTGTTTCAGCCATGAACGAGCTTCAATTCCTCAACAAGGACATGGATAGAACGTTTGAAACGTGTGCAAAACGAATTAAGCACCTCCTTGACTTTATTCCAGCGGAAGAGAATAGCAAAAAACTGGAATACTTGAACAAGTTTAGCGAGAAGATTATTGTTTTCTTGAATACTTAAATCCCCGACCGGCATGCTCGATTTTCCAGGAAACTGACACTAATTGCCGCAAGTATTATTTGGCGGGTCTTCAGTTATTGGAAAATAATGACAATACCGAGTATGACGAGGTGCGTTTGAAGACGGAATGGGAGGCAGAGTGCAAGAAGGTGGAAGCCGATTGCTCAAATAAGCTGAAGAAGGTTCTCGACGAAATGAAAGAGCTTTTTAATGAAGCTGAAGACATGGAAGTTATGCAAGTGCAGTGCAATCCTAAGGATCCAATCACGAAGAAGGATATCACAGTACCTGTAAAGTCACCGGTTATTTTTTTTTAAATGTATACTGTCTTCTTTGAAAATTAAGAATTTAGAATTGCATCCACGTGTATGAAAAGGAATCGTTGATTCAATTCGCTGCTGGCAAACGATGTATCGATTGTGCAGTATCAGGATGTCCTAATAAGATTGTGATCGCGAGAATCGTCGACTTTCCCGAGTATTTCACGCTCATTCGGCAATCGGAAAAATCTTGACATTTCTTGTTATGTTGCAATTTTATAATGATCTCTATACATAAAATTATTAACATTGATATATAGATATTTTGTGTATAATTGTACAAGTCGATTAAATACCTAATATATAAAAACTACATAATTTTGTTAAATATGGGAAGAATATGAAACTTATAAGGTTAACATTAATTTTCGTTAAATTTAAACCGACGAGGAAAGGCCACCTTGAATGGGAAAAAGTTATAATAAAGTTTTTAATTTATATTTTATCATCGGCAGATACTTCGTAATATTAATAGTTGGCAAATGTAGTCTATTTAAAAAAAAATGTTTCAAAATTTCAGCGTATGTCAAGCCAGCATACGATCAGCATAAGCCCGCCTGCAAATGAATTGAAATCATCGGCTATCTGTGGTTATCTTCACAGGGTAATATAAATCTCATGTGTCTTGAAATGGTAGCGCTTCTAGATCGAAACACGATCGATTGGGATTATAAGTAGACGGCGGTACTGGTTCGCATTATGCGACACAACACCTTATTTATATTGGTACAAGGATAGTGATGATGTTAAATGTATTGGGCGAATTTCGTTAACTGGAGCCGCGTTCACGTATGACGCAAAAGAACAAGGCAGATTTGAGATTCAGTAAGATTTATGAATTGAGCCATTGTTATGATTGATTTAGCTCGGGGAACGATGTGCACGTGCTTGAATGTTGCTCAGATAAACAGAGGAATGAATGGATGAAGGCATTGCAGAACACAAGGAAGAGGAGCTGGAAGAATGCAAAGTCTAGGTCCGACTCGTGTCTGGTATTTGATTAATTGGCGAACTAATAAAGATAATGAAACGTGCAGGATATATTGTCATTGACGCCGAATCGATTGGCTACACCATCACCGATTCCAGCGCCAAGGAGTCCAAGGAATATTGCAAAGGAGGCGGAAGAAACACTAGAAACAGAAGAATCAGCTTCGCAGAATGAGCAAGATCCCAAGGTAAGATTTGGCATTGTTATCCGCACATACACGATTTTTCTAGATAACTGAGATTGGCGATGATGAGCAATCGACATCCACCGAGTGGTACCTGAACCCGAACGGGCAGCTCAATGAACGCTCGCTCCAAATGCCTAAACTCATCGAGAGTCCGGAAACAATGCTTAAAAAAATTGCTGATCGCACGAATGACAGCATTGAAGCGCCATTTCGAATGCTGCGCAAGAACTTTTCACAGTGGAAATACCCTAAGCAAGAAGAAGCTGGAGACGCAGTTCGTGATGAAATCATTGATGTTACAAGATATTCATTTAGAAAAGAACGACATCGTTATCAGAGTGTGGTAATCAGTCGGCTGAGGACATGTGCATTGAGCTGATGGATCGGGTAGCGAGCTTAGAAGAGGTTGTTGATTCGCTGCGAGCCGCGCTGTTAATGGCACAACGACAAAATGAGGCTTTGTATGATTGGAACAATCTCCAGAAATACGCAATACCATTTTTTGTAGAACAAAAATCAATGAAGTTGAGAACAAAGACGAAGAGCTCCGAGGTTATTTGTTAGAAAAAGAACGCCATCTGACAGAAATGCACATTATGAATAGCATGAACACGAGGAAGATACGAGATCTCGAAGATCAAAAGATGTGATTGCACATTTAAAATTTGTAAAAAAAAAATTTTTCAGGAAACTTGAAGACACCATCAATGATTTACAGCAATCTCTGGAAGCATTCAGAGAATCGTTGAGAACTAAAGAAGAGTTGATATTGAGGATGTGTGAGCAAGAAAGAGAAGATGCGGCGAACACATCATCAGCAACAGTGCCGGACGATAAAACGATTGCAGATATCGAAGTGCCTGAAGGCATTCTAATCGACGTGTCTTTGAATTGTGAAGAAGCGACAAGAAAGTAAGGGGATTCGCATTTTGAATTCGATCTTATTTTCTTGGCAGAGTCCTCGATGAAGAGCATGTTCGAGATATTGGAGAGCTTCAGGATCTAGTCGTAGGATATAGAACGCAGAATCAATTTCTGAACGCTGAGATAGTTGGTATTACGAACATTTAAATAATAATAATAATGTCAATAATTGAAACTCAGAGCTTCATTCGATTGTACAATCGCTGGAAGAAAGAGAGAAGAAGCTTATTCGCCAAAACTTTGACCTGGAAGCATGCTACTATCAGCTAAAGAGTAGATACCTAATGGTTCTAAATCATTTCAAGTCGCCGTCTAAGCCGGGTAAAAGTAAGTCGCACGTATTACCACTCAATTCTTATTCTTGCTTCCTTATAGTTATGGAACCAGGCGTACTTAAAGAGCTCCTTGAAGAGTCTGCTCAGACACCTATCGAGATGCAGAACAATTTGACGGATCAATTAGGATTCTATAAACAGGAGGCGAGAGGCAGCAATGGTGAGCAGGGAGACCTCGTTGACACTGCCACGTTCTACATGAAAAAAGTCAACGATATTGTAGAAGCGTCAAAATTGGTTTCGAGTCCAGTCAGAGATGAGCTTTAATAATTTATTGTAGGAGCAAAGTGAAGACTATATGAAATGGCTGCAATCGTGGGACTCGTTCCTCGTCAACAACACCGTCTCTAAGTCGATGATTATCGCGTCGCCGGAAATGAAGACGCTGGTGCGGACCGGAATTCCGGCGGCGTATCGAGGACGCGTCTGGAAGAAGTTTGGTTGCGCCCTCCGGTTCCCCCAAACAAACGAACGCGTGTTAGTTTAGCTTCGTCTTGCACTGGGTGCGCGACAAACAAACCGAGCTCGGCAATGGCTATTATGGAAGTATGCTGAAGCGCGCCATCGGGAAAAAGGAAGATGGTATATATGATGCAGCCATTAAACAGGTATGCTAATCGATGATTGAAGCGAAAAGAATGATTCAGATTGATTTGGACCTGTCGAGAACTCTGCCAACGAATAAGCTATTCGATGAGCCCGATTCGGAAAATATTGAAAAACTTAGAAATGTTCTATATGCTTTCCGATATCATAACACCAACGTTGGTTACTGCCAAGGACTGAATCGGTTGGCTGCAATCGCTCTTCTTTATCTTGATGAGCAGCACGCATTCTGGTTCTTGGTGGCGTGCGTGGAACACCTGCAACCGGACGGTTACTATACAAGCTCGTTGATTGGAGCCGTCGCGGACCAGAAAGTTCTTCGTGACCTCGTTGCTGACAAGCTTCCGAAACTCGCTGCTCATTTAAGGGCTCTTGAGGTCGACCTATCGCTTTTTTCGCTGTGCTGGTTCTTGACATGCTTCGTCGACGTCCTACCGCACTCCATATACCTTTCCATATTCGATGTATTCTTGTACGAAGGCAACAAGGTGCTGTTTCGGTTCGCACTAGCTGTGCTCAAAATTTGCGAGCCACATGTTCTGCAGTGTCGCACAGTTGGTATGTTTGACAGCATCATTGTCTTTTCATGGTGTTAAATTTTATAGGAACCGTCCACCAATGTCTGAGCAAGGCACAAGAACACGTAACCGACTTCAAATCGCTGGCGCAGGTGGCGTTCACTGAGCTCAATCCGTTTCCGCAAAAAACTATTGAGACGAAGCGTCAAATGTACTTGGCACAATTGAACGACTCTTAATGATTCATGTACATAATATATCATGTGAGTAGTATTAATACTTGGCTTAGAATTAATCCATTTTGGCATAATTGTCTCTATCATCATATCACTTGAAAAATGAATTGGGAAGGAATTCCACAAGCGGTTATAAATAATTTTGTCATTGATAATTTATTGTGCTACTGTTTTCGTGTATTATAATAAATTAAGAAAATTATTGCATTTGTTCTCTATACAAGTGATAACATGCCATGGGGTGGATTTAGGGGATACGAGAATAGAAAAAATGTTGTGTTATTCTGTTTTACGCTGAATTAAACTACAGTAACCGTCATTAATAAGTATTAGTTTTAAGTTATAGAGAATATAGGAAATATAACTGTATGGAAGTTAAAGTTTAAATGTTAAAACTTTTTGGATACTGTAGATTAATTGAAAATAAACGTGAACGCAAAACATATTTTTCTCAAACGGGTTCAATTGGCACTGGGATGAATTCTCCAAATTGTAAAAAATATAAAAATAAATAATCTGCAAATCTAATAAATATACATCTGTGCGGCTCTATAATAATTGTAATAGAAAAATCAAGAACATTATGCGATTCAATTGAAAGCTGAACCGAAATCGGCAAAGTTGGCAAAATTGGCCCCATTCTGTGGTGGTGGTGCGGTTGTTTGTGGTTGAGCTCTGTTCGGAACAGTCAACATAGTAATTCCAATTAACCTTGATCGCTTACGAGAATGGATCCGGCGTTGTCCTAGCAGACTTGGGCGGTGCGGGTCGCGGCGGTGGCGGTTTGGCAGCCACCGGTTCTCCGGGTGCGAACGCAGCGTCCGCCGGGAATCCTTGAGCAAACGGATCCGTCGGGAACTCGGCGGACCATGTAGACTGTGCGGCGAACGGATCCGCCTGAGCAAATGGGTCGGTTTGGGCTGCAATAATCAATTAGTTTTTGAACGAAAATACAACAAACTACTTGGCTTAACGGATGCAAATGGGTCCGGTGGTTGATCGTACATTCCATTATTATTATTATTATTATTATTACTACCATTTGATGTTGATGGATTATTATAGGATGTGTCATCGGAAAGCAAGCTCTTGTCAATGACCGTCGATAATATGTGTGATTTGTTCTTCAACGCTTCTTCCATCTTGTCGGCTTCGAGCTCCACTGCTTTGACAATCTCTTCCGTCATTGTTTTCGTCTTCTCAATCTCCTTCTCGAGTTGATTAATTTGCACATGATCACGAGCTTCCGATCGTTCAACCTGTAAATAGAAGCTTAAAATTACCTATAAAGAAACATTCAAATTACATTGGCCAACTTTGCCACGATTGACTCCTTTTCACCAACTTGATGTTTAATATCCTGTTGTGCGGTTTTCAGAGACGCTTCGAGTTGACTCAATTCATTCCTGAGCTCATCAATCTCTTCTTCATCCTTCTTTAAACCAAAATAATTATTCGACATCTATTGTTGTCCACCTTACCGCCTTACTCAGCTCGCTATTCTTCGCGTCCTCTTCAATTTGTTTCATTCGCTTCTCAGTTTCGTCCTTTTTCCGCTTTTGTGCTTCACAAGCTTCCGCCAACTGCGAAATCTGTGTGTCATAATCATTCAATCTTCGATTGGCTTCGAGCTTCTGCCGTTCCAATTGCTTTACAGTGCTTTCCAATGTCGCGAGCTCGATCTGCAGGTTTTTTATCTTCGAATTCTTCACAGTCATGTCAGCCTCGAGTTGAATCACGTTCTCTTCGGCCGTCTTTCGCTCCAATATGAGTTCTTGGATGGCTTTCGCCAATTCCTTCATCTCCTCGTTATCCCCATCAAGGGCCTCTTTGATTTCCATTGACGTGGCTTCTGGCAGTTGGGGAGTCACTACAGATGGGTTCGATTGTCCCATGCTTCTCTAAACCAATTCATTTTATACCCCTAACAAGTTTACAATGTAAAACCTCTCTAAAAGATGGCGGTATCAAATTAGTTGGCAGTTCCATTGGCAGCTGGCCTCCGCTTTTAAACGATTCAATAAAGTAAAACCTATAAACAGCCACTCATTCCATAATTGCGATATTCTAGAAACTTACAGCAACGAAAACTGCTCCAAATTGAGTTGCCCACTTTTCTTAATATCCGCAAGAGCCCAAACCTGTCCCAGAATTTGCGGCGCGATTCCCGTCTGGAGGAGCATTCCCCGCACATCCTGACCATCCACTAGTCCGTCATGGTTCGTATCGCATTGTGCGAACGACTGTGAATGCTCGGCTATCTTTATGGGCCATTCTTCTGCTGTGATCGAGCTCATTGATGCCGATGATGGCGGCACCGTCGGCGTTGACGCGCCACTGACAGGCCTTGCAGGTGGCGGCGGAGGTGGCGGCGGAGCTCCCGCCTGCGCTGAATACGCTCTGGGAGCTTGGCGTGGGATCGTCGAATAAGCCGGCGTGTGTACTTCGTCTAATGACGTGACAGAGCCAGCACGACTCGTGATCCTCGACACGCTTGCTGACGAATATCCAATTTTGGTTGGATGAATGAGTGTCGGCGGCAATGTCACCGGAATCGGGTCGCCTTGAAGCGCTCGATAAACCAAATGAAGGGCCACTGACATTTCAATCCGATCCAACTGTCCGTCCTTGTCTTGATCAGAAAGTTCCCAAATTTTGGCAAGCGAGATCGCATCCAATCCCGAGTTCATGAGCACAGGACGCACGCTGGTTCCCGACAGTTTGCCGTCAATAGGGCTCAACGAGTTGAAGATCGCGTCATATTTTTGCTGATCGTTTGGGTTAATACCCCATGTGCTTCGTGGGACCGGTGATGATGATTGCGACGATATTTGTGGTGGCGGTGGAACAGGTGGTGGATGTCCTTGCTAAATATTTGACTTTTAATTAGTAGTAGTGATAATGGTTTTCGTGAAAATAAAGCTTGTTGATTATTATTATTATTAAGCATTGTTAAGAATTATTAACAATTAAGAATATTATTAAGAATACAAATTATTAAGAAATAAAACCTTTTCATTCTCTTACATTTCTAAAACAATGGATTTTTAACAATTAGATAGAAATTTAGAAAGAAAAGGCCTTAAGGGGATTATTTGCAAATCTGGTAAATATTTAGGAGCATTTTTTAAATTATTTCTGCTAAAATAACGCTAGAAGAAGTCTTAATTTTTTACTTTAAAGTTTCGCATGTTGGTATTTTATTCTGGTATAGAAAAACGACGTCAAGCAACGCACTCAAATTATAATGAACCTAATAATTAGATTGGATGTTTGTTTTTTTTTTTATTAAAATTTAGTAATAATTAGAATAAATATAATTGAGCAATTGGCGAAAAGTTAAATGTGTTAATCTATTAAGACAGCCTAAGTAATAAAAAGGGCACGAAGGAAAACAGAAAGCAAAATGGCAAGACCCAATTAAACTTTGGTTCTCAAATGATGTTCACGAGAAGTCCACCTCCAGAAAAAAATCCTGGAGAAGAAGGTTGCCTGTAGCGAGGCGCAGCCGCGCAGATTGGAGAGAGCTGGACAGCTTCTTTATAAGAGAATGACAACGGACTCCTAATTATCCTAAGTAAGTAGTGATAATTTCTGATATCTAGTAAAAAAATATAAATCAGAAAATTGTGAGGTCATTTCTAAAATTCCCTTAATTTTACATTTGCGTCAATATATAATAGCTTACTAAACAAATGAAAGAATCACTAGAATAGACTACAATATTAAATACTAACAATAAGAGCACAAGCATTATTATCACATGAAAAAATCATATTAGAAACCTGTGGGAACGACGGCTGAAAATGGTGCTGCATACTAGCACTCGGCAACTGACTCGCCGCAGCTCCCAACCGCGGCGGATTCAGTGACGAATCATACAACGACGAATTAGCAACCGGTTTACCCTGCTGAGCCGCCGCCACGAGCTTAAACGCCGCATATGCTCCGCGCTTATCCAGCGATCCAATTTTCTGCGAGTCACTGAGTTCCCAAATCTGGCCCAGCGTGCTAACAGGAAGATTGGATGTCTTCAAAAACGTCGCCGCTTCCACGGCCGGAACACGTGGAGCGCCATTTGGATTGAACTGAAATCAATGGCACATTGAAGAGCAAAAGAACGCCAAACACAAACCTCTGCATAAATGGACGCGAAAATGTCATTGTGTGGCGATGCTATCGCATAAGAATCATCCATCGGCTGAAATCATGCAAACAATTAATTACGCGAAAATTCGGGTCGGTCTAGAAAAACGAGAGCAGCAATGAGCCAAACAATAATAGCAATATAAAGTGCAAGAGATTGATCTTTCGTCGTAAGTTTTCTCGTTATTCTACCCAACGAGCTTAAAGCTCATCGATTTTCGGCGTGCTTATTCAGAAACGAGACGACACAACGACGAAATACTGGGCAAATGCGTGGAGATGAAAACACACGATTTGAGCGAATTGCGCTGCTCAATTCTGGAATTATAACATGTTGAAAACATTTACACATTTTTATGGTAATAATGAAAAACCGGAATTTTTGTTTCATTTGACTCGCAGTGTCTGTAATTTTTCGTGATTCCTATCACAGATCGTCTTGAAAATCATTGTGATTCACACGCCACATGCATTTCGAAAAGCAGTAGCTCAGAAAAGTTACTTAAACCTAGTAATTTCTATTAATGTAAAGATTTAGAGATTTTTTAGGGAAGCCTACAAAAATTAGGCTTTAACTAACACCTAAACATTAATAAAATCCTTTTAAAGATTGCAAAATCATCATGTAAATACATTTGGCGTGCGATTCATGGTAAAACACGCTAATTTAAATTCTTAAACGTGGAGCTCAAATGCAAGTATTTAATCTTCAATCGTAAATTTACTAAACTAACTCTCCTATTTAAGCCACTTAAATTTTATTTATTAATCTATCAATACTATTTCCAAAACTTTTAATTATTTTAATAGTTTCAAGATGCACGCCAAATGAAAATGACAAATTTCAAACGCATTTTGTTAAAATCCACGTGAAGGTTAACAACTAATTTTTACGGAATCCTCTCTTAAATGTCTTAAAATATCTCCTGGACCTTACATTTTCACGATGTGTCAATTTTAAATTACTTTTCTAGTAAAAAACTTCTGAGTATCTGTTTTTACCAAAGCATTAGGCGTGCAAGATATAAAGTAATATATACATGTAAATTATGAATATTTTCGTAATTCAAGACAAAACTATCAAAATATATCATGAAGCTTAAGACAATTATGGAAACTAATTGATATATGATGGTTAAAGATGGTTAAAGATGGTATTCAATGCCCCTAGGGTAATAAACTAGCTCAGTAAATGTGCTAAAATCTAACTTTATGTAAAGCACATCAATTGAATTTGTAAATATATTAGCTCAGAAAAGACTCTCGAGGCTATCATTTAACACACCTGATCAGATTTATAGGTAGTTTAAGACAAATGTGAATTAATTACGTGGAAAATATTGTATAATTAACATGTTAGAATTTATAATACACAATTGAATGTGGTAAAATTTCCATTTACATTTGGCGTGAAAAGGACAATACTAAAAAATTTTAAGATGGGCTTAAATCTCAGAAATTCATAATTTCCATATGGCGTGCAATCCTAATTCCTCAATTATTTAAATTTATCAAAACCCGCCCAATGAAACGCTGAAAAACTCAGAAAATATTTCTTTAATCGAAATTTTCTAGTTTTAGATTCCTCCGGCAACATCCATCATTCGCCACCAAACACACAAGGTCACAACAAAAAATAATATTTTAAGAAAGATGGAGACAAAAAAGAAAATATTTGGTTCTTACCTGGCTACTATTATAACAAAAAACGCCAAATAAAATGAATACATTTCATTCATTTATAGAAAATCGAGAGATGTTAAACTCAAAAACATAATATAATAAACCAGCATAAATGAAAATTAATATTTCGTAATATTACAATAATTAAGAGCGAGTCAGGAGCATTAACATACGAATGATTGATTGATCGGTGATAATGAATTAACACCGACTTTGAAAAAAAGACAATTATGTTCGGAAGTTTTTTTCCTATATGATGAATAAACACAAACGATTTCTATTAAAAATAGGTGCTCATTTTAAAAAATCTTTACGCAAAAGTAGAACTACTATATCTTAAACCCTATTACAAATTTCCTTACTAAACATCCATTATATATGCAAAACAAAAACACCACGATCATTCCATCAAAATGATAAGAAGTAAACGTGAACGAATTAAGCTTCCACTGATTGAATGCTCAGTTTGAAAGTTTTTATTTATCATTTGGGAATTTGTTTTGGTTTCGTCGTTTTCGATAAAATCTTCGGATCAAACGAATAAATATGCTTCTGTTTGCACACGTAATTTTGATCAACTTCTACCATACGATTGACATTTCATTTCAGTTGCTATTTGCTTCTAGTTTCCTTGCACTCTCAACACTATCAGTGCTTTGTGGAAAGAAGAGTATGTTGATGTTTCTATTATCTTGGCACACATATTTTGAAGAAAATCTTGAAAAAGTATAAAAAGGCAGTATGAGTTTTCATAAAAATTGGATTTGAAAAATAGTAAATTAATCCAATGTTCGCAGCTATTACAGGACCGATCTTCAAGGCTTGAGTTTCAGTAGTAACCTTAGTCTCACTTCAAAGGAACTATTTTCTAATAATAGTTAGACATAAAATTATGGAAAACTCCACGAAGAGATTATAAAATTTGGTAAAATTGAATATTAAAATTGTCTAGATAACCTGTATTGATGCTAATAAATGACCTAAACCGCAAACTTCACTGCTAAGATGATAATTCAGTCTGGGTAATTGACCATAATCGACACTGAAATTTTAGGTGCTTCTAATAATTTATATAAAACTACACGTATGCCAAATGAAAATGAGCATTTTCTAATATTCGAATGTATATTATACACTTCCACGTATTTATTTCAGAATACATTTCACGCAATTTTGACAGACATATTCTAAACTATATAGGACATCACTTATCTTACCTCGTTATTATACCTAAAAATGTTTTCTGACCTCTCAATTTAAACTATTCATTTGGTGTGCTACACGTAGAATGATCTTACGTTAAAAGCCAAAATAGGGGAAATTCACTCAAGTCGGAAAATTCTTGTGCAAAAATAATTTCACAAAATCCCTATCGCTTTATAAACTTGTATTCTCATTTTTGAACACATCTTGAATAAAAACATAACTAAAGGACTTTAAATATACTGCTAATCGGAATAATATACATTATTCTAAAATATATATTTCAAAAAGTTTACTTAGGGATCATTTCATATTGTAAATAATTTCCCTAAATGTATGTCATTTGAATAAACCTATTTTTAGTGATTATTTAAATAACGTTTAATTTTAAAACTTAACAAGGTTAGAAGGAGTACGTGGTGTCCGCTAAGTATTCATGCTCAAAGAATGTTTTCCGAACTCCCTAACCCCTTGGAATGTAAGATTTTTCTTTGGAATTAACGTCGATTTTCTAGCATTAATTCTAGGTAATTTTTACCAAGTCTATAATTGAAATTAAATATTGGTGGTAATCGTATTATATTCCCTAAAAGTTGTTTCAACAATTTTACTGAGGAAAAAACTTAAACAATGGTGGCCGAGGTTTTAGAAGTTCCAAATCTTCTTCCGTTTAATTTTTCATGGGATTACCTAATAACTAACAAGAATAATAGGAAATAAGTACTACATTATTTTGTTATAAATTATCATCCATATAGATTATCATAAATATATAATACAAATATTAAAAATGAATGTTTAAAATAAAACGTGAATTACTGCTAATGGCCTAGAAATCCAAAGATCTTCCATTTTTCTGTAACACCAAATTTCAGAAGCCAAAGCTCCTGCTGCTACTCCATCCGCAGCACCAACTGGCGGACCTTCTGCCAAAAGTGGAAAAGAGCCAAATAAAGATAAGGATAAGTCTGGCGCAACCGGTACAACACCCACCGCACCCGCACCAGCCGATGTTTGCGCTTTGCATGCTAGTAAAGCTTAAAGTGTCGAATTTCAGGATGGTAATTATGAAGAGCTTGCCGTTCCGCAATAACTTGTCACCAACAACAGCACAACACTATGGGCTTTCGTATCATTTGGGGAATTTTTCCTTTCATATTGCACATCATCAACATTTTGTACTAATAAAGATTATTGGGCTTTTTGTATAATTGCATAATTGGCAAGTCTTAGCCGAAATAACCGAATTGTGTTATTCAAATATGAATAATAAACAACACTCTTTACTTTCGATTATTATTACTTATACTTTCCTTGGCTAAGCGAAAAACCATTAGAATGATTTTAGTCAACAAATTGATAATTAAAGACGTCGAGATGATGAACGAAATCTGCGCAAAACTTGTTTGATGTGCAGCTGGAAGTGTTCCTAATGGCTTCGCGTAACGGTAAAAACAAGTAGAAGTGGAGAGGAGGCGTCGAGTGCGTCCGCCTTTTGCATTCTTGTCGTCGCCAATTTTTTTTTGGTTGGAGGCTGGCCCGGTTAAGAGAGTAACCAATTTGAAGTGCTTATTATCATTTGTGAATGGGATCGAGACAAGCATGCGTTGTCATCTGATTTGGCTTGTGACGGTTTTGGCTCGTTTTGGGCTCGCAATGCTTCGGCCCGGTAATATTGGTGAGTGTTTCATTTGTTAATTATTGATTGAATAAGCTTTAACTTGAATAACGTGTTTAATAATAGGAAATAAGTCATGGTCTCATAGACAGAAAATTCAGAAGATATCTGTCACTTTTATACAGTCTTTCTCAGAATAATAACGTTTTCACGTTTAATCGTAAAAAATGAAAGATTTTGAAGAAATCAGAGCTAAGCCCATTGAATAACATTTTAGGACGAAACAAACACCAAACTTTTAAAAAAGACATGTTTTAACTGGATTAGAATTTTCAAATTCCTACATAACGAAGTGTTATTACAGTCTAATTAATTTGTAAAAAAATAATTTAAATACCCCTAATTTTTCCATTGTGTGATACTGCGTAATAGTGTCCGAACAGCTAAAGCATTTTAATTTACGACAATGTGACAGATAACCTAACAAATTGTATAACCAGTACTATGAATTAATAGCTATAAACATAAACTGAAATATCTAAAATTAATTAACAAACATACAAAGAATATTAATAATTATCGTAAAAATTATCAAATATGACATTAAGTGTAAACGGAGTAATTCGCCAAAGAAAAATTTTTTCTTACTAAACTACAGTATCCGATCGAATTTATATTTTCATTAAGGCTTATGACATAAGATTGTAAACGGCATTAAACCATTCTTTAAACTTTGTTTAAGATATTTTTCGATGATTCCATGATAACGGCTTCAATTTTTATATAATATATAGCCGAAAAAATAAATTACAATCAATATAGAGCAACAAATTTAATTAATGCAAAAAATATTTGAAAGGAAGTATAACTTTATACTTAAATTGAACATATATTTCTTTCAATAAGTAAAATAAGTAATAAATATTTATAAAAAAAGATAAAATTTTATTACAATCTACAGTATCCACACGACAATTTTCTGTGATACTGTAGATTAGAATTTAAAAATTGTCATTAGTTTTAAAATTAGGTTATTCTAATTTTAATTATGCTATTTTGAATGCTCGTGTAATTTATAAAAATGAAGCTCCTCTATTATTTTGACAACAAAATTGTATCACTTATGAACATTAAGGAACAAATTGAGTATTTAATGCTGTAACAGGAATTTTTACCAGTATTTCGTTGATTACGCTGCCCTTTGTTTAACATAAAATTCATTATACGGTAATTCAAAATTCGCGGACACGATTCTTAAATCGTCTAAAAGAGACAAGATCATGATCGCCACGCTGCTGCGATGCTCTTGAAATTGATCAAAAATGAGAAGAATATCATAACGAAATATTTCAACATATACGAGACTCCACTGATTACGCTCGATTTTGTTTAGAACACTAATTAGACATAATACTTCCCTATTAAGTATCGCATTAGCTAATTCGATCCTTAATAGGGAAGTAAACTTTTGATAGAAATAATTTCTGCGATATATAGTCAATAATATACCGATGCCGGTTTTCAATGGTAATACCGGTAATTGGCAAGTTCTCTCGATAGTGGTTCTGCACTATTATTGGAAGTAAAATTGGAAAAATATTCTGCAGAGTATAAACAAGAAACTGGGTTGTTGTTGTTTTTAATTAACAATAAAAATTGAAGTGTTTTTCCAAAAAATTACAAGAACGTGCATTGAAAGTTCAAGTACATTCCTTTTGCAATAAAAAAAGAAACAAAACAATTGCAGTGCTTGAGCAGGATCCACGCCAGCAAGATCCGTTCTATCGTTCGTTTTACGCGCGCGCCAACGGATTGCCGGTGGCTTCGGCGAGCTCTGTCATCCACAATGTGAAAAATCTGTCCAAGGGGCAGTTCAGCATCTGGTCGGACTTGCCGTCGCACAAGTTTGCTCGCGTGCTCACCTGATGGACAACCGTTTTCCAGAGTGCGCACCGACTACTCCACGACGACGACGTTGGCGCCAACGACGCACCCGTCGACACCGCCATGGGTTCGCGGGCGGCCACGCGCTTCCCACAACCATCATCGCCACCAGTGGTACCCGAGCGATGAAGAGTCTGACGAGAGCGATGCTCCGCCGCCGCCGCGCAGACGGAGACCGTCGGGACGACATCGAAGACCGCCGCCCGCGTCGCCGCCGTTCGCTGAGACGTTGGCGACTTTTGTTTAAAAATTTTAATGGCTTCTTGCAGTGGAGGTGGTGATGAGCAAATGGAAGCGATGAGCAACTCCGAAGAGGGTCAACGAAAAGAGCAAGTAAGTTCTAACTAACCTTTCCATATCCATTTTCTCGATTTCAGCCTGAAAATTCGACCATCGAGCAGAAAGTGAGCTGGGAACAATTCTTAAACTAAAACCAAAATGCTTGCTCTCAGAAAACCGCCCCCACAAGCACATCACAACCGGCAACGATGACGACCACAGCAAAGCCGCCATCAACTACAAAATCCGCGCCGGCGTCGACGACCGCCAATTCGAAAATGGAAAATAATGGTGACGGAAAAACCCATGTACCTGGACGTTCGGTGTGTGTATTTTGTGCTCGAATTTCAGACCCCTCTTCAAGCATCGAGTTAACGAAATTTAAGGACGCGGCGGCGACGCCGGACGATGGCGGCGAAGGCCAGCGGGCGACGGTGACTGAGGGCGGCGCGGTTGGCATCGATCTGGCTGAAGTCAAGGACGCTGGAGCACACGTGCGTTTCTTTTCTGTGCTATTGATATTTACTGCATTCGATTATGATAATTTTTTAGCCGCGACGCGTTCAACATGACATACAGTCTTGGGATCTTTAGAATGACCATTTTATAGCTTCTACGATTCTAAAATGACAATTTTATAACCGCTGCACTTTACACGCTTTTCATGACCGCTACGCATCCGCGACATATCTAAAATTCCTCTTCGTGACCGCGAGGCATCTAAAATTGCTTTTTATAACCGCTACGCAGTCGTCGCGCATGTAAAATGACAATTTTATAACCGCGACGCATCTAAAATTGCGTCTAATAACCGCTACGCAGCCGCGACGCACCTAAAATTGCTTTTCATGACCGCTACGCAGTCGCGGCGCATATAAAATTGAATTTTCACGATCACTACGCAGCCGCGACGCATATAAAATGACAATTTTAACCGCTACGCAGCCGCGGCGCACCTAAAATTGCTTTTCATGACCGCTACGCAGCCGCGACGCACCTAAAATTTCTTTTCATGGCCGCGACGCACCTAAAATTGCTTGTCATGACCGCTACGCAGCCGCGACGCACCTAAAATTGATTTTCATGACCGCTACGCAGCCGCGACGCACCTAAAATTGCTTTTCATGACCGCTACGCAGTCGCGGCGCATATAAAATTGAATTTTCACGATCACTACGCAGCCGCGACGCATATAAAATGACAATTTTAACCGCTACGCAGCCGCGATGCGCCTAAAGTTGCTTTTCCTGGCCGCTACGCAGCCGCGGCGCACCTAAAATTGCTTTTCATGACCGCTACGCAGCCGTGACGCATCTAAAATTGCTTTTCATGACCGCTACGCAGCCGCGACGCACCTAAAATTGCTTTTCCTGACCGCTATGCAGCCGCGACGCATCTAAAATTGCTTTTCATGACCTCTACGCAGCCGCGACACATCTAAAATGGCTTTTCATGACCGCTACGCAGCCGTGACGCATCTAAAATTGTATTTCATGACCGCTACGCAGCCGTGACGCATCTAAAATTGCTTTTCCTGACCGCTATGCAGCCGCGACGCATCTAAAATTACTTTTCATGACCGCTACGCAGCCGTGACGCATCTAAAATTGCTTTTCCTGACCGCTATGCAGCCGCGACGCATATAAAATGACAATTTTAACCGCTACGCAGCCGCGACGCACCTAAAATTACATTTCCTGGCCGCGACGCATATAAAATTGTTTAGCATTACCGCCACTCAGCCGCGACGCATGTAAAATGACAATTATATAACCGCGACGCAGCCTCGACGCATCTATATTGTCTAAAACTCTTTGAATTGGTAGTTATATGTTTAAAATTACCGTAAACATTTAAGAATCACAATTTTAAAACCGCGACGCGTCTAAAATTGTAGTACGACCAATAAAATGACCAACCCTAACCTCCATGCACTCGCAACGCGTCTGAATATCTCAAAAAACCTGACAGTCCGTCAACAATTTCAACAAAAGCTTTCAGAATTTACGCTCGCCGAACCACAAATCGCGAAAAATCGAAATTCCCACCGAAGGGCAGCGGCAGGTTGACGCGACTCTCGATTTAATTGACATCCATAATCGATTCAGAAGCCGAAAAAAGACGACGACGACGACGATGGTGATGATGATGACGACGAAGGGAAGAAGAAGACGAACAAAAAGAAAAAAGACGACGATGATGATGATGATGATGAGGATAAAAGCAAGAAGAAAAAGAAGAAAGACAATGATGAGGATGAGGATGAGGATAAAAGCAAGAAGAAAAAGAAGAAAGACGATGATGAGGATGAGGATGACAAGAAGAAGAAGAAGAAGAAGGTGCGTTTGAATTCACTTACAAGTCAAATAATACTTTTCTAGAAGGGAAAGAAAGATGAAGACAACGATGACGATGATGTCAAAAAGGTTTCCAACATGTTTAGATCAGAAATATTTCGTCTTTTGCAGAAGAAGAAGAATAAGAAATCGAAGAAAGACGATGACGAAGATGAAGATGACGACAGCAGCGAGAAGAAGAAAGTGAGCAAAGTAGACGGCGAAGTGAAGGTGAGCTTACCATCAAATCCCCCTCAATTGCACTTTCAGGTTCCGCAAGCGGTTGATGGAAGCACCGAGGATGATGATGATTCCGAAGAGGAGGAAGACGAAGAAGAAGAAGAGAAGCCAAAAAAGAAAAAGAACAAGAAAAGCAAGAAGAAAAAGAATAAAAAAGAAGAAGAAGAGGAGGAGGAGGAAGACGAGGACGAAGAGTCCGAACAAGACGAAGACGAGGAAGAAGAGGACGTGGAGGAAGAGCCGAAGCCCAAGTGTCAACCAACTCCAACTCGATTTTTGCCATATCTCACATCTAGCATCGCACCACCAACCACCACCACTGGCAGCTACGTCGAAGCAGCTACGAGATGCGGCGAGGGTAACGATTCGGACGAGATGGAGAAGGATAAGAAAAGTATGAAGAAAAAGAAGACCCAAAAGAAGAAATCATCAAAGAAGAGCAAAAAGAATAAAAAGAAGAAGAAGAAGGGCAAGCACGGAAAATTCCAATTCGATCGACCGCTCGACACCACCTCCAGCCTAGACGGCGTCAAGAAGCTGCGAAAGTCTGCCACCACTCCCCATCCGGACGGCATCGACTGCTCGAGCGCCGTGGACGAGTTCCCGCTCAAGTGTGAAGCGTGGCGCGGCGTCGGATTCTGCGAGTCGAACCAGGCTACCAAGTTCTTGTGGTGTCGCAAGACATGCTTGTGCTCTCCGATCGTCACCACCACTGTTTCCACTTCCGTTATAGATAATTGATAGATTGTTTGCCAACAAAATAAACAATTACATATTCATAACAATCAACAAATAACAACGAAATAATTTAGGGTCATCATTAAAGAATAGTATATTTAAAGGGACATCCATCTTGCTATTTTCGTCTCATTTGATTATCAATAAGCTCTATCTATTTTTAATTAAAATGGGCGTGGCTAATCTACAGTAATCAATTTTGCAAAATTAACCACTATGAGGTTTCTTATACACTCTTTCATTTGACGTGAATTGGCAAATTAACATTTTCCAATTTTTAAACGTTCCCGCTAAATCTTCGCGCCGAATTTTCAGATAATTTTTCACAAAATATCGCAGCTATTTTCGTGCTACAATCAATATACTAAATACAGAAAACCGCTAAAACCTTAACAATGTGTAAAAATAAAGAAAACTGGTAGTTAAAATGTTCCTACTAAGTCCTCTAAAAGAAGTTCCCCTTAAATAAAAATTACCAATCTATAATGACCCTACAATCCATTCATAAAAAAGTTCGATTAAATTTAATCTTCAACAACATTCACATCATAGAATGATAAAGTGAATAGGAAATATGGATCAGCTGACTGACAATTGGCATATTTCAAGAATGACATCACACCTGGCTCGCGGAATATCATTGACGTGCTGTTTCGACTCGGTGTCACTCGTAGTAGCTGAAATATTCCTTATTATTAATTGACAACAAATATCAACTGTCCAAAAAATTACAACAAAAATAACATTGAAAACATACTATAGTCGTCGCCAAATGCTATTACCACCGCAAAATGCGGCGCACTTTTTTAAATATTATTTTTTCATTTAAATTTTATGGTTATTATTATTTTCCACATTTATTCCACGATTGAAACAACATCTAAAACATATTCTTCAATTAATTTAAGCATAAACAGTATAGAACGAGCAAAAACAAGAAAATAATGATAAAAATTAAATAAAAAAATAATATTTAAAAAAGTGCGCCGCATTTTGCGGTGGTATAATTTTTATAATTTTATAAACTAAATTTTTAAAATTCTTTAAAAGCTTTCCTCATAATAGTTTTTCTTAAGATATTCTCTTTATTAAAAAAATACATTTTCACGCAGAAACATTCAAACAAAAGTTTAAACTAGCAAGTTAGTCGTTTTTCCGCAGATACGTTTTGCCCAGTCGAGTTATAATACGATCTATAGAGGTTAGCGGACTTTCACTGTGTTTCTAACAACTTATTTGAAAATTACAGTCAATGCCACAGCGTCAAACTACATTGGATTCCCATCTCTCTTCTTCTCCGGATAGCTTAAACAACTTAATCCGTTACAAAGGATTTTGGCTCATTTTTATCATGACATAAGGATTGAAACGTTGTTCAATATAATAAAACAAACTAAATAAAAAATTCAATAAATAAAAACCACTATAAATCCCGTTTATTTTTTATTTCGCGCCATTTTTGTAAGAAGGTTTGTATACTGATAAATCTCAGCTCAATGTCTTTATCTTAAGAGAAACTTGTGAAGAAATACACAAATGTTAATTTCTTTTTTTCACGTATTTTAGATATATAAACCAATTGTTGTGTGCGGACAAATATGTTAACGACGACGACCAGCGAACACGCAGTCTTCCGCCTGGTCACTCTCGAATTATATTACATTGTCCTCACACATAATTGTAATAATTGTAATAATTTTATTATATATATTTTATGTCATATATGTTTGATTTGGCGCCACATTCAGATAGGCGCGCTAGTTAGATATGCAGATAACCTGCATACATCCAGTATATGTCTGACCCTGTGTATTGCCCAGTTTCTCTCCCTCGAGTGTGTGTTTTCCCTAGCCTAGTATATCCGTAATTATTCTGTTTTGTTATTTATATTCTTTGAGTAAGTTTCTAATAAAGTTTCATAAAGTACTTCCTTGCCTAAAGACACACCAATACTCGGTAAAAATTATAGTAAATGCTAAAATTAATGTGTTCTACTAAAAAATTCTCAACTTCATTCCACTATACCTCTTCTTCCTCCTCCTCTGCAATATAAATCATTTCACCACCAGCTTCCTCAGACCAGCCATCTTTTTGCACAAAAATCTAAAAAATTCCCAATAAATTACATGCAAAACTTTCAAAATCCCACATGAACATCCAAACAATAGCCATCGCTTGCGCTCTGCTCGGCGTCCTCATCCCCAATCACCCAATAGCTTCTATGCTCAACACGGCTCATCTTCAAACTGCATTTTCTACCTAAAATCCGTCCACCATTCATGAAATTCCCTTCCTTTTCCACGAACCTTTCAGTGTCACTCCCGTCACTTTCTCGAGGAACTCGACAAGACCTTTCGATTTCAGGAATTTCAAAAACTTTCCACTATTTTTCAATTTTTCCACTTCTTTCTCTTCAATCCTAGCTATCCTTCTTTTACTTGGCGGACCATGGATCTTAAACTTTTTCTGGCACTTTTCCAATTCTTCATACAATCCATCATGAATTTCCTCCTTCAATTCGAAAACATTTTTACAACGTAATTAGAAAAAAACCTTCAAAAACGATGTCAAGTTGAGTTCAGAGCTGTCAGCAAATGTCGATTGCACCTTTTCTTGCTTCTTCTTCTCCAAGTACATCTCATTCACCCATTTATTCATCTTCTATAATTTGCATCAATTCAAGTTCCAAAACAAAACGTCCATACCATGGCTCCTCCGGGCACAAATCTCTCAATATGCTCAATTGGCGGCTTTTTCGCGTCGAGTCGCCTCGTCGAGTGGAACCAGCCGTTTATTGATAATCTTGGCTCATTTCCAATCATTTCGGCAACACGATGCCACGACCTACAAATTGTACATTATTCTTCTTTTCACAACCGTCGAGTTACTTCTGCGAGACTTCAAACAGAACCAGCGAGTTTCGTGTCGGTTCGAGCTCCACGCAGACATTCGTCGGGTTCGAATCATCTATATCATTTTACAGCTTAATCCAACCGATCAAATTTATATAAAACAACCATCACTATTGAATAATTGAAGTGCTCCACCGAGTTCTTTGCATTTCCAGTTCGGTGAAGTTAAATAATAAACGAACGCAAATCGGCGAGTTTCAATCTAAAAAAAAATATGAAATTTAATTTCACCATATTCATTGAATTTGTAAAATCTGGGACCCTGTTTAATCTAATGTAGGGATTTTATATAATTTTGTAGTGCTGTTTTTCTATACTATGTTTGTAATGATTTTGTATTTAACAAGATCTGTTGTGGTTTTTATGCGATGAATACTTATTCCTTCGACTATCGAAAAAAAAATATCGTAACAATTTAAAGGCGCACGATTAATTTGAGCGTTACTGTAGTTTCTTCAACAATAAACCATAATAAAATCATTATTATTTTGACTTCAATTCCTGTGTTTTCTCTACAAGACGCGTATGTTAGCACTATAGTTGCTCTTTATTGGTTCTAAAAGCATTTAACCACTATATACTTTTCATATTTCTTTCTAACTATATTCTAAAGACTTAAATGTTACATTCAGAATATATTATCCCTTACAAGATCATTATGCGGCAACAATCCATCGGTGTGGGCATAACAGCTTCCATTACAGTCAACCTGTTCAGTGAGCTCAACTCCCGATGTCTTCTGGAGCCATTCACGAACATTTTTATACAAGAATTGCCTCAAAACGTCGCCATTAATAAAATAATCATATCCAACTCACCAACCTAAAACTATAAATATTTGGATATTTCAGAGGACAGATCGATTTTAAATCATTCGTTTGATACAAAGAATACAAATCATTTTCTTTCCGTGACCATTCTCCAAAATTCTAAATTCTCATGTTATTCCAAAATTAGCGACTATATGTCAATCACCTGTAATTCATCTTCAATCATTTCAACCATGTTACCATTATTGTCGATAAAATTTCTCAGCTGCCAGAACGGGAATGGTTTCTCTAAATCGAATAATCTATAATAATTCGACGATTTATGCTAATTTACTCGTAAAGTTTTGACGGAATTCTCGTGCAAAACTCTCCAATTGGTAATTATCGCTAATTAAGCATTGCTGAAGTACCACGCTTCTCCTCTTCTTCGATTTTCTCGATGAACCCGTCGTTGATTTTCTTTTTAGAGCCATTGGGGCTAAAAGAATTCGAATTATTTAATTTTTTGATTTTCTTTTTTTCATTAGCCAAACTAATGGTACTTGTTATGAAAAAGAAAGTTTAAATACACACAACCATGTAGGAACTGTAACCGGATGTTTAAATATTACAAAATAATAAATGTTATAGACAGAATAGGAAATTAGGAAAACTGCTCCAGGTTTCAATGGTTTCAACTGGCATACCAGGCCAAAGACAAAGTACAGCAACGTTGGGACACGAACGGTGTCCGTGTTTCAGAATATGAAGGGGAAGGTTGCAACATTTATGTAGAATAATTTAATACATAGCAGTATGTAGCTGAAACAACAGCTATCACAGCAAATTAGGCTTAGGTACCTAATCCTAAGCCTTTCATCTGAAGATATTTCGTGTCCCAACGTTCGTGTACTTTGTCTATGGCCGCATACCATTTCCAAACTTCGATTTTCCGTAAATTAACCATATTTAAATAATTTCCACGTGAACGTCGCTCAACCAGAGATGTTCTTTAAAAATACAAGCATACTTTGTAGAGTTTTAAAATGTGCATTTTTTTTAATATTCAAATTAGTTGTCTAAATCTACACGTACTTTAAACAATTTTTAATTCCATAACATAATTGTCCTAAATTATTTTAAAGGCTGTTTTTATTTCGGAAGTTTTAGATTTCAGTACCTTTTGTGAGCTTTATACGGGTGCCTAATGGAAGAGGACAAAATGAGGTTCTCGTTTGGACGGCCATTCTGTCCTATCTCATCAATGTGTGTTGTCTCTAATAATGGATAACACACATTGAGGGAGGAATAGAGGGAAAAGTCCTTTGTAGCCGAGTGGACGTCCAAAAGAGACTATTTTTTGCTCTTCCAATAGCCACCGATCTCTGAAAAGTACAATACACTGGTCAATCCGAAAGCGTCCCACACGAACAAAACGCGCTTCGTTCACGAGAGAAATCTTAAAAACATCTATTTTAAGTATTCAGAAGCAGGCTAAGAGAGAAGAAATATGTTTAATATAGACAAAATAGTTGAAACATTTAAGAGTAAATGTTTTTTAAATTCCTATTATTTCAATTTTTATTATTGTCGTGGTGTAGGTGAATGAAAAATCAGGGTTAAAGGAGCATTCCGAATAATAAAATGGTCTCGCTTGGACAGGTGTAGATTTAATTTGCAATTTGTTTATTATTTCGCTTTTTTTCATCACAATTTTGTTTCATTCTGTTTTCTCTTACTAAATTGGTTGTTAAATCAACATAATAATTATTATAAAAATTTTTGTATAATTTATTATATTTAGGATCGAAATAATAAACAAATTGCAAATTAAATCTACACCTGTCCAAGCGAGACCATTTTATTATTCGGAATGCTCCTTTAACCATGATTACACCACGACAATAATTTTAATGACCTTGGCTCTAATGAGCTTGAAAAAAGTTTCGTTTTTATATCATTATACTTTAATTTCGTTCTATATTTTATTTCAATTGTCGCGAGGAAACCTGGGCTGCCAATATTTGAATAGTTCTTATTAAAGCTTCTTTCTTCCGTCGTCGAAGCGCGTTTGGATTCACCAGTGATATTTACTTAATCATTTGGCGTGAATTTATTATTCATGTTTAACTATCAGTTTCTAAAAACATTATTCATGTGTTTTAAGCGAGAAATAACGCTAAAATAGATCTTCGAATTTAAAAATTTCAAATTTTATAGCTCAAAACTCGGAATTAAGTACAGAAACTTAATTAGGAAGTCGGAATCTATTGTAAAAACAATCGAGAATCCTTCATGAATTTTTAGTTTTAATAAAGAAATATCGGCATCGGAGCACTGAAAATTTCGTAGTTCTCAACACCTCACAATTCAATAATTCAGTACGAAGTTTCAAAAAAAAAAAACAGAATATGGGAATAGTAACGGACATGCGCATTTGCATTCTATCAATTAAAAAAGTATTCTAGAGAAACAGAATGAAGGGACATATCGCTAACCTTATAAATATATTGGCAAGAAACTATCAAATTATAAACAGTTTATTAAATAGCTAATAACAAAAACAAGAACATTATTCAACAAGAACAAGACTCAACAAGATCAACCCGAGCATTAGTAATTCAACAAAAATCAACAAACAAACAATAAAAATAATCTTAAACAACAATATAACGATTTTCAGCTTCATTCTCAAGTTTCAGCGATTCTTTAACCTTCTCATTCGTCATTATCTAAACAAAATAATCATCATAAATGTGTCTTCGTAAAACAAGCAAACCATAATAACCGGCAGTCCTTGTTTTATTTGATATCCAGGCAGACTTAGAACCGTTTTAAAGTCGTTCCATTCAAACACTTCCATTAAATATTCTTCATACTCATCCGACACAAAGAATCTCACATTTTCGAATCTGCAAGCAAATCGGTATAAAGAGCTTAGCATAACAATAACAAAAAAACTCACTTGAACTTATGCTCCGGGTCCCAATCAGCCCGAGTGGCTAGAACCTCCTTCAGAAGCTCTCCAACCAGCGTCGTCTCGCACGTTTCCGTGAGCACATCTGTCTGTCCCGCTTCAGGGTATTGCAACAAAACCGGCCACAACAAATTATTCTCCTCATCGAATTTCACACATTCATGCTAAACAATTAAATCACTCCTTCCACAACACGTCATCAAAACCGTATGCATCAATGGAAGCGAAACCGTAATCCGTGCCATGTCCATCAATTCAGGATGATCGAATGGCACTCTCGGGCTCAAGTTGAGTTGTCTTTCTTTCATAGCGTCCAAAAGCTTCTGTTTCGCTTCAACATCCTTCCTCTCTTCGGCACGCTTGCGACGCTTATCTCGTTCTTCCTTAACGGTTGCTTCCACGGCTTGCACGCGAAGTTTTTCAATTTCATCCATGTACTTCTTTTCATCATCCGTTAGTTCCTCTGCAAAATAGACATTGTTTCACTTTGGATTTAAAAAGATTGTAATCTTATATTGTTGAAAGTTCTTACAAGAATCCCAAAAATAACTTACTATCTTCAGAGGTCTCCTTGTGAAATGCAAACATTTTCTTACTAGATTCAATCCACTTAACCGCGTCGTTTGGATAATTAAGCTCAATCAGACACTCTGCGCCTCTGGCAATACCCTTAAACCCAAAAAACACATTCATCAGCGTGTTCCATCGCACTCAAACCTTCAAGTGCATCGGATCAAACTTGCGACCCATGGTACAATCCTTCACTGCAGTTCTCAAATTTCCCAAGTGCTTCTGCGCAGCGGCTCGATTAAAATACAAGATCGCATTCAATTTACGGTCCGCGCACTTTTCCTTGATACCATTTGTGTACGCGTCAGTGGCCCAGCGATACTTTTTAAACTTGAAATGCTTATTCCCTTCTTTCTTATTATGCTCCGCATTCATTAAAGCATCCTCATCATCCTCTTTATGATATTTCATCGCCTTCAACGTCAAAACAATAATTATTTGCCGCAATTCCATTCAAACCTGCAGCGCTTCAATCGTATCATCATACTTTCCACCAAACTTGAGCTCTTTCATAAAAGCTGGGTGCTGGTCAATCTCTTTACACCATTCGTCAAAATCAAACGGCTTCTTCTCTTCCTTGCTCTCGGCTTTGCGCGCCGCCATTTCTTGCATGAATTGCTCGAGGTCATCATCGAGTTTCTTGCTCAACGCTGCTCTCTCAGCGTCCGTCCACTTCTTTTTTGGCAGTTCCACCGGTCCGCTCATTATTGATTACCTTAAGATTCATATCAAATGGCGTGGATGTGTGACACAGATAACAGCGACTAATAGATACAAGTAAGAGGATGGGATGGGTGGAGAGTTGTTGAGGGTGCACAAATTACAACCATCAATTCACTTGTTTATTTATTTACATTTATGTTTGCTCCTCACTAACGTCCATATGGTTCGTTTTATGTTCTGTTTGTTTATTTTTATTCAAACTGCTAATGTGAATTCTAAAAAAATCATTTCTTGTCTAAAACTTCTCATTTTATTCTCATCTTGAGCCTTCAATACGATTTTTTCAAAGTCGAACGTCGTAAACACCCGACAACGTACGCGTACGTTATATTGGTGAACAACGTAAGAGTTCGTATTGCATAATTATCGTGCGAGCATATATTGTCGTTTGGAAATTTATTTTGCTTGAAAAATAAATTATCGCTACTCTTCTTCAGATTTTAGGCTACTGCTTCTCTTATTCTTATTATTTGTGTTGTCTCTAACATAAGTGGCATTGTTCCTATTTTCCCGCTATACTATTCGTGAGCATTCCAGAAATACCACAAAATACTCGGACATACAAAAAAAAGAAAAGAAACCGTTGTAAAAAATTTAATAAAAACCGAAAAAAGTTTAGCAGAAATTAAGTAATATAGATAAAATTAAATTAAATTGTTCAAAGAGGGGAAAATTTTGGCAAAACAGGGAAATAAAAAAGGGGATAGGAAAATTTTGAAATAAAGTATACAAAAAGAGAAAAGAAATAAGAATTTACATATAAGAGCCACCAGACAAAATAAAATGAAGTACTTAATACAATGAAGTACTTAATTAATTAAAAATAAAAAAATGAAGTACTTAATTAATTAGAGGAAATTTCGTCCCCGAATTGACTGAAAAAGCCATAATTGGTAAGTAACAGTGATGAGAGGGACCCCGTTTTTTGGAATTCCGGGCGGGCGGGACCTTGAAAAATTGAAAATTTCACGGGACGTGGACTTCCCATTTTCTTTACCCGCGTCCGGGACCCCTTTTTTAGGAAAATACCCGGATCGGGGGTGAGCCTCTCCCATCACTGATAAGTAATTAATTACCTAAAGAATACACATAAACTGATCGAATAACCTAACTAATGTTCATTGTTCTCATGACATTCTGTGTCATTTGGATTAATGCGAATCAGCATTTTCAATTATAATTTATATTAAAAATATTCGTCCTTATACTCATAATCTGTGTTGAATTGCATCATTAGTTTAAAAAAATGGACAGACCATTATACCCTACAATATCATTAAAATTTATTTCGGCTCCTTATATTTTTTATTTCTCCGTACACCAGCTGCCAAGTTTAAAGAACTACTATATACTGGTGAATAAATAAGTAAAATATAACAGATATAAGTTTATGCAGATAATGTAAACAAATTTGTAGGATTATTTCGTTTTTAAGATGGTAAAATTTCAGAGTGCAATTGATATGACAGCGCACACCAAATTTAAGTTGTTTTTACCGTGTTAGTCTCTAAATTTTAGGGCACCCACTTATTTACAGGTTTTTATAATATATTATAGCTTATGTAGTGGCGCGTATTCTGAAATTATTCTATAAGCTGAATAATATCATTAAATAAAGAAACAACATGTGAATAAGTCATCACGCCAACTGGTATGGTAATAAAATGAGCTCAGTAAACGTGCTAAAATCCAACTTTGTGAAGATATTAATACCTTTATATAATTTAAGCAAATCCTAGTTAAATAGCCTTAAAAATATTTTAATAAAAACACGCACCCCAACTTGTATGGTAATAATGGGCTCAGTAACCATGCTCAAATATAACTTTTTATAAATGTGTTAACATTTTTAGATAGTTTAAGACAAGCATAATAAAATTGTAAAATTTCCATACACGTTAAAAAATTGAAAAATCGCTATTTCGATTTGGCGGGAATACGTAAAAATTTTCAAAAACGCTTAAAAATCGGAAAATCGTTATTTCCATTGTTTGTGCGTCATAAATTCGAAACAAAACCGCGGACTACAATTTTCAAGGGCCACGACAAAATTCAGACAGTAGCTCGGTAAACCATTTCAAATTTAACATTTAAGGCAATCAACTTGAGAAATCTGAATCAGTTACATGAAAAAAATGATATAATTTACACGTTAGCATTTATAACACGCAATTGAATATAGTACATTTTCACGACATTTTCATTTGTCGTGCAATTAGTAATCACAAAATAATTTAATTAAGGCTCCGACAATGGAGACACTCCTTTATTTAAAAATAAAAAATCATGAAAAAGAGCAGCGTATAACACCCTCACACCACAAATTGAATGATTAGGTTGGTGGCTCAGAAAAGATGATCATTTTGCAAAGTTCGGTAAGAAACACATGTTTTTAGATAGTTTAAGAAGGGTTCTTAACAATTACGTGTCAATTTATATAAAAATAATACGTGCAAATCAGTAATACAAGTTTAAATATTGAGAAATATTCATTTCCATTTGGTGTGCATTCAAAATTTCGTGCGAAGAAGGCCAAAATATTAGACTGATCCAGTACTCTTTAGAATTCTTTGAAAATATAGTTTTCTGGCATAAATAACTCCAAATATTTATAAAATTATAGGGAATATAGTCTTAGAATACTACATATATACTGAATGTTTCAATTATATCCGTAATAGGTTTAAGAGGCCTATGATCCTAAAATGATCAAATACAAGATTTAATGAAAATTGTAATAAAAATCAATATCCTCAAAACGTTATTACTAATATTTCAACTATTTTACATAAACATTATTAGGAAGCATTCCCAAATAGTTGGGAAAATAAAAGAAAAACAAAAATAAAATAAAATATGTAGAAAACTATAAGCTAACAAATGCGCTCTAGCGAAACAAGTGCAGAAAACGCGAATCCAAATTATGGCAGCGTGCCAAAAAATAGCACTCTAGGCACTCCTTAGCACGTTTGCCATCTTCTTGGCAATCGACAACAACTGTTACACTTAAAATCAAAGGAAATAAACTGAAAGAAACTGTTGTGATTATTTGTTGTTATTTTTATTCTTATTATTATCGTTGATTATTAATTAAATTTTATTTTGAAAATACTTATTTCACAAAAGTATAATATTTATTCATATTCAACGTTTAATTCAACCACACCCTTTTCAAAGCTGATAAAAAATAAATAAATTCCATAACCTTGAAAACGCTTTTTATTTATTTATTTATTCCTTTATAACATTCTAGTTACACTACATGTTGTACTCATTGTCAACTTTTATTCGTTTCCTCTCTTTTCTAAAATATGATTGTTTACCGTGTTCCTCTCATTTCTATTATTGTTTCAGAATGTTCCCACTCTAAAATAATCGTGTTCCATCGATTTTTGTGTTTGCCAATTAATTCGTCCACGATCAGAGACATTAAAACACAAGAGGCACATCTGAAAACAACGCAATGTGCTCACCGACGCGTATTAATACCACAAAAACTAACAGATATCCAGATATCGATGAAAGTTTACTAATCGGAAATGTTTCTGAAATCATTCCCAATGTATTATATTTTGCCACATTTAATGAGGAAATCGAGGAGCAAGTGGTTAAAGATAAAATACTTTATCTTTCATTTCACGGAAAGGTTTGCGTCGGCAAATTTCGTTTAATAACAAATAATTCCGATTTAGTATCACTACGAGCCGTTTTATCAAGATTTCGGACCATGGAATCTCTCAGTTCTTTACAGATTATGTGTACATATTGATAACAAAGTAGAGGTATGATATACACATTTTAATAATAACAAGAATACTAATATAGATTGAACAACGGCGTGGTCGTAAAATCGTCATGTATTGTTGCGATAAGAACAATGGTGAAATTGATAGGATCCGAGTAAACTGTGCATATATATTGGCTGCATATTTAGTAAACAATATTTAAAAAAATAGTCCAACGAGAAGAACATTTCAGATAATATATCACGGGTATAGTGGAGATGATGCATTCTTGGCTGTAAGCGAATCACAACCTCCAAAATATATCGGGTTTCGCGATGCTTCACTCGGCGAATCAACATTTTCGCTACATTTACATGATGTGCTTAGAGGAGTTGAGAAGGCTTTAAAACAGTCGTGGCTCGACTTTACCTCGTTCAACTGTAGGGAATATGAACATTATGAGAAGGTTGAAAATGGAGACTTCAATTGGATTATACCGGATAGGATTTTGAGTTTTTGTGGACCGCACAATGAGAGCTGCGTACAGGATGGTGAGTAATTGGTTTTAAATGTAGACATTAGACAAGTTTAAATGTTATATTTGAGTCTTTTAACAATGAGAAAGTCCTTCAACAAATTTATATTCTATCAAGGTTGCATAATCATGCACAAAGAAAATATAAGGAAGTCCCAATTTTAGAAAATTTCTATTCAGTCCATTAAAATGAAACTAAATTAGCAAAAAAATATGCCTATGATACAACGAGTCAAAACAAGGCCCCAAATAAATATAAAAAGAACAATTCAATAGAAGAAGCTAATTTTTACCCTTATTAAGAGTATTTCGCAGCGCTTACCAATTCAGACTATTATATACTTATAGTCAGATATTTTGTTGCAGAAAGTTTAAAAAATTAACACAACAAATAAGTTATAAAAAACATAAACTTCATATTAAAGGAAATACTGAATTCGTAAAAATAGATTCACTAAACGACAGTATAAAATAACCGCGAAGTGTATTGGTCAAATTTGTGTTTGCGCCTTTAATAGGATACTGTAGATAGTATTGTATTTTTCTGTAAAATTAAGTTTATTAGGTATTTTTTTTAGTTGTGTTATATCATTGTGAGCTTTGTTGATATAATGTCACTTGATAGGATATATTCATTATTAATTACAAGTGATATGCCAATTGTTTTTTCTCATGTCGAGAATGAAAAATGTTTAATTATCTTGATGAAATTAAATCAATGGGAATTCAGATTCACATAATTGTTTTCTTTGGTCTAGTTGTCCCTTTTTCAGTTTATGATTATTGAAGTTGTCATTTCTGAGATCAATTGTGTTTGTATGTTTTCCCACGACAATAAAAATAATCGGAATACGACAATATTAAAAAAAAAGATTTTTAGAAATTGCAATTGAATAAAGAAACTCATTTTTTCCAGGTTATCCATTCCACGCTCCCGACGTCTATTTTGATTACTTCCGAAAGCATGGAATTTCAACAATAGTCCGATTGAACTCGAAAATCTACGATGCCAGAAAGTAAAACTAAAATAATTCATCCAATAACAACCGCTTAACACTCAATTAGGTTCACCAATGCTGGCTTTGATCACGTGGACTTGTTCTTCATCGATGGAAGTACGCCGTCAGATGAAATCGTTGAGAAGTTTATACGCGTTGTTGATAATGCGCGTGGGGGTGTTGCTGTACATTGCAAAGCGGGTCTTGGAAGAACGGGAACATTGATTGCCTGCTGGATGATGAAGGAGTATGGTTTGACGGCGACTGAGTGCATGGCTTGGTTAAGGATATGCAGACCGGGTTCCGTCATCGGTCCGCAGCAACAGTTTTTGGTTTGAAAAATCTTTTGAAATCATATCATTTAATTTCTATAGATTGAAAAGCAGAAAATGTGTTGGTCAATGTCTAAATCAAACGGAGTCCATTTATCGAAAGCAAATGGAAAATTGACGCCAGTTGAGAAGAGGAATTTGAAAAAATTGATGAGTAAAGTAAGAATAAACTGGCTTTCCAACGAATTTATATGTTGATAATTAAAGGTTGACGAGATTAATTTGAATAATGAAAGAATGTCATCAGTACGCGAAAATTCAAGGCCAAGACCGAATATATTACCATTGAGGCGGAAACCAAATGGAGTTGATGCTAACGCAAAGGTTGATAATAAGTTTGACGAGGTTGGAATCAATTTGTCGGGGAAAAATCCAGTTAAATTGTTTAGACAGCACTTGATGAAAAGGGAAGATCACAGGGTGACCGATTATTAGCAATGAAAGCTAAAAGTCAGATGAAAGACAAGGAGCAAGAACGAGCGGCATTGAAAACGTCAGAAAGATCAACGAGGAGATATAATAGTGCTACGATCGCTCTGCCAAGCCAAGCCTACTTGAATAAGAATAGAGAGCCCAAGACGGTAATTTCTTACCATTTATTTTCCCCAGCACGAATTCTTCTAAAACAGAACGATTATCTTTAAAAATCAAAAGTTTAAATACTGATCGTTTACAGCCACCAAGGAAGGAAGAAGGAAAGACGAACGGATATTGGACGCGATCATCTGCAGCAGCGACTCTGGGCAGAAATGTGAGTACCACTTAAAAATTGAGCAACTGGTAACCCTTTACAGGAGAGATTTATTTTCCAAAATGCATTGATCTATGAGGTTTAATGAGTGATACTAATAATCTTGTTTTGACTTTGTGAATTTAATAATGATTTTTCTATTTTTCTTTCGATAATTAATTTTTGATAATTTCAGCCGTCATCTGCACTCTTCCCACTAATGGCATCGAGACGAAGTGATGCCACAAGGTTCTCGTCGCCGACAACACCAATCAAGCCCATGTCACCATCCACGCAGTCTTGCTCGGTTGGAATGGCTTCGACGAGATACAAGACAAGAATGAGAGATGAACCATCGCAGGTAAATTTTTTGATTTGAAAACAAAAGTTAAATTTTGATTAGCCAAAATTTATTTTGAAAGAGAATCGAAAATAATCGGTAAAGTGCAACTTTGATCGATAAATCATTTCGAAAAAGATTCAAATAGTGCTTTAACGATATTTTTTGAAAGACAATAATAAACTAGAAACACAAAATATTTGATCGTTGCACTTTACCAATTCTTCAAAATATACTGCTGGAAAATCTTCTTAAAATTCTCTTTTTATTTGGTGGTGGTGGTGGTTGTTTCTGCTGGTTATGGAGTGATTGTGCTTGTGCTCGTGGCTTTTGTTGACTCCAAATTTGAAATGTACCATTTCGAATATCAATTACTTAAAATTGAATTATCGCGAAATTTTACCTTTGCGCATGTTGACTATTTTGTAGTATCAATATGGCTTGGTCCGTCTACCGCCTGGAGCACCGCATTTAACTAGCCCAATGCGGCCGCTCAGTGCCAAGCCGCTATCACCGCACAATCGACTGACGTCGTCCTCATCGGCGACCAGCTCGCAGCACACAAGGTCGACGTCTATTAATGATTTGATGAAAGGACCACGATCGACGAGCGTTTCAGGGAGGTCTGCACCAGTTTCGACCACATTGTTGAGGAAATCCAAATGAAGAATATTATTATTTTTTGTTCTTGTGTTTTGTTGTGTATGAATATAATTCACCTTTAATATAATTTACATTGATTTTTTATTATTAACACTACTTGACTACTGTTTTGTTTTTTTCCTACCCTTTATTGGTGTATATAGCTTGAGCATGTAATACTAATTAGGAAAAAGAGAGCTGGAAGATTTACTTTTTTATTGTTGAACATGACTCAATAATTTTGTTACATGTATTACACTATCCTGGGTTTTTTAAATGTAATTTCACTTTGCAGAGAACTTTTTTGAATTGATTACCCATTTTTACTAAAATAACTAATAAATATTGCAAGATCAAATGATTGTCTTGTTTTTAAGATATCGAAATGTGTTTTGAGCTCCTCGAGACATGACAGTGACGATGAAAAGCCGATTAGAATACTGTCGAACGTTTCAAAAACGTCTCTGAAGAAGGTTCAACTATCCAGGTGGGAGCTATGTTTTTATTCACAATATTTCACAAACATAACTCATATAAAGTTAAAAGAAAACTCGTCAATGACATTGTTTACGTCGAATGAAATAAGCGACAATGATTATTCCCAAAATGCTAAAACTAGTTTTTCGGAGTATTTTTGGGAGTACTCCTTACAATGTTTGTCTATCGAATGAAAGTTTTTTGAATTAGGTGTGTGTTGTTCTTTTAAGAGAGCGGCTATTGTGATTTAACATGGTACATTTAATTGTAACTTTTTAATATTCAAACGAGCGTGAGATTTTTGAAATATTACAATTCCCATTGGCTTATTAAATATTACTTGGTTTTATTACAGAATAACTATCCACAATTCAAAATACACTGCCTGAGATAGAGCTGCACGCCAAATGAAAATGACGATTTTGCACTATTTAATATCATTTTATTAACGACCACGTGCAAATTAAAGACTTTTTACGTAAATTTTAGAGGCTTCTATTAAAATACCTCTGGATTTTTTAATTTTAAAAAATTCTAGATTTAAGAGAGTTTCTCTGTTTACAAATTCATTTGGCGTGGAGCTGTAAAATTGAATATATCAATAAGATTTCTTTAACCTTTATATTATTTAGTTGACTATAGGATGTATTTTTAGGAAATATTACAAATTATAATACGCGGTGAAAGTTTATAAAATTGTTTATTTAAATGGGCGCTCAACTGATAATTTCTGAAGAAAATAATACTTGCATCTTTTATTTAAAATATAAATACATTTGCAAATACAAAAAATAAAAATCAGCAATGAGCTGGTAAATTTACCGTGAAGGTCTATATAAATTACGAAAATCCAAAATTATCCATTAAAAAAAATCAATTTTATATTCGGAGAAGACAAAATACCAAATCAAACTTTCAAATATTCATGTCCCTTTACCACCCATATCCACAATCAATTCAATTCCAGACCTCGTCCCTATCCCCCTCAAGGAGTTCGCGTGGAGCTGTCAGCGAACGGAAACTCATACGAGCTGCGACCACGTCTCACCAAAGACGGGATAAACGGCAAAACACCTGGTTCACATTTAGAAGCCAACACCGACGCATTATTAGGGGTTCGTTGTTTCTGAATCACTTCATCCCAATCAATCTGTCAATTGCAGAACAAACGAAAGAAGATATTTTAAAGCGAAACGACTGTTTATGGAACGATTTGAAAGCGAAACGAGTTTTTTACAAACATTTTCCATTTAATTTGCCTGATTAGACATTATTATTCCTAACTGTATATAATTATATTACTTTTGCGATTATCAGGGATTCCTATTGTCATTGCGGATTCGATTCCAACCATTATTTTAGACATTTTTACTAATTGTTAATTAGAACGTGTTTGATGTGAATTGCAATTTTAATTTATGTCTCAATCGACGCTGGTACGTTAAAAACGACGAATGCTTTACGTAAATGATAAACTAATGATTTCTTTGTGTTTAAAATCTACTTCTACATTAAATAAAACCACATTTGAAATAGTAACCTTCTTTAATCGAACATTCCGCAAAGAACTTGACAACATATAGGCACTTTGTAAACAAAATTAGTAATTAATACGTAAAATTTTTCAAGATGAATTCAAATATGGCAATTTAAAACAAATCTGAATCGAAACCGAATTATATGCATACCGAAGACATTCAGTGGTCTAGTTGTCTTTGGAAACTGAAAACATTTGCACGCCAATTGGAAAAATAAATTTTCTGCATTTTATGCTCGTCATATAAATTTTACTTGTACATTACAAAAACGTAGTTTAGGCCAGTTTGTCAGTTATTTCTTACAATTAAATTATTGAAAACTATTAATACTTCCCAGAAATTTTCAATTTCAACACTTTTTCTGAACTCGTTTTATGAGCATTCGAATTGGCGTGCGTTTGCCTCAGTTTTTTGTAATATTTAAAAGCAAAATTATTATTATAACCATGTCAACGGCTTCACGATCGCTTCAGATATATGAATCTATATGAAAAATTTTCATCATTCAAAAAACTTCAGCCATTCGGTAAGCTGAGAAAAATTGAGATCGAAGTCGAGTGGACAAGATGGAATAAGTCGTGACGGTTATAATACACAGCAGAGATGGGCGCAATTTCCGTATTTCGGTCATTTTTTGATTACGAATTTCGTTTTTTTCAAATGAGGTTCCGAGTTCCGGATTCAGAATTCCGAAATTTGATATAGTAATTCCGGCTTTCGGAAATTCACATTTCATATAAACGTTAATGATTCCGAAATTCAAAATTCAAAAGCCCATCCCTGATACAGAGTACTTATTGAGAAATATCAAATTACGTTGCAAATTGTTACAAAACCTTTTGATCAAAAATAATTGCCAGGAATTGTTGTGTTATTGTTACTTTTCAAAATTAAAATAATTAAATAGAACAAATAAATATATGTGAAGGTTGCAGGATTAAAAGGACTAGGATTAAAAAAGGTTGTGTAGATTGTATACAACAATTGTATTTTAATTTGAACATTCATTAACTATCACACTGTGCCCATGTTTCAATTTCATTCTACAAAATTTAAAATTACTACAAGAATTGGTAGTTTTGCACCGACACGAAATCATAAATGCTCAGTCATTGTAAAAAAATTGAGACAGGATATCCTGTCGGAAATTATCTCTAACAAATAAATATTTTATTAAACAAACGAAACTATCGATATCACGCCTCAATCCTACCGTTTTTGCTAAAGGATGCCGATTCTTCTTCGTAGAGCTTAGCTTATCTTGTTTTCCCTTGAATACATTAAACTACATGTCCAACCATACCCGACCAAATTTTCTTCCATCTCCCTTAAATCTCGATCATACTTACTGTATTTTCCATTCGTTTTCCAGTCTATGATTTTAAATCATGCAAATTCCCACCATCACACGCAGATCGCCCGTTAGTTCTAAAATTAGTTATTGAACATCTATATTCCACGAATTAAAACCAACCTCTTTGCAAACAATTCCTTGACCAAATTTTATAATTGCTCGATTTCAAACGATAAAAACAAATACGGATTATTACCACACCCTTTTAGATTGTTATGTTTTTAAATATAAAATATTTATAAATGTTTGGAGAAATATTCACAGGAAATCAAAATAGCACACGATTTTATGGCACAGTTGTTGACGATTTTCAGTCGTCGATTGTTTCAATTGGATATACTCTTTTTAATTGCTGGCTGCCGAAACCCCTTTTCGATTTGTTCTGAAATAAATTAAGTTTTAAATTAACGTCGGGCTAATTTCTGCAACATTCGATTTTCATAATTTTGTACATTTGAGATATGTTTTAAAATTTCCCTATCCCATCCCCACGCATTTTTTAAATAAATAAAAAAAGGTATTGTCATGGTGTTGGTTATTGAAAAAGCAGGTTTAAAGCATTCCGTATAATAAAAAGGTCCCGCGATTTCATTTCTAATTTGTTTATTATTTCACTTTTCCATGGCATTTTTTGTTTCATCTTAATAAATTGGTTGTTTAACATAATTATTATAAAAATATGAAAAAAGAAAAGCGAAATAATAAACTAATTGAAAATTAAATCGACATGAGCCCAAGCGACACCTTTTTATTATACGGAATGCTCCTTTAAACCTGCTTTATCAATAACCTAGACCACTACAATAAATAAATATCGGTTGCTAATGGAGCAAAAATAAGAAAAAAACGATATTCTCGTTTGGTCGACCACAGAGGACGTTTTCATCTATTCATCTTCAATATGTGCTGTCTATTTTTGAGACAACACATGAGAAATGGCCGTCTAAACGAGAACCTCATTTTGTTCTAATTTTTTCCTCTTCCATTAGGCACCAATCTCTGACAAGGACAATATTATTTGACAAAATAAAAAATTTGTTAAAAAAACGTTTGCATACTCCGCAACATTTCAAAAATCGAGGACAGAGCCAAATCGTACACAACAGCCTAGGATTCTTTTAATTTAATTTTAAGCTTAAGCAGTGGAGTAGGCTGAGCTTCCTCTTTTTCTTATGTTACAACATCATCTTATCAATTCTACGCAAAAATGGATCCATTTTTCGAACACTTACCAACTTAACAGGCAGCGACATGAAAGACTGCGAGCTTGAAGGTATGGAGAGCTCATCACTGCTCCTTACACGACTCTGTGTCATCGTGAAACTACGAGATTCATCAACTGCACCAGTTTGTTCCATTACTTCTACTTCGTCATCATCAACGATCTTGCACAAATTTACCGCGCACTTCCTTTTCGGTGCGGTTCCAGTCTGATTATCATTAATGGCTCTCTTATAAATCGGATAATTGGTCGTTATTTCATTCTTGAACGTTTTTACAAGTCCCATGAACAGTTCATTATTCATCTGCCCAAATATGCACCATTTTAAATAAAAAACATCGAGCAAACCATTTCACCGAGAAATTTATTAACCAATATCTTATCTTTCATCATAACATTCGCTAAATCCTCCGTTTGGCACGCTTTGTCAAATTTACTGTTCTTCGTTGGTGTATTTTGGTATTTTTGTGAAAACTGTTCTTGACTGAAAGCCGTATATGGTGACAGACTATACGAACTGTCAAGATTCGAGTTTGATAGACCACTATAAGTGGAAAGATATTGTGATTTTAATGAGCACTGACTTCCAGAACTTTTCTGAGTTAATTGATCTCTGATCAGCTGAAATTAAAATTCAACTCAAAAATGTCAAATAAAGAATTGAAGACAGACTTCGGTATCATTTGAAAGTGAGAATTGTGAGCCGAACTGTTCAAATCTGCTAGACGCACTGGAGGCCGGAGTTGAAAAACACGAATTTACGCTTGACCTTTGAGAAGATCCCTTAAATATATTTAAATTTAAAAAATACGATTTCCATACACCTTTGCATTCTCCCTGCAATTTGCGGAAAACTTTTCGATAATGCTAGTGAATGATTCTCTCTCTTGAACTCGTTTGAAAGACACTCGGAATCCTTGACTATTTGCGTTCAATAAAACAACTAAATAATTATCTCGATACCTGAAAAAGAAATCACTTAATTAAAATAGTGAGCAATTATATTTACAACAAACATAAATTATATTTTTCTTGAATTTTAATTGAAAAAAACTATAGAACCTCGATTCTAACGACAAGCATTTAAAAAAGATGAACCGTCACTCACATAAATGAAGGATATCCATTATTATTTACAGAATAATTAATCTTCTCGATTATATTTCCTTGTATAAATATAGAGAACTCCTTACGAGGTATGCTGTGAGTGAGAAGTATGTTACTGGTCTGAAAACTATTATAGAATTTAATAAATTAGAATTCGTTATTACCGATGATCCACCTGGTCGATTTAAGTTTTTGTATTTAACTATCTCGTATTGTTCATAGGCGCTGTTCGACCAACTGCTCATTCTCAAACAGGATGCAATAGAATCTGGAAATAAGCATTTAAAATTCATTTTTAGCGACATGGGCTTGATTGCTTCAATTTTAGTAAATCACTTATATTGCAAACTGGAAAAGACCCAATTTATTTCCTATTATAGTATTTTCCAGCAAATATAGCGTATTTTCTAATATGAGAGGACGTATAAAGAATATATATGATGAATGTAGACTATCAAGTTCCGTGTGCTGTTAAAAATTATAAAGTAAGCTGAGAACCTTATGGATATTCGAAACGTTGTGTGCTGTACCGTCTCTCAGATTCGTTAAATATACGCAATACCACCATAGCTAAAGCAGTTTCAGCACTTATTTAAACTAATTTTTCCAAAGTTTCCTATTATGATTATTAAATTCTTAACACACATTTTTGCAAAAACCATCATTAGTCGAAAATTTAATTACGTCTAAAGTACCCATAAATCATACAAAGAGGATTTTGTGCTATAATGAATATAGATCCTTTACTAAAATAGTTGCTGTCCCAAACTAAAAAATTAATTTAAAAAAAATGAAAAACAGCCAAACTGTCAGCAAATAAAATAACGGCTGGAAATAACGAACTGAAGATACGATAAACATTTTTTCTAGAAAAAACACTAATAATATCTTAAGCTAAAACTAAAACAAAAGATTTCCAGTATATTCGTTTTTCAACCGGACCGTTAAATTTAAATCTAAAGGAATAACGAAAATGCAAAATTGCGTTGCGTGGTGTGCAGAATCGAAAAAACAACAGTATCCCATTACAATTTAAAAAAATGAAAACGCGTTTTAAAACGACTTAAAACGTTTTTCTTAGCTAGACGGATATTTTCTGCAGAAACCTAAATTTTATCTTCTACAAAGCGAATAATTAAATGACAATTGAGATGAAAAATAATTGTTAGTGGCAACCGGTTGATATAATTTTTATTTTGTAAACTACAGTATCATTTAGCGACTATTTTTCCAATTTTATCTCTAAATTATTTTTTATTCTATTGTCCTTTTCAGAGATCGATGCCTAATGGAAGAGCAAAAAATTAGGGGCGGTCTTGTTTAGACAGCCACACGGCCACAAAGGCCATCAACTCTCTTCCTCTTTTGTTTCTCATCAATTTTTGTTATCCATTTTTGAGTGATATTAAAAAACGGATGTAAAAAAACGTCAGGCCGTGAAAGTGCGATCGGTGAACACGCAACATTCTATTGCGGATGACAGATATTTTTAATTTTTAATTTTCTATTCTTAATTAATTTCATAGAAAGTTTAATAGAAGTTGAGTTGTAATAACTGATGAAACGGGAAAGGTTTATGTTGGACCCTTGTTATTGTTTACTTATGAAAAGTTTAATAAAAAATTTTTAAAAAATCATTTTTTTTATCGGTAAAATTAAACCGCTCTTATCTATGGAATTTTGGAAGCAATTAAAAATCAAACTTTGCGTTTTTTGGTTATTGCGTAAAATAAAATGCGAAAGTTCAACATCTTGTCCTAATATCACGACCAATGATTTAAATTGAATATTAATTGTTCTCATCTAATCATCAATCTCATTTACATATTCAAAAGTGTTTTGATGGCCGAGTGGTAGTGATATGGGATAGGAATTGAATCTATGGAAGTTCTACCCTCGGCAGAGTTCAAAAGTTATTCATATTTTTTATTTTTTTCTCATTATTTTCCTGATTAAAAAATTTTAGCTTTAAATTAAGTTCTTAAAATCTATAGCCACTACTGATGTTGTAGTGTTATCTTATTAGGTAAATAAATTCCTTTTTACCATTTTATAATATTCAATTTAAAAGTAATACAATTAATAATCCGCATATATGCACAAAGTACGCAGATAACACCTAATGGATTTTATTTTACGCAATAACCAAAAAACGCAAAGTTTGATTTTTAATTGCTTCCGGAATTTTAGGGTAGAAATGAAATGATTATCAGACCGCAATAATATGTTGAATGATGCGTGTTCACCAATCGCACTTTCACGGCCTGACGGTTTTTACATCCGTTTTTTAATATCACTCAAGTTTTATTAATATTATTTATTATATGGCCTTAGTGGCCGTGTGGCTGCCTAAACAAGACCTTTTCTCCGCCCCTAATTTTTTGCTCTTCCATTAGGCATCGATCTCTGAAAAGGACAATACATTCAGATAATTTTTCCCAGATGTTTTATATACAAATAATTAACTTACCTTAATTGGAATTCGAATAATAAAGCTTCAAAAAAAGCTAAAATAAAAGAGGAACTTTTATTTTAGTTTTTTTCTCGTCCCCCACCTTTGGCAAATAGCCAACAATGTGCATATTATACTATTTTAAAGTTTTTATGAATATCATATACAGCATAAATAATTATTACAAATAATAACACGACACGATGTTGATAAAGCTTCTCCTCAACAATAAAAAGCAAAAAAATATAAACAATATTATGTATAATTACAAGAATAACGGGATATACACGGAAAAAACAACACAATAAATGCAATCAAATCCTTAAAACGGATCAAATCACGTGGCCTATTTGAACGATTCAATCACATTCTGATCTCGATGTCGACCGGCCGATGTTGTCTTCTTCTGCGCTTCACCAACGGCGACAATCTCTTCACCTTGAACCGCTTGCTAATAGGATTGGGACGTGAGCGGTGAAACTTGACGGGTTCGAATTGAACCATAAGCTCGTTGGACTGAAAATGAACCAATTTAATAATCATTAGTATCAGGTTCACTTACGTCAGTTTCGTGTAGCATCGAGGACGGCTCAAAATACGTATTCGGGCAATGTGCTGGGCGAATACAGATGCCTTCGTTGTTTCTCACATAGCCGTTGTTGCACACGCAACGTGGGAAGTAGCATTTTGCGTGGTGGAAGGATTCAACACAGTGTGGCGGACTGGAAGAGGGTATAAATTCGGTCATAGCATAAATAACTTACGAGAACATGTTGTCGCAAGTCTTATCGCAATGCCTTTCAGGTCCACATAGCAGATGATGCTCATTTTTATCGCACATTTCCGCCTTGCGCTCATTCCTAACATGAGTTGACGAGCGAATATGATGAGTCTTCTGAAATACAAACAACACACGAATCGAAACCCAATCTCGCAGAAAACTCACGTGCCGCATATTCCTACGCCGATTGTGATGATGATGATAGAGAGTTGCCGAGCAAATCGACACACAAAGCGCAAGAATCAGCAATCTCATTTTTGCTGAAAATGAATATTGAGTCGAAACTATTTGTAAAAGTGAAAAAGCGAAGTGAACGAAGACGAATCGAATTATTGATAAAAATGATAATTGATCCGATTAACCATGGAATTTCGGGTTGAGACGTCAATGAGTTTATCGTGGAGTTTTTTCCCTCAAGTTAATGAAAACAATTTTATGATAATTGAAGGAATTTCTGTGTGTGTGCTCATTTGTTTCCCAAACTCATCCAATAATCATAAACCCAAGCTGTTTGCTTTTATTTCCTCCTTGTTTATCATTTCAAATGACCTGCACTTTAAAGGTTCATAAAATAGAGTTTACGAGAGCGAAAAAATATGGAGTGAATAATCCTGCCAGGGTGGCATGATAAGAATCAAAGCTGACAAGAACAAATGTTGATGAGTTTGCAAAAAACAATAATGTCACTATAAAAGTTTAAGGCATTAAGTGCGTTAGTGTAGTTAATGATTGATAAAGAAAGGTTATTTTTATTATTATTTTAGGAATACGATAACATGACATGTTCGAGGTTAAGTATCGCTTAAAACTCAAGGTATACTATTGTCTAAATGCTAATGAGTTGACCAACACGTTAAAAAATTACAAAATATTTATAAAACGCACGCCGATTGGAAGACGAATAAAACGAGTTTAAAAAAATCCACCTTTTCAGTGCCCAAATCTAACATTTTGATTTTAAGGAAAATCTGACAAACGGATATAGGCAATATTTATATAAAGTACACGTGAAAGTTATAAGAACAGATTAAACATTAAAAATAATAACTTTTATTTGGCGAGCAGTACTGTAAATTGGATAAAATTTAACTTACAGTGAATTTAAAAGCTTCTAAAATTAGGAAAAAAAAATTTCAGCGCCATAGCCTAGTGGGTATTGCGAGATTCTACGAAGCTATTGGTGCCGGGTTCGATCCCCTCAGAAGACAAAACATTTTTTCAGCAAAATAAATATCAATTATTGTATTAATTGGTTTATTCAGTGTATTTAAAAGCTTCTGAAATTGGGAAAATATAAATTAAGAGGCCATAGCCTAGTGGGTATTGCGAGATTCTACAAAGCTATGGGTGCCGGGTTCGATCCCCTCAGAAGACAAAACATTTTTTCAGCAAAATAAATATCAATTTTTGTAACAATTGGGTCCTTCAGTGAAATTAAAAGCTTCTAAAATTAAAAAAAACATAAATTTCAGCGCCATAGCCTAGTGGGTATTGCGAGATTCTACGAAGCAATGGGTGCCGGGTTCGATCCTCTCAGAAGACAAAACTTTTTTTCAGCAAAATAAATATCAATTATTGTATCATTTGGGTCCTTCAGTGAATATAAAAGCTTCTAAAATTAGGAAAAAAAAATTTCAGCGCCATAGCCTAGTGGGTATGGCGACTCTGCACTTTGCGCTTGACGGTGGCGTGACTGTGTTTTGCACGAAATTGTTATGAAAACACGCGCAAAACTGCCGCCAGAACAGTCAGTCACCGCACAGCGTCCTAACAGTTTGCTGCAACTTTGCGAAAAGCTATCGGAGAGCGTCCTAACAGTTTGTTGGAACTTTGCGAAAAGCCATCGTACAGCGTCCTATCATTTCTGTGGAATTTTGCTCACAGCTTTTGGGTTATTTCACCTCGTTTTAATATTGGTTTATATCCTATACGTTAGACATAACAATATACTATTTATTCAGTTATTTATTTATATAAACAACAATTAATAAGAATCATAGTTAATTAAATAATTAATTTAATTGAGCTTCTTGTATCGATTTAGATAGCTCCATTGTAGTGTTTCGATCTTCCTTGCCACGACGTACTATATAGATTACCACTGCGAAACGGGTAGGAATGCGGAAAGGCCGTTCGCTGTAAAATAAGATTGTAATAAACACATTGAAGGCCCGGTCCCGAGTCCCGGGTTGGGGAAAAGGGAAGCTCCACTCCAGGGTCCCGGGTCCCGGATCTATTAATTTTCAATTTTTGAAGATCCCGACAGCCCGGAATTCGAAAAAACGTTGTCCCTCCCATCACTGATATGTATGAAAATCATTCAAGGGCTTCTAGATATTTTAAACCTATTTTTTAAATATGCTAAGTCAGTTGAAAGTTAAAATTATACTCATTCATTTGTTTAGACGTATCAATGTTTGATAATTTGCATCCAAAGAAACAATTTGAATCACGTCTAATGAAAAGAAAGAGCACCTTATTAATTTCAACTGACATAACATAAATAAAAATAATAATAAAATCTAGCCAACCCTGAATTATTTACCTTTGTATCAAATGTGCCTTGATTCGGATGACGGTTGTCCTAGTCTTGAAACCTGTGCTCCTAAAATTATCCAATATATATTAGTTCGCCTTTACAAAACTTACAATTTGTGACCACTAATCTGGGAATTCTTCCCATTTATATTGAAATTGTATTATGTTGTTAATCTCCATATTGATAGTTGTTGGTAAAATCTAAAATGGATATATCCTTAAATATTTAATTGTAGACTTACTTTTCAGCCTGTCCTTTCAGCCAAACCTATCGATATGGGTTTATATATAGGTAGTATTCGAATATGTTATAAGTCTTCAGGACTTATAAGTTAAGAATGAAATGAAAAGAAAGACAATTCAATAAAAACAATAACAAGTCAAAACAATAACAACTATAACTCATAAACAATGTCATCGATTGTTATTGAGCTCGTGATCAATAACATCAAATCAAAACAACAAGTCCAAACCGAATAACCGAAGTTGATTACAATTAGACGATGCGTCCTCACTCCAAAAAACAACATGAAAATATAACAAGAATGTTGACTGTTCACTCGATTTGTTCTTTGTGTTTACGCTATCTAACAGGATGAGTCTGTTTTCATGGAAAAAGCACGTAGCGTCCTAAACGGAGCACTTTTCGTGCAAAACACAGTCACGCCACCGTCAAGCGCAAAGTGCAGAGGAGATTCTACGAAGCTATTGGTGCCGGGTTCGATCCCCTCAGAAGACAAAACATTTTTTCAGCAAAATAAATATAAATTATTGTATCATTTGGGTCCTTCAGTGAATATAAAAGCTTCTAAAATTGGGAAAACATAAATTTCAGCGCCATAGCCTAGTGGGTATTGCGAGATTCTACAAAGCTATGGGTGCCGGGTTCGATCCCCTCAGAAGACAAAACATTTTTTCAGCAAAATAAATATCAATTTTTGTAACAATTGGGTCCTTCAGTGAAATTAAAAGCTTCTAAAATTGAAAAAAACATAAATTTCAGAGCTATAGCTTAGTTACATTCTACGAAGCTATGGGTGCCGGGTTCGATACTAGAAGAATTTTTTGTGTGCACTAATAAAATGTGCAAAGTTTCAGCCTGATACCATTTGCATAGAAAAATGATCTCCCTAGTTTGTTGAAATGCTGGCGCACGATTTCGTGTAAATTTGGACAAAACCATAGTTCACGAGGAAACATTTTGAGATTTTGGATATTTCAATTAACCTCTAATGTTATTGGTAAATTAATAGTAAGATTAAAGAGGTGCATTGTGATAGTCAGTAGTGGTATTTAAACGTGCCAAAATCAAATTTTAAAATCTAGCTACATTTAGAATCCTTTTTGCAATATTTATTTTGTTGAAAAAAGTTTTGTCTTCTGAGGGGATCGAACCCGGCACCCATAGCTTCGTAGAATGTAACTAGGCTATAGCGCTGAAATTTATGTTTTTCCAATTTTAGAAGCTTTTAATTTCACTGAAGAAACCAATTGATACAATAGACATGCAGTCGATATGCAAAAACATACTGTGCTTTTTCTAGACCACCCAGTTGAATAATACCGGGAATATTTTCAAGCTTGTTCTATAGAATGCAAAAATGATGAGTTTAATAAGTCGAGAATTAGATTTGATGAGTAATAAAGACCGATTGTAAACGAAGAGTACATGTCAAATAACAAAAACAATAACACTATATGAATAATCAGCAAATAATAATAACAATAATAAGTAAAAACTCGTCACAACGGTCGCTTGATTTACCAAAAAGAATTGAGACCTCATGTCTCTTAAAATACCACGAGTTTTTTCTTTAAACCAGGCGATGATTCAGAAGCTCACACAAAATCACTGGCAAATCTTGAACAATAAATAACCACAAAAACATATTAATTATCACTTTTGTTCCATTTATCAAAAGTGAAATAGAGGAGAAATAACCAAAACAAAAAAATTCATCGGTGCAAAGCACATTTGAACTCAAAAATTCAGCAATCTGTTAACGAAATGAATCGAGCACATGACAAAAACAGCAACATTGTGCAAATGATAACAGTTCAATGTGCAAATGAAGAGAAGCTAGACAAGAATTGAGCTGAAATGGGGAAATTTATGGGAAACGGTAATTAATTGCTTGATAACATAATCCGCCCAAGTGCTCGTTTTCTGATTCTTCTTATCAAATTTCGTTTTTTTTATTTTTTCAAGTTTGATCCAAAAAGGTCAGCCAGTATTAGCATGCGTTTGTATGGAAGAAGATTAACCATTGCAAAGAAATATATGAAATCGGAGCGCGTTTTCATGCACATGTTTATATTATTCTTAATTCGTGAATCTGAAAGAAAATGGAGACAGAAAAAACACAAAATTCGTATATTTCTGTGAGCTGGTTAATGCACGATAAAAAAAAATTTCTAGTAGTCCACGTGAATATTCTGACTGAATGAAATACGTTATATATAGGAAACTATATAGGTCATCAAAAATATTGCCGCTTTAATTCATATGGGCGACTTAAATGGACCTAACTAGGGAGGTCATTTTTGGATCCAAAAGGTTTCGGGCTGAAACTTTGCAGGGTGATAGCTGAGAAAATTTTATTAGTGCACACAAAAAATTGTCCTGCACTGGGGGGTTTAAGTGGGGTAAAAAAAGGTGCAAAGTTACCAACCTCAAAATTCCTGTAGAAAACAGTAAAAAACCATCAAATTTTGCTGTCGACAATTTATTCAATTATAACGAAGGCAGGGGCAGCAGCATCGGTGGTCAAGTGGTTAAGCGGTTCGTCATTCAACAAAAAGGTATCAAGTTCAATTCCTCACGTCGGCATTAAATTTATTTAATTTGTTCATTTCGATTCACAAATTTATTGAAACAATTTACAAGTTTTTTTTCGGTCTTTTGGACTTATGATGATAACATCCAAAAAAAAAGTTAAAATTTTTTAAAATTTCATTTTAAGAGACTGAATAGTGTATTTACCAAAAAATTTCATTTTTTTGGCCCTCTGGAATTTCCGCTGTTTGATGACTGGAATGGCCTGGAGGCGGGTTTGCGTGTCTTTTCATAACTATTTTGAACAATATCAGTGCTGATCAGTTCGGTAATCAACATAATTGAACAGATAGTTTACAGAAACTTCACGAAAAAACCACACATCGTCCGAGCAGGTGCACCTTTCCTGCGCGACACAGTCACATGTATCGTCACGAAGGATGTGCAGAGTCACATGGACAATTTAAATCGCTTACTATAGTGCTGACAATGCTATTCAGACTCTTAAAATGAAATTTAAAAATTAAAAAAAAATTTGGGTTGTCAACGTCCAAGTCAATGTCAGGTCCAAGGGTTAGGGTTGATGTTTGGACGGTTTGTGAGTTTTCGAAAAGTTGCTGAAAATTGTTAGGAATCTGTTCGATAGCTGTGCCGATATGTCACCGTATCGATAACTGCACTGATTTTGTACGAAATTGTTATGAAAACACATGCGAACCCCCCTCCAGGCCATTCCAGTCATCAAACAGCGGAAAGTCCAGAGGGCCAAAAAAATGAAATTTTTTGGAAAATACACTATTCAGTCCTTAAAATGAAATAAAAAAAAATTTTAACTTCTTTTTGGATGTTATCATCATAAGTCCAAAAGACCGAAAAAAAACTTGTAAATTGTTTCAATAAATTTGTGAATCGAAATGAACAAATGAAATAAATTTAATGTCGACGTGAGGAATTGAACTTGATACCTTTTTGTTGAATGACGAACCGCTTAACCACTTGACCACCGATGCTGCTGCCCCTGCCTTCGTTATAATTGAATAAATTGTCGACAGCAAAATTTGATGGTTTTTTACTGTTTTCTACAGGAATTTTGAGGTTGGTAACTTTGAACCTTTTTTTAACCCACTTAAACCCCCCAGTGCAGGACAATTTTTTGTGTGCACTAATAAAATTTTCTCAGCTATCACCCTGCAAAGTTTCAGCCCGAAACCTTTTGGATCCAAAAATGACCTCCCTAGTAAGCTGAAAGTTTTGCAGTCAGTTGGCGAGGGGAAGTAACTGTGCTATTCAAAAAATGAACTGTAAAATTGTCTTTTATAAGAGAAAAGACGCAGAGTGTTAGACGGCAAGACAAATGGCAAAAATAGCAAACTATTCGATTATAACGCAGAGTGTTAGAGAATAGAACGGAGTGGGATTTGTCAGGCTAATAATAAACAGACAAAATAAAAATCATCGAATTTCGCTGTTTAACGCCTTACGTCGTTTCTCTGACGAATTACGGTTTTTGCACTTTTTCCATAGCATAGTGGTAATCAATCATCTACCGCAATCCAAACCTCGTCGGTTCGAGACCGGATTAGTCTAGATAATTTTAATAAGTAATTAGAATCTCAAACTGTGTATTATTATTTTAAATTTATCGATTTTTCGGCATAGCATAGTAGTAATAAATTATCTACCGTAATCCAAGAGTTGTCGGTTCGAGACCAGACTAGTCTAGATGATTTTTGTAAGTAGTCAGGAATTCAAACTGCCTGTTATTATTTTCAATTTCTCGAGATTCTTGTCTAGCATAGTGGTAATCGATCATCTACCGTAATCCAAGAGTTGTCGGTTCGAGACCAGACTAGTCTAGATGATTTTTGTAAGTAGTCAGGAATTCAAACTGCCTGTTATTATTTTCAATTTCTCGAGATTGTTGGCTAGCATAGTGGTAATCACTCATCTACTGTAATCCAAACCTCGTCGGTTGGAGACCGGACTAGTCTAGACGATTTTTATAAGTAGTTAGAATCTCAAACTGTTTATTATTCTTTTAAATTTATCGATTTTTGCTAGTATAGTGGTAATCAATCATCTACCGTAATCCAAACCTCGTCGGTTCGAGACCGGACTAGTCTAGACGATTTTTGTAAGTAGTTAGAACCTCATACTGTGTATTATTATTTTAAATTTATCGATTTCTTGCTAGCATAGTGGTAAACACTTATTTACCGTAATCCAAGAGTTGCTAGTTCGAGACCGGACTAGTCTAGATAATTTTAATAAGTAATTAGAATCTTAAACTGTGTATTATTATTTTAAATTGATAGATTTCTTGCTAGCAAAGTGGTAATCAATCATCTACCGTAATCTAAGAGTTGCCAGTTCGAGACCAGACTAGTCTAGATGATTTTCGTAAGTAGTCAGGAATTCAAACTGCCTGTTATTATTTTCAATTTCTCGAGATTCTTGTCTAGCATAGTGGTAATCGATCATCTACCGTAATCCAAGAGTTGTCGGTTCGAGACCAGACTAGTCTAGATGATTTTTATAAGTAGTTAGAATATCAAACTGTTTATTATTATTTTTAATTTATCGATTTTTTGCTAGCATAGTGGTAATCACTAATCTACCGTAATCCAAGAGTTGTCGGTTTGAGACCAGACTTAACGAGTGCGTTTTTTCACCTTTTTTAATCAATTTACCACTATAAAATGTGAAAATACAAAGAAAAATCTACATTTGGCATCATGCCAACTTTCTAGAAAAAACAACACTATTTAATTCACAAAGTTTTTTAAAGATAAATCAACAATATTCGGCTGATATATGAAACTTTCAATATATTTTAAGACAATTCAGCCAAAATGATATAAGAAGTAGCCGAGAATATTTACGTAAAAATGTTGGGTAACACAGCTTATTTGGCGTGGAGCTAAATAATAACGCGAAATAAGAATTTTGACCTCGTCTCTAGAAGAACCTTTTAATAAAATTATGTAAAAAAAAATACGCCGACCTAAAACAACAACAAAAAAGTGATTAAAATCGCTCATAAATATGTTTAATATAAACATATAACATTCATTCCTCCTTATCATTAAAATGAATCTAGACATAATTGAAAATAAATATTTAATTGATTGACATGGAGTAATTTTTTGTTACCTATAAAGTTGGGTAGCAAATATATTGGCAAGTCGTGCCAAATTTGTAGTAATAGTAAAAACGTGCATACACCGCAATTTTTCACGTAAAAACTTTGTTATGGCATCATCAAATTATTGGCGATAGTGGGCTTCATTCACGTGAATATTTTTGTGCTCCAATAGTAATTAGGATTATGGTTCTTAAGTTATTTATTATTAGTAAGAATTAAACTTTAATAAAACAGTCATAATTCCTCTAAAAAGTTATATAGGTTTTCTGAAATTACAGCATAAAAATTGACGAAAAATCGAATGTACAAACTTGTAGGTATGGCTCATTCACGTGAATATTTTAGAACTCGAATAGTAATTAGGATTATGGTTCTTAAGTTATTTATTATTAGTAAGAATTAAAATTTAATAAAACAGTCATAATTGGTCCAAAAAGTTATATAGGTTTTCTGAAATTACCGCATAAAAATTGGCGAAAATTCGAATGTACAAAATCTGTGGAGTATACCTCAGTCACGTGAATATTTCTGTGCTCCAATAATATTTGAGGTAACATTTTTTATTGAAATTTTTATTAAGAAGAATTGATCTTTATTAAGCTCTTGAAAAAATTAAAACCGCTCGACCGATGCTCTGAAATTTGAGCATAAATATTGAGGAAAATTCGACTTTACAAGCTTGTGAGTATGGTTCATTCATATGACTATTTCTGTCCTCCAATGAAATTTAGGCTTAATTTTATTACTCTTTTTCTTTTTAATAAAGAATATTGTTTAATAAAACAGCTAGAAATCTTTGAAAAAGTGAATTGAATACTCTGAAATTTTAACGTAAAAAATTGATGAAATATTGTATTCACAAATTTATTGATGTGGCTCATTCAATGGAATATTGTTGTGCTCAAATGTTATTTAGCCTTTACTTTTTTGTAGTATTTCTAATAAATAAGGCTTAGGCTTTTATAAAATAGTCGAAATTTTATACAAATCCCAGAAGAAATTCTGAAATATCACCTTAAATATCGATGAAAATATGACTTTACCATCTTATGAGTATGGTTTATTCTAATGAATATTTTTGTACTCAAACGGTTTTTTTCTTAAGCTTATGATTTTATCTATAACAAATAAGGATTATACATTGAAAAAAAAATTCTTAAAATTTTAAAAATGATAAAAAATTATTATTAAATTTGTCTTTAAAATTGTTGAAATATTGTATGTGCAAATCCATCGGTGCTGTTCATTCAATGGAATATTTTTGTTCTCAAATGTTATTTAGTCACTAAGTTATTAATTTATTTGGAAATATTAAGGCTTATCGTTTAAGGAAACAGTCGAAATTTTATAAAAATCCTAGCGGAAATTCTGAAATATCATCTTAAAAATTGATTAAAATTTGATTTTACAACCTCACAGATATGGTTCATTTCCATAAATATTTTCTGAACCAAATGTTATTTTATTTTTATTTTATTAACGTATTTATTATTAAAAAGAATTAGGCGTTGATAAAACAGTCAGAAATAACAAAAAAAGTATATCGTTTATCAGAAATTTTATCTTTAAAATAGATGAAAATCTGACTTTACCAATTTGTGAGTATGGTTTATGCTGGTGAATATTTTTGAACTAAAACGGTTATTTTTCTTAAGTTTATGATTTTATCTATAACAAATAAGAATTATACTTTGAAAAAAAGAGTCTGAAAATTTTAAAAATGATAAAAATTATTATTAAATTTGTCTTTAAAATTGTTGAAATATTGTATGTACAAATTTATTGGTGCGGTTCATTCAATGGAATAATTTTGTACTCAAATAGTATTTATATTCTACTTTGCTGATTTATTTGTAATATATAAGGCTTAGGCTTTTATAAAACAGTCGAAATTTTATAAAAATCCCAGCAGAAATTCTGAAATATCACCTTAAATATCGATGAAAATCTGACTTTACCAACTTGTGAGTATGGTTTATTCTAATGAATATTTTTGTACTCAAACGATTATTTTTCTTAAGTTTATGATATTATCTAGAACAAATAAGGATTATACTTTGGAAAAAACATTCTTAACATTTTAAAAATGATAAAAAATTATTATTAAATTTGTCTTTAAAATTGTTGAAATATTGTATGTGCAAATCCATCGGTGCTGTTCATTCAATGGAATATTTTTGTTCTCAAATGTTATTTAGTCACTACTTTGTTATTTTCTTTGTAATAAATACGGATTAGCCTTTAATAAAACAGTCGAAATTTTATAAAAATCCAGGCAGAAATTCTGAAAATTTATCTTAAAAATTGATTAAATGCACGCCAAATAAAAATTACAATTTTGCTATATTTAAACTTATTTTGTTAGTTTTCCCAGGCAATTTAACAATTAATTTTCACGTAAATTTTACAAGAATCCCTCAACGTATCTCTGTCGTTTCAAATTTATACGAAAGCACAGCTTTAACTTAAAAAAACCATAATGTTATCTTTAATTGTTCGGAAATAATGATTTTCTTATTTTTACGCTTTTAATACAACTTTCACGTGTCTTTAAACAAACATTGTACATGCCAGTTTATAATCATTTTCTTATACTCTCTAAAAATATTTAAATCATCATATACATTTAAGCACGATTTCTGAGCAATAGAATTTGAATATCAGCTTTTAAAGAGAAAAAACTTCTCCAATCAACTACCATAAACGTAAAATTCCGAGAAAAACAGAAGAAAACAACACAAATGAATGATCAACAATTATCAGTCGACACGCTGCTGATAAAATAAGGTTAACATTCTTCTCATATTTTAATCAAAACTATTATATATAACACAAGAGCCATAAAATATTATTTCAAGACAATAAAATAGTAATTTTATTACCAGCGGTGACTCAATAAAAAAGTCATCCTTGTTTATGCCCAATTAAGATACAATTTAATGATCGTTAATTGAACACGAGCAAGCACACGAGTTCCTTCCATCGAATCTTTTTCATTTGCGAATGCACGTCAAATCTCGAGTTCACTGTGTTTCAGGTTTGTTATCAACTAATTAAGAGGGCAGAAACAAAAAAACGTTTTGTTTTGCGGCTTCTTTTAAAAGCTCATAATTTTCTTAATTTCTCAGTTAATTAGAAGTGGTCAATATCAAATATCGAATGAAATAAAATAGAAAGAACGATCAACATGACAGACCGGATACAATTCCAGCAATTAATTTAGAAATCCCAGTCTAAACGTGTCAAAATCTTAACTATAAAACTTTGAGAACTCTGAGAAAACGAAAATTCAGAGTTACTAGATTTCCCTAGATTACCGGGTTTAACCGCTACGCGACCGCAACACACGAGGAAACTAAATGCCAGGATTTAACCTCAAAGCTAGATAATATTGAAAGACTGAATTTAACAGCGACGCGACCGCAAAGAATTGGGAAACTATATGCCTTGTTGGAGCCTCGACGCGACCGGAACGCTTCGAAAAACTGAAAGACAGAATATAACCGGAACGCAAAAGAATATTGAAATACATAACTTAATCGCGACGCGACCGCAGCGCATTGAAAATACTGAAGAAAGGATTAAACCGCGACGCAACCGCAACGCAGGGAGAGATTGGAATCAAGGAATTAACCGAAACTCATGGGAAAACTAGAAGGATGGATTTAACGGCAACGCGTGGAAAATATAGAAGGATGGTTTTAACCGCGACGCGTGGAAAATATAGAAGGATGGTTTTAACCGCGACGCATGGAAAGTATAGAAGGATGGATTTAACCGCGACGCGACCGCAACGCATGGAAAGTATAGAAGGAAGGATTTAACCGCGACGCGACCGCAACGCATGGAAAGTATAGAAGGAAGGATTTAACCGCGACGCGACCGCAACACATGGAAAGTATAGAAGGAAGGATTTAACCGCGACGCGACCGCAACGCATGGAAAGTATAGAAGGAAGGATTTAACCGCGACGCGACCGCAACGCATGGAAAGTATAGAAGGAAGGATTTAACCGCGACGCGACCGCAACGCATGGAAAGTATAGAAGGAAGGATTTAACCGCGACGCGACCGCAACGCATGGAAAGTATAGAAGGAAGGATTTAACCGCGACGCGACCGCAACGCATGGAAAGTATAGAAGGAAGGATTTAACCGCGACGCGACCGCAACGCATGGAAAGTATAGAAGGATGGATTTAACCGCGACGCATGGAAAGTATAGAAGGAAGGATTTAACCGCGACGCGACCGCAACGCATGGAAAGTATAGAAGGATGGATTTAACCGCGACGCAACCGAAACGCAGGGAGAGATTGGAATCAAGGAATTAACCGCAACTCATGGGAAAACTAGAAGGATGGATTTAACCGCAACGCGTGGAAAATATAGAAGGATGGTTTTAACCGCGACGCATGGAAAGTATAGAAGGATGGATTTAACCGCGACGCATGGAAAATAATGAAGGAAGGATTTGACCGCGACGCGACTGCAACGCATGAAACAACTAGAAGCAAGGAACTAAACGCAACACACGAGGAAACTAGAAGTCACGATTTAACAGCGGCGCAACCGCAACGCATGGAAACTATAGAAGGAAGAATTTAACAGCGACGCAAGGGAATATTGGAATACATAACTTAACCGCGACGCGACCGCAGCACCCGATGAAACTAGAAGAAAGAATTTAACAGCGACGCGACCGCAACGCACTGGGACACTATATGTTAGGATTCAACCGCAGAGAATATAGAAAGTTTACACTTTAACAGCGATGCTGGAGAAAACTAGCTCAAAATTAACTGCCAGAAATTAACCGCGCAACGCGACCGCAACGAATTAAACTCGAATAGCAAAACAAAATAAGTCGTTAGAAATGTGCTCGCAACGATGGCCAGTAACTGAGCCGCGACAGATGAAAGAAACTATGACACTAAACAACTTTCTCTACTCAAATGAGCACAAACCTAATCTAAAGCAAACTCTGAATATTAAAATGAATAAAAACAATGAGGCGATACATAAATGCACTTTGATGGTGATGCTCCTCCGCCTCCTGATCCATTCATTCGCGCCATTGTCAATTTTATTTGCACACTTTCAATCGGCTTCCATTCATTCATTCTTACAGAAAATGAAAAAGAGCAAGTCGATGCTCCTTTTTTCCGCTTTTGTTTATATGTACTTTGGTATTTATTTGCGGATCAGCAGGATCAGTGAACACATTTCTATTCTAGTCCATTTGAAGGATTTTGTCGTAGGCGGAACAGATTTTTGGGTTCATTTTTGTAATAACTTCATGGTAATAATAGCAAGAATTCAAAAAAAGGATTATATGGCCAAATAGATGTTGATTAAAGTTCCCTCAGGAACCATTGTAATCCACAAGAACTAAATTCGAAAGTAACAAAACCAAACAAAACAAAACAAAACCAAAATCGACATTGATCCAAATGATCCAGAATGATCCGACATGTGTTTTTAAGCACTCACAGTTAACATAAAAAACACACACACAGACCATCACAAGATTTATGTGGTACTCGGTGTTGTTCCGTCCGTATACGAAACGGAAATGTTTGTCAGATGTTGTTATTGTTGTTGTTTGTTTGTTTATTTATTTGCGTTCGGATACGATGAGTAACATTCATAAATAACATTGAAATGGCAGCAACCAACGGGAATCGATTCACTCGATTTATGAGCTTTGTTTTTGTCTTTATCTCGAAATTAAGATTTATAAACGTTTTCATTGAAGGGGCGTGGCTTATTGGAAGACGGAGTGAATAAAGTACAGTATAATTAACAATTAGAATTGCCTTCTATCAAAATTATTCGCATATTTCATGAGTGAAATAATAATTCGGATGCACGCCAAAAGAGTTGTGTCATTTAAAGCTAAAATTTCTTAAAAATTTAATGCGCCAATGATATTTGAAGCCAATTTTATAAATTAGCTTTTGGCATTCACTTAATTTAAAAAACAGCGTTTAAATATACGAAAATAATCATTTTCATTTGACGTGCGAATGTAAAAAATGTCAATCCGTGCGAGCGCATCCAACATTTTATTGCGGACTTTGCTTTCAGGATAATTCAATAAAATAAGGCGAATAGCATCATATGCGGCTTCCAGTTTACTAAAACGTTCTGTTGAACTTTTCAGAATTTAATTAAGTTGCATTAAGAAAAGAAAATTTAAAAATATATATTCCATCAACAATAGTGTGCTTGTACACCGACCGCCCTCTCACGGCCTGACATCCGAATTTTAATATAACTCATACATAGGACTATTTTACCGGTAGCAAACATTTTATACCAGACGCAGAAAAGGTGAAATAGGTAATTGTGATGATTATTCTTAAAATTGACCGCCATAGATATCTGAAATCCACCGTATAATAAACGGTTTTGATATGCGTCCATGTTTCTGTACTCCCACCTTGTAACTACGACTTTCATTCTTGTTTTAATATAAAGTCTGCCCCAATATTGATGTCGGTGCTCTTCAATTCAATGAGAAAGTTAAGAATAATCAAAAATTTTCAATAATGACGGTTTTCGTTCATTTTTATGTACTCCCACCTTGTAATTATTAATTAAACATCGTAAATACCCCAATTATTTGACTAGTTTGGAAGAAAAAAAAACAAATTCCTTCAGGTTTAGGGAAAAACTAAAAAAGTAAGATTAAGCATTGAGAAATATGTGAGCAAAATTGCAAAAGATCTAGTTGGAAACAAAATTTAGAAGACATTTTATACCAGACGGGAAAAAATGTGATAGGTAATTGTGACTGATATTGAAAGAATTGAAAGACATAGATATCTGAAATCCGCAGAATGATAAACGGTTTAAAAAAAAAACTGAATAAACATATGTCCATTTTTCTGTACTCCCACCTTGTAACTACGACTTCCATTGTTGTTTTAATATAAAGTCCGCCGAAAAGTCGATGCCGCTGCTCTTAAATTTCATGAGAAAGTTAAGATTAATCAAAAATTTTAAATAATGACTATTTTCGTCCATTGACGTCTATTTTTCTTTACTCCCACTTTGTAACTACGACTTCCATTCTTGTTTTAATATAAATTCACGTCCCCAATATCGATGCCGGTGCTTTTTAATTTATTCAGAATTTTAAGATTAATCAAATATTTTAAATTATGTCGATTTTCGTCCATTGACGTCCATTTTTCTGTACTCCCACTTTGTAACCATGAATGGACCTAATTATTTAAGAACCCTAATTATTTGACTTGTTGGGAAGAAAAAACAGATTAGATATCAGAAATGCAGCGCATAATAGACCGTTTTAACGTCCGTCCATTTTCTGTACTCCCACCTTGTAACTACGACATGTTCCATTCATGTTTTAATATAAACTTTGCCCCAATATCGATGCTGCAGGTAAAATTTGCAACATTTATGTAGAATAATTTCAGAACAAGATGAGGACATTGCAGTGTGTAACTGAAAAACACGCGAAAGTGGACGTCAATGAGTTACAGCAACGCAATAAATGAAATTATACAAATAGGATCCTATAACATCGCTAATAATATACAAAAATGTTTGGTTTAGCGAATAGTTGAAGAAAACTCTGAAAAACTGACGTGAAAATTGTTTCGGCATTCACACGTGGAAAATAATAAGACGCGTTTAAATACTAAAAAAAAAACAGTGAGAACATCAAATTATTCTGAATAATGTCGTGGCCTTGTAAATTTTAGTCCATGTTATTTATTCGATTTTACTGAAGGCAAATAGCCAACACTAAATGTGTTTCCTCTATTTCAATGTTATTGTCCTGAAGGCAAATGATTTTCATTTTCTTATATTCAAATGAATCTTATAGCACGCCAAATCGAAATGTATATTTTTCAATGTTTAAACGTGAATTAAAATTTTACACATATTATTTTCATATAATTTGACGCGCCATTGTTACTAGCCCTTCTTAATATATCTTAAAATATGTGCTTGTTAACTAAATTTGCATAATGAGCATCTTTTCTGAGCCCCCAACTAAACCATTCAATTTCGTGTGCTTATAGTTTTATAGGTTTTATTTACAGTCAACCTTTTTCATAATTTTGATAAATAGGTCTTAAATTGAACAAACAACCGATTCCCTTAATGAAAAAAACCATTTTTAGCATATTTTCTGAAGTCTCAATTTGCTCGCTACATGATTACTGCGTCATTGGGCTTTTTTTTGATTTAATGATATTTATCCGCTCAGATGTTTTAACTTGCAAAAATATATTAGAAAGAATTGTAAATATATAAAAGCGTGGTGAGAAAATGCGCTCTATTGAAATTTTATCCGGTGAATATATCCGAAGGCCAAAGACAAAGGACAGAAACGTTGGTACAATAACGAATGTTTAGATGGCGTCAGCGTTTCGGTTCGCGTTGCGGTCGTAAAATGTCGGCTATACGAAAATGAGAGAGGGGACTCGAATAGTGAATAATATAAATATTAGGCCATTATTGTTGGAAACTATTTATATTGAGATAATTATAAATACAATACAAATAAATATGACACCTAAGCCTTATTTGCTGTTGTAACTGTTTTTTCAGCTTTATACTACAATATCCTTGTTATTTAATTATTCTAAATAAATATTTCAGCCTTTCCCTGCATATCATTCGAAACAGTCTAAGATAACCTCATCCCCATCTCCATAAAATATCGGAATATTTCAAAATAACCCTTTTAAAAATACGGCCTAGCTTTTTGTCCTTCCTTTAGTGTATGTTGAGACACAGACAACTAGACAAGGTGTTCCCGAAATTATACGACCGCAACGCGAACCGTAACGCTGACGCCATCTAAATATTCGTTTGTGTCCCAACGTTGCTGTCCTTTGTATTTGGCCTATATCCGAACATCACCAAACTCATAATTACAAAACCAAACAAAAATTGTAACATTTTTCGTACACATGACCTTAACTAAACAACACATATTTCTAGAATTTCTCCTAATTAATCATCCCAACACAACATTAAAGTTGAGTTTTAGCAACTGTGTAATGATACGATGACACACGTGCGACATATTTGATTTGATTTACTTCTTCTCGCCCTTCTTTATTCGCATTTTGGTTGTGTAAGATAAATGATGAAGGAGGGCTGACGAATACATTGAACACTAGCTGGAGGATGACAACAATGTCGCGTGGGGAGAAATTCAATTCGAATTGCCTTTTCACCTCATTCAGCTTCATCTCGTTCAAAACATGCTTCATATCTGTCAATCTAGTGGTTTTTTATTGTTAAATATTATTTATTGTTACGTGCATTTTTAATTGGGAACACAATTCCGGACATTCATTTTATTGTTTATTCTTTTATTGACAAAGAAAATATCAACAAATTATTTAAAAACAATTTTGGTTGTGTATTCACAGTATCCGTTTAAAGGCGCATTTCGTTTCACGCGACAACTGTAGATTTCTTGTTTTATTTTTTTGTGAGACTTTGGTCTCGTGCTCCACAATTGCTTCCTTTATGCTCCATAAAGCCATTTTTCTCATTAATATAAACCTTTTCAATATATTGTTTTAAATCAGAATGAAAAATATATTTGAATATCAAGATTGAAATTTTAAATTTTTATTGTCAAAGTGTAAGAAATTGATAGTTCATTTTCAATATTTTTGAATTGATTTCAAATGGTCTCAATGAGAACGTGAAGTAATTTTCCAATTTATTTAAATAATTTCGCTTAATATCATCATTTTTTGTTATATTTCGTCAAAGTTTATAGTTCACGTTCTATTGATTATTTTTATTTTTTATATAATGAAAATTAGAATTATCAATTTCTCACAACTTGATAATATGATAATAAAGTTATGAGAAATTTTTTGTAAATAATTTATCATTGTGGAATAGAGTTTGTAAATATTTCGTTGATTATAATGTGCATAATATTAATTATATTATTGAAACTATCCCTAACAATATAATTGTACTAACCATTATTTATTTATGCTTAAATTATTTCTATGCATTTGAGCTATGTTCATCTTAACATTTATTTCCCTCGTTATATCCACTAGCTGACAAAAGTTTTGTCACAAATGTTTTTTCGGGTTTAACTTTTTTGTGACTTGACCAAATTGGCTGATTTTTTGATATGATAGATTCATATGGTTGTAGATAATTTTACAAATTCCCGCTTGTGATTACGATGATCCGTTTTACAGTGACAAGCGTTTATCGTAAAACGCGGAGCTCAAAGATATTAAGAACTTTCCTTGCACTGCATTTTTTAATAATTTTTAATGTTCAATTATATTTTTTTCATAATTTATTGAAAATAGCAGTAATTGGCAACATTTTAGAGATGACTCCACGTAAAGAAACTCCAATTGCCACCCGGCAAGCTGTTATCAATATGAGGGAAAACGGAATGCGTGGTACCGAAATTGCCATGGTAATTTAAACCAAATTTTGCTACTATAACATTTTAAACACTGATTCACATAAAATATCAAAAAATCAGTCAATTTGGTCAAGACACAAAACAGTTAAACCCGAAAAAACATTTGTGACAAAACTTTTGTCAGCTAGTGTATGTTTTACTGTTATTATGTGATAAATAAACAATTATTAAATTGTTAATCCCATTTTTAATTTAATAAAAAATATTTAACAATAATTAATCGGACGTGGGTGAAAACACTGGTGAATCCGAACGCGTCGGTTGAGAACAAAACGCGCTTCGGCGACGGACGAAAAATTTTTAATAAGAATTATTCGAATCTTGGCAGCCCAGGCTTTCTCGCGACAATTGAAATAAAATATAGAGCTAAATTAAAGTCTAATGATATAAAAACGAAACTATTTTCATGCTCACTAGAGCCAAGATCATCAAAATAAATCAAACTGAAATAATAGGATTTTTAAATTAATTTTGGTATTTTTAAAAAACATTTTCGGTAGGCTTAAATGTTTCAACTATGTTGTATACAGTAAAAATATTTATTCTCTCTTAGCCTTCTTCTGAATACTTAAAATCGATGTTTTTAAGATTTCTCTCGTGGCCGAAGCGCGTTTTGTTCTCAACCGACGCGTTGGGATTCACCAGTGAAATGAATAATCAATTTCGCAATTAAAAATCAAACTTTGCGTAAAATAAAATGCGTAAGTTCAAAATCTTGTCGTTATATCACTACTTGAATACTAATTGATCTCATCTAATTGTCATATTTAAATGTGGGTCCGTGGCCGAGTGGTAGTGTTGCGGTTTCTGAATAGAATATTTGACAGTTCTAGGCTCGGCTGAGTTCATAAGGTTTTCAAAATTTTGTTTTTTTTTTAAATTATTTTCCTGATTAAAAAATTTTATTATCAAAATATAAGAAATTGAAAAGTAAATTTCAACATTTTAAAATTATTCTCAAATAGTCTCAATGAGAACATGAAACAAATATTAAATTTATGTTAATAATTTCTCTGTTTTTCATTATATTTCTTCGAAATCTCTAGATCAAATCCGATTTATGTTTTTTTATGAAAATAAAATAAATGAAAATAAACTTTTATTTTTTATGAAAATAAAATTGGAATTGTCAATTTCTCATAACTTGATAATAGCTTTAAATTAAGCTCTTAAAATCTATAACCATTACTTATGTTGTAGAGTTATCATAATTGATTCATAAATTTATTTTTTACCATTTTATCATATTGCATTTAACAGTAATAAAATTAATAATGCAAAGTACGCAGATAAAATCTAATGGATGTTATTTTGCTTCCAAAAATTAAACATCAAGAACGTTTGAAAAATACCCTTAGATACTTATTTTTTCTATTTTTTAAATTCTAAAAAAAAATTGAAAAAAAATTGACAGTATCAATTTAAAGGCTCATTATTCATTGTTCGATACTGTAGATTGTTTGTCATAATATATTTTTTTAGCGGAATTGACAAATAATTGTTCATTTTTAAAAATTACCTTCCTTCTTAATCTAACAAGGGAAAATCAGAAAAAAGCCAATCGAGCCTTAATTCCATTTCCCCCAATGTCGAAGAATACGAAAAAATAAAAAAAATTGAAGAAAGTAGAAGTTTAATTAAGACAATCCCCTATCGAATTCACCTTAATTTGACAATGCACTTATTCCAACTCATTCCGAGCTCAAACAATGCTACTATTCCCTAGATATTTCATTCACTTCTTTTTCCCTAAAAAAATGACGAATTTCAGCCGAATGAAATAACAAAATTGGAATCAATTTGATAAGAAATGAATCCAATTATAGATGAATCAAAAATAACTAGTTTACAATAATAACACAATTGTATTCTAAAAATTTTTTGTCGAATTGAACATATTTTCCTCACAATTTAAGTGCAATTTTAGGTTAAATGTCTACAAGTTGGATACATTAATTTAAGATTTTGTTCAAATGGTCCCCATAAGATAGCAACAATCGAATAAATATTATTTTTATTTTTATCATCATAATTAAATTTCTACCATGTTATTATTTTATTTTTTTCAGATAACGTGACACTTTTAAACAAACAAACAAATAAATACCATGTGATTTGATGCTCAATTATAATTATGATGCATTGATTCATTATTGATCCAATTTTATTGACTTTTAGTTAGAAGCATTTCCTATTAGTACTGATAATTATATTTATTTAAAAAAAAAATCCAAATTTTATGATCCTGAAACCTGAAGGATCACTTCCTGATCCGATAGGATCATTCAGGATCCTTAAAGAATATAATGCTCACGTTTAAAAAATATTTTTATTGTTCTAATTGAAAAGTTCCATAGTTTGGGTATTGTTCCGGATTTTAACGACGGATTTCTGATCCAATAGGATCATTATAATGATCCTATTGATCCTTATAAGGATCCTTGTAGAATATAATTATAATATTAAAAAGTTTTTTCCTAATTGTAAAGTTCCATGATCTGGAAATTATTATGGATTGTAACGACGGATCATTTCCTGATCCAATAGGATCATTAAGGATCCTTATAGAATATAATTATTATATTAAAAAAGTTTTTTCTAATTGTAAAGTTCCAAAATTTGGCCATTATTTCTGGATTTTAATGACGGATCATTTCCTGATCCATAGTAATCCTCAAGAAATTTCCGATAAAATATGATCCTTGAAGGCTTTGACGATTAAAATGTAAAAACTAATTATAAAATGCATTCTCTCTTGTGCATATTTCGGATTTTGCTGAAGAATAACTCCCATGATCCTTCAGGATCCTTGGAGGATATTTTGATTTGAATTGGAAAAACAATTATATATATATATATTGAATTATACATTCAAATTTTACGTATTCATTATTTTTCCGTCACTCAATCACTCACTATTCCTGAAGGATCATTCCCTGATCCACACGGATTTCGAAAAAATCCATGAAGAATGAGATTGGTGAAAGGAAAAAAATAAACACAATACAATTATATATATATATATACATAACCTTCATTTGCGGTTTCATTGAAGAATCCTTCCCTGATCCGATATTATTCTTAAGGATCCTTGAAGAATATATTGTAATAAATTTGATTTAATGGTAATAAAACTAATTAACATATATACTCTGAGTTTATTTTCGAATATTTTGGATTTTTCGGTAGGAATATTGCCTGATCCGACAGGATCCTTCAGAAATTCTGATGCAACAGCTGCTGGAAATGGCTTTTAATTTGGAAAAAGGTCATTTAACTTTATATATCTTTCATGTGTCCTTAATTTTGACGTTTTTGAAAGATTGACCATTTACTGATCCAACATGATCCTTAAGGAATTATAGTGAAATAAGAAAAATAGTGCTATCAAATAAAAAACGCATAAAATTGATAATCTTTCCTATCCTTGAAATCATTAGCGATTTCTTTAAAGGATCTTTACCTGATCCGTCAGGATTTTTAAGGTTAGTAATATTTAATTGGAAAAAATAAATATTAACCTGTGTAATATTGGATATCTTATATTATATATCTTTTACGTGACGTTATGCTCAATGTTCCTGAAGGATCATTTCCTGATCCGACATGATCCTTAAGGAATAATGTTGATTATAACGATTAAAATGGGAAAAAATTGTAAAATTTATAAAAATGAATTTGCTTCTAATTCATTTCATTAATGACGGTTTCTCTGAACGACCATTACCTGATCCGACAGGATCCTTAAGGAATTAAAGTGCAAATAAAGATAAGAAACACATTAAATTGATAATCTCTTTCATCCTCGAAATCAATTGCGACTTCCTTGAAGGATCTTCCCCTGATCCGAATTCTATGAAGGATCTTTAAATGATCCGTCAGGATTTTTAATGTTAAGAATATTTAATTGGAAAAAAATGTAAAATTTATAAAATTGAATATTCTTCGCATTCATTTCATTAATGTCGGTATCCCTGAAGGATCAATTCCTGATCCGACATGATCCTTGGGAATTATAGTGAATATGAAGAAAAAATAGTGCTATCAAATAAAAAAAACATAAAATTGATAATCTTTCTCATCCTCGAAATCATGTGAGACTTCCTTGAAGGATCATTACCTGATCCGTCAGGATTTTTAAGATTAGGAATATTTAATTGGAAAAAAAGTAAAATTTATGAAATTTAATATTCTTCTCATTCTTTTCATTAATGTCGGTATCCCAAAAGGATCATTTCCTGATCCTGATCCGATCCTGACATTAATGTTGGTTAAAGTAGGATTTTGTCGAGAAAAAAGCGAATTGAAATGCGAAACGAACATGATTTAATCAACTTAATTCGTATGGAAGAGGAAAGCAAAGTGCACTTGTTCTTCCAATTAAATACAATTGACTAGGATGAGCTCTAATTAATGAATATTTCTTAAATAAACGAATTAATTATTATTATTATTATTGTCGTTGTTATTTTCTCTGTTTTATCATCATCTGTCTATCTATCTTGATATTGTTGTTGTTGTTGTTTATTTAATACTCATTTGTACCAAAAACCAGCTTGGTTTTGTTGTTTTATATTGTTGTTATTGTTATTGTCACATCTTATATCTATACTAATATTCAATCATCATCTTGGTCGTCATCATCGTCTGATTTTTGAAAAAGAACAATTAATTTCACTTCAAAAAATGTAACAACAAAAAACATTCATACAAAAAGAGGTAAATTAGATTGAATTTTAGAAAAGAAAAACTTTGACTTTTAGTTTTAAATGCACTTTCTCTTCCTTTAAGATCATTTTCACTTCTCTTCCTTCTTCGTATTCTTATTTTTCTTTAAAACTAATTCAAATATTACCTAATCATTTAAACACTTTTTAGTTTAATTTCCAAACCCTTTTCCCAATTAATTGTCATTTTTAATCTCATTCTAATTGGCTTGACATTCTCTCTTCTCATTTTTCATACTTTTAAGGTTTTTTTTGGTTCATAAAGACATTTACAGAACGATCTTTGAAATTGAAGAATCTAATAACCTTCTAAATTGGCATTCGGACCTCCCGGTTACTTAAACAGGGGGTTTTTCCTAATTATTGGTAGAAGGATCACTACCTGATCCATTCGCTGCTTAACATCACCTCAAAATCCTATAATCAAAAATCGTCGCAAATCATTTATTCCTGAAGGATCATTACCTGATCCATAGTGGATCTTTCTAGGATCCTCGATATTTTAATTTCGAGTCGAAAAGATATAAAATCTAGGTTGCAATAACTGATCTGTTCGAAATATAATATATTCTCGTCTAAAATACGGTTTCCTCGATTTTTTAAATCAAGTAGTTTTACCTGACCCATTGTGGATTTTCAAGGATCCTCATACATGTCCACTGCGCATTCAATAAACATATGCAATTTTTTTTCATCGAACATCTGGTTACTCAAATCAAAACTGAGGACTTATTCCTTGAAGGATCATTACCTGATCCATGTTGGATCTCTTAAGGATCCTCAGTTAGTTGTAATCTTCACTCAAAACCACAAACGTGTATATTTTCATAGAAAATATCGATAATTTTACCATTTAAAATTTTTGAATTCATTTCTTCCTTCAAGGATCATCACTTGATCCATGTTGGATCACCTAAGGATCCACAGTTAGTTTTAATCTTCACTCAAAACAACAAACGTGTATTTTTATTGAAAATATCGATAACTTTACCATTTAAACATTGTGAATTCATTCCTTCCTTGAAGGATCATTACCTGATCCATAGTGGATCATCTATAAAACCTAGGTTACAATAAAATATGAAATTCTCCATATGTTCCGTTATAATCTAATCTCGTCTAAAATACGGTTTACTTGATTTTTTAAATCAAGGATTCCTACCTGATCCATTGTGGATTTTCTAGGATCCTCATACATGTCCACTGCGCATCCAATAAACACATGCAAGTTTTTTTCATCGAACATCTTGTTACTCAAAACTGAGGATTCACTTATTCCTCGAAGGATCACTTCCTGAACCATGTTGGATCACCTAAGGATCCTTAGTTAATTGTAATCTTCACCTAAAACCATAAAAATGTGTATTTTTATTGAAAATATCGATAACTTTACCATTTAAACATTGTGAATTCATTTCTTCCTTGAATAATCATTACCTGATCCAAAGTGGATCATCTATAAAACCTAGGTTGCAATAAAATATGAAATTCTCCATATGTTCCGTTATAATCTAATCTCGTCTAAAATACGGTTTACTTGATTTTTTAAATCAAGGATTCCTACCTGATCCATTGTGGATTTTCTAGGATCATACATGTCCATTGCGCATCTAAAAAACATAGGCAAGTTTTTTCATTGAAAATCGTGTTACTCAAAACTGAGGATTCACTTATTCCTCGAAGGATCACTTCCTGAACCATGTTGGATCACCTAAGGATCCTTAGTTAATTGTAATCTTCACCTAAAACCATAAAAATGTGTATTTTCATGGAAAATATCGATAATTTTACCATTAAAAATTGTGAATTCATTTCTTCTTTGAACTATCACTGCCCGATCCATTTTGAGTTTTCCTAGGATCCACAGTTAGTTGTAATCTTCACCAAAACCATAAAAATGTGTTTTTCATAGAAAATATCGATAACTTTGGTATTCAAAACTGAGGATACATTTCTTCCTTGAAGGATCATTACCTGATCCATGTTGGATCACCTATGGATCCTCAGTTAGTTGTAATATTCACCCAAAACCATAAAAATTTGTATTTCCATAGAAAATATCGATAACTTTGGTATTCAAAACTGAGGATACATTTCTTCCTTGAAGGATCATTACCTGATCCATGTTGGATCACCTATGGATCCTCAGTTAGTTGTAATATTCACCCAAAACCATAAAAATTTGTATTTTCATAGAAAATATCGATAACTTTACCATTTAAAAATTGTTCAGTTCTTCCTAGAAGAATCATCACATGATTCATGTTGGATCTTCCTAGGATCCTAGATATTTTAATTTCGACTCGAAAAGATCAAAAAATTATCCAATAAATAGAAAATCTGAAAATGTATAATTGAAAATTGAGAATAATTTTCAGATCACTACCTGATCCATATTGGATCTCCTAGGAAACTGAACATCTTGGCCTACCATGGAACATATTTTTTAAATTTTTCTTTGAAGGATCCCACTTTCATCCTGATTGGATCCACCAATTTTTTTTTGTTATTTAGTAATTCATCTTGTAACTATTCAATTTCTCTTCTACTGAAGGATCTTTATTTTAGTCTTAAAAATGTCATAGGAATGAGACCATTTAAGAATTCCCTGAACTATACAAATCGGATCAATGTTGGCCATAAATATTTTCCCAACAACAAAATTCCAATGAAATTTGTTTTGCGTAGACTCTCTCAATTGATTTTATTTTATTTTCACGATTACTTTATTTTAATTATTATTGCCTGTGTTAATTACCGATAACTAATTAAAAACAGAATCGTTTGTTTTGAAAACAATCAAATTATTTTTGAAATAAATAAAAACTAGGCGGAAATTTTGTTTTTGTGCGAATCGAATAACGAGCGGGATAACTACGTAAGTTAGGCTTAAGAAGCTTCGAAAGAGCAATTATGTGGGTGTATTATTATTGAAATATTTAACTGAAATGTTATGAAAACAATTATAACGTTTCAGCCTCAACCCAAGTATAGAGCAGGCGGAATACGCCTGCGCATAAGCACAGAGGTTCCTGAAAAAAATACGATCTTCTAGGATCAGCGGAAATAAAATGTGAAAGCTTTCACTCCGGCCAAAAAACCACGAAAAACGCAATCTCTCTTCATTTTATGTATCGTTGTCTGCGCGTTAAATTATTTTAAATTATATTTGTTGAAATAAATGATCGTCTATTGTAGAAGAGGAATATAAAAAAAACATACGCAAAACGCAACACATCACAAAAGGCAACGCGCAGAGAAAAATACAAACACTGAGGGTGGAATTTCGTTTTGACCGAAGAGTGAAAGTTAATAATAAGCTTTAAATGTACATAACTCGCAAAACAGATTCTATTAAAATACTTAGTAATACGAAAACATATTATTAGTCACTAAATAAAACAAGTCGTAATTAATTACAATTAGCAAAAACTGAATAAAACCTACTAAAATAAATATTAAAAATAAATAAAAATAAAAAATATGGTGATGAAACTACAGTATCGCATTTTAATCAATTGGAAACTCATTAATTTCTTTTTTTTTTCATTTTTCTTTTTATACTTTATTAATGTTTTAAAAATAGATATAGCGTTTTTAAGTTTTTATAGGTTTGTCACCATTTGAATGTGACTCTTATTAGTTTACATAATATAACTTTGAAAAAAAAGGCAAAAAAATTGTCGAAAAAAATTATTTTAAGAAACTACAGTATCGTCCAGCAAACGATTCAATTTTTTCTTTTTTATTCAATTTTGAGATTATGATATCATAGAAAAAAAAATGGTTTGTTTTCTTTCATTTCTTAATTCCTCAAACATAAGTACGACATCTTCAGAGTGAAATTAAAATTCGGTCAGGCCGTGAAAATGCGGTCGGTGCACGCATCCAACAAATTATTGCGGACTGATATTGATAATTTGTGATTACAAGATAATCAAATAAAATAATGCGAATATCATCATATGCCGCTTCCAGTTTACTCCATTATTATTATTAAAACAATTCAAGTTTTGTTAAACTTTTTTCCAAATTAATTAAGGGAATTTTTATTAAGAAAATGAAATAAAAATATATATTCCATCCGCAATAGTGTGTAGGATGATGCGCTTGTACACCGCCCGCATGTTCACGGCCTGACATTTTTTACATCCGAATTTTAATTTCATTCACATCTTCATGCCCTTGGGAAAGTCAATAGACGCTGCCGAGAAGTACCTCATGCATTGACTGAAAGTCAAGCTCAAAAACGTGTCGAGACTTGCCGAAACTGCTCAAAAATCCACAAGATTACCTGTAACTTGTGATGAAAAGTGACTTCAGTAATCCGGACAGACAAAATCAATGGTTGGAACACAGTCAAACGGCGGAACCCGTAGAAAAATGTGATCGTTTCTCAAAGAAGGCACTTCTGTGTGTTTGGTGGAATTTCGAAGGCGTAATTTACTTCGAGCTAGTTCCAAATGGTCGGACCATCGACGCAGACCTCTAGTGCGCCCAACTTGATCGAATGTATGGCGAGAAATATGCAGCATTGATCAATCGGAAGCGGATACTCCTTCAACAAGACAATGCAAAACCAGACAATCGAAGGAAAAGATAAAAAATCTCGACGCCATTGTACTTCTTCCACATCCAGCTTATAGTCGGAACCTTGCGCCATCTGGTTATGACCTTTTCCGATCCATGGCTTTCTTCGTGGTCGTAGCTTCAATGAGCTGGCCGATGTCGAAAACGGGTGCCAGCCGCGAGTTTTTCGCCTCTAAGAACAAGGAGTGGTACCGCAGCGGGATCGAACAACTTGCCGATAGATGGGTTCAAGCCATAGAGTCAAATGGTCTTTACCATTTTTAACTGGTTTTTTGGAATATTCATATGTTTACGAGTTTTTTGAGACCCATATTGGTATGGTTTTATGTACAAATTTATATGAAACCTAGTTTTTTCATGTGTTGTAAAATTATGTTAAAATTTTTAATAAAAAATCGGAAAAAATTGGTTCACCCTAATAGTAGAAGAATATAAAAAACTAAACGGAATGGTACATGGATAATTAAATTTTAAAAAAATACAGATGTTAAATTGTATTTTGAATTAAAAAAAAAGATTATTTTAAAGATTATTTCAGCTGTCACAATTTGAGTTATAGTAAAATAGGGTCTCAATTAATGTGCTTAATCTCTCCTTAATCTCATACCTCTGTGCTATTTGAGTTTGGGCTGAGTTTAGCATCAATCGAAAGCTCTCGTTGAGCTTACAAGGGAAGTCACTTTAGCGTCCGCTTGAGATTTTGATGAAACTTGCACCATTGATAGATTCGGATGCGCTGATTCCAAATCCGTTTTTAAAATCGTCGCAATATTTCTCTGAGCCGAGATATGAGCCGTCAAAGTTTATTTTTTATAGGCTTATTGATGTGCATGAAACTATTATGGTGAACCAAATTTTTTTCCGATTTTTTATTAAAAATTTAAACATTCTTTTACAACACATGAAAAACAATTAGGTTTCAAAGTAAAGACCATTTGACTCTATGGCTTGAACCCATCTATCGGCAAGTTGTTCGATCCCGCTGCGGTACCACTCCTTGTTCTTAGAGGCGAAAAACACGCGGCACCCGTTTTCGACATCAGCCAGGTCATTGAAGCTACGACCACGAAGAAAGTGTGCCATGGATCGGAAAAGGTGATAATCAGATGGCGCAAGGTCCGGACTATAAGCTGGATGAGAAAGAAGTTCAATGGCGTCGAGATTTTTAATCTTTTCCTTCGTTTGTCTGGCGGTGTGCGGTTTTGCATTGTCTTGTTGAAGGAGTATCCGCTTCCGATTGATCAATGCTGGATATTTCTCGCCAAGTGCCGCATACATTCGATCAAGTTGGGCGCACTAGAGGTCTGCGTCGATGGTCCGACCATTTGCAACTAGCTCGAAGTAAATTACGCCTTCGAAATTCCACCAAACACACAGAAGTGCCTTCTTTGAGAAACGATCACATTTTGCTACAGATTCCACCGTTTGACCGGGTTCCAACCATTGATTTTGTCTGTCCGGATTACTGAAGTTGACCCACTTTTCATCACAAGTTACAATTCTACGAATAAATGGATTTTCGAGCAGTTTTCGGAAAGTCTTGACACGTTTTCTAGCTTGAATTTCAGTCAATGCATGAGGTACTTCTCGGCAGCGTCTATTGACCTTCCCAAGGGCGTGAAGATGTCGTACAACTGATGTTTGAGGAATATCGAGCTCGGCCGACAATCTGCGAGTACTTATTGATGGATTGGTCTCCACAGCTTCACGGATTGCTTCAGAATCCACTGTCGTAGGTCGGCCTGAATGTGTCTTGTCCTCGAGATCAGTGTCGCCGTCGTTAAATCTTTTGAACCAATTTCGCGCAGTACGATCCGACACCATATTGTCGCCTTCAACTTCGCATATCTTTTTTGCTGCTGTAGTTGCGTTGAAGCCTTGTTTCCAGTAATGGCGTAAAAGAACACGAATTTCGGATTTTTCCATATTTCTTCTACAAGTTAAAAAAAATTGAAATAAAAGACCAATTAAAAATTTTAATATATATTATGATAGAGCTGTTCAAGAGCTTTAAAAATATATATAACACATGTATATAAAAATCTTTATTTGGTAAAAAAAAACAATTAGACAAAAAGACATAGGAAATCGGAAAAAAATTTTGGTTCACCCTAATAAAATTCTGGGAAGATTGCACGCAGATAATAAAACAAAATATGAAGTGAGCGATACTCCCATATTATCATTTCTAATTTCATATTTTGTTTCTTCACTGTTCTCTAAAATAAAAACGGATCGGAGTACATCCACGTTTAAAAATTAAAAATAAGAAAACTTCAACAATTTCACGACAATTTAAACCTTTGATAATTTAATTCCCAAGGGAAAAAAAACAAGCAAACATCAAATCAAATCACGTGGAAAACCAAATTCAATTAACCAAATCGCCAATAGAATTTCATACCATTCTTGAACCTACTTCTTCTTCTCTCAAATCAAAGAACAAATTCAACGATGATCGATTGCGCGACTCAATCGACAAACAATTCTGTTTGGCATTAAGCCAATTAATCGAATCGAATCGAATTAATTAATTAAAACGTACGTGTAACTTTAATTAATTGGTTCGTTCAAACAGAAAATGATCTTATCATTGTTTGAGTGCCAAATGATGAATTATCCTTCCCCCCGTCTTCCCCCATTTGCACCGCCCATTGTAATTTAATAATATTATTAATAAAAATAATCATAATAATAACAAAAAACTATTTTAAAGAACATTTTATTATCATATCATTCGCATTCTTCTTCTTCTTCTCCTTCTTATTTTGATTTTTCTTCATCTTCTTCATTAAAATTTCCAACGTTTTGCAGAGGGAATGGATCATTCGACACGATTTCGAGTGCACAACTGGTTCAGAGCTCGTCGAAAGCTTTTCCAGGTAGGCTGCGATTATTTGCGCGCTCGTGAACGCCTCTGCAGCTTTTAATCTCTTTTCAATTGGAGTTGTAAGCGGTGATGATGATTTCTTTTGTTGTTGGGCTCGATTGAGTTCTTAGCGAGTTTAGTTTTCCACACAGAGTATAATTTGCATCTTCTTTTTATGATAGTTTTAGTCGTTATAGTACAGCTCCACGCCAAATGGTATGCTTATAAAATGAGTTAAGTAAATGTGGTTAAATCTTAATTTTTGCTAATATATTCATATTTTTAGATGGTTTAAGAATAACTTTTCGAAATTGTCGACAACAGTGTTTTCTAGAAAAGCCATAAAAACTTTAAAACACTCTTAAAAGTCGCAAAATTACAATTTCAATTTGGCGTGCTGCTCTTGAAGGATCTCAAAATAATTCGAAGTCTTGTTTGGAAACAATCGCTAATAGTGGCCTAGTCTATTTTTCTTTAAAATTTTGAGATCAAATCCTGGTCCATTAACTTTTATTTAAAAAAAAAACGTAAAATTATTCGGATTTAAGGTCTCGCCGCGAAAATTTTGATTTTACTTATATAGAAGCATAAAATTTTATTTTTCCTGCTCTTTGAAATGATTATATCTAAAATGTTTATGCCAAAAGATACTACAATATTTATCTTAAACATTATATCAACTATTCGGGTCTCGCAGCGAAAATTTTGATTTTCTTTTTTGTAGAAAATTGTTCTTTGGAATATTGTTTCAGAGTTTTTGTAATTTTTGGTTCTATTTTTGTAGAAAGCTAGCAAAGAAAATGTAAGAAATTCTCAGTTAAAGGTTCCGAATATCTTATTGGGTCTCGCAGCGAAAAATTTGATTTTACTTGTTTAGAAGCCTAGCATTTTATTTTGAATGTTTTTTTAGATGAATTTAACTGAAAATTTTATGTCAAAACATACTACTCTGTTTATTTTAAACATAATAAGGACTGTTTGGGTCTCGCAGCGAAAATTTAGATTTTTTTCTAGAAAATCGTTTTTGGTAAGATTTTTTTTTAGTATTTTTGTAATTTTTGGTTCTATTTTTATAAAAAGCTGACAAGGAAAATATTAGGCATTTGAATTTAAAGAGCCTTAATGTCTTGTTGGGTCTCGAAGCGAAAATTTTGACTTTTTTGAAATTTCAAAAGTTGAATGTATTTTATTTTTAAGAAATAAAATCAGTTAATTATTGTTTCCAAAAGGTTTTTTAAATTTAAGAATGTTATGTGGAAAATATTTAGATTTTGGGTCTCGCAGCGAAAATTTGGATTTTTTTAGAAAAACTTTTTTCCGAAATTTCATAATTTTGGTTTCTATTTTTATAGAAAGCTGATAAGGGAAATATTAGGTATTCGAATTTAATGAGTCCAAATCTCTTTTTTGGGTCTCGCAGCGAAAATTTTGACTTTTTAAAGAATTTTCAAAATTAAATGTTGATAGTTTAAAAAATTTAAAACATAAAATCAGTTAATTTTTGCTTAAATACAGTAATTTTTAATACAAGACTCTTATGTCGAAAATATTTTTTTTGGGTCTCGCAGCGAAAATTTAGATTTTTTTTCTAGAAAATCGTTCTTTTGAATATTGTTTCAGAATTATAGTAATTTTTGATTCTATTTTTTATATAAAGCTGATAAGGAAAAGGAAATTTATTAGGAATTGTTATTTAAATGCTCCGAATAACTTTTTGGGTCTCGCAGCGAAAATTTGGATTTTTTTCTAGAAAATCGTTGTTGGTAAGATTTTTTTCACAAGTTTTGTGTTTAGTTTTTATTGGAAAATATTTTAGAAAAAGATTGTGATAAATTCCAATTTAAACTGCTTGTTTGCTTTTTGGGTCTCGCAGCGAAAATAAGATGGCACGTCAAAGTGAGCGTTAAGAGCTCAGAAAACCTACTCATATATAGTTCAGCTGAAAGAGAAATCATATAAATGTAATTTAGACTGTGCTTGACCAAAACGTGAAACGTGAAAATACGTGAAAAGTATTCTGGAATTTCCACGCGAAACCTTATAATACTCACTTAAATATTAGAAAAGATGCATTTTTAGTTGGCGTGAGACGGTTCTGGAATAATTAGACGAGTTATCGTTTAGGTTACGTCACGAAATCCCTGTATTAGTCGGATGTCATTGAGAAAATGCCAAATTAGCCATGAAAAGCAAAAACTAAAGGCGAGAATTGTATTATAAATTGAGTTTATAATCTTTCAACGGACACAATATTCAGAAACGAAAATAAATAAATAAATAAACAAACGGATTGATGTGTGTGTATGTGTGTTTTTTATTATTATCTTTTATCACAAAATTGATTCCATTTATAGCCAGGCAAGTTCTCATTTTCCGGCTCAAAAGAATTTTATTTCGTATTCATCATTATATTATTCGAAAGTTATTTTTTCACAGACAACAACCAACTGATTTTTTTTTAGAAATGTCGATTTGTCCAAAATGAAGCGTTCGTTGATTTAAAATTCTTTTTATTATGCAGCTGCTTATTAGTCGAACTTTGTTTAGGTTTAGATGACTCGCTAATAATAATAACAATATAATACCTGCTTTCTGCAAATATTTATTTTATTTTCTATTTTTTTGGTTTTACTTGCTATTTTGCAATATGAGACCCGTTTAAGGTAGATTAAAGATTAATGATAATATAGATGTAAATAAGATGAAATTTATTATTCTGTAATTATGTTTAGCCGCCAATTGGGTTTAGATTGTCATAACTTTGTTTTTTTTTAAATTGTTGAGGACATTAGCTACAAGAAATTGTGAAAAAGATCAGGATCCCATTAGCTGCTCAATCGGTATTCTCTCTAGAAGTTCCAGAAATCTTTCCAGCTTAGTGGCTATCTTTGGGTCATCATAATTTTCTTTATTTTTAAGAAATTGTTTAATACATATATTCTCTGGGTTTCTAAGAACATTAGCTATCAGAAAATGTACAAAAGAGCAGAATCCGTCGAAGTGTTCCAAAGTTGTGCTCAATCAAACATTGCTCATAGAAATTCATGTTCTTGAACCAGAACAAGGGTACTATGCTTAAGGCATCATAACATTTGTTATTTCTTACCAATTAATTAATTGTTACATTTGCTGGATTTCTAAGAACATTAGCTATCAGAAAATGTGTAAATGATCCGAATCCGTCGAAAATTTGGAAAGTTGTTCTCAATCAAACATTTCACATTTAAATTCGAATACTTGAACCTGGCTGGGTGTACATGGCTTAGAGCATCATAACATTGTTTATTTCTTATCAGTTCTTAAGTTAGTGTATTTTCCGGATTGTTGAGAACCTTAGCTATCAGAAAATGTGCAAAAGAGCAGAATCCGTCGAAGTGTTCCAAAGTTGTGCTCAATCAAACATTGCTCATAGAAATTCATGTTCTTGAACCAGAACAAGTGTGCTATGTTTGAGCCACTATAAAGATTGTAATTTTATACTAATTGCTTAATTACCATATTAACTGGGTTTCTGAGAACATTAGCTATTAGCAAATGTGCAAAATATCGAAATCCATCAACTTGCTCGAAACTTATGCTCAATCAAACATTGCACATTTAAATTAGAATACTTGAACCTGGCTGGGTGTGCATGGCTTAGAGCATCATAACTTTGTTCATTTCTTACCAATTATGAAGTTAGTGTATTTGTTGGATTGTTGAGATCATTAGCTATCAGAAAATGTGCAAAAAGAGCGAAATCCGTCTAGGGGCGATATAGTTATGCTCCATCAAATTATGCTCATAGAAATTTCTGGTTTTGAATCGTATCGCATGAGAATTGCTTAGAGCATCATGACTATTGTTATTTTTTACTGATTATTTAATTATTATATTTGTTGGATTGCTAAGAATTTGAGCTATCAGAAAATATGCAAAAGACTAGAATTCGTCGAAGAATTCGAAAGATGTGCTCTTTCAAAAATGCTCATAAAAATTCACGTTCTTGAACCTGATCAAGAGTACTATGCTTAAGGCATCATAAGTTTTGTGATTTCTTACCAAATTATTAATTATTATATTTGCTGGATTGCTAAGAATATGAGCTATCAGAAAGTGCGTAAATGATCCGAATCCGTCGAAAATTTGGAAAGTTGTGCTCAATCAAACATTGCACATTTAAATTCGAATACTTGAACCTGGCTGGGTGTGCATGGCTTAGATTATCATAACTTTGTTCATTTCTTACCAATTATGAAGTTAGTATATTTTCCGGATTGTTGAGATCCTCAGCTATCAGAAAATGTGCAAAAGAGCGGAATCCGTCTAGGGGCGATATAGTTATGCTCCATCAAATTATGCTCATAGAAAATGCTGGTTTTGAATCTGATCGCATGATCATTGTTTAAAGAATCTTAACTATTGGCATTTCTTACCAATGAATTAATTATTATGTGCACTGGATTGCTAAGAATATGAGCAATTACAAAATGCCCTAAATAGCGAAATCCATCAAGTGGTTCCAAAGATATCCTCAATCAAACTTTGCTCGTTTAAATTCGAATACTTGAACCTGGCTGAGTGTGCATTGCTTAAAGCATCATAACATTGTTTATTTCTTATCAATTCTTAAGTTAGCGTATTTTCCGGATTGTTGAGAACCTTAGCTATCAGAAAATGTGCAAAAGAGCATAATCCCTTAAGGGGTTCTATAGTTATGTCCTTTTAAATTTCAATCATCAGCCGGAATCAAAATCGGAAATGCGGAATCCGGAACGCGTAATTTCGACGGTAATCCGGTGTTAGAATTTATATGAAAAGTGCATTTTCGAAAGTCGGAATTAAGATATAAAATTTCGTATTACGGAATACGGGATTCCAAATGCATCGAATTATAGAATCTCAGGTCTTTTTAACAGGAGACTTTCTAAAGTTGTACAAGAAAATAGTTTTGTGATTATTCAAGTTGTTTCTAAACTATCTCAATATAAATATTTCTCTGAAAACGCTTCATTTTACGTGAACTATTCTAGCCCATCGATCAATACGATCATTCTAGTCCATCTTTCCTCCAAACAAATGACACTTTTCCATTAATAATTAACCCATTGTTTCCAAGGAATCCGATCACCATTAGAAACCAATAATTCCCTTCATTCATTCAATTTTTTAAAATTTTCAGAGCAAAATGTGTTTCCTGATGCTCGTCATGATCAATTTTGCAAATAGCATCATTTTGACGCTCGAATTGTGCGGTGAAGAATCAAATGTAATTTGTCCTCACTTACCACGCAATTCTTGCAATTTCAGTTGGCTCTTTTTATTTTCTTCCTCAATACCATGGTCATATTTATGTCAATTTTTGCATTATACGCATTTAAACCACTTCTATTGGCGCCGAATGTTGTATTAAAGGTTTTCTTGTTGCTGTTTAATTGCGACGAAGGATCGAATGGATTTCAGATTGTCTTCTCCTCATCCGCGCTGTTCTATGGTCTTCAGATGGCCGAGAATCAGGCAAATCCGGCGATATTCATCTGGCTGACGCTGTCGATTGTTCTTTTCATTCTTGAGATTCATACAATGTTCTCGACGACGTTCGATATTATAAAGCAGCTCAATTTAAGAGCTTATAATAAGCCACCACCGTCGTACAATCAGGTAAATTGATATTCCAGTAGGATCTGAATTTATATTTGAAGCAATAGAAATGTTTATTAAGCAGAAAACTTTGACGGGAATAGTTAGACGACAAAAAAAAGACGACAAAAATAAAAATAATATTTTATTTAGTGGGCTATTTAAAATAATCGAAACAGTCTTTTAGACAAATAAATTTTGACGTTTTAATTTATCAATCTATACAAAATTTTCTGCTGATTTAAAAAATGTAAGAAATTTTCCGGAATATGACATGAGAGCAAAGTTAGCTTCCGGAATATACAACGTCTTGTTTTCCGGAAACCAAATCTTCGGAAATTTTATATGATATTACTATCATTCGATTCAGAATTTTCTGCTGATTTCAAAAATATACGTAGCTTTCTGGAATTCGGCTTGTGAATAAAGTTAGCTTCCGGAAAATACAACGTCATGATATCCGGAAATCAAATTTTGATAAATCTTGCATGATATTACTATCAATCGATGAAGAATTTTCTGCTGATTTCAAAAATGTATGTCACTTTCCGAAATTTGACATGAGAGCAAAGTTAGGTTCCGGAATATACAACCTAGTTTTTCCGGAAATTTAAATCTGCGGAAATCTTATTTGATATTACTATCATTCGATTCAAAATTTTCTGCTGATTTCAAAAATATATCTAACTTTCCGAAATTTGACATGAGAGCAAAGTTAGGTTCCGGAATATATATCCTAATTTTTCCGGAAACTAAAATCTGCGGAAATCTTATTTGATATTACTATCATTCGATTCAAAATTTTCTGCTCATTTTAAATTTATAAGTATCATTCTGGAAGTACGGTTGACAATAAAGCTTGCTTCCGGAAAATCGCTGCATTAACTTTCCGGAAACCAAAATTTACGGAAATCTTGTACGATATTACTATTATTCGATTCAGAATTTTCTGCTGATTTCAAATATGTATGTAACTTTCTGGAATTCTGCTTGAGGGTAAAGTTCGCTTCCGGAAATAACATCGTCGTGATATCCGGAAATCAAAATTTGATAAATGTTGTATGATTTTACTATCATTCGATTCAGAATTTTCTACTGATTTCAAATTTATAATTAACCTTCTGGAAATAGGGTTGAGAATAAAGTTTGCTTCCGGAAAATCTTAAAATTTACTTTCCGGAAACCAAACTCTCCGGAAATCTTATATGATTTTACTATCAATCGATTTAGAACTTTTTGAAATGTGTAATATGAAGAAAATTGGCTTCCGGAAATTTATACTGTGGATCTCCCGGAAAATAAATATTATATAAAATTATCATCAATCGACGCGGAGATTTCTGTTGATTCCAAAAATATGATGAAGAGGGTCTACTGCAGAACAATAAAAGTGACGTTTAGAACAAATACGATAAAAATTGTTTCAGGAATCAAAAATGAAAGAAATTTAAGAGCGATCATAGGCTAGATTTTAGTTTAGGTTTCTATAAACTTTATAATATTATAAAAATACGAAAAACAAAAATCAAACTATCGTTTAGCCAAAAATCACCAAGTTTTCTTCAGGTCACTGCTATCGACGTGCCACCGCCAACGTATAACGAAGCCGTCGAGAAGCTTTTGAGAGCTAATCAGGTTCGAAATCAGCACCTCGAACAGCAGCAACAACATCAAGAACAGCAAGGAAGATCACGGTCTGACTCGAAATCGTCCACGTGCCAGTTGAATGCCTCCGATTTGGCAAACATGATTGTCTGAGACGAAAAGAATTCAACGATTAGATTGTTTTAAATTATTTTGTGATATCTATTGTCTTTCGGTTTATTTGTTTTTTTTCTGTACGGGGAACCTTTATTACCCACGACGACGCCAAATGTTTTGGTTAATTACTTGTTAATATTTTTTAATGATCTCTAAATCTTGTTAGTGATTTTAATAAATTGTTAATTTTTAAAGGCGCTGTTGGTTGTAAATATACTATAATATTACTATTCATCGATGCAGTAATTTCTGCTGATTTCAAAAATATATGTAACTTTCCGGAATATGGCAGGAAAGCAAAGTTAGCTTCCGGAATATACAACCTTCTGTTTTCCGGAAACCAAATTCTCCGGAAATCTTATATGATATTGCTATCATTCGATTCAGAATATTCTGCTGATTTCAAAAATATATGTAACTGACCGAAATATAACATGAGAGCAAAGTTAGGTTCCGGAAAATACAGCCTCGTGATATCCGGAAACCAAGTTTTGTTAAATCTTGTACGATTTTACTATCAATCGATGCAGAATTTTCTACTGATTTCAAATTCATAAGTATCTTTCCAAAATATGGTACGAGAGCAAAGTTAGCTTCCGGAAAATATAACCTTCTGTTTTCCGGAAATCAAGTTTTGTTAAATCTTGTACGATATTACTATCAATCGATGCAGAATTTTCTGTAGATTTCAAATTTGTAAGTAACATTCTGGAAAGTTTGTTGAGAATAAAGTTTGCTTCCGGAAAATCTTAAAACTTACTTTCCGGAAACCAAACTCTCTGGATATCTTATATAATATTATTATCATTCGAAGCAGAATTTACTGCTGATTACAAAAATATATGTAACTGACCGAAATATAACATGAGAGCAAAGTTAGGTTCCGGAAAATACAGCCTCGTGATATCCGGAAACCAAGTTTTGTTAAATCTTGTACGTCTTTACTATCAATCGATGCCGAATTTTCTGCAGAGTTCAAATTTATAAGTAACCTTCTGGAAATCGGGTTGAGAATAAAGCTTGCTTCCGGAAAATCTTAAATTTTACTTTCCGGAAACTAAAATCTCGGGGAATCTTATATGATATTACTATCAATCGATGCAGAATTTTCTGCTGATTTCAATAATAGTAAATATTGAGATTATCGATGAAGTTTTATTCATATAAATTTAATTTTGTATATATATATGAAGTACTATTCTTAATAATTTTAATAGAAATAAGAATGAATGTATTTTTTTTAAGAAATCAATCACAGTAGAAATAGTAGAAACGGTATCTCGGCAAGATTATTAAACTTATTCAAACAAAAACCCGTATATTTGATTTTAAAGCGTTTAAATTAACATTAACGCGCCAAATGGAAATAGCATTTTTCCGAGCTTTAAACGTGCCGGAAAACGTTTGCGTCCTTTTAGCAAAAAATGTTTTAATAAAATTTAACTAGGCTTGTCTTAAACTATCTAAAAATATTAATATGTTTCCAAAAAGTTAAATTTGAGCACGTTTATTGAGCTCAAATTATTATCATAACAGTCATTATTTTCTACGTGTAAATGACACACCACTTTTCATCCAATTTTACCAGATTTTCCTTGAACTATTCGGTAATCCAAACAAATTTAAAATCGATTAGTTTCGAACGGTTTTATGAGCTCATTTTATTACGATTCCTGTTGGCGTGTATTAATATTTTACATTTTTTAAAATTAAAGCCAAGAGAAGGTAAAATTAAAATGCTAGAAATCATCAGCCAATATCGATTAATTTATCGATTTTTCCGCCTTAAGAAATACGATTTCTTTAATATTAATATTATATTATATTAATATTATTAGAACTTATACAGTTTGTTTCATAACTTTCATGGTAAAACCTAAAAACCCGCTGCAATAAGATGAAAGTCAGAAGATTCATAAATCATATTCGTTATAGATGAAATAATTAGAACGAAAAGATGACTGAAATAAAATGATCGGTGACGTAAGATTGTTGCGTTCTTTTACATTCCATGTCTGCTTATTATTTATGATTGTTGTTAGCAAGTTAATCGTTTGTTTGATATATTATTTGTTTTTTTTTTTTGGTGTTGTAGTGTTCAGAAAAGGGCAAGGGGAATTTGATTCTTGGGATGAAAACAGGCAGGTGCATTAGGAAATATTTAATAACCTAAAGAATTGTTTTTTTTAACAAAACGATCACCGCCATTATTCAAATGAATATTCTTGTTGATTAGGAAAAACAAAAAAGAAACTTGATCGCTCTAGGGAACCTATTTTTTATTATTTGACTGCTCATGGTGCACATGAAAATCGCTATTGATTCTACTATTAACAATAAAGGTAATTAATATTAATATCAAGTTCTAATAATAATATTTTTGTACGAAATTCATAGGAATAAATCAGTTAAATAATATAATTGTAACCTATGCGTGAAATAATGCGTCAAGTTAAAACAAAATTAAAGTTTTTATTTGACCAAATGAAAATGACTGCACTCCAGTGCCAAGAAATTGCGCCGCATTGCAAACGACTTCGCACCAATTGCACGAAACACTACCTTTTAATTTATTATTTTTATTTGCTAAATTTATTTATCAATTAACGTTTCATTCCGCAGAAATCCTGATGAATTAATGATAAGAAATTATTAGTACCTCAATTAATGATCCAGAATAGTCTTCATCGTCAATATAAGTGACTTGTAAATATTGAAAATAAATTAAAAGGTTTGCAATTGGTGCAAAGTCTTTTGCAATGCGGCGCGGTTTCGTGGCAGTGGAGTGTGACTGTTTTTCAATATTAAATCTTGCCTAATTATCTTTTACGTGTAATTGACAATTTACTTTTTACGTCACTTTAGTAGGCTTCTATTAAACTATCCTGGAACCCTAAAATCTTTAAATATATTAGTATAGTGTGGCTTAATGTGCTCCTATTTTTATGATTTCATTTTCCTGTGCACAGGCAAACCGGAGATGATTCCTTTGAGCACATGGGAGAAATGAGTATATAGGCAATCAATAGCAAATATATTGTATTAAAATGTATAACTTTAAATGTTAATGATAAGTTAATTTCAACGAAAACAACGTTAAATATCGACCGGCCGAAGTTGATGTTGTGCGGTTCACTCTCGCCATTGCTTTCACTTTGGTGTCTAGTTAATCCAGGATTAACTTTTATAACAGTACTGTTACTCCTCGGTTTATCTGAGTTATATGAATTTGGTATTCACGTAAACTATTTCAATACAACAATTTCTGTGAAAAATAAGGGAAAATTTTAAAGTAGCCAAGACAATAATTAATATCAATCGATAGAGAATTTAATTTTCTGTTGAATGATACACGTAATCTATGTATTTTCTTAAATTGTATCGATTTACGTGAAATTCTGAAAATTACAGATTTTTAGAAATTTCAGAAAAATAAAAGTAGGCACTACAATATTAGTATCATTCGAAATAAAATGCAATTCTCTATTGAATTATACACATAATGTATGTATTTTCTTAAATTGTGGCGATTTACGTGAAATTCTAAAAATTAAAGATTTTCCGAAATTCTAGAAAAATTCCAGTAGACAATTCAATATTAGTATCAATCGATAGAGAATTTAATTTTCTATTGAGTGATACACATTTTCTTGATATTTTTCTTATATTTTTCCGATTTACGTGTAATTCAAGAAAATGAATAACTCTTCCAATTATAGAAATCAGTAAAAAACTCTGGAATATGGCAAGTAGACAATACAATATTAGTATCATTAAAAAGAAAATTAAATTCTCTTTTGAATGATGTACATAATGTATTTATTTTCTTAATTTTTTTCGATTTACGTGAAATTCTTAAAATTACAGATTTTTAGAAATTCTGGAAAATAGCTGGTAGGCAATACAATATTAGTATCATTCAAAAGAGAATTCAGTTCTCTGTTGAATGATACACATAATGCATGTATTTTCTTAAATTGTGTCGATTTACGTGAAATTCTGAAAATTACAGATTTTCGGAAATTCTAGAAAAATTCAAGTAGACTATGCAATATTCGTATCAATCGATAGAGAGTTTAATTTTCTATTGGATGATACACATAAGGTTAATATTTTATAAAATATTACCGGTTTACGTGAAATTCTAAAAATTACAGATTTTTAGAAATACCAGAAAATAGCAGGTACCCGAAACATAATTAGTATCAAATTATATAAAATTTAATTCTCATCTAACAAATATAAAGATAATATTAATTTCTTAAATGAGACAGATTTACGTAACATTTAAAAATAAATATCATAGAAATCTGTATAAAACTTTAAAAAATATAAAGTAAGAAAGACAATATTAGTACCAAACAAAAAAACATTAAATTTAACATTATTTATCAAGTAATATTCAGGATCACCGTATTCAATAAGCGGTAATAAGCAAATCGGGCTCGAAATGGAGCAATGCGAGACCCTAATGAAAGTTTTTTATCGAATCAACATCCCAAGATTATAAATTGACACACAACAGGCACTCAACTGGTCATTCGAATTCATCCACTATCACAACCAAGTGGGAAGCGTGCTGGAAAACGGCACAGCGACGGGGATGCTCGGCGACGTGCAGCGTGGAATCGTCGACATGGCGTGCGGTCGTTTCCGCATGACGCCCGACCGTATCGGTTGGCTGCGCTTCACTTACCCAACGCAATACCAGGTCGATCAAGTCTACCTAATCATCGAACCCGCCAGAAATGACACATCGACGGACGGAGCGTTCATGCTGCGCCCGTTTTCCGGAAGCATTTGGTTCCTGTTGGCTGTCACGTTGGTCTTGGTGATGGTGGCGTACTTTGTGATGAAGGCCGTCGAATACGAGCCGAATGGTGATTCGCTGTTTGTGTGAGTCTTTAGTTGTTGGACAGAATTGGCTTGAACGCCAACCGGTTTAGGATAGTTTAAGGTGCGAGTCTAGGAAAGATATGGCACGAACCGTCGAAAATTGTCAAACACAAGTGCAAGAAACCGCGCCGCATTGCAAAATACTTCGCACTTATTGCAAACACTGCCTTTTAATTTATTATTTTTATTTTCAATATTTTATTTATCATTTAACGTTTCATTCTGCAGAAATCCAGAGTCCGTATGCAAGAACGTATTTATCCGTTAAACGGTGATGACAAATCATTGATAAATTACCTTTTCTAGTAAACGAAATATATATTTTTCAATCAATTTTGCAACTTAAATATTATTTCGTGCATACACTTATTAAAAGCTTATTTGCATGCTAGTTAATCAAGGATTTTCCGTAGTTAATCAAGGATTTTCCATTACAATTTAACGTATAAATGCGTTCTTGCATACGGCCACTGATGAATTAATGAAAAGAAATTCTTAGTAGCTCAATTAATGGACAAGAAGCGTCTTCTTCGTCTATAATTGACTTGTAAATATTGAAAATAAAAATAATAAATTAAAAGGTTGAGTTTGCAATTGGTGCTAAGTTTTTTGCAATGCGGCGTGGCAGTGGAGAAACATGATCCAATTGAATGAATGAGCAATCGATTAAAGCTCTCATAGATATTACAAAAATCTGATAAAATTAAAGTAGAGGACAGTCTCGAATATTTACGTGAAAATCTGTAAAAAATAGACTTCAGGACTTTTCTAAAATATTTTTTGTACGAATTCATTTAGCGTTACTTTTTTTTAACTTTCGATAAAGCTTAATTCATCCAGAGATTTGTTTAGAAAACTTGAATTAAGCCGACAAATTAAAATTTGATGTTCTAGCATTTGTTGGAATTGACGATTCAGCAACACGCAAAATTGAAATAACGATTATCTAATATTTACTCGCGCGCGAGCTCGCGTCATACAATGTCTACGTGCACGTGCAAATTACACGTAGCTACGTGTAATTTGAAAAAAACATAGTTAACGCAAATTGACCATCTTTCTCTTAAACAATCGAAAAATAGTAATATCTTCCCAAAATAATGAATTTCTGCACATTTTCTAAGCTCGTTGCACACCAAGTTATTCTGAATTGCCTCGTAGCGTTATAAATTTTAGTCCACGTATTTGTTTCGGAATTATTGCGTGGTTCATGTTTTTTTCTAGATTGAATGATATTGAGGCGATCATGAATTAACGTCAAAATGCTCGTCATTATTTAATTAACAAATACATTAGAAAGAGCTTTAAATAAACATTTATGGACGAACACCAGGATGGGAAAAAAGGAACTTTAGGTGTGCTCGTTATATTAGAATTCCATTTGGAGTGCAAATAAAATTGACGTGAATGCTTCATGTGATCAGAGTCCATATGCAGGAATGCATTTAACTGTTCAATGGTGATGGAAAATAATTGTTAAATTACTTTTATAAGAAAATTTAAGTAAGTAAGATATAATATTTTAATTTTAATTCAAAACAGATTGTAAAATATTTACAATTTACTGTAAACGGCAATTAATCGATGATTTTCCATCACCGTTTAACGGATAAATACGTTCTTGCATACGGAATCAGAATAACCCAATATTCGTCGTTAATATATAAACGGAGATATCTTGAAGCCAACTAGCATAAATAAATCATTAATTATTTTTTTCGAAGAACACCTATTTCGCGCCATTCTTTCCAGCTGTGCTCGAAACAGCGCCTGCCATCTCATTTCAACCATCTTCAACCTCGACATACGTCTAACCCGTCGATCATCATTCATATCTTTCTACGTTAGCTCCCGCTGTCTTCCATAACCCACCAAAACCTCAATTTCAGATATTCTCGGCTATTTGGCTTCTCATCTGGTTTCACGTTTTCATCGACTATTATACATCCGAGCTGAGCGGAAGACTGGCCGTATCTGACAAGAAGAAGCTGCCGTTTGACAATTTCAACTCGCTCATTCACCAACTCAGGTGTTATCCGTTACAGATTGTAAACAATTCAACAAACATTGCAGACAGTGCAACTACCGCCTGCTCACCTCATCTCCGGACCGACTTCCCGAGTGTCCGCCGCACATTCCAATTGCTTCTTGCCGTTCACTGTTCCGCAAAATCTTTCAGACCTGCGAACCACTCATCGCCGACAATCAGCAGCTCTACGACGACGAGTTCGTGCGCTCGCAGCCGACACCTCTCGTCGGTTTCGCCTGGTATCCGGCTCATCGCGTCTCTTCCGAGCTCACCATATGGACGCACGAGATGTTCCACTCGAGTGTCTGGATGCTCAAGGACTTCACCGTCAGTCCCGCCGCGCTCATTGTTCGGCCCTCATTCGAGCACCTCAATCAGCTCAACGTCGCTATAATCTCAGCTCTTCCCGCCTTTTCGGTATCTTTCAAATCTGACAAGCTCCCCTCCACTCACAATCATTTCAGACAATCGACAACAGGTACACTCCAGCTTATCCCGCCATTTCCTTGTATTCACAGCCGTCCAAATCATCGTTCACACTGAGAAAGCTCTCCTCCATCTTCATCTATCATCTCATCGCCTCATCCTTCTCCATAATCATTCTACTCATCGAAATAATCATTCATAATCAATAATAACCTTATTATTCACATCTTTTCATAATAAATAAAAAGAATAGTTTAATCTATTTTCGTGATAATTTTCTAAACAATAAATAAAACAAACAAAAACAAACAACAAGATAAAAAGAGCACATGCATATATTATATCAAATAACGCTTCCTCTTCGAATTCATCTCTCAATAACTTCCAAAGTATCCGCCCCTGTTCGGTGTGTGATATCCACCACGTGGTGGCCCGTTGAAATGCTGATGATGATGTTGATGTGGTGGAGTGGCTAAAACGATTCCTTAAAAACCTCCAGCAACCACAATCTTACCATAATAGCCCTGTACTCTTCCCATGTTCGGTCCTCTCGGCGTCATCGGTGATCCTTGTCCCATCGGTGGCGGCATTCCCATCGGAGGTGGCCCCATCGGCGGCGGCATTCCCATTGGCGGTGGTCCCATCGGTGGAGGCATTCCCATCGGCGGCGGTCCCATTGGTGGAGGCATTCCCATCGGTGGCGGCATCATTGGAGGAGGCATTCCCATGGGCGGCGGTGGCGGTGGACCAGCACCCCAGTTGGGATAAGGACTGCCATTCATGAAGAACGGAGGCGGGGGCTGATCCATTCGCGGACCGTGAATCTCGCTCGATACTGGTGTTGTTGTTTTGCTGAAATAAAGAAAAATTTTCAACCTCCATTCCCTCCCAACTTACGCTTCATGTGGAGGTGGCGGCGGCGGCGCATTCGATGTCGACGACACCGGTGGCACTGGAGCAGTCTCTGACGAAGCCCCGGACACCGCCGGTGGTGGTGGCGGCGGCGGAGGTGGCGGCGGAGGCACGCCTGATCCCGAGAACGACGGCAACGCTGGCGGCGGGATCGGAACAGGGCCCGTCGGCTTCTTAGCGCTTGGCATTTCCGAACGATTCGGGGGACAATTGCGCTTCATTCCCCTCCTCGGTGGTGGCATGGGTCGTTTGTTTTTGACTTTGGGCTGCTTTTCCGTTGTCATCTTGTTGAGGAACACGTCGAGCTCCTCGACTGTCGCATACGGCACGTTCTCGCCAAAATATTTCGGCAACTTGTTCGCATCTCGCCATATATTGTACTTCCTTTGGCTCTTCGTCAGCCTCTTTCGCCTCTTCTTCTTGTACTTCTTCCCCCACTTTTTCTTGTTTTTACCCATATTCTTTTTCCTATTTTCTTTCCTCCTGTTCTTTGGCTCCTTTCCTTGAGGCGTGTTCTTTTTACCAGGCATATTATTATTATTCGCTGGTGGTACCGGTGATGTAGACGTCGAAGTAGTCGCAACCGATTTTGTATTTCCACTTGTGGCCGTCGTATTATTCTCTTCGATATTTGTTGTGGTGGTCGTTGTCGCCGTCGCAGTCGTGCTTTTTTCTTCTGCTTTGACCTCCTTTTTGGCTTCATCAGTGGCTTTTGCCTCCGCAGCCCCGTCCTCCTTTCCTGCCTCATCCTTAGACCCAACGCCAAAGGCACTCTTGCCATCATTATTTTCTTCTTTCTCCGCAGACTTCTCCTTTTCACCTGCATTTCCTGCACCCGATGTAGATGGGGAGTTCTCGAGCAACGACGACTTACTTTTCAGTTCTTCTTCCAGTTTCTGCTTCATCCTCTCTTCCTTCCTAAAACTCGCAACATAATTATCACACATGCCCATCCAGTTCATACTTTTTCCGCTTCTCCTCGAGAATCCTCGTCTCAATCACACTGCGCACCTTCTCCTTGTCAGCTTCAGTTACATCCGCATCTAGCATGAAGTCTTTCGTCGAGTCAACAATATCTCCTACAAGACCATTCAAATCAACGTCAATCGTCAATCCCACAACATACGGATTCTCTCCGTCGATTCAATAATCTTCAATATGATCTCCGTCTTCGCTCCCGACCATTCAATCGTCGCTGTCTCATCATTCTCCATTTGCTTCTTCTTCTTCAGCAGTTCAATCTCCTTCTTCTGCAACTCTTCTAGCTTCTTCAGCTGATTCCTCATCAACGAATCCTCTACACGGACACTAAAATATTTTCAATTGGAAAATGACAAACAAAACAATTCTCGTACGCGAAATCAAATTGGATTCCGAAAAGCGGCTTGAGCACGAAGACCAACAAGAAACAATTGCGCTCAGTGTCCATATTATGCTTGATCGGAGCTAATGTTGGGTGTAAAGTGACATCAGATTCATGCGGATAGAAGAACACCGATAGCACCTGGTCATCCGCCTCCACACTCAATTGTCCAACGTTTCCGCGTTTTAAGTTATAATTGAGTGCACCATTATAAGTAAACTCATCAGCTAAACAAATTAATAAATTATTAATATTAACTTTAAAAAAACAACAAAAGGATTTATTGATATAATATGATTCTTATGACTAAAAACTCTTTTATACTAAATTTGGTGTGCCTGATATTCATTAATAAACAAAAAACAAAATCAAATATTATAAAACGTTAAACCATTAAACCCAACGAGACTCAAGAACCATATTTTCAACAACAATCGAATTCTAATCAACTCCACCACTCAATTCTTACCTCCTTCCATACTAAGAACCGCAATCGAACACGTCTTGTATGAATTAATCGCCTGATGTGATTCGTAAAGGAAATCTGTGATTGACAACGGCGTCTAAAAACGATCTTTCGAACAAATCACATAGCACGACGTACATGAAAATCAAACTCCTTTCCATGGCAAACTTCTTTACACTTCTCCATCAATTTCCTATTATCCTCCGTGCAGTCAAATATTGGCTTGGCAGTTCCAATAATCTTCGTTTTTGCACAATTCACCGCGATCTTGAGTTTCCAAAAATCTTCCTCTGATTCATGCTCCTAACAATATCCAATCAACCCTGATCACCACCTCCTTTTCAAACCTCATCCGTTCTGAACGAGCTAAATCCCCCACCATCTGCATCATCATCGCCATACAAGGGCGAAATGATGCCACCCTCGTAACAATCCTCCTCCGCCGCCGCTTCTTCAGCCTCCCTCTTCTTCATTTCCTTGAGCGCCTTTTTACGCTTCTGCTCCTCTGCTCGCATTTCCTCAATCAGGATACGATTCTGAATCAAAATCAACAACTGACATTCTCACACGCCACCACCAACCTTCTCTCGTCTCTCCATCAGATCCTTCTTCTCTCTCTCGCGTCGCACCTTATCCTCCGCATCCGATATCAACTTGGCCTGACAAATCTTGCACGTCTTCGAGAATGCATGCGACATGTGCTCCGTTGTCGTGTCTCGATTATCATCTCCGATAATCGCGTCCAGCGGCGACACTCCGCTGGTGCGCATCGGCTTCTTGCGACGTTCGGCCACCGCCTGCGGTGTCGCCGAACTCTTCGTCGACCATGCCGCCGGATTTCTCAGCTGATTCGCTTCATACGACGTTAGTCGATCAACGCTTATACGCCTTTCAATCACACTCAATAAAAAAACCTGAAAGATAATTCAAATATTCGCTCCATTCTACTCCAACACTCTCTACCGTTGATTTATCATTATTGCAATTGGCGATAAATTGCTGCTTCCAGACGCGGTATTTTGGATGAAGTAAGTTACGGTCGCATCGTTCAAACAATTTCTCTTCAATTTCAGCAGCAAGTCGCTTCAACTTTCCATGGTCACTTTTTATGCCAAGAGCGTTGGTTCTGAAAATTTCATCGATAGAATCAACCAAATTTTCGTATCACTCAAATTAATTATGCAACGACTTCAAATGAATCTCGTTGGGTTTCCAATAAAAGTTTTCATGTTATAATTGACAGGTTCAAACTATATTGCGCAGTGTTACTGCGCTTATTAAGGGGTTAACGTTCCTAGACGTTACAGTACGGGTGAAATAACAAAATTTTTGAAGCAAAGAGGAACAAAAATACAAAAATATAATATCATTTCAATAAACATATAAATTAATAAATATAATAATTTAATAGCTAATATTGCTTTAAAAATTTCTAGGAATTTTTGACCGATTTGAATGGCCTACTCCCATTTCGCCTGTGGTGTTAGACTTTCATTCGTGTCGGTTATACACAATAACTCTAAAATCATAACCGAACCAACAATTTTTTTTAACATTTTACAATGTCACTTGGGAACTGAATAGAATTCTTTCATAAAAACATTCAGAGGACTTGTACGGACCATTCAAAATCTAACGTAGGGCAATGAGAAGAACATAGAAAGATTAAAAAATAAACTTTAAAAAAACCATGGCGTGACAATAAGTGACAATAAAGTCCCGTATATGAAATGTGACCGAATTGTGTGGTCGAGTCAGACTCACGGCAAACCCAGTCATTCAGCGCTACCGCGTCGTTTCTTCCCTTATATATATGGGGTTTGGTTTCAAAAATATAGCTCAAATACTAATGAGCATGTTCATGCATCATAGATGCTCGGAGAACCAAATTTTAAAAAAACGAAATTTAAAAAAATATACAGTATTCGGGTGCACACCAATTGGAAATAAACATTTTCTAATTTTTGAATGATTATTAACAGTTAATCGGGGATAATATCAGAATAACATTCTCGTAAATTTGATAAGCAGTTCTTAAAATATAAATTACCCGTTTGTCTGATCGAAAAACTATATTTGAGAATCATTTATGAGCTCACCATAAAAATCTTTAATTTGGCGTGCGGATGGGAATTCCAAATAAATTTCCAATATGTAAAACCGTCATGCCTGATTTTTAGACGAGAAAAACCGCAAAATTTGATCAATATGTTAACAATATTTAGTTTAGAGCCCGGAATCGGGAATTGCGATAATCCCTGCTAAAGATATCACCCACCGATTACATTTGGGTTTTGTAAATAGCTCAAAATAACTACATTCTATGACGAATACCTATTTTTACAAAAAGATTAATGGAAATTATATACAAATTAAATAAATAGTTTGACCTCTACGTCATACAAACTGAATTCACAATATCAGTGGTTCATAAACCATAAATTATTCTTATATATCAATACTCTATTACAAGTTTATTAAATTCCAACCACCCTTTCACCACTTTTCATTTCCCATTCTATTCAAATAATCAAAAAAAAGTCACATACCTCTCCAACAAAACTTTCTCAAGCGCGAATTTCGTTGAACTTCTCGTCTCTTTGCCAGGTTCCTTTCCGACGCCATTCTGCAGCGAGGGCTTCCTGGTCTCCCCCTTTTTCTTATTTTGTTCTCCAGCACCAAACGGAATCCAGTGAGGCGACAACAGGAAAAACGACAGCAATTCCCTCATGAACAATCCAGATTGAACCGTTTCTCCCGACATCAGGTTCATAACGGTCACCGTTTCTGAATCAGGGTTCGCCTGCAAATATTCAATCATACATCAAAAAAGACTTACAATCAAACCTTTACAATCTTATTAACTTTATTAATTATACACTTTAGTGAGCAATAATAACTCAATGATCCGAGCCAATTTTTCCAAACCTTGTCCGACGCGCTCGACAGCGCCTTGTCGCAATTCGCGCATTTACTTCAAATTCTTACTTTAATCCCCATTGATAATCACCTAAAACAAACTTTTTCAAGTGTGCCATTGTCGGCATCCTTCCTAGCGGCTTCCACTTCCTCCTCGCGTCTTCATAGAGAGCCGAAAACGGCATTTGATAAGTTAGCACAAACGGACAATCATTTCCATCGCACGCCAGTCGATCCTCACTCTTCAACGCCTCCAACCCGTTTGGCGTCCCACCATACTCTTTGAGAACCTGTCTCAACTCTATGAACTCATTCAATTCTTTCATCTCCAACATTGGCGACGTGATACAGTTAAACTCCTTGAGCAGTTGGCGACGATCCTTCCCCTCGCAATTTTTAAAGTTCAATCCTTTCTTCTCTTCCTTCTTCCTCTTCTTCTTCATTCTTTCCTCTTCTTCACGCCTTTCCTGTCTCTCCTTCTTCCTCTTTGCCTTCTCAGCATCTTCAGTGGACGATCTACTTGGTGCTTTTTCCACGGGAGCAGGCGAAGATTCAGTGTCGTCTTCATCGGAATCGAGTAAAGTCTTTCGCTTCTTCCCCTTATTCAATGATTCTTCATCAGCAGTTCTGCTACGTTTCTTGGCAATTTCATCCGCTTCTCCATCGTTATTTTCTTCTTCTTCGTCGTCGTCGTCATCCATTACCTTCTTTCGTGGTTTCTTCTTCACCACCTCTTCTTCGTCGTCATCTTTTGAAATCGGCGACTCATTACGAGCTATCTTCTTAGCCTCTTCATCCGCAAGCTTCTTCTTCTTCCTTTCTTCTTTCTTCTTCAGTTCTTCAGGATCCTTCTCCATTGACTTTCGCGATTTCTTCATTTTAAGCTTCTCACCATTATCTTCATCACCGGATGCCGATTCTCGATGCTTCTTTTTCTTTTTCTTCACCTTTTCGTCATCTCCCTCATCATCCGATTTGTGCGATTTCTTTTTCTTCGCTTTCTTCTTCTTCTCCTCCAGCCCCTCTTGATCTGAATTATTCCTCTTCTCTTCATCCTCCGATTCATCATCAGATGTCGACTTCAGCATCTTCTTTATCTCCGCTTCCGGCTCATCTACAGGTTTCAATGAACTCTTCCTCCTTATACTTCTACCCGACTCCGATCGGATCTTGCCGCTTTTTACAGATTTGTTTTCAAGCATTTTGCCCATGGATTCGACGCTGTTCAGCGCAGACTCCATAATCTTCTCAATTTCATCTTCGGTTAGTCTGCACGTGATTCTATCCTCCATCTGAAGAAAGCATACAAATAAATAAAAAATCCAAATCAAAGATAAATTCAATCCGATTGCAACAGATCCTAACAATTAATCAGAACGATTAAAAACATAAATATTTATTCTACTATGTACATTACAAAAATCAATCAGAGCTGAAAGAATCCAAAGACGATGACGATGCATTAAAATTCTGACTGAAACGCAAATCATTCTTAATAAATCATTCTCAATTCGAACGTACTCCAACAAATTCGGATCAACATTCTCCGCAACCATTTTCTGTTTAACTGCGGCCTCCGGTATTCCCTAAAGTATATTAAAACCCAGTTGGTTGAAAAAAATCTCCGACTCACGTATCGAAGCATCTTCAAATACTTTTCACATCTCGGATCCGTTTTCTTATTTGTATCATTCAATATTTTCTTTTCCTCTTCCTGATTATCATCTTCTCCGCCATTCTCTTCATCTGTTTTCTTCCCATCTTCCTCTATGTCAACATCTCCACAATCACCCCGTTCATCCACCGTCGGTTCCGGTAATTGAACCGACGACAACTGAAATCCTTAAATAATATAAATTTCAAAGCGAAGATAATAATAATTTTATTAAAAATTGCATACACGAGAAAATTTTAATATTCGATTTGTCTAACGACAAATTAATAGCCCAAGACGGGAATATTATAAATACGGCACGCCAACTTGTATGGTAAAAGATTGACCTCCGCAAAGGTGCTCAAATTAAACTTTGTGAATATTAATATTATTAGATAGCTTAGGAAAAACTAATAAAAATTGTCAAAAACAGTCTTTTCTAAAAAAATCGTTAAAACTTTAAGACACGCTTAAATTTCAGAAAATTGTTACTTCCATACGGTTTTTTTTTAAATCTTACGTTAGTCTCTTAGAATTAAACTACGTAGAAAATGATTCATAAAAATTGAAGAAGATTCATGAGCCACACCACCCGCAGACGTATAACTTATCAAATTTAATCACTTCTTACCAGCTTCCACATGAACTTGTCAAAATAGTTTAAAGTTAAATTATGAATTTTCACGTAAATAATCCATAAAACAAATTTGAAGTTAAAGCGCTAAATGAAAATGCTCTATTGTGGGTGGCGAGAGTCTTGTTAAAATGTTATATTAAATCATTCTTTGCGTTAAACTGTGAGGCCAGTGTGAAAAAATAAATTTCAAGTAAAATTAAAGGCTCTAAAATATTTTAACAGATAGTTCTGATCAATTCTCGTACATCTTATGACAACACGTAATCCCATATTTGGTCGAGTAACAATTTAAATATTAATTATCTATTATCCTTTTCAGAGATCGGTGCCTAATGGAAGAGGAAAAAGATAGGATGGAATGAGGTTCTCGTTTGGACGGCGATCTTCTCATCTCTCATCAATGTGTGTTTTCTAAAAAAAATGGATAATACACATTGAAGAGAAATAGATGGAAAAGTCGTCCGTGTGTCCGTCCAAACGAGACTATCATTTTGTTCTCATTTTTCTGCTCTTCCATTAGGCATCGATATCTGAAATGTACAATAAATCATGTAAAATCAAGATTTCTTAAATTAATTTTTCACGCCAAATGAAAATGACGGTAACTATTTTTTACGAAACATTACAATTTCATATTAAAATAACCCCTGGAATATAGATTTTGGAATAGATTCTAAGTTTTAATTACATTTCCGAGCTTATGTTTCATTTGGCGTGTTTCAACAGTATCACAACAATCCATATTATGCAATTTATCTTGTAGCTCAATCCAAAAAAAGTTACATGCTTTAAGTTCCATAAATAACCCATCATTTCCCAAAACATACCATCAATTCCATGTTCGTCAATTTCGCATCAGTCATCCTCAGCAGTCTCTCCGCCTCCGTTACAATAAAATCCATCTGATTCGCAAACGTATTCAAAAAATCCACCATATTCATAAGCACGCAATTGACGGACACCGCCGTCTTCCTCCTATCGATCGGATTCATTTCATCCAAATCAATTTCATCTTCGGACTGCATTTTCCATCAGCTCTGCAATTACAATTCTTACCATAAAACAATGCAAAAATAAAATTATCTTCAAGATATCATCAAGCAAATGGCATCATATAAACCACGTCAAAACAATATAAATAGGTTTTCAATCCGATAAAAACCCTTTATGAACAATTATACATACAACGAATAAAGTTAGTTAAAACACAAAAGCAAAATCAATTCAAAATCACTCAACATCTCGTACTTGAATCTCTTCAATTGGTTCAATGATATGAGAATGCGGCAAATGACGCGGTGTGCTCTGGAACGAGCTCGAACTGCTTTCATTTGGAGATACTTCAAGAACCCGTGATAAGTTAAGAGCCGGTAAACGTTCTTCAGGTACGAGTAGTTCATTCATCGTTTCAACCATCGGAACAATCTCTTCAAGTTGAAGCTACAAAACAATCCATTTTATATAATTTTTTTTTCAATCCCCACCTGAACTCGAACAACATTATTCTGAATAGATTCCAATTGTTTTAAAGCTTTTATAAAATTATCATGCACAGTTGCGCGACGTTTTGCTTCTTCGTAAACATTCTTTAATTGCTGGTCAATCTAAAACAATAAATACGATTTTAAACGAAAAATGTAACAAACGTTGGTAATAATCATTGGAAACTTGTCTTGTTCATTAGATATAACTCTTGCGCATATATTTAGATGTTCTTGGAATCTAGAGGCCAACCTGTCAAAAATTATACATTTCTTTAAGACTACATAGGTAATTGAGGAAACCAGGTCCATCAATTCAAATAAATACTACAATTTAAGACATGCGTAGCTAAAAAAACCGTGATATAGGTTTAATATCACTACGCATGCATCAAATTCAATTTATTGAAACCACCTGTTCCCCAACTTTGAAGCTATTTCTAACTTGTAAAATGGTCGAGAGTTGAGTTTTTGATTTGATAATAAAGTAGAATTGGTTAAATCTTTTTTACCACCGAGAACAGAAGGAATAATTGGTAAAAATCTGGGAATTTCCTGCAAAAAATATTATCTTTTCTGTCGTGGATATTATTATTACCTTAAATCTCTTGTAGATTTCATCGTCATCAATAGTTTCTTGTTGACTATTCCCATCTTTTACGACAACTATTCCTTTTCCCCTCTTTGTACTTGCTGTAAAATGTTGCTTTGTTTCATTTCAGTTTCTCTTAACCGTACTTCTATTTAAAAATGAAAATGACGATTGATTAGTATTGCTATTGCTTTGCTCATTACCCATTCTACAAAAAACATTAATTAAATAATAGGAAGAATACTATTAAGCAAACATTAATTATTCGACGTTCTCTCCGTTTCATTAATTGGTCCCATCTGAATCTGGTCAATTCCCGTTTCTAGCCAAGTCAAATTCGGATCAGCGACCTGTTCACTTCGAACGCTTCCCGAAATGGTATCAGCTTCAATATCGGGCTCAAAGTCTCTCAAAATTATCACCTCGTCCTTAAAACATTTAACAAATCTCGCTACGCTTTCTCCTCGCTCTTTCCCATACCTTTGGCAATCTCTGGAAAATCCACTCTTTATCCCACTTGACGTAATTATGATCTAATCGAACTTCAGATGGAACGAAAGACATACGATTTGAAGATTTAAGAAGCCACGGCTCTGCAAATTCTTAACGTTGCTCCAGCAGATGTGAAAATCGATAAATGCGAGAAAATCGATAGAAATTATTAATAATTGAAAGGTAGTGGGTAATTTGCAAACCAGTCAGACATATAAGCTCAGCAGATTATGAATAAGGTTAATAAATTGATGAGAAATCCGGTTAAATCCGTAAAATTACAGTTCAGGATTTCCGTAAGAAGGACTATGTTTTTGGCTTGATGCCATTGTTTGACCTCCATAACCTCGGCCACGGCCATAAGCGTCTTAACGCATTTGAATGTGTTAGGGATAATGCCTTAGTAACCCTTAATAAGGGATAACAACATTTATTTTTTTTGAAGAATAAGTAGAAGATTTTTATTTAATATTCTATAAACTTCTTTGAAATGTAATTTTTATATTTGTTGAAATATTTTAATAATTATTTTGTTATTTTTAATTTTCTATTCGTTTCCGTATGGATAAATCCTTTATAAGGTCCTTTATAATAATATCAACATACACATTTTTCCAATTAGGTAATTTTTATTAAATACCGCTTACTTATATAGCATTCTCGTAGGTGTGGCAATAAAGCATGCTCTTACTAGACAATAAAAATGAAGATCAAGATCATAAAAAATAATAAAGTGGTTTGATCTATTTCTTCAAATTTTATTCCTCCTTTAAATTTATACAGTATTTTCAGCGAAATAGAACGTAATTTGTTAGGATTAGACAATAGACAAGATTATCTACAGTATCGAATTTATTTTATTTTCTTTTCCACAAATTATATTTTAGAATTAGAACGTTTTTTATAGTTTTATTCCAACGTTTTCTTTAGTTCTAAAGCTATCTAAATAATGTTTATCCCGTCGATTTTATATAAATTTATAATTTATTTTAATAGAAAACATGTAAATATTTCCAGAATCTTGATGATTAAATGAGTAACCGCCAGAGCACATCCAAATTAAGTGTAATTGATCAAACGATTGAGAATTAGAGGAAATGTCAGAATTTTTCAGAATTTCACTGATCTCGTGGAAATTGGTCGCGGCGGTTTTGGTGTTGTGTATTCGGCAAAACGTGAAAATGGCGACAAGGTGGCACTTAAGAAGGTTTGTAATTCTCCAACACGAATTTCATTTGTGGAATTGATTTGCAGATTGATCGACGAGTGGCGAAGGACAGAGTATGGAATGAGATTCGATCGATGAGATCTCTGAAGCACCGCAATATCGTCGAATTTTATGAGGATTTCGTGGAGAACGGCGACACGTATGTAGTGATGGAGCTCTGTGAGCACGGGTCGCTTCGAGCCTATGTCAAGCAGAATGGTCCATTGAGTGAACCGACGGCAGCGCACGTGTTGCGCCAATTGATATCGGCCGTCACGTTTATGCATAGACGCGGGATTCTTCATCGCGATTTATCGGCGGGCAATGTGTTTATCAAATCGATCCGGAAGGAATTGTTGATTATTGTGAGTTTCGAAGGCGAACGCAAGAAAATTCAGGGAAAGAACATCGTATGTTGTGATGGAGCTCTGTGAGCACGGGTCGCTTCGAGTCTATGTCAACATAGTCAATGTCAAAATATTTGGCGCTAACCAGAACTGCTCACAGTCCAAATATGCCCAGCTATTATGAAATAAATAATTATTTTTGCCTCCAGCTTGTCAGCGGTTCACGTTTACTCCAAAAATTTTGATCCTTTAAGCACAACCACAAATACGTAATGATTCGTCAAACGAACGTAATCTTGCGGACCAACTTTAGGAATCGAATTAAAGAAACCAAAATATTTGCAGAAGCTTGGCGACTTTGGATTGGCGACGAATTTGAGACAAGGTGAAACTGCTTGCACAATTGTTGGAACGCCGGGATATATTGCACCGTATGAGAATATTTCTACTGGCGACTATTTAATATTGTCATCTTTTTTTTTAGTCAAGTCTTCAATCAGGAATATGATCAAGGGGCTGATGTTTATTCGCTGGGTGGAGTCCTGTACACGATGCTCACTGGAAGAGATCCACCAAGTAAAGGTAAAAGTTTAAAATTATTGAAATTGTATCATTTTCAATTTAAAATAGTTCCCTGATGTAATACTTAAACACCCCAACTTGTATGGTAATAAAATTATCCCAGTAAACATGCTCAAATCTAACTTTCTAGAAAGATATTAATATTTTTTAGATATTTCATGACTTTTTTTTAAATTAAATTGTTGTAAAAACTTTTTTATTATAAAGACGTAAAAATTTCCAAACACGTTTAAAAATGGCAAAATCCTTATTTGGACTTGGTGTGCTTTAATAATGAGCTCAGGAAAAGTGTTCTTATCGAAAATGTCGGTAATAAAATTATATTTTAAGATAGTCAATGTGATTCTTCAGTTTTAAGCATAGTTTAAAGAAAAATTATTATGTGGAAAGCACGAACAAATGTGCATTTTAGTAATTAATATTCAATGGCATTCTGATAGTTTTTGTAGAATAAAAACTATATTGTAACTATTAAAATTTTCATCTTCTAATTTAATCAATTTTAAGGAGATATCACGTTAAACGGAGTCACTTCAAATGCGGCGCATCTTATTGAACGAATGATGCATAGGAATGTGAACCGTCGGATCGCATTGACGGGTATCTATCATGTTTCATTTTTTCGATTTTCACATGAAATGTCTTTAGAAATAGCGCTTTCTGATTTTATGCGAGACATTGAAGATGATGGGCTCGGCTCGCGTGAGTTCTCCACCGATCGACGATTGATGAGCCGAGAGAGGGCACGAAGCATCGAGCAGCCGAGTCGTGATCAGATGATGTCACAGAGGCGATCGCGTGAACGTCGCCTCAATTCAAGATCAAACAGCCAGCCGATGATCCGCACGACGCCGATGACGACTGCGGAACGTCCGAACGCAGATGTGCACAACAAGCCGCCATCGACGTCGAATCAGCAGATGAAACGAGATTGGCCGATTGAAATGAAGAGGTGCGCAGGTCAGAGGGTTAAAACAGCTGGTGGCAGGTATATCGTTGAAAGCGATTACCGATGCCGGTTTGAAGTGACTGCGAAAGGTGATCTTATTCATCGAGTTCTCGTGGTGGAGTTGGACGGGCTGACCAATGGTCAGAAGGTTAGTGGCCATTTGTGCTGAATGGAAATGTTGGATGTATTGTAGGTGTATGTGCACAAGCTGGCTGATCGAAGGATGAAGGCGAGGGAAGAGATGGACCCATTGGTGGAGTTGACGACGAATCCCGATGTTTTTAATGGGTAAGGAGAGTGGGAATATATATTCTGGTTTTAATGATTTATTCTTATTGCTATTTTTCAAAATTGTTCTCAAGGGAATAACATTTAATAGAAAAATAGTTTCTTGTTTATATGTTTTATTCCTAGTCTGGATCTATTTAATTTGAAAACTTTGTATCAGCCCAAATTAGCAATGAATGTATAAAGAATTTATCAAATTTATTAAACAAAAACAACAGTAGACTTTTAATATCCCGGAGCGGTGCGAGGTGTTGGACAATGACCACAACCGCCGGCTCTTCCTGGCGCTCCTGGCTTACCAGGTTTGCCTGGTCGACCTGGTTGTCCGTCTGCGCCGTCATCGCCGGCTTCTCCAGCTGCGCCTTGTTCACCGTCCTGCCCGGGACTTCCCGGTGTTCCCGGTTCTCCTGGCTCGCCCGGCATTCCTGGTGGTCCCGGTCGTCCAGGTGGTCCATGAAGTATGTTCGTGTCGTCGCACTTGCCTATGGCACCGTCTTGTCCGTTTTCACCGGGCGCGCCATTGCTGCCAGGTTCTCCTTGTTCGCCAGGCAATCCTGGTTGTCCAGGGACACCGGGGATTCCGTGGGAACCTTCCTTGCCGTTCTTGCCTGGTGATCCTTTGGGTCCCATTGGTCCTGGAGGTCCTGGTGGCGCGGGTGGGCAGGTGAAGCAAGGTGGTTTTACGATATTTCGCTGAGCCTCGCGGGCATCCATGCCGTCTGGACCATTGGAGCCAGGGCGGCCGTCTTTGCCGTCACGTCCGTCTTCACCGGGTGGTCCTGGTGGCCCAGGACGGCCGAATTGGCAAGTTGTGCACGAACGGCGTGGCCCGCTTGGTTGACTTCGTTTTGCACGGCGGAATTTTGACTGAAGCTGCATTCGCTCAAATTGAACAACGAGAGTTGTTGCTCGATGACGGCAGAAATCAATCTGAATAGAAGGCTAGTGGGATTATAGGTGATTATGTTTGTTACCTCGCCGTCTAGATTTGTCTGAATATGCTGCAGATAGTTGTAGATTAATGGAACTGAGATGATGCATGTTAGAGTTGAAACAGTGCTGAAGTAGTTAGTTTCATTTCTATTCATTCTGGTTAATGGGTTGATTACCTGATAAAAATGCCGACGAATGCAATGCGACGAAGAATGTCGGCTTCGTGATTTAACTCTTTTTCGCTCTCCATGCTTGTAGGTAGTACCTGAGGATTCGTTTAAATATTGTTGGATTGGTTTTTTTCTACATTTAACGAAGAATCGAAATGACTGTTTTTTTGAAAGTTTTCGTAGATAAGCTTTGATGAGATTGATAAGCTCGGGATTTGGCTTTTTTAGAGAAGAGATTGTTTGGAAAAGCGATTTTAAAACAGCTGAAAAAAGGGAAGATGGGAGGGGCTAGCGATTCTTGATGGCTACCTTATCAGTTCTTATTTGTGTGTCTTTGCTAATTTAGCAGGTTTTTTGTTGAGTAAGACGAGAGAAAGATACATATAATAAGAGATTAATTCGTTTTATTTTCGAACTCTAAAATAAATATATGTGATAATAATTAAAAAAAAAAAGAAAAATTGCAAAGGAATAGTTTTGAAATTGTACAAGTGCCTTTTTCAAGATTATCTCAACTACCTCCCGATGTGCACAAAGACTACCATCGCCTTGTGAATATGGTGAAAGTGACAATCAAGAGCCGAATCGCAAAAATAACCTACCGCCGACCGCCACAGTTTCCAGACGCTGCTGCACAGCTAATGGAGAATGGAGATGTGCGTATAAAGTTTGCGAGAAGTCTTATTGTACGTAAGATTGAAAATGGGGATATATTCAATTGCATCGACGGTTATATGAGTAAACGCGAGAGTGTGAATGGTAAATGAAACGTTTTACAGTTAAATGAATGCGATTTTTCAGCAACGACGTTAACCAAGGTGAACGAGGTTTACGAATATCTTAAGCGATTCGAAAAGGGCATGGAAGCGATGGGCAATTTGGAATGTTTTCCGATCGTTTTTAGTGTAGGCGCGATGAATGGGAACGCTTCGCCCAATTCATTGATGCCGACGACGACGACGACGACGGCAACAACATCAACCACATCGAGATTTGCTTTTAGTAATATATCGAATATCCCGTCGCAGGTTTGGGAAACATTTTGTGAATGTTGATTATATTAGAATGTCTAGATGCCAAAATCGGCTCCATTCGCGGTTGGACAGCAAGGACAGTCGTCGTCCTCGGCTGCAGCAAAGTATAAGTTCAAAATGGTTTGTTTTTGTTTATTTCGTAGAAGTTTTGAATTAATCGGAAATTCAGATATTTATTACAAATATTTAAAATATATTGAAATTATTCGTGAAAATTGGGCTAAAAACTATTATTCATTTCAGAGATCGATGCCTAATGGAAGAGTAATAAAAGAAGAGAAAATTATGGGGCCACAAAAAACATTTTTCTCAATTCCTCTTAAATATGTGCTGCCCATAATTTCGTAAAAAAGAATGGCCGTCTAAAAAGAGAGGCCGTCCAAACGAGAACTTCAGTCCATCCTAATTTTTTTCCTCTTCCATTAGGCATCGATCTCTGAAAAGGACAATATTTTTATTTTATACTGTAGTGACTGAGAAACTAGTATCAAGCCACGCCCCCTTGAGAAAGGCTATAAAAGTAATTTTTATGTTTCAATAAATAGTTCAATCTCAGTGGGGCCTCCTCCATGCCCGCCAACTGGAAACAACAATTTTCCGATTTTTAAACGTATATGAAAATTTATACGTCCTCTCAATAAAACATTGATTACGACAAGCCGTGTCTTAATTTATCTTAAATTATTATAGTTCGTAGCTAACGAGGCATGCCATGTGAAGTTCAGAGCCATGCAGCCATGTAGGTTGCTCATGGAGCACGCCAACTGGTATGGTTATAAAATGATCTCAGTAAACGTGCTCAAAGGTGACTTTTTGGAATGATATTAATAGTTTAAGATAAATTAAGACACGGCTAGTTAAATTATCGTAATCAATATTTTATGAGGAAAGTTGTCATATACGTTTAAAAAACGGAAATTGTTATTTCCAGTTGGCGTGCATGGAAGCTCCACTGTGATTGAACTGTTTATTTAAAGATAACAATTACTTGTATACCCTTTCTCAAATGGGCGTGGCTTGATACTAGTCTCTCAGCCACTATAATACAAATGAATTGTTGTGCATAATCTTGTAGCACGCCAATTGAAATCATCAAAATTTAAGCTCAAATAATATGCATATTCTAGTAAAACTTGAGAATTTTAGGATATTTTTATTCAAATGCACGCCAACTGTAAACAACAATTTTCCGATTAAACGTATATGACAACTTTTACGTCCTCCCAATAAAACATTGATTATGAAAATTTAACTAGCCGTGTCTTAAACTATTCATATAATTCCAAAAAGTTATCTCTGAGCACGTTTACTGAGCTCATTTTATTACCATACTAGTTGGCGTGCAAATCTGCTCTATCCTAGTAAGGTTCATAAATAAATATTTATGTGAAAATTCATATGTCCCTTTTAAAATGATAAAATCTAAATTTTTATTTGGTGTGTTGCAACACTACAGTAAACGGAAAAAAATTGTTTTCAGGATAAAAATAACCGAACGATTGCGATTCATTCGAGAGATGGAAGATTATTGCGTCAGTCGACCAGAGATGCTCAACAATTCATATTTACGGACCCTTCTATTCGATCGGATGAGATTCGGTGATTGATGTATTTCTATAGTTGACATTATTGTCGTTTTTCAGATTCCGTAAGAATGAGAAGCCCCCTGAACGCGCCGCCGAACTATTACACTACTTGCTACCAAAATTATCTATAAAATAATAAAGAATATATATTGAAATACTAACTAATATTACGGTTCGGAGGTAATCAATGTCAGATATCTATATCACTTGTTGAATAGGAACTAATTCTTTAGTAATATGATGTTTTTTTTGTTTTTCTTTAATTTTGATCATGTGAATAATTATTGCTCAATATTTTATTGGTCTCTTTCATTTTTTTAGTCCTTATTGATTCGATTGTACAATAAATAATATTCTTTAATATTAAAGTTGGTTTTCTTGGGCTGTTCGCTTTGTAATATGTTGATTTTTCGAAATAATACTTGACTGGAGGGGAAATTGATTTTGAATTGATAGTTTAGATGAGAATATATCATAATTGGAGCAATGCAGAACGGCTCGACTTGTTGCTCGTTTGCGCGGATGAGACGATTGAGAAGGATTGGTAAGAAGGGACAATGTATGTGACAGAACGTTTAATGGTATTCAGGGTGAAACGAGCCGAAGCGATGGTAAAACGGTACGTGGGACAAAAGAGTGCTCACTATTTCACCGCCAAGACGTGCCATTCGGAGTTTGAGCGAATTTTATCGTCGCCGTGCCCTGGCGTCGAGCCGAACACGTCGGGACAGTACTCTTTCAGCCACAAGGTGCTCATTGAGAAGTGGATCGCACACTTTGAGGAAGAGATTGAGAAGGAGCAGAAAAGGCGCACCGAATTGGCACTGATTGAGGTTTGATTGAGGATTTCTTGATAGCTTTGAGAAATTGTTAATATTCCATGTTTAAGAATTTGAATCAATTTAATATTGCCAGAAAAATTAATATGTAGCACTACGATAAGATTTTAAATCCGCATTAGAGTCTTCTTCATGAGATGAAGCTCATTACGTGGTTCTGTAGAGCGCGTTTTAAAAATTTATTTTCAACTGTACATGTTCCTGCTAGCCTGTATTAAAATTTTTGGTATCATAGCCACGAGATGCTGTACGGCAGAATTTTCATTTTTGTCACTGTATATTCGTAAAAACAGGGACTCAGAAAAGTATTTTAAATCAGAAAATTAAAAGAGTCAGCAATATTTAAAGGGAAGCTTGTGAAATTTACTTTAAAATTAGTTTTTAAATTATACGTGGAAATTAATGAAATTATTTTAAATTTAGCAAAATATTCATTTTTATTTGACGTGAAATTGTTGCGGAACCGCTTCGCAGCGAGAACTAATAAGAAAAATAATTTGACACCGAACAATACGCAAATTTTAGATGCGACGTTACACTTCGTATATTGAGAAGATAATGGCGGATAAGATGAGCTTGGAAGATATGGAACGACTACTTGAACAATTACGAATGGAAGACCCGAATAAGGAAGAAAATACGCAGTTCCGCAGAGTTGTCAGCACGTATTCGAACCGATTATTGCACCTGTGGAAGCAAGGAAATCGGAAGAAAGAGATTGATGTTGGTCAGTTGAGCCCGACGAAAGCAGTGAAGGTGGAAGAAGTGCCGGTGAAAGTGGATGAGAAAATCGAGCAGAATGAAACAGTTGAAAACGACGAAGAGCCGAAAGCAGACAAGCTCATCTCGTCACCGATTAGAAGTGTGGCAGATGTGCTGAAAGACGCGGTACCGATATTTGTCGAGCCGATACCTCCAGAGAAGATTGATCAGAAGATTGAGGTGGAAAAAAGCATTGAAGAGGTGAAAGAGGATGTGAAAGAAGCGAGAATGGTGGAAAAAGCAAGGCGTTCGAGAGTGTCGCGCGGATCCAAGTCGACGGACAGTGTGGAATCGGAAGTGTATGATTTGATTTTTCTATAGGAAGGGAATTATTTTGTTTAGAAAGAAGCCGAAAATGAACGTGACGAGATTGAGGAAGAGGGAAGAATCGGAAGAGAAGAAGCCGGTAGAGCCGATAGAAACACAGGTGCCGTCAAATAGCAAGGAGGTCGAATGTCAAACGAGCGTGTCGATATCGAGAAATCAAGCGCTTGCGGTGACGGATCGGAGAAAGAGTTCAGCGTCAGCCAAGAAGGTGCAGAAAAGAGGAGAGGTGAAGACGATAGCCAGCACGCCGTCAACTACAGAAAAGTTTTGTCACGTGGCGTGCCAGACAAGCCGTGTGGAGTTTGATAAAGATGATGTGGTAAGGAAGTGTGTGTACGATTGATTGTGATTAAAAATCAATTCGTTAAAGCTGGTCTGAACATTAAATTTGTGAATTGTAGGTGACGTTAAATTACGAGTTTCGAAATAAATATCACGTCGAAACTATACAATTGGATCGGCGTAAGAGGCATGAGAAGAAGGTGAAGGATGAGGAAACGATGGCGGTACAACCAACCAATGTGTTTTTGTTTATGGCACAATTTGATTCAGGAGATCAGCTATGAAAAAGAGGATGAGGTGGAAGAGTTGACGAAGAGAGCAGCGAAAGCCGAATCGAAACGTGAAATGGTGCTGGTAATTGATACGGAAGAATCAGTGGCGAACGCGCTCATCCAAAAAGGCTATAATGTAGTTTTGAATGAAGGTACATCGAGTGCGGAAACGCCGACGAAGCGGATGAGGAAGGATGAACGATTTAGAGAGGAAATGACGAATATGAAGGTTTTTGACAGTGTTTAAGAATATTCAAAGCGTCGTTTCTTAGTATCAGTTGAATAATATGATGAGGACAATGATGGAGCACAAGCATTCGGGAATATTCACACACCCGGTAATGGAAAAAGACGCGCCTGGCTACTCAGTAGCGGTGAAAAAGAGGATGGATCTTGGAACGCTGCGGAAAGAAGTGGAATCAGGACAGGTTCAGTCGAAGGTGTCGTTCTTGTTAAAGTAGGAAATGGTGCGCAAGTGAATTTTGATGTGATTCGATATTTGCAGAAGCTATACAATGTTTGCCAATGCTATAATGTTCAATAGCACGGGACATGACGTGAATAATTATGCGCTTAGCATGGTGAAAGACAGCTTGTTTGACGCAGCAATGGTAGGGATCGATGATTCGAAGAAGCTGAAGAATGAATGTCTACTGGAATCATTGCAGAATGATGACAGGAAGGGACTGCCAAGAAGGAGCAAAATGGACGATTCGAGGTCTTCGCAAAGAGGTGCTTCCGTTCAACCGGAACAGCCGCTGAATTTGGGAGTGCCCGGCAATAAACGCACGATATATGCTAAGAAGCAGTCGCAGATTGTCAGAAGGGTTTCGCAGAAGTAGAAGAACTTGGTTAATTTGATTAATTTTGTTACATATTTGATGCAATTTGTTTACTTTGATTATTTTTGTGAAATATTAATGTTGTTAATTATTTTTAAAAAAAATGTTAAATTGTTTATTTGATTTAATGTGGTTTTAAGTGGAGCCATTTAATATTTGAATAAGTTTGAGGTAATTTATTACGGGGCTTTTTTCCTTTTGTCTCACTGGTGAATCCGAACACGTCGGTTGAGAACAAAACGCGCTTCGGCGACGGACGAAACGTTTTTAATAAGAATTATTCGAATCTTGGCGGCCCAGGCTTTCTCGCGACAATTGAAATAAAATATAGAACGAAATTAAAGTCTAATGATATAAATATGAAAATATTTTCATGCTCACTAGAGCCAAGGTCATTAAAATAAATAAAACTGAATTAATAGGATTTTTAAATTAATTTTGGTTTATTTTGGCCGAAGCGCGTTTTGTTCTCAACCGACGCTTTGGGATTCACCAGTGTCTAAAACTACCCGAGGAGCACTCTAGGACGAAACAATAGAAAACTATGTTCAAAATTTGAAAAACGCAATTTTCAGGTGGAGCCATGCAGGCTTGCGTTTTGGCAAAATAAGTGCCCTTATATTATCCTTCTTAACTCCACCTCTAAATTGTTATTTGGAAACCTTTTGTCCTGGGGTGCGAGGAGCCTTTCACGCCATCCACGAGATATTTCGATTTTATGATTATTAATCTCGAATCAATTACGTTTGCAGAAGTAAATGTGTCTATTTTAAGTTAAATAAGTCATATCATATCAACTTATAAGTCTAAAGTGAGACCGTAATTTTATTATTGTGGGTGGTTTGATTCCTGATTTATCCTTATACCAATTAAGAAAATACAAAGTACTGGAACTCTAATAAGACAAGCTCAGAAACGTGCTTAAATCTAATATTTTGTGAAGATTTTTACATTTTTAGAGATTTTAAGAAAAAGATGACAAAATTTTTGAAAACTACCCGTGAAAGTCGAAAGACAAGATTAAAAATAAGAACATAATTACTTCCATTTGGTGTGCTAGATTACATTTTAAGCAATTATTTTAGGTATTGCGTATATCTGAAAATTTTCATAATTAAAGCTAATCCAACGACCAATTTAAGTTCTAAAAATGCTAACCCATCTTGGACTGTTATAATTGATAAACAGACAAGTCTGCTGACAATTATACTTAAAATAAGCACAGTTTAAGGATAAATGTTTTCAGAAATGACCATTGATGACTTTTTTATTGCTTCTGCTCAGCGTCAGCTTGACCGATTGTCACTGCAGCTCTCTGAACTCGATGAAGAAAGGTTTTAATTTGAACAATACTCATATTGTACGTAATATGAAAGATTCGATTAGAGAAACTCTTGAAAATGAAGAATATGAAGAGTTGAGAAGATTAACGATTGACCAGCTCGAGGTTTTTAAATGGATTGCACTTGTCAAGAAAATGTTTTTTTAAGAAGCTTGCAAAGGCTCTAGAAAAATTTCAAGGTGGTGAAGTCGGACTCCATGATGAATTGACGTTAACGAAAATGGTATATGTTTTGGTTGATTGTTTTGTTTAATGATTTAACGTTCAGGCGATTCGCGCAGCAATCAGTGAGGCGTTTAAAACACCGGAGGTGATTGCTATGTTCGCCAGAAAACAGCCGGGTTTGATGAGGGAGAGATTGTTGATGATCGATATGAACCTGAAACTGGATAAGATAAGCAAGGAAGAGCACGCGGAGAAGAAGCTCGAAATGTTGGTGGCATTGAGGGATATGAAGGAAGAATTGAGCGAAGACGAGCAACGATTTGTGGAAGAGCGCACAACGACGCCCAGAGTGGATCTAGAAGCAGTTTCCGCGAATCGGATTGTTAATCGTGATATTAGTGACATTAAATAAATATTTTTGTCAGAATACGTTGTATTGATGTGTAGCTGACGTGTTGGATCGATTAGATATTTTATGAGATGTAATTTTGATAAATTATTTGATTTATTAGTTAGGTCAGGTGTCATGAAATATGAGCAGTGAATATGTTAAAGTAAAACTTATTCAAGTTCTATTAATTTTTGGTTTTTTTATAGATTAATAATAATGTGGAGGAAGGGATTGAATATCCTTGGACTGTGCATTACCATAAGGTTAAGAAAAGAAAGTTTTACTTTAATGTTATAACGAAAATATCGACGTGGGAACATCCTAGTGGCCGGAAAAGCGAAGAATATAAGATGGGAACGGAGGAAAAGTTCATGAGAAGAACGGAGGAAACAACAAAGCATGAGGAGAAGAAAAGGAGACCGGAGGATAGGACAAAGGAAGAGAAGAGGAAAGCGGGAGAGGACAGCAAGAGAACGGAGGAAAGGTCAAAGGATGAGAAGAGGAAAATGGGAGAGTACAGCAGGAGAACGGAGGAAAGCCCAAATGATGATCGAAAAAGAAAACGATTAGTAAAAACGTTCGAGGATGAAATAAAAGTAATTTTGTATTTTCAGAAGTTTTCGACGTTTTCCTAGTTTCTACGTGAAAATTACATATCAGATTTAAAATTGTTTTGAAAGGAATCCTCTAAAAATATTTAAAATTTTTAATTGTTAGCTGAATTACTCATTTAAAGAACAGAAAATTAATTCGCATTTTTACAACATCAATTGACATGAATTGAAAATTTATTGCTTCTACGAAATTTTATTTTTAACTAATGGCTTATTGGAAGTCATTATTTAAGAATGTGTTATATGCATTTTTAAAATTTATTGTACAAAAATATAGAACTAGACGTAATATAATAAATAAAATAATATTCAGAAAACACGTACATATAATGTGCAACCAGATAATAACAAAATTAAACAATGTGAGGAAGAAGCCGCGATTTCAACTTATTTCAAAAAGGTTTTTCAATGTCACGTTTAAACCATTTCGACATTTAGAAATACATAACGCCGGCTGAGCAAATGTCTGCGAACGTGGAATGGTCTAAGCAGGCGCGACGCAGATCGTACGGGCCGTATCGTGGCTGCGCAATATTAGACACAAATGTTCTACTAAATATGCCTAATATCGTGATGGAAACGACGAAAAGTTTGTTAATGAAGATGACTGTGGAATTAGTGAATAGTTGCGATTTAGAGCAAATACTAACGGTGATCCCGTACACAGTGCTCATGGAATTGGATGGACTGAAAAGGGATAGAGGCGGTGTTGGCAGGGATGCACAAGAAGCGTGCAAAAAGTTGCTCGAGGCGCACGAAAGGTTTAGTCAATATGTGGAGCTGGAATCCAGCGTCGAGCACGAAATCAAACTGCCAATGTTTCGAATTATAAGGGGGTCAAATGACGAGTTTATTGTGAATTGTGGTTTGAGAATAAAGGAAGAATGTAAGTGATTTGGAGGAATTGGAGATTGGAAATTTATTGGATTTCCAGTGCTATCAATGCGAGACAAGATGAATTTGAGTGAAGAGAGTATTGTATTTGTGACGAATGATATCAATTTGAAGTTGAAGGCTCAAGCACACACGTTGAGGACCGTTGGACTGAAGGTTGGGTTTTTACTGGTATTGGAATGATCGAGAAACATTTTAATTTACAAAGCACCGATTCAAGCTATCTATCTTTAAGATTAATCCAAGAAATGTATATTCTTTGTTGTACTTTTTGTGATAATAATGATCATTTCGATTTAGATATATTATACCATAAGGCACACCTATCATGTTTATTATAAAATTTAGGAGTTCTCGAAAACAATCGGATTCGCTATACCGCCACATCGAATGTATATAGAATCGAACAATGGATATCGTAGTGAAAACTATAGGAATAATAAGGTAAATTTTATCTACACAATAAAGTTTTTAAGAAAATATAAGTATTGTAGAATTCAAATAACTTCAAACCGTCTAACGGATTTCGAAAGTTTACGGCAAAGTTTAAAGAACATGTGACGACAACATTGAAAGAACCGATGGAAAGAGACGTAGAAGAAGCCATTGAAAAGGGCGATGATGTTGAAATGATGGAAGTTGATATTACTCCAAGAGAACCGCCCCCGCATTTAATACACAGGGAGCGGATTGAATTGGAAGAGATGGAGGATGGAAGAGAATGTCTGGAACCGGAATTTCTGCAGGTAATTAAATGCAAAATAAAATAGATTTTTGTTGGATGTGCGTGGATTCGAGCACAGGCGTGTTATTTGATTTTTTGTATTCTGAAAAGCATCGAATTTTTGCCACGGAAATTAGAAGTTATTTTATTGGATTTTCGAGAATTCAGGATAATATATTGAAATGTTTAGATGCTCGTACCAGCTAAGCTTCAAAGGAATAATGTGCAAATTGCATTTAATAAACCCAAGAGACCACCAGTGCCGTATGATAAATAATATATCATATTGTCAAATCCAAATTAATGAGAAAATGTCTTAAAGCCACATAAAGTAAGGCTATGCTGGTCTCGCTTGGGAAAAGAGTTGATTTAATTTTCAATATATTGTTTTTTTAGTTTCTCTTTTGTTATTTTCGAATCTTAAAACAATGAAATTTCCCAGAAATATTATTGTCCTTTTGCCTAAGATGCCTAATGGAAGAGGAAAAATTGAACAAAATGAGGTTCTCGTTTGGACGCCCACTCTGTTCTATCTCATCAATGTGTGTTGTCTCTTAAAAATGGATAACACACATTGAAGAGGAACAGACGAAAAAGTCGTTGGTGGATGTCCAAACGAGACTATCTTTTTTTAGGCACCGATCTATGAAATGTACAATGTATCATTTTGATTATTATTATTATTATTATCAAAATCTGAGAAATTGACAATTCAAATTTTATTTTTATAAAAAATAAAAGTAATAAATCTGACGTGATCTAGAAATTTTGAAGAAATATAATGAAAAACAGAGAAATTTTTAAAATAAATTGAATATTTATTCACGTTCTCATTAAGACCATTGAAAATAATTCAAAAATGATAAAATCAAACTATTCATATTCTTAATATATAGTCGTCGCCAAATGCGATTACCGCCGCAAAGTGTGGCGCACTTTTTTAAATATTATTTTTTAATTTTATTTTTAGGATTATTATTATTTTCCACAATTATTCCACTATTTAAACAACACCTATAACATATTCTTCAATTTATTTAAGCTGTAACAGTATATAACGAGCATAAACAAGAATATAATCATAAAAATTAAATTAAAAAATAATATTTAAAAAGTGCGCCACATTTTGCGGTGGTAATCGCATTTGGCGACGACTATAAAAGTAATAATTAATTTCTTATTATTCATTTCAGAGATCGATGCCTAATGGAAGAGTAATAAAAGAAGAGAAAATTATGGTGTCACAAAAAACATTTTTCTCAATTCCTCTTAAATATGTGCTGCCCATATTTTCGTAAAAAAGAATGGCCGTCTAAAAAGAGAGGCCGTCCAAACGAGAACCTCATTCCATCCTAATTTTTCCTCTTCCATTAGGCAGCGATCTCTGAAAAGGACAATAAGAAAAATCGAAATAATAAACAAATTGAAAATTTAATCGACACCTCTGTCCCTCTTACCTAGGCGAGACCTCTTCTGCCTTCTTTAAACTGCTTTATGTCAGCACTCTACTGCCACGAAACCGCGCCGCATTGCAAATGACTTCGCACCAATTGAACCTTTTTTTTTTATTTTTTTTCAATATTTAATATATTAATTATTGATTAACAGGAGAGTATAACCAAAAACTATAATATATTTTTCAGAACAATATATAACATTTAAACTAATTCTTCTGCACTCCACTGCCACGAAACCGCGCCGCAATGCAAAAGACTTTGCACAAATTGCAAGCACAGCCTTTTAATACATTATTTTTATTTTTCAATATTTACGAGTTAATTATATCAACAATGAAGACTCTGCTGATCCATTAATTGAGATACTAATAATTTCTTATCATTAATTCATCAGGATTTCTGCAGAATGAAACGTTAACTGATAAATAAAATATTAAAAATAAAAATAATAAATTAAAAGTTGTGTTTCGCGCGAATGCTGCGAAGTCTTGCAATGCGGTGCGGTTTTTTGGCAGCGAAATGCTTCTGTTAAAGAATAATTAATAACCCCTTTTCAGAGATCAATGCCTAAATGAAAGAGGAAAAATTAATATGGAATGAGGTTCTCGTTTGGACGGGCACTCTTTTTATAAAAAAAATGGACAGCACATATTGAAGAAGAATAGACGAAAAAGTAGTTTGTGGCCTTGTGGCCGTCCATAATTTTTTCTTCTTTTTATTGCTCTTCCATTAGACAGCGATCTCTGAAAAGGACAATAAAATAATAAATTAAAAGCTCGTGAAATTGGTTCGCAGTCTTGCAATGAGGCGCGGTTTTGTTTCATTGGAGTGTGTAAGTTTTCCCATTAATTTACATTATTTCTATTATTGACTCTTTTCTGTACAATTTGTTTCCATGCATTTAACGGGTTTAGATTGTGTTTCAATAGCTCCATTAGGTTAATATCCAAATAGTTTAGTTGGTTCTTTGTTGTTTTTGTTGATTGTTATTTTGTGTATTACCTTTCAGGTATTTTCAATTTGTGTTAAATAAAGAATGTTTATGTTAATTAGAAAATAGTCATAATAATATAAGCAATTGCATGGATGATTTGAGTAGTCTAATGGATTTTTATAGATTTCGTTTTTGATTTTACGTTTTTTTGATTCATTTAACTGAACAACAATATTTATTCGATTGGGCTCGTTCACAACAGGAATCGACGCGGAATGATGAACGGCGAGGTGGCGGGAGAGAGGAGAGTCGAGAACCGCGGCAGAGCCATGCGGCGTTGCTTGGATGAGTCGCGCTTGCCGAATCCCATCCCGGCGAGCGTGTCGAGTTGGCTCAGCTCGACGCGCTTGGAGCCCGTGGAGCGTTTGCCGAGTCCCATGCCTGAAATTTAGTGCAAATGAGTTTTGAAGGAATATGTAGCGGTGGAATTGGATATTTACACTCAGACCGAATTAATTGGTAAAAACGGAAGCTTTGAAAAGTCATTAAAACCTAATATATCGTGAAAAGCTAAAGTTGATGAGATATTTTAAGAGAAGCCGGTAATATTGATTCAAAAAATAGAAAAAATAGTTGTTTACTTTCACGTGGATTTTAATAAAAGTATTTAAAGTTTGCAAAATTGTCATATTCATTTTTCGAGTACATGTATTTTGTAATTATAAGCTTACAGGTTTAACGCCCTTTTCAAGGATGGATTATAAAATTTTATTGTCTTCTCGTATATTTGAAATGAAACTCTTCATTTGCGTCAATGCGAGAGATTCTCAGAATGTTAATGTGATTGAGCGATTGCTAAATGTCATCAAATAAATGTACATTCTCGCCGCATATTATAACACCATTTTGCAGAACATTAACGAGCAAAACTGATTATTTCCGGAGACCAAAGACGAACTCAATCATTGGTTTCCGCTTTTTTCAGCGCGTCTATCACCACCAACCTGCTAATGAATCAAAAGTGCTCAGCGAGGCTCGTTTACCCAAACCCATTCCGGCCAATGTATCAAAGCCGGAGAACTGCTGCTGAAATCGTTTATCTGAAAAACATGTCAACTTTCCATCGACTACAATCACCTACCAATTCCATCGCGCTCGCCGCCTCTTTTGCTCAAATCGATTCCATCATATGGCCGTTCGACTAGTGTCATCTGCAATTTATCGCTTAAAACAGTTTGAACGCCAATTGCAACTCACACATGAGGATAACTGCAAAATACTTAAAACACCAATGAATTGAGCAAACATATTTATTCGTCGATTATCGCTGAAAAACGATTTTTGTTTCAAAATGAGCAATCAAGTAAAAAGAGAAAGGAAACAACGTGAGAATTTTAACAGAAAAATAGTTAATTGCGGTCCGAAATTGTAGTTGTTTGACGCATTGTTGACTCAAATTTTCAGATGTGTACTAAAGTAGGCGTGGCGTGAGTTCATAAACAAGAAAAGAATATGATTATGACCTTCAATTATCATTAGAAGAAGGAAGCAACTTTTTACAAAGAATGTTTCTAAATAGTAATTATATATAATTAAGCGTTAATTAAGTTTCAATCGTCATATAGGAAAAGAATATTAATTAACCAATTGATTATTTAATAATTCTGATAACTGTAAAATGGTGAAACTTGATTCAGCTTAACTAGAATTGTCACGGAATAGACCAAATTGAATGGCCAAGTTGGGGGCTCAGAAAAGATATTCATTTTGCAAATTTCGTTAAGAAGCGCATGGTTTTAGATAGTTTAAGACGGTCTAGCAAAAATGACGTGTCCAATTATATGAAAATAATACGTGCACTCCACTTCCACGAAGTATGCCGCCTATTACAAAAGACCGTGCAGCAATTGAAGGAAAACACGCCCTTCTCTTTTTATTATTCTTTATTTAAACTTTTTTATTAAAGCGTAACTTTATTGAATTTGAACAACTGATTGAACTTTACATAAAGAATTGAACTAAATAACAAAGTAAATCAAATTCGAGGAAGATAGGTTTAATAAAAAAAAGTTTAAAAAATTATATAATTAAAAAGTGATGGGCGTGTTTGTCGTTCAATTGGTGCGCGGTATTTTGCAATATGCGGCATACTTCGTGGCAGTGGAGTGTACGTGTAAATTAGTAATACACGTTTAAATATTGACAAAATATTCATTTCGCTTTGGCGTGCCGAGGGAAGTCTACCAGGGTTGCACGGAAATCAATTTTCTTCAAACGGAAAATGGAAGATGGAATTCCGTGCAATCCAAAGACAGCGGATCAAGCGGATCAAAGAGCGGGACGTCGAATATGTGGACCATGAATCATGGACAGTTACATCCGCACGCCAAAAGAAATTAACCATTGTCTGATAACTTTTGTGTGTTTTTAACAAAAAACTTTTGACTACAATTTAACCAGACATCTCTTAAGTTATCTAAAAAGGTTAGATTTGAGCACGTTGACCTACTTGGCTCATTTTGTTGCCATACCAGTTGGTGTGCATCCGAAAGAGGAAGATTTGGAATGCTCCAGAAGAAAACGACGTGGCCTACTTTGGAGGGAGATGATTCGAACTCCTAAGTATCCTAGTAAATATGTATAAGGCCTAGAAATTAATATCCGCGTTTTTTACGTCGATTTTTCGATATTTTAATGTGCATGGAAAGTTTGACGTCTTTATAACTAAACATTTTTTAACGAGAATTTAAATAGACGCGTCTTAAACTATCTAAAAATGTTAATATCTTCCCTAAAAGTTAGTTTTGAGCCGGGATACTGAGCTCATTTTATTACCATACCAGTTGGCGCTTCTTATGGAAATTTACAAAATTTCCATATTTTCCGAGGCTATTTCATTTGGGGTGCGTTCTGCTGCAGTTTTTTAAAAACTCACAGGATCTACTTTATTAGAAGAATTTCAGCTGGATATGCATTCCGCATTCTGTCCGGTAAGAACCCCTAATTATATGATTAAGTTAAGAAAGTATTATTCTCATTTTAAATTTTTATTTTTATTTTCATATACATTATCGATACGGCAATTTATTATATGATAAAGGAAATTTACCATTTTTTACTTTAAGCACTGAAAAACGTTGTCTATTGTGTTATGTGGAATAAAATATTTTGGCGACCATGCAGCATTTGCATTGCCGCACAGATTTTTGACCGTTGCGTGCAGAGAGTACTACAAATAGAACATAATAAACATTTTACTTTTTGATTTATTCATTGATTGAAAACAATATTAAAATGTTCGGTTCAGAAATGACTTTGAGAGATTAGGGCCTATAAAGTATGTTTTATTAAAACAGGAATATCGCGAAAAGTTTTATTACTACAGACAGAAGCTATACACCATTCGATCCGTCATAACTTGCTTTATAACATATCCTAATACAAAAAATATTCATCGATACAGTTTTCTTTAAGAGCTTCTTTTGTTCAAAAATTTAATTACATCGGAAAACTGTTAAAGCCCGGATAATTTAAAAATTCAAAAGGACCATGTATTAAATAATTATGTATCCAGTATGAATCAAAATTTGAAAAAAATCATGGCATTGAAATTAGCTCATTAATATATAATTTGATCAACTTTCTTGAAATAAAAATTCATTCAGCGAAAATATTCATACTTTTGTCATTTCTGAATCGAATATTTCAATCAACGTGTTTTACGCAGAGTATGGTCAAAATAAAAAATTAATTAAGTGTTTCAAAGAATAATAAACTCTAAATACAAATTCATTAAGGAGAAATCAAATTAAAATCCCAAAGAAACAAACCAATTTCCGCAATTGATTCGTTTTGTCCTTAATATGAAATGTTTGTTTATTCTTTCTAATTACAGTAACCTGTAGGGATATAAATAAAAAAGGCAACACAGACGACAAAGTCATACATTGATTGTAAAGCGTAGACCACGCCCCATTTAAAAGAATCATTGTAGCTACATAGCAGTGATGAGATGGACTCCCCTCACCCCGACCCGGTTATTGGGGTCCCTCCCATCACTGCTACATAGATTACTTTAAAACCTTAGACGATTTTTTAAAAGACTAAGCAAACAGTGCTGAAATTGATATCTTGTTTGAACGAATCAATCAATGATTATATGTCGCTGACATTGTCTACGTGTATTTTAAGTTTTTCAGTATAAAAACATCAATCCTTTGTAATCTTTATAGCGACATTTTTTTCACATTTTCAATAATTATTATTATTTCCTTAAATTTAACACTTATTTACTTCACTGCCACGAAGTACGCCGCACATTGCAAAAGAACGTGCACCAATTGCCACAATGAATTCGAATGATCTTCGAATTTACTTTGTTTGGTGTTTAGAGCCATTTAGAATTATAAAATTCGAGGAAGTCACTGCTTAAAAAGTAAAAGTGAAATGCATGGTTGTTGCAATTGATGCGCGGTTCTTTTGCAATGTGCGGCGTACTTCGTGGCAGTGGAGTAAATAAGTGTTAAATTTAAGGAAATAATAATTATATTAAAAATCTGGAAAAAAATATCGCTAGTAAAATTACAAAGGGTTGATGTTTGGATACTGAAAAACTTAAAATACACCTAGAAAATGTCAGCGACATATAACCATTAATTGATTTATATGATAAAGAGAATTACACTAATGAATTAAAAATTTCATAAGCTTGTGTTTGTTACCCATAGGTCTATACTTTTCTTTTTTTGAAGCAAGTTTCCGGAAACGTTCCGGTTTACTTAAAAAAAATATTAATTGTTTTGTAAAACATAAGTATATGATAGGTTCTAAATATTTTTTAAAGCAGAATTGAATTCTGCGTTAAATGACTTCCATTTAACTTGAAAAATTTAAAAAATAAATTTATCAAATTACCGATCTCTTAATTTCACCTTTTTCCGGTATCAAAATTGTTACCAATGAACTGGAAATGTTACAAGCTTTTGTTTGATAACCATAAGTGTATAATTTTCTTTGTTTTAAAGTAAAATACCTAAAACGCTCTACCGATCATATGAAATCGGTATTTTTTGAGTAAAACATGAGTATTTCATGAAAACTTGTAGGTTCTATATATTTTCCGACTCAGAATTGAATTCTGCGTTTAATAATATACATTTAACGCTTATAAGTTAAAAAATGAAGTTCTCAAAATTACCTATTTCCTATATTTAATAATTTTTCTAGGTGAAAGTGGTTATCAATCGACTGGAAATGTCACAAGCTTCTGTTTGATACCCATAAGTGTAATTTTTTTTTGTTTTAAAGTAAAATACCTAAAACGCTCTACCGATCATATGAAATCGGTATTTTTTGAGTAAAACATGAGTATTTCAAGAAAACTGGTAGGTTCTATATATTTTCTGTCTCAAAATTCAATTCTGCGTTCAATGATACTTATTTAACGTTTATAAGTTGAAAAATGAAATTCTCAAACTTACCTATTTCCTATATTTAATAGTTTTTCTGGGTAAAAGTAATTATCAATCGAAAGGAAATATCACAAGCTTTTGTTTGATATCCATAAGTGTATACTTTTCTTAGTTTTAAAGTAAATTATATGTGTGATATTGGTTTTCCTTTGAAATTGGTAATTATTAGGTAAACTATAGGTATTTTCTGAAATATGATAGGTTTTATATATTTTCCTACTGTGAATTAAATTCTGCGTTCACTGACATTCTTTTAGAAAAGAAAAGTTTTAAATTAAGAGATTTAATTTATCTATTTTCTGAATCTGAGCATGTTTTCTGCAAAAAATAATTTCAATAATCAACTGGAAAGCTGGTAAGTATTTTTTATACTTTAAGAACTCCAAATAGTATCCGAAATATGAGAAAATTAATGTTTTTGTATTAGATAGAAAGAATAATTCTTCTACAAATACGAAATGAGAGCAAAATTGTTACAAAATGTTCTGCGCAGAAATAACAACGGTAAATATAAATGAAAATTTATATCCAACGAGTGCAATATGGAAACAATACAATTCAAATCCAATGGCAACTCATTGTTCCATCAATTCAATTTGATGAACATGACATTGACATACACGATCAAAGAGCAACATTGGTGAATTGATATCCAATTAAGATAAATCGGAGCTTCCAAAAAAATAAGATGAAGAAGGAGCTCCCATTAATTATTTATAGAAGGCGGGGTTGATGAGATTTGATGATATTAATGTCTAAAATAATTAATAATAACAATTATTAATTCGCATTTATTAGTATTTTTAATGAATTAAGAAAGAAACCTGATAAACCTGACGTGTCGCGGATTACTGTATAAATAATACTTAAAGCAGAAAAAACAAGAATAATAGTCATTAAGGGAATGACAATTAACGAATGGAATCGTCAATTCCGGAAATTGGTTCCAACCATTTTCTGAATAGCTCGTTATGATTTCTTTTTCTTCTATAAATAAAGCAAAAATACGAAATTGTTTTAAAATCATCGTTTAATTTGAAAAATGGTATTGAAGAAAAATTTGAATCAATTGCAGTTATTTCAAAATGATAGCCTCACCTAAATTATCGGTTTTTTATATCCATATTTGCATATTTTTATTCATTTTTAATGGGTCTCGTATGGAAAATTCGAAGAAAAAATCGTATTTGATAAAAAATAATTTCAAAATTAGTGTAATTCCAAATTTAAACTTGTTTCAAATTAACTATTGTTAGCTATTTCCAAATCTGAGATAAAATAAAATACAAAATTAATGTTTTTCGCTACAAAATCCATTACAAATAATTTTAAATTATGATTTCTTTCAAAATGAGGATCATATTCAAATTCTCCATATAATTTACAGTCGAATGATACCCATATTGTATTATTTTTGTTTATTTCAGCAGAAATTCTAAATAAATGGGTCTCGTGTGGAAAATGAGAAAGACTATCGATTTTAAAGATAAGTATATTAATATGGGTATCATTCGAAAGCAATTTTTTATTTATGTCAATCAGTAGCTTCCTTTCTTTCTAATTCGAACGTAGTGAAAAGATAAATACAAAAAAATGTGTTTTATAGTGAAAATATATAGAATATTTATAGATTGCACAAAAATTGTTTAAAATAATGATTTTATTCTTTTTTTCAACTAATTTACATTCTAATGATATCCAGATTGTATTACTTTTATTATATTTTAGTAAAAATTTTAATTAAATAGATCTCGTATGGAAAAAAACAACGTATTTCGGAAAAAATCATTTCAATATGAGTCTCATCCTAAAATTAAACTTGTTTTAAATAATGTATTATTAGCTATTTCTAACTCGAAGATAAAATTTTTTTTAAGTTAATTTTTTTGATAAAAAATCCATAACAAATAATTTTAAATAAGGATTTCCTTCCAAATGATGATCATATTACAATTCTCCATATAATTTAGAGTCGAATGATACCCATATTGTATTATTTTTGTTTATTCCAGCAGAAATTCTAAATAAATGGGTCTCGTGTGGAAAATGAGAAAGACTATCGATTTTGAAGAGAAGTATATTAATATGGGTATTATTCGAAAGCAAATTTTTATTCGAGTTAAATAGTGTAGCTCTCTTTCTTTATAATACGAATGCAAAGAAAAGATAAACTAAAAAACTGTATTTTAAATAGAAAATTGAAAAGAAAACAAAGAATATGGACAATTTAATTTAATAAAAGGATCAGATTCTAATTCTCCGTCTGATTTGATACCCAAATTTGATTAATTTTATTCGAAATTTAAAACAACGGGTCCCGTGCGGAAAATGATAACAATGCATTATTGGAAAAAAGTATATCAATATGGATGTCATTCGAAAGCAAATTTTATAGAGAATATGATTATTAAAACAAATTTCAGATTAAATGAGCTTATCAATGATTTGTGACAATTAAAATTGATTATATTTCATCAAATAGATTATTTTAATAAATAATAAGATCTGTATTAAATGTTTTTATTAAGTAAGAACTTTTTAAAGTGATATAAAGGAGAAAAAATGTTATATTATGATATTAACCGTCAACTATGTTAAATAATTTAAATAAATAAAAATCCTTTAATGGAATATTCATTTACCAACAATTTAACTAAACGAATAAATATTAATAACTAAAATGTGATCATTTGTTTACAAAAACAATTTAATATGATGAACTCTTATGAATTCAACGGTTTCATTTTAATGGATTCATCGCCAATGAATTATTTAAACCAAATGTTCTTTACAAATGATAATTATAGTTTGAACGGGAATTATCAATTAAGATGTGAATATTTCTAAAGATGCCAAGAATATGTATATTTCTGTTAAAAAACACACACAGAAAATAACAAATTAAAATTAGAATTAAGCGAGCGGAAGTCGGATGCCAATCAAAATAATTGTAACGGAAATCGCAGAAAGGTTTTATCTATAGAATTTAATGAAATAATGTAATAATGCTGAATATCCCCGACTAATCAGAATTCGTTTTCGAACATTTGAATATTTGGATATTACGATAAACAAATTATTCAAGATTTTGGAAAATTCATTTCTATGAAAAATGTTGGAAGTCCAAGTAACAAATCTGACTACTTCAAAAATGAAAAAAGGCATCTCCGCAGAAATCGGTGACAGTGTAACTATTCCACGAAACTCTACTAAAAATGCACATAAAATTACTGCAGAATCAGACAGATGTGCAATAAAGCGTCATTTATAGCATAAAGAATCATATTTGACGAATTGCAATTTCTTTCTGCTGTAATTTTTTGACTCACAGGATTTTATGGACTTTATTGGCTGCACTCCCCTGCCACGATTAATGCGTATCTTGCAAAAAAGTGTGGACAAATTGCCAAACCACGCCCTTCACCATTTATTTGAATTCTTTGTTTTTTTTAAAGAATTTTAAAACGTTTTTGAATCTTAAAAACAATTAATAAACCATTAATCGATTATTCTAAACGATTCTAAAAACAAAATAAATCAAATTCGAAGAAGTTATGATTCTAAAAATATAAAGAATTTAAATAATAAGTGAAGTTTTGCAATTTGTCCACACTTTTTTGCAATATACGCATTGTTCGTGGCAGTGAAGTGTTGGCTGAATTAAGTTGGATATGCATATATCGATATGTTTTTCGTATTCTGTCCGGCAAGAACCCCAAATTGGATGATTAAATGTTTAAGGATCCGAAAATATGCAAAGATATTGCAAATTTCCTCAAAAAGCACATAATTTTTGATAGATTAATACTCTTTTTTCAGGTATCAATAAATTCCTCCTTTTCTACTTTCTAATACATATTCGCATTATTTAAAATAGTATTAGTGTGAACCAAAATTTTTTTCCGATTTTTTGTTAAATATTTAAACATAATTTTACAACACATGAAAAACAATTCGGTTTCAAAGTAAAGACCATTTGACTCTATGGCTTGAACCCATCTATCGGCAAGTTGTTCGATCCCGCTGCGGTACCACTCCTTGTTCTTAGAGGAGAAAAACTCGCGGCTGGCACACGTTTTCGACATCGGCCAGGTCATTGAATCTACGACAACGAAAAAAGTGTGCCATGGATCGGAAAAGGTGATAATCAGATGGCGCAAGGTACGGACTATAAGCTGGATGTGGAAGAAGTTAAATGGCGTCGAGATTTTTGATCTTTTCCTTCGTTTGTCTTGTGGTGTGCGGTTTTTCTTTGTCTTGGTGAATCTTCCGATTGATCAATGCTGGATGATTCTCGCCAAGTGGCGCATACATTCGATCAAGTTGGGCTCAATAAAGGTCTGTGAGTACTTATTGATGGATTGGTCTCCACATCTTCACGGATTTCTTCAGAATCCACTGTCGTATGTCAGTCTGAATGTGTCTTGTCCTCGAGATCAGTGTCGCCGTCGCTAAATCTTTTGAACCAATTTCGCGCAGCACGATCCAAGACCATATTGTCGCCTTCAACTTCGAATATCTTTTTAGCTTCTCCAGCTGCGTTGCAGCTTTGTTTCCAGTAATTGCGTAAAATAACACGAATTTCGGATTTTTCCATGTTTCTTCTACAAGTTAAAAAAATTTTAAATAAAAGACCAATTAAAATTTTTAGTATATATTATGATAGAGCTGTTCAAGAGCTTTAAAAATATATATAACACATGTATATAAAAATCTTTATTTGGTAAAAAAAAAACAATTAGACAAAAAGATATAGGAAATCGGAAAAAAACTTGGTTCACCCTAATAAAAATAATTTTTTGAAAGCGCTATAAGGAATTTGTTTATAATTATTGAAGAACACGTGAAATTGATGCGCGATCGTTTGCAAATTGCACGTACTTTGATTGCCACTGCCATCTAACGCGTTAGATTTCATTTACCTTTTTACAAAAAACATTCTTGTTGTTTTTTTTAGTATTAAATATACCAGAAAACCGGTATTTCAGTGAAACAACATTTAAAATTGATTTCAGCCCAATTAAGAGGTAAAAGAAGTAACTGACAAGAGATCGAGCAAAATGAAAAAGTTTATTCAAACAAAACAGCAAATTTAGTAATCAATTTTTCCGAAACCTTACTCTTATAAAATGAAATCATTCCAAGCTGAGACAATAATTATCGGGATTAAGCTGAAATGAATAAATAAAGAAAAGTGAAATCCGTCAATTATTGCTTCCTCCGGTCCAGGGTCATTCCGAAAATCCATTTTTTAATTTAAATTGAGATTCCATAATGACGGGTTTATTCTTCGAAGCTATCTTTATCAAGAATTTATCTTCATCAGAAGGGGAAAAAGTAAAATGAAACAATTCTAATAAATTTATTGAAAATCATTACTTTCTTATACTTTTTTCTGGTTTTCGGGAATTATTGTTTCCGGAAAACGAGTTTCTCATGATAAGCTCCAAAATATAAGATGTGCAAATTATTTTTCTCCATATTAGTATTGTTTAAGTCATATTCAGAATATTCCATTTTCCGGAAACATTCTGATTTTCAAGTTTTATATTTCCGGAGACCATATATATCTAAACATATCAAAATCATGCTCAGCATATAATTTCAATTCGAATGATACCCATATTACCACAACACACATTACACGCTTTCACTTTATTCCGGATTTCCGTCCGGAAAGTTTCCGGAATTTTTTTATTTCCGAAAAAAACTATCAATATGGGTGTCAAACGAATCGGATATTTGTTTAGAGACTAGATCTACACAACCGAATTCAATTTTCAGAAAGGTCATTCCGGTTTTCCGTCCGGAAAGTTTCCGAAATATTTTTACTTCCGAAAAAAATTATCAATATGGGTGTCAAATAAATCGGATCTTTGTTTAGGTACTAGATCTAAATAGTATAATTCAATTTTCAGAAAGGTCATTCCGGTTTTCCGTCCGGAAAGATTCCGGAATTTATTAATTTCCGAAAAAACTATCATTATGGGTGTCAAATAAATCGGATCTTTGTTTAGGGACTAGATCTGAACAGTATAATTCAATTTTCACGAAGATCATTCCGGTTTTCCGTCCGGAAAGCCGGAATTTATTTATTTCCGAAAAAAACTATCAATATGGGTGTCAAATGAATCGGAATTTTCTGTTGAGACTAGATCTGACCTGTAATATTCAATTTTCAGAAAGGTCATTCCGGTTTTCCGTCCGGAAAGCCGGAATTTATTTATTTCCGAAAAAAACTATCAATATGGGTGTCAAATGAATCGGAATTTTCTGTTGAGACTAGATCTGACCTGTAATATTCAATTTTCAGAAAGGTCATTCCGGTTTTCCGTCAGGAAAGTTTCCGGAATATTTTTAATTTCCGAAAAAAATTATCAATATTGGTGTCAAATAAATCGGAATTTTGTTTAGAGACTATATCAGAACAGTATAATTCAATTTTCACGAAGATCGTTCCGGTTTTCCGTCCGGAAAGTTTCTGGAATATTTTAATTTCCGAAAAAATTATCATTATGGGTGTCAAACGAATCGGAATTCTGTGACGTGACTAGATTTAAGAAGTAAAATTAAATTTTCAGAAAGGTCGTTCCGGTTTTCCGTTTCCGTCAAACGAATCGGAATTTTATAAAAATGCGATATATTGGAGATACTGAATTGGAGATAGTGAAACTGAATTCTTGTTTAAATCAAATATATTCAATTTTTATTTTTGTGCTAAAAAATAATTCAAATAAACCCACTAAACCCGATACATAAATTTAAATAGCTCGTGAAGAAGCTTGCTCAGAAATAACCAAAACAAGTATCATTTTTTAAATTAAAATTTGATGAGATGATTTCATCCGTTATCTTCAAAATCAAATAAACGCCTGACTCATCAAATTGAATGATTATTCCGGATGACTAGAAATCTTCTTTGCAACCCAATGGCTTCACTAATTTTTCGCGCTTAATCCCACTAATAGTGTCAATCTTGAAAAACACTGCAATTAATAACTACGTCAGTGATTAGATTCAATGAAAAACAAAAAAAACATAAAATAAGGAAGAAGCTGGGAAATAAAATAATGACAATATTCAGCAAAGATTGACAAAACCAATTAAGCTCTATAATAAAATTGAATTGAAATTCCAAGATTTCTTGTCCATGCTGTTTGATATAATATCCATCATCTATTGAGGTATGGAAGAGGAAAAGAAAATGATATTTATTTGATGTTTTTGTTGTTCTGTTAGCTCACGTTTATTTGAATTATTCAGAAGTGTCTTAGGCCAACTCTCAATCATTTATATATTTTATATGGAAACCGGGGAAAGTGGTTCTGTCATTCTTCCAAAAAAAAGTAATATGAATCTTCTAATTTTTCAAAATATCATTGAGTTTACCAAATATTGCCGTTCTGGGAAGAAAATCGTTCTAATAACGAGAAGCTTCATTTGAAAATTAATTTGTACACAAATTTTAAATTCTTAAAATGTATTTTCTTCACTGGTCAATCCGAATCCGTCCGTCGAGAAAAAAATTAAATTTTTCAATAATTCCAATTTTTATTTTAAAATCCTTTTATTTCAATTTTAATGGCTTTGATTTGAATACACTGGCACAACAATTGACATGTCAAAAATTGATTCTATGTTGTGATTCTAGAAGCTTCAATTTCAGTGATTGTTATAATTTAAAGAGAATTTTAGACAAATCGAGCATTTGGCATCAACGGAATTCAGAAATATTCTATTTCATTTTTTGACATTCTCTACAACCTGTAAGATTGTTTTCAGCATGAGTGTTCAAGTTTACGCAAAATGAGGTTATCATTGATGTCAACATCAGATTGAAATCACATCACGTAAGCACACCAAATTATTTTTTTTTTCATTTCTCCTGCAGTTAAATTGCATAACTGCATGCGGCAGTTTGCCAACCCATTGTCGTATTTGGCAAATCTTTAAGCATTTTTAACGGCTCGAATGAAATGAGTTTTAACATTTTACCATCATATCCACAAAGAACATATGCTTAAATACTATATAATCATAAACTTGTTTAACAATAAACCACCTACAATGGTTCCCAAGCGGGACAAAGTTCAACAAAATTAACACATCTTCATGGATAAATAACTTTATTCAATAACGTGCAATTTTTTTTCAAACTTATATCATTAGAATCCTTGGATCATTCTGATTCTAATGATACCAAAAAACTTAAACATTTACCACTTCATTATCGAGAATATTCAACTTTCCGCGGCACCCTATATGAACTCCATTCTCTAGTCGATATTGTTATAACATCAAGCTAGACCATTCATCCAGATAATGTCTATGCATCAAGTACAGACAAGAATGATAGTCTGGGGTAAGTCATTTTTGATATCATAGTTCAGAAATCAATAAGAATGACTTGCACCCGCAATTATTCACTTTAAAAGCTATTATCTTTGATCGTAAAAATAGAATAAATCACGTTAAAACAAAAACCCACTTTCTCCAAAATAAACAAAAAACATGCTATCAAACGCCGCCATCAATCGTGCTCAATCATTTTTATATTTGCAAAGATTGCGGAATGTTGCTAATAAATGTCTCGTGCAGTAGTTTATTACAGTTGCTCATTTATCCTATTTACGTTATTTTCATTCCAGTTCAATTGTTTATATGTTCGCGTTCAAGTAATCAAAGGTTTTTGCTATTCTTTTGTGTCAGAAGAAGAAGAAGAAGGAAAAAAACATTTCCTTCTTCTTTATTTAGCTGATTTTGAATATTAAATTAAAAGGATATAGCCCAAAAACTTAAATATTGGCTATATCATTTTTAGTTAACTATTCAAAATAGGTTAAATATTATTTGGATGGGAGCAAAGGTGCACGTCAATTTCTTGTTGGTTACTTTAAAGTATAATATTGATTATTTTTTACAGCTAAAACTTACTTACTTTGGTAAGTCCTTTGATAAGTAAGTTTAAAATTGAAACAATCGCCTACTTATTTCAATAAAATAGAAATAATTCTGTTATAAAAATCCAACATCCACGTGAAGCTTTGTGCGTTAACTTTAAAGGAAATCAATTCCAATTGTATTTGTCCAAATGCCCTTTCTCCCATTCAACCATTATTTAATTTTCTAATTTTACTTTTTAGTGAAGTCGATAATGAAATGTCAAAAGACGTATTCTTTTCATAAAACCTTTACAAAATATTAAATTGCATTGTTTTATAGAGAATTAACCAATCAAGTGAAAAAGTAATAAAATCGTACCAAAATAAAGCGTTTGTTTCCCCAATTGATACTAAAACAAACCAAATTTTCAATTATTTAAAGATTGGATTCGATGAAGATCACCCGAGATATGTCAGATCGATCCAAAAAAGACGCGTCCGATTCACAACACACTGAAATCATCGTCGTGCCATTGGGAAAAGCCTCCTAGTTCATTAATATCATTTCAGACCCAAAATTTAAATGTCTCGTTTTCAGCGAGCCGCCATCGACGTCAATTCTTGACGAGTCGTGTAAATCGGCACGCAACAATAAATCGAATCCGAGGCCAAAGTTTTCGAAAAATTTGAGAAATACCAAGCGACGAAAGCCATCATGAATCCACGTTGTTATCAATTTAATTGTTTTCTAATGTTAATAAACAATATATTTATTATAATACAATTATACAGATTCACGACTGCTTTGTTGAAGGTTTGCTGTTTCTATATCGGTTTTCAAGATTTTCGAGACGTCCCAATATGAATCTGGATTCGTTCTTCATTTCATTTGCGTGGTTAATGTTGTTTTTTGACAAGTTTTGGACATCTAAATTTATTTATATTATAGTAGCATTCTATTGCTCTTTTAAGAGATCGGTGCCCAATGGAAGAGGAAAAATTAGGATGAAATAAGGCTCTCGTTTGGACGGCCATTCTTTTTTACGAAATTATGGACAGCACATATTCAAGAGGAATTGAGAAAAAATTTTTTGTGGCCTCATAATTGTCTCTTCTTTTATTACTCTTCCATTAGGCATCGCATTCTATTGCTCTTTTAAGAGATCGGTGCCTAATTGAAGAGATAAATAAGAAAATGATGGTCTCGTTTGGACGGCAACAAAGCCGAAAAATTTTTGAGACAACAAACATTGATGACATACAAAAGAGTGGCCAGGGCACAAGACCAATTTTTTATCCTCTTCCATTATCACGGAAAAGGATAATATAGTTTCGGGAAAATATTTTCTCAAATGGAAAACATTGATATTGAGTAAGATACGAGTAAAAGAGCGAGAAATTCGATATTGTTGGTATTGAATTCGAAGCTGTCGCAAACGCGAATCGTTGCTCGGAAAGTCAAGAAGCACGTAAATTGTATTCCCATGGGAAAAAGTAACTAATCACGTTGAAATATTGAAAAATTATAGTGAAAGGCCGGGCAGGCCCTAAAATAAAACAACATTTTTGTTTTCATTATTGATATATTTCTTAAAATATCATATGTACGTTTGTTCCTCAACTGAATTAGTGGATATTTGAGAAATTTAGAGCCGATCTTCAATATCAAATTTGTCAAAGAAATCATTTTAGCCCCAAGTATCCCAAGTATGATAGTTTTCAATTGAAGTGGCGGGATAATTGTCTGTGTCTTGGTGATTATAATTTTCTTGCCGAGCAACAGTTCGTTATTTTACTTTTAACACTAGTAAAAAGTCATCACTATTGCAATAATCGGAATTAAAATGTTAGAACTCAATTAAGCTTTTCTATTAAAAAATGGCCACCTGCGAGAGATTTTCCTACGCTCCATATTATTTTGGCTCTGTATATCTTGCAACAAAGACCCACCTAACAAGACGTTTTTTACAGAAGATTTCACGTTGTTCAAGTCCTCTTCAACGCTATTATATTTACTAATTTGTTCAGTTAGCTGTGCGTCAATTTCATCCATATCGCATTTTTGTTGTTCCAAATCATCCAATTCATCGTTTAATTCTTAAATTAGGAACATAAGAAGAACATATCCATGTAAAGAAAAACCTTCAATCCTTCGACTACTGCTTGATTGGTATTTTGACAAGCATTTTAAAGTTTTATAACCATTATTAATTAACTTGTTGAAAGTTTCGCTGGTTTCCTTTGGTGTCTAGAACATATTATATTATTGGTTGTGTAGATTCAATCTTTTGTTTTTAATAGCCCTAATAATTCCATTTATTTTTCATATAAAATAGAAGGCGATACTTTAAATTTACTTTAAACTACATAGAATAAATAAAATAATTTATAAATAAACATGTTGATTCTATTTACATTACTCAAGCACCCCAAGTTGTATGGTAATAGAATGGGCTCAGTACGCATGCTCAAATATAACTTTTTAGAAAGATATTAATGTTTTTAGATAGTTTAAGACATTCTTAATTAAATTGTATTAAAAACGTGTTTGTTATAAAGTCGTAAAAGTTTACCCCGTATGTTTAAAAATCGCAAATTCGCTACATCGATTTGGCGTGCTCAAGCCGAAAATAACTTAAAATACAAAATATCTATAACATAAATTAATATGTCATCCATTTAGATGAGTAGATTAAGAAAATTGTAGATTTAAATACGAAATATTACTGATGTAATTTTTCTATTGTCGCGGTGTAGGTTATTGAAATTCGATTTAAAGGAGAATTCGGTGTAGATTTAATTTTCAATTTGTTTATTATTTAGCGATATTCAAGTAATAGCGAAATAATAATTGAAAATTAAATCTAAACCTGTCTGAAGCGAGACCATTTTATTATTCGGAATACTCCTTTAAATCGACTTTCAATAACCTACACCACGACAATACGTCTTCTCATTGTTGATCTACATTCGATTATTTGATCTTTATGATCATAAATGATCAAATATTCTATCTCTAATAGTAGGTCATACATTAAGCCCTAAACATAATTTTAATATTAAATAAAAATGTTACTTTAAATTCATCAATCGCATCATCAATGTAGTTTAATAAATCTTCCATCGGTAGTTGTATATTATATTAAATACCATTCACAGAAATATGAGACCTAAATAATATTCCATAAATTAATTTTTCAATATCCCTAGCTATTTTATATCCCATAAGACAATAATCCACAAAGATTCTCAGTGCTAATTGTCATTGGATAAAATTTAATTATTATCAATAATCTAAGAAATTGGCAATTCCAATTTTCTTTTCATAAAAAATAAAAATAATAAATCTGATTTGATCTAGAAATTTTGAAGAAGAAATATAATGAAAAACAGAGAAATTGTTAACATAAATTGAATATTTGTTTCATTTCATCTTTGAGACCATTGAAAATGATTTAAAAATGATCAAATAGACCTTTCAATTTCTTAGATTTTGATAATAAAAAAAACTAGTCGCAACCACGAAGAGAAAATTCAGAGAGAAGCGACTGCATCGCCTTTCACGCAAGTTATATATTGCATAAAACTTAAAAATTATTGTGTTATAAAAACGTGAAGATTCATTTCACGTAAGATAATTTATATTAATAAAAAAGAAAAATAAAATAAACAAAAATAAAATAAATTTAAAGTTCGCGCGTTGATGGTCTCGCTGTGACCAGTTCATAACATATGCGCCTTTAAACATGTGGGGTTGGCTGGTCGATTTACGAACTCGGCATTATTTTTTTTGATGAGAAATAAATAATAAACAAATCTACAGTATACTGATAACTAATTTTTTCTTTAAAATTACTGTAATTTGCCTTTAATTAATATCCTACTGTTTTATGTAATTTTTATTAAGGGAATGTCGATTTTTCCTAATTATAATTTTTTTTTCGTAAATGTTCTTATATGATTTGCTTGAAAACTGCAGTATTATTTGTTATAACTGGTTTGCTTTGGGAATATTTGAAGACATTTTAAGTCATTCATGAATCTGTCAATAATTTCGAAATATATATACAAGGAGAATTAGCTCGAGTTTATTTTTCTATAAATTTTAGTTCACAAATATCAGGTTTTGCAGAATGCCTCGCTGCCGACAAGCACGAACACCACAATTAACAGAACCAGAAGCATCAGAAACAACGCCGAGCACGACAACACGAGTGTCAAGGCGGAGTCGAGTTCCAAAAAAGTTCATTGACGATGATTATGTTGTGACACCGAGTCGGAAGCGAAAAGCGCAGCCAGTTGATCCTACGGAACCTGGAACGGATACTCCCAAACAGAAAGCGTTCGAATTTTAAACGTTGTTATTTTTTGATTATTCCAATTTTAGACGAAGGAAAGGAAGGAGGGGTACCAAGAAAAACAGTCTCAAACACTATGGCGAGGGCATTTTCGATTCGGAGTCGGAGAAATCTGAAGAAGAATCATCAGAGGCTGAGGAAGATTTCAATCCTCCTGGCACGGTCAGTGATGAGGAAGAAGAGCTGAATTTGGATGATATCAAATTTGATCCCGATGAAGCTGATAAATCATGCAATTTCTGTCCCTGGGTAGAGTTGGACCCGTCTCAGATCCCGAAGTTAGAGCTACCAGAGAGCAGTAAAGATCTTGTTATACCAGAAAACTCAATATTTGATGTAATAGAGGTTTATTTTTAATTAAAATTTCAAATTGAATGTTATTATTTATTTCTAGATTTATGAAATTCTTCGCAGTTATCATCGCACCCTGCGACTCACACCGTTCACGTTTGAAGAATTCTGCGCGGCATTGATTTCAGCAGACAATTCTTGTCTAATGGCAGAAATTCATATATGTCTATTAAGAATTTGTTTAAAATCCGATGAAGAAGAACAGGTATTCAATTATCCTCAAGCATTAATGTCATCTTTAAATTGACAGGTCCATTTCTCAGTGACGGACACCAACAGCGCTGTAAATATTATATTCCACCATTTGGATGCTATGACCTATGCTGAGGTTACTTATATTTCTTAACAATGGGAAAAATTGTATTTTAGATCCTTCGAATGTATATTGAATCCTATCCGGGTATTGATGATTCCGTTAGAGATGCTGTTAGTAAGGGTAATTATCCGTACGTTGGAATTGAGCCAAAGTTTGCTTTTTTCTGAGGATCAGTTTAATTTTTGTATTTTTAGAATTGTCATTTTATTATTTATGTGCTACCGGTTTTTGTATTCGAGCGAGTTTCATAAGCTTGTAAATAATTTTGGGAAACTGCCGGTTAGTTTTGTTTTTTGGTTTTGATAGTACGTCAGAGGAGAGAAACTGAAATTCTATTAATTTTTTATTATTTAAAGGAAAAAACATGATTCACTTTTCGAACTATTAATTTTCTGACAATAATAATACGGAACTTGAAATTCATATTCTAATGGAGAACTGCTCTCATTGCCATTTTTTAAAATTAAATCTTTCAGTGCGGTTTTTATATTTTCTCCCAGAATTTCATATATATTTTCCCTAAATGAGGGTATACTTTATGAACGAAGAAGAATAGTTATACAAAAAAAAAAACTGAAAATTGTGATTTTTCATTATTTAAACTTTACAATTCCACATGTGTCAGTTAAAACATTTTATTTTCACGTCAAACTTCCCTTAAAATATCTTTGGAGATTTGAATTTTCGCGATATGCTAGGTTTAAATTGCTTTTTGAGCTTCTTCTGCGGTTACTTATTCTTTGTACGAATTGTAAAAAAATTATAAATTTAATTTTCTCTTTATACAGCCTATAAAAAATTCTGAATTTTTAAATATTTCCCGTGTTTCAAATCTAATACTTTTGGATTATTTTAAGACACTGCGATAATTTAAGATAATTCTGCAAAAAGTAACGTTGAAAGCAATGCACATACAAATTAAGAATACTTTAAAACGTTTAAAAATTATATTTTCAATATCTTTAATGTGTTTTTTAGATTACTTTAAAGTGAGTTCGAATTACTTTAAGTCAAAGAAATAATCTCAAATCCAGTTCTACAAGCGAAATAAGTTATAAAGCCTTAAGGAGTTCATAATTTAAATTGTTTTGAATTAAATAAAACCACAGATTTTATTTATATATAGTCGTCGCCAAATTCGATTACCACCGCAAAATGTGGCGCACTTTTCAAATATTATTTTTTCTTTAAATTTTTGAGATTATTTTCTTGTTTATGCTCGTTATATACTGTTATAGCTTAAATAAATAGAAGAATATGTTATAGATGTTGTTTAAATAGTGGAATAACTGTGGAAAATAATTATAATCATAAATATTAAATGAAAAAATAATATTGTAAGAAATTGATAATTTATTGTCACCATTTTGAATGAATTTCAAATGGTTTCAATGAGAACGTGAAGCAAATTTCCAATTTATAATAATATAATAATTTCACTAGGTTAAAATATATAGGTTAAAATAGGGGCAGGAATAATTATTTAAAAGAGAAAAGTATTTTGTACTGTAATTATGAAATAAATAAACATATTTCAGAATGACGAATCATGTCGTGTGTGTGGCAAATCGTATGCGCCACTCCACGGCTGCATTTATTGCGAAGCCTCATTCCACCCGGTGTGCAGCAATCTGGATCCATTTCCAGAAGTGCTCGTATGCAATATTTGTACACAAAACAATGTGAAAGGCGTCACCGACTCTCTTCCTTACAATCAGTCGATTGAGCGAGAGCCGATGAGAATGGAGCCGATTGGACGCGACCGACACGGCCGATTTTATTGGTGGGCGATTCGACGCATTATTGTGTACGATTGTTTTTGTTGAATTTTGCACTAATTATTATTCATTAATTTTGAAGACAGTCGGAAGATGAATCGGAAATATTTGTTTACTCGACACCACCACAGTTGTATCAGCTGGTGCAGTCATTGGATCCCGATTATTATGAAAAGGATCTATGTTTGTTCATAAAGGAGCATATCAATGAAATGCTCGAGCAAATGACACTAACGATGGAACTGTCGATGGAGAAAAGGGATAGAAAGGTGGCCAAGTTCACCAAGACCCTGGATTCGAAAGAATCGGCAGAGTACAAAGTGCCGCAGATTTATTACCACGAAGATAATTGTGAGTTTTTTTTTTTTCGAATTTTGTTTAAAATTATGCTTTCTATTTTTAAAAGAGAAATTTACTAATAAGATTCTAAAAATATTTTTCGTTCTTTAATGCAATAAAGAACATATTTTTCGCTTATTAGATACATTTGTTTCCGAGACTCTCTTAATCTTTGTTCAATCTTAAATTGGATCTATCGATTTTGCAGTGAAACGGATGTCATTCATCCTCAAATATTGTGCCGAAAGAGATACGATGAAGAATGAGTTAAAAGAAGAAGATGGACAGGTTTGTTTTAATTCAAATTCAGCAAAATTCCAAGTTTCAGTTGATAAAGACAGAAGATGTGAAGGTGGAAATGGTCTTTAATGAATCCATGCTCGGAATCTGCGATGGAAGATTAATCAACACGTTTTGGAGTGGCGGAGCCAATGGTTTGCAACTATGTTTCTTTCTCTAAATGTTTGGGGAATTTGTAGAGGATGAGGTGGTCAATTATTTTTTCGAGAATTCGGAATCAGTAATTGAAGCGTCGGATTTCTTCCGACTAGGCGATTCTATTAACGATGATAGTTTTAGGTATTTTTTTCAGAATATTAGACGTTTTATTGAAAATTGTATTGATTTTAAGGGAATATGTCAATTATTATGCGAACAATGAAATGTCAGAAAGCGCAAGCGCTCGCAAGAAAATAATGGATAAGAAGAAGTACCTGATCTCCAAATTCTCATTGGTGGAAAACGATGAGAACTCGTTTGAATGGTCGCTGGCGCAGGGGCATAATCTGTATGGCAATGAAACACTGCACTTGAAATACTTGGAATGGACCATTGGCAAATTGATAAAGAAGCTTCCAACGGCTCTGATGCACCGACAATGGATATCAGAGCTGAAAAATGTTGAGGAAAAGTTGAAGAATGGAAATAGCTATCGAGAGTTCGCGGAAGTTCTACTCCGATTGGAATGCGCCATGAGGAAAACGGTTTTTGTGGCGCAGTGGTGGTCATCGGTTGGTCAATTTAAATTTGATAGAACCACGCCGGACCAGAGAGATCAACAGTCAAAGGAGTTTCAGAAGATTAAGAAGATGGAAGCGGTAGGGATTGGTGGTTCTTGGAAGAGTTTTAGAGAAGAATGCTTTTCAGGATGCACTTTCAAAGGAACTTGATGACTCTTTCGTGAAGGTTAAGTACACAAAGCCACAGTTTCCCAATAATTATCTTCTGAGGCAAAAGGTTTGAATTCTATTTGTTATATCTGTGCGAGCTAATTAATTATATTGGTTGTAATACCTAGCTAAAAGTGCCTATTCCATCATAAATTGAGAAAAATTATTAAAATATCTATAAAATTTGAGTTTGTCTTAATTCAATTGACGTGAGCTCTCTCGTGACTTAACAGTTAAGCTACATTAGAAGGGTTTTGGATTATAATAATTGTAAATTCAAAATCAAGTATTAAATAATTTGTAGGACCTATAGAATAGTGCACTATTAATAGTGTATCACCCGCCGAATGTAAAAATATAAAAAAAAAGTATTCAAATACTTTGTATTTATTACTTAACAGAAACTATAGATTATATAAAAGATCTAAAAATGTTGAAACTTTGAGGATTTACGAAAGAACAGTGTCGCAGTTGGCGTAATTTAATTATTAAATTTTAAGGGAGAAACGTACCGTAATGCAGGCAAGGGAGCAATGTGTGGATGGGCTTGGGTTTCGAACAAATGCGTACGCCAATTCGATTCTCGAACGAAAGATGCGAAGATTGAACGTTTGCACCGGGTTATCGACAGAATGCAAGAAAGATTGGATCGAAACGCGATGGAAAATAAGAGAGAAGAAAGTGAAGGCGTAATCGGAGAAAATTTGCCATGGCCGATACCCGAAGTGCAAACGTTCAAATCGAAAAATGGTCGCAATGTGTTTGTCGTTCAAAATAAGTAGGAACAATTGTATTTATAGAATCAGAACAATCCATATTTCAGAATATTGAGGAAACTTGTGACCACAGCCGGTCGCTCGATCGTCTACATTCCGGGTTTCTCGTCGTCTGCGAAGAGTAACCACGCTGTTTGGAACTACCCAGCACCGCGGCCATGCTTTGATCTGTGCTGGCGCTGGATGACGCTGATGGCTCGTTCGATTCACGCAGTGGCGCTTCAATTGAAGATTCTGTGGTCGGCGGTAAAGTGGGCAGATATGGAGCCAGAAGACGATGAGCCGGATAGGCGTGTGGTCATTGACACGCCGACGCATGATGAGAGGCGGAGGATAGTTGACCATAAGGAGATTGGCCCGTTCGGGCAGTATGAGAGATACTTGATGGAAGTTGAGATCATACCGCTGGAGATTGACGAGGAAGAGGAGAAGGACGACGATGCTTGGAGTTCTAAAAAAGAAAGAGATGGATTACTAATGAGAAGTGAGTATTATAGAAGCGAGCCATAAGGGGTAGTTTTAATTTTTTTTTTTGCAGATACGAGGAGAAGAAAGGTTGTCAAGAGAAAGATTAGACATCCAAAGGCGATTCGCCACGACTGGATGGATGGAGTTGATCTGAAACTTTACGAGATTAAAGATTATTGGAATCGCGTAATGTCTTCGAAAAATAGGAAAGCCGAGGGAAGTTTGAGCGCGAGGAGCTCTCCAGCCCCGAGGATGCCGATGACACATGCTCCTACAGTGCCATCTACGTCGATGGACAGTCGTAAGCGACGATTCGAAGACCCGGGAGTGGTTAATAGCTTGTCAAGGGCGAAAATCTTTATGTAGGTGTTTTAGAATACGACGTATGATGGGCGTCGACCTGTTATGTCGCATAGGATGCCATTGATGAGCCGAGTAGCAGGTGGAGCCGAGCAAGAACGTTACTCGCCAGGAGTTCGGGTAATGAGCAATGGTTATGAGTACCCTGATGGATTGTTACGTGGTGGCGGAGGTGGCGGAAATCGAAGAAATGCTTACTTTAGGCAAACGATACCGGTTAAGAACGTGAGTTTTTCATCCCTACTCATTAGTTGGTAATATAAGAAATTGACAATTCCAATTTTCTTTTCAAAAAAAAAAAAAAATAATAAATCTGATTTGATCTAGAAATTTTGAAGAAATATAATGATAAACAGAGAAATTATTAACATAAATTGAATATTATTCTTTTCAGAGATCGGTTCCTAATGGAAGAGTAATAAAAGAAGAGAAAATGATGGGGCCACAAAAAACATTTTTCTCAATTCCTCTTAAATGTGTGCTGCCCATAATTTCGTAAAAAAGGATGGCCGTCTAAAAAGAGAGGCCGTCCAAACGAGAACTTCAGTCCATCCTAATTTTTTTGCTCTTCCATTAGGCACCGATCTCTGAAAAGGACAATATTTGTTTCATGATCTCTTTGAAACCATTGAAAATAATTCAAAAATGTTGAAATTGAATTTTCAATTTCTTATATTTTGATAATAGTAGCATATGCGCTCTATTGAGAATACTAGCTGTTAGCGTTGCGTGTGTCCCGTGATTTTTTATTTTGTTTTTTGCTCGCCTATTTTTAATGTTTTACGTGAAATCGAGTTCTTCGTGACGCTTTAAAGTGTGTTAAATAATGTTTTAAGATGGTATAGATAAGGTGAAACGTAGGGAAATTTTTTAAATAATGAGCGCACGTTTAAATATTAGATTTTTTTTTAGTTGAAGAAAAATCCATTAAATATTCGACTTCTAATATTCTCTAAATATAAATTAATAATTCATCTTGTTATATAAACGAAGCGGAAAGTATTAAAACGATATTTTATTAAATTTTCAATCGCCGCTTCCTTTGAAAATTTCTAATTAAGAGTTTCAATAAAAAGTTTAATTTTTAAATTAAAGTTATAGGAAGTTCTTATGAATGGAAACTTTTAAAAAACCTTAATATAACGTCTAGTCTGCAGTGCTTGCTTTTATAAAACTAATATTGATGTAATTATACAAATGAACTCAAATTTTTCAGCCGGTTGGGGAATCGAATTCGGAAATGCGTAGTTTAATTGCAACTAACAATGATGGGGTTGGAGTTGAGGAAGCTGTATCAGCATCCGCAACAACCAACGATACGGAAGAGAATCCGCCAGTCATTCCTAGATATGAGAGAAATGTCTCGAATATCAACCAGCCTGTGCGGAAACAAGTTTATGTGATCAAACGACCAGATGGACAGTCAGCATATAGTTATCCGGTTGCCCGTTCAAATAATGGAATGGATCGCGGTCCGGTCCTGTATAACAAAGCTGGTCAGAGGTTATTGCACGTTCGGCCAAATGTACAACCGAGGAAAATAATGACGACGACAGCTCCGAATTCGAGAGTTTTTCGTGTGCCTGTGAACAACCAGGGAAAAGTTGTGAGACGTGTCATGGTACAAGGAAGAAATGTTAATGTAAGGAATGCCTATAAAATAAACTAAATATTTTTTTTAGGATATCGATAATGGTACTGACGTACATAAAAAGTATGTCATTAACACGGTGGATCGAGGGATCCCAGCGCGTTTCGGACAGTCTTCCCAAATTGTGCAATCGCAATCTATGGTATTCCGTTTATCTTGATTTTTGAAATATCTAATATATTTTCAGGTACCTGAAGAATATGAACACGATACACCTTACAGTCAGGAATAAAATACGATCTCACCCCAACCGGCTCTTACTTGTCTGCATCATAGAATAATTTCCATGTGTATCATTTCGGGTTTTCAAAATTTCTTACATATTCTCGTGCTGTCAAATTAAAATAATTTGATAATTAAGTGGTTATTTTTGTATGTTTCTTAATTTATGTATTATTTTTTATAATAATATACTTATGAATTTATGTAATTTTCCTTTATATTTACCAGGTTTTAATGAAAATAAATATTTTAATAAAAAATTGTTTTTATTTGAGATACGAGAAATGTGAGTAATCTGATGAGAGAAGAGCCGTTGGGTGAGTGAGACCAGCTGTAAGATGGATCAGTGATGTTGAGGATGACAGAAATGAAATTTTGGAATTTAGAATATGCGAAGGCCCTTAGCGGGAAAAGTTAGACAGAAAGTGACGACCTACCGCGATTTCATGGCGAGTCGCGGATACTTGGACTCGTCGAAATTGTTGTAAGAATGATCGTAGGGCGGCAATGGATGATGAGCGTTTTAGGATGCAAGCACGGCCATTGCTGTTGCCATTCGAGTTCAACGAAGAAGAAGAGCGCGAGATAACAGAAGCTATAGAGAAGGAAGAAGAGTTGATGCGACTCGAGGTATAGTCTCAATCGGCAGATCTCTCATCCCTTGAATTAGGAAGAGAATAAATCCTTGATTGGATATGATCATCATCGTAAGGAGTCGATGAAAATGCCGCCGTACGTCTCGAATCTGCTGCCATCACCGAGCGACTCGCCAGATGACAAGATCATAAAACAAGTCCTCGATGCGCTGTTCAGTCGTGTCTGCAAGTGGGATAAGCAATACGGCTGGTCCAAGTTCCACACAAAGCGGGTGCGGCAAAAAAACGACGCGGAACGATTTCAGTAAGATCGCCGTTAAAGAGGGGTACAAAAGGGATTTCAGCTTGCGCAAGATGAGAACAACACAACGCGAAATGATCATCAGCGAGCATTTGGAGAAGTTAAAGAAAGAGATCAATAAAAGAAGATGCAAGATGGAGAATGAAGCCGAACAGATGTGCGGCCTTCTAACGCCGTGGAGAAAGTCGAGAGCGCGGCCGCAAAGTGCGTTTTAAAAGCGGCTTGAAATAATTGAGATTTGCAGAGCAGCGAGCCAAGAATACAGGTGGTGGTACGACGACAAACGTGAAAAAGGAGGTTATAAACCCAGCCGACATCTCACTAGGCGGCGATACGTTTGACTATTCGAAGAAGGAACCGGAGCCATTGGTAGAAGTGAAAAAGGAGATTATGGAAGACATCGTGGTGAAGACGGAGCCGCCCTCGACGGAGCAGCCGATGGAAGTGCAAAACAATGAGAATGCAGAGGAGGAGCCGATCGATCGAAGCGCGCTGCATTGTATTTGCCGGACGCTTTATGATGAAACGAAGTTTTACGTGAACTGCGATGCATGCAACGTGTGGTTCCATGGATCTTGTGTGGGACTGACGCAGCAACGCGCCGAAACGATGAGCGGCTGGATATGCGAGGGATGCCGTCGGGGCGAGGAGCTCTATTGCGTCTGTCAAAAGCCATATGATGATACTAAGTAGGGATATAATTGCGTGTGAACGATCAGATTCACAAAAAATTGATAGTTTATATGAGAAGTTCTTATAAATTTAGATTCTACGTTGGCTGTGACTCGTGTCAAGGATGGTTTCATCCGGCTTGTGTTGGCATTACCCAGGAAGACGCAGAAAAGGCGCGGGAGTACATCTGCCCACCATGTCGCGAGGAATCTTCATCTTCATCGTCGTCGGACTCGGAAGCGTCGATGAACGTGTGCCAATTTGAGGGAAGCGAGCCGCAGTTGGTGTAAGAAGACGCGTTTTTGTAATGATAGTAACGATTATCCATCTATTCAGAAGATCGGACTACACACAGATTATCCAGTTGCATGATATGATTTCGCAGAATCCGCTAAGCGAATGCTTAAAGGATTCGATGGATATATCCGAATATTTGAAGATAGTTGAACAGACGATGGGTTTGAATTGAAAGGTTTTTATTGTATAGGAATAGATTTTGTTTTAGATTTGCCCAAAATCCAAAGACGAATTGAGTCACTGGAATACAATTATTTGCATGAATTTAGTGCGGATATGCGAATGATGTTTGACAATGCGTTGAAATTCTACCAGAATGATGCGGAGCGCTTGAAGAACATAGAAGAACTCAAGAACATTTTTGAGGAGGCGCTGAAGGACGTGAAGCAGGCGATCCTCAAAAGCCACAGTAGGTCAGATAGGATGCGGCGGACCAGCGAGAGCCAGCAGACGCTCGACGGATCGCTCGATATTGACGCGGATCAGTTGTTGTCGTTTGATCCATCGTTCAAACACGAGCTCTATTTTCAATGATTATTTGTTATGTTGTATATTTTTGTTTGTATATTGTTATGAGTGCGGAGTAGTGTTTAGCAAAAATTTTTAGTTACAATTATAAACTCAACATCATAATATGTTGAGTTTATATATTGAAAACACGGTTGAGAAATAGATAGTATCGCCTGATGTTTTCCAAGAAAATAGAATATCTAATAAGTCCAACTTTTTTGAAAGGTCTAGAAACCAAGACGAATGCTTTAATAATTAACATTTTTAGAATCCTGTAATTATCCTGTATTTTTCTACCGCTTATATATATATATATATATAGTTCATTTATCGACACTTGGTAAAAAAAGTTCTATATATTTTTATTCACTTTCATTCCTAGTATGCAGCATAATATATGGGCAAGTATATTTCGAATTTCGTATTTTCTAATTCAATTTTGAATATTTTTGGAAATTTTTCCTGAATATTAAATTAGAGCACCTCAACTGAAATCCATTGTGCATAATAGGAATGAAAGTATTGTATCTTTCGAACTTTAAAGTTATGAAAACTAGAATTACAAATTGGTTTGAGTTATTATATATTGTACATTTCAGAGACACCTAATGGAAGAGCAAAAAATTATAGTCTCGTTTGGACGGCCACACGGCCACAAAGCACTTTTCCATCTAATCCTCTTCATTTTTTTGAGACAACACATATTGATGAGAGACAAAAGAAATAATGAGACCATTGTTTTAAAAATTTTTTACTCTTCCATTAAGCAGCGATCTCTGAAAAGGACAATGGTTACTCTCATTGTCAACTTGTAAGAAATTGTTAGTTTACTTTCAACATTTTTGGATTATTTTCAAATGGTCTTATTGGAGACATGAAACAAATATTCAATTTATTTTAATAATTTCTCTTTATATAATTATTTCTTCAACTTTTTTTCAGTTCACATCGGCTTGATTATTTTTATTTTTTATGAAATTAAAATTGAAATTATGATTTTCTCAAAATTTGAAAATAATTTTGTTGAACTGATTAATACGTGAAGATTCTCTTTCTAATATTATTTCGGATCGTATTACGCGCTAGGTTATGTGTTAAATAATTCTTTAAAATCTTTAACTTAATATTTCGGTTTTCTGTCTTTTCTAATAGCTTTATACATTTTTGAGATACTTTTCATTAATGTGTACGTTGTAAATTTTCATTTTTTACGATTGTTTTTAATTAGCATTATATTGAGCGCACTTCACTGCCACGAAAACGCACCGCATTGCAAAATTATTCGCACCAATTGCCCGAAGCACAACTAAATTGAGTTTATTCGTCGTCGCAAGTCTGGTCCATCTTCATTCAGGCAAATTACTCTAGTCCCCGTAATTTGTCCAGGATTGTTTGTATGCAGTGAGCGGACATACGCGTCTGTCACTTCTGGAATCAACTTCTTTTAAGAACAATCTTCAAGTGCCAAAGATGTGTATTGGAGCAATTGGCGCGTAGTCTTTTGCAATGCGGCGCGGCTTCGTCGCAGTGAAGCGCATTGTTTTCCCGTAAGATTTTGTAAAAATTAAACCTTCAAAAATATAAAGAATCGTTGTGTGAAAATTAGATACTGTCGCCAAATAACATGACATTTTACGAGACGCCGACGAACAAATCTCGAAAAAGAAATAAACAAGACGCTTTATTTGACGACCGTACGTAAAAATCGTCAATTTTTTCCACAAAGATTCTGTATTTAATATCACTAAATGAATGAATTTAATAAAACGGGGATTTTTGTAGACGTGAAATAAAATTTACAGACGCCATCTACAATCGTAAAATAACTGACTTATTAAATTTTCGAGAAATAATAATAATAACTGTATATAAATTCTAAATAGGGCAGTAAATTAACGATTGCAGAAGACGTACTAGACGGTATATAACTTGATATTTCGAAACGTATTCTTGTGAATAAGAAACTGGACACTCTTGGAATCCAGCACTATTCTGTTATTTTTTGTTGAAATTTGTAATATTGTAATGTTAAATAATATTGTTATCCACTAATAGATGGAGCTCAGGTACAATTATGTTTGACCTTTTGCGTAATAATAATAATTCTACTTTTTTAAAAGTTTTCAATAGGTATAGCACAAGCACACCAAATGAAAATAACAATTTTGCACATTTTAAACGAATTTAATTGAAATTGACGCGAAGCTTATCAGTCAATTTTTATTAAAGGTCTCCCTTAAAATATCTTTTTGGCACACCTATTTAAACGTATATATCAGTGATGGGAGGGACTCCCCCCGGCCCCCTTTTAAGGTCCCGCCCGCCCGGAATTCCAAAAAACGGGGGTCCCTCCCATCACTGGTATATATGTCCAATCATTTACGTCAACCAGTAGTTGATAGGCGCATTTTACGATGTTGGCGCAACTGGCGCCATTGAAATAGCATACAAACAGAAGAATTTATTTTTTTTATTGTCCTTTTCAGAGATCGATGCCTAATGGAAGAGAAAAAAATTAGGGGCGGAGAAATGGTCTTGTTTAGACAGCCACACGGCTACTAAGGCCATCGAATCTCTTCCTCTTTTGTTTCTCATCAATTTTTGTTATCTATTTTTTGTTTATTATTTGATGACAAGAAATGAAAAGTTTAATTTAAAAATGAAAATGGATGAAATAAAAATATTGAAGAAAAAACAAAATTTTTTTTTTTTTTTTGCATTTTGCCCTAATTTTTTGCTCTTCCATTAGGCATCGATCTCTGAAATGAATAATAATTCTCGAGGATTAGAATCCCGTTTCTGTTTGCATGCTATTTCAATGACGCCAGTTGCGCCAGCATCGTAAAATGCGCCGGTGAACTACTGGTTGACGTAAATGATTGTTTAAGTGGGTGCCTCTCTGGCTTTATACTTTCATGATTTGTTAGGTGAACAAGAAAAAGATAAAACACAAATCAATTTATATACAATCGCAAAATCAACTAAATTATAGACTCATTCATATTCCGGCGCGGCACTTTGCTCCACACGTCTACTGCCGCTTCATCTCCTTCACCTGCTAAACAATCTCCATACTATATGTGGGCTTTTCTCGCAACAATTTCGCCTTCTGCTTCAAATCCAATGACGGCGCATCTTTCCTTTCGCTCCAGTGTAGTACAATCGACTAAAATTTGCATTTCTCACCAGTCAAATAGCTCCGATACCTGATCTGATGGACAGCTCGATCGGAATAACTCGTCATTATAGCCATTTTGAAGATATTGGAGGACTCGTTGAAGTTGACTTGGGATTGTGTATTGTTTGAGCGCCTGAAAATTGAAAATTAACCAAATATTAATTTAATGTCTTGCATATTGTTTAAAAGTTGGCATTTCCGAATAGGTGGGACTTTACTAGATTTAAATTGTATAATTTTGATTCGGACCAAATGAGCTTAATATGATATATCAGACAGAAAAATAAAATTGCTGAATTCGCAACGCCTTTAATGTGCTAACTTAAAAAAAATAGTTAGAGAAGACTGGGTGAAACTGTCCGAATAAGAATAGGCGTGGCCAAGTGTGAATGTGGTGCATGCTTAAGTGCAATCACGACAAATGTATTTTCTGGAATATAATTTTTAACAAAGTTTTCAATACTTTTAAAAATTGTTTTGGGTACATCTAGATTATTGAAATTAACCGATATATAACAGATTAGAACGGGCGGAGCCTAAATAATAGAAAATTCAAATGTCGTGTTTTGTTTAGATGTTTAGAAAATATGCGGAGCATAACTAATCTGTAGATTGGACCATAGACGATTTTACTGAAATTGGGCGTGGCCATAGAAATTTGTTTTAAATTTTAAAAAACGCGTTTCTTCTTTAGCTTCAAATAGGCGGAGTCTAGATGATATAAACACAACTAATCACTAATTTCATAATCCACATTTACGAATGGGCGGAGCTTTTCATTACAATTTTTGGATGCAGAAATTGCGAATGAAAAAATGCGCGGAGCCTATCTGATTAATTAATTAGAATAATATACAGATTCTGATTATTCACATGGGCGTGGTCTACAGTATTTCTCCTATCTATTCAGTTGTTACAATAAAAGTGTACAAATGGGCGGAGCCTAATATATATTCTTACATAAAATTAGGCCAAGTATATGCTTGGACGGAGCCTATAATATTTCACTCAGTTATTGATATTATATTCCTAATTTGAAAGTGGGCGGAGCCTAACCCTTTAGTTTTAATAAAGTGAACATATTCTCTACATATATATGGATATGGGCGGAGTCTACAGTATTTCTCCTATCTATTCAGTTGTTACAATAAAAGTGTACAAATGGGCGGAGCCTAATATATATTCTTGCATAAAATTAGGCCAAGTAGATGCTTGGGCGGAGCCTATAATATTTCACTCAGTCATTGGTATTATATTCCTAATTTGAAAGCGGGCGGAGCCTAACTCATTAATTTTAATAAAGTACACATATTCTCTACATATATATGGATATGGGCGGAGTCTACAGTATTTCTCCTGTCTATTCAGTTGTTACAATAAAAGTTTACAAATGGGCGGAGTCTAACACATTAATTGGAATAAAATATAAAAATTCTTTAAATTAGTTTGAATAAAATCGTCATATATACATGTGGGCGGAGTCAGAAGTATTTATCATAACAAAATCAGTTTTTGTAAATAAAATACAAATATGGGCGGGGCTTGGATATAATGTGGAATAAAATAAGCAGTATTTCTATTCTCTTCATCCATGTGGGCGGAGCCTACAATATTTTCTCAACGATTCATAGACGTTATAATCCGAACGCACAAATGGGCGGAGTCTAATTCATTAATTTGAAGAAAAGCACCCATGCTCTGGGCGGAGTCTAAAATATTCATCTGAGCCATTCAGTTATTATATTTAAACTGTACATATGGGCGGAGTCGGCCGTATTTATCATAGCAAAATCACAGTTTGTATAAATTGAATGCAAAAATGGGCGGAGCCTAAACATAATTTGAAATAAAATAATCAGTATTTATATTCTCTAAATTCACATGGGCGGAGAATATAGTATTTCTCTCAGTCATTCATATATTCCTAAAGTACAAGTGGGCGGAGTTTAAAAATTATATCGGAAATAATCAATCGCCGCTTTATTTTATATATCCATATGAGCGGATCTTAGAAATATTGATTAGTATTTTCAAATGGGCGGAGCTAAAGTTCCTTCCGATAAAATTCGGATAATTTACTATGTCATGGGCGGTGTTAAAATACTAGCAAATAAATTTGGATAAATCTCAGGTAATAATGGGCGGAGCGTTCCTCCGTTGATGAGAATTGTAATAGAATCAGGGGAAGGGGGGAGGATGGGTTTAGAATATTGGGATAATAAGCCATTGGGCGCCTTAAGTTGTACCTAAAATCGTACCTTTCCAGCGATTCGAATCGTGTGCAGCCTTGTCAGCACCAAACAATCAATGTGTGCAATCTCATCAGACACCAAAAACCTTTTATCGCCATTCTTCTCCAAAAACTTCTCGAGACGGTAAAACTCAGCATTGAGCGCCTACAATGCAATAATAAAAATCGAACAACACCACGAATTACATTGTCACTATGCTCGACGTCTTTCAAGAACCACGCAAACTTAATCAACAGGTCGCTGGTCGACTGCTCAGCTTCTTCATCATCAACCCGCCGCGGCTCGAAAGACTCCAGGTAGTCGAGAATGTCGTCGTCCGTCTCAAAAGTCTCGTCGTCGTCCGTGTGGATCGATGGAACCCGACACAGTCCCGTCTTCAATATTCCATTGCACACCAGTTATAGGGTGTTTGAAGTGAAAACCTGCTTGAATTCATCGCTCTTCTTGTTGATATTAACAACCTTCACGTCAAATTGCAACGCAGGATCATGGTGCGCATGATAAAGACATCTCATAAACAAATGATGTGCTGTAATCAATACAATTCAACTTAAAACCTAGGTAATCACTAATATATCGCTATGAACTTATTCCCCAGCTTCTAACTTTACAAACGCTACGAATATATTCCCCAGAAACCTAGGTAATCACTAATATATCGCTATGAACTTATTCCCCAGCTTCTAGCTTTACAAACGCTACGAATATATTCCTCAGAAACCTAGGTAATCCCTAATATATCGCTATGAACTTATTCCACAAAGCATAGGATGAAAGCTAACTTTACAAACGCTACGAATTTATTCACCAAATTTAAAACAAAACCAACCAAAATGGTCTCCGGATTGCTGCTCAATAGCGCATGAATTCGATGGCAACCACAATGTAAACTTGCGCATCTTAAAACAAAATTTCAATAATGAAGTTCAAATTGAATAAACATAAACAATCGATTGAAAATGATTCAAAACGTGATAACCAACATTGATAAGAATTGCAATAATAAAAGCTTAAACAGACAATAAATAATAATTTGGTAATTTCTCTGAAATGATATTAACCTAATAGAAAGTGTATTCCGTCGTCAAACCGGTTTTACTTTTCATCGATAAACTTCCAGAAAAATGGATGAACGAGAAAAAAAACAAAACAAAACAAAAGTTTTGAGTGAGGAGAGTCATCAAATATTCTCCTCGCCAGAGCTTTTTAGTAAAAATTTCACAAACATTTCTTTCCAAATTCAAATTCCATCTGAAAATTAATTAAATTCAGATGAAGAATATTACGAAATAATTCGCTCGGCTCAACAGATTAATCATCCGAAATGAAGCTTTACATCAAATAACAAACAGATATGCTCCAGCTGCTCTCGAAATTGAAATTTAAAACAAAAAAAAAGACATTTCCCATTTTCTAGACACAGAGGAGAATCATTGTGCTTTGAGTGTAATTTCTTAGGATATTCCAATTATACTTCAAAAGTACATTCTTCACCTAAATTTATTTTAAATAATCAAAATACTTTCGTTATTTTTAAACATCCACCTCAACTTGTATGGTAAAAGAATGAGCTCAGTAAGTATGATCAGATATAACCTTTTACAAAGAAATTAATATTTTTAGATAGTTTAAGACAAGTTTAATTAAATTATAGTATAAACGTTTTTATTATAAACACGTAAACATCCCAAATTGAATGATTAATTTGGGTGCTCACAAAAATGCTCATTTCAGCAAGAAGCGCATATTTTTTGATAGTTTAAGACGGGCTAGTAAAAATGACGTATTAAGTAATAGGTAAATAAAAGTGTAAACTAGTGAGACACGTTTAAATATTGAAAAATGCTTATCCCCATTTGGAGAGCGTTTACGCGTAAAAATTTCCACACCACGTTTAAAATCGCATAATGGTTATTTCGATTTGGCGTACACATGTATCTTTCATCTCATCATTTAGAGCATGAATTAAAGACGGAATAACAAATTGGAAATCTTATATAGAACATTTTTGTTTCATAACCCATCCATACAAATTATTGGCATCATAATGGAAAGGAAGTTTGAAGGTATCGATCAGGGTTGCACGGAAATCAATTTTTTTCAAATGGAAAACGGACAACGTAAGATGAAAGATAGAATTCTGTGCATCCCTGATATTGGTTCCGTCAAGTTTGTAGCGCGCCAACTGGAAATAACGATTTTTCAATTTTTAAACGTCTATGGAAACTTTGCGTCTTTAGAACAAAACATTTTTCGCGACCATTTAACGGGGATTTTCTTAAGCTATCTAAAACTATTAATATATTTCCAGAAATATAGATTTAATTATGCTTAATGAGCTTGCTTTATTAGGGTGAACCAAAATTTTTTCCGATTTTTTATTAAAAGTTTAAACATAATTTTACAACGAATGAAAAACAATTAGGTTTCAAAGTAAAGACCATTTGACTCTATGGCTTGAACCCATCTATCGGCAAGTTGTTCGATCCCTCTGCGGTGCCACTCCTTGTTCTTAGAGAAGAAAAACTCTCGGCACCCGTTTTCGACCTAGGCCAGGTCATTGAAGCTACGACCACGAAGAAAGTGTGCCATGGATCGGAAAAGGTGATAATCAGATGGCGCAAGGTACGGACTATAAGCTGGATGTGGAAGAAGTTCAATGGCGTCGAGATATTTGATCTTTTCCTTCGTTTGTCTGGCGGTGTGCGGTTTTGCATTGTCTTGTTGAAGGAGTTTCCGCTTCCGATTGATCAATGCTGGATATTTCTCGCCTAGTGCCGCATACATTCGATCAAGTCGGGTGCAATAGAAGTCTGCGTCGATGGTCCGACCATTTGGAACTAGCTCGAAGTAAATTACGCCTTCGAAATTCCACCAAACACACAGAAGTTCCTTCTTTGAGAAAACTATACGAACTTAATCCTCAAGCCAATATTTAAATATATCACTTATAATCAGGTTTATTATGATTTTAAATACTTTATTTATAGCTCTACATAATTCTACAATTACAGCAGCACGCAAATTGAAAAGGGTGATTTTCCAATAATTAAAACTTTCTTGTAAATTTTCACGCTAATATTTCAATGTTTGACGTTAAAATTAAATGATTACCAGTTACTATCTTTAAACCGAAATGTCCTTCTAAAATATTAGGATAAAGCTCATTATTTGAGAATCTTATTTATTTATATCGCTTAACATAAGGTTTTTATGATTTTTAAAAAGATTTATCTGAATTAGCAAGATTATCATACGGGATTACTTGAAGCAACACCGAGCCTGGTTGTCTCAAGTTGCAATTCTATTCTAATTACAAGAAATGTTGACCACATAATAGTATAATACGGACATTTTTCTACTGTTTTTATCCGTTGTGCCACTATCATCCGACATTATCCGAATTGGCCTCACTCCCCGTTTACACAAATTTTCCGCGATAATTAATTTTCGCCAATAAAATTCAGCCACCAAATAGATCGAGCAACAACTTCTTTCTCCCAATTTGCGCACTTCAAATATAAAACAATAAAAACTTGCTACTTTTATTCTATCAACCAAATCAATACCATCTTCCTCTTGGGCAAAGCACAAGACCAAAAACCAACAAGTATAACCAATACCAACAAAACCGTTTGCACTTGTAATCCCGCGCTGAGCAAGCAAACACACATACCAGGCGTGCTCCCCGCTCACTACATTCTTGCAAACCGCGCAACAATGCGAACCATCTGGCTCGTTCTGCTCGCGATTCCGTCCATCCGCTCGGGATTCGGCAACCTTTGGTGCCATCAGGGCGACGGCTCCGACTACTCTCCGGCCGAGTGCTCTCCGCAAACCGTCGAGTGCTTCCGCTTCTCGTGCGACGGCGTCGAAGGTAGGACCACCGTTCGCTCGCCTCACCTCCACTTCATTCAGAACCGTTCATTGCTCGCGGCTGCGGCGTCTCCGTGCTCACCACCGCCGCCGGTCTTCCCAACGAATCGTGCCATCAGGCGCAAGCCGCCTGCGAGACCATCGGCGGCCACTCGACGTGTCTCATTTGCAACAATCGCCATCTGTGCAATTCGATGAGCATCAGCCTGGCATTCCTCCCTATTATAGTCTCATTTACATTCCACATCATTTAGTTTGCATAAAAATTTATTCAAAGAAAAATTATTCAACATCACATACAAAACAACAAAAAATGAAAAAAAAAATACATTCAATTATTAGTGATAATGGGGATAATAATTAGTCAGGAAAACCCGTCTCCTAGTTAAATCTTGTCAATGTAAAACTCAAATGGCTGGTTCATGGCAGCTCGGAAAGATTGTCGCGAAGCTGCCATTTCCGACGATTTCTCGTTGATTCCACTTCCATCGGATGAGGACGGCCGCGTTGGAAGAATCACGTTACGCCTGAAAATTGTGATTCAGTTAAACAACGTCATTAAAGTAAATATTGTCCTTTTCAGAGATCGGTGCCTAATGAAAGAGGAAAAAATGAAGAAAAAATGATGGACGGTCAGACGGCCACAGGCAACTTTTTCGTCTATTCCTCCTCAATGTGGGCTGCCCATTATTTCGTAAAAAAGAATGGCCGTCCAAACGAAAACCTCATTCCATCCTAATTTTTTTCCTCTTCCATTAGGCACCGATCTCTGAAGAGGACAATAATAGATTCAGAAAATCTATTCAATGAGTCACATCACATAATACCCCCTCTCCACTAAAATCGGTTCCTATGAGCATATTTTTAAAAATTCAATCCATGTGTCAATCTTCCCGTTACGTATAGATTCAAAAAATCTACTCAATCTTATTAAAATTCTGGGTTTAACCGGTAAAATCAATCACAAAGTGAAGAACAGTCACAAAATTTGAATTCTAAAGCGCCAAATGGAAAATATGATTTTATTATTTTTACGTTTATCATATAATTTTCACGTGAGGCGAGCCTGCATACGCAAACATTAGTCCAATCACCCCTGACGATGACCGACTATCCGAGTTAGAAGAGAATTATGCAAAAAGGGAATGAGTTTCTGCTCATAAAAGAGCTTTCTTACACTCTGCTGAGCCCCTGGCGCACGGAACAGTTACTACGATTATCCCCCTTTGGTTCCTTGAACGGTGGGAACCGGAACTAGGGTTGTAGGATAACGGTAACGCCCAAAAGCCGCCACTTCCTCCATATGATATGCGCCACTCACGGATAGGCCCAGACACGCATAGCGGAGTTTCCCGAATCATGTCTACGTCAGTTTTTCAGAATTTCCTTAAACTCTCTAAAAATATTAAAATCTTCACAAAATGCTACACTTGATCACGTTTTCCTAGCCAGTTCCAGTTGGCGTGCTAAATTCGGCAAAAATACGGGAGCACGCCAACTGTAAAAGCTTACGCCGTGATTCATTTTATACCACCCATATTATTAATTCTGGCGATATCTGTGTTGATCTGTATATTTTTTGATGCACCTTTAAGTCGGCCAAAAAACCCCGCGTGTGGAGTACTCTACTATACGTCTCTTTAATTCGACCAAAATGGAAGTTTGTCTAATCGCGGGCATTCAAAAATTGTCATTGGAGCGCACTATCAAATTCGCTATTTTTTTTTAATTAATTTTTTTTTCTTTAAAATATAATGAATTTACAGAGGATATTGACATTTTTTATAGCATTGTAACTGCCGTGAGCACAGATTATACTATTTCCGAGGTTAAGTTTATCCGGAAATGATGTGAATGTGATGAATTCATAATAAATGGTAAGAATTGGTTCGTTATGTTTTAAATTTGATATTTTTAGATCTATGGCGATCGTCGTTATAACAGAAACAACATTATATGATATCAAAGCATGGACTTTGCTTAATAGAGAAGATTTAATATCTGAAGGTATATGTTTTTAGCGTTTGTAATTATTTTTATACCAATTGGCTCATTAGACAATATTTAAACTAAATCGACAATAGACAATATTTAAACTAAAAATAACCTAAAGTTAAAATAAGTGGTTTTTTTTCTAGATATTATCTTTGTGAGTCTAACATTAAAGAAAAATTGTTTGTATAAAAATATAAAATATTTGTCTTGTTAAAAGAATTTGTTCATATAGATGAATTATACCAATACTTAACAAATTTTATGGCTTAAGAAAGGTTGCTAGCATGTTGAAGATAATAAACTTAAATTATTTTTGCGATTAAGGAGTTTGTCCAGCATGTAAGGAAAATTATTTTTCTTTAGCTATTTTAGTCTTTTCCATTCCACCGACCGGTTTTATATATCAAAATGTTTTTTAATGAGCCAACAATGTGTTTTCTTTCAGAATATTATGTAAGGTTGCAAGTTTATGGAATATTTTTAATCTTGATTTTTGAATTCACAACGGGCTTCTAAAGGTGACAAATAAATTAGATAACTAGATAAAGGTAAATGTATATTTTTATCAAATATTAAATACCTTATTTCAGCATTATTATCAAACAGATTTTCAAACAAGTAACTGTCAGTGTGGATACGAAAATGGATGGGTCTAATTGTTCATTATAAAACATAATTTTTTAATTTGTAAATAAAGAATATTATATATATATATATATAATTTATTAAAAAATATATTATATTAATCAAATGTCATTTGTGAGGTAACTATCAGGGTTGCGCAGAATTACATCTTCCATCTTCCGTTTTCCGTCGTCCGTTTGAAAAAATCATTTCCATTCCATTGAGTAAAACTTCAGATTTTTTCTTAATAACGAGAACGAAAGTTTCCATCTTGTAAAAATTTTATTATACACATTATTTTCAAGTAAAGTCTTTATTATAAGTTTATAATAAATAATTTCAATTTAATTTAGTCTCCTTCTTTTTATAACTTGGGACTTCTGAAAGTAAATAAAACATTACATGCGCGCATGCATAGGCATATTTCCTAACCGATAACAATTTTTGGACGCCATATTCTCGAGCAGGTGCGTGAGTGGAATTTCTTGTGACAAGCATTCGCGGTGCCAGTGAACATACATTACGAGATAAGTGATTTTGTGCATAGTGTTGAAGCGGCATGCTTGCATTAATAAATTCATTTCTAAAGGTTGCATCTACCAGAGATCTTTCAAAGCCTGCATCCACTATCTAGAATACAAGACATCACAACTTCTATTGAAATAATATAACAAACAGCTCTTAAATTATTAAACTCTTCGTATATTGTTTCCCTCTCTGATGATATTCCGCCATTCGAAGAACCTTGTTCCGAAAAACCTAAACAATCGTCATGAGAACTATTATCAATGTTTGTACGGTCATCATCAACTCTATGTTTCGAAATATTTTTGGATAATATAAATTCATCTGGAGGTTGAGTTGATGACGATCGCACAGATATATCGCAATTGTTGCTATCGTCATCGTCATTTTCAATGTTCAATATCGATTCTTCGACATTATTATTTGGGTCCAAATCTGTAAAACATAATTATAAAATCAAATATTTATCTGTAAGAACCTCCATATAGCGATATTAAATGCATATGTATACAACAAACTCCAGATCGTTGGTCCAAGCATGTGCATTTGAATCGATATGGACAACTTTGGCAAATTTGGCAATGCACATTGTTCTAAAAACACTAAAACACTCTAAATAAACTTCATATACTCACATTTTCATCGCATCTGCATGATCCGTTATCCGTAATTGTATGGTGAATATCACGATTGGACGTCGATGGAACGAACCACTCGTTATCAATCTTCGATATTGGTGGCGGACTGTCTCCGGCAAATTCTACTGCAGAGCGATGGGTCTGATGAGTCTTTGATCGTCGACTGCTACCTGCTGCGAGCTTCCGTTTCCTCTGTAATGAAAAAAAATTCTCGCAGTAAAGTATTTCACTTACGTAAACTAAATTAGACGTAGCAATGTCGCTTATCGCGGTATACAGTGTGTGCAAAAGCGTATCTATTCGGATATTTTCCTTCTTTGCCAGCATTCGAATCTGAAAATATAGAACAAAACTATGGACCACGAAATAATATATTTAGCATATATTGTACATATGCAATGATATCACATGGTACCTTAAGTCTGCAGTGCCATGATTCCGCCAACATACTCGTATGTACTGGCGAATACCTATGATCCTGGGAGTTGCTCCATTGCTGCATTTTGGCTATAAATTATAATCTACAGAGTAATTAAAAAATCATTACTTAAATAATATGTCTCCATATACTCCATGAATTTGCTGGCATCCTCATTGTTTTCTACCATGAGCATGTCAGACATACTTTGCCACATCCTGTCTACTTCCTGCTGTAATGGTTCTTTTAGTATAACATTCATAACAATTTTTTGGTAATATTTTGGTTTTCTGGGAATACCTTAAAAATCTGTTTAAAAGAAATATTTATTTACTGACCTGAATGTACCCATTCCAAAACGCTGATGCTTCATCAGACATAAATGTTTTCGGGCAGAATGTCGGCATTAATTTTTTTATACATCCAAAAAGCGTTGATATATCATTTGATCGAGATGTGTGGGACAGAAGAAATGCTAAGGTTTATTAAATTAATGGATTTTTACAATTAACTACCTATAGGGACGCCTTTGTCGAACTCGTTCATTGCTAAAACTGTAGTTAACTTTAAATTATACCTTGTAATATTATGGGTATCGTCTATAGTTATACCACGACCAGAGTAATCTTTCATCCATTGAAGTTGCTGTGGGGTGATTATTACTGAAATCCCACGGAATATATATATATATATATATATATATATAATCAAAATCTAAGAATATGAAAGGTTTGATTTGATCATTTTTGAATTATTTTCAATGGTCTCAAAGAGATCATGAAACAAATATTCAATTTATGTTAATAATTTCTCTGTTTTTCATTATATTTCTTCAAAATTTCTAGATCAAATCAGATTTATTACTTCTATTTTTTATGAAAAGAAAATTGGAAATGTCAATTTCTTAGATTTTCATAATATATCAATAAATAAACAAATGATAAATGTATAACCTAATTTAAATTCGCTGCCAGTTGTATCTTTCGGTGGCACATAAAGTTGAAAGCCATCGTTGACGTCTCCGTTATCGATTCTAGTTAATAATGAATTTAAATCATTCTCGTGTAGACGTCCTGGGATATAATTCATTTTATGGCGGAAATTCCTTAAATAATATTTTTGTTAAACTTATTAGGCTTAGTATAAAATACCACAAATCTTGAGTAGTGACATAGAATAGCCTATTCGTATGTGGATAATTTTCCCTTAATTTCAAAATAATCTGCATGTTGGTCATACCGTCTCGAAGTAATCTGAATTAAAAATTATTTAGCACTAAAACAAATTTAAACTTTTCGATAATTATTTTCTGCTGATAGCTATATTTTAGAGATTCGTAATCTATATTATGGTTCAAATGACTGAAGCACGCCTCAACACTAATCTTCCCATTTTCCGCTGTTTTAACCTTTAATGAATAAATACATATAATATTTTTAATATTAATAATTAATATACCTTCATATACGCTGTACATCTCTCATCAATCTTATCATTTTCATGACCTGCTCTTATCGCTGATTGTTGCTTGTAATTTCCCTTCCGCACTCGATGGCATATGTTATATTCCACATGTGTTCCATTTATATCTGTCGACGATGAAATTCTAAATGAAGTTCCCGTATGTTCCTCTCTTGTTGAACGCCAAATCTATAATAAATGAACCAATAATTAATAATAAGATATAAACAACCATATAATCTTCAAAACAATCAAATTCTTTGTGTTCCATTTCAAATGCTCCATTATCGTTATGCTCTTTTGTCATGTGCTGTCTCAAACCTGAAATAGATGCAAACTTACCATAGCATATCCCACATTCCACTCGTTCGCCATCAGAATAAATCTAAAATTTTTAATATTATATTTAATATAAATTATTAGCATGAATACCTTCCCATGAATATTCTTACAATGATATTTCATTCCTTTTACACTTTTCAATTGAACATCGCAGTGTGGACAATTCAATAGAACATGTGTTTCATTGTTCTTGCGAGTGCGAAGTTCCTGAAGACCATTATCAAACTTACTCATCTCCTCGAACCCATAGCCATGAATTCTTCTTAAATGACTTCTCAAATTTTTTGGAATTTGAGAATAACCACAGTTTTCAGGGCATTCAAAAACTGTAGATGAAATTGAGCACATTTTAACTTTGTTACTTGAATTAAATTCGAGTAAAAAATTTATTTAAAAAAAAAATAGCGAATTTGATAGTGCGCTCCAATGACAATTTTTGAATGCCCGCGATTAGACAAACTTCCATTTTGGTCGAATTAAAGAGACGTCTCTACTATCAACTTTCACGCATCCAACATTTCAGCTGGAGCCGTAAATTGATTCTTCGATATTCTTGGAAGGACGTTGATAACGGTATTCTGGGGAGAAAATGAGACTATGAGCAATTTTATTGAAAAAATCCCACGAAAGCCACCGAGCAAATAATATGGAACAAAACAAATTTTAGTCGAAGGATTCACCGTCACGAATTATACCTTCCACTATAAATTTCTCCGATAAACCATAACATTGTCAATAAAGACGCAGGGAAGTTGGAACAAATTTTATTAATTTAAGACTTTTTAATTTAAATTTGCAATATTTGAGTCACAAAATCCTCACATTGAACGGAATATCAACAACAAAAAAGACAATTGTCTTTTTTGTAATTGTCGCAACGCGCAGATTTTTGCAATGCGTTGTCAAAAAATTTGAAATAGTCTATAGCTAAACTGTGTCTTATAAAAGAGCATCTTGTTTTACGCCAGTACGCAAAAATCGTCTTATTGTAGATTCGGGTTCTGTTTGTCCGTTTAGTATCACTCAAATATTATATTATTTCTTTTTCAGTTATCAGGTAAAAATCCTATAGCTATAGGACAAATTTAGTATAAAATCGTTTTGATTTCCAATGTTCCTTGTTCTAACCACACGTCAACTGAAAGGCTAACAAAATGAGCTCAGTAAACGTACTCACTCCACTGCCACGACTACTGCACAATTTGTAAAAAAAATATGTGGTCATATTGCAAAACCACGCCCTACACTTGTTATTTAAATTCATTATATTTTTACAATCGTAAATTCCTCGAACTTGATTTAATTTGTTTTAGAACCGTTTAGATTTATTGATTAATGATGTTAATTTGTTTGAAGGTTTAAAATCGATTTTAGTATTCTTAGAAAAACAAAGAATTCGAATAAAAATTGAAGGGCGTGGTTTTGAAATTTGTCCACACTTTTTTGCAAGATACGCAGTGTTCGTGGCAGTGGAGTGCGTACTCAAATCAAACTTTTTGATAAGAAAAATTTTTTTTTTGATATTTTAAGAAACCACTAGGTTAAATTATCGTTAAAAACGTTATATTATAAATACGTAAAATTTTTCAAGCACGGAGTGAATCGAACAGTACGTACGTAATTTCGTCAAATAAAATATTTATATTCGGGTCCTCTAAACTTCCACGTTAATATTCTAGATTGTTGTCTACGTGAATTTACTAAATTTTTCCAAAAATAGACACGATATGTTTCTAGAGCCTCTGTTTTACTCATTCCAATTATTATGTATGGATTAACTTTTAAATCAAATAATAATTTCCTCATGTTTATTTAATGCTCTTCTGCCGATTGTCATCTGATGCAAGCTCTCCATCAAGGTGGTCCACAGAGGATATACTTTAGCTACTTCAACACCTACAACCACACCCAAAGGACTACCATCTCGACACACCACCTATACCATACCAATTTAACATCAAATATTCCACCAAAACCACTCCACTACACCAATGCTCCTCTCGTTTCACTAAAATTCATAAAAATAAAAACCAACATCCTCGCGCTTTTGCCGCTCCCACTGCTCGCCTGGCTCCTCTGATCATCTCTTTTTGCGTTCGCTGCTCCATTAGCCGTCGGAAACGGTGACACCGGCATCGACGCATATCCGCTCACCTGTAAAAACTTGCAAAATACTCCTCATTGCTAACAAAAACACACAAACGAAGCAAAATCTAGCAAAACGTTCACAATTGGTGCTCATCATTCAATCATGCTTCTATCAAAAATCCCCTTTTTAAAAAATATATAACCTTTTTATTTATATTATATATAAGGAAATTGATGAAAAAATAAACAAAACAAACAAACAATTATTGTGTCATGCTCATAATTACACATAAATAACGCGCACAAAATAATTCCTATTATACAATTATATTATCATTATTATTATTATTATAACTACTATTATACATGAAATTTAAAGTGAAATTAGAAAAAGTGCTATTCCAATCAACAATGATCAGAAAATACAATTCGAGTGGTACGAACAAACAATCAAGGATTGAGCAATAAAAATGAGTTGAAGCTAACCAATTTTACAAATCAATCTAAACTTCATTCTTTCCAATATTTTATTTAATAAATTGGTGTGACAACTTTGAAAACAAACTGAGTTTCGTTTCGATGTGGGAGAGAGACTTACTCTCAAAATAATATATTTTAAAGTTGAATATAACGATTATGATCTAACTAACATCGAGCATTAAAATGTGGAATATCATTCCCTTCGTGTCAATTTAAGTTTCTTTAAGAAAACAAAGCATTCTAACAATTTCATCATAGCTATGCCAGCTTCTAAGCTTCAAGAATATACAAAGAAAATTTTCAAAATGATATCAATATTACTTAAACAATACAAAAACAATAATACTTTTGCTCTACCAAAATTTCACTCTAACTCTCCTACACCACAAAGAGTTCGAAAAACGAACCTCAAAAAAAATTACAAGGCTTTCAAGCTGATAATTTCCCCCCAAAAAGACAAAACTAATTTCCAAAGTTATCATACCAATCCGTTTCAATAAAAAATCCGAACAGAATGCTGAAACGATTCCTAAAGCACCGGCACAATTAAAAGTAAATAATAAACCAATTATTCAAATACATATTATCATTCCTTATTTCGACCTGTATCATATTCCTTGGAGGGGGCGGCGCGCAAAACACACAAAAAAAAAACACGAGAAGAATAAGAAGAGAACAAAGAAAATAAATAACGGACATCATCATTGCTCGGCTGCTTCTCATGCTCGCGCAGCTTTTCCATTCCCCCTTTCATATGTGCATAACATACATGCGCGATTCGCCGTCGCTCACCATTGACGGCGCCATTCCCTTCGTCGTCGCTCCATACAGCGGATTCTGCTGTTGCTGCTGTTGTGCTCCATTACTCGTCACCGCTGCCGTCCACTGATACTTCGGACCGCCGTCTTCATTGCGGAACCGCGCATAGCCGGCGCACTCTTCTCCCAACACATAATAACATTGCTCCGCAAACGAGATCTTGTCGACCACGTGCGCAATGTATTTCATCTTTAAAAGATCGCCGGCGTACTTCTTCGCATCTTTCCGATCTCGCAGTCCTTCAACATGATCCAGCAGCCAATCAACTAGATCCGATCCTGTAAAATCAATTTTACACCAATAATCAAGAGTGCTCAAACCTAAAAACGACATGGGGATGAGAAGTTTGAGCCATGTTCTGTTTTTAATATCGAGTCCAGAGTTTGGTAATGACATCACCTCGACAACCTGTAAATCGATGGCCGCTAAAGAAACGCCCTCTTCCCTCCGCTAACCTTTTTCATGTCCGTGTGCATATCCAGTCGCGCAGTTCCCACAACTGTGTTCTTACCATTCGAGCCATTCGACGTGACCGTCGAGCTGCTTTGCGGCCGCGCCTGCCACTCCCCGGGGATCGGCGTCGGCGCTTCTTCCATAATACTCGGCATGCCGCGCATCGCGTTCGTGTGCTGTATCCAGGCCTGCGTGTCGATGGGCCGCACCGGCTCTTCGCGACTATTGCGGGGTATCGTGAAGCAGCTCTGCGGACCATTCTCGAAGCTCTTCGCCACCGTCAGCTTGATTGGACCGCGACGGCTCACCGCATCCCTAAACAACCAATCCCATCCACGCCAGTTCATCCAACCAACCTGAGCACATCCACCGCCTGATCATTGGTGAAGTTCTCAAACGAGATGTCGTTCACTTGCAAAATCATATCCCCCGCCTCGATTCTGCCATCCAGCGCCACCGCGCCTCCCTTCATGATGTTAGCCACATAGATGCCGTTGTCGCCTCTCGTTGACGTCTGACCGACAATCGAGATGCCCAGAAAGTTGACAGTGTCCATGTTCAGCGTCACCGTGATCACATCTAGACTCATCGACGATTCTAAACGATTAAATTGACAAAACGTCGTTGGTTAATATCAAACCGGTGATGCTGCTAAAAGAAGATGCCCTCGACGGCTTGCGAAAGTTGCGTTTGTTCTTTCGCTTCTTCATCTTCTCGTGCTGCCTCGACACCGATGTGAAGTCAGTCGTAGTCGAACCACTAAACATTACAAATCATTAAAAGGTTTTTTGGCTTCTATTAATTTGAAAATTTAAATTAAACAGTCCTCTAGCCCGTCGAGAATCGTCAATTTTGAATTTCAATAATACGGTTAACTTTTTAAAAAATCCACAATCTTGACCATATTCCCCCAACAAAAAGAAACCAACACATCTCTCGTCGATTTAATATAATAATAATCAGACGATGTCGAAGTGGTCGAGTAATAGTTCTTCCCATCGACGCTTCCAAAATCGTCATCGGTCGCGTAGCCGCTCATCCAGTCAGCCAACAATAAACAAAACTAAGCTACTTTCGACTTTTTTGGCAACATTTTCGCATGTCACATACACGCTCCCAACGCCACTCTTGACAAATCCCCACCCATTCATCATTTGGCAGGCCATTATAGACTCCAAAATGTCGACCAACCATTATCAAAAAACACAATGGGACTCACCGATCATCCTCATCCGAAAACACGCGAGCATCCGATTCGGATCCGATAGTCGATTCTTCAAAGTGCCGTCGATGACCTGAAAATTATTCAATCCTTTTCAATAAAAAATCATTCTAGTGTTTTTTTGAGTGTTTTAAATGATGATGATCAGCCTTCGATTAATTATCACAAAGGATGAGCCGCTAGTTTTTTTTGTTTCATTCAATAAAAATGTTCCAATAATTGCACTAAGCAGGCTTCATTCGTCAAATCCTCTCAAGGGACTCATAATGTGCTCTTTTGAGCTTTTGAAAATTTGGAAAAGTACCAAAAGTACATTAAGTTATATTAAAGAATAATCGATTGTCATTACAAATATAAAACCACTGATTATAAAATACTTTTCAGAGATTGCACCCCCCCCCCTTTTTTTTCCATTAGGCACCGATCTCTGAAGATTGAGAGTAAACTTACAAGTAAAAAGCTTACACAAATGACGAGGATCGAACTGTGGCGTAGACAATTAATCGCTATAGTGTATTTCAAAATAGTTGACGACGCAATCACGCTGCAAATACGGCATACTTGTTTAAATTCATTTTCAAAACGACTATTTTAATAATTTTTGTGACATTTTTTAATTGTTATTGCTTATATTTCACGTTTATTAATTAAAAATTGTTAAAATAATCTATTTGAAAATGAATTTTAATTAGTATGCCGCATTTGCAGCGTGATTGCGACGTCAACTATTTTGAAATGGACTATACAAATTTAGAAATAAGAAAATATATTTCTAAACAATATAAAATAAGTTAGCATTTTATTTTACGACAATACGTAAACACAGCCACGTCTACGCAACAGTTCGATCCTGGTGTAAGCTTACTCTAACTCATGTCTGAAAAGGAAAATATAAGAATAAATAAAAGCTTCATTATCTGTTCCATTTCATAAATTATACCATTTTTTACTATTATCTGTTCGTTTTTTCGTCATTATCTTTCCAATAAAAAAAATCAATCATAAATCAATTCGCATTACAAAATTTTGCTCAGCAATAAGAGCTCACATTAATCAGTCGGTGATTTGGATTTTAAATAAATGCGATAACTCCATTAATAAATCAACATTAAGCGCGTTCCTTTCGCAATATCGTCAAACATAATGACGCGGAACTAAATAACCTTGCATTAAATTTATTGATTTTATCATTAAAACCCTGCTATTACTGTTCTAAAAACAAAAAAATCTATCTTTAAATTTAAATTTTTAAATTTTTCCAAATAAGGAACCATGCGTGCAGTACATACTCTGCCACTAAAATAACACCAAAAACGTCACTCTCACAACTCACCAATCAAATAAAACGAAGCATTGCCGCTGAGCTCCGACGTCAGCGACAAGTGCGAGGTGCGGTGCAGGAACCCAATCAAGTGCCGTTGATTCTTCTCCTGCGCCTCGTCGGTTCGCGCGAATCCCGTCGTACGACTTCCCGCGTATCTTCGGATCCTTCTTTTCGGCGTCTCCTCCTCGACGTCATGCACCGTTGCCGCGGTGCTGCAGCACGTCGTCGCTTCTTCTTCCGGCAGCGATGGCAGCGACGGCATCAGTGACATGGTTCGGTTCATTCGCTTCGCCGCGCGCACCGCTCCCACCGTATGCGGACGTATGCGTTGCGTCGGCTCGGTCGTCTTCGTTATCGTGATGATCGGCGGTCGATCCGGCACCAATCTCGTGGACGCCGCCTCCTGCTGCTGCTGCTGCTCACGCTGCTTCTTCTCTCCCTTCGCCTGCTGCTGTTGTAATGTGCCAAAGATCGTCGCCGCGCCTTCCGACAGCCGCTTCCTCAACGGTCCACCCATCGTCGTCACCATTTTCCAGGCACCGCTTCGATTATTCGTCAAGTCCGTCATGGTTCGTTTCAGCGGCTTCGGTTCCTCCTCCTCCTTCTTCTTTATCCGATTCATCTCCTTTTCAAAGACCCTTCGCGCGTCCGTCACCAGCGCCGCCACCGTGCCACCACGTCGTTCCTCCTCCTTCGCCAGGATATTGCTAATCAGGCTCGTCGCTCGACTCTCGCGCCTGCGACGTCTCTTCTTCTTCTTCTGCTGCTGCTGCTTCTCCTCTTCCACTGCCGGCTCGATTTCAGCCAAATCGAATGCTTCTTCAATAGCAGCCAGTGGCGGCACACGCGGCACATCCTCCATCTTCTTACCGGCTCGCTCGATGCGGCTCACCAGTCCCGACACAATCCCCAGTGCCGAGTAGCTCATCGTCGTCGTCGTCGCTCTATTTCTCTTCGTACGTCTACCGTTGTCGTCCATTCGTTGATTTTAATCGTTTCGTTGTTTTCTAATTCGTTCAACTCTTTTACGTGAAACTACGTGTCTCTAAAAGAGAAAAAACAATTTGGTGAAGGCACAAAAACGTCAAAACGAATGCAATAATATTGAAAGAATAAAACACGAAAAAATGTGTAATGCACAGACATTTCGGCTCAATGGGTGGCAATAAATTCATTGTCAATCTCAAATGCTCCATTTTCTCAAATTGGCGGGAAAAATAGACAAGAACTCGATAAAAAAAACAATTAAAAGTACATCATGTGGTGCATATGATTGCAAATATCATCAATAGGATTGAAGAAATAAATTAAAATCCCAAAAAAAATTAATAATCCTACTTAATTAAAAATAAAGATTGGAAAGATTGCACAATCCAGGTGGTGAGGTTATAAGAAAACGTGAAGAATTGAGTTATTCTAATGCGAAAATTATATACACGAGACAGTTTACACGCGGCTCAATCAAAAAAATTCGTAGATCTAAGTCTAAATTAGATGCGCCGTATATGATCGGTTCTAGATGAGGCGCCATAATAAACTATTTCTATTATAAATAATTGAAATCTCAATTTTTACTTTAACGTGACGTAAATTATGTATCACAAATAGTACAAGAAGATATCAACAATGCACAAACAACATTTCAGATACCTAAATGTGAAATTTGAAATTGAATTGTCAAGAACATAAAACCAAGAGGTCACCTTCCTCTTTTACCAAAATTAAAAATAATATGGCCATTCAACTCATTTCTAGAAAAAGTGTTCCAATAATCCTCAAACAAAAAACCTCGAAAACCATTTTCCGAAAAAAAAAACCTACAAACACACGCCTCAATAAAAAATAATCGCAACAAGAATCAACAAAATTCGCCTCCTCTCTTCTCAAGAGGCGCCATCATTTCAAAAAATGACAAAATCAAGTGAAAAAACCCATGTTAAAACAAGTAACATTGTACGAGACAATATCAATCAATCCTCCTAATAATAAAAGATTCGCCTTATCATTTTTCATCTTCCTCTCTCAAACGGCTCATCGCGCATCCATCCAATATTTACTCAACTCATCGTGAAGAGCTTCCAATTGATTCGCCACCACTTGAAGAGCCAAACACTACCTGCCTATGGACAACACATTTCAACTCGAAAAATTCAATTACATAATTTCTCAATTGCTCAAAACACTAAAAACAATTATTCCAGTTTTTTTTGTTTTTACGATTAAATCACCCCGTAGAAAGCGCTGAAATCAAGGGAATAAATAAATTGCAGTAAATGCTAAATCTTATCATAATAGAATTCGTTCCTACTCATAGAGATACGACTCTGGAAGGCTCTTAAAAACCGCGGTAATCATCTCACCTCGCTGTCAGATAAGTCTCCAGCTTGTTGAATTAGAAAATGTTACATTTTGTCATTGTATGCCGCGATTTGCATATTAATCTGGGATAAATGCAAGGGGCGACCACGCCCCTTCTAGCTTTTTAAAACCCTAATATTATGATTTTTAGAATAAATTTGTCATTGCGCTGTTTTATCGTAATTATTATTAAACCGTATAATAATAAAATACTTACTTGTTAGATATTTCAAACAATCTTATTGTAATAAGCTTAGTGATAATTAATCTTTTAGAAATATTTTAAAAATAGGAAAATAAAAAATAATTGGATTTTTTCATATTTCAATTTTTAACTCTTTAAACTAGTATTTTGAGTCTCCACGTCTAAATTACATAGTAACTTTCACGTTGCTGCTAAGCTATCTGCGATGTTTAAAATGATTTTCTGCGAGTTTCAGTAAAAACGCTTCTCAAGTTAGTATCATCAAATATTCTTTAAATATTTGATTATAATAACTTCACTGACAAGTCAACCGATCTAACAAAATGTCAGACTCGTTTGATAATCTGGAAATTAAATGATATATCGATTGTTTGTTTTTCAATAACCACAATCAGTTTTAAATTTATCTTGAAAGTCGATGCATTATTCCATAAAACGTAATTGAACCTCGTAAAATTGTCATTTACGTGTGGCATTCACTGAGAATTGATTTTGACTATGTCATTTGCCATTATAATTTTATAGATTATGAGAAGGTAAATAGAACAGAGAGCAAAATGCAAAATATTCTTCAGATAACAATAAAAACACCATTTTATTTTCAGAAATTCGACATTTTTCTAATGTTCACATAATTCGTGGTTTAAATATAATGTAAGGTTCAAATTTATTTAATCTATAGTAATTTACATTTAGCCTCCATTTTTATATAAGGACAATAATAATTAAATAATCAAGGAGATGAAAAGATAGTTCATTAGAGCTTCTAAAAACCGTGCCAGCACACATATTTTAAGGAAAAGGATAATCTTCTCAGATAATACAAACTCATGTCAAGAGTCGATACAACGTTCTAGATAAGTATGTTCAATTAAAATTTACGTGATAATGTAACTTCCTTTTAGAAATAAAATCTACCCATAAATATACAAGATTCAAAATAAAACAAACACACAAAAATATTTGCAAACAATCAATAAAACTCGATTATGTTGCAGTTTCTCATTTCGCCGGCTGATCATCAACAAATTTTTAATTAATCACTTTTCCCTCCCCTCCTCCTCCAAATTTCTGATTCATTCGAGATCCTTCAGCAAAATCAACACAACAAAACTACCATTTAATTAAATGAGTTTTCTATATCTGTATCTCGAACAAATCTTTGACAACAATAACAATGAAAACTAACCCAAATATTGAGGGAATCGTCGCCCGTAGGCATTTTTCAAATAGTTGGGTATAGCGGCAGACACCATCGATTCCGAATCTGTGCTCATCACTAAAAATAAGAGAATATTAGGAGTTATAGGAAAAAATACTAATGAAAAACACAATTCCCTATTTAACCATGTCTTGTAAGTTCTTGAATTTTAAAAATTATTTTCTCATCAGTACATCAGGTTTGTCTTAAATTAGATCTCTACGTTCATTTTGTTTCTAATTGAGTGAATCTCTTTTTATGATCACGTTCGAACGCCAAATGAAATTCTTAAACATCAAGCATAGGATTCTCGAATATAATATTTCAACAAGAAAGTTAGGTTAAGAAAAATCTTTCACAATAGTGAAATTTTTACTTAAAAGTCTCATTTAAATAATGGTAAATGTCCCAATTCACGTGCGTTCAAACCCAAATTAAAAACAATAACGGCAACATACTCGAATTATCAAATTGGTAGGCGGCATGGTGATAGCTCATTGGCATATGCTTATTGGCTGGAGCTGGTGCTGGAACCTGAAATTTTGTGCATTCAAAATCAAGTAAATATTGTTTTCTTTTTAAAATTCACTCATTGAGGGCTATTTATATACCGTCTAATTTAAATTGTTCGTGGAAGTTCTGATCTCGTCACGAAATTTACTTCCTATAGTTTGCAACTTTATTTATTTCATATTTATAACATTGCTGCAGTACAAATCTTAAATTTTGTAGTATTAATACTGCTAAATTAAAGATTTCTTTTCATTGGTGAGATTTACAAACAGCAATTGAGGTGCTTTGGTTACCCAAATAACATTTAAATATCTCCAAATTCTTTTGACAGAATTTATTTTCGATTAATCTCAATTTTTTATTCATGGTTTTGGCGAGACGTTGTGCTCACAAAATAGTTTTAGATCATCCTATAAAAATAGAACGTTATATGGGCTCTCTAAATTGAAATACCTAAAATTCTCTTAAACCCATAAGTGCTTAAACTTCGCAAAATTCACATTTGCAGGCGGAATTGTTCACTTAATTATTGATATTGTAGCGACCAACATCTGACGAAGTCATATGTTCATCTTATTTTATTCCCTATCTTACCATTTACAATTCATATTGCTTAAATGTTATTTTCGTGAACAATAATAATAAATCATTCTAAATTTAACAATATCTCTCTTATATCGTTACTAATTCCCATTCTTCGATATAAAAATAAACATTTCAGATAGAGATTCACTTTATTGCAAAATCTTGGTTAATCGAAATTTCCTATTCATGGTGTGGATCTTGAAATTCTCTAAAAATAGTTTTCTTCATGTTATAACTTATCAAAATCAGTTAATATATAAAATAATAAATAAAAACTAAGTGTGTTCCACTAGGAGCAGTCAATTCATCAAATTAAATAACATTTACTAATAATATCTTAAACATTGTTTGGAATATTTCAAATCAAGTCTATCCACATGCATGCCAAATTTGAAGGTTAAACTGGGAAAACGTTCTCATCTATAATTCTTCAGTAAGAAAATCTCTTCTTTATATAATTTAAGGCCAGTTTATCAAAATGTCAAGTAAAGTTTTCTTTATTTAAAACGAGGAAAGTTGTGTGACTGAATTAAACACGCCAATTGAAATGAGAAAAACAGGAGCTCAAATAAAGTGCTTAACACGGTTATTGTAGAAAAAACAGATAATTTAGGGTAGATCTAGTAAGTTGACGTGAAAAAGTTGAAGTTCACATTATTTACGTGGAAATTAAATACCGACAATTAAACTTGGTAATATTGCTATTTTCAATTGGCGTGTTTAAATATTAGAAAACTGTCATTTTCATTTCGCATGTGCATGGATGAGTTCTACAAATTCTAATAGATATTTACTATAGCAGACGGGGGTTATAATGTGATATTCATTAGCGGTACACATCAATTCGCTTATATTCTTGCCACGATGAGAGAATTTCCACTTAAAGGGTCAGAAATCTTACGATATAAACAAAAAGTAACTTCATTCTACTCCATTCTAAAAACGAACCTGACTCATTCTCTTCACTTTCCCACTGCTCCCACCATCCGAATGCGTTGAGCCTTCTATCGTCAACAAGAATAGCTCAAATCGGCCATTCTGCAACGGCACTAGCTGCTGCGCATCATCTTTGACTTCTGCCTTAACTTCACTGAAACAAGACACATTACCACTAACATTGATCCACGGAATCACTCACTATCCCGAGTCTGGATCAAGCGCCTTGCAATAATATTTAAAATTGGTCCTCATTAACACTCTCTTCACATCACCCAGCGTTATCAAATCCGGCGGCACGTGTACTTCCATCAAATACTGCGTCGGCTCATCATCAATATGACAATAAACCTTGGTCGTCGTTTGCGAAAACGGCTGCTTCACCGTCGTCGTCGCTTCGGATGTCTGCGAGAACTGCGCGCTCGACTGCGATCTCTGGTCGCAATCATCTAAATCAGCTCTTGCATTCCTACTATTCTATTAAACCTCACCATCATTGTCCTCTTCCTGCTCGTCGCGTATCCGTAGACGCTCAATAATAGTTATCGGTGTGGCGATATCAGACGCGTCAAACGAGTTACCATCAACTGGCGATGGTGTTGATGTCATTGAAGCAAAATCGCCTAAAATGTAAACATTTTGCAGCACAAACATCTTAACAAAACGGAAGCAAATCAAGTTCAACAATAAAAGAGCGGAAGAGCACAATTTTTTATTGGGGGCAGAGTGGAATTTATTCAAGACCCAATGATTCAATGAAATTGTTTGCTAAATTATAGGGTACAAATCAATTATTTCTCGTTTTTTGAATCGACTAAGTGTTGAATTTTCGCAAGCCAATTTTCTTAATTATCTTCAAGCACGCTGACGGAAGGTTTAAAAGTATTAACTCATTGGCGGTTCTTTAATATAACATTTAGGCTTAAACACAGTAGTAACTTTGTGCTATTTGGGTTTACGTAAGCACGCCAACTGGACTTCCGTAAACGTGCTCAACGTTTATGAAATATTATTCATTTCAGAGATCGATGCCTAATGGAAGAATAATAAAAGAAGAGAAAATGATGGGGCCATAAAAAACATTTTTCTCAATTCCTCTTAAATATGTATTGCCCATAATTTCGTAAAAAAGAATGGCCGTCTAAAAAGAGAGCTCATGAGTGTACCTAAATTTCAATAAATGCGCTGAGTCGAACTGTGGCGGTGTTTACGTACTGTCGTAAAATAAAATCGTCGCTTGTTTAAAATGTTCGCTTGTTTATGTCAATAATAAACAAGCGAACATTTCATTTTACGACAGGACATAAACACCGCCACTGTTCGACTCAGCGCATTTATTGTTATTTAAAGACACTCAGAGCTCATCCAAACGAGATCATCAGTCCATTCTAATATTTTTCCTCTTCCATTAGGCATCGATCTCTGAAAAGGACAATACATTATTATTATTATTTTTGATATTTTAAGGAAAGCATAGTTAAATTGTCGTATGCAATGTTTTATGGAAAATACGTAAGTTTTCAGACAAGCTTATAAATCGGAAAATTGTTATTTCTAGTTGGCGTGCGTAAGTTTAAAATTAAATTTATTTTAAATACAATGCACTTCAAATGTTTATTGGACGTGGAAAATAGTTTAAAAAAATGTTATTAACTCATTGGCAGTTCTTTAATAGAACAATTATGATATTATGAGAACAATTTTTAAAGAATTCACGAATCCTTACAATGTTAGAAATGATTCAGATTCTCAGAAAAGAAATAATAACGGAAAAAAAGAGCAAGTATCTGACAAAAATACAATCCATTGATATGGAAAAGCTCGAAAGAATTAAAATCGAGAAAAATGAAATAAAAAGAAAATCTAATTTTCCAATTTCTGAAACGATAGATCAATAATTCATAGATTTTCGATGACAGCGGATCGAGGAGATGGAATTAAAGCATCGTCCAGCTTCAATCAAAATTGTTAACATTCTTATAATTAATTATGCGAGTTCGTAAAAGAAAACCTAAGCAGAATCAATCATCTCATACTTGATAATCATTTTTACCGAAATATCCCTAACTCACTTAAAACTTTACTGAACTGTCCACTTGATTGAAATAATTTTTGCAGAAATAAAAATTATTTCCATTAAAGCACCACATTTAAAATCATCTTTTAAAGTTCTCACGTGTAAAACCTTTACGCGACTTTAACACGCCAAATGAATGCGTAATAACAGTAGCTCAGAAAAGTTTCTTAAATGTAAATTTTTGTTAAAATATAAAGCGTCAAAGTTATTTCAAGGAAGGCCTTTAAAATAGACGTGAAACGTAGCTTTTAACTTACACGTAGAAATTCATAAAATGCATATAAAACCGTCATTTTCATTTGACGTGCTAATCTCTTAAAAATCTTCCAAAATGTGGAATTTCGAGAAAGCTCCTCTTCGGCTCTTTGCGTGTAAAACGTAAATCAATGCACGCCAACTAGAACGCTAATAAAACGATATCAGAAAACGTGCTAAAAACTACTATTTTGTGAAGATTTTAATATAAGGAAAAGCTGACAAGCTGACTGAGGTAGACAACATTCTTGTTAAATGTCTAATACGTGGAAAATCGTAACTTACACGAGAAAATAAGAAGAAAGTTATCTACAATTCCGCGTTTTACGGATTCTACTTGAAATTTTGCTATTTTCGTCTGATTCACCTTTTACCTTTTAGGTGAATCCTAAAAGTAAATATTGATAAAATCGAATTCTACAACCATTCATATTATAGTTAGAGTATTTCACTGTAAAATTGACATTTTCGGACACCGATGACAAGGTATCCATGAGAAATCGAAAAACCAGAGTATCGGCATTCTTGAGGAAAAGCCGAAGAGCCCGTATGCAAGAATGCATTTATCTGTTAAATGGCGAATTATTGTTAAACTACTTTTATAAGAAAACTTGATTGTTAAATATTTACAATTTACGGTAAAGGGCAATTAACCAATGATTTTCAATCCCCATATATATATATATACGTTCTCGCATACCGCCTTTGGAGAGAGATTTCGAAGAAGTGACATCGAAGTATCTAGGTAAGTTCACGTGCTATCAAACAAAATGCCGATTTACCAATATTTAAACATATTTTTCTAAATTCAACGTTTAAATTGAACACAAATTGTCACTTTCACTTTAAATTTTCACGAAATATTAATTTTACAATACAATACTGAACTCCGAGGAGAAACAAGACCTCAGAAAAGCTGCATAAATCTTACATTTTATATAAATTTAAAGCGTCAGGGGAATTTTAACGGAAGTATGTAAAATTGACGTAAAAATTAGCTTTCACGTTCAATTTAATAAAATTCTCCGAAACATTACTACACCACGCCAATAGAAAATAGCAATATCAGCTTGTCTAGCAGTTTATAACAAACATTCACGTGAAAATTTTTATATGATTCCTACTTAACTTTAATAGATTTGTCCAAACTTATATATTAAACATAAAATGTTGATAAAATAATAGTCTTAAACATCTTAACTGAGCTCCTGTTACACGCCATATTAAAACTAAATTTTTCGCAAATTTTAGGAACGATTTTTGAATTTCCACGTAGTAATAACAAATTATTTTTTATGTGAGTTTAATAAAAATTTCTTAAAATATCTAAAAACTTTAATATTGAACTAGAAAATTTTCTTAGAAATCCTCAAACGAGCTTGCTTACTAAATCGTGATTCTAACTTGACATTCTATTAAAAAAAGTCCAGAATATCGCAAAACAAACAAAATTATAAGGAAAAATGAGCTCCTGCGTCAAACTGTTCAATTATCAAGAAAAAAACCAAAAAACAGCAAAGCCAAGCTAATAAAAATCGAATATAGTCAATAAATATTCAAAAAAAAAACCATCAACACCACTGACCACCCAACATAATTAGCACCACAAACTGGGTTGAAATAGTGCACCACAACGGATAGACGATGCGGAGACATACACAACCCTAAGTGCTTAGAGACGCTAAACAGCCAATTCTGAGGGTTCACGACGACGCAGTTGCGCACATGTATTGATGCCATAATTGCTGGGAATATCGCTGCTAATCCATGTGGATCAGTCCCAATTTAAATTCTATTTCATTTTCAATTAAATTACGAATATTTAAACGCACGTCAAAGTTAAAAACTAATTCCACTGGAAATAAAGATTTTCGGATTTTAAGCATGTCTGGATATTGTAACGTATTTTTAACAAAACATTTTGCAACACAATTTAACTAAAATTCTCTTAAACTAACTGAAGATGTTAAAATATTTTCTAAAAAACATATTTGAGCATACTTACTGAGCTCATTTTATTACCAAACCATTTGGCGTGCTTAAATTTTACAGGCTTCCGTTAAAGTATCACTGAAACAGTTTAGAGACTTTTCTGAGCTCCTATTTGTACTAATTTATATATCATTTAATGAAATATTTATAACATTTTAGGAATCTAACAAAAAAGGTTTCTAAATAGTTTAAAACAAAATCCTAATAATACGTGAAAATTGGATTTAATATTTTTCTTCTAGAAATTAATGAGGTGAAGTTAACATATTAATTCCAATTTGGCGTGAGCCAGTGAGTCAACCACTTGAAGAATATTTCCCAAATTATTGAAAAACAAATGTGTCGCGGCCTTGTAAATGTTAGGCCACGTTTTTTATTGCATGATTAAGCTTCTTGATCCAATAATATTTGTTATCGCTTTCAAGATGCCGAATGAAGGGATGATCCAGCTTGGACCGACCTAGGAATGTTACAAATTTTGTTCTTTTTAATCTCATCTATATATGTTATCTATCTCAATTGCGTCACAATACATTGGAATAATTTTTTCTTCTTCCATTCGCGCATTTTTTCTGAAAATGACAATAATTGATTATAATTTAAGACAAGAAATATCAAAACTACATAACCATCAAGAATAAAAATATTTATACTAACTTTTGCCATTTGAACGACCGATCTCGTGAGGGGTCAACAGTTCATCTTAATTTTATTCCCCATTTTCTTGTAAATAATTTGTTATAATTATTTTATGGTGAATAAATATTATTATTATTATTATTATTAACTGTTTTAATAAAAAAGTGGCCTTAAATTTATGGACTAACATATTGACGTATACGTCAATTTGAGTCAGTAGAAAAACGTCATGACGTATAAACTACAAACTATTATTAAAAGTCAGACCTCTTCACGCACGCCAATTGTGCTCATTTAAACTTCAAATCTAAAATTCGTATTATTAAAGAGATTATGGGTCAAATATACTAAACTTGCGTTGAGTAAAATCATAATATCATTCGTGGAACTTTGAACGATACGTTTAAATTACGTGAAATCGCTATAAGTAATTGGGGTGCCTTGTGCCCGCGCTATCATTTAAGGATATAGATTGTCATTCAGCTTTAAAACTTGATTGTGTATGGATTGACCGAATTGAAATATCCACAATTTCTTAATACGGGTGCGAGGCATCCTCACTTTTTCTGTGGAAAGGGTGAGTGATTGACACACAACACGCCAACTGATACGATAATAACTTGAGCTCAGTAAACGTGTTCAAATCTAACTTATTGTTAAGACATTCATATTTTTGATAATTTAACCAACACTAGTCTAAATTGTTGATAACAATGTTTTCTAAAAAAATACGCACACCAAATTGAATGAATAAGTTAGGAACTCAGAAAAGATGATCATTTTGCAAATTTCGGCATGTTTTTAGATAGTTCAAGACGGGCTAGCAACAATGACATATCAAATTATAGGAAAATAATACGTGCAAATTAATAATACACGTTTAAACTTTGAAAAATATTCATTTTGATTTGGTGTGAATACGTGAAAATTTTAAGAGACGCTAAAAAATCCGAAAATCACTATTTTCACTAGGCTTGCACACAGTGTAAAGAAGAGTTCACGTGGAAATCAGTAATACGTTATTAAACCTCACAAAATGAGTGGCTTGTTCACGCGAAGGCTTCTAAAATTTTATAATTTCTCGCAATCAAATTCAGTGCAAGCAAAAACAAATTTACAAAAAGATACACGTCAAACGAACAATCATAAAGATTATATTTTCCTTACTAATAAGATTCTATTTTTAGTACTGTGGCGAGCCTGCATACTCAAAGATTAGTCCAATCATTCCTGAAGATGACCGACTATCCCAGTTAGGAGAGAATGATGAGGAAAGGGAAATGAGTTTGTGCTCACAAAAGAGCTGCTTACACTCTGCTGAGCCCCTGGCGCAGTCACAGTTACTACGATTATCCCCCTTTGGTTTCTTGAACGATGGGAACCAGAACTAGGATAAGGATAAATGCCCAAAAGCCGCCATTCCTTGCTTAACTCTTACAGGAAATTTCCTCCATGTTAGAAAAAAGCTAAGAAAAACGCAAGCAAAAGATGCAATCAAAATCAATTTCCCTATAATAAATTACGACACTTGGAACATACATATCAGTGATGGGAGGGTACTCGTTTTTTTGGAATTCCGGGCGGGCGGGACCTTAAAAAAAATTGAAATTTTCAAAACCCGGGACTTCCCTTTTTCTCTCCTCGGAAGCGGGGTCCCTTTTTTTTAGGAAAATACCCGGGTCGGGGGGATCGGGGGGAGTCCCTCCCATAACTGAACGGTAATAGTGACAATTAAATAGGAGGAAGAGCGAGATCAAGAGACCAGCGAACCTTTCTCTTTTAAATTATGTAACAATATGTATCAAAAAACACCAATATGTAAATATATACAGACTTCCCTTTCTCTCAACCCGGGACACGGGACCGGGATCCCTTTTTTTTTTTTAGAAAAATACCCGGGTCGGATATACCCGGGTCGGGACCGGGGGGAGTACCTTCCATCACTGATTCATATACACCCAATTCGCACCAATAAAACATTTTGCAACACAAGATTATCTCTACAAAATGTGTGAAGAGGTAACAACTTATTCCATTAGCAAAATGTTCTCCATTTGTCCCCTCGAATACCCTACTCACTTGATTTGATTAGCCCCGTATCAACCGTGAAGGTTGCGGACCATCTCTCACCAGACGTGTCTTGCCACTTTCTTCTCAAGAATTCCTACTCGTCTTCTTTTAAGAGTTAGGTTAAGTCCCTGGAATTACTCACATTGGCTAACCAGGCTTTAGAGAAGCAGAAGGCCGCCTATATGGATACTACTACTATGGAGGGTGTTCTTTTAGCCTGCTCCGACTGGGAGTCCATCTCCAGACGGTGTGTTGAAGCAGTTACCACTCTTCACCACGTGGAGGTAAGATTTCGCAATATTTAAACGAATTTTTATTAATTTCAGCGTACCACGAAACCGCGCCGCATTGCAAACAGCTTCGCACCAATTGCAAACTCAACCTTTTAATTTATTATTTTAGTTTTCAATATTTTATTAATCAGTTAACGTTTAATTCTGCAGAAATCCTGATGAATTAATGAAAAGAAATTCTTAGTACCTCAATTAATGAACCAGAAGAGTCTTCATCGTTAATATAAGTAAATATTGAAAATAGAAATAATAAATTAAAAGGTTGAGTTTGCAATGCGGCGCGATTTCGTGGCAATGGAGTGCACGTGTTACCTAACTTTTTCTTTAAAATAGTCTCTGACGCTTTAAAATCATTTAAAACATAAGATTTCAGTGGTCTTGCCTTTACGAATTCATTTGGCGTCTCCTAAATGTTAAAACCAGCCGCTCAACAGTAACAAAATAGCCAAAATATTAAAAATTCCCGAATCAATATAAGAAAAATAAATCCAAATCAAATAATCTCATGAATCCTGTAAAACAAAAAAGAAGAAGAAGAAGAAGACAAAAACAAACAATATCAATATATTTGCTCAATATTGTATCGAAAACTTTCTTAGGCAAGAGCAACACAAAAACAAATTTTGTTTTGTAAAATTAGGCACAAAACGATAAAAATGATTGTTATTTAATTGATGCTCAAAGGCTCATCAATAATGAGACACTTTGGAACACTTTTTCGAGAAAAATTTCTAATAATCTCTCATGTTGTTGTTGTTGTTGTTATTGTTTGTTGACTCAAATCTCTCACGAGATGAGCCGAATCTCTTCAAAATATCGATTTCGATGTTTCTAATGAATTGAAATTTCAAATTGTGGCAAATTGAACAGAAAATCAAGCATTTTAATTTGTACTTCTCTAGTTTGCCAATAGAATTCCGTAATTTTATATTTTTCAATTCATTTTAATAAAATTTCTGAGTAAAATTTCAAAAACTGGAGCACTGGTGCACTCCACTGCCACAAAGTACGCGTAAATTGTAAACGATCGCGCACCAATTGCACGTTTCCCACAGAAATTACAAAAAAACCTCAAAATTTGTATTATTTTAAGTTCTGCGAATAGACAGAGCATTTTTTTGACTTGGGAATTTTAGGGCCGACCAGGCCACAGAGTTTTAATTTTATCGGCCCGCGGCGCTAAAAGTTGGCAACATCATTTATTCAAACAAAACGTTAGTTTAAAAATATTTATTATTCATTTCAGAGATCGATGCCTAATGGAAGAGCAAAATATTAGGGGCGGAGAAAAGGTCTTGTTTAGACAGCCACACGGCCACGAAGGCCATCACGTCTCTTCCTTTTTTGTTTGTCATCAATATTTTTATTTCATCCATTTTCATTTTTAAATTAAACGTTTCATTTCTTGTCATCAAAAAATAGATAACAGAAATTGATGAGAAACAAATGAGGAAGAGATTCGATGGCCTTAATGGCCGTGTGGCTGCCTAAACACGACCTTTTCTCCGTCCCTAATTTTTTGCTCTTCCATTAGGCATCGATCTCTGAAATGAATAATACTTTAACATTAAATATCAGGAAATAAATCAAGAAGTTGAGAGCAGAAAACAACATGTCCCACATTTTCATAACTTAATCGCGTTATTTTTTAAATTAAACATATATTGTCCTTTTCAGAGATCGTATCCTAATGGAAGAGGAAAAAGGAAGAAACAATGATAGTCTCAGATGGACGGTCAGACGGCCACAGATGACTTTTTCGTCTATTCCTCTTCAATGTCTGCTATCCATTTTCTTGAGACAGCACACATTGATGAGAGGCAAGAGAGTGGCCTTCCAAACGAGAACCTCATTCCATCCTAATTTTTTTCCTCTTCCATGAGGCATCGATCTCTGAAAAGGAGAATAAGACATTTTCGATAACATGGTTTCGCAAACGGTCTCGGAAGGAATTCACGAAAAATTTTTTTAGTCTGAGGATATTCTTCGAACTTTGAGTTTAATATTTAAGTGTCGGTTCTATCAAATTCTTGATTTATTTGCTGATATTTTATATTTTAAAACATTGAGCTTTGTTTTAAATAACTTGGATGGCAACTTTGACGTTGACGATCGGCCCTAAACTTTTCATATATGTACTAATCCAATTGAGGAACAAATGTGCGCACAATATTTCAAGAAAAATATCAATAATGATTTTGTTTTATTTTAGGGCCGTAAAATCGAACATCCCATCCGGCCTTTCCCAAGTATGGTAACAATAAACCAATACATTTACGAGAAATCGTCATTTTGATGCACGCCATCTTCAGTTTTAGCTCATTTTCTTTCTTTGCAGAATGCGGAGGAACTCTCCAATACCATGCAACATTTAAACGAATGTTACTGTTAAAAATAATTAATAAATAAAGGTTTTTTCAATAATTAATTGAATAGGCGTATTTTGCGCAATTGTTGCGCGGTCATTTGCAATTTGGCGCGTACTTTATCGTTTTTTAACAGCAATCATTAGCTAATGAATTAGTTTAAATGTTGTATGGAGTTCAAATAAAGTATTTCTTAAACTCTTTTCATTTTTTAAACGTCCACGTTCTCTTAAAATTAAAAAAAACCTTATAGTTCTTTCAAAATGTAAAGGGGGTGTTTAGCGCAATTGTTGCGCGGCCTTTTGCAATTTGGCGCGTACTATATCGGAATGAAGTGGTGGTGTGTTATAAATATTCTAATAGAATTGTCCAACTCACAATAGCTTTGCCTTCGAGGCCTTCAAAAAAGCTTAATTACAAGTTTCGAACGTTTAAGGCAATTCTACAAGATCTCAAATAGCCTCCTTCAAGAACTTTTACACTTTGGATCGGTTCTATAGAGGTTTCTTGAGAATATGTATGGTAGAAAATAGAAGAGGAAATAGTATAGCACGCCAATTTAACTTCAATTTCTCTTTCTCTTCTCAATTTTCAGTTTTCAATTTTGCAATCAATATTGTTAAAGTCCACATTTAAAAAAGGTTTAAATTGTCCTGTCTATTTGCAAAGTTTGTCGTAAACTATCCGATAATCTAAAATTATGGTCAAGATATTCAATGGAAGCACAATTTCTAAAAAAAAAAAATGGTGATGATCCTCAAACCTTGGTCTTCTTACAAGAAGCTTTTCATTAAATTCTGTAAAACGTTGAAGTTTGTAAGAAGCTTGTCACTGCATTCTTAAGGTTACTAAAAGTTTGCAAAAACCTGGACAAATCTGGATTGAAGATTTTGGAATAGATATTCAACGCAAGCCTAATTTCTGATACCAAAGTAGTAAAAACTATTGCACGCCAAATGGAGATAATGATTTTCGTATTTTTACGCTTGTCCTACAATCTCCTCGTGTACTTTATACAGCTAAAATTTGTTAGATTTTGCTTTAAACTTTCTGACAATATTAATATTCTCAACAGTCAAAAGCCGTCTGCATTCAAAATGTGTTATCCTACCAACATTCCACTGCCACCAAATACGCCGCATATTGCAAAAGAACGCATTTCACTTTTTATTATTCTAACTTTTTTTATTAAAGCGTATCTTTATCGAATTTGAACAACTGATTGAACTTGAACTAAACAACAAAAAACTTCAATGAAGATTCGCTTTAATAAAAAAAGCTGAAATAAAGAATAATAAAGTGAAGGGTGTGTTTTTCTTTCAATTACTGCGCGGTGTTTTGCAATATACGGCATACTTCGTGGCAGTGGAGTGTTACCAATATTTCATAAAGGAAAAGCAGGAGACCAAAACAAGGCCAATACTATTGTCGTGGTGTAGGTTAATGAAAAATCAGGGTTAAAGGAGCATTCGGAATAATAAACTGGTCTCGCTGGGACAGGTGTAGATTTAATTTGCAATTTGTTTATTATTTTGAACCCAAATATAATAAATTATACAAAAAATTTTATAATAATTATTATTATTATTATGTTGATTCGACAACCAATTTAGTAAGAGAAAACAAAATTAAACAAAATTGTGATGAAAAAAAGAGATCAGACCAGCGTACTTTAGGTCCTCCTTTTGGTCTAGTTGATCCTCTGGGGTCCCATTCTGTTACGCGTTTGCACCAACGGTCCACCGGCATTCTGGAAATATGACCTGCCCATTGTAAGATCTTACCGCGGACAATCCTCTCAATGTTGATGGTCTCACAGTTGGCATAGAAGCAAAAAAATCGAGACCATTTTATTATTGGGAATGCTCCTTTAACCCTGATTTTCCATTCACCTACATCACGACAATACCTATGATCAATTCAAATCAAAAAAATGCCATCAATTCCACAAAAATGTCAATGATTCAATAAAAAAACCTACGGAATCAGTACCAAAAACCACTTAATAGAAAAACTCGCAGGCGCCCCATCGATATAGCAATATTAGTTTTGCCCATGGGATTTAGACAAACATGAGCACAAGAATATTTTCAACAACGAAGGAGCGCATAACCATGAATAATCGGACAGATGGATGAGTTGATGGGTTCCGCCAGTGTGCTCTATTTCTCATTCGCGGTCACGCACTGCATCCTTCTCCGTCTCGCTCTACCACTATTCTGCATTCCTTATTGACACCAAGGACCCCCCCAATCGAATGCTGACCACAAAAAATGTATAAGACATTGTCATCGCGGATTAATTAGATGAAACAATCCATACTCGATTGCACCCAAGTGCATGCATGTATAATTGCGTCTATTGTTAATTAAAAATTGTTTACTATGAATCATCTAATAACCAATTACGTTATATATTAATAACATTAATAGCAACAATTGAATTAGTGATCTATTAATTTATTCTTGACCGAGCATATTCAATGAATTTTATATCTTAAAACAATAAAATAAAATCATTTCGAAATCACTGTGACACCCCAACTTGTTTGGTTATAAAATGAGCTCAGTAAGTATGCTCAAATAAAACTTTTTAGAAAGATATTAACATTTATAGATAGTTTAACACACGCTTTATTAAATTATACTAAAAACTTTTCTGTTATAAAGACGTAAACATTTTCACATGCGTTTAAAAATCGCAAAACAGTTATTTTCCACAACCATAGATAATAGAAATCTATAAAAATGAGAAAAATAAAGAAATTGCGAATTTGTTAAACGGCCACATTAGTGCTCAGAATAAAAATTGAAACCATAATTTCGTGACATTTAGTGTATCTCTTTTTTTTAGAAATACGGCAAAATATGATGATTGAAAAATTCCCCGAAATTCTGAAAAACCTCCAATATAAAAAGATCCTGATCCTGATTAGCACCGATCTTATTTTTGCCCTTTTCAGAGATTGGTGCCTAATGGAAGAGAAAAAAGTTGGAACAAAATGAGGTTCTCGTTTAGACGGCCACTCTTTTCTATCTCATCAATGTGTGTTCTCTCAAAAAATGGATAACACACATTGAAGAGGATTAGATGAAAAGCCCTGTGCGGCCGTCCAAACGAGTATATCATTTTTTCAAAATTTTTTGCTCTTCCATTAGGCGCCAATCTCTGAAATTTACAATAAGTAAGTACAATACGTAAAAATAACGGAAATATCTCACGTCTTACGCCAAATGTCTAAAAAAAACTAAATTTTCAAAGAGGATAATAAGCTTACGTGACTAATTCCACTCCCATTTCTACAATATCAGTTGTCCAAACCCTTCAATATTAGCAAATCGCCTCCAACACATCATATAGCAATAAATATAAACAAACATCGATGGATGGGCATGTTTAAATTATAAGAAAACTTTAATTCCACCAATCGCCTATTTCGTAACATTTGATTGACATTTTCCACAACACGCGTCGACTTCATTTATCTTATATGCTAACAATTTTAGTTAGCATGATTTTTTTGGTTGTCTCTCTTCAGAAACAATAAATTAATAAGTGCAGTTTTTAAATGTCAATTTGTAAGGAAAAAAACATGACATTTAAGTGTATTGAAAATGTTTATTTGACGGAAGTCCAAGTGTATACAACAAATAGCAATTGGATGCAATAAATTGACAACTGTGTTGGGGCTTCATTATAAACTTTTAAATTGCAATAAAAGGAAATCTTTACAGGTCAATAATTTAAAATATTAGGCAGACAGTGTTACTGATTCTATTACAAATGAATTATAATTGGGTTAGATAGCGATTTTCCGCTTTTTAAGCTTGTCTGAAAATTTTTTACGTCTTTTTAGCAAAACATTTTCACCGCTACATAAATAGATATTTCTCAAACTATCTAAAAATATTAATATATTTCCAAAGAGTTTGATTTTAGCACGTTTACTGAGCTCATTTCGTTACCATAATAAAAAATATAAAAAATCTTCTTATTTGGTTAAGAAATTTCTTGATAGAACGTTCTTTTATGGTAAAAATTCAGGGATCTTTCTCTGATCCACATCCGATAACATCTGGTGTGCCTCAGGGAGGGGTACTCAGTCCTTTACTGTTTAGTATTTATGTTAATGATCTTCCGTCGGCTATCATTTCACCATCTGTATCAATTTCTCAATACGCCGATAATGTTAAGCTTTACTCGAAAATTATAAATTCTAATCATTTAGAACTTCAGTCTGCAATTTGTGATGTCTTAAACTGGGCGGAAGCGAATAAACTTCCATTAAATTGCTCAAAGAATAAAATAATATCTTTGCATAAAAAACCAGTTCTATATGATTACTATATGATTACCATGCCAGTTGGCGTGCATTATTTGATCAAACTTCACGCCAACTTGAATAATAATAGAACGAGCTCGGAAAACGGGCTCTAATATAAAAATTCGTTAAGATTTTAATACTTTTCGATATTTCAGGGAAATACTGACCAACTGGCGTAAATTTGCCTTTTGTGCAATAAACTTAAAAATTGTAGAACGCGCGCACGTTGATTGAAATGTTCGATTCAGAAATGACCAAAGTACAATTTTTTTCATGAAATGATTTTTTATTTCAAGGAAGTTAATCAAATTATGCATTAATGAGTAAATTTCAATGCTTAATTTGGCTGTGTTATCAATGATTTTTACAAAATTTTTTGACGGATTCATGCTGGATACATAATTATTTAATGCATGATTCTTTTGAATTTTTAAATTACCTAGGTTTTCATCGTTTTCCGATGTAATTAAGTTCTCGAAGAAAATAAGATCTTAAAGAAAACTGTATCGGTGAATATTTTTTGTATTGGGATACGTTATAGAGCAAATTATGACGATTCGAATGGTGTATAATTTCTGTCTGTCGTAATTAAACTTTTTGAGATGTTCCTGTTTTAATAAAACATACTTTATAGGCCCTAATCGCTCAAAATTTCTTTAATTTGTGATTTCATTTTTTGGTTTCGAATACAAGCTGTACCAGAAATATAGTCCTGGTCAGATATGTCATTTTAAGAATATTTTAACGTATACATGGCACATAGAGGAGCATTTTATGTGTCTTATAAAAACAGGAATATCTCGGAAAGGTGTATTACTACAGACAGAAGCTAAACGCCATTCGATTCGTCATAATGTGCTCTATAACACATCCCAATATAAACAATATTCATCGATACAGTTTTCTTTAAGATCTTATTTTCTTCGAGAACTTAATTACATCGGAAAACGATGAAAACCTAGGTAATTTAAAAATTAAAAAGGATCATGCATTAAATAATTATGTATCCAGAATGAATCCGTCAAAAAATTCTGTAAAAATCATTGTTAACACAGCCAAATTAAGCTTTGAAACTTGCTCATTAATGCATAATTTGATTAACTTCCTTGAAATAAAAAAATTATTCAGCGAAAATATTCGTACTTTGGTCATTTCTGAATCGAACATTTTAACATTGTTTTCAATCAATGTGGGCGCGTAAATTCAGTAAACAATTATTTCAAATTGGCGGGAAACTTTCTTGAAATAAAACATTCAGCGAAAATATTCGTAATTTAGTAATTTCTGAATTGATAATTTTCACATTGTTTTCAATCAACGTGCACGCCAACTTGTATGGTAGTATAATGAGTTCAGTAAACATGCTCAAATCTAACTTCTTAGAAAGTTATTAACATTTTTAGATAGTTTAAGACAAGCTTAATTAAATATGAGTAAAAACTTTTTTGTTATAAAGACATAAAAATTTCCACACGCGTTTAAAAATCACAAACTCGTTTTTTCGATTTGGCGTGAACGTGTGGCTGCACAAAAACAAAAATTGCAATAACTATAACACTAATAAGCAAACTCAAATCCCAAACAAATCTAATTGTAAAACTAAAAAAAAGGCGAACAGCAAAATAACTTGAGCAATATGGTCAAACAACTCCCAAACGACAGATGAATGACATAAAATACGACAATAATGACAACGATGATGATGCATATATCTTTCCAATCCAGTAGCGCGCAGGTGGATCGAAACAAGCACGCACATAGGTAAACAAACAACACCAAATTCCTTGCATTATCGATAACAAAAAAAACCAAGTTTGTCTCGCTCAATAGCATTCCGAAAAAAAAATGAAACTCGAAACAAACTTGACCAGCGCTTCGAAAACGAGTGCCAGATGCGTCACATATTGAATGTTTAAAATTTTCATTAGTCGTATTACAAGGATGAATGCGAAGGATAAATGAATTGTGGCCAAGCCATTCGGGTGCAATTCCTTCACGCACATATTGCATATTAATTTGAGTTATTTATTATGTTCCCAAGCTCGAGCCGGAAATGTGGCCTCGGATAGCCATTAAAACTTATTATACCTTGTCTTGAAGGAAAATTGAGTAGTTAATCTATTAAATGGAAGTAAAGTCAGCTTTATAAAATCAATATGCTCTAGTTATCTATGAATTGTGTAAAGCACTTACTTGATTACTTGATTACTTGATGAGCCCGTATCAACCGTGAAGGTTGCTGACCATCTCTCTCCAGACGTCGCGGCTCTGCCTCGCCATTGTCGACCAAGCCACTTTCTTCTCAAGGATTCCTATTCTTCTTCTTCCATTGATTCGGTTTCGTGCACATAGTCGGATACCCATTTGCGAATCGAGTCTGCCCAACGCTCCTTTGACCTTCCTTTGCTTCTACCGCCACATCGAGGGTCCCATTCTGTAATAATTTTACACCATCTTTGTGGTGGCATCCGTGCTATATGGCCAGCCCATTTCATCTTCTTCTTATCCACAATGACACCCACGTCAAAATCGTCGCATCCGGCATAGAAACAAATCGAATCTGCACAACGTTGTAGTCGACCTCTGTCCTTCTTCAAAATGGACCAACTTTCGCACCCATACAATAGAGCGGGAATGACATTCTGTAGGATGAGTTCTTTGATTCTTCTAAATATGATATCATGGTTCTTTTTCTCTTGTTTGTAGAATTTAGCTAAGGATTTGAAATACCCCTCAGCTTTATTCAAATCGCGTGTATTACCGAAGACAGGTGCATAACAGTTGAATACTCCTATTATCGTTTTCCACATGAGATTGAGAGAATTGCAGTCCTTTCCTATCAAGAGTGCGAAAGTCAACAACATTTTTCTCGGATGATTTGTTAATGAAGAACCCAATTCCTTTATCATTGGATTTTCTTGCGACGAAGAGGAACTTGTGGCCGTAAAAGTTAAACGTTTCTTGGTCGTGGCAGGTTTCCTGACGCGCTACAACTGAACACTTGGATTGAAGATACTCCATTGCACTTGCCAAACGTTCATCCTTGATTGATTTGCAGTTCCAAGTGCCTAATCGAAGTTGTCGATTTCTTTCCTCTAATCTCGAGAGGTTTGTTCCGTTCCAATTGATCCCCCCGGCATCACTAGGTTCAGAACACCCCCACTTCTGCGGGGATCGTGCTATCAGTGAGTTGGTATTCTGAACTGATCCTTTTCGATTTTCTTCTTTTGAGAGTTAGGTTGAGTCCCTGGAATTACTCGGATTGGCTAACCAGGCCTTCGAGAAGCAGAAGGTCACCTATATGGACACTACTGCTATTTCTGGGGGTGTTCTTTTAGCCTGCTCCGAATGGGAGTCCATCTCCAGACGGTGTGTTGACCCAGTTACCACTCTTCACCACGTGGAGGTAAGAACAATGAAGAGTTGAAATTGTAAAAATGGAATCTTAAACAACGTGCTTCATGAAAATTTATGATAAATTCAGTTATATCTGTTAACATTACGTAAACACACCTCTGCCACAAAACCATGCAGCATTGCAGCAGACATTGCCGCAATTGCAAAAAACGCATCCATTATTATTTTTTCAATATTTGATTTATTTATTGTTTTTTAACCAAAACGTTACTTTAAAGGTTACATCTTGTTACGAATAATATAATATGTATAATAGTTTTGTTTATACTCATTGAATTCTTTTATAATACATGCTATCTTGAAAAATTTAAAAAAATCCAATTCCTCCTTCTCTGCTCTGTCTATTAAAATTACTTAAAATAGTATAAACAATTTTTGAAAGAGCTAAAAGAATTTTTTAAATTTTTCAAGATAACATGTATTATAAAAGAATTCAATGAGTATAAACAAAACTATTATACATATTATATTATTCGTAACAAGATATAAACTTTAAAGTAACGTTTTGGTTAAAAAACAATAAATAAATCAAATATTGAAAAAATAATAATGGATGCGTTTTTTGCAATTGCGGCAATGTCTGCTGCAATGCTGCATGGTTTTGTGGCAGAGGTGTGCGTAAATATTGTTGGAAGAACAAAAAAAGAAGAAACAATGATAGACGGCCACACGGCCACTAACGACTTTTCGTCTAATCCTCTTCAATGTGGGCTGCCCATTTTTTGAGACAGCACACATTTATGAGATAGAAAAGAGTGGTCGTCCAAACGAGAACCTCATCTTTTCCTAATTTTTCCTCTTCCATTAGGCACCGATCTCTGAAAAGGTAAATACCATATTAAAAATTTACGTGAAAATTCAGAGAATACGTTTAAAAATAGGAAAAGTGCTATTCTCAATTGGCTTACCTATTTACTTTTGATCCGAACTCATTCTCCAGCGGAAAAGCGGACTAACTCCTTCCATTCTGAACGACTCTTCCTTGCCCGTTTTTCCTTCAAGGATTCCAATTCTTCTTGTTAGGGCCTACGTAGTTGAGCAATGGAGAGTGAAATGTGCAACCATGTCTTTGACTTGATCTGACCAGCGCGCTTTCGGTCTTCCCTTCGCTCTTGACCATCCCATCGGATCCCATTCCGTTAGTCTTCGGCACCACCTTTCTGCCGGCATCCGGGCAGCATGTTCAGCCCATTTCATCAACTTCTTCTTCATGACTCGTTCCACGTCGATTGTGTCGCAGTTGGCATGGAAGCTGATTGCGTTCATCGCCCTTTGTAGGCGCCTCGTTTGATCCGCGAATAGTGGCCATGTTTCGGAAGCGTGTTGGATATGCAGAGTAAGTCCTTCTTCCCCTGAATTTTCGGTTTTGCAGTCGAAGTTGTCGGTTCACCGGGAATAACCCACGCTTCGGATTGTCGTAGCACACCCACTTTTCATCGCCAGTAAAAAAGACTTTCTTTGAAATCTGTCCAACAAGATTTTTGAAGTTGTTTTTCTCTGCTATTTTTTGCGTTCTGAGAGCTCACTTTTGAATCTTCCCCATGGATCAGCATCGCCGTAAGGTTGGGCAAGAATTTGGTGGGCGTCAGTGGCTTTCTTCTTGAGTTGGAAAAGGAAGACGTTTTCCTGGCACAGAGGTGGACATGTTCTGAACCCAAAATAATGATTTTTCATAAAGAACGTGAAGAAAGTTATATATAAGTAGAAAACTGATAATACAGTGAATATTATAACATAAAATTCGTTATATAAAAATAATTTTCCGCGGAAATTAATTTCTAGACCTAATAAAAACTATAATTGCAAAATACTGCCGCGATTTAAGTATGAAATTAGTCGTAGAGGGATTCTGTAAACATTAAAATCTGAACATTTCTAATGATGGCATACTCTCCATATGGATTAAGATCGAAGGAAAACATTCCTGGTTAAGGGCGCAGAAGATTTCTATCGATGGTAGAGATGTGGTGCGCAATTAAGCACGTCACGAACTACGATTTCTAAACTCATTGTCTTTCTGAAACGTCCAAACTACGCTTCGCTCGACGGTTATAAAAGTCTTGAGTACTCGCGTGGGAGTTAGTTGAATTCTAGGTGAACAAAAAAAAACACGAAAATAGTAATAAATCGCAGTTTCTAACATTTAATCTTACAAGTTTAAACTTTCAATTAGATACTTTTTAAAAGCAAGGCTTAAAACCATTTCAGAATCTTTCACCAGCACCCACCCAATTTTGCCTTTTCGCTATACGATTAAAAAATCGTGTCGGTTAACTAAGTTCGCTCCGCTCTCCATAATATCCAACTTTCACCTACAAAATTAATAATAATTTAAAATAATTTTCTAGTATTCTAGTTATTGAAGCCGATAAGCTGACTTACCTTCTTCCATTGTCAAGGATCAGAATCTTGTGACAGAAATCAGTATAGCACCCATTTTAACTGCTTATTGAGGGACAGTTCCAGTCCAAGGGAATGAATAATAAATTATTTGTTGGGAGACAAAAACTACCAGCCGACTTAATCGAATCTGCCGCATTCCGGACAATTAAGCGGTCGTTCCGGGAGGATAAAAGCTTCTGGCGTCCGGTCAGCGGCTAATATCACCAAAGTGATAATTTGTGACACATTTTTATCCTTTGTCTTTATTTGAAATAAATAAAAAAAATACTTTTTTAAAATAGAAAAAAATAAAAAAAAATTAAATTAAAAAATAAAAATAAAACAAAAATATTTTTTGCCTATATCAAACAATCTTAAAAAATACGCTTAAGAACTATAACGCGAAATATAATAATCTGCGCCAATTCACGTTTCATTGATTTTTCAAACAATTAAAATGACTATTTTAACTCGTTCATTACTTAATTTTTCGAATTAAAAGAATTAAAAATTTCACGTATGCGAGCAACATAAAATCTCACAAAAAAACTATATATTAGCCCATCTAGGATTAATGATAGTTTCTATCTTACTTAATTAAAAAAAAATAAATAAAATAAGAAATAAAAATAAATCACTTTTGCTCTCCAAACAACCGTATCCATTATAGGGTTGCACCCATCATTTCTCTTGTGTTTCTCATAGAGGTACCGTACTCCCTAATATTTCGAGAACATTTTTTTCGTCAAATCCTAAAATTTTTTATTTCCCATATTATTAATTGCTGACTTCATGGATAACCGGTTCCATTTATCAGTGATGAATTATTTATTTAATTTCTTTACTTTTATTATTATAAAACCTAACTAATCATTAATTTAATTTTAGTGCGCAGATGGATCCGTACCAATATTTCGAAGTTGACCAGGTAATTTATTTATTAATTAGTGCGAATACAATAGATATTCATATAAGATATAGATACAAAATAAGACCTAATGTTCAAATTTTAAGTGGAAGTTTATAAATAATTTCAAATTATAAGATAGGAAATTTATTATTTATTGAAAAAAAATTCGCGGGGGATTTTTTGATCTCTTCTGATTAAAATCTCAAGTAGATCAATATTTCTTTATATAAAACTGGAATAGTTTTAGAAAATAGGTAATTGTTCGTTTTAGAGAAGAGAAATAAATTAAGAGTTTAAGAAATAGTGTCCAGATTACTTGCATTCGGTAGGATAAAAACAACCTCACGTGCTCTTTCCGAATTTAATCAGTAATGTGAAGAATTTAGGACTTTCAAGTAAATAAATTAGAAAAATGTACCAATTTTCTTCTAGTAAAGAAATTGTATCACTTCGAAAGATGAGGGTTTTTATCAAGCGAGTCTTGTCGCTGTAATTTTCTAGCTATACTGTTTCCAGCTCAAAAATGTAGATTAAAATTATTAGCTACATGGATTTTAGGTCAAAGATCATGCAAATTGGAAAATGAACAAATGTTAAAAAAAAAAGAATCTTCATTAACCGTTATAATTCTAAAATGAACTAGAAATATGGATAGCCTCTAGCCTCAAATTCCTAATTTTTCTTAATTCTAGAATGGGAACTATCGTTTCGACAATAATAACATTAATAACGGAATGACGACACTCCGAGACACGTATACCAATGATAGCTCTGTCGTAAATAACATTGGTAAGAATGGAACAAAAATATATATCATGAAGAGTGTTGTTCCAGATTTGTCTGTAATTCACTCTCAACCAATACAATCTATGCCAATTTTGGTACCCTATGGCTATGGTCAATGCATGCCCATAATGAATACGGTGAGATATTATAGTTACCTTCATATTTCACATCATTTTCAGATTGGAACGTCTCCTACGCGAACCTGTTTTAGTGACTCAAGCGAAAGCGGCATGAATATGTCGTCTCCATATGTTAGTGAAGAACACTTGTTGGGCGATCGTAGACAGCACGATGGAAAGGCTAAAAATTTTGCATCAAGGTTTTAGGTTTTTCAAGAAAAATATTTTCATTATTTTCAGAAAACCAAGAATAACGTTGCCACCATGGACTCTTAACCATAACTATGAGATTAAAAGTACTATAACCCTTGAGGACGTTGTCAGCAACGGTTTAGTCAAGTGTTTCGCTATGGATAAAGCTGGTTGCCAGTAAGTTTCAATAAATAAGAAGTCAAGAATAATGGAAAATGAAGCTTCATATGATGTGAAACTTTAAATTCATCAAAACCAAAAATTTGATTGCAAAAATCAAGAGATCATAATTTTGACTACTAATTCCTGAATTAATTCCTCTATGATTTCAGCTTCTTGCAAAGCCGGTTTTATGGAAACGATGGACGGGAAGTCGAGCCACACTTGCGTCGTAAAATTTACAAAGACATTGTTGAAAATCGCGAAACTTTTTTGGTAATATTCTATTCTACAAAAATTGGGAAGTTGGAGTTCTGCGTATTCAATAGCGTTTTGAATTGGACCAAGATCCGTGATACAATTTTTGTGTAAATACTAAACCAAAAATCTTCAAATTAGGGTCCTATTCCTATTGGGATAATCGAAAGTTTAATTTATTGAATTCCTAATCAAAGAATTCTCGAAATTAATTGTTCAAATGCACCCAAACCAAATCTGAAATATTGTTTTGATTAAATCCTACAAATAAAATGATTCTAGATCACTTAGAATATTGAAGTGCAATTTGGGTTATTTGGTAACGATGTTGTTAAATATTTACCTGGACACGACAACTGAAATGGAAAAATGGAAGCCCAAATAATGTGCTATCTTTTAAAGTTTTATCAGAAAATGGCTATTTTAAGTTGCTTTCGAAAAATCTTCTAAATTCTCGTGAATTTTTTAAATAGTTACGTGTAACGTTGCAAGACACATTTGAAGTTGGGAAAATTGCTATTTTCAGTTGGAGTGCCTGGAAGAGTAATGGGGGAACATTCAAATAATAAGTTATTTTTATAGACGCTTGCTAAAAATATATTTGGTAACTTTTTCCTACAAAGAGTTATTGAAAATGCGTTCGACAATGAGCAAGAACTTATTCGAATGCACATCTCGTCCAACATTCTATCACTTTGCTTGGATAAAAGCGGTTGTCGCGTGGTTCAAACCGCTTTAGACGTAAGAAAAACCATATATATTTAACGTGAAATCCTTTATAGAAGCTGAATAATAAACAAACCGCGAGATTGGTTGAATCACTTCCACGTACGTCAGATTTGATGACTATTTGTGTTGATCAAAATGCGAATCATGTTATTCAAAAGGTTTCCGTTTGTTATTTGAATATAAAAAATAATAAGTATTTCTATCCTGAAGATTGTGAAGAAGATGCCGTTGAAGCGCTGGGAGTTCCTCATAGATTTCTTTTGGAAAAAAACTGAAGACAATTTACTGAGAGTCTGTAAAGACAAGTATGGATGTCGTGTGGTACAAACTGTCATTGAAGTTTTGTCACAAGAATTCGTATCAAAGGTAATTTGATGTTAATTATTTTTTTAATTGAAGTACTGCAGGAAGAAAAGAGTGAAAAGTGCCGAGCACTTTATAGATTGATGATGCGGATCATGCACAATTGCCATATTTTGGCATCGAATGAGTTTGCCAACTACATTATTCAGCATATTATTCAAACTCCGGGCGTTTTGGAAGAATATCGTAACACTTTAATTGAGAAGTGTCTATTGTGAGTTTTAAGGTCAAATGGAGTTATAGTAGTTTGCATCAAAATTATTGCTGCGTAGCTGCGTACATTGTGCATACATCTATGAAGGGAATGTTAACTTGTAAATTAGCGTAAATAAAATACTTGTGGTATAGCTAGGATGCTTCATCTTAAATTATAGACAAATGAAGATAGGAAAAGATATTTACAATTTTATGCTTAAATTTAAAAAAAATGTGTAGCCTGATTTCATGGACTTTAACTATAGAACAACATGAAACCCTTGAATAAAATACAATGCATATCAATGTATTGCTCATAGTAAAAGTTCACTTAGAGAAACAAAAAATCTACTTGAAACTAAATTTCTATAAATTAGGAACTTAACAAAGAAATCAACAATTTTCAGACGCAACCTTCTATCATTATCCCAAGAGAAATACGCTTCTCATGTCGTGGAACGTGCTCTAGCATTTGCTCCACCATCACATCTAATTGAAATGATGGAAGAAATATTTGATGGATATGTTCCTCATCCGTAAGTTATATTAACAATTAAACATTTCAAGTTTTGTGCAGAGATTCTGGAAAAGATGCGGTCGACATTCTTATCTTCCATCAATTCGGTAACTATGTTGTCCAAGGAATGCTCAGTATTTGTCGCGCCGTTGTAAGGGGAACTCGGTAATGGTTTATGAATACGAATTCGGTATCTTTCAATCTTTCAGCAATGTTCGTGTGAATGGCGAAGAAAAACGCGAGAAGTTTGAAGACTGGCTTATTATTCTGTACATGAGGGCCATGAAAGATAAAGCAAAGTTAATGAGGTTGTCCCTTATTTAATTTTTCTGTCAATATTCTTATTTTAGATTCTCATCGGGCAAAAAAATAATTGAAATGTTCGAAACCATCGAATCGAAGTTTGAGATGACTGCGCTATCAAAGAAAATGATTCAACTTAATATGTTGTCGGCCCATTCAAATAGAAGTGAATGGAGATCGAGTAAATCGTCTCTCTCGTCATATGATAATATCAATGCCGAGCTTGATATGATTTATCATTCAATTGAAAATTAGTTTTTAAATTAATATAACCCACCCCACCATTAATCTCAATAATATTTATAATAATCTTTATTGTAAAGTTTCTCGAATACCCCTTTTTTAATTAAAATTCTTTATTTATCTCTGTTAAAGTGTTTCGTTTTTGTATCATATATAATTATTAAAATTTTTGTGCTATAATTTAAAAATTGATTCTATTTGTAAATTGTAATATTCTTGTTTTCTTGCAAATTTGCATTAAAAATTTTTCTTGTAATTAGGCGATATCTGTATTTCCCCGTCCGTTTCATATGAATGTTACCACCCCCGCCCCCTCCATTGTTTTATAGCGTAAATTCTTGTAACTCCATAATCATTGATAATCATTGTTGTTGTCCTATAAAAATAAAAATCCATTTTGGATGAATTTTCGGGTTAGTATTTGTGTCAAGAATCAGAATAGGCACAGGTTCCTATATCATAATGTATGTCAGTCATATTTATAGAATATAATATTCAAGGCGCACAGCAGTGATGGACTGAGCTCAATTTTTTCCGGAATACGGAATATTTTTTTCGGAATGTGTCACCAAATTTTCAAAAATTGAATCCGAAATTTAAAAAAATCGTGATACACGTAATCAGGAATTGAATGTTCGAAGTAAGGGCTCCGGAAGGGACAGAATTTGAATTTCCGCCCATCACGGATGTACCCCAGATATTGGCGGAATTCCGAATTTTGTATTCCAGCCATTTCTCCATTCCGGGTTCCGTCTTTTCAGATGTGATTCCGAAATTCTAATTTCGATTCCACATTGCGGTTTTCGAATTTTCAAATGTGGTCGAATTTCGAAAGTTGAATTTTTATTCCAAATTCCGAATTACGGAGTTTTAGTTTTGATTCCGAAATTCAACAAATATCATTTCGCCCATCTCTGATTCGATTGAAATTAAAAAAAGACTAAAACCTTAAATTTTAGACACGGATTTTTAGGTTGTTTTGGTCCAATTAAGTATAATTATGGATGCATAATTATCATAATCAAGTGAAAATTCATATGACACGTCGTTAATTTATGGAACAAGTGCAATTCTTCTACAAATTATAGTTCTTGTCTTCATTTGGCGTGCAGGGTGGATTGGGGCTCAATAAAGTTCTTCAAGCGATCGATATTTGTGACCGCTCCTGAACGGAATTATACAATCTGAATAACAACTAGAATTACTACTGAAATATTCTCATTTTCTTATTTTTCATCCGAACTTTTCCCCATTGTTTTATAGCCGTAGCTTCTTTGATATTCCTTCCCCCTTTTTATTAATGCTCATCTCTTAGCTAAAATTTGCTCATTAGACATTGTTCAGGAAGCAATTATTACTATTACCATTATAACTGCTCACACATGGAAACACTTAGCGTGTTGAAAAATTATGCTTTTCTATTCGAGCTTTATTTTATTGTTGGTGCACCTCGAACAAGTTCCTTTGCACATTATTTCCGATTTTCAATTACTGCCAACCAACGACGCTCTACATGATTCTTATTTTTACGAGTTTGTTTTTCCTTCAAACGGGTAATCAGTTTTCATAGGGTTTCATTGCAATTATTGATATTAATTTTCAGCCGATTCTCTTCTTTGTCATCAATGTGAAGGATGGCGGGGTTATCGACAATCTTCGAATCAAGAAGACTCCTGTTTTAGGTATAATAGCAATTGTGAGGTAATTTAGAATGCTTTATTTGATTGAGTATGTTCAATTTTTCAGACAAATTTGTTCTGCGTTAAAATTACAGAACCAATGACGAAACAGTCAACCTATGAACCATATCGATCGGAATGCTGGTAGGATTTTTCGTGTTCTTCTAGGAGAATAGCTTTGTGCTATTTTTTTGAAAGCTTTATTCTATATTAGAAAAGGTTTGCGTCTATTACCGAGAAAAAGTATATAATAAAAGTGTATTATAATATTTTGATTAAATATTTTCCCGAATTATTATTTTGGGGGAATAAGTTCGCATTGTTTTGCTTCGAATTTAAACATGGACACGTATAATTTTAAATGAAATTTCAAGGTTGTTATAAAAGTATTCCACAGATATTGCCCTTTTCTGAGATCGGTGCCTAATGGAAGAGGAAAAATTAGGACATTATGAGGTTCTCGTTTAGACGGCCACTATTTTCTATCTCATAAATGTGTGTTGTCACTAAAAATGGATAACACACATTGAAGAGGAATAGATGAAAAAGTCATTTGTGGCCGTCCGAAAGAGACTATCATTTTTTTATTATTTTTTGTTCTTCAATTAGGCATCGATCTCTGAAATGTACAATAGAAATTTTGAAGAAATATTACAGAAAAATGTTAAAAATAAATTATCAATTTATTATAATTTGATAATATATTTTCAGGCACCAGGACACCCTCGTAATCGGACCTGGAAATTCAACAATCATTGAGAACAGGTGCTATTCGTTTTCGGACCAATCTTCGCCACCGAAAAGGTTTATTTTGTCAGAACACATTTCACTTTTATTGATATACAGATGGACATATTGCTTCTGCAACAATCGTGATTATTGCAATTCATCAGTGCTCAATTCCATTTTTCTGGCCTTTTGCATTAATTTTATCAACAAGTTCTTTTAATAAATCTTTATTATCAACCCGTAATGATTGCGTTGTTGTTAGTAACCAATTTATGGTATCAAGTTAGGATTGTTGAAGCAATTTGAAGCCGCCTACTACTACTACTACTATATCTAATTAGTGTAAGCAAACGTGTGCGGGTGCTGTGCATCGGTTCAAAAGAGATTAAATAACTGTGTCTTAGCCGTCAACAAGATGCTTCATCCTCTCCTATCTTGAACCTAAATCACAAATAATTACAAATTAAAGGCACATGGCACTCTATATAATTAATGTACCCGATGTATAAGAGTCGGTGTGGGATAGTGGAGATATGGGCGGCGTTGGTTTGAGCCATGTGAGCGCCGGCTTCGCACCATTCTCGTCCATGTAAACAACGCTGGTTTGCCGTTGTTCCATGGTGATGCGCTCGCAAGAGATTGATCGCGTGACAACGGTTCGCTGCAAATTTATTCGATTGACGGTGTGATTCGGAAATGAGAGGCGGCATGCGTTCCGAAAAGGTAACAGAAAATATGTACACAACATTACGCAAACTTACGTTAGTGATAAGAACAGATTTCAATTATAATTATCACGCCAACGGGAAGAGTTAAAGTCGTGATTTATTTAAGCTCTTAATATGAAACAAATCATAGGCAAGTTTCAGAGTCTATCTGCTTACGAAATTTAAAAAAAAACAAAGGTTAGTAGAACAAAAAACTTGCAAGCGTTAAAATAAAACATTTATTACTATAATTATTAAAGGTTAGTTTAACATAAATAAATAAATAAACAAACAAAGAAACAAAACAATTTGTTTACCTTAATTCGACTAGATCCACAAAATGCAATTTTGGAAAGAAACACGGACAATTAAAATAATAAAATAAATTAATTTGGAGCACTAGGATTCAGAAAGATAACCGGGTATTTGATATTCAATAAATTTTCTTGTTCGATTAAAAATACACATATACATCAATTTTGGTCTATAATCATCTAACGTGTACTTAATTCATAAAAAATCCTAACAAATGTCTAAAGGTTAGAAGCGGAAATAAAAAAGGGGAAAAACGGAACAAAGCGGACCATGCTCATACCCGAAACGCTGTCGTTGATGGCTGACTATTGCTGTTGTTGATGCGGCGGCTCGTTGGACCGGTGCGCCGCTTGCGTCGTTCCGCGTCGAGTTGCTCGCGTAGTAGTTGAAGTTGTGACTCGAGCATCTTGCGCTTGTGTGAGTGATTGGCGTCGCGTTGATCGAGCAGGGATTGCAGCTGAAATAAGGGTTGGTGATGGCGGGTGAAAGACAAGGCAAAGGTTTTCAATGGGAAAAGCGGTAACGATGGATTCGGAAAAGTTTATTTTCTACACATAACTTTTTGAGGTTGATTCTAATTTACACGTTTTTGTTAAATATAGATTCTTGGAAAGATTATCTACAATTTGATACCGATATTGCTTATAATCTCTATAATCTGTGTTTCACGTGAGAAACCATACGTGAAAACGAAATCTTGGATAACTTAGGCATGTTGTATCTCGTTCAATTTGTCATTATTTCAAGAACTCAACTATCCTACCGCTTTCTAAAGATTTTGAATATTTACCTAGAAAAAACGGAAATTGTATTTTTATAAATTTTCATTTTTTCGATTAATAACTTATCTAAATTGCTTCTAACTGACCCGTTTTGGTTAAATATAGATTCTAGGCAAGATTACCTACAATTTGATACCGATATTGGCTATTGTCTCTATAATATGTGTTTCACGTGAGAATCTATACGTGAAAACGAAAAATTGAATAACATAGGCATGTTGTATCTCATTCAAATCGTTGTAGTTTCAAAAAATCAATTATTCCATCGGTTTCTAAAGGTTTTGAATAATTACCTAGAAAAAACGGAAATTGTATTTTTATAAATTTTCATTTTCGGTTTATAACTGCTCTAAATTGCTTCTAACTGACACGTTTTTGTTAAATTTAGATTGTAGGTAAGATTATCTACGATTTGATACTGATATTGCTTATAATCTCTATAATCTGTGTTTCACGTGAGAATCTCTACGTGAAAACGAAAATTTGAATAACATAGGCATGTTGTATCTCATTCAAATTGCCATTGTTTCAAGAACTCAATTATTCCATCGGTTTCTTAAGGTTTTGAATATTTACCTAGAAAAAACTGAAATTGTATTTTTATAAATTTTTATTTTCGGTTTATAACTGTTCTAAATCGCTACTAACTGGCACGTTTTTATTAAATCTAGATTGTAGGTAAGATTATCTACAATTTGATACCGATATTGCTTATAATCGTTATAATCTGTGTTTCACGTGAGAAACCATACGTGAAAACGAAAACTTGAATAACATAGGCATGTTGTATCTCATTCAATTTGTCATTGTTTCAAGAACTCAATTATCCTACCGCTTTCTAAAGATTTTGAATATTTACCTAGAAAAAACGGAAATTGTATTTTTATGAATTTTCATTTTTTCGATTAATAACTTATCTAAATTGCTTCTAACTGACACGTTTTTGTTAAATATAGATTCTAGGCAAGATTACCTACAATTTGATACCGATATTGGCTATTGTCTCTATAATATGTGTTTCACGTGAGAATCTATACGTGAAAACGAAAAATTGAATAACATAGGCATGTTGTATCTCATTCAAATCGTTGTAGTTTCAAAAAATCAATTATTCCATCGGTTTCTAAAGGTTTTGAATATTTACCTAGAAAAAACGGAAATTGTATTTTTATAAATTTTCATTTTCGGTTTATAACTGCTCTAAATTGCTTCTAACTGACACGTTTTTGTTAAATTTAGATTGTAGGTAAGATTATCTACGATTTGATACTGATATTGCTTATAATCTCTATAATCTGTGTTTCACGTGAGAATCTCTACGTGAAAACGAAAATTTGAATAACATAGGCATGTTGTATCTCATTCAAATTGCCATTGTTTCAAGAACTCAATTATTCCATCGGTTTCTTAAGGTTTTGAATATTTACCTAGAAAAAACTGAAATTGTATTTTTATAAATTTTTATTTTCGGTTTATAACTGTTCTAAATCGCTACTAACTGGCACGTTTTTATTAAATCTAGATTGTAGGTAAGATTATCTACAATTTGATACCGATATTGCTTATAATCTCTATAATCTGTGTTTCACGTGAGAAACCATACGTGAAAACGAAATCTTGGATAACTTAGGCATGTTGTATCTCGTTCAATTTGTCATTGTTTCAAGAACTCAATTATCCTACCGCTTTCTAAAGATTTTGAATATTTACCTAGAAAAAACGGAAATTGTATTTTTATGAATTTTCATTTTTTCGATTAATAACTTATCTAAATTGCTTCTAACTGACACGTTTTTGTTAAATTTAGATTATAGGTAAGATTATCTACAATTTGATACCGATATTGGCTATAGTCTCTATAATATGTGTTTCACGTGAGAATCTATACGTGAAAACAAAAACTTGGATAACATAGGCATGTTGTATCTCATTCAAATTGTCATTATTTCAAGATCACCATTTTTTCATTGATTTCTGAAGATTTTGAATATTTACCTAGAAAATGCATTTTCATCAATTTGCATTTTTCGAGTATTCCTGTTATTTTCAACAAAACTATCCAAAAACTGTTATAATTACCTGTCTCTTTTCCTCTACTAACGAGGCAATCCTGGATTCAAGAATCGTGTGCTCTTTTGCCAACTTCGCCACCGATCGATTACCGGCATCGCTCTCCAACTGCTGAATCTGCGATTGAAGTTGCGAGCAATTTCGATACAACTGCTGATTTTCTCTTTCCATTGCCGCCAGAGATTTATCAATGGCACGTCGCTCACCGAGCATTTCCCTTACTGCCTTCTCTGTTCTTGTTTTCTCCTCCTCGAGCTGTAAGACATCAAATTGAAAATTATTCAAAAATTCATCAAAACCGAGTCAACGTGGCGTTTCAGAGCGCTGATCTCCCTCTCCATTCGAATGCGGATGCCATCAATCTCTTTCTTCTCCGTGTCATTACGCAATGCTCTTCGTTTGAGCTCTTCAATCTCAGCCGTGTTCGCAATCTTCTCTGTAACAATTAAATAATCAGCCATCATGATTCATCTGCAAAACCTCGGCGTAGCACTTTCAGCTCCGCGCGCATTTCAGATTCAAGACGCTTCCATTCAATTTCAAACTTCTTCAACGAGTCGATGTTGGATTGCAAGACCACCAGTCTCGAGTTGAGCTCATCATTCCTACGTTCGCTTTCAACTGACTGCAATTATTCTTAAACAATAAGAATAATAAGAATCTCTAACCTTCAAATTGATTGAGTTCACCTTCCCAATGTGCTCGCGCAACTCGATACGCAGTCGATCACATTCTCCAGTGAGCTGCGCGTTCTGCGCGATGAGCGTCGCGTGGCTCTCTTCCCATCGCTTCTTCTCCCGCTCCCGTTCCGCCTCGTCCACGTTCTTCTGACTGCTGGCCGCCGCCACCGTCCGCAGCCGTTCTTCCGTCGATCGCATCTCGTCTATCGTCGAACGGTGCTGTTCGACAATCCGCCGCTGTTCGACGAGCTCCCGCGAAATTTGCTCGCGTTCCCGCTCGACCTGCTCGAGCCTTCTTAGCAGGTTCTCATTCTCTGCGGTGACACGTCGCGTTCTCGCATTTGCCGCGTCACGCTCGCTAACAGCCCGCTCCATTTGCTCATCGAGATCGCGACTTCTCGCCAAATAGGTTTGTGCTCCGTTTTGAGCCGTGTCTCGAGCTTCAACAGCGTCGGCTAGTTGCGTGTGCAATGTTTCAATCTCTTTCTGAACATTTTATTTAAATCACGTCCATAATTTTCTTCAAAACATTTCACGTAAAAAATGTTTTTTGAAATATTAGTACTTTTTTGGAACCAATTTGCACGTTTTTGTTACATTTAGAACATTTAGAGAACAACTTTAAATTATCTAAAATTGGACATCCATATTGTATACTAAATTGATACTATTAATTTCACGTGAAAAATATACGTGAAAACAAAATCTTGAATAACATAGGCATGTTGTAACTCATTCAAATTGTAATTATTTCAAGATTATAATTTTTCTCTTAGTTTTTAGAAATTATGACTATTTAAATAGAAAAATCTGAAAATATATTTTGATCATGTTGCATTTTTCGGTTAATAATTGCTCTAAATTGCATCAAATTTCCACGTTTTTGTTACATTTAGAATTTACGTGAAATTATCTACAATTTGACACCCATATTGTATACTAAATTCATACTATTAATTTCACGTGAAAAATATACGTGAAAACAAAATCTTGAATAACATAGGCATGTTGTATCTCATTCAAGTTGTCATTGTTTCAAGATCATAATTATTCTATTAGTTTTTAGAAATTGTGACTATTTACCTAGAAAAATCAGAAATTATATTTTGATCAAGTGACATTTTTTCGGTTAATAACTGCTCTAAATTACATCAAATTTTCACGTTTTTTTAAACATTTAGAATCTTGGTGAAATTATCTCAAATTTGACACTCATATTGTATATTAAATTCATACTATTAATTTCACGTGAAAAATATACTTGAAAACATAATCTTAAATAACATAGGCGTGTTGTATCTCATTCAAATTGTCATTATTTCAAGTTCATAATTATTCTATTAGTTTTTAGAAATTCTGCATTTTTACCGAGATAAATTAGAATTTGTACTTTATAAATCACTATTTATCCATTAATAACTGCTCTAAATTGCATCAAATTTTCACGTTTTTGTTACATTTAGAATTTACGTGAAATTATCTACAATTTGACACCCATATTGTATACTAAATTAATACTATTACTTTCACGTGAAACAATATACGTGAAAACAAAATGTTGGTTTATATAGCCATGTTGTATCTCATTCGATTCAAAATTTCACGGAGAATGCAAATTTTTGGAAAACTATTAAGGTTACCTGAACATTTTTAAAATATTGTATTAGCTTACTCGTATTAAAGTTTGTTATTCAACATTTTGTGAAGTTTTTTAAAAATAATATAATATATGATGAAAAAATTTACATTTTCTTTTTCTTAAAAGATTAAAAGATCTTTTGAAGAAAAACATTTTAGAAATTCCTGTTTTAAATTCTGATTCTATTATAATTTTGTAGCAAAGTTTCAAAAAGGCAGTTAATTGACTTATTTTGTTGTATTGCTATAATAAAAATCAACTTATCGAACAACTCCACAGATATTTTAAAATTTTGCAAATTTTGCTTTTTCTTGCAAGAAATGTTTTGAAAATGACTTTTACCTTCAGATGGCTGATCTTCGACTCCTTCTCCCTCAGATGAATTTCAAGAGTCGTTATCCTTGCCTTCATATTCCTATCAAATACCAATTCATCTTCTCAACACCTTTCTCATTCTTATCTCACCTCACGTCGTGTTCCTTTGATCTGCAAGATTCCTCATTCGTCAAGTACATTTGTCTCTGAGAAGCCACGCGAGTCTCCAAGCTTGTTTTTTCTAAAAAAACAACTCTCATGAATATTCTTCTTCTATAAAATACCTTGCGTCACTATGGACAAGGTCCTTTCGATTCGTTCAATATTCTGGCGTGCGTCCTCCAACTTGCTCGATTTCATTCTCGCCTCTTCTGCCGTCTTATCGAGCTGTCGCACAAGCTCCGCCTTGTCTACCTCGAGCTGTTCGATTCTCTCCTTGAGGAATCTCAAAGTGACGCCGACTGACGAGCCGACGTCGTCTTGAATCGTGCCAGCCGTGTTTGTGTTCAGAGCCACCGTCGATGAAGCTCGCGGGATTTCCACAACCAGATCGCTTCTTCTTGCTGAAATAAATCTCATTACAATTTCTGCACTTCTTGCCTTACGCTGGTGAATCGATTCCACGGTTGATTTCTGAATGCTCATAAGTCGCGATTGAAGCTCATCAAACTTTCGGCTCGCCTCCTTCTGTTTCGATTCAGCCGCGTTGGCTCTAGACTCGAGTCTCTCGCATTTGGTGCTTAAATTTTGACATTTAATTTGTTGAGTTCGTTTGGCATAGGAATTACGTCATCGATGCGAGCTCCCCTCTCAGTCGCTGGTTCTCCAAACTTGCTTCATTCGCATTCGCTTCGCACTTCCGGTATTCCATCAATATATCGCTGATCGCGTTTTTGCTCGATTCACGTTTTGCTTCAAACGCAGCTTTGACCGTGTTGAGTTCATCAGAAAGCCGAATGTTCTCTTCTTTTAGTTGTTTGCACTGGCTCTCGAGCTCGCCGAGCTGTATATATTTTAAATTTTGACGTAACTTAAGCAAAATGCATATCAAATGATAGAGAATTTGATTTTCTATTGATTGATATTCATATTTTAGTTTTTAAAAATAGATGAGACTTAAAAAATCAATAATCTCTAATTTTCAGAATTTTTTAATGTTCACGTAAATTTCAAATTTTGACGTAACTTAAGAAAAATGCATATCAACTTATAGGGAATTTGATTTTCTGTTGATTGATGTTAATATTTTAAAAATTATATACTGAAGAAAACGAAAAATTAAAAATCTGTAATTTTCAGAATTTTTAAATGTTCACGTAAATTTTCAATTTTGACGTAACTTCAGTAATATGCATATCAAACGATAGAGAATTTGATTTTCTATTGATTGATATTAATATTTTAACAATTACAAACACAAGAAAACGAAAAAATAAAAATCTGTAATTTTCAGAATTTTTAAATGTTCACGTAATTTTTCAAGTTTGACGTAACTTAAGCAAAATGCATATCAAACGATAGAGAATTTGATTTTCTATTGATTGAAATTAAAATTTTAGCAATTACAAACACAGGAAAACGAATAATTAAAAATCTGTTATTTTCAGAATTTTTAAATGTACACGTAAATTTGCAAATTTTGACGTCAACTGAACAATATGAATATCAAACAATAGAGAATTCGATTTTTTATTGATTGGTATTATTATTTTAATGATTACAAACACAAGAAAACGAAAAATTACAAATCTGTAATTTTCAGAATTTTTAAATGTTCACGTAAATTTTCAATTTTGACGTAATTTAAGCAAAATGCATATCAAATGATAGAGGATTTGATTTTCTAATGACTGATATCAATATTTTATCGATTACAAACATTGGAGATTTTAAAAATCAATAATCTCCAATTTTCAGAATCTTTTAAACTATACCTCTAGATATACCTTAAGCTGTTTAATAAAACAATGTTTAAGCATTCATTCCTAACCTTAACTTGCTCCGACTGTGCTTGCTTTAACAAATTCTGCGTATCTTGCTCCATCTTCTTCAGCAAGTCCGAAGACACATCGCTCTTAGTTGTCTTGTCCATCAGTTGAATCTCAAGCTGTCTTATCTGCAAAAAAGTCAATTACTTCAACCCGATTCATTCACCTAAACCTTATTATTAAGTAAATTGTTCGTGTGCTCCACTTCAGCTTTCTTCTCTTCCAAGTTCGCGCACTTGATCCTCAAGTTGTGCGAATTCTGACTAGCTTCTCTCAATTGCTCGCCAAGCTCTGAAATTTAGTATTTTTGTCTTGAAGTTCAAGTATATTATAAGAACTATGTTAGAAATAGAGCTCACAGCGTTAATCTGAAAATTAAAGTTAATCTTGCAATAACTTTTCTATAATTTCTTGACAAGAGTGCACTTTATATAATACGATATTTCCACGTGTAATTTTAGAAAAATGATTAAATCACTACATGAGTTTTATAAAACAAAACCATATCTATAATTTAAACGGTATAATAGAAATATAGCTTGCAGGGTTAATCTAAAAATTCCAGAAAAATTTGCGATAACTTTTCTATATTTGAAGCTGCAGAGTGCACTTCGTATAATAGGGTGGTTTCACGAGTAATTTTAGAAAAATGATAAAATAACCACATTAGTGTTATGAAATAAGACCTTAGCTATATTTTAAGCGCTATATTGGAAACATAGCTTGCAGCGTTAATCTTATAATTCCAGCAAAACCTGCGATAACTTTTCTATAATTTCTTGACAAGAGTGCACTTCATATAATAGGCTATTTACACGTGTAATTTTAGAAAAATAATAAAATTACCACATTAGTTTTATAAAATAAGACCTTAGCTATATTTAAATCTTTTATTAGAAATATAGCTCACAGTGTCAATCTGAAAATTCCAGCAAAACTTGCGATAACATTTCTATCATCGACGCTCCATACTATACTTCTTACAATAGGATATTTTCACGTGCAATTTTAGAAAAATAATAAAATTACCACATTAGTTTTATAAAATAAGACCTTAGCTATATTTAAATCTTTTATTAGAAATATAGCTCACAGTGTCAATCTGAAAATTCCAGCAAAACTTGCGATAACATTTCTATCATCGACGCTCCATACTATACTTCTTACAATAGGATATTTTCACGTGCAATTTTAGAAAAATAATAAAATTACCACATTAGTTTTATAAAATAAGACCTTAGCTATATTTAAATCTTTTATTAGAAATATAGCTCACAGTGTCAATCTGAAAATTCCAGCAAAACTTGCGATAGCATTTCTATAATTTCTTGACAAGAGTGCACTTCATATAATAGGCTATTTACACGTGTAATTTTAGAAAAATAATAAAATTACCACATTAGTTTTATAAAATAAGACCTTAGCTATATTTAAATCTTTTATTAGAAATATAGCTCACAGTGTCAATCTGAAAATTCCAGCAAAACTTGCGATAACATTTCTATCATCGACGCTCCATACTATACTTCTTACAATAGGATATTTTCACGTGCAATTTTAGAAAAATAATAAAATTACCACATTAGTTTTATAAAATAAGACCTTAGCTATATTTAAATCTTTTATTAGAAATATAGCTCACAGTGTCAATCTGAAAATTCCAGCAAAACTTGCGATAACATTTCTATCATCGACGCTCCATACTATACTTCTTACAATAGGATATTTTCACGTGCAATTTTAGAAAAATAATAAAATTACCACATTAGTTTTATAAAATAAGACCTTAGCTATATTTAAATCTTTTATTAGAAATATAGCTCACAGTGTCAATCTGAAAATTCCAGCAAAACTTGCGATAACATTTCTATCATCGACGCTCCATACTATACTTCTTACAATAGGATATTTTCACGTGCAATTTTAGAAAAATAATAAAATTACCACATTAGTTTTATAAAATAAGACCTTAGCTATATTTAAATCTTTTATTAGAAATATAGCTCACAGTGTCAATCTGAAAATTCCAGCAAAACTTGCGATAGCATTTCTATAATTTCTTGACAAGAGTGCACTTCATATAATAGGCTATTTACACGTGTAATTTTAGAAAAATAATAAAATTACCACATTAGTTTTATAAAATAAGACCTTAGCTATATTTAAATCTTTTATTAGAAATATAGCTCACAGTGTCAATCTGAAAATTCCAGCAAAACTTGCGATAACATTTCTATCATCGACGCTCCATACTATACTTCTTACAATAGGATATTTTCACGTGCAATTTTAGAAAAATAATAAAATTACCACATTAGTTTTATAAAATAAGACCTTAGCTATATTTAAATCTTTTATTAGAAATATAGCTCACAGTGTCAATCTGAAAATTCCAGCAAAACTTGCGATAGCATTTCTATAATTTCTTGACAAGAGTGCACTTCATATAATAGGCTATTTACACGTGTAATTTTAGAAAAATAATAAAATTACCACATTAGTTTTATAAAATAAGACCTTAGCTATATTTAAATCTTTTATTAGAAATATAGCTCACAGTGTCAATCTGAAAATTCCAGCAAAACTTGCGATAACATTTCTATCATCGACGCTCCATACTATACTTCTTACAATAGGATATTTTCACGTGCAATTTTAGAAAAATAATAAAATTACCACATTAGTTTTATAAAATAAGACCTTAGCTATATTTAAATCTTTTATTAGAAATATAGCTCACAGTGTCAATCTGAAAATTCCAGCAAAACTTGCGATAACATTTCTATCATCGACGCTCCATACTATACTTCTTACAATAGGATATTTTCACGTGCAATTTTAGAAAAATAATAAAATTACCACATTAGTTTTATAAAATAAGACCTTAGCTATATTTAAATCTTTTATTAGAAATATAGCTCACAGTGTCAATCTGAAAATTCCAGCAAAACTTGCGATAACATTTCTATCATCGACGCTCCATACTATACTTCTTACAATAGGATATTTTCACGTGCAATTTTAGAAAAATAATAAAATTACCACATTAGTTTTATAAAATAAGACCTTAGCTATATTTAAATCTTTTATTAGAAATATAGCTCACAGTGTCAATCTGAAAATTCCAGCAAAACTTGCGATAACATTTCTATCATCGACGCTCCATACTATACTTCTTACAATAGGATATTTTCACGTGCAATTTTAGAAAAATAATAAAATTACCACATTAGTTTTATAAAATAAGACCTTAGCTATATTTAAATCTTTTATTAGAAATATAGCTCACAGTGTCAATCTGAAAATTCCAGCAAAACTTGCGATAACATTTCTATCATCGACGCTCCATACTATACTTCTTACAATAGGATATTTTCACGTGCAATTTTAGAAAAATAATAAAATTACCACATTAGTTTTATAAAATAAGACCTTAGCTATATTTAAATCTTTTATTAGAAATATAGCTCACAGTGTCAATCTGAAAATTCCAGCAAAACTTGCGATAACATTTCTATCATCGACGCTCCATACTATACTTCTTACAATAGGATATTTTCACGTGCAATTTTAGAAAAATAATAAAATTACCACATTAGTTTTATAAAATAAGACCTTAGCTATATTTAAATCTTTTATTAGAAATATAGCTCACAGTGTCAATCTGAAAATTCCAGCAAAACTTGCGATAGCATTTCTATAATTTCTTGACAAGAGTGCACTTCATATAATAGGCTATTTACACGTGTAATTTTAGAAAAATAATAAAATTACCACATTAGTTTTATAAAATAAGACCTTAGCTATATTTAAATCTTTTATTAGAAATATAGCTCACAGTGTCAATCTGAAAATTCCAGCAAAACTTGCGATAACATTTCTATCATCGACGCTCCATACTATACTTCTTACAATAGGATATTTTCACGTGCAATTTTAGAAAAATAATAAAATTACCACATTAGTTTTATAAAATAAGACCTTAGCTATATTTAAATCTTTTATTAGAAATATAGCTCACAGTGTCAATCTGAAAATTCCAGCAAAAATTGCGATAACATTTCTATAATTCCTGTTCAAGAGTGCACTTCATATAATAGGGTGTTTTCACGTGTAATTTTAGAAAAATAATAAAATTACCACATTAGTTTTATAAAATAAGATCTTAGCTATATTTAAATCATTTTATTAGAAATATAGCTCAAAGTGTCAATCTGAAAATTTAAGAAAAACAAAGAACACTTGATCACGCCAAATCGAAATGAATATTTTGTCAATATTTAAACGTGTATTACTAATTACACGTATTTTTTCATATAACTTTACACGTCGTTTTTACGAGCCCGTCTTAAACTATCTAAAAATATGAGCTTTTTGCTGAAATTTACAAAATGAGCATCTTTTTTGAGCCCCCAACTTAATCATTCAATTTGGTGTGCTAGATTTTTGTTATTTTCCAATTCGGAGCAAATAATAAATTTTCATTTGAACCAAAAACTCTTTTAAAGTCATTATAAGTCTTCAAGACTCCTTATGGCTTACCATTCGACCTCCTCTTCAATTGTTCCATCTTCGCCACCATCGATTCCTTGTTATTGGTCATCTCCTCTGCCACCTTCTCTCGAATTGCCAGCTCATCCTTCAACCGTTCGTACTCGTTCTCAACCTTCTCAAACTTTTCAATCATTTCCATTGCGTTCGATTCAAGTGCTTGAATTGCCGAATCGCCTGCAATCCTTATTTTAAATCTAATAATTCTTCTGTTTTAATATCATTACGCTCAACAATCGACGCATTCGCCTTCTTGAGATCTTCTTCCAGATGTTGAGCCTTGCGCGCCATCTGATCAATCGTTGCTGTTTGTCTGGCTGCTTCAAGTCTCGCCGCTTCTGCCATCTCGACCAACTTCAATCTCTCCTCTTCAATGCTCTGCCTCTCCCGTTTCCAATCATGTCTAAAGAGGAATAGACCAAGTTCCATTCATTTCTCCTTACTCTTGATCATTTCGATTCGATTCCAAGCTGCGCACGCTTTGCTCGTGGATTCTCGCGGCTTCCATAGCTTCATCAAGTTGTTCCCGTAGTTTTATCGCGTCATGTTCTGTGTCGGCTAGTCGTTTCTCCAGATTCTTCACCCGCTCCTTTAACTCTTCAATCTGCGCATTCTTGGCGTTCTCTATCTGGAAAAGGTTGTGAAATGGCTTCGAAAGCGAGTCCTACCCTTTCCCGCTCTTTGCTCCATTCCATGCGGTCCGCCTCATTCTGCTCATTCGATGCTTCGACGTCCCTTCTCGCCTTCTCTTTTATTCTTTCCATCTGGTCCATCAGATGAGTTTGATCAACGGTCAATTGATCATTCTGTTCTTTCATCAAGTCGTTCTTCTTGGACATCTCGTTGAGTTTTGATTCAACCTCCTTTAGATGCTCTTCTACTCTTACCTAAACTACATTCTAGTCATTTTCCCTCTTAAACCCCAACCTTGTCCCTTTCTACAATTGTAATCTTTGCTTCAAACTCATGCCGAACTTCTTCTTCATTCTGTCGATTCGCTTCTTCTCTTCTCTCCATGTCTTGCTTTAATTCGGCTTTAGCTCGATCCATCAAATCCCTAAGGGAGTGTATCTCTTCTGAAAACCCAAAGGATTACCTTCTAGAAGAGTACTACCATTTTACCATTAAGACCGTCGATCGTAACAGTCTTCTGTCGATTCTCATTAGTCAAGGCGTCAAAATTAAGGCGAAGATCGTCTAGAAGCAATCGAACCGCATCCGCTTCCCGCGCTTCTGCCTCTCGCCGTCGCTCAATCTCTTCCTTCTCATCGCGCAGTTCGTCAAACTTGCGCTGCCACGCCCCCAACTCCTCTTTCAGCTGCTGAGCCGTTCGTCCAACTTCATCGCGTTCGCCGCTAATCTCGGCCAACTTGCGCGTTCGTTCTTCCACGCGCTCTCTATACGCGATCATTTCCGATTTCAGTCCGTCCGCTTCGGATCGCAAGTCCTCCATGATTATCAATGTCTCTTGCAGTTTCCCATTAACCGCCCTCAACTCGACGTCTTTCTCGCTTAGGGCCTTGCGCATCTCCTGCAGCTCCGCGTTCTTCTCATCCACTTCCATCGTTGCCGTCTCCAGCTGCTCGCTGATCGACACGATCTCACTCTTGAACTCGAGAACCTGCTGCTCGGCGAGTTTCGCCTCACTCTCAATTGATTCCATGGCGGCTTGGTTCTCGGCGAGTTTCTCGCGCAGCTGCGAATCGCCGTCCTTCTGCTCCTCCACCTTCATCCGGTACTCGTCAATGATCGCCTGCCTCGCGTCGCACTCCTTCGTCTCCTCATCGAGCCTTTGCTGCAATTGGCGACGCTCGTCTTCCAGCGACTCGCAACGCCGCTTCAGATCTTCCACCTCGATCTTGTTGGCGGCGAGCTGAGCTTTGAGCTCTCGCTGTCCATCCCTCATCGAATCCATGTCACGCCGCATGCGATCCCGTTCGGCCTTGAGTTTGTCGTGCCGAATGGCTTCGTCGTTGTCTCGGAGTTGGACCACCTCGGCGTGCTCGCGCTCTCGATCTGCAAGCTCATCGCGGTGTCGTGTCATAAGCTCTTCGATGAATATCTTATGTTGTCTAGATTTTTTACATTATTCTCAAATTCTGAAAGGAATGAACCTGTGTGCATCTGCCAGCGATTGCTGAGTAGTGGCCACTAGCTTCTTTTGCGATTCAAGCTGCTCTTCAAGCCTCTCCTTCATCTTCCTCGCATCATCTGTCACCTTCTTTAGATCCACGTCCCTATAAACCAAATCCCCATTAAACCCATCATCAATCCAAACCTTTGCGCATCATTGGCGCCTTTCTTCCTCAGCTCCAGCACCTCTACCCGTCTCTTGCGATCCGCCAGCTCCGCCTCATTCCTGGCGCGGTCTCTCTCCACCTCCACATGCTTCAATTGATCGCGAAGTTCTTGAATCAGTGTCTCATCGGCTCGCATCCGCTTGCGCACCATTCTCGCCACGTCCGCGTTCATATCGATGCCGGCGTCGCGACACACCATCTCCACCACCGTCGTCAGCTCATCGACGCGTCGCCTTGCTTTGCTCAGTTCCTCTGTGCTCAGTTTGAGCTGACGCTGCAGCTCGTGCGACTTCTCCTCGCTCTTCATATAATCCTCGGTTATCGAGTTGAGCTGGCGGAGGGTTTCATCGAGCACCGCATCCGCGTCCTTTTTGATGTTCTGATTCAGTTCGTTTCCCTTGATCTCGGCGTTGCGAATCGCTTTGCGCATGAGGGTAGCGCACCGCGTGAACTCGGTCATTTGACGATCCATGTCATTGGCTGTGCTCGTTTTCAGCTCCTGTAGTTGGCGTTTCACCGCGCTGAATTCTTTCCATAGATCGATTAGTTTGCGATGCTGGTTTTCGACTTGGTTCCGGTACCTCTGAAAAAAAGCAATTTTGAGCGGAAGCAAAGTAGCTGAGCATTGAGCGAGCCACTTCCGGTTGCCACGAAGGAGAGAAACATTCTTACCGTGTTCTCCGACTTTATCCTCAACGTCTCCGAATGCTGCTGTTGCTGAAGGAGCTGCAGTTGTCGAGAAAGGTTGCTGACATCAATCCTCAGATGCTGATTGGCCGCCAGAGCTGCGTCGTTCTCCTCCCTTAGCATGTCATTCACCTCTTCCAGGGTATTATTCCTATAAAAAACTTCAACTTCCCTCGAAAAACGCCACCTCACTTGAAAAGCTCTTCTTTCAATCTCGCAAACACGTCATCGATGTTCTCTTCAGCATTGTTCACGTAATTCCACGATAATCTTGGCGAAGACCTGTGCCGTCCATTGGGCGATCTAAACTAGCTTCGTCAATTAAATCCGAGCTATCTACTCACATTGATCGAATTCTCACGTAATCGCGTCCCTCCCGTCCTGCAAACGATCGATGCCTTTGTTGTTTATAAACATTTAGTGAGCCGTTTGCTCCAAATCCATCTGAAGCCCGCGACTGGTGAGTTTCGCTAATATTCAGAGGGATATCGATTGTTAAAGATGGCATTGATGTATTATGGATTGTGGTCGTCGTTGTGGTAAAGCTGGCATCCATTGGTGTTTCCATCTTGGCACGTTTTCGGAATTTTTGAAGCTTAAAGTATTATTTTTAAACATTTACAGTTTTAAGTTACTAAGGGGAATTTAAATTTTAATGTATTTGCAACGTGGTTTTTGAATTTTAACATTAACCCTCCGCCAGCTCAACTCGATAACCGAGGATTATATGAAGAGCGAGAAGAAGTCGCACGAGCTGCAGCGTCAGCTCAAACTGAGCACAGAGGAAGTGAGCAAAGCAAGGCGACGCGTCGATGAGCTGACGACGGTGGTGGAGATGGTGTGTCGCGACGCCGGAATCGATATGAACGCGGACGTGGCTGCGAGCCGATGAGGCAATGATTCAAGAACTTCGCGATCAATTGAAGCATGTGGAGGTGGAGAGAGACCGCGCCAGGAATGAGGCGGAGCTGGCGGATCGCAAGAGACGGGAAGAGGTTCTGGAGCTGAGGAAGAAAGGCGCCAATGATGCGCAAAGGTTTGGATTGATGATGGGTTTAATGGGGATTTGGTTTATAGGGACGTGGATCTAAAGAAGGCGACAGATGATGCGAGGAAGATGAAGGAGAGGCTTGAAGAGCAGCTTGAATCGCAAAAGAAGCTAGTGGCCACTACTCAGCAATCGCTGGCAGATGCACACAGGTTCATTCCTTTCAGAATTTGAGAATAATGTAAAAAATCTAGACAACATAAGATATTCATCGAAGAGCTTATGACACGACACCGCGATGAGCTTGCAGATCGAGAGCGCGAGCACGCCGAGGTGGTCCAACTCCGAGACAACGACGAAGCCATTCGGCACGACAAACTCAAGACCGAACGGGATCGCATGCGGCGTGACATGGATTCAATGAGGGATGGACAGCGAGAGCTCAAAGCTCAGCTCGCCGCCAACAAGATCGAGGTGGAAGAGCTGAGGCGGCGCTGCGAGTCGCTGGAAGACGAGCGTCGCCAATTGCAGCAAAGGCTCGATGAGGAGACGAAGGAGTGCGACGCGAGGCAGGCGATCATTGACGAGTACCGGATGAAGGTGGAGGAGCAGAAGGACGGCGATTCGCAGCTGCGCGAGAAACTCGCCGAGAACCAAGCCGCCATGGAATCAAATGAGAAATTGGAATTTGCGAGATATAAGCGCGTCTTAAAATGTTCACGTCTTCTTACCAAAATATTTTTCACGTTCATTTACCTAGGAATTCTTTAAACTAACAAAAAATATTAATATGTTTCAAAAAAGTGAGATTTTAACAAGTTTACTGAGCTTGTTTCATTACTATAGCAGTTGGCGTGCGATCGTCATGAATAATTCGAGCAACACTGTCACGTAACGTGAATCAATCCGATAAATAATAACTAACAAAAACAAATTTGAACAAAGCTCAAATAGCAATAGTCTTCAATCTATTTCTGCGTCTCCACTCCTTCTCATTATATTTTGTCGATTTAATCCTAAATATCAGTGAGTAACCAACTTTGACTGTAATTATCTTAAAGCACATAAGAGCTACCAAAGTGCTGTGTACGTCAAAAGATGCGCAATCTACGAAAGTTTTAAGCGATAGATGGAATTTTCGCTAAATCGTGGCTACGCGGCGTTATTTGCGTGTTTTTTTCCTCAACAGAAACTTAATAATTTATTACTAGTTGATGTATTTATTCATACGAGAAGAATAGTCCATCCAATTATGTTAAATTTAGTTTTCAGGAATATTTTCAGAGACGTCTGAAAGTCGACTAAAAAAACTTGGAAAAACTATTTCTGCGTCTCCACTCTTCCCCCATTATATTTCGTCGATTTAATCCTAAATATCAGCGGGCAACCAACTTTGACTGTAATTATCTTAAAGCACAAAAGAGCTATCAAAGTGTCATGTATGTCAAAAAATGCGCAATCTGCGAAAGTGTTAAGCGCTAAATGAAAGTTTTGTGAAATCGTGGCTATGCGGCACTGTAAGCACGCCAAGCGATTTTTCGATTTTTAAGCGTGTATGGAAATTTTAACGTGTTTATAACGAAAAAGTTTTATTGCAATTTAATTAAGCTTTTCTTAAACTATCTAAAAACATTAATATCTCTCTAAAAAGTTATATTTGAGCATGCTTACTGACTAGGGAATGGTCTGCATAGTGTTTGGAGTTACAGGATGTGACATATATCATTAGAAAGAGAAAAAAATCTACTTTCTAAATATAAAAAGAGTTTCTGCAACGGCCACAGCTATCTCGAGAAAATTGCGTCTGAAAACCCAACTTGTGCGACACTTTCCATCTTGAAATCCAACTTTGGCTGGCCTTGAATCCTTCAATTTGCATCTCTTTCCTGTTGATATCTCTGGCAATCACTTGCAGATCCAAGTCGTGAAGATGAATCCCAGTTTTCAATTTTTCCTTGGCGACATCAGACAGCCGTTTTGCAAGAAGTTTCAGAAGATTAGTCCTTGGTTCCCGGTAATCATCTCTCTGAATCTCATATTCTCGGAGCTTCTCCAAATGATGGAAAGAGAAGCAAATTGAAGGATTCAAGGCCAGCCAAAGTTGGATTTCAAGATGGAAAGTGTCGCACAAGTTGGGTTTTCAGACGCAATTTTCTCGAGATAGCTGTGGCCGTTGCAGAAACTCTTTTTATATTTAGAAAGTAGATTTTTTCTCTTTCTAATGATATATGTAACATCCTGTAACTCCAAACACTATGCAGACCATTCCCTAGTGAGCTCATTCTATAACCATACAAGTTGGAGTGCTGTAAGCTATCGAAAAACGCTTGAAATTAAAGTATCCGCAAATTGTAAATTACCGCGCAACAATTGCGCAAAACACGCCCTATCAATTTATTAAATTTCAAAGTCATTTATTAATTAATTAACAGAAACAGGTAATGAAAAGAATATAAACAAAAATATTATATTTTCTAATCACCATATACAAAAGATTTTGAAAAATAATAAATTGAAAGGAAAATACGTTTTGCGCAATTGGTGCGCGGTGTTTTGCAATTGGCGCGCAGTTCGTGACAGGGCTTGCCTCTCCACAGAAACTTCATCATATTAATTAATATGATGAAGTTTGGGGTTCAGAAAAGATGCTCTTGTTGCAAATTTCGGCAAGAAGCGCAATTCTGCTGATTTTAGTTTACAGGAAGATTTTCAAAGACGTCTGAATGTGAACAAAAAACGTGGAAAAAAACGGGATAATTATTACAGTATTAATTTTAGAGGATTTATTTAAATTATATCTAGAAGTTTAAATTTTTACAAAATTATCGCAGAAGCGATCAAAATTTGATTTATTTTAAGAACATGTGTCCTAAAATTTGAATATAAACAATTTAGCCTAATTAATCTTATTGTTGTAAACTATCATATGTTTTGATATTTGAAACCCTTTTCTTTGTTTAACTTAACAATAGGCGGACCATTAGTGTTTAGTATAAAAGCGATTGCAACACTATAGTTCCCTTCATTTTAATTGTTTATTTTATATTAAATTTTATATTATTTTATTTTTATAATAAAGTTTAATTACCCAAGTTTGAGGTAATATCGGAAAGTCCTAAACCAACACTCCACACAACAACACCAACGCTACACAACACGCAATTGCAATCACATCAACTCAACTCAACTCAATCAACAATCAACAATCAACAATTCACAACCACTAAAAAAATTTCACATTGAAGTGGCTCTTCTGAGGTCCCGTTTTAGATTATTCATTTGACGTGTTCAGTATTTTGAAAGAAACCGAGAATTATAGAAACCGAAGAAAGAAACCGAAGAAAATTATACGAAACCGAAGAAAATTATACATTTTACTCAAATACAAAAAAAAACCAATATTCGCCTACCTGCTCGTTGAGCTCTTCAATAAACTGCCGATTGCGTCGATTCTCCTCAATTCCGGCGTCAAGACGCGTTCGACAATGCGACAGATCGTCGGTAACTCGAGCCACGTCTTCCGAGCTCAAGCTCAGTCGATTCATCTGTCAATTGCGTGTCCTTCTGCAGTGCTTTCAGTTTCTATAAATCATCACTCAGGGGGAGTTCTGCAAAAATATTTCTCAAATTAATCGAAAGTGAAACTTTTTTGGCGACAAAACAGTTTTTTCAAAATAAAAGAATGAATTAACAAAAGATAAAAGTAATTAAGAGATAATTGAATGTGGAAAAAACTTGATTTTATAAAGATAATATGTAAAACAATTGAGAACAAGGAATTTCATGTAAATCGCTGCAATGAGAAAGTGTATCGAACACACAAATCTGGATGGAGCTCAAAAAAGATGCTCAAATCGAATTTTTTTGTAGAAAAAAGTAAAATTGGTGGAAATAAGAGCTCAAATAAGTTTATCAAATCTCTTTCATGGTGGAAGGAAGTTTCTTACACCTGTCTCTGAATGCTGAAATTGTTTTTGAGATGAAAAACTTTCTACGAATTGCTCTTGTGGCTCCTAATATTTTGTCAGTGTATTATTTGTATCATAACGAGCATATTTAGATCAAAGTCAGTTTAGTATTAAGATCAGCAAATTTTTATGAGAATCTGACAAGAGATGGCAGCCTTAAACACTCCCCTTATTATGTTAGGGACAGTTCCAATGCAGCACATGACACTTTCCTATGTTGGGTGGCCTTGGACTAACAAAACGACGGTAAAAGCAACTTTAATTTGGGGTGAGGCTGAAAATATAACTCTCTAAACAATATACTAACATAAGAAATAACACAATAACAAATTGAAATAAGACAGAATAATTATGATTAAAATATTTTCATTATAAATGGATCCTTGTTCTTCTTGTTCTTGTTCTTCTTATTATTATTATAACATTAATTAATTAATCATAATAATTATTATAATGATAATTACATAATACAAAAGAGTGAATTAAAATAGGAACTTGTTGAATCGATTAATCATAATGACAGAATTGTTATTGGCAATTGAAAACAAGTGGAAACTAAACGAAAGAATTTGATTTTGCGGGGAATTCGGTACTCACACTTGAATTGGGGGAATTTTTGTAAGAGAGTTATTCCCATGAGCTCTTAACGCTTCACAAGGATGGTTTAAGATTCTTATAGATTGCAATGAAAATTATACAGAAGCCTGTGGGTTCTAAAACGCTTTTGCACGCCAAATGAAATTGAAGGCTTTGAACGTCTTTTATTAATTTCCATGTGGGAGTAAAAAACAAATTTCTGCGTGCATATTACATACGTCGCTTTCAAAAATCTCTTGTGCTCTAAATTTTATGATATTTAAGGTTTCGTTACACGCCAACAGATTGATTAAAGTTTTAGATAAATTTATACTACTCCCATTGAATATACAACTTCAATATTATGCCAAGTTGAGTGATATATTGGGAACTATTCTAATTAACCAAAATATCGTCTGCGTGATTTACCTAGATGGTCTAAAATGAATCACGAGTTACGCTGTTACTCTTGGCGTGGCGTGCTTTGATTGAAATTTTTATTTTTCAAAGTTTTATATTCCTTTGGCATGTTTATTAATGTACACTAGCTGACAAAAGTTTTGTCACAAATGTTTTTTCGGGTTTAACTTTTTTGTGACTTGACCAAATTGGCTGATATTTTGATATGATAGATTCATATGGTTGTAGATTATTTTACAAATTCCCGCTTGTGATTACGATGATCCGTTTTACAGTGACAAGCGTTTATCGTAAAACGCGTAGCTCAAAGATATTACGCACTTTTCTTGCACTGCATTTTTAAATAATTTTTAAAGTTAAATTATATTTTTTTCATAATTTATTGAAAATAGCAGTAATTGGCAACATTTCAGAGATGACTCCACGTAAAGAAACTCCAATTGCCACCCGGCAAGCTGTTATCAATATGAGGGAAAACGGAATGCGTGATACCGAAATTGTCATGGTAATTTAAACCAAATTTTGCTACTATAACATTTTAAACACTGATTCACATAAAATATCAAAAAATCAGCCAATTTGGTCAAGTCACAAAACAGTTAAACCCGAAAAAACATTTTTGACAAAACTTTTGTCAGCTAGTGTATATATTCTTGTTAGATAATGAGTTAAGCGAGTAATTTTAGTTAATAGGAACAGTTAAGTTCCCTTACTCTCTCTCTCTCTCTCTACGTTTATTTTTTGCTTTTGTCGGTGCCCACGCCAACTTCACTCTTAGAACTGCAAGCTTGCTTGAGGGGTTCTAAAAAAAACTTTCTAGTCAAATTTTAAGGTTTTACAATATTTTCAGACAAGTTTATTAAACTTGCATTAATACTGCATTGCTCTTACTACGTGGAAATTGAAAAATCACCCTTAAAAATGCGAAAAATGTAATTCCTAGGTCAAATAGGGAGCTCAGAAAATATGCTAGATAACAAAAACACTCAAAATCTTAATGAAACGCTTTACTTCTCGAGATAATATCAGTTTACCTGAAATTGTCCCAATTCCGATTCACCTAACGTTATGAAAAACAACTTCAAGTGACATAAAAATAATGCATTCAAATTCCTAACCATAATAATCAATAAAATAAACAAACAACGTTCGATTCCGAATGATAATACATTGATAAAACCAAAATTGCATCAAGTTTTAGCTACTTCTAAACCACGCTTCCTAAAAAGAGAGGAACCTCCATGATGAGAAAACACCAAAAAATATGTTTAAACTATTAAAAAACACGAACAAAACAAAATATTTTTAGGCACGCCAGTACCAAATTTCACTTCCAAACAAACAAATAAACAATAACGCGAGTGAAAAGAGTAAAAAAAACAGTGTAAATATATTGAATGAACAAAAAATGTGGAAGGTATGTATCAATCGAATCAATTTCAAATTTAGACAATAAAAAAACAACAACAAAGTTGGGTAAGTACAAAATAACGAAATTAAATCGTTAATTTTTTATGTTGATGATTATCTGCAACTGGATGAAGAGCTCAGGGATGAGGTAAAGTCAATAGTAACTATAATTAATAGGAATTTGGGCAACAAAATATATAATTCAAGGATTACGGTTAATAGATGCTTTTGGCTTTAAAATTGAACTCATAAATATAATTGCTTAGTTAAGATGTAAGAAGCCTAAATTTCAGAGCCTTCCTGTATCAAATCATTTTACGTAAACATAAATCAGAAATATTCACGTGAATCTTCATTATACACGTTTCAATAATCAAAAATCAGGATTTTAATGGCGTGCTGGTGAAATTTACACGTATAAATCTGAATGGCTTGAAGATTAGAGCACATTTACCCATTTAGGATTGATTGGCTCTGGTGCATTATTATTGACTACCTTGGCACGCCAACTGGTATGGTAAAAAATGAGTTCAGCAAACTTGCTCAAAGATAACTTTGCGACAAGATATTAATATTTTAGATAGTTTAATACAAGACTAGTTAAATTACCGTACTCAATGTTTTATAGAAAAGATGTAACAATTTTCAGAAACGCTTAAAAATCGAAAAATCGCTATTTCCAGTTGGCGTGCCTTGGGATCCTTGGAAAGATCAAAGTAGCTAGAGACCGTCAAAGACCCTCATTATATGATTTTCGATGGAACTTAATTATCCGGATGCCATTGAAAGAAAGCGTTTTCTCTTTTTTTTCTTCAAAAAATTATTTCAATCTCATTCCAAATCTAAATCTGAAACAGTACAAATCCTACGGAAAGATTCAGAAACTTGAAACAAATTTAGGATAAGAATGAAACAAATTAGTAGTAAATAAAATATGAAATTACACGAGTTTTATGACTTCACACTGCGATTGGATTCGATTTGAAATGAAACATCAAATGGAAGTGGGAGACGATGGACGGCATTCGAATAAAAAATTGGTAGAAAGCATATTCCATGAATAGAACCGGAATGCAAGCATTTGGGTGTCTAAAAGGGGAGAGAAAGTTTGTGAGAACTGATTGATTAGGTATTCATGGTCAATTATGTGAAAATACAAATAAACAAACAAACAAATACACATGGTCTTGTGGTTGAATTAACTTGACAGTAAACGAAGCTTGTCTTTCAAAATAACGCACAACAAGAGAAGTCTTAAATACCAATTGGTGAGCCCTATTATGTGCAATTTTGCGTGATTTAATTGATCATTATCAGCCATTTGGTTTTCAAGGCTAATTAATCAGAATAAAACATAATCAAGTAAGGAGAAAAGAAGTGTGCTCAAATTTTATTTATTTATTTGTTTGTTTTTTATTCTTTCAATGCCTCAAACAATAAAAACGAAAACTTCTTGAAATTCTTTCATAAAAGGAGAATTATTAAAACAAGTTTGAAATGAGCAGCAAATAGTTTTGAGCAATTACTTGATTCGTTCTTACTATTTAAAATTTATTATTTCTCTTGAAAAAGTGCACATATAATTATAATCGAATGTTGTCATAATACATCAAGTGGAATCAAATTTAATAAGAGAGCTGTCGATTCGGTTACAAGTAGAACATAAATCCTCGTTTACTTGAACATCTTTTGAGAGAAGCTGTCATTTCTTGTTGCCAGTATTAATACAATTAGTTGTAGTTTTCTATAATACTTAGTTAGGTGGTTTGTTGAAAAGATTAACGATTTCTGATATTTAGGGCAGAGTTCAAAATAAGAATATAAATACTTTAACACCCCAAATTGAATGGTTCAGTAGTGTGTTCAGAACAGGTGATCATTTTCCAAATTTAGGGAAGAAGCGCATGTTTTTAGATAGTTTAAGACAAGCTAGTAACAATGACGGGATAAGTAATATTGAAATAATACGTGTAATTTAGTAAGACACGTTTAAACATTGAAAAATATTCATTTCGATTTGGCGTGCTTTAAAAAAATTAATCACATTTAAGTCTCTTTTTGTAGAAAACATTTTGCTTTAATTTATATATAGAATGATGCATGTGTTTTATTGTTTAAAAATGTCATCAGAATATTCACAGAATTTGATTCTAATGTGCAGAAGCTTACAAAACTGTATGCTCTACCCTTTAATCTTTCTAGGATCCCCCTATAGAACCTATATGAAGTTTTAAGAGTCTTGAAGGCTATTTGATATCTTGTAGAATCGGCTATGAGAAATCTAGAAAGAATTAGACGATTCCAGGATCATCTCATCTTCCCTCGAGAGAAGAATCTATTCTTTACTATTATTCCCACCATTTTAAAATTAAGTAGCACGCCAAATTCAAATTGTGATTTTTCGATTTTTAACAGTGTGTTAACGTTTTTAACGGCCTTTCTAGAAAACACTGTTCTCGACAATTTAGACAGGTTATTCTTAAGCTACCTAAAAGTATGAATATTTTTCTGCGAAGTTGGATTTGAGCACGTTTACTTTGCTCATTTTGTAACCATACTATTTGGCGTGAAGTAGTCATTTGATACTTTGTTGAAATTGACATTTGAGCAAAGTAATCAAATAAATATAAAGTTTGAAGCAGATTAGAATAAATGACATATAGTTTACCTTTTGATTATACACGTGCCAAATTAACACGCCAAATTAAATTGACTATTTGTAATTATTCAAATGCTTTTTATAAAATTGCACGAGTAAGTTAAAAACTTATAGGACTCTTTTAGAAATATTTCCGGTTTTTATTTGGAAATCCATGATTTAAGTGGCCTTTCTGAGCTTGTTTGGTGTGTTCTCGATTAAACTACGCGATTAAAAATTGGAAAATAAACACGCCAACTGTACTCTTAGAAATGTATGCTCATTTGCGGGAAAATTTTCTAGTTCAATTTTAAGGTTTTTCAATATTTTCAGACAAGTTTATTAAACTTTCGTAGCAATTTATTTGATATTACTACGTGGAATTTCAAAAATCGTTCCTAAAAATTGCGAAAAATGTAGTTTTCATTCGGCGTGCAATCGATATGACTGTAGATTTTGGATGGAAGATTAAAAACAATTCAAAATACAAACTGACGTATAAATTAAACGTATTTAATTTTTAAATGCATGTTCAAATGCTAGAATAGATTCTCAAATAATATACATCAAGCTTGTTTCAGATTCTGCTAAAACTCATTATCAAATAAACATAAAATCACACATGTTTGACATATTCAAATTAAAAAAAAACTATTCCAGATGTGACATTAACTACAGTAATAATTTCTTTGAAAATAAAAATAGACAATAAAATTACCTAAAATTATTACAATGCAAATAAATACATAGCTCATTTGTAAATATTTGACAATAAAAAAAACAACAACAAAAATCAAAAGAAGAGCCAATTTCGAGTGAATTATTTATCAATCAGGGTAATGTAAAATAGAAATATTTTTATAATAATAATAATAAAACAAAACAAGTCAGAACAATAATAATTAGGTAAAGCAAATAAAAAACTCGCTTACTATCTTCCCAAATATTCTTGAGGAATAACAAATAATTTGAAAACAGTTGATATGGAGGGAATCCGAAGGGGTGGACAAGAGCGAAAGGAAGACCATTGCTCAGCCTTCGCGCAGCCAAAGAAGAAGAATTGGAATCCTCGAAGGAAAAACGGCTTGGACTATGTTGGCAAGGAAGAGCCGTTCGGAATGGAAGGAGTTTTGTCCGCTTCTCCGCTGGAGAATGAGTCGGGAATGGGTCTTCAAAGTATAGTTCCTAATACTCTTCTCTCTTTAGAGAGAGAAAGAGAGAGAGAGTTTCTAAATCCAACTCTGATTAGAATCGAATTGTGTTGATCCTCTAGCCTTTTCATTAAATTCTGTAAGGCGCTGAAGTTGGTAAGAAGCTTCTCCCTTTATTCTTAAGGGTACTACAAGTTTGAAAAACACTGGACAAAATTCGAGGGAAGATGATATGATTTTGGAATCTTCTAGATATTTCTAAACTTCTAGTAGGCATTTCTACAAAACCACAAATAGCCTTTAAGACTCTTGAAACTTCATTTAGGTTCTATAGCTCTTTTTATTAGTCTTAAAAAAATTATTTTTACTATTAATCGTTGGAAAAGATTGTGAATATTATTATGATTACTCTAGTTTGGATAAATTAATTAGAACTAAAGAGCATTATTCATTTTTTAAAATAGTGAAAAACCACATAAGCATGATTAAAAACTAAAACTAATTGTATTAATACTGACAACAAGAAATGACAGCTTCTCTCAAAAGATGTTCAAGTAAACGAGGATTTATGTTCTACTTGTAACCGAATCGACAGCTCTCTTATTAAATTTGATTCCACTTGATGTATTATGACAACATTCGATTATAATTATATGTGCACTTTTTCAAGAGAAAATAATAAATTTCAAATAGTAAGAACGAATCAAGTAATTGCTCAAAACTATTTGCTGCTCATTTAAACTTGTTTTAATAATTCTCCTTTTATGAAAGAATTTCAAGAAGTTTTCGTTTTTATTGTTTGAGGCATTGAAAGAATAAAAAACAAACAAATAAATAAATAAAATTTGAGCACACTTCTTTTCTCCTTGCTTGATTATGCTTTATTCTGATTAATTAGCCTTGAAAACCAAATGGCTGATAATGATCAATTAAATCACGCAAAATTGCACATAATAGGGCTCACCAATTGGTATTTAAGACTTCTCTTGTTGTGTGTTATTTTGAAAGACAAGCTTCGTTTACTGTCAAGTTAATTCAACTACAAGACCATGTGTATTTGTTTGTTTGTTTATTTGTATTTTCACATAATTGACCATGAATACCTAATCAATCAGTTCTCATAAACTTTCTCTCCCCTTTTAGACACCCAAATGCTTGCATTCCGGTTCTATTCATGGAATATGCTTTCTACCAATTTTTTATTCCAATGCCGTCCATCGTCTCCCACTTCCATTTCATGTTTCGTTTCAAATCGAATCCAATTTTCATGTGGAGTGCGTAAGTCATCCGCAAATTTTAATTTTACGTGATTAAATCACGTATTACTAATTTCCGCGTCAGCTGTTTGGAAAATATTTAATTGTATTTTGATTATTTCATGTCAAACTATCCATATATTTTCAAATGATCTGGTTAAATGGGACATAATTTTCGTTTTGTGATCCTTTCACCTGCATTTTTCTATCCCGGGTGGCGTGTATACCAGAGATGGACTGAGAAGGCCGGAATTCCAGAAATCCAGAACTCCGATCGTATTTGGAAGTTTATATAAAAAGTGAATTTCCGGAATGCGGAATTAGGTATGTCAATTTCGGGAATGTTGTTCTTCGAAAATTTGTGCTAAAATGTAAATTTTAAATTTAAAATTTATGTGTAACTTCATTCTTCTTGTTTATCTGATCATGAGCGTAGCACAAGTAGAATCTACATGTCACGTGCTTTTGAATGAAATACAACATGACATGAGAATTGACAGGTTTTTATTCACGTAAATATTTTTACGTGAAAAACAATTTTAAAAAAAAACTACATATATTGGTATAATATTGGTATCATTTTATAGGAAATTTTACGTAGAATTTAATTGCAATAATAATATTTTACAATATAAAGCACGTAAAAACGAATTTTGATTTGTAAAAGTTAACAAATAATGGATTTTTAAAAAAATTTACAAAAGAAATGGAATTGATTATGGATGAAGCTTGGATGAAATCATTATTAGTGAAGGGAATGAAACAAAGAACATCGGTAAACGGAAGAAAAATGAAGAGGAAAGGAAGAAAAACACAATTTCGGTATCCAAATTCTGAATTCCGTCTATCTCAGGCGTATACGTTTAAAAATTCCATTTTCATCTGGCGTGCAACAAAACAATAACTTATCGAACAATTTGAGATTCTTCTAATGTGAATATCAGGAGATGACAGGAATTTGCTATAAAAGCATCTACTTGGCTTTGAAATTTAAAAACAACAACCCTCTGTTTTTCATAATAAATAAACAAATACTGTATCTGACAATTTAATAAGAAATAACGTACACGTCAAAACAATATGCTAATGGCATAAAAATATATATCAAAGAAAAACAATATCAATAATATACTATTCACTAATAATACAAAATCAAAATAAATTGAAGAAGAGGATCAATTTCTTTTCCAAATGAAAGATTTGACATAGTACTGGGTTGAGGAATAAGTTGGTATTATTTTGACTTAATTTCAGTCATATCCTTCGAAAAATAGCCGAGATCTAAGAGTGGCCTAGAAATTTGTAAGCCAAAATTTTCTAGTCCACAACAATTCTGCGTGAATTTCGTTCTCGAAATTAGATGGAAACGGATGTTTTCTATGACTTGTCCGAATTTCAGCCCTATATATCTAAGAATAGCCGAGATTTAAGCGTGGCCTAGAAATTTAAGACACGTAATTTTCTAGTCCACGAAATTTTTTATGAATTTTCTTTTTGAAATTTGATAGAAACGGATGTTTTTATTATTTTAACTTAATTTCAGTTATATCCTTCGAAAAATAGCCGAGATCTAAGAGTGGCCTAGAAATTTGGAAACCAAAATTTTCTAGTCCACAAAATTTTTTATGAATTTTCTTCTCGAAATTCTATAGGAACGGATGTTTTTATTATTTTGACTTAATTTCAGAAATATCCTTCGAAAAACAGCCGAGATTTAAGAGTGGCCTAGAAATTTGGAAACCAAAATTTTCTAGTCCACAAAATTTGAAAGCGTTATTCTTCAGTACACTTATAGTGACTATTCTTATTCATATTCTAGAGTCAAATTTTACAAAAAATCGTTATTAAATAGCCAAGAATTCATCGTGGTCTAGAAATTTTTATAGCGAAAATTTTCTAGTCCTCATGATTTTTTATTAATTTTTTTCAAACATCGATAGAAATCGATGTTTTCCAAATCTTTACAGAATTTCAGTCATCCCTTTCGAAGAAATAACCGAGATTTAAGAGTGGCCTAGAAATTTGGAAACCAAAATTTTCTAGTCCACACAATTTTTTATGAATTTTCTTATCGAAATTTAATCGAAATATGCTACTATTAAGAAAAATAGTATCTCTTCCATATAAGACCATTCATTAAAGAATTGTGAGTGAAATAATGTATTTATTTAAAATACGTGTACACGTAAAATGAAGTGTTTAATTTGAGAGCTCAGAAAACAGCATAATTTATAGTTATTCTCCTTTTCAGAGATCGGTGCCTAATGGAAGAGGAAAAAATTTGGATGGAATGAGGTTTGGGCGGCCACTCTTTTTTCAAAAAAAAAGGGCAGCAACACATTGAAGAGGAATAGACGAAAAAGTCGAAAAAGTCATCATTTTTCTTCTTTTTTTGCTCTTCCATTAGGCACTGATCTCTGACAATATTCAGAAAGCAAGCCCTGTTATGGATAGTTTAGAATGTTCTTGACAAATTTACGCAAAGAGTATGGTGAAATTAATACGTCTAATTGTATCATAATTAGAAAATCTTCATTTTCGTTTGGCGGGAAAATAAAACACAAGACCGAGACAATAGCAGTTATAACTTAAAAGGTAAAAAAGATGACAAATAAATTAGAGATCAGTAAAATATTAAGACCCTACTAATATTAAGGCCCATATGAAGGCCCATGGAAATATTAAGGCCCATGGAGATTCTATTCTCAAGGCTAATTGGCACACCAACTTGAGTGATAAAAATGGGACCACATATAGTCCTTACAAAATAAAATTTTGCAAATATTCGAAGGTTACTAGATAGTTTAATGAAAACAATTCAAAAGGCAATGACATTTTAATTTTCACGTGGAAATTAATGAGGAGAATTTAACTATCGTAAAATTTCAATTTCGATTTGGCATGTAAATGGTATTAAACAATAGTAGTCTTCTATTTAAATAAGAATGTTAGTTTTAAAAAATAAAAAACATTGTTCAATTTTAGAATATATTCAAGATGAACGCAAAATTCAGGAGCTTAGAAAAGATCCTGAAGTCTAGAACTTGCAAAAATTAAAAGTGTCAGAGATAGTCTAAAAAAGTCTACAAAATTTATATAAAAAATTATATTTGGAATTTAATTAAATGCGTTTAAATAATGACGTGCAAGACGGGAAAAATAACAAGGATTCCAGAAGAAATATAAATTCAAATTAATTAAAAGAATCAGAAGCACAAGTCGGATGCGGCGTAATTACACGCAATCCGTACCACACGATTCGGTTGTCATGACAATTGTTGTGTTAAAGCTCTGCTCAAAGACATAACACCAATCAGAAGCACGCAAAGATTTAGAGCAAACAAAAACAGAAACAAAATTCATATATTAATAATCTTCATTTTTTCCTTTCAGGTTTTCAATAATGTTCCGAATAAATATAGTGAAATTGGACACGAAATGTGGCAAGAGATGAGCCGCCAGATGTTTGGTTGATGTTTATTTGGAAGTGTCGTGTATATTATTGTGTGCTCTCCCGAATCATTGATGCGCAACATTGGAAATATTCAATGAGCCAGAGAACGCACTCGATTATACATTTTGTGTTATTTACATAATTTATTAGTACCTGCGGTATTATGTTCATTGGCTAGTATTGACACCTTTTATCATAAATGGCATTTAATGTTGTTTTTCTTGTTTAAAAAATAAAATGACTATTTTAAAAAACAAGAGAGGTTCAAACACAAATGAGATTTTACCACAGCTGAAGCGGGGACAACCCGTTAACCGTCGTATGGCTGGTTTTACATCGATTTGACTTCAGTTTGGTGCTGGTTTCATATTTTTCACGTATCGTGTTTTAAAAGTCAAATGAAAAATTTAAAAGATGAGCTCAGAAATGATGCTCTGATATCCTTTAAAGAACAGAAAAACGGATACTTTTATATATTTTTTACCTGTCTATCTAATCAACAAGAAATTTATTCTGATATCAACACGGATTAATGTAAGACTCAAGGAAATATTAGAAAATGTTAATTTCCGTGCGATGTTCATATTCATGAAAATTTTCACGTAATATTTGGGACTCAGTGGCTTTAATATCACGATCCTCAGAGACCCTGAACAAAGCTGTCCAAGAATCATGGGAAGTCAAGCTTCGCGTCTCGAAATACTTACTTACTCACACCAAACTGAATGGTTAAGTTGGGAGCTCAGAAAAGGTGCTCATTTTGCAAATTTCGGCAAGAAGCGCATGTTTTTAGATAGTTTAAGAGGGGCTACTAACAATGAGGTGTCAAATTATATTAATATAATACGTGTAAATTAGTAATGTACATTTAAATGGCATTTAATGTGGTTTTTCTTGTTTAAAAAATAAAATAACTATTTTAAAAGACAAGAGAGGTTCAAACACAAACGATATTGATTTTACCACAGCAGAAGTGATGACAACCCGTTAATCGGCGTATGGCTGGTTTTACATCGATTTTGTACTGGTTTTCATAAAACTAACAGATATTTTGTCGACCGTTCCCGGTTGAGTACGTGAATATAAACAAGCACGCCGAAAGCAGTTGAAAATTGTTGTTACGTAGAAAGAAAGATCAACAAATTGGATGTTATTTAATCATAGGAAAAGCGGAAACTGCCCCCGATGTAAAATAAAATTCATATCTGCAAAAAATCACGAAATATTACACCATCTAATTTAAAATTCTTCCTCAAACTTCAATGCATTAATTAATTAATTAGGATAAAGCAGGATGTGTAGCTTACCTGGTATAGACTCTGATTCTTTGCAATTTCTGCTGCACCTTTCCTTGACAGTGATTTGCACGAAAAGTGCTATTGATGAAACTCGAGGTGTTTTTTGATTGAAAAAAGAATTATCTTGTTATAAAGCGTACACACAAAGAACAATTCTAGTGAACAGTCATCAATATTGGTTAGAATTTTAGAATTTCAGGCTTTCCGGTGAAAAGATGAATAGTTGAATCTCTCAGATCAGGGGGGGGGGGGCGATTAGTCTGGATTAAATTCTTATTAAGGAATAATTAAGTTCAAGTGAACTTAAAAAATTCCTACAGCTTTATTCATGTGCACGTCAACTGAATAGGGCGATTTTCAAATTTTTCAATGTTTCTTGTAAATTTTCAAACTAATATTTCAATATAAGTTTGGCGTTAAATTTACATGATCGCAAGATAGTAGCTTTTGTTACAACCATGATTACGAAGAAGACACAGACCGGAGACACGCGAGCATACACTATGGAACAGGACCTCTTGGAGATGTGAGCAATTCCTATTCCCCTACTTCTCTATTCTCATGTATTCTGTATTCTGTATTTTATATATTTTACTAATAAATATTATTATTAGATTGAGTGCTATCGAACCAGTCATGGTAAGCCCTCTTGCTGGTTCCAAGTAGTTTACATGCGTCTTATCTCCTAACTTACACTCTTCGGGTCGCTCTAATATAAGGAGAGTAGGGGATAAGGCGTATAATGTAACTCTTTAAACCGATATGTCCTTGTAAAATATTATGAAAAAGCGCATTATATGAGAATTTAATTTTACGGTTTCAATTGGCATGCAAGTGGAAAGCTAAGAAATATAAGAAACATTCCAAACTATTAAAAACAGCTAATTTAAAAAAATAAAAAAAATGATTTGTTTTTCTTTTTCCATCAAAAATTTTGATGATTTTCCAAAAAAAAACAAGAAATATAAGAATTTTTGAGCAACGAACAATATCAGTTTATTACCTAAAAATTGATTACTTTTTGAATAAAAGATTGAATACAATACAATTTCAAAAATAAAGAAGACATCGAAAGAATTGTTGACAAACTATTCCTTCATTTTAATGTTCATTTTATTGGATTGTTTTTTTTTGTTATTCTTTGAAATCTTGACATTTCGACAATTAATGACATACGTACTCTTTCAGAATTTCAGTCAATCGTTCTTGCTATCCACCTGGGGCGGTATGCAAGAACGTATTTATCCGAAAATCATTGATTATAGTAAATTATAACTATTTTACAATCTGCTTTTTCAAAAATTAAAAAAAAAAAAATTTTTTTTAATATAGTCGTCGCCAAATGCGATTACCACCGCAAAGTGTGGCGCACTTTTTTAAATATTATTTTTTCATTTAATTTTTATGATTATTTTCTTGTTTTTGCTCGTTCTATACTGTTTTTGCTTGAATAAATTGAAGAATATGTTTTAGATGTTTATTCAATCGTGGCATAAATGAGGAAAATGATAATAATCATAAAAATTAAATGAAAAAATAATATTTAAAAAAAGTGCGCCCAATTTTGCGGTGGTAATCGCATTTGGCGACGACTATATATTTCCAAATGTTTTACAATATGTTTAACTGCGATTAGCAATGCATCGTCAAATTTGAAATAACCTATAAATAAACGAATTTTAATAAAAATAAAGCTTCTGAAAATATCCTTATAAACAGAAACTTCCAGTTACTTAATTCTAAACTTTATTAGCATACCATTGTTTTTTGTTTCTGTTCACATACTTTATACACGCATTTTTTTAAAATAAATAAATACCATTAAGAGATATATTCCACACGCATTGATATAACTTATCGAACAATACTCATATCGATGTGCACGTCAAATGAAAATAACATATTATCCGATTTTAGGCGTGTCTGAAAATATTTACCTCTTTTTAACAAATATTTTTTCTCTTCAATTTAACTATGCTTTTCTTAAAATATCTAAAAACATTAATATTTTACCAAAAAGTTACATTTGAGCACGTTTAGCAAGCTCATTTTATGAGCACTCCAATTGAAAAATGTCAAGTTTCTAATATTTAAACGTGTCCTACTTATTTAAGCGTATTATTTTCATCTTTCTTGATATGTCATGTTTAATAGCTAGTCTTAAATTATCTAAAAATATGCGTTTATTATTGAAATTTGCAAAATGAGTATATTTTCTGAGCCCCTAGTTTGATCATGCCATGGGGTGTATGAGCATACCAGTTGGCGTGCGGTGCTCAAATAAAGAATCCAATCGAACGGATTTCAACTATCATCAAAGCCTTCCCTTGGCTATGATCCAACTTTGAATTGTTTCAAGTTTTTCCTCGAATCGATGTTTTCACTCATTTTGCAAGCGTAACGATTCGAAACTAAGGGACATCGTTTAATCCAGCGACTTGCAATTGACACAACATCTCAACCGGTAAACGATTCTAATCCGGTCATTAGTGATTCACTTTTCAAAAAAGTGATTATCTTGTTCTTGCGGTTTTCATGGCCGAAGGTCTTTGGGATTTTCTGGTGGGAAGCATGGGGATTTCTGGCTAATTGCCCCCAATATCACAATAATATTGCACAAATTTCATATATTTCAAGAATATTTACAAGCAATGGACCATTTTGTCATACGAACTGAATGTTTTTCTAAAAGTAAACGTTTTTATTACGAGCATTTTCTCGGCCACGGCCATTGACCAGAGTGTTGTCATTTTTTAGCCATTTTTCCAAATATTTCGTTTTAAAATCAACGTTTTTTGTTGGAAATCTAGCTAGTCTACTGTTTCTTCTATTAATTCGCGCAAAAATATCTTAAAATTTATGAGGATTTTCTCGTCCACGGCCATTAAACTATCGAAATACTTGATTTCAGTCATTATCCTAGCATTTTTCCCAAATTCAGTCATAAAAATTATTAGTTTTTTTGTATTTCTAGCATTTCCAGTGTTTCTTCTATCAATTAGCACAAAAATATCCTAGAATTTCTGTGAATTTTCTCGTCCACGGTCATTTTAATTTGTTGCAGGACTGAAGATTTTCATTTTTTTATTGGCGAAATGGATTCCCGCACGGCAATCATTACCGAAAAGAAAACCAATTAATTGAAACTCTTTTTGAAAACGCGCAAAACAAAACGAGATAAACATTGAGATAAACAAAAAACGTGTTTGAAGGCACCTGGTCGATATAATCAATTTTTCTGTCAAAAAAGCTCTTCGAATGAAATCGACTCGATGTTCATCGTCATCGTGATCATAATTCGGTTTCGTTTTATGTATCGTCTAATTTTATTTAAATATATTCATTTTACGAATATTAATTTATCATTAACATTGATTTATGTGATACCTTTAAACCAGGTTCATTGCCATTTAAACCCATGTCTTTTATTTTCGGTTTTCTTCTGTTTTTATTTTTTGGTGTGCTTCGTCAACACGAATGGAAATAATTTTTAAAAACACAATCTCAATCAAATAAGAAGTTGCTCCTTTAACCTGTTACGATAACTTTAAAAGTATTTTTAATTGATTTTTATGAATTAAACGTAAATTTTAAAATAAAATTGAAAAATAGAAAGCTTGTATTAAAATACAGTATCATTACTATAGAAAACTGTTCCTTTAAACTTTTAAAATAACTTAAAAGCCTTCTAAACAGATTTTGTACGAAATTTAATGGACTTTTAACTCAATTGAAATATTGAATTTAAAATACAGTATCGCATTTCATAAATCTATCCTTTAACCTGTTACGATAACATGAGAAATAAATTTCATCGATTTTTTTTTTCAAGATTTCACGTATATATTATCAAAATCTGAGAAATTGACAATTCCAATTTTATTTTTATAAAAAATAAAAGTAATAAATCTGACGTGATCTAGAAATTTTGAAGAAATATAATGAAAAACAGAGAAGTTATTAACATAAATTGAATATTTGTTTCATTTTATCTATGAGACCATTGAAAATAATTCAAAAATGATCAAATCAAACCTTTCATATTCTTCGATTTTGATAATAAAAAATAATAATGTTATAAAATAAATATTTATGAATTAAGACTACAATATCAATTAGATAACCACTTCTCCTTTAAACTGTTACGATAACTAATATAGCTTAAATTATTTTGTAGCTTAAAAAGTATTTTTAATTGATTTCTTATGAATTAAACGTTAATTTTAAAATTAAATTGAAAAAGAGAAGTCTTGTATTAAAATACAGTATCATTACTATAGAAAGCTGCTGCTTTAAACTTTTAAATTTACTTAAAAACCCTTCTAAACAGATTTTGTACGAAATTTAATCAATTTTTAACTCTATTTAAATATTTCATTCAAAAATACCGTATCGCATTTTATACCTCTATCCTTTAACATGTTACGATAACAAAGAGAAATACTTTTCATCGACTTTTTTCCAAAATTTCACGCATTTTTAAAAAAATAATGTAGAAAAATAAATATTTATGAATTAAAACTACAGTATCAATTCGATAACCACTGCTCCTTTAAACTGTTACGATAATGAATATAGTTTTAAATTATTTTTTTAGAAAATTTAGTAAATTTTTGACAAATTGACATGAATGTTACAAAATCTCATTGTACTTAATGGAATATTGTATTTTTAATATTTTCTAGAATTAAATCTTAATAAATCAATGGATCACCTGAATTAGAAATAATTTAGAATCAAATTTTTGTTTTTAGCAAATCCTACTAGATGCTCTCCTTTTTAATTTTTACAATTATATACAATCAAATTCACCAATAAATGTTTTAAATAAATCCACGCACTAGTGAATATAGAATTATTACCTAGTACATATTTCATAGAAAGTATTTGAAAATTACAGATCCCACCAACTCACAATAATTCGAACTGTCATTGTCCTGTTGATTAATTAGGCGATTAATTTGAACTCATTATTTATGTTTCATTGTAATTATATTACAATCTAGATATCGATTTTATTGTCCCATTCGAATTCATTTGCAAAACGTAATCCGTTCATCAAGGTGAATATAATCAAGCTAATGCATTTTACTTATTAACAAACATTTTATGTTATAATTACTATTTAATTATGATTTATTAATGAGTTTTTGAGAATATTAATACCAGAGTTTTGTATTTTAAAAATTTTTTTTGCTTCAAAAATCCTTCATTTCATTTCACGTGAAAATGAGAATATCTTGAATATGTCTTTAATCGTCAAAATCTGCTTCATTAAGGAATAGAATCTCCTTTAGTGGCCAAACTTCTACTTCTAATAGTCATGTAATCTTTTCAAATTATTATTTAAGTCACTTTTATCTTATTTCTTTAAAAATCTAAAGCAATTTTTTTTGAATCTTGGAAAACAAATCTAGGAAAACGACGGAAATCAAGTATTTCGACAGTATAATGGCCGTGGACGAGAAAAATTGTAGAGTATTTTTGCGCGAATTAATAGAAGAAACATTGAACTTGCTAGAAATACAAAAAAACTAATAATAATTATGACTGAATTTGGGAAAAATGCTAAAAAAAAATGACTGAAATCAAGTATTTCGACAGGGCCGAGAAAATCCTTATAATGTTTTAGATTTTTTTGCGCTAGCTAATAGAAGAAGCATTAGACTTTCTAGAAATACAAAAAACTTATACATTTAATGACTAAATTTGAGAAAATATATAGGAAAATGGCTGAAATAAAGTATTTCGACAGTTTAATGGCCGTGGACTAGAAAATTCTCATAAATTGTAGAGTACTTTTGCGCGAATTAATAGAAGAAACAGTAGACTAGCTAGATTTCCAACAAAAAACGTTGATTTTAAAACGAAATATTTGGAAAAATGGCTACAAAATGACAACACTCTGGTCAATGGCCGTGGCCGAGAAAATGCTCGTAATAAAAACTTTTACTTATAGCAAAAAATTCAGTTCGCATTACAAAATTGTCTATTGCTTGCAAATCTTCATGAAATATATGAAATTTGTGCAATATTATTGTGATATTGGGGGCAATTAGCCAGAAATCCACATGCTTCCCACTAGAAAATCCCAAAGATCTTCGACCATGAAAACCGCAAGAACAAGATAATCACTTTTTTGAAAAGTGAATCACTAATGACCGGATTAGAATCGTTTACCGGTTGAGATGTTGTGTCAATTGCAAGTCGCTGGATTAAACGATGTCCCTTAGTTTCGAATCGTTACGCTTGCAAAATGAGTGAAAACATCGATTCGAAGAAAAACTTGAAACAATTCAAAGTTGGATCTTACTTAGCCAAGGTAAGGCTCTGATGATAGTTGAAATCCGTTCGATTGGATTCTTTATTTGAGCACACGCCAACTCATACACCCCAAATGAAATGATCAAACTAGGGGCTCAGAAAATATACTCATTTTGCAAATTTCAATAATAAACGCATATTTTTAGATAGTTTAAGACTCTCTAGTAAACATGAAGTATCAAAAAAGATGAAAATAATACGTTTAAATAACTAAGACACGTTTAAATATTATAAAATTGTCATTTTCAATTGACGTGATCATAAAATGAGCTCCGTAAAAGTGCTCAAATCTAAGTTTTTGATAAAATATTAATGTTTTTAGATATTTTAAGAAAAGCATAGCTAAATTGGAGTGAAATAATATTTGTTAAAAAGAGGTAAACATTCTCAGACACGCTTAAATTCGGAAAATATCGTTATTTCCATTTGGCGTGCACACCGGTATGAGTATTGTTCGATAAGTGCACCTTAACTTGTATGGTAATAAAATGGGCTCAGTAGTCATTTTCAAATTTAAATTTTTAGAAAGATATTAAGATTTTTAGATAGTTAAAGACAAGCTTAATTAAATCGCAATAAAAATTAAATTGTCCTTATAAAGACGTAAAAATTGCCACCACCGTTTAAAATTCGCAAAAGCGTTATTTCGATTTGGCGTGGTATGGTAATAAATTTTAGAATTAAGTAACTGGAAAGGTTGGCTGTTGTAGTATAATTCTTAATGCAGCATATAATAGAACGTCACGAGTTTCCCTTATGTTTAGTATAAATATGTGGCCAACCACTTAATTATTTAATAAATCTTTTATTCATCAACTATCGTCAACTTCGGTTTATAAGAATAAAGAGAAGAATATTGACAGAAACTTTAATTGTGCACACCGATATGAGTATTGTTCGATAAGTTACATGAATGATTGGGATATTAATGATCGCAAGGTACCGATATTCTTATTCAAATATATTCCATTTTTAAGTAGTAAATTGAGCCGCGAATGTGACGTGACCAATATTTTCTTCTTGCTAATCTGAGTATGTATATTGTTGTGATCCAAGAGGACTAATGGTGTTTATTACTGGCTCGAAATATAGGAATGAAATATGAAATCACAATTAGATAAGCTGATAACAAAACTAGGGCACAAGAGTGACTAGTAGAGTGTGCGCTTTGGCTCTCAGCTTAACCTTCCGTCACAACAAATATCATGCATATTTTGATCGGAAAGTGATCATATTAGTAGATTTTATCATTTCTCAAATTCTCACTTAACAATTTCCGTTTGTCACTTCATTCCTAAAAATGGATTCTACATTAATTCTAAAGTGCTTTCAGCTATCACACGCTTCCAAATAAAAAATCCTCATCCTCACGATTCCTTCAAGCAAACACACAAAACAACGACTAATCCGAATTCACGAAACCGCTTCTTCTTCAAACTTTTCTTGTCTCATCTCCTATTCCGGTATGATGACGATGACGACGACCACTTGCAGTTGGATGTTTATTTGCATTCAAATACAAAATAAACAATTTGCAATTGAATCCGCTCTATCATTTATTCATATTTCTGTTCATCCAATTGAAAAATCCCAATTGTATGATTTTAATCAGATACAAGTGCGAATGGGTGACTTTAAATTCTATTAATATAGGCAATCTAGAATCTGCTTTCATTTATTCAATATGAGATTCTTATTCATTTCAAGGTTGTAGAATATTTTTCATTTTTATTTCAGCTAACAATAGCGTTAAGGATTTGTGACTCTCTTGTATTAATATTTCGGCTGATTTTCCGAGTTGAACTGTTTTTACGAAGCATTTTTGGGGTTAGGTTATTTTTATAATAAAGCCAGTTGTTCTCACAATATGCTGACTCGATTCTCGCGCGGGTTTCAGACAAGATTTAGATTTTCCAGTTAAAGCAAATATTTAATCGCTATGATCAACGTCTCTTATAGTTCTTTAAAAGTCACAAATTGAGCTCAAATTTCCCATTGATTTGGGTTACATTTCCCAGAAATAAAACAGTAATTAAACAAGTTGTGATTTTAAGGTTCACGTGGCTAATTTATCTCTAACATCTCTGTCTTCTAATTCATTAACTTTTAATAGACACTAATATGAGAAAATTGAGCAACTAACTTTTCTTGAGACTCTCTTTGTCTCTCATAATCACGTATTCTCTAGACGACACTTTGTATTGAATTATTTAGCAAAATTGAGCATAATTAGAGCTCAAATTTCTCACAGATTTGAGCCCTATTCGCTAGAATTTAATTAAACAGTATTCAAAAAAATTTTGATTTTAAGGTTCACGTGAATAATTTATCCCTAGCATCCCTACGTCTCTCATAATCCATTAACTTTTAACAGTCACTGATATGAGAAAATTGAGCAATTTTGGAGCTCAAATTTCTCACTGATTTGAGTCTCAATTTCATATAAATATAATTATATATAACTAAAAAAATTTAATTTAAAGAATTACGTGTCTAATTCAACGATAGAACTTTTGTGTCTTCCATAATCAGTTAATCTGGAACAGTCACTGAAATAGCATTGACTCGAGAAAGCTGAGCAAAGTTCTAGCTGATATTTAACCGTTGATTTCTGCCCCATTTTATAACTTTCACATCTCTCATAATTAAAAAATTGTAATTTTAAAGTTCAATCAACTAAAATTTCTTGAGACTCTCTTTGTCTCTCATAATCACGTATTCTCTATACGTCTCTGAATGTTGAATCATTTAGCAAAATTGAGCATATTTCTAGCTCAAATTTCTCACAGATTTGAGTTCCATTTGCCAGAATTCAATACAGTAACTAACTAAACTAGGTTTGATTCTAAGATTCACGTGGCTAAATTATGCCTAGCATCTCTGCGTCTGTTATAATCGATTAACTTTTAACAGTCACTGATATGAGAAAATTGAGCAATTTTCGAGCTCAAATTTCTCACCGATTTGAGTACAATTTCATGTAATTTAAATTATAAATAGTTTTAAAAAATTTTAATTTAAAAGTTCACGCAACTAACTTTTCATCAGACTCTCTTCGTCTCTCATAATCATGTATTCTCTAGACGACACTTTGTATTTAATTATTTAGCAAAATTGAGCAAATTTCGAGCTCAAATTACCCATTGATTTGAGTTCCATTAGCCAGAATTCAATAAAACAGTAATTAAACAAGTTGTGATTTTATGCTTCACGTGGCTAATTTATGCCTAACATCCCTGCGTCTCTCATAATCCATTAACTTTCAACAGCCACTGATATGAGAAAATTGAGCAATTTTCGAGCTCAAATTTCTCACCGATTTGAGTCCAATTTCATATAATTTAAATTACAAATGATTTTAATAAATTTTAATTTTAAAGTTCACGCAACTAACTTTTCATCAGACTCTCTTCGTCTCTTATAATCCCGTATTCTCTAGACGACACTTTGTATTGAATTATTTAGCAAAATTGAGCATATTTCTAGCTAAAATTTCTCACAGATTTGAGTTCAATGTCATATTTAAATAAAAAAAAATATTTTATGAAGTTTATAACTTTAAAATTATTGAATTTAAAAAACATTCATTTCATTTAAATTTCTCTTCTGGGGTCCTATTTTTTCTAAATTTGGCATGAATTTTCGATTTTTAAAAGTACGTTTGTTCACTCAAAATCACTACTAGGAAAAAGACATCTTACAAAAATAGACTATTACTCTGTCATCCGATAGTTCCCATCATCGCTTAGAGCTTCATGTGGCCACATACCTTCGACCGACCTATTAATAAGATCCACTTGAAGGAAAGAAAGCAAAACGATTCGCAAACCGGTTAATCGTTAGTTACATTTATTTATTTATTTGTTTGTTTGTTTGTTGTGTTTTTATATGCTTATTTCTCCTTATATGCAGAAAATAGAGATTTATAATAAACATTTTGTATCCACAATTATCATCGATTTGACCATTATCTTCATCGGCTTCTTCTATAATTAGTTTTATTCTATAATGATTTATGATTATTATGCAAATTAAAGTCACGCTTTGAAAAAAAGAGGATTTTGTTATGGAAATATCTTGTTTAGAGTTGAAATGGGAGGAGCGGATTCACTGATAAATTGTCATTGTTAAACTCTGAAATTGGTTAGAATAAAATAGTGTTCTTTGGTATATATTTTATTATATTCTTGTTTTTTGAAGAAGCTGTTTAATAAGATTGTTCGAAAAGTTAAGCATATTTGCTGAAAAATAGCCTTTCCTCATATATTTATTTATTTACACTACGTGTGCTAGGAACGTGATTATATCACGTGAATATTTTAGTCTTTGAATATAACACGCTAAATTGAAATGTATGATTTTTGAATATTCAAACTTGTATAATGAACTTTCAAGTGAATATATCTGACTTTTGGCGATTCAAAATTACACGATTTGTTTAAATTTTTTTTAAATTTAAGCTTATTAGTATTATAAGAGAGCATCCATTTAAATTGCCATGAATATTGTCTTAAATTATGAAACGATCCGACCTGATCCCATTCGAATGATCGTTTATTGAATTAAAAAACAATAATAATAATAATAATAATAATAATAATAATAATAATAATAATAATAATAATAATAATAATAATAATAATAATAATAATAATAATAATAATAATAATAATAATAATAATAATAATAATAATAATAATAATAATAATAATAATAATAATAATAATAATAATAATAATAATAATAATAATAATAATAATAATAATAATAATAATAATAATAATAATAATAATAATAATAATAATAATAATAATAATAATAATAATAATAATAATAATAATAATAATAATAATAATAATAATAATAATAATAATAATAATAATAATAATAATAATAATAATAATAATAATAATAATAATAATAATAATAATAATAATAATAATAATAATAATAATAATAATAATAATAATAATAATAATAATAATAATAATAATAATAATAATAATAATAATAATAATAATAATAATAATAATAATAATAATAATAATAATAATAATAATAATAATAATAATAATAATAATAATAATAATAATAATAATAATAATAATAATAATAATAATAATAATAATAATAATAATAATAATAATAATAATAATAATAATAATAATAATAATAATAATAATAATAATAATAATAATAATAATAATAATAATAATAATAATAATAATAATAATAATAATAATAATAATAATAATAATAATAATAATAATAATAATAATAATAATAATAATAATAATAATAATAATAATAATAATAATAATAATAATAATAATAATAATAATAATAATAATAATAATAATAATAATAATAATAATAATAATAATAATAATAATAATAATACGATATTAAGAAAAAACACTTTCTACTTACACGTAAACGCCAGCTTAAAGACTAATTATACGTGTTCAAATCGAATATTTTGTAAAGATTTAAATATTTTCAGAAAGCACGCCAAAGGTTTTCGCATTTTACAATTTTCGCATTTTTGCGCGTGATTTTTTTATTTCCACGTAGTAATAACGAATAAGATTTTCCAAATTAAGTCATAAGAATTATAATTTTTGTTGTATTTCTAGTCAGTTTAATGTTTCTTCTATTAAATCGTGCAAAAATACTCTACAATTTATGCGAATTTTCTCGTCCACGGCCATTAAATTGTCGAAACACTTGATTTCAGTCATTTTCCTATCATTTTTTCCAAAATTCAGTCATAAAACTTATAAGTTTTTTGTATTTGTATTTAGTTTGTTGTTTAGTCTATTAATTAGCGCAGAAATACTCTACAATTTACGAGGATTTTCTCGTCCACGTCCATTAAATTGTCGAAACACTTGATTTTAGTCATTTTCCTATCATTTTTCTCAAATTCAGTCATAAAATTTATGATTTTTTAGTATTTCAATTTAGTTTACTGATAAGTCTATTCATTCGCACAAAAATACCCTACAATGTATGAGGATTTTCTCGTCCACGGCCATTAATCTGTCGAAATGCTTAATTTCCGTCATTTTTGTATCATTTTTTCCAAATTAAGTCATAAGAATTATAATTTTTGTTGTATTTCTGGCAAGTCCAATGTTTCTTTTATTAATTCGCACAAAATACCATACAATTTACGAGGATTTTCTCGTCCGCGGCCATTAAATTGTCGAAACGCTTGATTTCCGTCATTTTCCTAGCATTTTTTCTCAAATTCAGTCATAAAATTTATGATTTTTTAGTATTTCTATTTATTTTGCTGTTTAGTCTATTAATTCGCGCAGAAATACTCTACAATTTACGAGGATTTTCTCGTCCACGGCCTTTAAACTGTCGAAATGATTGATTTCAGTCATTTTCCTATCATTTTTTCCAAATTCAGTCATAAAAATTAAAAATTTACAGTATTTCTATTTAGTTTACTGTTTAGTCTATTCATTCGCGCAAAAATACCCTACAATTTATGAGAATTTTCTCGTCCACGGCCATTAAACTGTCGAAATACTTATTTTCTGTCATTTTTTCCAAATTCAGTCATAAAAATTATAATTTTTGACATAGTTCTAGCTATCCTACTGCATCTTCTATTAATTCGCGCAAAAACATCAAAAAAATTAAAAGGATTTTCTCGTCCGCGGCCATTAAACTGTCGAAATGATTGATTTCAGTCATTTTCCTATCATTTTTCCCAAATTCAGTCGTATAAATTATAGCTTTTGTTGTATTTCTATTTAGTTTACTGTTTTGTATTCATTCGCACAAAACTACCCTACAATTTATGCGGATTTTCTCGTCCACGGCCATTAAGCTGTCGAAATGATTGATTTCAGTCATTTTCCTTGATTTATTCCGAAATTTAATTGTAAAATCCTTTTGTTTTAGGTTTTTAAATACATAAAGAATTTTTTAAGACAAAAATGACGTAAAAAATAATTTGAATAGTTTACATGACTATTATAAATAGAAGTGAGAAGTTTGGCCGCTAAAAGAAATTTATATTCCTTTGTGATGTCGATTTTAAGATTAAAGTAGACAATAGTAAGACCCCAAAACAGAGAAAAAACTTTAAAATCAAACAGCGCAAGAACGTAAAAAAATATCTGTAAAACGACGATGGAAAATCATTAAAAAACTAACTTTTCCAGTAAATTATATATTTTTCCAGTTAAATGTGTGCTTCCAATACTAATTCTCAGATACACGCAATTAAATTTTCACGCCAAATCGAAATTGAAATTTTAGAATAGTTAAATGCTTCTCATTAATTTTCACGTCTGAAGTGGAAAATTATCCTGTTTCCACGTCTTTAGAATTGTTTTCATTAAACTATCTAGTAACCTTCAAATCTTTACAAAATTGTATGTTACAAGGACTATATATGGTCCCACTTGTATTACTCCAAATGGTGTGAATTTTCTTAGAAACCTACTTTATCAATGATTTGCCATCAGCGTTTAACAGATAAATAATTTCTTGCATACGGCCTCAGATTTCGTTAAGTAGGTTCGTCTTAAAAATGGGAATTTATTTCGTTTCTTTCATTTTCATTAAAATACAAACCAATAGCAGCGGTTTCTGTATAAAAATTGTAAAACTCACAAGATTCTTTCCCCCGTGTGTTCTTGTCTAAACAAACAAATTCATTTTCAAGATTTCCGGATGAAAAACAAGCGACAGTAAACCCGAAAAAACAATAAACTTTCACTTTCCCCCCCACAACAAAACCCTCGAACCCACGTAACATTTTCCGTTTGATTGCCAATTAAGGCCGCCTCTCTTTTACAGTTAAATACATTTGTTGATTTGTTTGTTTTAGTCGTTCTAGACGAATCACTCGTTCTTTAATATCCAAAATATGTTGCTAACTGGTTTATTATTCCTCATTATTATTATTATTCTCCTTCTCGTTTTCTTAAATGTCCATTTTTAATGATAACGGGCAATTCTTTCTTGTTTATTGTTGGAAAGAAAATAGTTTAGATTTTGTTTTCTGTGTGTATCTTGAATTTAATAGAGTAAGACCCTTCAAAACTTGCTCTAAAACTTTTAGAGCAGCTTTCTCTATTTTCATTTGTCGTATATATCCATCAGTTGGATAATTGTTATTTTTATAATATTCTTCTGAAATTAAAAAATTTCCAAATAATCTTTTTTAAGCTAATAAATTCACATGGTGCCAATTTGCTTTGTATTTCCAGCAACTATTACGGTGAACCAAAATTTTTTCCGGTTTTTTATTGAAAATTTAAGAATAATTTTACAAAAAATGAAAAACAATTAGCTAATTAATTAATTAGGTTTCAAAGTAAAGAGGGTTGCAGGAATTCCATCTTCCATTTTCCGTTTTCCGTTTTCCGTCGTTTTTTGAGTTCCGTTTTCCGTCGTCCGTTTGAAAAAAATTGATTTCCGTGCAACCCTGATATCCATACACCAAACGTCGATTGTCGTACACGTTAGATCAGAAAATGCAGAAAATTACCACGATAGAATCCGTGCAACCCTGGTAAAGACCATTTTACTCTATGGCTGGAACCCAAGTTGTTCGATCCCGCTGTGGTACAACTGATGTTTGAGGAATCTGCGATAACTTATTGATGGATTGGGATTGCTTTAGAATCCACTGTCGCACGTCGGCCTGAATGTGTCTTTTCCTCGAGATCAGTGTCGCCGTCGTTAAATCTTTTGAACCAATTTCGCGAAGTACGATCCGAGACCATATTGTCGCCTTCAACTTCGCATATCTTTTTTGCTGGTGTTCTGATATTAAAACGGATTAACTTGTAAGAATAATTCAATTATTAGAACATGTTCATTTCCAATTAGCGTGTGAGCTCGTAGCAAATTAATGATTCACAATCAAAAACGAGTACTAGAATACATTCTCTTTTCTCTATTCGCTACCAATTGTTCGATGATACTTTTATGATCACCACGATGAATTTAAGATGATTTAATCCAAATTCTTAACAAAAATTAAATCAAACACTCGTTTCGAAATTTTAATCACATTAAAATTGAATCTCATTGATCTTGAATTCATGCCACTATTAAATCTTCGAGAAATTTACGTCTTTTGTTATTTTTTTTACTTTTAAAGAATTAATTTTCTAATCAACCCATAATCAAATTCTTGGGAGAGAGTTCTCTTCCCGGCTGATGTACCAAATATAAAATATAGCACACCAAATTGAATGGTTAAGTTGGGGGCTCAGAGAAGATGCTCATTTTGCAATTTTCGGTAAGAATCGCGTGTTTTTAGATTCTTTAATATAGGCTAGTAATAATGACGTGTCAAATTATATGTAAGTAATACGTGTAAGTTAGTAATATACGTTTAAATATTGCAAAATAATCATTTCGATTTGGCGTGAATATAGTTAATAATATAATTTATTTATTGCTCGTAGTACACAGCTCCTCGATTCAGATGAATCGCGGCTTTTATAACAATATTATAATAACATTAAAAGGTGATATGCCATTTAATAATATGACATTTTAACATAGACTATTTCAAAGTTTTTGACGGCTGCGTTGCGAAAATTATAAAAATAGAGAGTTGTCTTTGTGTCTCTCAATTTATAATGGATTTACTGCGCAGCGGTTCGCAACGCAGCCGTCAAAAAATTTGAAATAGTCTATAATTTTTTTTTTAATTCGATAAATATTAAATTTAAAATATTACAACGAAGATTTATTTTATCAGCAAAATGAAATTATTGAACGCAAAGAATTCCAGTGCATTTTGGGGAATACAACACTTTATGAAATTATTCTATTGATATGTACATTCAAACTTTTATTTTGATTGTAGAATCCAGCCAGTTGATCAGCTTTTTCTTAAACTCTACAGAAACGTTAAAATCTTCGCAAAATATGAGCAAGTTTTCTGAGCTCATTTTATTAGCCTTCCAGTTGGCGTGCAGCTTTAATATTCTCCCTTACAGATATTAATTTTTACAGCCAAAAAACCCCCATAAATCTGCTCGATCCAATTCTCTGTTTATTTAATCTAGAAAGCCCACAAAAATATGGGACAAGGATTTCACTCTCATCATCTAGCAAAAAAAAACAAAAGCGGGAATGAAAGTAAACCATACTTGTCAATATGAATCAAGCTCATTTCCATTAATCCTATTTTATGCACACGTTTGTTCCCATTTTTCGAACAGATTCATTCTGTTGTTTTGTTTTAGTCGTTTTACAGTTTACAGTCATCTTTTGATTGTATCTGAAAATGAAATTATTTGTCTTTTGATTGACAGTTGATTGATTGATAGCCAATATCCAATTCCCAATTCATTTTCGCTTAATGAAGTCCATTCTTCTGTTCGCTTTTTTGCTTGAATTTACTCGTAACTCGTCGAAGTTTAATTTATTTATAGTCGTCGCCAAATGCGATTACCGCTGCAAAGTGTGGCGCACTTTTTCTAAATATTATTTTTTCATTTAATTTTTATGATTATTTTCGTGTTTATGATCGTTCTATCCTGTTTTTGCTTAAATAAATTGAAGAATATGTTTAAGATGTTGTTTCAATCGTGTAATACATTTGTAAAATAATAATAATCATAAAAATTAGATGAAAAAATAATATTTAAAAAAGTGCGCCACACTTTGCGGCGGTAATCGCTTTTGGCGACGACTATATTTTTATTTAATTCATTTAACTAATAACGCCAATTGCAACGATAAAAAATGGGATCGCTGCTAAAGTTTGAAATATTTGTTAGAATATAGAGCCAGTTTGAATAAAACTAACACGCCAAACAAAACTTTAAATGGTGAGTTCAGAAATTATATACACCAGCTGACAAAAGTTTTGTCACAAATGTTTTTCGGGTTTAACTTTTTTGTGACTTGGCCAAATTGGCTGATTTTTTGATATGATAGATTCATATGGTTGTAGATTATTTTACAAATTCCCGCTTGTGATTACGATGATCCGTTTTACAGTGACAAGCGTTTATCGTAAAACGCGTAGCTCAAAGATATTAAGCACTTTTCTTGGACTGCATTTTTTAATAATTTTTAAAGTTCAATTATATTTTTTCATAATTTATTGAAAATAGCAGTAATTGGCGACATTTTAGAGATGACTCCACGTAAAGAAACTCCAATTGCCACCCGGCAAGCTACTATCAATATGAGAGAAAACGGAATGCGTGGTACCGAAATTGCCATGGTAATTTAAACCAAATTTTGCTACTATAAAATTTCAAACACTGATTCACATAAAATATCAAAAAATCAGCCAATTTGGTCAAGTCACAAAAAAGTTAAACCCGAAAAATCATTTGTGACAAAACTTTTGTCAGCTATGTCAAAATTAGTATGGAAATCACAAAATTAATTTAAAAAATATATAATTTACTGTAAAAGCTGTAACTGTAAAATCAATGATTTTTTACCAATGTTTTACTGATAAATACGTTCTTGCATACGGCCTCTGGTAATGTTTAAATGCTACGAACTTATTCCCCACTTTTTCTTTAATATTAAAAGTTTACAACATTTGATTTAATGTTTAACGAAAATTGTTTGTTGTTCAAGCTTTTATCGCAGCTGTCCAAAAGTTTGCGACACCCCCACTAACTAGCTGTTTCGTATATTACTACAGGACAACAGTTGAAATGAGTGGTACCAGTGGATTCCCCGTCATGAATAACCTATTTCCATAAAATTTCATTAAAATCGGTTTTATTACCGCTAGGCTACAGTACATTTTCCACAAACAGTGGTGGTCACAGCGATGAGACATTCTTCTATTTCTGATCATTAAATCTCCATTTGGAACGAAAATTTGAAGTTTTTTTTTGAAATAGTTAGAGTATAAATATTCTGAAAACATGTCTTGAACATGATATTACGAAATGGGAAGCCGATGTCGTTTTTCTTCCCAGGAATGTGCAAAAATTGAAGACACAGGCCGACTCGTATTATCCATCGTGAAAATTTCTGCGCATATGAACCGATCACGTCGCGTTGTGAGTAATTAATTGAAGGACCCCTTTGGCTACGGAAAGACTCCAATTCCAGGACGTCCAAGGATTCTATCGAGCAGATATGATCTAACAATTGCGCGGAGGGCTTAAAATTCGATGAAGTCCACTGTTTGTGGAAAATGTACTGAAGCGTAGCGGTAATAAAACCAAATTTTATGGAAATAGGTTTTTCATGACGGGGAATCCACTGGTACCACTCATTTCAATTGTTGTTCTACAGTAATATGCGAAACAGCTTATTAATGGGGGTGTCGCAAACTTTTGGACACCACTGTATTACTTATATATTTTAAGACATGTCTATTAAATCAACGGAAAAGGCATTTTCAGACACGCTTAAAATCGAAAAAATGTTTTTTTAAATCGAAAAAATGTTATTTCGATTTGGCGTGCAGGGGTATTAAATCGTGTTTACTTTCTTTCCTTAGAAAATCACGCCAAAAAAACTATTTTGCCAACGTATTTTATTGATTTCTACGTGCAATTTACAAAATAACAATTGTACCGATTTTCCATTAAATAAATCTGGCGCATTAAATGTTTACAAATTTTACATTTAATAGTTTTTCCTCTGTCGTGCTCTACCCTTTCTTCCTCTAAAAATACCCATTTTCTACAGAATCCGACTTCATGCTTCTCCTCCTCTTCTTGGGGCTCTTGCCTCATCTCACTCGCGTCGAGTCTAGCGTGGTGCTCACTTATCCCAAGGCACGTTTCCCGCCACTCGACTACTTGCCATCGAATCTTACGCAGCCGCCATGTGGCGTGCCGAAACCGACAAAACGTTTATTTTCTTCTTTCCTGCACCAGCTCAAATAGTATTCCTTCAGCATTCTATACAAGCTTGGTCATTGGCGAGGAGTACGAAGCTTCCTGGCTTGCCAATCGCATCGCTGACGCAACGTACACCTTGAGGATTGTTGATTCCGATGGAATCACCGTGGAGCAATTGGCGCAGATCAACTCAACGGATGAACGGTGTGTCCTCGAGATTTGCCAAAATTTGCAATAATTTCTTCAAGCACCTCGACATTCCACGTGAAGAAGGCTTGCGAGCAGTGCATGCTGGTGCTCGAGCAGCAGCGCAATGGCGCCAATGATGTTTTCCGATCGTGTGCCGACGTGAACGTTGTGGAAGCGACAGGTTTGATGAAATGCAGGAAGGAATTTCCGATTTGATTAGAGCAAGATATGATGGAAGAGTGCAGTCGGGCCGGGAATATGATTAATGGCACTTGTCAATGTGATAATGGGTACACTGGCGAGAAGTGTGAATTGTATGGTAAGCGAGGAGTTTCTTTTTTAAAGAATCGTTGAGATGAATGCTTCAGCTCACTGTCAGACCGATTCGGATTGTATGAATGGCGGGAAATGCGTGGAAGATTCGTCGAGTCTTATTCGAAAGCGATGTTATTGTCCGTATGGATTCTTTGGAGATCAATGTGGACAGCGTGAGTTCTTCTGCTTCATGAGAATAGAAGAATTATAGTAAAACGTATTTTGTGCTTTGAAAATGTCGGCTTGAATAATACTAGATAAGGGCTTTAACTGAAGTGTTTTAGGTCGCCATCTCCGATTTTGATAAAAAATTTGCAGATAGATGCATTGAATAGTATACTGACAAAATCTTAAAGCGGTTTAAGTGGGTAAACAATTGAATCCTTGAATCATCGGCGAATCGCCGCTGCGATTTCATCTATTAGGACGCCGTGCGATTGCTGGAATGTTCTGGCGGCAGTTTTTCACGTGTTTTGATAACAATTTCGGATAAAATAGATTTCAAAGTATTATGACGTCATAGTGTGCAATATTTGAAATAAAATTACTACCAATTGCTAGAGAATTATATTTTCTATAATCTCATATAAATAATATAACAATTTATATATGAAATGTTGCTTAAAACCACAAGAAAATCAACTTAACACGATAAAAAAGAGCACCTCGCGTTCTAACAGTTTGCAGCCACTTCACGAAAAGCCATCCCTAACATTTCTCTGGAAATTTGCTCACAGCTTTTGGGTTATTTCTCCTCGTTTTAATATTGGTTTATATCCCATACGTTATGCACTCCACTGCCATGATCAATGCGTATCTTGCAAAAAAGTGTGGACAAATTGCCAAACCACCCCCTTCACCTTTTATTTAAATTGTTTGTTTTTTAAGGATTTTAAAATCGTTTATTAACCTTAAAAAAATTAATAAATCATTAATCAATAACTCTAAACGATCATAAAACATATTAAATCAAACTCGAAGAAGCTATGATTCTGAAAATATAAAGAATTTAAATAATAAGTGAAGGGTGTGGTTTTGCAATTTGTCCACACTTTTTTTGCAATATACGCATTGTTCGTGGCAGTGAAGTGCGTTATGAATAACCATTTATTTACTTATACATTTATTAAGCCTAGAAATTAATTTATAATATAATAGTTCGACTAAAACACTTCCCTTGTTATTGGTCATAATTTTTCTCGTTTTTTAAGGTCCCATTCCCACATTTTTTTTACGCAAAACTTAAACAAGTTTTATTCAAAATAATTTCCGTCATTAATAACAACATTTACCCAGAGTTTGGCCAACTTATGGATTCCATCATAATAGAATTTTTCTGATTTGGCCGCAGTCCATTCATCTAGGCATTTTTGACGTCTTGATGCTCTCGAAAGCGCTGCTCCGCCAGATCATGAGCCATTGACCGGAAAAGATGATAATCCGAATTTCCGGAGAGTACGGCGGGTGCGGTAAGACTTCCCATTTGAACTCTTTCAGCGTATCCTTCACCGCTTGAGGAACTTGCGGTCATGAAGCAATAAGACCTTTTCGTGTCGACCCGCCCATTCTGGTATTTTTACTGCGATTTCATGCACTAGTTGATGTTGATAGCGATTCGCAGTGATTGTTTCGCCAGGTTGGAGCAGTACAGAGTACAGAATTCCTTGTTGGTCCCGCCATATGCACAGTGAGACCTTCTTCCCGTGGATGTTGGGTTTTGCGGTCGAAGTTGTCGGTTCACCGCGACTAACCCACGATTTTCTTCGCTTCGTATTGTCGTAGTACATCCACTCTTCATCGCCAGTTAAAAGATTTTCTTTGAAATCTGTCCAACAAGATTTGTGAAGTTGTTTTTCTCTGCTCTTTTTTGCGTTCTGAGAGCTCCATTTTTCTTCCTTTTGAATCATCCACATTTATTTTGGAGTGACTCCGAGTGATGCTCCTGTGTTTGAGCCGAATCTTCATCCAACAAAGCCTGAAGTTCTTCGTCTTCCTGGCTGTCCTGATCGTTCTTTGTCGCTGACGTCAAAATCTCCCAATTTGAAACACTGAAACCATTCTTGGCAGGTTCTTATGGATGGTGCAGCATCGCCGTAAGCTTGAGCAAGCGTTTGGTGCGCGTCAGTGGCTTTCTTCTTGAGTTGGAAAAGGAAGACGTTTTCCTGGCACAGAGGTGGACATATTCTGAACCAAAAATAATGATTTTTTATAAAATACGTGAAGAAAGTTATTTATAAGTAGAAAGCTGATAATACAGAGAATATAGAAACATAAAATTCGTTATATAGAAAAAACTTTATTTTGACAAAATATTATCAAAATATAAGAAATTGACAATTCCAATTTTCTTTTCATAAAAAATAAGTCATAAATCTGATTTGATCTAGAGATTTTGAAGATATATAATGAAAAACAGAGAAATTATTCACGTAAATTGAATATTTGTTTCATGAATTCAAAAATGTTGAAATTGAATTTTCAATTTCTTTTATTTTGATAATATCAACAACAAAAACGCGGAAATTTCTAGACCTAATAGAAATCTAGATGAAAGCTTTAACTGATATGTAAGCTCCAAACATATTTGCAGGCTTCAACTCCCCCAATGACAAATGCTTCGCGTACAGCCAGCGTGACGACATCGCTTATCACCTACATGCCATGTTCAACCCAGAATGCTATTCCCACGTGAAACTAAACGACAGAAACGATGTAAACCTCTAGCCCCTTTACCCGACGATTCTCCCAACATTCAGATGTACACGCGTCGAATCGACAACGAGGTCGAAATCATTCTCGACTTTGCCACCTCCGAATGGGCCTCGATTGGCTGGCGTCCGATGGAGTTGCCAACGAGCTGCCGCCTCTTCCCAATGCTCGAGGACGGACGTGGACGTGAGACCGAAATGGACGCCATCTCTCGCTTGCACGTGGTCGCCAAGCCGCCGATGCCCAAGGACAATGGGTTCACGGCAAAAGGTCTCACCACGCCCCTTAATGCCATGGACTGCATCGACGTGGTCATGGGAAACGTCATCGATGGCGAGCTATTGTCTATTGGTGATTATTATTCGAGAGATCGCTCGACGCCACTTCAAGATTATTGGTACGATGGGGAGATGAGCTTGTCGGCTGCATATGGCGTGAAAACCAGCAATCGCACCATTGTCATGTTCCGCAGGGAGATCAGAGGTAAATTTAGAATTGGATAGGTTTTAAAGTTCTTGTTTAGAATTCGAACCAACCGATCACCCCTTAGGACCGGGAGAAGTCCTCGTGGCTTGGTCAGTTGGTCAACAAATGAATGGTCAATTGTTTGCATCTTCAAAGGATCGCGGAGTGGATGTTCTTTTACTTGCACAGGAGGTCGAAGCAACGACGATCTCTTCGAATGAGCTCGCATTTGGCGTCAAGAATATTGTGCAAGGTTGTGTTCATATCCAAAGAAATCTCACGATTTTATAATTCTCAGATCACATTGATCCCCTAACCTCATTCCCAACAACCATGTCCAGTGTTGATACGACACAGGAAGAGACAACCACTGATGTCAAGCCGCGAAGGACGACCTCCGAGCCGACAACAACAACCACAAAGAAGATCACGACGACGACAACGATGATGATGGAAGAGTTTGTAGAGGACGCTTCGAGCATTCTCAATACCATAATTGCTCTTTGTCTAACGTTTGTCTGGGGATTACTATGAGATTTAATAGATTCCCTTCACCTTCATTATACCGGTAAAGTAAGCAATGTATATATTGTGTTTTGTAGAATCTAATATTTATTGAATTGTTTTCTCGAGGCACCTGCCTAATAAAACATTTTTTTTATTGGAAGAATAGACACTAAAATCTAAAATTCATTTATGAAAGATTAGAATGTGGACTTACAGTGCTGCCATAAAGATATGAACAAATGAGCATAACTTTTTTCATATTTATCCGAATCCGATCAGTCTGACATTTTGTCACATTGTTTTAACGGTAATTGTGATTGTTCTGACAAAAAATTAGACAATCCATTCAAAAATTGATGATAAAATAACGTAATAAGTCCCTGAAATTGTCGGAAAATTCATGGTAATTATTTTCCATTCCTTCGTGAGTTCGAATCTCATCCGGCTCCACCTCCTCCGGAATATCCACCAGGAGCTGGGGCGGGAGCGGCAGCAGCGGCTGGAGCAGCGTCTCCTCCTCCACCTGAGTATCATCCGGTGGCAGGGGCAGCAGCAGCCCCAGCGTCGCCTCCTCCAGAATATCCACCGCCTCCTCCGGCAGCTCCTCCAGCGGCATATCCTCCACTACGTCTGAATCGGAACACCTTGATGCCTGCGCCCGCTGAAATGCTACATTGATTAATTAATACAGTACTCATATTTCCGCTGGTATTGCACCGGTGCGGTACTAACCAACTGATCTGTGGTCCCCAAAGCCGTACTCGGTCAAAACCCCCTAGGGCTAGCTAATATGCACGCACGACACTCATTTGGTGGAACACTAGCGGGCATGCACGCCTCTGGCGCCCATTGCCGCAGATAGGAAGACGGCGGCCGCGAGGTTGTAGCGGGAAACTCCGCTATGCGTGTCTGGACCTATCCTTGAGTGTCGCATAGCATATGGAGGAAACTACCTGTAAGAGCTTTGTTAGGAATGGCGGCTTTTGGGCGTTACCGTTATCGTACACCCCTAGTTCAGGTTCCCACCGTTCAAGGAACAAAAGGGGGATAATCGTCGTAACAGTGCCTGCACTCGGGGGCTGACCTGTCAGCAGCGAGTAAGCAGCTCTTTTGTGAGCACAAACTCAATTCTCTTTCCTCATCATTCTCTCCTGACTCGGATAGCCGGTCATCCAGAGGTGATTGGATTAATGTGCAGGCTCGCCACAGTACTCATATTGCCGCTGGTACTGGCACCGGTCCGGTGTATCCTCTCTTACCGAAATTTGAAAAATTGGCATACTTTCTGGTAAATAAATGGTAAATACCATTAGCGCAATCACTAGTAGAATGGAGAATCCGAACTGCTCCATCCTGCTAGCGATAGCACTGATGGTCACCTCTTCTCCATTTGACATCTCTGTTTTTAAGCTTAATACTGCTAATCCGTTCGGGAGCTCGTACTTTTGTAAACAGTATTAAGTATACTATTTATTTAAAAAGCGCTTATAGGATAGGAAAGGTGGTGGGATTTCGTGCGAAGAAGTCAAATATTTGGGCAGCTACATTAGATCCGACGGGTGTTTGAGCGAGTTAACTTTAAGACAAATCACGGCTGCCTGGAGTGCTTTCACCAAGATCAAACCGCTTCTCGCCGATCTTGATTATTACATACTTTATATAAAGTATATAGAGAGTTGTAAACTGTTATAGTTGTCATGCAATATGATTATAGACGTTTATTAATATTGTAATATTGTGCTTTTCAGAAATCGAGCAAAAAATTAGAACAAAATGATAGTCTCGTTTGGGCGACTCGTTCGGCCACAAAGGACATTTCATTCTAGAGTGACCGCAGATACCTGCGCTTATGACGGCAATATTATGGTCTAATGATATTTGAATAATTCGCTTCAGATTAACAAGGCGCAGATCTTCGTATTTATGAAGACATAGAAGGTAAAAACATTAGGAAAATCCTTTTATTTTTCTTGAAGACCAGCTTCAGATGAAACAATTTTCGTTTAAAACAATTCCAATTAGAAGACCTTGGTTCCAGCGTATCCTCCGCCGCCACCGCCACCGGCTAAAATAGATTAATTAACAAATTAGTCTTCTTCAGTTAAAATATACCTCCACCAGCGTATCCACCAGCTCCTCCGCCTCCAGCAGCAGCTCCACCACCTCCTGAGTATCCACCTCCTGCGGCTGGCGCAGCAGCAGCGGCTCCGGCATCCCCACCGCCTGAGTATCCACCAGCACCACCAGCGGCGGCTCCACCTCCTCCGGAATATCCACCAGCAGCTGGGGCGGGAGCGGCAGCAGCGGCTGGAGCAGCGTCTCCTCCTCCACCTGAGTATCCTCCGGCAGCAGGGGCAGCAGCAGCACCAGCGTCACCTCCTCCAGAGTATCCGCCGCCTCCTCCGGCAGCTCCTCCAGCGGCATATCCTCCACCACGTCTGAATCGGAACACCTTGGTGCCTGCGTATCCTCCGCCACCGCCTCCAGCTGAATTTGTTTCAAGGTTTTAAATTGCAAAATTAATAATTCTACCTCCACCAGCGTATCCACCAGCTCCTCCGCCTCCAGCAGCGGCACCTCCACCGCCGGAATAACCGCCACTGGCGGCTGGAGCAGAAACGGCAGCAGGGGCAGCAGCAGCGGCTCCGGCATCACCACCTCCTGAGTATCCTCCAGAACCACCAGCGGCGGCTCCACCTCCTCCGGAATATCCTCCAGCAGCTGGTGCTGGAGCGGCAGCAGCGGCGTCACCTCCTCCACCTGAGTAGCCACCGCCACCACCGCCTCCTCCTCCGGCGGCAGCTCCTCCAGAATAACCTCCGCCGCCTCCGCCGCCTCCACCGGAAGCGTAATCACCACCGGCCATTGCTTGCTGAAGAGCGAGTGATGAGCACAGAACCAAGACGAATGTCTTCATATTTCTGAAAAAGAATACTCTAATAGTTGATATTGAACGAAGCTTGAATGTGCCTTCCATGGTGTTCGCTTCTCTCTTTTATAGTAATTGGTATGTTCCATTGAACTGGTTCTTAACGAATTTTAGCCTTATAATTATTTTCTTCTTTAGTTTAGGTATTTTGTATAATAATATAATACAGACATAAAATAGGTTTAATATTACCAATAGGAAGGAATTAAAATATTAAAAGCACTGAAACAACAAAGTGTAGGCTCATCACAAAACCTGTAAACATATCACACAACTTCTATATTGTTTACAAAAACAGTATGTTTATTATTTTAAGTTTGAAGCAAGTCGAACACACCTTAAATTAAACTAAGAACCAGTTCAATGGAACATACCAGTTACTATAAAAGAGAGAAGCGAACACCATCGAAGGCACATTCAAGCTTCGTTCAATATCAACTATTAGAGTATTCTTTTTCAGAAATATGAAGACATTCGTCTTGGTTCTGTGCTCATCACTCGCTCTTCAGCAAGCAATGGCCGGCGGTGATTACGCTTCCGGTGGAGGCGGTGGAGGCGGCGGAGGTTATTCTGGAGGAGCTGCCGCCGGAGGAGGAGGCGGTGGTGGCTACTCTGGTGGAGGAGGTGACGCTGCTCCAGCCGCTGCTGCCGCTCCCGCCCCAGCTGCTGGTGGATATTCCGGAGGAGGTGGAGCCGCCGCTGGTGGTTCTGGAGGATACTCAGGAGGTGGTGATGCCGGAGCCGCAGCTGCCCCTGCTGCTGTTTCTGCTCCAGCCGCAAGTGGCGGTTATTCCGGCGGTGGAGGTGCCGCCGCTGGAGGCGGAGGAGCTGGTGGATACGCTGGTGGAGGTAGAATTATTAATTTTGCAAACTAACAATTTGCAATAATTCAGCTGGAGGCGGTGGCGGAGGATACGCAGGAACCAAGGTGTTCCGATTCAGACGTGGTGGAGGATATGCCGCTGGAGGAGCTGCCGGAGGAGGCGGCGGATATTCTGGAGGAGGTGACGCTGGTGCAGCTGCTGCCCCTGCTGCCGGAGGATACTCAGGTGGAGGAGGAGACGCTGCTCCAGCCGCTGCTGCCGCTCCCGCCCCAGCTGCTGGTGGATATTCCGGAGGAGGTGGAGCCGCCGCTGGTGGTGCTGGTGGATACTCAGGCGGTGGAGATGCCGGAGCCGCTGCTGCTGCGCCAGCCGCAGGAGGTGGATACTCAGGAGGTGGTGGAGCTGCTGCTGGAGGCGGAGGAGCTGGTGGATACGCTGGTGGAGGTATATTTTAACTGAAGAAGACTAATTTGTTAATTATTCTATTTTAGCCGGCGGCGGTGGCGGCGGAGGATACGCTGGAACCAAGGTCTTCTAATTGTAATTGTTTTAAACGAAAATTGTTTCATATGAAGCTGGTCTTCAAGAAAAATAAAATGATTTTCTTAATGTTTTGTACATTCTATGTCTCCATAAATACGAACATATAAATACGAACAATTATGTATTCGGCGTTTCTTTTTACGACTTCCTGTCAACTCTCGATCAATTTGTTGATGCTGTTCCGCCAAAAATCTCCCGGTGTGGTGTCGAAGAAGTTGTTGAGCCAGTTTTTGAGGTCCTTGAGGGATTTTGAGGTCGTTCGCCATCGAAGGGGGAACTCATTTGGTTTAACAGAGAGCGGCAAAGGTGTTAATCTGATGGCCCAAGGTCTGGAGAGTACGGTGGATGATGAAGAACCTCCCATTCAAGCTCTTGGAAGGCGGTTTTAACGATTTGTGCAACATGCGGCCGGGCGTTGTCGTGGAGCAAGATGACTTGGCCTTGTCAATTGGGTCTTTTCAGTCAAATAGCCCCATTTACGCGGCGCCGCTGGGCAACATTGAGCTCCTTGTTGACCGTAGCGTTTCTTTCGAGCATTTCCCAGTCTCCCAGTTCCACCAAACGCTGATCACGATCTCTCTTGGATGAAGATCTTACTCGACTCTCGGCTTTGGCGTATCTCCTGGAGCCACTAACTCGTTTCTTCGCTTCAGATTGACGTATACACACCATTTTTCATCTCCCGTGACGATTCGGTACAAAAATCGCTGTATATGACCGCGTGTTGCATGATGGCAAGCGAGACGATTTTCTTTGTTTTGTTTGCTGAGCTCATGAGGTATCCAAGCCCCGAGTTTTTTCGGCAAAGTCCATCGAATGAAGATGATTAAGGATTTTCTTTTGCTCATAGTTAATTTTTTCGCCCAATCTTCCTTCAATTTTGCCTTCAGATGCTCTTCGTCTAATTCTGCAGGTGTTCCGCTTCGAGACGTGTCTTCAAGATTAAAGTCGCCATTTTTGTGCAGTAGACACGCCAAAGACATCTTCTCCATACACACAGCATATTTCCCAACCGGCTTCGGCTGCTTTTTGCTTTCGAAGAAGAGAAGATGTCGAAAATGCTGATTTTTGCCTCCTGGATAGTTCCTTTCTAAGCCTGAAAAACGATGAAAATTTAAAATTTCAGAACAAACTAAACACACAACTTTGTAGAGCAGAAAAGGGTTATCAGATAAATATATAAACTTTGCCAAATAATAAGAAAATTGTTGTGAAACAAAAGATAATATAAAAACTCCTCTACGAACTTATTCCCAACCCAATATATTACAGGTCAAGTATCACGTCAATGTATTGGATTTGTCTTAAAGTGTACAAAACTCTAAAATAACTATTAGAATATTATATTAGAGGGTTTTCGCTGAACCTCTAAATCAATTGACTTTCTCTATTGAATAAAATTCCGTTATAATTTTAGTTTTAGATCTATTGAATCATTACGATCATGTACACACAACAAATCACCTCCAACAATGATCGACTATACGAGTAAAAAGATGAATCTGGGGAATAGGAAGGAGTCAGTCTTCTGAGATGTCTGTGACTTAGGAACTATCAATCCACTGGCATAAAATTCCAGTCAAACGGAAATCTTTTTCTATCTCACTAGTCAGAAGATAAGTTTTTCCACTCGAACCCCCAGAAATTTGTTTAAATTTTGCAGGTAGACATGTCGAAAATAGTATGCATACCAATATGCTCATGTCGAAAATAGCATGCATACCAATCGGTTTAAACTTACTTTGGATACTTTGGAGCCCGACTCATTCTCTAGCGGAGAAGCGGACTAACTCCTTCCATTCTGAACGGCTCTTCCTTGCCAACGTAGACCAAGCCTTTTTTCCTTCAAGGATTCCAATTCTTCTTCTTAGGGTCCGCCTAGTTAAGCAATGGTGGGTGTAACGTGCAACCATGTATTTGACTTGATCTGACCAGTGCGCTTTCGGTCTTCCCTTCGCTCTTGACCACCCCCTCGGATCCCATTCCGTTAGTCTACGGCACCACCTTTCTGCCGGCATCCGGGCAACATGTCCTGCCCATTTCAGTAGATATTAGGGCGGGTATTCGTGGTGGTTCCGTTCCTATGATCCTCTTTCCACAACACCCGAGCCCCCTCCTCCGCGGGGATCTTGGCGGCGATGGGGGTATATCCCGGGCTGAATCCTTCGGTTTCTTTTTTGAATTATTTGGAGTTATAGTAGAGTTCCCTGGTATTCCTCGGGTTGGCTCACCAGGCCGTCGAGGACCAATCCGTTGCTATGGCCGATTCTGCATGCGGTTGGGGGGTTTGGTTCTGTTAGCCTACTCCTTGGCCTGATGGATTAAAAATAGCCTGATGGATTAAAAATAAGGAGCAGTTACCACTCTTCACCACGTGGAGGTAGAACCATGAAGAGTAAAAAAAAATATTGTTGCAGCAGGACGCAGTTGTCAGCCAATACCGCAAATTTAAATTTGGTGAAGTTTATCAAGTATATGAACTTTTCCACGTGAACTTTTCTGTTTCGTTTTGAGATATTATAGGAATTTAATTTCAGCCAATCCCTATACCATCAAATTCTATAACTAACAAGTGGTATTCAAAAGCCTTAAATGATCACAGAAATTTGGTAGTGCGGGTGGCGTGCTCTGGATGTGATTGACGCGTTGTTTTATTTTAAACTTATTATTAAACTTTGTTAAAACATATATTAAGACAATTGCCGTATATATTGAGATAAACGTGTCGCTGAAATTAATATATTCCATTCTAGAACAACCCAAGAGCAATTGCGCATAATATACCTTTATATTCCCATCCAACAAATTACGTTATTGATGACATTACCAACCAAAATATTAAAAGCACTGAAACAACAAAGTGTAGGCTCATCACAAAACCTGTAACAATATCACACAACTTCTATATTGTTTACAAAAACAGTATGTTTATTATTTTAAGTTTGAAGCAAGTCGAACACACCTTAAATTAAACTAAGAACCAGTTCAATGGAACATACCAATTACTATAAAAGAGAGAAGCGAACACCATGGAAGGCACATTCAAGCTTCGTTCAATATCAACTATTAGAGTATTCTTTTGCAGAAATATGAAGACATTCGTCTTGGTTCTGTGCTCATCACTCGCTCTTCAGCAAGCAATGGCCGGCGGTGATTACGCTTCCGGTGGAGGCGGTGGAGGAGGCGGTTATTCTGGAGGTGCTGCCGCCGGAGGAGGAGGAGGAGGCGGTGGTGGCGGTGGTGGCTACTCAGGTGGAGGAGGTGACGCCGCTGCTGCCGCTCCAGCGCCAGCTGCTGGAGGATATTCCGGAGGAGGTGGAGCCGCCGCTGGTGGTGCTGGAGGATACTCAGGAGGTGGTGATGCCGGAGCCGCTGCTGCTGCCCCTGCTGCCGTTTCTGCTCCAGCCGCAAGTGGCGGTTATTCCGGCGGTGGAGGTGCCGCTGCTGGAGGCGGAGGAGCTGGTGGATACGCTGGTGGAGGTAGAATTATTAATTTTGCAAACTAACAATTTGTAAAATATTCAGCTGGAGGCGGTGGCGGAGGATACGCAGGAACCAAGGTGTTCCGATTCAGACGTGGTGGAGGATATGCCGCTGGAGGAGCTGCCGGAGGAGGCGGCGGATACTCTGGAGGAGGTGACGCTGGTGCTGCTGCTGCCCCTGCTGCCGGAGGATACTCAGGTGGAGGAGACGCTGCTCCAGCCGCTGCTGCCGCTCCAGCGCCAGCTGCTGGTGGATATTCCGGAGGAGGTGGAGCCGCCGCTGGTGGTGCTGGTGGATACTCAGGCGGTGGGGATGCCGGAGCCGCTGCTGCTGCGACAGCCGCAGGAGGTGGATACTCAGGAGGTGGCGGAGCTGCAGCTGGTGGATACGCTGGTGGAGGTATATTTCAACTATAAAATTAGTGTTTCAATCATATAATTTTAGCCGGCGGCGGTGGTGGCGGTGGATACGCTGGAACCAAGGTCTTCTAATTCCAATATTTCTAATTGTTTCATTTCTCAAACAATTTTTCGAAGCTGGCCTTCAATAATATAAATAAAAGATTCTTATTAATCGGACTAAACTATACAAACAGAAACTTATTATCTCTGCAGCTATCTTCATACACCTATCTCAATTTTATTATACAACAAATAAATAAATAAAACAAAAACAAAACAAAAGTCTAATCTCCTCCTAGTATGCCAATTTCCTATCGGATGGTTTCCACACATTCGCTGTTGACGGTTCCAATTTCTGCTTTTTATGCTTTATCAAGTCCGCAGCTCTTTCAGCCAGCATTATCGTCGGCGCGTTCAAATTACCGCTGACAATCGATGGCATTACACTCGCGTCCACCACCTTCAGGTTCTCGGTACCATGAACTCCCATTGTTTTTGGATCAACGACCGCCATCGAATCCGACGATGATCCCATTTTACAAGTGCATGACGGATGATAAGCCGACGCCGATTTCTCTCTAAATCTCCTTTTCAAGCATGGTTCAATTCTTTTCCCAATACCGGACAAATTTGTCAATATCCGCGTCCGATTGACAATCCTCTCCCGGTGCGAGCTCAACATCTCGGAACTCATCAAACGCTTTGGTAGCGAAAAGTTCCCTCGATAACCTGATGCACTTTCTAAACGGCTCATTTATTATCAGCGCTATACATAAATCCAACCTGAATTCCTTCCAATCGTCATCATGATCCATATACTTTGGATTCATGATCGGTTCCCTTCTTGGATCCTTAGATTGAAGCATCAAATAGCCCCTCGACTTGGTTCTCATTGGTCCAACGTGAACCTGAAACGGACAATATTTCCCCGATTTTCTCCCACCCATTATACTTGGTATCCGTGGCAAGCACCATTCGCTCTTCCATCATCATGAACCGTCGATGGCAAAAAGTGGAACTGAATATCAGGATGTTCCACCTGTTCACTCGATCTTGCGAACCCACCCGTCTCCAAATGCGACGATGCTCCGAGTCCCTTTCGACTCGTCAACCATTCTACAATATTTTAATGTTCAACCGAAATCGCGTTCATTTCCTACCAAGTCCTATTCGGATCATATTGTGCGGGAATCGCCACGAACTCTTATCATACAACGTGATCGGTTTCTTGCACTTCTGCTGCACATATATCTCCAAGTGGTCCTGAAGATTCTGGCCCACTCCCGGTACATCGGCGACCAGCGGGATTTCATGCGCGTGCAAGTGCGACGCCGGTCCGACCCCCGAGAGCATGAGCAGTTGGGGGCTGTTGATGGCTCCGCCGGAGAGAATCACATCGCCTTGACAGTAAACTTTCTCGCGGCTGTATGAATCAATGTTGTCGGTTCCAAGGAAGTTTATCTTTCTAAATAGAAAATGTTGTTTGAAAAAAATACATTCAATTTTTTTCTCTAGTACCTTTAAGAGATCGCTGCCTAAGGGAAAACCAAAAAAAAGTATATGGTCTCGTTTGGACGGCGACAAAGGACGCTTCCATCTCTTTCTCTTCAATGTGTGTTGTCTATTTTTGAGACAAAATACATTGATGAGATACAAAATAGTGGCCGTCCAAACGAAACCAAATTTTATTCTAATTTTTCCTCTTCCATTAGGCACCGATCACTCTGAAGAGTGAGAGTAAACTCACATGAATGACGAGGATCGAACTGCGGTGTAGACGTGACTGTGTTTACGTATTGTCGTAAAATAAAATGCTCACTTATTTAGTATTGTTTCGAACAATTTTTCTTATTTCTAATTTGTAACCATTAATTGTCCAGTTGATCATCGAATAAATTAATTTTATCAATATTACGAGATATCTAATTTTAAAATATTAAGAAAAAAATATTTCGAAACAATAATAAATGAGCATTTTATTTTACGACAATACGTAAACACAGTCACGTCTAAGTCACGTCTACGTCCTCGTCATTCGGGTGAGTTTACTCTCAGTCGACAATATTGTCCTTTTCAGAGATCGGTGCCTAATGGAAGAGTAATAAAAGAAGAGAAAATGATGGGGCCACAAAAAACATTTTTCTCAATTCCTCTTAAATATGTGCTGCCCATAATTCCGTAAAAAAGAATGGCCGTCTAAAAAGAGTGGCCGTCCAAACGAGAACCACACTCCATCCTAATTTTTTCCTCTTCCATTAGGCACCGATCTCTGAAAAGGACAATAACTAAATAAAATATAGTCGTCAGAAATAAATAAGCTCGATAATCCGAGAATCCATAAAAAGTTAATGTGAAATTGTGCATAAGCAGGATAAACATTATATATTTGTGGCAATTTTAACCCCAAGGCGAACACTTAACTCACACAGCCTGTGTTCTGCTCACCTAATATATTCAATTCCAATCGCCTTGTTTTTATCAAATAAAATCCTCGTGCACATTATACCCGACGACGTTATCAAATTCGGACGATTCAATATCGGATGCAAATAAGCTTTCGACGCACTCCATCGCTCACCGTCCTTGATCGTCATGTCCATCGTTGATATTCCTTCCTGTTTTTCTCCATTCATATCCGTTGTTGTTCCCAATGGATGCTCTTCTCCCGCTTTGAGCCATGCTCTATTATTAAATATAAAATAAATAACGATTTAATAAACTTACTGATGGAGTGGATGATCTGCAGCTCCCCTCATAACATGTAATGGTCCATCATGGCCTCTATATGGATCCGATGGTCCCTTAAACAATCAAAAATAAAAGAAAGAAGAGGCTAAGATTACTTGAGTGTGCGTATACGTCTCCGCCTTTCTAAAATAAGGCAAACAATTAGCGTAGCTCCATCCTTCTGCTCCTTCTTTACCCCATCTGTCAAAATCAGACGCGTGTCCTCTTACGTAGCACATGGCGTTCAGTGAGGAACTACCGCCCCACACTCTGAATTCCAGGTTTAATTTGCTTAAAATTGTTGAAAAACCCACCGACCGCGTGGCCAATAGAAGACACGGTTTCCGAGATTCTTCTGCGCCGTCGTATGATAATACCAGTTATATTGGCTCGAGCAGAGATTGTACATGAGCGCCGCCGGCATATGAATCCGCCAGTCCCATTTATGATCAACCGGTCCAGCCTCAATCAGAAGCACGCGATTCGATGGATCCTCCGTCAAGCGATTGGCGAGCACACATCCTGCGCTTCCTGCACCGACGATGATATGCGTCGGTTTCTGCGTCTCCACGTCGGCCGAGAATTGCCCGGAACGATACGATTCACGCCAGTTGAGACGACGAATGGATGATTTGAGGATGGTGTCGGCACGCAGCATGACGAGACATTCAACTGTTCGGAATCCGCTGAAATGTTTTTGTTTTTGGCTAATAACACGTAACGCTGGTTTATTGATAAGAATTGATTAGGTTATTTCTTTTTCATTGATAATTTTATTTATTAATTGACAACAATTGTTTGGTGATAAGGTGTTTATGCAATTTTTAGACTATTTTGAAGCTTATTCTTGCTTATATTCTTACCATAATATTATAATAAAGTATATTTGAAGTACTCTCACGCATGCCAAACGAATCATTATAAACAAGACCACAGAAAAGCCACTTAAATAAAATATTTTGTATAACTTTAAAGCGCCAGAGAGTTCATGTAATGGGGTTCATGTTCATGTTCATGCAAACCCCCTGAACTTCATGTAAGAGTTCATGGGGATTAATGTAATATTGACGATAAAATTAACTTTTAGTTTACACGTGCACGTGCAAAATAATAAAATTCGCTTAAATATTATAAAACTGTCCATTTTGTGTGCTGACGATTAAAGCAGTAAGAGACTGTTTCTTCTTTTAAGCCTCTAAAATCAGAATTGAATTGAAAATCAGAATCAGAAGAATTTAACTATTTCAATAAAGATTTCCTTTTAATGTACGCTTTATGAAAAGGTAGCCATTTTGTATCGTTTCTTGCACGCCAAATGAATTCGTAATAACAGAAAAGCCACTTAAATCTAAAATTTCGCAAAATTTAAAAGGTCAGATATATTTTCATAGAAAACTATACAATTTACGCTAAAATTAGTTTTTAATTTAATCGCGGAAATAAATAAAATTCCTTTAAATATTGCTAAATCGTAATTTTCAATTGGTGTGTTTCTTATTATATATATTTTAGTTTAACTAGTTTAGTGAACGATTTATGTACGTGAAAGCTGTAAAAATAAGCAAAGATATTAGAAATGCAACAATTCCAACGCTAGTGAGCTTTTTTGTGAAAAATCCTCTTATCAAAATTATTGTAAGATAATCAGGTTCTGAAATATAGCACATCGAGCTAAATTAGCACGTGCACGCCAAATGAATTTAAATGCATTTTATTAAATTTACGTGCAAACTAAAGGCTAATTTTATCATAAATCTTACAGGCTTCCTTTAAAAAGTCTCCGGTGCTTTAAAATTATACAAAATATTCGATTTAAGTGGCTTTTCTGAGAGCTTGTTTTGACGATTGTTGGCGTGCACGGAAAACGGACAAATCACGTTTGAAAATGGGAAAATTTCCTTTGACGTGCTGAATTCTTTTACCGCTAGATTGGCAGGTACTTCTTAAACTGTATGAGAATATGTATTTATAACTTTTTTTTCCTTTTTTGAAATAACGGTTTGAGCAACTCATTTTACGTGTTTTTAATCACGTTTTACAATTTCCGAATGGATTAGTCAGAATTATTTATGAAGACTATTAAAATAATACCTACAATAAACTAAATAATAGAAAGTTTTTAAAAAATCATATTGTTGGATACTAATTCAGACAATTTTAAACTGCAGATGACGTGTTTTTGCATATTATGAACGAATTCATTAGTTTGTAGCTACAATTGTAGTGTTTTCATTCGATGGACATAGGAAGCATCAAGTTTCTTTCAATTTAAAATTATTCTCTATTATAGAACATTTGGTCTAAACGCAAAAACCTAAATAAGAAGAAAACGGTAAACCCTGAACACCACATTTACAGGAAAAGAAGAAGATCCACATCCAATCGCAAAATTCAAATATTCATTAATATGTCTTTCAAAAAAATCAAATTCTCACAAAATAAATAAACTGGCAATAAAGAAAATATTACAGTTAATTATTATATACATTTGGAATGTCATACACATAATTAGTTGGAAACCTATCACAATCAATTGTACATCATAATATATATCACATAGAACCGGTCATTGGTGATAAAACAAAACAATCTATACACGATCACAATAAACATCCAATGAATGAATAACCCCAGAAGAAAAAGAACAACAAATAACAAGACTACCGATAAATTTGTGCACTTTTCGTTTGTCGATTTATTGCGGTGAAAGCACGCAAATATGGTTTCGGGTTGAGTGAGCAACCACCTTCTTTGTCTCGATCACTTCGCCGTCAATGACAACATATGATCCATCGTCTTGTACATCCAAGCTGAGCGATGATATTTCGACCGTCTGAATTAATAAAAAATAGCAGTTTAAATTGTTATATTCTGTATCAAAATCGATGCAACCACGAGACGGCAAGAAAGTTATAAACAAGGTTAATTTTTTTCAATGTCTTGCCGCAAAGTGGTAAAAAACAATTTTGGTACAAGCACAAGAGAACGGCTATCTGAATATAAAGAAAACAAACCTTTATGAAGGAATAATCCAAATGACCAAGATCCCCAACACTAATAAGATATTTTGCTATGTCATATCTACTACTAATATCCTTTTTGAGTATATAAGTCAGGAAAATCCTATTATCTTCACTTTTTATCGGTGCAAATGGGCCATCGCCGGATATATGCGATAGTGTTACCTAAATATAACCAATAATTTTAGTTAAATTATGAAAACATACCGCATAAACACTAATAAACTCATCTTCGATCGTGACCAATTCAGCCTCGTTCGAAGAATCGTCATGAAGAGTCCAATCGTTCAACTCGCATTGATTTTCTTTGTTATTTTCAAGATCGGTAATCTATAATCCCCTCTTTATAATGGAAACAAGTTTGAAAAAACCCTCTCTTCTGTTGTCTTGTCATAAATAGCGAATGGATTCTCAGCAGGAACAAACTTTCCATTCGGTTTATATGGCATGTAAGTTAACTTGCCCTTGTATGATCTTAAATCTATATCAGATTGGTTTTTGTAAATAGTTATTGGTTTTTAAAACGAACTTATGCTTCTTATAACTCCCTGGAGAGTGAATCGATGACCACCTAGGTTCCTTCTCCATTTTTCGCTTTCAATGTCTGAAAAATTGCGTATTATTTGATTAAGTTGACTTTTTGGAAACCAATGTCAGCCAAAAGACCCCATCCAATTGACAAAAATGAAGCAATTGGTCCTGCGTCAGTTGTAACCGAATACAATGAAACCGACTCTGCTTTTGGATTCGAAGCCGTCGATATTTCAATCGCTTTCTCCATAACAGCTTTCTCCTCAATAGGATAGCTAAAAGCTTTTGATATTTCTAATAACTCAATATGAAATTCTTACTTGTATTTCGACAAGATAGAGCAAAGAAGGCCATTTCCGGAACCACTGGGAATGATTCCGATCGGTAGAGTTGGGAAAATCTTGAAAGCATCATCGCGGCTCAAAATTCCATTAAGTGCCTTTAAAACTCATTATTAAAACTAATTCACACGCTAGAAAATGTATCACCTCAAAAACCAATCCATCACCAGAAATGATTAAAAGACCATTAAACTTTTTTAAGTCTGTTTTCGTCATCAGTACGTATTTCGCATGATTTGGACCGGCTAAAATAAAATATCCTCATTTCAATCCGTTTTCAATCAACTTACTAGTTATTACAACTTCATATTTGATGAAATTCTTGTCGAGTTTGGGTGCAACAGTGTGCGCAAATGTCTTCAAGCTCAATCCGCGACCACTGTGCGGGTTGAGCATGATAAGGAGGTTGCCGCGACATTGATCTGAATCGGAACCATTTAATCGGTTAGGATACGTATATCAAAACTGTTTTCATCTTCTACCATCTTGCAATTAATATGAATATTATAAATAAAAACGGCAAAAAGTTTTCGGAACGGACAAAGGTTAAAGAGCAACTTGTGAAAGTTCGTCCATTACTACTCAGTTACACGGCCATTGGTGTCATGAGCTCATGCTCCAGCTAAAGACACTTATTGAGAAACTGTTAAGGGTTTTCTTATAAAGTATTCGAGAAGATAAGGGATTTTAGGATATTATTAAGCCTAGGAAACTCTCACGTCTAGCTAACAATTAGGGAAAAGTTCGATTTTAAATATTTTTCTTAAATAATAGTAAAAAGGAGTCAAGTAATCAAGCTCCTTGTCATTTTCCTAGTGCTAGTCCTTAACCATATCCTAATTTATCCAGGATTGGCTGAATTTGTTAATAAATTCATTGAAATTTGAGGAGGAATTTAGTTTAGACGGTGTAGACACTGTTTTTCGACTGGAGCATCATGATGAAAAAATTATCAGTATTCACCATTTTGCGGATTTCTTTTTCAGTTTTACGTGGATTTATTTCTATCCTTTATTTTATTACGGACGCGGTCGTCAACCAGGAAAGCTTTCTCTCGGCCACTAACAAAATGATGGAATAGGTATTTTTCAACTTATTTCGCACAAATCGATTTTATCACATTTTTGTTAAGATTAGATGAAGCTCAATCTAATTGTAACATAACGTTACTTGTGTACCGTCTTCAGATAAAATGTTGGCTGGTTTATTTCTCTAAAAATGTTTATTTGTCTTTTCTTGTTTATTTCTCTGCATCTTATAAATTTTATATTATTTGAAGAGAGTACGTAAACATCGCCCCAGTTGAAAATAAACCTAACATTTTATTAAATTTAGGACAAGCGGAAATTGCAAAATAAAATGCATTTCCGCAAAAAATCACGGATTATTACACCATCTCATTTTAAAGTTCGATTATTTTCATTTTTTATTAAACAAAAGATCTCAAAAGAATCGAATCAGCATAGATTTTTCGTGAATCAAATTCTCTACCAGGTATGCTGTGCATCCTCTTATATTTTAATTAATTAATGCATTGAAGTTTGAGGAAGAATTTTAAATTAGATGGTGTAATATTGCGTGATTTTTTTGCGGAAATGCATTTTATTTCACATCGGGAGCAATTTCCGTTTTTCCTATATTTAATAACATCCACATAACGAAAAAAAAATTGTTAAAAAAATTGTGCGCGCCAATTGAAAATGACGATTTAGAAAAAAAATCACACGATCATTGCTAATGCTTACGTATATTTTACAGACTAATTGTCTCGTAATTTTTGCGAGCTCGTCTTAAACTATATAAGAATCTTGTAATTCTTCCGTAATATATGATTAGGGAACGTTTTCTGAGCACATAGTTTTGCGGTTTCAATTTTTTGCTTTCAATTTTATGTTAGTTCCTAAATATACGGCCACACGTTTATTTTAAAGTAATTCTAATATTATTATTTTTAGTTATTATCAAAATGTAAGAAATTTAAATTTGTTTTTTTCATATGTATGATTTTCCACGTGAATATTTAAATATGATTTTAACGTGAATGAAGAAGAATTGGATGAAATTATCTTAAAGTAATCAGGTTTTTCTATAATTTTAAGATAACGGACATTATTTTAAAATTCATTTTAATGTTTCATGTGTTTACGAATATTCTGATATTAATTTATGAGTGTCGCTCCATGCGACCATCGTGACCAAGGACCTACTATTAAATCAATAAAGAGAAAAGAGCAATCAGCAAAATTGTTGGCCTAAAATATACAAGGCCACGACAAAACTCAGAACTATATGATAATTATTGATGCATTTTATATTGCATGTTGTGCATTCTGCGTCGCTCTGTGCTTAAGAAACCGGATTGGATGGATTCCGTGTGGAGTTTTAGGAGAAATAATTTCATCTAAACTACCAAATTGAAGTTGGTTTTATCATTAGGAGTCTATAAATTTAAGTGAGAATGAACCGACAAAAATAAAAGTGTGGGATATAATACGTACTGTCGTACAATAAAATGCAAAAACTGGAAAACACGCAACTAACCATGAACTGGCGGCTGTCTCGACAAAATCACAGTGGATAACTGCTGATTCTCTTCATCGGTGATCTTGGGGCAACAGCAGCACAATGAAGCACCCATCCGATCGCACACACTACAACAATGCTTATAACCGAAGCAGAACGAAGCGATGGAGACTACAATCTGATGCCAGTTTTCATAAACAACTAGCACCAGCACGAACATGAATTAAAATTAAATTAGTATATCTCCTTATGTTAAACAATACAAAATAATGTCAACTGACAGTTGAGGGGAAAAAGAAGAAGAAGACCTAAGTAGGTAATTAGGCACTTGTTCTTCTTGATAATATTATTGATTGTACAAGGAAAACATAACAAACGATGTTGCATACAAGTGTGCATAAGAGCTCATTGCAAGAGAGCAAATAGCAACAAATTGGCCGGTAAAAAGGAAGTGAATACCTATTTGAGTTGTTGTATATTGTTGTACCTAATTGTCACGAAGTAATGAATCGACTGTTTTTTTTCTTCATCTCGTTGTTATTGTTTTCGCACTTCTTGCTGCCTATGGGACACAATACCTTTTTTGTTCATTCAAGTACAATGTTTAATTGAAATAATTGTCATTGAAATCACGAATAATTTGTCGGGAAATGAGAGAAATGTACTTTATATTAACATAATACTACCTAATTCAATTATTAACATTTAGGTGATTCAAAATTAATATAACTATGCTAAAAAATAGCAGAATTTTTCAAGAAATAATATATTTATACTCCATGACGACGACTTAAATATGAATCATTTAAGAATATTTAAATGGGCAGAATAAGTTTTTGTTCTTCTAAATAAGTTTTTGTTCTCGCTAACTGTGCTTCAGGATATCAGATATTCATTAGGGGTATTTATTAATTATAAATATTTATTTACAATATTATCTATTCAATTTAATTTGCGTTATCAGAAAAGTCAGCTTAACTGACAACTATTGATATTTCTTATCATAGGATAAAAAAGGGTTTCTTTAGAATGAAGAATCTATTACTATTCTAGATAGTACTAAAGCCTTAGCTAAAGTAATTTTTATAATATTATACTCTTCAGAAAAAAATATTTTTGATTTTAAAAAATTCCCCCCAATTTTGTGCAAAATTACGACAATATCTTTGAACTCTTGCGCTGAACTTTACGCAAGAAGTCTGAAAATATTTATTTTAATAATGATAGCTCAACTTAAATCCTAAAAAAGCTGAATAACCTTATAATTAACAAAAATCGAAGCCAAATCGGCACAACAATAATCAACCATTATACAACAATAATGATCCGTTAATAGCAACCATCAGACAAACATATTATTATAATTCTAATAATAATAGTTTAATACCATATATATGTGTCAATCAATTCCATTTTAATCAAAAAAAAGTTGTTTGAAATTCATTTGAAGATGGCGGATCATACTAGTCAAGCATACCTTCATTGTTATTCATTCGATCGGCGTCCATAGTAAATGTCGGATAAGCGTCGCCGGACAGATCGCAAGCGTACCGTCTTCACCGCTGCACAGTTGATCGTGCTGGAACAATATTTCCGTCAGTGTCAGTATGTCGGTGCGAATGAGCGCAAAGAGCTATCGGCGAGATTGGGATTGGAGCAAGCGCAGGTTCGTCCAACGATGCGAGTTTTATTTGGGCATTTGTTGTTGTTTTTTAGTACTGCTCGCTATTGAGTAATAGTATAATCTATTAAATAATAGGGTGGAAAATGTGTATTTTTTATTATCAAAATTTAAATTTGATATTAATTTTAACTTTCCCAAAAAGAGACGTAAGATCAGTTGACACTATTCTTGCTCATTTTTTATTCAAAACTAACCGTTTTTTCGCTAAAACGCAAAAAATCACTTTAAAAACTTGTAGCAATATTCTATATCTTATTTAAAACCGCGACGCGACCGCAACGCTTCAAAATCAACGTCAAAATTTCATTTAGATTTATTTTAGACCTCATTTGAAACGCGACGCGACCGCAACGCTTGAAAATCAATGTAGAAATTAAATTTAGCAATATTCTTGAACTCATTTGAACCGCACCGCGACCGCAACGCTTGCAAACCAACGTAAAAAAGCAATTTAGCAATATTCTAGACTTCATTTGAACCGCGATGCGACCGCAACGCTTGCCAATTAACGTCAAATTCACTTAAAAAAATTCTAGACTTCATTTGAAGCGCGACGCGACCGCAACGCTTGATAATCAACATAAAAAATCAATTTAGCAATATTCTAAAACACATTTGAACCGCGACGCGACCACAACGCTTGAAAATCAACGTCAAAAATTCATTTAGAATTATACTAGACTTCATTTGAAGCGCGACGCGACCGCAACGCTTGAAAATCAACGTCAAAAATCAATTTAACAATATTCTTGAACTCATTTGAACCGCGTCGCGACCGCAACGCTTGAAAATCAACGTCAAAAAGCAATATAGAAATATTCTAGACATTATTTGTACCGCGATGCGACCGTAACGCTTGCCAATTAACGTCAAATTCACTTTAGAAAAATTCTAAAACTCATTTAAACCGCGACGCGACCGCAACGCTTGAAAACCAACGTAAAAATTCAATTTAGCAATATTCTAAAACTCATTTAAAACGCGACGCGACCGCAACGCTTAAAAATCAACGTCAAAATAAATTTAGCAATATTCTAGACCACCATTACGCAATTGTTGCACAAAACTTGAAATTAATCTTATGCCACTCTGCGTTGTTTCTCATCTAAATGCCAATTTTCTGCACATTTGCAAAATAACACTTCTAACTTTCAAACAATTTCAGGTAAAAATCTGGTTCCAAAACCGTCGCATTCGATGGCGACGAGACGTGTACAAGAAGCCAGCAGCGGATCAATGAATCGACAACGATTCTCGCGTCGCATCGGTCAATCATCATCGCCTGACACACTTTAATCACTCACTTTCACCACGCTTTCATCCAATATCAATCACATTACCCTTAATTATCTGTAAATTATGATAAATAAACTATTACTATTATTATTATTGATTCTAGTTGAATTGACTTGGATTGTGAACACGAGTGACGTGGATTTTGTGAGTCTGGAACAATGATTTTTGCATTCATGCTTTTTTTAAAAAATATTAAAGGCACTATTATGCGATAAAGGATATCGAGTGTCGTCGATTAAACGATCAAAGACGGCTTATTCAATATTGGGCAGTCTGACAGTGGAATGCGAGCAAATTGCGCTGGCTGAGACCACCAACTGTGCTCCGCAACAAAGCGTTCCAAAGTGTACTGGATTGGTAGAAGGTTTGTTTTATTGAAAATTTATCTTTTTCATTTTTCAATTATGAATAGATTTGTTGAAAATATGTTTTTCTCAATATTTGTCACTTTTGGCTCTTCAAGTGAGGCTGTTTTGGTCTTGTTTGGGGGCTTGAGGGTGTTGAGGGTGTTAATTTAATTTTTAATTTGTTTATTATTTCGTTATTATTTTTTTTATAGTCAAATCATAACATTATATTATTATGTGTCATTTTGGAAACTAATACATTATTATAATTATATTATTCATTTCAGAGATCGATGCCTAATGGAAGAGCAAAAAATTAGGAGCGGAGAAAAGGTCTTGTTTAGACAGACACACGGCCACGAAGGCCATCACGTCTCTTCCTCTTTTTCTTTTTGTCATCAATATTTTTATTTCATCCATTTTCATTTTTAAATTAAACTTTTCATTTCTTGTCATCAAATAATTAACAAAAATTGATAACAAAAATTGATGAGAAACAAAAGAGGAAGAGATTCGATGGCCTTCGTGGCCGTGTGGCTGTCTAAACAAGACCTTTTCTCCGCCCCTAATTTTTTGCTCTTCCATTAGGCATCGATCTCTGAAATAAATAATAATAAAAACCAATTATTAAGAAAAACAAACTAAAACAATCATGCGAAAAAAGAGGGGCAAAATAATAAACAAATATAAAATAAAATCGCCCAAACGAGACCAAAATACGTGTCGTAAAATAAAATGCTTTGTTTGGTGCAGGGACACATTCGCAAAGTTGCATACAATAAATTATTTTATTTGAAAATTGCTCATCGAATTAAAGAATATATAAAGCTATGAATAAAAGACTTTTAATTAAATCAAAAAATTCTGAAAAATTCTTATGAAAAGTGTCGCGCGCCAAAATTACGATTTTTCTAGAGAACGCGTTTTATTAATTTCCACGTCAAGGTTTAAAACTACTTTTTACGTCAAATTTTCAGGACTTACTCTGATGCTTTAATTTTTTACTAAATTTGGTCTTAATGTGGAGACTTGCTTTTAAGATATCATATGGCGTGAAAATAAAAATGACACGATTTTCATAATTTCGTACGCGTTTTTCTAACTAACACGTGTAAATTACAGTTTTTATTAATATATGAGAGAGCACGCCGAAGGCATAATATATGAGACCGTATAAAATTACCTAAAATCGAGTTGTTAGATTATAACAGTAACAATCTCGATTTCTGAGACAGAAACCATTTCGCTTCGTTTAGCAGAAGAAATTTCAAAGCGAACGAAATACTGCGTGGACATCATACGGGAAATTCAAACTCCTCTTTATGCACATTGACCATAAGGAAAAGAGGAAGCTCATGATGCAAAATGTTATTCCTACCCTCCTTTACGGCTCCGAGACATGGCCAATCCTTTCTGAACACATCAAGCGTCTGCAAAGAGCAATCGACACCATTTGCTTCTATGACAGTTGCGAGACCATCAACATTGAAAGGATTGTCCGCGGAAAGATCTTACAATGGGCAGGTCATATTTCCAGAATGCCGGTGGACCGTTGGTGCAAAAGCCTAACAGAATGGGACCCCAGCTAGACCAAAAATACGAACTCAACTAGACCAAAAGGACGACCTAAAGCGCGCTGGTCGGATGCCGTCAAACTTTGGTCGGATGCCGTCAAACAAAATAATTTAATTACATTTCAAATGTACATGCACACCAGTGATGGGAGGGACCGTGTCCGGGGTAGGGAAAAATTGAAGTCCCGGAAATTGAATAAGTTAAAAGAGAAAGGTTCGCTCGTCGGTTGGTAGCCTTGTAAAACTCAGTCCACGTTTTTTTACTGCGTGATCATGTTTTCTTTTCTTGATTTCTTGATATTCGATCCGCTCATAAAGTAACGTCAAAATGATCTCCACTATATAACAACCATTGAAAAGATTTGGAAATAAATGTGTGATCTTAAATTTAAAGACTAACCCAACGACATTGGTAAAGAAGAACGAGCAAAAACAAAGAAAATATTGAAAGTAATAATCATGAAATAACATTTCAAAAAGTGCGCCACCATTGCGGCGGGCATTGATTATAGATATATTGTCTATTAACCCAGTAAATTATCAATCCTTATGGCAAACTCACGGGACGTGTAAATCAGAAAATTACACGTGTATCATTATAATTCTTGTTTCTGTTTTTCTTATTACCGATAAATAATTTTAGGTGTGTAATAGAACGTAATTTATGTCGTAAAGCACCGAATTTGACGAATTAATACACATATTTTGAATAATAATAATAGAATAATATTGAATAATTAACCAGCGCGAGGAAATATATGAAATAAGAGCGAATTTTCACACGTAAGCACTCCACTGCCAAGAAACCGCGCCGCATTGGAAATACTACCTTTTAATTTATTATATAATTTATTTCTCATTTAACGTTTAATTCTGCAGAAATCCTGATGAATTAATGAAAATAAATTCTTAGTACCAAAATTAATGGACGAGAATAGTCTTAATCGTTAATATACGTGGCTTGTAAATATTGAAAATATAGAAAATAATAAATTAAAGGTTGAGTTTGCAATTGGTGCGAAGTTTTTTGCAATGCGGCGCGGATTCGTGGCAGTGGAATGGGGGTGTATAAAAATCTTAAAACATCCAGATTGAGCACATTATTGAATCTGCCGTTATTTTGCTTTCAATTGCAATCAATTTTTCAAGCGCATTTTCTATTAATTCTGCAATATTGCGTATGTGTTCCTGCACAATAAAATTTTATTTGTTTTTGATGAAATATTTCTTGCAAAAAAACAACAAAATAATTGGAACAAAGTAAATCAGAAAAAGGAATAGTTTCTAGGCTATAAACCAATACCAAACAATACCAAAACTACTAAAATAAATAGAAAATGTCAATAAAGGTAAAAAAGAAAGAAAGAAATAATTACAGATAATATTACGACCACTGAAAAATAAATATATTTTCTCTCTAGTCAGCCAATATAAACATAGAAGAGAGGAGAAGCCAGTCAACACATTAAATAACCAATTTGTTCTCATTCATTCAAAAAAAAAACAATAATTACATGTAATCAAGAAAGGAATCACTGAGGTGATCATTTGTGTCTGATGTATAATCAATTTTCCTGATAATGTGATAGTTATTAGAAGAAAAAAAGAACAAAAACATTCATCACGGTATTTTGGTGCAAATTGGAAGAAATTCTATTATCAAGGGGTTATTTTTTTGTAAATTTCTTGATAATAAATTAGAAGATAAGTATTCCTTGAGTGCAGGGTTGGCAAGAATAGTGCAAAGTTGAATTTGGCTACTTTTGAATTAATTACTTTAACGTCGCCTAGCACCACGCACAATTTCTTGCTAAGAGCATTTTTTAGAAGATTTAATGTCAAGATAATATAAAAGTGAACTAAAAAACACATGAAATATATAGTCGTCGCCATATAGGATTACCACCGCAAAATGTGGCGCACTTTTTTTAAAATATTATTTTTCATTTAATTTTTATGATTATTTTCTTGTTTATGCTCGTTCTATAATGTTTTTGCTTAAATAAATTTACGAATATGTTTTCGTCGTTGTTTCAATCGTGGAATAAATGTGGAAAATAATAAAAATTAAATGAAAAATAATATTTTAAAAAGTGCGCTACATTCTGCAGTGGTAATCGCATTTGGCGACGAGTATACAATTTTCTTAAATTAAATTTTTACATACGCACGCCAACTGGTATGCTAATAAAATAAGCTCAGTAAACGTGCTCAAATCTTACTTTTTTAAAATACATGAATCTTTTTAGATAGTTTAAGACAAGCTTGTTTAAATTGCCTTAAAAAATGTTTTGTTGAAATGTCGTAAAAATTTTAGGAACCGCTGAAAAATTTTTGCGTCTTTTTAACAAAAAAGTTTTTACTAAAACTTTTTAGGCTTGTCTTAAACTAAATAAAAAACTAAAAAAAATAGGCTTGTCTTAAACTATATAAAAATAGTAATATCTTTTCAAAAAAATTAGATTTGAGCACGATCACTGAGGCTCGTGCACGTGGAGACGTTGCTTATTCGTCTGTTTGTCTTTCCAGTTTTTCTTTCCCTCTCTCTGACTGTCTGACAATCTCTCTCTCTCTCTCTCTCTCGAAATCCCTTTCTTTCTGTCATTCTATTTTTGTCGTCATCATTCTCACTCTCACTGCTCATCTCTCTTTCTCTCATACAGGGTCTCTTCGTCTTTTTGTCTTTTCATCTTTCCTTCCTCTCTATGTCTATCTGTTTCTTTATCTCTCTCTCTCTCTCGAAATCCCTTTCTTTCTGTCATTCTATTTTTGTCGTCATCATTCTCACTCTCACTGTCCATCTCTCTTTCTCTCACACATGGTCTCTTCGTCTTTTTGTCTTTTCATCTTTCCTTCCTCTCTCTTTCTATCTGTTTCTTTATCTCTCTCTCTCTCTCTCGAAATCCCTTTCTTTCTTTCTGTCATTCTATTTTTATCGTCATCATTCTGACTCTCATTGTTCATCTTTCTTTTTTTCACACAGGGTCTCTACGCCTTTTTGTCCTTCTATGTTCCCTTTCTCTTTCTTTCTTTATGTCTCTCTCACGATTGGTCTCGTTAGCTCCTTCTTGCAATATATCTGTCTTTGTATCATTCTATATCATTATTTTTAATGCATCATTCTGACTCTCACTGTCTATCGCTTTCTCTCTCTCTCTCTCTCTCTTATGATCTCTTCGTCCTTTTGTCTTTCCACTTTTTCTTCCGCTCTCTCTCTCTCTCTCTCTCTGACGATCTCCTCCTCAAAATACTTGCAAGTATACTTGCCTTTGTTTTATTCCATTTTCATCTTACTAATTCTTTAGGCATTTTTCTGTCTCTCTGTTCTCTCTCTCTTTTTCATTCTGTCTTTCTCTCTCAAACAGGGTTTTTTTTGTCTTTTTCTTTCATTTTTTCTACCGCTCCCTCTCTCTGTATCTCTCACGACTTTTCTCCCTCTTGCAATATCCCTGTCTTTTTGTCATTATATTTTTATCGTCATCATTCTTTACGTATCATGCTGGCTCTCACTGTCTATCTATCTTTCTCTATATCTCGCTAGGTTCACGCCAACTGAAGAATTTTAAACCGGGACTCATTTCAGACCACCCAGATTAATTACATGGTCGACATTTTTGTAAACGAATTGTGAGATAGTTAATCTTGTCAACAAAACAAATACGTATATTCACGTGGAGAACTGTAATATGTCCTCAAAATTACAAAAATCGAACATTTCAGAACATTTCAGATGTATCTTCGAATTTTTGTATTTCCATCTTTTATTCTTCTCTTTCTAGTTCTCCCCCTCTGCCTCTTGGTGTCTCGTCCCAGTGTCCCTATCTCTCTCTCTCTCTCTCTCTCTCTCTCTCTCTCTCTATCTATCTCTTTGCATCTCGAGATCTCTCAGTATTTGCAGGACTCACCCTGTCTCTGACCGTTCTTCTCTTTCAGTGTTAGTGTTTGTCTGGCGCTAACTCTCTCCCTCTCTCGGCCTCACGATCTCTCGCATTGTCCCTGTCTCTATAGTCTAATTTCCTTTTCACCGCGTTCTTTCTCTCTCTATCTTTGGCCTCTTGCTATCTAACTGTTTCTAAATCTGCCCTGTCGCACTGTTAAGCTGTCGTCTCTCGGTGTTTATGTCTTTCTTATATACTATGTCTTCTATCTCCATCTACATATGTATTTCTCTCTCTCTCTCTCTCTTTCTCTGCTTTTCTTCTTCGTCACTATTTTTGTGTGTTTTAGCCTCTCTTCCGCTTTATATAATTCTGTCTTTCTCTCTTCATCTCTCTTCGTCTTCATTTATCCCTCTGCGCTGTCGACATGTCTCTGCCTCATTATCCTCTTCATCTATTAACTCTATCACTTTGTTTCTTCCACTCTCGTTATCTCTCACTCTTTCTATCTTTCTGCCTCTCTTTTCCTATGTATTTCTACACAGGCAAACTGGTGACGGTCCGTTAACCGAATTGGTAAACCAACCGCTCCCATGTACTGAAACCGATCGGTTCCAGGTCGGTTAACGGACCGTCCCCAGTTTGCCTTTGTATTGATATTATTCTATCTCCCTTACTCTCCTAACCTTCGTCCCTGCTTCTTTTCTACATTTTCCCCTAATTAACCTTACCATTAAGTAAATACTATTTTCAAAAAGAAACCAAAATTTTTGTTAAAATCCAAGAATTCAAAAACAAAAAATATTTTAAGGCTGTAGTGGCGACACATGGCTCGGTGGATTCCACGTCTATTTGCTCGAGAACACAACAAAAGCCGCTGTGTAGGCCAATAATCAGAAAAAAGAGAAAAATATTGGTTGCAGGCTCGACCCGGTGTGCTGTTCTTCCACGTCGGTGCACATTGATTCCACCTCGTGCATCAATGACCAGCTGAATACCGGCAAACGCGATTTCGCGCATTCCATCGTTGCCGATCTGGTACCCCACAGTCACGTCCATCTATTGATTGTCGATTGCAGATTTACCGCGGATGGCAGTGCTGGCACCAATACGACGCCAATCGTCGTCTCGTTGATCTTTTGTGGAAGACCGAGATATGCCCGTTCACCTCGTCCGATTTTCCCGTCATTACTCGTCGAAGTTGAGATACTTTGATTCCTTTTTGAGGATGTTTTATTTCAGCTGAATGCGAGGAATGCGCGTGCGAATGTGGTATTGAGCAGTGCGCGAATGGAGCATCTCCGGTAAAGGTGGTTCATAAGAAGCTGTTGCTGCCATGTGCTTGCGATTGTTCATGTTCTTTCAAATGCATTTAGAACAATTTTTGTTTTATCTACACGCCAAATAAATAATAATTATAATAACAGACAAGAAACAATCAATTTGATTTTCTAATCGGACACCGGCACTCGGCAATCCAACGACGGCGGCGGCGAATTATCTTTGGTAGAATTATCTCGCGGTAATCTTCGTCTATTTCGCTCGTTTCAAATTGACAATGCCGCAATGAGCACTGAAATTCACAAAAATACTAGAATTAGAAGCAAGAATATTTATAGAAGAGAACCTGAACGGCTTCAATCATCACATTCCACCAAGATAATTGCGTCGCCGACAAATCAATCGAGTCCACGTCATCATAGTCGACCATCTCACCATCGTACGATGGCAAAAGCATCATCAAGAAGCTGACAAGCTCCCAGCTAATAATCTCATTCTCATCTGAAAACAAACGTGTTCTGCGTATTCTCCACAACTAACCTGCACATTTCTGAGCATTCGCTTCCACTAAGTGCCCTGACAGGAAGGAATGATCATGAAGTTCATCAGCTGAACGCGATTATATGGACGTTATCAATGCGAACAAACTTGTCGGCGGTTTCGCCTCGTCGACCATTTCCGATTCTTGAATATCGATTTCAGCGATTAATTGCTGACGTTCAGTGGGATGATCAATGAGGATTGTCGCGTTCATTTCATTTTCGTCTATTGCACGATCTATTGAACGACATTTGGATGAGTACGGTAGGAATATTGAAATTGCAAGTAGTGGTAGGAATATCATTCTGAAATGAGTTTTGTTTTTTATAAAAAATTGTTTATAAAAGAGTTATTGGCTCAATGACTTCAGATTTTGGAAAGAAACAATTTACATTGACATCTCGGTATATCTACACAATGGATTTGATCTGACGTTACTTGTTTCATTTTTGTATTTAAGAATGAATATAGAAAAAAATAATGTCGATCTCAGTAAAGTTTTACTAATATTATTTATTATAATTTTTAGAAATAATATTTAACTATTATTCATTTCAGAGATCGATGCCTAATGGAAGAGCAAAAAATTAGGGGCGGAGAAAAGGTCTTGTTTAGACAGCCACCCGACCACGAAGGCCATCACGTCTCTTCCTCTTTTGTTTGTCATCAATATTTTTATTTCATCCATTTTCATTTTTTAATTAAACTTTTCATTTCTTGTCATCAAATAATAAACAAAAAATAGATAACAAAAATTGATGAGAAACAAACGAGGAAGAGATTCGATGGCCAAGACCTTTTCTCCGCCCCTAATTTTTTGCTCTTCCATTAGGCATCGATCTCTGAAATGAATAATAGATATGTACACGCCAAATGTACATGCAAATTTTCCAATATTTAAACGTGTCTTTTAAATTTCTACGTGTAAATTAGAATTCACTTTTTACGTCAGGTTAGTAGGTTTCAATTAAATTACCAGGAAACATGCAAAGCTTTACAGAATGTTCGGTTATAGAAAAGTTGGCGTGCTACATTGTATTTTTGCACATATATCAATTTTTTCGAAAAAAAGTCCATTTAGCTAAATAAATTTAGAGATTGTGAAGTAATTTCTCGATGGATTTAAATGATATTTGGCAATAATACTAAACTATATGGTATTTATACACAGTCATAATTTTATTAAGATCCCAAAAGCTGTTTTCGTGAAATATCGACTTTTTGAAAAAAGTCCATTTAGCTAAATAAATTTTGAAATTGTGAAGTAATTTCCCGATGGATTTAAATGATAGTTGACAATAATATTTAACTGTATTGTATCTAAATACAGTTAAATTTTTATTAAGATCCTAAAAGCCATATTTTAGAAATATCGATTTTTTGAAAAAAAAAGTCCATTCCATTTAGCTTTTTTTGAAATTGTGATGTAATTTCTGGATGGATTTGAATCATATTTTGTAATAAGATTTATCTATATGGTTTTTAAACACAGTCAAAATTTTGTTAAGATCCTAAAAGCCATATTTTAGAAATATCTATTTAAAAAAAATGTCAAAATAGTTTTAAAGAAATATTGAAATTTTGAAGTTATTTCTCGATGGATTGGAATGATGTTTAGGAATTATATTCAGCTAAACTTTATCTAAATACTATGAGAACTTTATTAACATCCCAAAAGCTGTTTTCTTGAAATATCGATTTTTTGAAAAAAAGTCGAAATAGTAAAGATATGATTTTTAAGAAATTTTGAGATTGTGAAGTAATTTCTGGATGGAACTAAATGATATTTTACAATAATATTTAACTAAATTTTATATTAATACAGTCAACATTTTATCAAGATCCTAAAAGCCATATTCTTGAAATATCGATTCACGCGAAATGTAATAGTAAAAAGCAGAAGCTTATTAGAGCTATTAAGATTGAACATTTCAGGAATGGGATACTGACATAAATTAACAACAAAGCTCTAAATAATTCACGTAAACAATTTGGTAAAATTTATATGTGGAATTTGAAAATTTACGTTTGAAAATAGGAAAATCATCATTTTAATTTTTGAAAAAAAGGCAAAATTATTAAATTTTTGAGATTGTGAAGTAATTTCTCGATGGATTTGAATGATTATTGACAATAATATTTATCTACATTGCATCCGAGTGTAGTCAAAATTTTATTAAGATCCTAAATGCAATTTTTGAGAAATATCGATTTTTTGAAAAAAAAAGTCCAAATAGTTTAAATTATTTTAAAGAAATTTTGAAATTGTGAAGTAATTTCTCGATGGATTTGAATGGTATTTGGCAATAATATTTAACTATATGGTATTTATACACAGTCAAAATTTTACTAAGATCCTAAAAGCCATATTTTAGAAATAACGATTTTTTGGAAAAAAGTCAAAATAGTTAAAATTATTTTAAAGAAATTTTGAGATTGTGAAGTAATTTCTCGATGGATTTGAATGGTATTTGGCAATAATATTTAACTAAAATTTATTTAACTACTGTTTAAATTTTATTAAGATCCTAAAATCCATATTTTAGAAATATCGATTTTTTTGAAAAAATGTCAAAACAGGTAAAACTATTTTAAAGAAATTTTGAGATTGTGAAGTAATTTCTCGATGGATTTGAATGGTATTTGGCAATAATATTTAACTGAAATATATTTAAGCACAGTTAAAATTTTATTACGATCCTAAAAGCCATTTTCTTGAAATATCGATTTTAAAAATTCCCTTGTTACAGACATTCAAAAACTTGCTGTAATCGAGTATTTTCTATCCCTATTTCCATGCCACCCAGTCAGAAAATGTGTTTTGATGAATGTCAAGAATTTAATAAAGCCAGAATAGTTTATTTTTTTCCGAGCACAACGATTTTTAATTTAAGGGCTTTTAAAATTTGATTTTATTCGATTTTATTTTTCAACGTCAATACACTCAAACGAAATTCAAAACATAATAAATAAATACTGTAAAATAGTAAATAAGAGAAATGTATAAAACCTGAATAACACAAAAACAATAAACTATAATAGCACACAAATAATAAAAATTCACAAATCAATGGAAAAAAGTCCAGCGAAGCTCATCCTTCTAGAACATTTCGAGTCACAAGGCAATTCCAGCTGAAAGCACTCCATTTCTAATTGATAATCATTTGACAAAGCATACTCTCATACAAAAAATGATATTAATGGGACCATCATGAGTCGATTGAGCAGCTGTGAATGATTAATTGTGGATGGATCGAGTCAAAACTATTATTATTATTCCTTCATCTTGTTCAAAACATTTATTAAATGCAATAAATAGAATCAACACTGATTTATAGATGACCTATGGCTGATTTGACGGCATTCAAGTCTCGATTCTCAATGGCTCGCAAGAGCTCATCGGACGCGTCTTTCGTGCGGATCGCCGCTGATCTCATTGTGCTCCAAATGCTGCTGCCATCGTTGCCACCTTTTTGCAACTCGAGAGCGGTTGTGAAATGATCTATCGCTTCTCTGCAACAGATAAACGTTTAGCTAGTGACAAATGTGCTCAATAATTATTTAGAGTTGAATGATCACGTGGCTCCGCGCAAACCCGACATCTCAAAAATTCAATGATTTTATTCATCATATTTTGTTCTCCATAAAATTTTCTATAAAATGATATACAACACACCTTTAAAGCAAACAACAGAGTTGTTATTATAGTTCACGTAAAGAAAGTATACGTGAAAACATTTTTAAAGATTTTAAGCATGTATTACCTGTATCATAATTTTTAAAAAGTACATTACATGTAGATTAAAACGATAAACATTAGTCTAGTAAAAAAAAAATTTAAGACACTATCGATCACGTAAAATGTTCATACGTGAAAAATATTCCGCGAATTTAATGGTCATATACGGTAAAGTTGTATGTCAATCAAAAGAGAATTTCACGTAGAGTAAAATTATGTACATCACTTTACCAACAAATAAGTATTAAGACTACTATCGTTCACGTAATATTAACACACGTGAAAATTATTCCTAGGAATTAAAAGATATATAGGGTCATGTTGTATATCGTTCAAAAGCGCAATACACGTAGAATAAGAAATTATACATGATTCAACGATAAATTGAAAACGAAGAGTGCTATCGATTTCGTAAAATTAAACACGTGAAAATCAATCCTAGTAATTAATCGTCATATATAGTCAAGATGCATATAATTCAAAAGCGTATCACATGTAAAATAAGACAATATACATTATTTTACAAAAAACTAAAAAAATAAGAGTACTATGGATCACGTAAAATTAAAAAACGTGAAAATTATTCCTGGGATTTAAAACACTAAAAGGGTCATGATGTATATCATTCAAAAGCGTATCACACGTAAAATAAGACAATATACATCATTTTACAAAAAACTAAAAAATTAAGAGTACTATGGATCACGTAAAAATTACACACGTCAAGATTATTCCTCGTATTTAAAATATATATATATATATATAGGGTCATGCTGTATATAGTTCAAAAGCGCCTTACACGTAGAATAAGAAGATGTATATCATTCTTTGGAAAAATAAAAATTAAGAATACTATGGATCACGTAAAAGTTACACACGTGAAAATTATTCCTAGAATTTAAAAGACTAAGAGGGTCATGATGTATGTCATTCAAGAGCGTATTACACGTAGAATAAGGCGATATACATCATTTTTAGGATATCTAAAAACTAAAATTACTGTATTACGTTAAATTAAATACGTGAAAATTAATTCAAAGTTTCTCAAGCTCTGTATGGTTGTGTTGTATATCATTGAAAAGGTAATTTTCCGTAGAACAAATTTATGCTAATAATTCCTTGAAAGAAATATGATTAAAATCGATATTGTTTGACATAATTCTATTGACTTCTAGAATCGCGTCAAAAGCAAACATTAGATAGATTTTAATGGTGCATTCCATATGTTATCTGAATTAATACAAGTAACAACAAACCTATAAGATGACAACTGCATGCAAGAAATTCCCAAATTGTATCTTGCTCTTACATAAGTCGGATAACGGCTCAGCGCTTCCCTATAAGCAGATATGGCTTCTGCCGTTCGATCCCCATTTGCAAGTGTTGCTCCAAGCCTATTCCATAGTCTCGCGTCCTAAAATTGTCACTCTAATATTCCATATTCTCATTTAAACAAGCTACCTCTGGCTTGGCGGAAATGGCAACCTTCAGCGAGTCAACCGCTCGATCAAAATTGCGATTTAAGTTGTAAAGAATCCCTAGAGCATTCTAAAAACCAAGAAAACTCATTGAAACACGACTCAATCCAACCTGAAGCTCAGGATCGGGCGATGTTTGTTGTCGTGCAGCTTCAAGGAATCGATTCTCGACGCGTTCAAACATTTCGTGATCAAAGAAAGACGAGTACAATGGCTTTTCGGTAACTGGCTGACTATTATTGCCCTGTTAATGAGATTCTCATTTAGAAAAATAATTCACAAGAATGTACGAGTTTGTGTTTTACCAAATAAGAAGAAATCCAAGTGTCGAGTTGATGTAGCGACTGATTCTCCAATCCTTCATTCGCGAGAGAAACTGATAGAGCAAGAAGAGCCTACAAATGCATAATATTTGCATTGAAGTACAGTATCTATCAAAAGACTGTGAATCCGCGGGAATCAACAAAGTTACGGTAATTTAAAATTGAGCAAATAGATGACTATTTTGAGCTTCATATTTTCATAACGTGCTCATCGGAAATAAAGACCATGACTTTATGACTTTATGTTATAAATATATTGCTTAAGAAGTTAATAAACAACATTAGTTTGTGATACTGTAGTTTTATAGAAAGTTACGGTCAATTGAATATGCAAATTAAAACAATTAATTATTTGAGCATCAAAATTAGGTACCCATTTTTAACAAACATCAATTTTATTTATTTTTTTCCAAAATATGAGTCTTTAGCTTTAATATTACAGCGTGCGACTAGGATACTGTAGATTTGAAGAAAGTTACGATTAATTAAAACTGAAAAGACAAATTATCGAAAAAATTATATTGAGCTCCATAATAACATGCTCAATATTATTGTACTATAAAGTTACCTATAATTTTTCAAAATATGAGTCTTTAGGTTTTATTTTACAGCGTGCGACTAGGATACTGTAGATTTGAAGAAATTTACAATCGATTGAACTCCGCAATGTTGCAATTTTCGAAAAAAAAGTTGGTGATTAAATTTTTGAGCTTCGAAAATATTTGTTCGTTCACATTGGATAGCAAGAAAGTTTATATTTTATAAATATGAGTCTTTACAATTTATTTGACGAAATGGGACTAAGATACGGTAAATTTGAAAAAAGTTACGATCGATGAAATATAGTTCATGTTTTCAAGAAAGTTGTCGTTTTTGATTCCATAATTATAGTCTCAATATTAATGATGCATAAAGTTATTTGTATTAATTCAAAATATGCATCTTAAGCTTTAATTTAACAGAGTGGGGCTAGGATACTGTAGATTTCAAAAAAGTTACGATCGATTGAAAACCAGGTCGATTGGCAGTGTTGAAATTTTCTACAAAATTAATCATTTTTTAGTTCAATAATTATAGGCTCAATATTAATGATCCATAAAGTTAACTATATTTTTTGAAAATATGTATTTTAAACTTTAGTTGAACAAAGTTAGACTTGTATACTGTAAAATTGAAAAAAGTTACGATTGATTAAAACTGTAAACATAGAAATTATCGTAACATTTTTTTAATAAATTTTGAGAACCATAATTAAAATCCCATTTGTAATAAACATAAATTTTATTTAATTTTTTCCAAAATATGAGTCTTCAACTTTTATTTGACAAATTGGGACTAATATACTGTAGATTTGAAGAATATTACGATAAATTAAAATATGAATATTGCAATTTTCAAAAAGTTGAAAACGGAGCTTTTTACCTTCTGAAATTTGTGCTCATTCTTAATAAATAAAAATTTTATTGAAGCTTTTTTAAATATATGAGTCATTGATTTTATTTTACAGAGTGGGGATAGGATACTGTACATTTGCAGAAAGTTACGGTTAATTAAAACTGAAGAAACAAATTATCAAAAAAAAAAATTATATTGAGCTTCATAATAACATTCTCAATATTATCTTACTATAAACTTACCTATATTTTTTTCAAAATATGAGTCTTTAGGTTTTATTTTACAGAGTGGGTCTAGGATACTGTAGATTTGAAGAAATTTACAACCGATTAAAATATGAATATCGCAATTTTCAAAAAAAGTTGGAAACGAAGCACTTCACCGTCTAAAATTTGTGCTCACAACAATTTTGATTGTATTAGAAGTCTTAAAATTTCAATTAAAAACCATTCTCACCTGCTGATTATTCGGATCAATTTGCAGGCACTTATTAAACGCCACAATAGCGGCCTGGTCCTTCTCATTCTCGGCATTCGCCAATCCGAGCCGACACCACGCCATCGCATCATTCGGGTCGTTCTTGACGGCTTGCTCGTACGCCAGCATAGCGTTGCCAATATCGCCACCCGCCATCAGCGAGTCGCCAACACTCGTCGGGTTCTCATGCTGCTCGAACGGATTCTGCACGTCCTGATAGCGATAAACGTCGTCCTGGTTGGTGACCTCGTTCCAGGCGCTCTCGAACACCTGCTCATTGTGGGATCCCGTCCACGTGTCGGGCGTCTCCAAGTACTCGTCCATCCATTCCTTCGACACGCCGTGGCTCGTCTTCGTGTCAAAGTTGTCCAAGTATTCCGACGACCACATGCCGGACGAAGCGGAGCTCGACTGTGGAGCATGCGCGATCATCGGCGCCGCTGATTGCCAGGCCGAGTTGAATGCCGCCTTAGACGTGTATTGATTAGCCCACTGATTTGCTAATGGCGCATGAGCTGGCTGGAACTCCTGCGTCCACTTGGCTGCCATTTGACTAGAACTTGTTGGAAGATCCCGTTGAAGCGCCTAGTAAACTCTTAGGAATGGATTATTGCCGTTAACCTACCGACATGTTGAAACTCGTCGGCGCCGCTCGTCCAGCCTGCTGCTTGAGAAACTCGCTCGCCATTTGCTCGCCGAGCGAAGAACTCGGCATGAATGAGCTAGCAGAAGCGCCGGCAATGGAACCTTGTCGTTGATTCGAAGTGCCGATGGTGTTGGCCATGCCAACGAGCGCATTCGACTGCCCACACTGTCCTTCGACGACTCCTTTCATGACTTCTGAAAGGAAACAAGGATAAATAGGGAGAATACTTGGATTAGTCTCTAACAAGAATTTATTGTAAAAAATGATTTTCAATAGTTCGTATATATTTCAGAAAAATCAGAGGAAAATGATTTGTAGATCATAGTATAATTGAAAAGTTACAACTGATCCGACAGTCTCATTTACCATTTTAACTTACTCATAAAATTTGTGATACTTGGATAGTTTTTCTTATAAAAAATATCTGAATAATTTACACGTAGCATTCCAAATGAAATAATGAAAATAAAAGATTATTAAAACTTCTTAAAACTAAAATTTAAGTAATATAAAGTGATTTTTAGATATTTTAAGAGAAACACCATAAAATGCAGTAAAAAATAAATTTATAGTTTATACGTGTTTCTACGTGTACGCGCCAAATGGGAGCTCTGAAAACGTATTCAAGGATAGTAACTCGGTAAGAAAAGTGGCATTTTATATAGTTTAAAATGTGTCTAATAAGTTTACGTGAAAACTGTTGAAAAGCTAATACGTGCATCCTTATAATGCTCGTTTAAATATTAGAAAAGTTTCATTTTCATATGGTCTGCGCCAGTTTGTCAGTTCTTTCCTAAACTTTTTAAAATCACCCCAATCTGTATGGTAATAAAATGAGCTCAGTAATCATGCTCAAATATAACTTTTTAGAAAGATATTAACATTTTAGATAGTTCAAGACATGCTTAATTAGATTGTGATAAAAACGTTTTTGTGCAAAAGACGTAAACACACCAAATTGAAAATTATATTTTTCAATATTTAAGAGTGTTTTACAAATTTATACTTTTTATTTTCATATAACATGAAACGTCATTTTTTCAAGCCAGCCTTAAACTATCTAAAAATATGCATTTCTTATAAAAAATATAATTTGAACATCTTTTCTGAACGTCCCAAGTAAGCATGCAATTTGGAGTGCGTAAAAATTTTGACGCCCGTTTATAAATCCCCAAAAAAATCTATTTCGATTTGCCGTGCTAAAAGCACTCCAAATTGAATTATTAAGATGTTCAAACTACATATTTTTATAAGAACAGTATATTTTTATATAATTTAAGGCTGGCTTGAAAAAATGACATATCACGTTATATGAAAATAATACGTGAAAATTAGTGAGACACGTTTAAATATTGAAAAATGTTCATTTCAATTTGGTGTGCTAAAAGTATTAAAATATTCCCAAAAATATTATATTTGAGCACGTTTTCTGAGCTCGTTGCACGTACACGCCAAATGAAAATAGAAAATTTTAAAATTTTACACGTATTTTTTTTCCAGTTTTTCTGTGTAAACTACAAACTATTAGTTCACTTCATTTTCCTACTTTTACCTTAAAACATCTCAAAATCAATTTATGTTCTCTAACTTTAGGCTTAAGGTGTTTTAATAATATTGTATATTTTAAAATTAGAATATCACGTCTACAAGTTTGAAAATTGCTATTTTCATTTGGCGTGCACGTAGAATTTTGAAAGGCACTCTTGAATATTGCAAAATTGTAATTTTCCTTTGGTCCTCTTTTCTCAATTGAGAGAAAAACATTTTTTAGTAAAATTTTGGACAGAAATTCTCACAAGGAAAATAAAAATTTAACTATGTAAGCTGTGGCAAGTATTTACCTGTAAAACCATTGTTAAAGTAACTTTTTTCAGTAAATTATACAATTTTTTAAAAATAAATTTTGTGCTTTTCATGCATATCCTTTAATCCTTACATAAATTTATTTGCAATTTCCTAGAAACATAGTTTATGATTGCACGCCAAATCGAAATTGCAATTTTACAATAGTTAAATACTCCGCATCCATTTCCACGTGAAAATTAAAATTCCATTTTCACGCTTTTAGAATTGTTTTCCTTAAACTATCTAGCAACCTTCAAATCTTTAAAAAATTTTATTTTACACGGACTTTATGAAGTCCCATTTTTATTACTCAAATTGGTGTGTGATCGTTTCGCAATGATAGCACGCAAAATGAATAAGAACAGACCTTCAAATGAGCAATTTTAATTTATAATTTCATAAAAATTTAAAAGACTATAGATCCTGTAAAATGGACGTAAAAATTATATTTTATTTTTCACGTGGACATTTATAAAGTAGTCTAGAAAAATCGTCATTTTCATTTGGCGTGCAATAGTCAAATTGAAAATTGATGTCTCGTTTAACTATGTAAGCTGAGGCAAGTATTTACCTGTAAAACGGTGATGGAAAATCATTGATACATTAACTTTTCCAGTAAATTTTATAATTTTTTAAATATATTTTTTGTTTTCCATACTAATCCTTAAATAAATTTGTTTACAATTTATTAGAAACATAGTTTATGAATGATTTTCCATCAGCGTTTAACGGATAAATAATTTCTTGCATACGGCCTCTGATGTAATTTGATGATAAATGAATTGTTTCGCTTGAAATAACCAAGATTATAAATTTAAAATACAAATAAGTACACACAAAAATTAGTAACACGTGATGAAACCCCGGAAAATCGATAATCGCGGGTGGCATGTATTAGTACGTGGAATGAGCCATATATGAGACAATTATTTAAGAAAAAATAAAATAAAATAATTAAGAACCATAATCAACCAAATACAAACAACAATAACAATAATAATAATAATTGAAACGACTAAAATGTAGTGATAAAATGATAAGAGTATGGTTATTGATTAACCAAAAAAACGGCACTTTGACTAAACCTGTTGGACTTTCCCAGTGTATATATACAAGGCAAGGAAATTTGGCTGAATAATAGCCTTGGTTTCGTAACAATTGTGACGCTGAAAATTCTAAATTTACGCAGATTTTGTAGTTTTATCATACATTATTGATTAATTCATCGTCGTTGATAGACAATGTTATAAATTATGCATGAATTGGAACATTGCCAATAGTGATAAGATGCAATGTTTGACGGAATTCCGGGTTTCTTTGTAATAAATTTCATTCTTCGAAACAAAAAAGGTTCTCGAATCTAGTAGGTAAAATATAATCAAATATAGAATCATTCATCTTATTTTGAAAACTTCCCTTTAGACTACCGCATACAGAATTTTCAGCTTTACAACATATCATGAACACAGCCTTGTAGGTGCTCACAGAGCTGAGAAACTCGCCAAAAATTAAATGAACAAATTTTTCATGTTTTGTGCATTTTCGATTCTCCAGTTTAGCGAAATGAGCTCGTTTCAGTTATGGTATGGGTAAGGGGTCCCACGTTTTGAAAACTGAAGTCCCCGGTCCCGTTTAGAGAAAAAGAGAAGTCCTGGTTTTTGAATATTCTAGCCCCCGCTCCAAGAACGGAGATCCTCCCATTACAAATTCATATTCTCGTGTTTTAACAGCGTTTTAACCGTTACAATACCACCTACTCCCCTTCTTCTTAGCGACCCGAAGAGTAGTAGTTGGTGTGAGGATCCGATGTAATCTAAATACTAAACGCCCAATAAATGGCTTCCCTGGCGAACATTACCGAGAACACCGAACACCTAGCTCTTTAATATAAACCTTTATTCGTCTCCACATAATAATACAATATATGAATTTAGATAATAAGGAGCTAGATTAGGTGCTAACATCTCACCCACGGTCGAAAAATTGTGAATTAATTTAACTGAGGATCCATAGGTGATCCAACATGGATCAGGTAATGATCCTTCAAGGAAGAAATGTATCCTCTGTTTTGAATACCAAAGTTATCGCTATTTTCAATAAAAATACACGTTTGCTGTTTTGAGTGAAAATTACAAATAACTGTGGATCCTAGGAAAACTAAAAATGGATCAGACAGTGATACTTCAAGGAAGAAATTAATTCACAATTTTTAAATGGTAAAATTATCGATATTTTCCATGAAAATACACATTTTTATGGTTTTAGGTGAAGATTACAACTAACTGAGGATCCTTAGGTGATCCAACATGGATCAGGTAGTTATTCTTCGAGGAATAAGTGAATCCTCAGTTTTGAGTAACAAGATTTTCGATGAAAAAAAAAACTAGATTATAACTGAATATATTGAGAATTTCATATAGTTGGTATGAGGAACCAATAAATGGTCCTGGCGGACATTATATATCCTGGCGGACATACTTGGGAAATTTGGGGCCGGCCCGCGATCGCTCGGCCCTGGTCCGGCCCCACATAATTTTTTTTAAACAGTAATTTTTAAAAATGTTTATTTTAACATAAAATATCAGGAAATAAATCAAGAATTTGAGAGCACAAAACTATATGTTCCACATTTGCATAACTTAACCGAGTTCTTCTTTTATTCAACATATAAGACATTTTCGAGAACGTCGTTTCGCAAACGCTCTCGGAAGGAATGCACGAAAAAATTTTTTGAGCCAATTTAAATAGGTGAGGATACTCTTCTTTTTTTCTGCTCCAATAGCTTTCGATGGACTCAGATGAATGAAGAATCTCGTTGAGATATCTAAAATCGTTGGTATAAACATCTGCCGTTGCTTAAAAAATATAACCTGTCTAATTCTTTCAAATTGCCTGCATCGTTTGGAATATCACAGATGTCATCCAAAATTCTTTCGATCCCACTACTTGATGGTATGTTATCATTTACTTTCTCATTGCTCTCTGGAAGTAAAGACGACGTATATGTCCTTGCCTAAAGATATATCATAAATAAGTTATATTCATTGTTGGATTTCTAACTCTTTGTCTTTCTTCTTCCGTGAAATGCGTCATCAGCTTTGTTTTAGGTGATAACAGCACGGCAACGAGGTGTAGATCCGAAAATTGCAAATAGTAATGTTGCAATGATTTACGGTTTTAAGCTTCTGGCCTGTTTAGGTTGTAATGAACAGCGAGAGCGAATGAACGGTATATTTCAATGGTAATATATTCACTGATTTATTCCTTTCTTCTGCTCGTTGTTGATTGCGTGGTTCAGTGATGATCTGATTGTGACCAAATCCGCTTCTTTTATGCAATCGGCGGTGGGCGTGGATTGATGTTGTCGGCTGATCATTGGTTGTTGAATCTTCCGGAATTCCAGATAGAATTCTGGAAGTAGATCGGTGGAGGTGTAGATCAACATCGTTGCATGGTGGCATCCTTGGTCGCAGGCACGCCAACTGGTATGGAAATAAAATGAGCTCCGTAAACGTGCGGAAATCTAAAATTCTGGAAATATATTAATAGTTTTAGATAGTTTAAGAAAATCATAGTTAAATTACCGTAATCAATGTATTTTTTGAAAAACGCTCAAATATCGAAAAATTGTTATTTCCAGTTGGCGTGCGCAGGAGGCGACATGGTCCAATCTGTCAATAGGACGTGAAAAATATGAATTTTTTACAATTGAGAATTTAAACGATTAAATTTGTTCTACGTAACACTATCAAATATTCGATCAAACAACACAATTCCACTTAACATTGGCTGCCCATTTTTTAGCCAATTATTTGATTAATTATTTTCAACTTGAGATATAAGCTATTCTTTCCTGAAACCCTTTTTAAACGCATAATGATGAGTGTGTTTAAAGTCTTTAACATAATAATATTTATTTAAAAAGTACATAAATTAGTGTTTTCGCTTCTGATGCAGATTTATCGGAGATTCTTGAGAGTTCTTTTTGCTTGTAGGAAAGTCTGGAGACGTTTCTCGGGTCGTAGGATGTTCTGGAGAGGTTTGTAGGATTCTGGATAACTCCTTTGGCTTCAAAAAGGTTCAGAAGAGGTTTTTCGTGTCGTATAAGATTCTGCAGAACTTCCCTGGAGTCTAAAAGATTCAGGACAGGTTTCTCGACACTTGGGAGATTCTGGAAAGGTTTTTAGGATTGGAACAGGTTCCGGAGATTTCTCCAAGCTGATCATTCTGGAGAAGTATGGCTTTTTCTTCATTACCGTCGGAATTTCACTTCATCGATAAGATTTTTCTCGGTGTGTAGAAGGTTAACGACAATTCTATCGACTTGTAGCAGAATCTGTAGAGGTTGCTCGGCTTGTGGGGGACTTTGCAGAAGTCTATGGTCATGTACAAGATTCTGGAGAAGTTTCTCAGCTTTTCGAAGATTCTGAAAAGGTTTCTCGACTCGTGGGTGATTCTGGAAAGGTTTTCATACTTGAGGAAAGTTCAGGAGAACTCCCTTGGCTTTTAAAGGATTCTGCAGAGGTTTTTAGTCTTGTGGGAGATTTCGGAGATTTCTCTAGGCGTTTAGAAGATTCTGGAAAGTTTTGTACGCTTGACACTGGTTCTGGAGAATTCTCTAGGCTTGTAGAAGATTGTGGAGACATTTCTCGGCTCGTAGAAGATACTACAGAACTCCGTTGGCTTCTAAAAGATTCTGCAGATTTATCTCGGCTTGTAGATGCTTCTGAAGAAGTTTCGCGGCTCGTGGGATGTTCTGGAGAACTCCATCGGCTTGTAGAAGATTGTGGAGACGTTTCTCGGGTCGTGGAAGATTCTGCAGAACTCCCTTGGCTTCTAAAAGATTCTGGAGATTACTCTAGGTTTGTAGAAGATTCTGGAGAGATTTTTAGACTCGTAAGAGATTCTGGAGAATTCTCTTGGTTTTTAGAAGATTCTGGGGAGGTTTTTCGGCTCCTGGGAGATTCTGGAGATTTCTCTAGGCTTGTTGAAGATTCTGGAAATGTTTGTAGACTCGAGGGAAGTTCTGGAGGCGTTTCTCGGGTCGTGGAAGATTCTGCAAAACTCCCTTGACTTCTAAAATATTCTGGAGAGGTTTTTAGGCTCGTGGAACATTCTGGAGATTTCTCTAGGCTGGTAGAAGATTCTGAAGAGATTTTTAGGTCCGAGGAAAGTTCTGGAGATTTATCTCGATTTGTAGGAGATTCTGGAGATGTCTCTTGGCTTCTAAAATATTCTGGAGACGTTTCTCGGGTTGTGGAACATTCTGGGGAACTCTATCGACTCTTAGGAGATTCTGGAAAGGTTTCCAGAATCGTGGGAGATCCTGGAGAGTTCCCTAGACAATTCTAAGATTCCGGAAAGGTTCCTCGGCTTGTGTGAGATTCTGAGAAATGAATATGAGGATAATTCCAACGACTCTTGTATAACTTATAAATCAAATTTTCCATCAATTCAATTGTCTAACTCAATTCATGAATAATTCCTTGCCAAAATATTATTAGAACACCTGAAGTGAGTCATCATTAAGGTTAAGATCGAATTAGAAAGCGAAAACGTTGTCTTCAAACGCTACATAATAAAGAGAAATTGATTGGAATCCTTATTGCAAAATTCTTTCATCTGCTAGCTGCCACAAAGCTCACCAAACAATATATCATTAACTCGTTCCTTCTGCGATGGCTACGGTTGAATCAGACTGTCACAAATTCATACTGGCTGGAAATTTTAAACAAATCATTTATTGTACTCGAATGAAAGCCACAATTTCTTTCATGCCAATCAACTAATAACAATAATTTGCAAGTTTTCACTTCTCACTGGATTTCTAATAATAAATGAGGTAATTATCAATAAAACGACAATAACATTCTATTTAACTTTCATGTGACTGAAACAGAAAAAACACTTGTCCAATGTTTTGATGACAACTGAATCGTTTTACCAGTTTGAAGAGTTTACTGATTCCACATTGAAATAGTGGTTTTCCGATTTTTAAGAGTGTGTTAAAGTTTTTACTTTTCTAGAAAACGCTGTTGTTGACAATTTAGACAAGTTTATCATTAACTACCTAAAAGTATTAATATCTTGCCGCAAAGTCAAATTTGAGAATGTTTACTCATCTCAATTTATAACCATACAAGTTGGCGTGATTTTAGGATAAATATATTGCAAAAGAAATGCGGGGAGTGTAGATAAATGTTCCCGTAAACTGCTAATGAAGCTAATATTAAAAATTCTAGTTGCTCTGGATCTTCTGATAATTACTGCAGTGTCTGCTTCTTCTTGGTCCATCTCTCTTGTTCCGATATTTCCTTCAGCACTTGGCGATGTTCCCTTTTTGGTTCCGATGAATCGGACAACAGCGATAGCATGGGGAAGGGGATTCAGTCTCATTTTTGATTTGATCCGTTTTGCTAACCATCACGTCGCACGCCAAATTGAATTCTAAAAACGGAGCTCAGAAAACGTACTCAAATATAAAATTTCGTTAAGATTTTGAGAATTTTCGATAGTCTAGGAAAATGCTGCCCAACTGGCGTATATTAGGTTTTTTGTTTAAAACAAGTAACAATTGTAAGAAGCGCGTAAACTTCAGTAAATCATTATTTCAAATTGGCGTGCACGTCGCTTCTCTTTTGAATGACGAAATCTTCAGATTTGTAAATAGTGAAAAGAGCGGTGCCTCTTGTTCGTACCTCAAACTTGGGTAATTAAACCGTTTATTTAAGGTAACACAATAAACAATATAAAACAATAAAAATATAACAATTAAACAAACATAGAATGAAATATTATTAACACGTTCACTATTTATACGTCGCATACTAAAATATAATTCACGTTACTCAATTAAATTATATGCGTGCGTGAGCACACTCCCGGGTCCTAGAACAAATTAAAATCGACGTCCATTATAATGGCCTCCAGGCGACGTTTTGAAACCAAGTTTCTCGATCTACGTTGTACTCCCCACGGCAATGCTCGAACGACGATCCATATTGCTCTTTCCAAACATAACGAGCCAATTATGCGCAGGCGTATTCCGCCTGCGCTATACTTGGGTTGAGGCTGAAACGACGAATTATAGAGTTGAGAGCCGAAATTTGGTTTTTTCCCTGGTTTGAGGTATGATCCAGCGGTCCGCACGATTCTGCTGTCCAAACGATCCAGCCAATCTCAGCCTGCTACGCGGTTTTTTGCTCTTCGAGTTCGTAAACTATTAGCCGATGCACCAATGAAAAGAGCGGTGCCTCTTGTTCGTACCTCAACCATGGGTAATTAAACCGTTGATTTAAGGTAACACAATAAACAATATAAAACAATAAAAATATAACAATCAAACAAACATATAATGAAATATGATTAACACGTTCACTATTTATACGTCGCATACAAATAAAATATAGTTCACGTTACTCAATTAAATTATATGCGTTCGTCAGCACATATAGTTTAAACAACACTAGATCTGAAATAAACTTAAAATGTTTAAGAGACGCTTCAAAGTTAAAAAATCACTATTTCCACTTGGACTATATTTATAGTATTTATGAAATTCGTGAATCTTACCAATACTGTTTATAAATATTTCGACATTTTCCATCGAGACAGATACCTGAAAATATCATTTATCAGTCTATTTTGTTATGATTTCCCTATAAAATTCAAAGAAAAACTTACATCTTGAAGAAAATATCGAAAGGAATTCAATTTATAAACAATTCAATTATGAATGTGACTAATAGACAAATACATTTAAATGTTATCATAATAAATATCGACTAAACAAAGTTTATAGGCCATGATTTAATTAAAAGTATTTATTTTAAGGGACAGATTTCTGGATGTAAAAATTTATAATTATAATAACAATATAATATATCTGTTTTTATGCCAAATCGAAATGAATGTTTTTCAATATTTAAACGTGTATTACTAATTTACACGTATTATTTTCATATCATTTGACACGTCATTGTAACAAGTCCATCTTAAACTATCAAAAAACAGGCGCTTCTTGCCGAAATTTAGAATATGAGCATCTTTTTGAGCCCCCCAAGTTAATCATTCAATTTGGTGTGCTGTTTTCGAATATTAGAGCTGATTTATTGAACTTAATGGCGCCGAATTCTATTGAAGATTCAAGGCACGCCAGAAATCGATGAAATAATCCATTTCTAAAATTTTGACAGTGGACTATTGACTATTCTGATAGGATTAAATATTTAATACGATGACTGAAACTTTTGAAGTCGGCTTGTGCTTATAATTTCGTTGAAATATGAAAAAAACAGTACCAAGAATCTCCAAAATCTCTTTAATTCAGCCCAAAATTAAGCGCGATCCGTGATAATTCCGGATATTCTCTCATGATCCTAGAAATCTGTCCATAATGTTTCATAGGATCAGAGAACTGTTCAGAATCTTCTACAAGCCTAGAGAATTCTCCAAAATCTCTTACAAGTCGAGAGAATTCTTCAGGATCTTCCACGAGCCGAGAAACCTCTCCAGAATCTTAACCAAGCCTCGAGAGTTCTCCACAATCTCCCATTAGCCGAGAAACCTCTAGAGAATCTTCTATAAGCCTGGAGAATTCTTCAGGATCTTCCACAAGCCGAGAAAGCTCCCCAGAATCTTCTACAAGCCTAGATAATTCTCCAGAATCTCCCATGAGCCGAGAAACCTCCAAAGAATCTTTTACAAGTCGATAGAGTTCTCCAGAATCTTTCACGACCCGAGAAACGTCTCCCGAATCTTCTACAAGCCGATGGAATTCTCCAGAACATCCCACGAGCCGCGAAACTTCTTCAGAAGCATCTACAAGCCGAGAGAGCTCTCCAGAATCTTCTACAAGCCTAGATAATTCTTCAGGATCTCCCACGAGCCGAGAAACCTTTCAGGAATCTTTACCAAGCCTAGAGAGTTCAACAGAATCTCCCATGAGCCGAGAAACCTTTCAGAAATCTTCAAAAAGCCTCGAGAGTTCTCCACAATCTCCCATGAGCCGAGAAACCTCTACAAAATCTTCTACAAGCCGAGAGAATTCTTCAGGATCTTCTACTAGCCTAGAGAATTCTCCAGAATCATCAACAAGGCTAGAAAATTCTCCAGAATCATCTACAAGCCGATAGAGTACTCCAGAATCTACGTCCGGCCGAGTGAACACTCTAGAATTTCTATCGTTCCGCTTAAAATTCTCCGGTATTCATAATATTGCTTGTAGATGAAGTGAAATGCCAACGGCAAAGAAGAAAAATCCATATACAGCTCGCAATGACCTGCAAGATGTCAATATTAAAAAGAAACAAGTTATATCTTTAAGTATTAAAAGAGACAAAATTAATCAAATAAATAAATAAAAACAAACAAATAAAATAATAAATAAATAAATGATCGAAATGATACCTTCTCGAACATTTCCGAGCTCTTCCATTTCTCCCTTATCACATTATCGGTGCCATTCGGTTCAAATTGAGAAACAACAAACCATCATACAAATTACAAAGTGCTATTTCAATTGTTTTTTTCGAGTGATTTCATTCTATTTGTCATCATTTTCAATTCAAATTTAATTCAAATTGTCAGTATGGGAAGCAAAAAAATATTTCAGAATCTATTCCATACAATCTTGATCTTCTTCTTCGATCGAATATTTTTTGTTCGCGAACTTTCATTGAACATTTTCAAAACAATGGGCGGAGTCCAGTGGGCTGTCCCCAATTAATTCCTATTTAAATTGCGCCGAATTGGAGTTTTGTGTATTGGTATTCATATTATTTCCTATTATTGTGTTGTTCTGTATGGTAAACCGTACAAAAATGAACCTACATAATCTTCTATACGAGTATATTTGTTTGTCTGTTTGTTTTTGAAGCCCCCTGTTTCCAAAAATAACTTCAACTCTATAATTTGTTTAATTTTATTGAGATGGGGACAATAATTTAGTAAAATGGGCTCCATTTTAAATTAATAAATAGGAAGAGCATTAAATAAGCTTTTGAATTTTATATAATTCTATTATAAAGTTGTGAGAAATTGATAATTCTAATTTTAATTTCATAAAAATAATCAATAGGACGTGAACTATAAATTTTGTTGAAATAAAGCGAAATTATTTAAATAAATTGGAAAATTGCTTCGCGTTCTCATTGAGACCATTTGAAATTGATTCAAAAATGTTGAAAATGAATTATCAATTTCTTACATTTTCGTAATATCAAAAGTCTGATAATAAAATAATGAGAGAAAATAAAAAATTGGTCATATAAACTACAGTTGCAACTGCGCCTCGAAACCATTGAGGGAAAATAGTGCTGCGTCTTTTAGGATACTGTCGAATGGCAGCTATAATTTCATTTTTTATTGTTTTCATTTGTTCAATTTTATTAAATATTTATTTTTAATGTTCTTAAATAGAATTATTTTACAATTTTGAGGATTGGATTGATTGAATATTCAAGTCCAGGACTCATTTGAGCTTCTTTAAAGTTGTAATATAATTATATGCTTTAAAGTTGTAAATTATATTCATGTAAGAATAATTTAAGAAAAATTTAGAATTTAATTATCTTAACTTTAAAATAAAGTTTCTATAGGTTTTTTGGAAGCCGTTGCGATTTATTATTTCAGGTGGCATGTTTTTATTTTATTTTGAAAACAAACTTGAAATTTTTTAGAAAAAAATAATTATAAAATAAAACATAAATGTGATAAAATATCATTCCATGCCATTTGAAATGTTAATTTGCTTTCATAGAAAAGCCTCTAGCATTTTATTGTTCAATAAATTTTCAATAATTTATTATTTTAAACATGAAAAGTATTTTTCACGCCAACTTGTATGGTAATGAACTGAGCTCAATAAACGTGCTCAGATATAACTTTGCAGAAAGATAGTAATATTGTTAGCTAGTTAATACTTTATCCATTCACGATATCTGAACACATAAAGAACAGGAGAACAAATAATTAAGATGAACGACTGATCCCGCAAGAGATCCAAGTTCAAATCAATAAATTAGGAAATGCATACATATATATAGGTGTAAGAAAGCATATTAGTAGAGTAACGACTTCGGAATATCATCAATAATATTTACAATGTTATGCATAGGGACATTTAAGTTCAAAAATTAGATTGAGACACGATTCCATAGAGGAAAGTTAGCTATAAAGAAGTTATTGCAAAATTCTTAAGATTTGTTTGATTTAAGTAGTAGCGGGTTAGGGGGAGAATGAGCGAAGCGGACATACTCTTTAAATTAAGGAAAATGATAATGATTGAAAATTATTTTATAATACGTTTTAATAATTAACTTAATACGCCTTATTTTAATAGATTCGCAGTCTAGTTTACTCAACTTCGAAAATCGGAAAATCACTATTTCGATTTGGCGTGTATTTTTTTTTAAATATTGGGCAAAGAATTTTAATAGTTTCTTATTTTAAGTATTATTCATATCAGAGATCGATGCCTAATGGAAGAGCAAAAAATTAGGGGCGGAGAAAAGGTCTTGTTTAGGCATCCACACGGCCATTAAGGCCATCACGTCTCTTCCTCTTTTGTTTGTCATCAATATTTATATTTCATCCATTTTCATTTTTAAATTAAATTTTTCATTTCTTGTCATTAAAAAATAGATAACAGAAATTGATGAGAAACAAAAGAGGAAGAGATTCGATGGCCTTAATGGCCGTGTGGATTCCTAAACAAGACCTTTTCTCCGCCCCTAATTTTTTGCTCTTCCATTAGGCATCGATCTCTGGAATGAATAATAGGCAAATAAATATAATAATGTATTGTCCTTTTCAGATATCGGTGCCTAATGGAAGAGGAAAAAAATTAGGATGGAATGAGGTTTTCGTTTTGAAGCCATCCATCTGATACTATTTGCTCTTCCATTAGACACCGATCTCTGAAAAGGACAATACTATTTTAAATAGGTACGCAAGGCTGATGCTATGCACGATATTTCAATAGTAAATGACATAAATGCTTACGTGAAAAATTTAAAATAGTAGTTTGTAGTATTTTTTTCTTATTTTTCTTAAATAATACATTTCGCTTCAATAATTTCTTTAATATTCTCTAAGATCCTTAAATGAGCATTTATTATTAAGATTGTATTTGGCGTGACTAGGCAATGTAAAAATATTTCCGTCCAAGTTTTACTTAGCAAAAAGCTGAAAAAACGAAATTTACAAACGCCGTGAATTGAACTGCTTAGCTCAGAAGAGAATCGACCAAATATTATCTTTCCGTATGTCCAGTAAACATTAAATAGTCACATTTCTGTGTTACTGTGAAAGCACGCCAAATGAATTCGTGTTAACAGGAGCTCAGAAAAGCTGCTTGAATCTTTCAGTTGGTATAAATTTAAAGCGTCAGGGGCATTTTAAGGAAAAAGCCTGTACTTTGACATGGCAATTAGTTTTTAGCTTGCATGTGGATTTTAATAAAATGCGTTTAATTATGGCAAAATTGACATTTTCTATTGGCGTGTGAAAGTGAAGTTATAAATAATTTTTCTAGATTAAATGTTAAAAATGCTCATTTTCATTTTTTTCAGCCGAATGGAAACTAATAAATATAAAACTTGCAGGAATTATGGCTGAATACAAGTTCTACTACTTCAATGGACGTGGTTTGGGTGATGTCTCGCGTCAAGTATATATTACTATTGATTCAATTATTATAACAATTTTATAGCTCTTTGCCCTCGCTGGTGTTCCCTTCGAAGACGTTCGTGTTGAGCACGCCGATTGGCCGGCTCTGAAGCCACGTAAATATCAGTAATTCTTTACAAAAAAACAACTCAAAATATTTCAGAAATGCCATTCGGGCAGATGCCGGTTCTTGAGACGAAAGGAATGAAGATTCCGCAATCGATGGCCATTGCGCGCTATTTGGCGCGCAAGTTTGGTTTCAGCGGAAAGACGCCGGAAGAGGAGGCGATTGTGGATGCGTTCGCCGACCAATTCAAGGATTTCTATGCGGAGAGCAAGAACTATTATTACACCAAGATTGGCGTAATGCAACTGGACGCCGAAGAGGAGAAGACGAAGGTCTTGATCCCGGCGAGAGACAAGTTCCTTCCACTTTTGACGAATTATTTGAAGAAGAGCAAGTCTGGTAGGATGGAACTGAACGGGATAATGTTTTGATGAGTTATTTGTAGGATTCATTGTCGATAGTGGTGTGAGCTATGCGGATTTGATTATTGCTGATAATATGAGAACTATTCTTAACTGGTGGCCAGAGTACCACAAGGACTATCCAGAGGTAACATTTTGTAGATTTTTAAAAAATATAATGTGAAAATCGTCTGGAAAACTGAGGCCATATGCAAGAATGCATTTATCTGTTAAATGGCGATAGAAAATTATTGTTAAACTACATTTATAAGAAAATTTAAGTAAGAGTATGTAATAAATAATATTTTAATACAAAACACATTGTAAAATATTTACAATTTACTGTAAAGAGCAATTATTCAATGATTTTCTATCACCATTTAATGGATAAATACGTAATTGCATACGGCCTCTGATATAGTTCCCACTTCTTGTGAATCTTGGGCTATTTTAATTTTGAACGTGAGATCTGTTTTATTTTGCAAAACTAAACCTCAATAATTATAAAATAATTGGGGTGTCAATTTAAATTAAAATATGGAATCATCTGGAACATAGTTTTCCAAATGAACGATCGCGAAAAAGAGTTCAAGGCTATTTATTTATAAACAACAACAACAACAACAACAACAACAACAATTTAGATTTAAAAATTGTTTATTCGTCCTTGAGTTGACGATTTTCATGAACAGCAGGGGTTGAAATGGCTAATTTTTCTTCTTTTCAGGTTCAAGAATGGTTCAAGAAGGTTGACAGCATTCCACAAATCCGCAAACACCTTGAATCATCACCAGACAAGGGATTCTAAATGCTCCAATTTTCTGGAGTCTATCGTTTTAATTTGAACTTTATTTTTAATGGATCTTAATATTTTGGCACAGTTTCTCACATTGAATAAATTTTTAACACGGAGTTTTTAAAGTCAAATGAGAGTGAGTTTTATTATTTCTGGCGAGGGGATGCCATTGGAAAGAAATGTAAGATTCTAAATAGCGTTAGCTCAAAGTTACAAACAACAATGGTTATTCGAAGCACAGAATAAACTCGAGGAATTGTTTGGCGGCTTCTACGATTCTCGAAGGACTGGATATTGGAAAAACTGAAAATGCGGCGCAAAAGGAGCCAGAACCCTTTGTAACGTCGTTTTTGAAATAGTTTGGAGAGGAAAAGAGATGGGAATGAAGTTGGAGTGCTTGCCTCCGGCTAGCGTCCGGCCCAAAAACACCGAGATAGTTGGTTTGGCTTGATATGGGTTCAATACCGGGCTGACTTATTTTTATTCTGGATTATACCATTTTTTGCAGAAAAAGTGTTATCTGGGTTTTTGTGGTCCGGACGCTAGCCGACGCAAGATTGGATGCTAGGCAAAAGCAGTACCCGCCTTGACTTGCATTCGGCTACCGACCAGCTTGCGCCTTGCTACCGACAGCTTGCACCCGACTACCGACCAGTTTGCTAGCGTCCTGCCCACAAACACCTAGAGTCATGTTCCTGTTGAAAAGAGACCGGAATCGAGCCCACAGCGGACATCATTTTGCGTTCGGCTAGTGTCCAGCTCACAAATAACGATGTAGTTGGTAGGGCGTTGATTTAGCATGAAATTAATCGCGAGTCGCAATCCCCGGACTTTTTTATTCAAGATTATAGCAATTTTTCAGAAGTGTTTTCTCTTGGTTTTTTGGTCCGGACGGTAGATGGGATGCTAGACAAAAGCAGAACCCGCATTGACTTGTATTCGACTACCGACAGCTTTCATCCTGCTACCGACAGCTTTCGCCCTGCTACCGATAGCTTTCGCCCTGCTACCGACCAGCTTGCGTCCTGCTATCGACAGCTTTCGCCCTGCTACCGACCAGCTTGCGTCCTGCTATCGACAGCTTTCGCCCTTCTACCGGCCAGCTTGCGTCCTGCTATTGACAGCTTTCGTCCTGATACCGACCAGATTGCGTCCTGCCACCAACAGCTTCCGTCCCGCTAGCCTCTGGTCCCAAACACTTTGTTGGTAGGGCGTTGGTTTGGCATGAAATTGGACGCGAGTTGAATTCTACTTAATTTTTCTGGATTGTATAAATTCACGCTAAATGGATTAGCAAAGACTGCAGAAGAGTTACAAAAACCAAAATTTGGTAAAAATTGAAAGTGGAAATGATATTTTAAGGAAAGCCTGTAAAACTGACATGAAAATTAGTTTCAAAATTTCACGTAGAAAGTATATATTAATGCTTTTAAATATCGCAGAATCGTCATTTTCCTTTGGCGCGCCAATTATTCAGAAATGTGTTTTCTCGGTTTTGGTAGTCCGGACACAAGGTGGGATGCTAGGCGGAAGCAGAACCCGTCTCGGGTTGCGTTCTGCTAGATTCCGCCTTGCGTCCTGCTACCGACCAGCTTGCGTCCTGCTACCGACCAGCTTGCGTCCTGCTACCGACCAGCTTGCGTCCTACTACCGACCAGCTTGCGTCCGGTTGCCGACCGGCTTTCGTTCTGCTAGATTCCTGCTCCAAACACCGAGAATCATTTTCCTGGTGAAAGGAGACTGGAATGGAGCCCACCGTGGAATATTTAAAAGCGTCTTATTTTCACGTCACTTTGCCAGACTATAGAAACAGCTAAATTTCTCGTTTTGCGTTCAGCGAGCGCAAACACCGAGAAAACTGTTCTGAAAAGCACGCCAACTGGAATTCTAATAAAACGGATCAGATAACGCGATAAAATCTAAAATTTTGAAAAGATTTTAACATTTTTTCCAAAGTTTAAGAAAAACTGACAAACTGGGGTAAACTATGTTTTTGTAACGTGCACGTGAAAAATTTATTACGTGGTTGAGAAAATAATTATTTATTTCATATTTGGCGTTGACAAGAAATTCGATAACGCGTCTTCTTCCAAACATTTTCGCATTTATTTTACAAAGAATTTTAAATTTTAATAATGAAAATGACACTTTTCCTTAAGTTTTTTTTTGGGAGTTTGATTCGGGGACGAGATCGAATTTTTGAGCTATTATTCCGCAATTTTATCGATTTTGAAAATTTAAAACGGTTTTTTTTATGTTAGGAAGGATCAACTTTTGTCTTGAACCATTCTATACTCGGATTATTTAGTAATTTCCATATATTTTTGTTTAAATTTACTTTCTCAATTGTTACTAGCGCACGCCAACTGGAATGGTAAGAGATTAAGCTCAGCAAAAGTGCTCAAATCTAATTTTGCGACAAGATTTAAATATTTTAAGGCAATCCTAGTTAAATTGCAATAAAAAATTATTTTTTGAAAAGACGCAAAAATTTTCAGACCCGCTTAAAAACCCTAAAACGGGTTATTTCCAATTGGAGTGCTTGCGGGTTGAGACTGAAACGACGAATTTTAGATGATTTGGAAGCTGAAATTTGATAAATCGGGTAACCAAACACGAGAAATTTAGATCCTGAATTATTAGCTTTGTACGATTTCAGCATCATGCTGAAAAAGAGGGCTGAAAATCGGAGCAATTTCGTGCCATGGGACCTATATGAGACGAATCAGCTCAAAAAGGTCTTTTAAATGAGCTCTTCAAAATGATTTTTGGCTTAAACGCAAAAAAGCTGAAATTTTCAGATTTGTCTGAAATTCGTCAATTATCTCCAATATTTTTTTTGAAAACGTGATTTTGTTCAGCAGAACAAGGAGATTCGAATGGTATAAAACATGAAATGCGTTTCAAACAAAATTTGGGTTTTCAGAAGGGGTTAATATAAATTTCAGCAAAATTATCGAATTTACATGAAATTTGTATTAATCGACGTAGAATTTTTTCTGAATCGATTCATATAGGTTCCGTTGTCGTAAATAAAAAAACTGAATTTTTCACGTGACGTCAAAGTGCTGAAATTTCAGTCAATCGTTAAAAACAAGTTTCCCAAGCACGCCAAATTTTATGATTATAAAATGAGCTCGGTAAATATGCTTAAAACAAGTTTATGGCTAGATATTAATATTTTTGGATAGTTTAAGAATCATTTATTCAAATCGTCGTGAACAGTGTTTCCTAGAAAGACCTTAAAATACTTTAAACACTCTGAAAAATTCGAAAATCGCACGCCACATCGAAATGAATATTTTTCAATATTTAAACGTGTTTTACTAACTTACACGTATTAATTTCATATAACGTGATACGTCATTTTTAAACCCCATCTCAAACTATCTAAAAATGTGCGATTATTGTTGAAATATGCAATGTGAACATACCTTCTGAGCCACTTATTTCACCATTCAATTTGGTGTGAAAATCGCTATTTCAATTTGGCGTGTCCAAGGAATTTTCTTAAACTTTGCAATCTGATAGAACTCAATCTTCTCTTTCAGAATCTGTTTTCAAAACATATTGAAGATGATCAAAAATTGGCACTTTTTATAGCTTGAAATTGGCTGAAATTAGGTATGCACAACTTTGCTGAAAATGTGTTTTGAAAAAAATAATTTGCATCATGCAAAAGTTTGTCGAAAGTTCTATTGGTATACCAATTTTGATAACATTAAATGCATTTACAGCAGAGTTATAAAAGCACAAAAAAGAGTAGTTTGGCTGAAAATTGCCAAAAATAGGGGTTTCTTTAAGTGTGTTTTTCACGTTTAATTTCGCGAAGCGTTTAAATGCGCCGGACCTAATACCTATGCCATCTTGTAGATCAAGTCAAGGTGAATCCGGCTATATAAATTTTATTGCTGTGCTGTAACATTTTTTCAGACTTTTTCACGTCTCAAATGGTTTTGATTATTAGAGTACACCTAACAATTCTTTTATCAAATTTGTTTTCAATAAGATATATATAAACTCGGTTTATTAATTAATTGATAAATTATTTATAATACGCAATTGATCTCATAAAAGTTTCCCAATCAACAAATTAACATCAACCCAAGGGTCAATTAAGGAGTGTTGATATTGTGAAGAAAAGCAAAAAAAAACTTTCAAAAGTCAATCTGCACTAATCACAATCGGATTGAAACTGATACAATGAATGAATTACGGCTTATCATATCACTTTCAATTTCTTTTCTCCGGGAAAAACCGCGAATCGCTTTTTTAGTGCCTGATTATGATTAAGCGTCGATATATTTGGGTCAGAAAGATTGGCGAAAGCCCATCGTCTATTGTTGGGAAGAAGGGGGGAGGCGATGGGAGGAGATGAGAAGCTGATAAATCAGCCCCCATGCGTTGTTTCATTTTGATCCAAACAATCCGGAATGGATGTGGAAGCTTTCTATTGTTTTTGCGGTTTCGCCACCGCAATCTATCATCGTGTTTGTTGCATTTCGATCGCCGTCGCGATCAAACCATTTAACTCGAGTTTGTTGTCGTTGATTGGGTTGGTTCATTTCTTGTTCAGCTTATCATTCCTTTTCAATTATTCTCGTACATTTTAATTGTAAATTTATACACATCATTGTTTTTTGAAAGAATCAACTTAAAAATTTCTAAATAAAATTTAATTTATTTGTTTTTTTTAACACATCTATGTCTGAAGAATTCTCAGGTTCCATGAAATTTCTTTTATTTTTAATTTTCCATAATATTTAAATTTTAAAAAATTATGCATTCTCTGACCAAATTTCAGAAAAATCTGTCATTAAATAGCCAAGAATTCATCGTGGCCTAGAAATTTTAATAAAGCAAACTTTCTAGTCCACCAGATTGTCGCATAAATTTTGTTCTCGAAATTAGATAGAAACGGATGTTTTCTATGACTTGTCTGAATTTCAGAACTATATTTCGAAGAATAGCCGAGATTTCAGCCTGGCCTAGAAATTTTGGACCAGCCATTTTCTAGTCCACAAGATTGTTGCATATATTTCGTTTTCGAAATACGATAGAAACCGTTGTTCGCTGTGTTTTCGCAGAATTTCAGTCCTCTATTTCTAAGAATAGCCGAGATTTAAAGGTGGCCGAGGAATTTGGTCGCCACAATTTACTATTCCACAAGATTTTTTTCAGGGTTTTTTTCACGCAATTCTATGGGAACGGATGTTTTCCATATCATTTCTTAATTTCACTCATATATTTCGAAGAATAGCCGAGATTTCAGCGTGGTCTAGAAATTTTAGACCAGCCATTTTCTAGTCCACAAGATTGTTGCACAAATTTTTTTCTCGAAATTAGATAGAAACGGATGTTTTCTATGACTTTTCTGAACTTCAGAACTATAGAATAGCCGAGATTTCAGCGTGGTCTAGAAATTTTAGACCTGCCATTTTCTAGTCCATTGTTGCATATATTTCGTTTTCGAAATACGATAGAAACCGTTGTTTGCTATGTTTTCGCTGAATTTCAGTGCTATATTTCTAAGAATAGCCGAGATTTAAAGGTGGCCTAGAAATTTGGCAGCCAAAATTTTCTAGTCCACAAGATTTTTTCAGGGTTTTTTTCACGCAATTCTATGGGAACGGATGTTTTCCATATCATTTCTTAATTCCACTCATATATTTCGAAGAATAGCCGGGATTTCAGCGTGGCCTAGAAATTTTAGACCCGCAATTTTCCAGTCCACAAGAGTTTGACATAAATTTCGTTCTCGAAATTAGATAGAAACGGATGTTTTCTATGACTTGTCTGAACTTAAGAACTATATTTCTAAGAATAGCCGAGATATAAAAGTGGGCTAGAAATTTGGCAGCCAAAATTTTCTAGTCCACAAGATTTTTTCAGGGCTTTTTTCCCGCAATTCTATGGGAACAGATGTTCTCTCTCTCATTTTGACTAAATTTCACTCAAATAATTCAAAGAACAGCCGAGATTTAAGCGTGGCCTAGAAATTCAAATGCCACTCTTTTCTAGTCCACAAAACTTTTGAAGCTTTATTTTTCAGCAAATTGATAGTACCTAGTTTTAATCATGTTCTGTGGCCGAATTGAAAATTATACATCATTAAATAGCCAAAAGTTCCTCGTGGCCTAGAAATTTTAACAGCGAAAGTTTTCTAGTCCTCATGTTTTTTATAAATTTTTTTCTCGAACATCGATAGGAACGAATTTTCCCATATCTTTACAGAATTTCAATCATACCTTTCAAAGAATGGCCGCGATTTAAGAGTGGCCTAGAAATTTGGAAGTCAACATTTTCTAGGCCACAAAATTTTTCAAATGAAGTTTCTCCTCGAGGAACTGGTGTTTTCCGTATCTTGACTGAATATCAGATCTTTATTTTAAAAAAATAACCAAGGTTTCAAGCTGGCCTAGAAATGTAAAAGCCGCAATTCTTTCTAGTCCGTGACAATTTCAAATATTGTTTCGCAAAAATGTTTTATTTAACCATGAAAATACGATTCCTAATATCAATTATGACTTTCTTTACAACCCGCCGTAGAATTTGGGCGTTCGAGTTCTTTAATAGAAAATTTTTCGTAAAACTCCTCCATCACATAATTGAATGGTAGACAGAAGTTCCAATAGCAGAGTACATCAGGTTCGGGACAGTCATCGCTAGTATCGCAAATATTCAGAGCATTGTAACAATATAATTGAATGAATAAAATAAGCAGGATGAACTGTAAAAAATTGAGAATATTTCATACAACAAAACCAATGAAAAAATATGCATTTTGAACATAAGATTCAAAACGATTTAGCAGATGCGGAAAAAATTTGATATTCCTACTAATATGACAAAAAAGTTATTAGGTTCTTGCTATTTCAACAAGTTTAGACGTTCTGATTAAAAATAAAAAAAAACCAATTAAACTCAAATAAAAAAGATTAAACGTATTCTTGACGAAAATTTTTGATGGCCTAGAGAATTTTCTAGTCCACAAAATTTTTTATTAATTTTCTTTTTGAAATTTGATAGAAACGGATGTATTTATTATTTTGACTTAATTTCAGTCAAATCCTTCGAAAAATAGCCGAGATCTAAGAGTGGCCTAGAAATTTGGAAACCGAAATTTTCTAGTCCACGAATTTTTTTTATGAATTTTCTTTTCGAAATTCGATAGAAACGGATGTATTTATTACTTTGACATAATTTCAGTCATATCCTTCGAAAAATTGCCGAGATCTACGAGTGGCCTAGAAATTTGGAAGTCAAAATTTTCTAGTCCACAAAATTTTGAGAGCATTATTTTTCAGTACATTTATAATAACTATTATTATTCATGTTCTAGGGTCAAAATTTAAAAAAAATTGTCAATAAATAGCCAAGAATTCATCGTGGCCTAGAAATTTGGAAACCAATATTTTCTAGTCCACAAATTTTTTAATGAATTTTTTTTATTGAAATTCGATAGAAATTTGTGTATTTATTATTTTGACTTAATTTCAGCCATATCCTTCAAAAAATAGTCGAGATCTAAGAGTGGCCTAGAAATTTGGAAGTCAAAATTTTCTAGTCCACGAATTTTTTAATGAATTTTCTTTTTGAAATTCGATAGAAACGGATGTTTTTATTCTTTTGACTTAATTTCAGGCATATCTTTCGAAGAATAGTCAAGATCTTGTCCTGGCCTAGAAATGTAAATTTTACAATTTTCTAGTCCACAAAATTTGGAAAGCATTTTCTTCAATAAATTGATAGAAACAATCCTCATTCATGTTCTGCGGTCAAATTTAATAAACAATTGTCATTAAATAGCCAAGAATTCATCGTGGCCTAGAAATTTTAATAGCGAATTTTTTCTAGTCCTCATGATTTTTTTTAATCCAAATCTTTACAGAATTTCAGCCATATGTTTCGAAAAATAGCAGAGACCGAGATTTCGACCTGGCCTAGAAATTTAAAATTCCAAAAAAATGTTTAGTCCACAATATTTTTAAGGTTTTCTTCGCCAAATTCGAAGAATTCTTGTCTTTACTAAGCCTTATCTCATTTGCAGAAGTGTTTGCCATTAAAATAGTCGAGTCGAGAATGGCCTAGAAATTCAAATGCCACAATTTTCTAGTCCACAAGATTTTTTATGAATTTTCTTCTCGAAATTCGATAGAAACACATGCACTCCATTGCAACGAAGTATGCCGCATATTGCAAAAGACCGCGCACCAATTGAACGACAAACACGCCCTTCAATTTTTAATTAAATAATTTTTAAACTTTTTTTTATTAAACCGTATCTTCATCGAATTTGATTTACTTTGTTATTTAGTTCAACTTACTTTCAGTTCAACTTTAAATAAAGTTCAATCAGTTGTTCAAATTCCATAAAGTTACGCTTTAATAAAAAGTTTAAATAAAGAATAATAAAGAGATAAGGGCGTGTTTTCCTTCAATTGCTGCACGGTCTTTTGCAATATGCGGCATACTTTGTGGCAGTAGAGTGCAGATGTTTTCATATCTTGACTAAAATTCAGTGATATTTTTCAAAAAATAGGCGAGATTTAAATGTGGCCTAGCAATTCACAAACAGGAAATTTCTAGTCCACAACAATTTTAAGCATAAAATCAGATATTAGATCCAAGTTTTTCTATTAGAACTCAGTGCTCAACACTAACAGTTAAAAAAAATAATAAAATTTATTTTCTCACGTATAAATTGATTAAATAAGAAAACAAAATGAGTTGGAACAAAAACGAGGTCAACCAATATAATTTAATGTTGAAGCATTTTTTTATTAATTTTAAAATTTTTCGATTAGTTCAATATATATTATCAAAATCTAAGAATATGAAAGGTTTGATTTGATCATTTTTGAATTATTTTCAATGGTCTCATAGATAAAATGAAACAAATATTCAATTTATGTTAATAACTTCTCTGTTTTTCATTATATTTCTTCAAAATTTCTAGATCACGTCAGATTTATTACTTTTATTTTTTATGAAGATAAAATTGGAATTGACAATTTCTCAGATTTTGATAATAATTTACTATTATAGTTAGACTACAAAAGTTATTTTCAGTATTTATCGTAATTATAATAAACCAGAATCAATATTCACTCACCAATATCTTTTTCATATTAAGAAAATAATCTTTAACAAAGGAAAAAAGTAGCGTAACACTTACTGGAATAGAAAATAACACGAGATTTGTTTTCTGGATTATTTATACAAACATTTTCGGAAGTTCACGTTATGTACGTCTAACAAATTAAATGGAAAAAACAAAATATGTGTGAAAAACCTCACAAATAAATAATTTTTCTAGGTTCCGGTCCATTCTCCGGTCCATATGATCCATGTTTCTTGTTTTATGTCAAGATTGTGTTTTTTCCGGAGGCAATTTTCCGGAAAAGAAAAAATATTTTGCAAAATAATTTTAGAAAGATTTATCGATATTACTCTCAATCGATGCAGAATTTTATTCTGATTCTAAAAAACTACTATTTCTGCAAAATGTTAATTTCTACTGGAGTTACCTCTCGAAAACCTATTCCGGAAATTATCCGGAAGCATAAAATTTCATAAATTTCTATCGATATTACTATCAATCGATTCAGAATTTTATTCTGATTCTAAAAAAACTACTGTTTCTGCAAAAGGTTAATTTCTACTAGAGTTACCTTTCGAAAACCTATTCCGGAAATTATCCGGAAGCATAAAATTTTATAAATTTCTATCGATATTACTATCAGTCGATTCAGAATTTTATTCTGTTTCTAAAAGTATTAATAACTCTACCGAATGTTAATTTCTACTAGAGTTACCTCCCGAAAAACCTATTCCGGAAAAATCCGGAAGTTAAAAATTTCTTAAATATCTATCAATATTACAATCAATCGATTCCGAATTTTATTGTCATTCTAAAAATATTATTAACTCTGCAAAATGTTAATTTATACTAGAGTTACCTCCCGAAAAACCTATTCCGGAAAAATCCGGAAGTAAAAAATTTCTTAAATATCTATCAATATTACTATCAATCGAGTCAGCATTTTATTCTTATTATAAAAATACTATTAACTCTGCAAAATGTTAATTTATACTAGGGTTATCTTCCGAAAACCCTATTCCGGAAATTATCCGGAAGCATAAAATTTCTAAAATATCTATTGATATTACTATCAATCGATTCAGAATTTTATGCTCCAGAAAAGAAATTATCTTTGATTTCGATAATAGTATCAATCTGTTTCTGCACATTTGTTAGATTTTGTCATTATTTCTTATTTAACAGAAAAATGACATTATATGATATGAATCACCAATCGCTCTCATTCTTTCCCATATTCTTCCCCTTCCTCACTCAATATTATTAATTGATTTCAGACAAAAATCAAACAATGAAAGACCATCTCCTCATTGGGTTATTGCTGATCTCATTCTCGATTTGCACAACCGACAATCGAGGTGACTCTAAAACCAATATTATTTATTTATAAACCAATTTGCAGTGTTTCGTCCATGCTTTGAACGATACGCGAATCATCGACTCGTCAACATTCGACCGTATCATAGCGAATGGCGCATGAAGACAGAAGATGCTTGTCTGCTATTTTGTGCAGAATCAGCGGTATGGTTTTTATGATAGTAAAGAAGCTTGAAATGTTTAACTTATCGAACTCAAATTTTTACGTCTTTAACAGTGAGTATGAATACTATTTATTTCACATTTAATAGAAAGTTTATTTGGTAGATACTGTCACGTTGGTTTAGATACACTTTATATGGATGTATGGTGGAACTAAGGAAGACTTATTGCTCTCGGGTCCAATATGTGTGCTATCCCAGAAATATGGTTGTTATCTCATGAATAATAGTTGTTGCCCCGTGGCAGCGACAACATCAACAGTTTCAGTTTGAGACCACCCATGTAACTTATGCGGGCGATGCTAATTTGCAAAATAGCTAGGAAACCCCTTCTTCAATATTGGGTCAAGCTACAAAATGTTTAGCTTATCGAACGCAAATTTAAACATAAAAAGTTTCATTTGAAGACCACCCATATAACTTATACGGGGAATGTAGATTTGCAAGATAGCTAGATAATCCCGTCTTCACAACGGATAAGATGTTTAACTTGTCGAACACTAATATTAGCAATCTTTTACGTCAACTATTTGGTTCGAGACCTCCCATACAATTTATACGGGCGATATTAAAATGCAATATGACTATAAAATCCCTTCTTCACAACGGATAAAGCGAAAAAAAAGTTTAACTTATCGAACAAAAATATTGGGAATTTACATCTTAACAGTTTCATTCTAAGACCACCCATATAACTTATACGGGCGATGTTAATTTGCAAGATGACTTGGAAATTCCTTCGTAAATTTTGGGTCAAGCTACAAAATGTTTAGCTTATCGAACGCAATTTTAACCTCCACTATTTATTTGGAGACCACCCATATCACTTATACGGAGGATTTAGATTTGCAAAATAACAAGAAAATCTCGTCTTCACAGCGGATAAAGCCAAAAAATAGATTAACTTATCGCACACTGATATTAGCAAACTTATAAGTCAACTATATACTTGAAGACCACCCAGATAGATTATCGGGGCGATATTAATATGCAAGATAGCTAGGAAATCCCTCCTTCACTACAGATAAAGCCAGAAAATGTTTAATATCGAACAAAGATATTGGGATTTTACACCTTGACAGTTTTATTTTGAGACCACCCATATAACTTATACGGGAGATATTTATTTTCAGGATGGCTAGGAAATCCCTTCTTCAACAATTGATCAAACTAAAATGTTTAAATTGTCGAATATTAGAAAACTTATACGTTAACTATTTATGCGGAGACCACCCATATAACTTATACGGGCGATATGAGATGTTCAAGGTAGCTAGGAAATCCCTTCTTCACTACAGATGAAGATAAAAAGGCACGCCAACTGGTATGGTAAAAAATGAGCTCAGTAAACTTGCTCAAAGGTAATTTTGCGGCAAGATATTAATATTTTTAGATAGTTTAATACAAGCCTAGTTGAATCACCGTACTCAATGTTTCATAAAAAAAGACATAACAATTTTCAGAAACGCTTAAATATCGAAAAACCGCTATTTCCAGTTGGCGTGAAAAAGTATATATTTCCTCAACGGTTTCATTTTGAGACCACCCATATAACTTATATGGGAGGTATTTATTTTCTAGATGGGTAGGGAATCCCTTCTTCAGCTATTGATCAAACTAAAATGTTTAACTTATCGAATATTAGAAAACTTAAACGTTAACTATTTATGTGGAGACCACCCATATAACTTAAACGGGCAATATGAGATTTTCAAAGTAGCTAGGAAATCCCTTCTTCACTATAGATGAAGATTAAAAAGTTTAACTTATCGTATGCAAATTTATATGTCAGCTATTTATGTGGAGACCACCCATATAACTTATACGGGGGTGTTGGTTTGGAAGTTGGCCAGGAAATCCCTTCTTCACAACAGATAAAGCGAAAAAAGTTTACATTTCCTCAACGGTTTCATTTTGAGACCACCCATATAACTTTTAGGGGTGATATTGATGTTAATTGGGCAAAAAATAAATGTTATATTTTAGAGTAATGTATTATATAATTTTAAATAACAATTACATTTCAGTCACGATGCCGATCGATAGTCTATGACACAGTCCAACACATTTGTCACTTCTTTAGCGATGAAGGCGTGGATCAAGCGGTTCTATCCGCCAAGATGACTTATCTTCGAGTCATTTCCAAGGATTGTCTAGGTTCGTATCCACTTCACTTCAAAAAATAAACAAAATACTTCAGTAGAGAACATGGACGCAACAATCGAGGAGACTCCGAACGACATTGTGCAGCTGTCGCCGAGCTCACAGCAAATCGACCCAACGCCGATGATGGAAACCACTTTAATGACAGAAGCAACGACGGTCGAGGAACCAAGTGTGATCACATTCGAGCCAGCTACGATCACGCCACCGTCGCCGACGCCAATCATGGAGACGCCGATCGCAGAAGATGAGCTGGAAAAGGAGCTGAAAAAAGTGATGGAGCAGACGCAATTGGGTGGTGGTGTAGAGGAAGAGGAGAAGGAAGACGAGTCGGTGAAGAATAATGGCATCTATCGGGAACAGGCGTCGGATCCCAATGATCGCTGGATGTCATCAATGGAGAAGATGGAGCAATTTGAGAAGAAGGTGAGGGGAAATTTAAGAACGTTGAACGTTTTCATAAAAAAACTTGTTAATCTTTCTTCCAGGACACAACAACAGCCCCAAAGAAGTCAATGAACGACAAGATTAAAGAGCTAAAAATGAGCAATCCCGAGATGTATTCGAAGTTGTTCGAGGAGGGAAACCAAGAAATGATTCAGGTTTTTTATTGAAGCTTTTTTCCGTTGAAGAATCAACCGATTTAGATGCCAAAGGATGACAGTAATGAGGACATGGATATAATTCAAAAGGATAAGGAAGAAGAGAAGCCAAAGAAGGAGAGCTTGATAATGAAGGGATTCCGCACGAATCCGGTAAGTGGCTCTAGCCTAGTGCGTTTTCTTAAGAAAAAGGGAAATCTGGGTAAAGAACGATTGCTGAGGTTATGGGAGTCATCGGTATTTCTGCCTAATCTGACGCACTTTTCAAAAGGTTACCTTCCCGCCTGTACAGGGGGGGGGGGCGTCCTTAGAATTTGGTTGAGAGCCTGATAACAAACTCATAGTACTTTTACAGATATGGAATTATCAACACTTTCGTCTAAAAAATATTTTTACCATTTAGTTCAATCAAAGGCATTTATGCCTGATTTGACACACTTTTCAATTAATTTCCCTTCCCGCCTGTACGGTGACATTTTCTTACTGTAGATCAGAGATGGGAAACGAACGAAATCTTCGTTTAAACGAAACGCGAAACGAAACGACAAAAACGAAAACGAAAACGAATTTTTTTGTTTATAACACGGTGACATAACTGCGACTAACACGTAACAATTTTAAACAACAATAACAACGTAATCAAAAAAGGTCTTCTACTTCGTCGAAGTTTCCGTTTTCATCGCAATCTTCATCCGACTCCTTGTCTTCCGCACTTTCATCACGCGTAAAGTCCATCTTCTTTATCGCTAAGTGTTGGCGAACGGTCACCAGGTCCTGTACGGTGGATATGACAAGGTTCTCACGTTTCTCGTTCGAAAGCAGATGGTGCAAATTGCTGAAACCTCTCTCCGGTTCGGATGAGTTCACAGGAACAGAGATGAACTTCTTAGCTTCGGGATGGCGTTGAATCTTGAATTTGAGTGCTTGCCGCTGACATCTCTACGGCGTGTCGTACTTCCTTCCAGACATCGTCGTGGTACAGTTCCTTCCTTCTAACAAAGCGCGAATCGAAGAATGCAGCTTTACGCAGGAGATCGCGGATCGTCGTATTATTGTCTTCGGCCATCCAGTGCGGAATCGAACGCGGAAATGAAGCTTTGATGCAACGCGGATTCAATTGGCTCCCTGCAGAATGAGTCAATGCAGCGCAGTAAGAACGGTATCAGAGCTTCAGACGAGCGGGTTAAATCATCAGGCCTCAGTGTGAAGTCCTCCAAAAGACGCTGCTTCTTGCAAGAAGGCTCGCCGTTAGCTTCAATTTTCTTCTCGCAGAGCTTCTTGTGATTCAAGAAGGGGCCGGTTGACTTGTCGGGACGTTTCTTGATCTTTGTACCACATCGTTTGCAAGACAGCTTGCCTGGTTCGTCACTTTCCCGATAATGCTGTTAAATATCGGTCCGCCTTGTACACGTTTAAAAACAGCAAAACAGCGAAATTTTCGCGGGAATACTGCGTTGGCAGAAGAGGCTACCGTATCTTTAGGACACTTTAACGTCATTCCGTGCGGGACCGAACCTCAATTCGTTTTTAATTTCGTTTTCGTTTTCTGCTTTCGTTTAAACGAAACGAAATAACGAAAACGAGGGGTCCAAAAACAAAAACGACATCTCTGCTGTAGATCCAGCCACGTGCTGGGCTCCCCCATCCGAGGACGAAGTATATAACCAAATGCCAGAATTTTGAGCCAGTGTTGTACATTGCGCTCTTTTTCAGAATTTTACAAGTATTATTGTAAAAATTATCATTTTTCACTTTTCAATTGCAAGAATTTTTAAATAATTAATCAATCGTTCCCACCGTAAACTTGTCCCCTTTTCAGAAGCCAATAGAACTGACAAAAGAGGATTTCGAGCCAATCGGGCGTGTGGATGAAGAAAACGAGGAGAAGCTGGATTCGGAGAAAAACGCAATAATGAAGGGATTCAAGATGAACAAGGTAACGTGGGTTTATTCAAATTTCTCATGAGAATATAGTTTTAGTCGGAGCCTAAGAAGGAAAACGAAGATTTTGAGCCCATCGGACATGTAGAAGAGGAAGAAGAAGAAGAAGCGCCACACAAAATGATAAAGGGATTTAAATTGAAGCCCGTAGGAGACGATGAAAACGAGCGTTTTTTGTTATAATCTATTTTAGAGTCGCAAAGTCGAAGAAAAATCAGAAGAAGAAGCTCCACTGGTCGAGGAAGAGCCAAAGATAGAAAGCAGGATTATGCGAGGATTTGGAGCTAATAGGGTTTGTTTTAAGCTCATCAATCACGCGATGAATTATACTTTTGCAGCGGTCGAGTCCGAAAATCATAAAATTCGATGAGAACAATGTGCGAAGACCGAAACTTGTCGAAGTACGCCGTAAGCCGACGACAGCGAGACCAACCACCACTCCAGCTGAGTATGAGGAAGAGGAGGTGGAGGAAACGACGACGCCGATGTCGACGACGACGAGGCGCATGCGACGAGTCAATGCTCTTAAACGCGTGACGGTTTCTGATTCTGCGTCGATTGATGAGAAGGCGCGCAAGTTTCTTGATGCTATCAATGGTGTGGAGTCGGAGGAAGTCGAGCAGACGACGACGACGACGGTGGAGGTTCCGCAAGAGGATGTTATTCAAACAGGTTTGTTGTTTTTCCTTTTTTTGGCTAGGTGAAATCTTCTTTTTCTTTTCCTTGTTCTGGTAGCTTCTGCATTGATTTCTTAGTTATTCTCTCTCTTTATCTCTTCACGTTCTTTTCTCTCTCTCTTTCTTAATTTTTCTATTTTAACTTTTTTTTGTTGCACGCCAATAGGTATGCTCATAAAATGAGCTCATTAGACGTGCTCAAATTTAACTTTCTCAAACGTTATTAACATTTTTAGATAGTTTAAGACATGACTAGTTTAATTATAATAATTAACGTTTTATTGAAAAGACGTAACCTATCTTCAGACACGCTTAAACATCGGAAAATCATTATTCCCTGTTGGCGGGCTTCTTGGTATTTGTCTCTTCTATCTCCGTCTCTCTCTCTTCAATATATTTTTTCGCTATTCTTTTTAACATTTTTCCCTATCTTCTTTATTTCTCTCTTCACTCCTCTCTTTGTCTTTTCTCTTTCTCTTGTTTGTCTTCGTGTTTTATTTCTCTTATTCTTACTTTCTTCTCTTTTTTTCTCTTTTTTTTGCTTATCGTTGTATTTTATTTCTCTTATTCTTCTTCTCTTTCATTTTTTACTCTTTTCTCTTTCTTTTCTCTTTCTTTGCTCTTTTCTTTCTCTTATTTTCCTTCTCGTTCACTTCTTTCTTTTTCTCTTTTCGTTCTCCTTTTATTCTTCTCTCTTTCTTCTATCTATTTTGTCTCGATCTCTTCCTTGTATTATCATCTCTGTTTTGTCTGAGTAATTGATTCTGATTGATTTTCTTTATTTTTCCTTCTTTCTGATATCTCTCTCTCTCTGTTAGTCTGTGTACTTGTCTCCGTCTCCTCTCTTTCTTCTTTTTATTCGTTATCTACCTTTTTTATTTCTTTTCTTCATTTCTCTGCGTTTTTTCTTTCTATTTGTTCTGCAGCTTTTTTCCTTTTTTACTTTTTTTAAAAGTTTTTTCCTCGCTTCTTTATGTTCTTTTTGTTCTTCTCTTCGACTTTCTTGTCTTTCTTTCTTCTTTTTATTGTCTTTCTTGTCTATGTTCTCTTTCTTCTCTTTCTTCTCTTTTTCTATATAATCTTTTTCTTATTTTTCTTGTTCGGTTTTCAATTTTCTACCTTTTGTCTTCTGTCTTCCATCATCTGTCTTCTCTCTTTCTTCACTCCCTTCTCTCTCTTCCTCTATTCTCTCTCTCTCTTTTCTCTATTCTCTCTTTTTTCTTTTTCCCTTTTACTTTATTTTTTGAATATATTGTATGTCTCTCTCTCTTTCTCTCTCTTTTTACTTTCTCTTGTCTCTGTATCGTCTCTGTCGTCCTCTTTCTTCACTGTTTATTCTTTCTCCTCTATTCTCGCTATTCCCTCACTTTTACTCGTAAAGTTCTTCACTGTTTCTTCTCTCACCTTTCCTTCTGAGTGATCTCTCTCTCACACACTCTCTTCTATTCTCCCAATCTTTCCTCCTCTTCTTTTCCTTTCTTTCTTTTTTCTCTTCTTCCCTTTCTTTTCTGTCTTCTGTCTTTTGTCTGCTATCATCGGTCTTCTATCTATTGTTCACCACCTTCTCTCTTTTCCCCTCCCCTTACCTTTTCTTTCTATGCTGTCGTATGGTCTATCTCTCTATCTTTTTACCTTCTCTTGTCTCTGTCGTTCTCTTTCTTGCTGTTTCTTCTATCAGTTCTCGCTATTTTCACTTCTTTCCTGATTTACTGTCCCTCATCTTTATTTCTTCTCTCACTAATTTTCTTCTATTCTGTCTATCTTTCCTCTATTATTTATTTTTTTTCTCGTCTTCCCTTTCTCTTCTGTCTTCTGTTTTTCTTCGCTTCCTTCTCTCTCTTCCTCTATTCTCTCCCTCTTTTGAATATCTTGTCTGTCTCTCTCTTGTCTCTGTATATTGTCTCTGTCGTTTTCTTTCTTCACTGTTCCTTCTTTCTTCTCTATATTCTCTTCTTTTTTAAATTAAATTTCTTTTCTGTTTCTTCTATCAGTTCTCCCTCTTCTCTCTTGTTTTTCCTTTTTTTTACTGTTTCTCATCTCTGTCCCATCTTTGCCTTCTCTCTAACCTAATTCTCTTCTAATCTGTCCACCTTCCATTTTCTTTTTCCGTTTCTTTTCTCTTTCCCTTATTTGCTAATTTCTTCTCATCGTTCTTAATATTTTCAATCTTTTATTCGATACTCTGCTTTTCTCTATATCTTTCACTGAAGGTTTTTCCTTTTTATTTTTCTTTCTCTCTTTTGTTTTATTTATCCTTCTATCTTCTATTCCTCTTTTAATTTCGCTTTTCTCTTGTTTCATCTTTCATTTTCTACTGATAAGCTTTGAGAGGAAGATTAGAAAGGCAAAACAAGTTTCACGACCCTCCTTGTCTGCTTGTTCTACTTCTCTTTACTTACTTTACTTTGGATACTTTGGAGTTCGAATCAACCGCATAAGCGGTTGCGAACTATCTCCCTCCATCTCGAACGACTGCATCTCGCCAATGTAGACCAGGTCGTTTTCTTCTGGAGCATTCTCTCTTCTCTGCTTCTCATTATTCCTATGATCTGTTGAAGAAGATGCTCACTCTCAACTATTCCTTACTCAATATCCATCTTTCAGAATGCTCACCGGATGAAGTCTCCGTATGGATGACGTTCGAAAACAGTCAACAGAAAAATGAAGAAAGAGAAAATGGAATCGACAGCGAGACTCGTCACGAATGCCAATCAAAGTGCGATGAAGTTTCATGCAGATCGTTCACGTTCATCGAAACCGCTTCAAAGTGTGTGCTCAGCGCCAACTCGAACGGAGTTGAGCTGAAACAACCAGACGACGGCGATTTCACCGCGAGCACCTCCACGCGCTTCTGCTATCCGAGTAAGATTGAGCATCAGTCCGTCACATTATTATTTGTTTGCAGACTCGTTTTCAGTCTTCAATGGTTGCTCCAACTTTGTGGCGTTTAGAGATTATTCATTAAAGGTTGGACGATAATTAATTTTCGGTAAAAATTGACGTTTCAGGTGACGCCAGCGGAAGAGTTCGAAGGCCTTCCATCGGGCTACGAAGGAACACAGCTTTGTGTTGAATTATGCGTGCTCTCCAATCGATACACGTGTCGGGTATTTTTACATTTTAAGACAAGGTTATTGCCAATCTTACAGTCGGCCACGTTCAACCCAAAGACTGGCAAGTGTCGTCTTCTTTCGGAAGATTCGCTGACAATGCCGGATGACTTCAAGTACAGCGAGTTTCAGAAGGAAATCTACTTTGAGAATGGTTGCGCATCGACGGCAGATAGCACAAGTGAGCACTTATACGAATGAATGCCCGAAAAGGGAATTTTTATTTTAGAAGCACCGGATGAGCAGCAACGCCACGTTGAAGTTGTCTCAACGCCGGCTCGCAGAAAGAGAATCAACAAGAAGAAGTAATAAAGGCCTTAAGGAATATTGTAAACATTAAAATTAATATTTTTAGATTGCGGCAGCATCGACGAAGACAATAGATAGTGATTGTTTTTGCTCAAAAATTGTTACGGTGCCATTTGTTGTTAAATGTACATATTAATAAGTTGGAAAGACAAGAATTGCTCTTTCATTAATAATATTATTAATAATTATTATATTTAATGTTATTTTTCTAATTTTCCTTTTTGCTATTGATGGAATAAAAATTGATTTTCATTAGAACCATATTTTGAAACTTTTTTTAGCGGATTAATGCAATTATAATCGGATCTATTTAGGCACAGTTGATTGGTTAAGTGTCTTCAGTATTTTATAGAAGATATAGTCGGTCATTCGTGACAAGAATTGGTTACATTGATTATCTTCTTGATCACAAGGAGAAGAATAAGAAGAAGAAGAAATAAAGTAAAATAGAATAGAATGAAGAAGAAGAATCGATAATTCATGAAGGAGAAGGAGAAGGAGAAGGAGAAGGAGAAGGAGAAGGAGAAGGAGAAGGAGAAGGAGAAGGAGAAGGAGAAGGAGAAGGAGAAGGAGAAGGAGAAGGAGAAGGAGAAGGAGAAGGAGAAGGAGAAGGAGAAGGAGAAGGAGAAGGAGAAGGAGAAGGAGAAGGAGAAGGAGAAGGAGAAGGAGAAGGAGAAGGAGAAGGAGAAGGAGAAGGAGAAGGAGAAGGAGAAGGAGAAGGAGAAGGAGAAGGAGAAGATGAGAGGAAGAGAACAGAAGAAGATAATGAAAAACCAAAATGACAAGGCGAGAGAAAAGACTGTAAAAAAAGAAGAAGAAAGAGAAGAAGAAGCGGAATCTACGAAAAAAAAGAAGAATCTTAAGAAGCTTCCAGAAGAGCAATCTACAAGAAGAAGAAAATAGAGAAAATATAATTCATTAAGGAGGCACAAGAGAAAAAAGAGGAAGAGAAAAAGGGAAAAAAGCAGAAGAAAAATAAGAAAAGAGAGAAGAAGAAGAAGAAGAAGAAGAATCTTCCAAAAGAGGAATCTACCAGAAGAAGAATCTACCAGAAGAAGAAGAAGTATATATATATATATAAATCTGCCCATTTATATACATATTTCGGGTCCTGTGGAGAAAATCTTTCCAAAAAAAAAATAAAAATTACACAGGAAGAACACAAAATAATAATATTTTCTTTCACAGGGTGTTATGTAGAGTTATATTATATTGATTTAGAGTTATATTGATTTATTTCTTCCTAATTCTGCCTTTTTGATAAAAACAGTTTTCGAAAATGGGTCTCGAAGAGAATACGAAATACAGTAACGGTGAAATAACGCTTCTAGAGAAATTTTAGATGATATATTTTTATAAAGCATGTGCTGTGGAGTGGATAGACACCCATATTAATATATCTATCGTAAATTATAATTTTTGACAAATACTGGTCTTGAAACGAAAATTACAGTAGAGGCGAAATGTTGTTTTTAGAGCTTATTTTGAGTATATATTTTTATAAAGCATGTGCTGTGAAGATGATAGACACCCATATTAATATATCTATCGTAAAATTTATTTTTTTTAAATACGGGTCTTGAAACGAAAGTTACAGTAGCGACGAAATGACGCTTCTACAGTAAATTTTTGGAATATATTATTTTTACGCATGTTTTGTGGAGTGGTGGCGAGACACCTATATTAATATATTTATCGTAAATTTTAATTTTTGACAAATACTGGTCTTGAAGCGAAAATTATAGTAGCGGCGAAAGTTCATTTTTAGAGAAAATTTTGAGTATTTATTCTTATAAATAACGTGCTATGGAGTTGATAGACACCCATATTGATATCTCTATCGTAAATTTTATTTTCTGGAAGGAAGGGTCTTGAAGCGAAAACTGCAGTAACAGCGAAATGTCAAATTTACAGTACATTTATTATTATTTTTGTAATAATGGTTCTGTAAAATGAAATTTTGGGTTTGTTTTGCGATTAAATTCAATTTGAGAGACGCAGACAACCAGACAAAAATCATAACGGAAGCCGTGAACTTCCTCTCATCCTGAAACTGACGGATGGAAGCCTAATGATGTCACAGACGAATTAATTCGACGAGCCAACAAACAAAAAATTCCGTTAATAATAGAACCAAACGGGCTCCTATTTGTTTTGTTTTAAATTTCCACCACAACGCCAAATGAGCACAATGAGCACAATAATGAGAAGAAAATCGGCGCCAAATTAATCTTCTGCAACACCTGAGATTGCAATTAAAAAAAAAAACAATCACAATAACGGATATTTTTAGTGCTGCTAATAATCACTAATTATCATTCATAATGATGAGCACAAACAGTCCAACGAGCTGAGCCGTTGTGTCCACAATGACCGGAATCGAGGATCGCGTTGGAATCGAAGCTCATTTGAATTCAATTTGTTGTGCGATGGCAAGAGTCGGTGATTGCTCAGATGTAAGTAATTTTAATTGAATTAACAACTTGCGTGCTAAATTGCTCAGATGGAGGCACCGCCGCCGCCGCCGCCGCTACCGGATCCTTCCGGTAAGAAGAATTTCGAGAAGATTGAGATGAAGGATTTGGACGAAGATGTTCCTCCACCGCCTCCAAATGATCGCAAAGACACGATCAGTTGCACATCGGAGGTACGTTTGAGGAGGTTTCTGGTAAAAATTTGGGGAAGTTCACGTAAATGGTAAATAGTCCTCACTTTCTCTTTTTGGCAATATTGTGATGAAAAGAAACACAAAATTCACTTCAATTTGATTGCAATCTCTTGATTAAATACTATGATACCTGTATTACAGAAAATTGAATTTCTTAAAAAGAACAGATCGAATTGGTGATTAAACACACAATCGTTGGCATTTTGCCAATTTGTCTATAATTTCTAATAGTAATAATAATTTGTATTATATTTCTGAACTGTATTATATTTTAAACTTAAATTTATGAAAAAACGAGCGCCTTTCGCTTATATGCGTAGCGCGGCTCTGACTTTGTCTCATTTTCATCTTACAAAGGAAGTTTCACTTTAGCGTCCCTTTCAGAATTTGATGAAACTTTCACCATTTATAGAATCGCTCAGATTCCATATCCGTTTTCAAAATCGGTCAGACGTTATACGTAGACGCCTAGTGGTTGTGATCCTTGTGATGATGATTATGTTGTAGCCACCGCAATTTCCTCGATTTTAGACGAGTCATGTAGCTCTTTAATATGTTTTTGTTTAACACTTCGCTTTCGCATAATGGAAAATATTTGAAGAAATTGTTTTGCCGTCGAGGTAGATTTCTTCAATTTTAGATGCAACTCATTCACGTAGCGGCAATTTATTTGAAATCGCAAACTATTCTACAAACTCTGATTCCTAATTAAAGGCGCGTTGCGGTGAGTATTTTCAATTTTATGATCGTATAGGCATGGTTTCTTTGTTTTCTCTGCATTGTGTGTTGTTTTATATGCGTCGCGTGCGCATGGCGCTTAGAATTTCTTTTTTGGGTGCGTCGCGGTCATAAATTCTTGTTCTAGATAGGTTGCGGACGCGTAGCGGTCAGAAATCCTTACTTTAGATGCGTAGCGGTTAGAATTTCTTTTTTTAGATGCGTCGCGGTCGCGTAGCGGTCCTAAATCCTTGTTTTTGATGCGTCTGGGATTAGAATTCCTTGTTTTAGATGCGTCGCGGTCCTAAATCGCTGTTTCTAATGCGTCGCGGTCGCGTAGCGGTCAGAAATCCTTGTTTTAGATGCGTCGCAGTCGCGTAGCGGTCAGAAATCCTTGTTTTAGATGCATCGCGGTCGGAAATCCTTGTTTGGGAAGCGTCGCGGTCGCGTAGCGGTCATAAATCGTTGTTTCTAATGCGTCGCGGATTAGAATTTCTTGTTTTAGATGCGTCGCGTTTAAAATTCCTTGTTTTAGATGCGTCGCGGTCGCGTAGCGGTCCTAAATCGTTGTTTTAGTTGCATCGCGGTCGGAAATCCTTGTTTGGGAAGCGTCGCGGTCGCGTAGCGGTCATAAATCGTTGTTTCTGATGCGTCGCGGATTAGAATTTCTTGTTTTAGATGCGTCGGGGATTAGAATTCCTTGTTTTAGATGCGTCGCGGTCGCGTAGCGGTCAAAAAATCCTTGTTTTAGTTGCATCGCGGTCGGAAATCCTTGTTTGGGAAGCGTCGCGGTCGCGTAGCGGTCCTAAATCGTTGTTTTTGATGCGTCGGGGATTAGAATTCCTTGTTTTAGATGCGTCGCGGACGCGTAGCGGTCATAAATCCTTGTTTTAGTTGCATCGCGGTCGGAAATCCTTGTTTGGGAAGCGTCGCGGTCGCGTAGCGGTCATAAATCGTTGTTTCTGATGCGTCGCGGATTAGAATTTCTTGTTTTAGATGCGTCGCGTTTAAAATTCCTTGTTTTAGATGCGTCGCGGTCGCGTAGCGGTCCTAAATCGTTGTTTTTAATGTCTAAAGTTCGCGTATTTTTCATTATTTCAAATTTGGTTACTTTGCAGCACGTCTTATTTTATTTTAGACGTGTTTTGGTCAATTATCCGTAATTCTTTCTAACTTAACATGCATCGCAATCAGTTTATTTCAATTTAGAGCCGTTGCGATCGCGTAACGTTCAATAATTCTTCATTTTATTGCAAATCTGATTTTTTTAAGTCGCAAAATGTGTTGTGTTGCCCTCTCTTTCTTATTAATTTGATCAGCTCATAGATATACAAAATTTTTAACAGAAAGATGCTAATTAATAACCCAACTAGTTGCACAATGAAAACCCAACAAAATAGTTGTCCTACGGATTATGTCATACTTATTGAAACTAAACGATTTTAAAAAAAATACAAGCGAATTTAATCGCATTGGCAGTTCACCACCGCGCCCACTTGTTCTTCATTTCAATACATTTATGTATATTATATATAATATATATATATTATAAATTCGCTTCCAATCCCCAACTTTTTCACAAAATAAATGCTAATAGAAGAAGAAGGTGACGGAGAAATATGAGATGGAGATGAACATAATTATTATGATTAATTTATCACGCCAAAATCGTTTATTAGGTATCATCAGTCTCTCTCAATCTTATCATTTCGTTTATTTTTTGACACTTTGCATGTGCTATTGTTTTTCTTTTTTTTTTGTAATTGAAGTGTAATTATTTTATGCGAATTTCTGGTTTTTCAGGCCATTTTCTTGTTTTTTTTAATAATTGAGCATTTACTGTTACTTTTCTCCTGGAATTATCTCATTTGCGGTCGCGTTGCGGTTCCATACGAATTCTATTGAGGCACCAGGGCAATTCTTTAGTTTATTTATACGCGTTGCGGTTGCGTAGCGGTTCCATTTGAATTCTATTGAGACGCCAGGGTCGCTAATTACTTGATTTATACGAGTTGCGGTCGCGTAGCGGTTCCATTTGAATTCTATTGAGACGCCAGGATTACTAATTAGTTTATTTATACGCGTTGCGGTCGCGTAGCGGCTCCATTCTAATGCTATTGACACCCCAGTGCAATTATTTGGTCTATTTATACGCGCTGCGGTCGCGTAACGGTTCCGTTCTACTGTTATTGAGGCGCTAGAGGCACTCTTCGGTCTATCTATATGTGTTGCGGTCGCGTAGCGGTTCCATTAGAATTATTTGACGCGCCAAGGCCACTATTTAGTTTATTTATACGCGTTGCGGTCGCGTAGCGGTTCCATTTGAATTCTATTGAGACGCCAGGGTTACTAATTAGTTTATTTATACGCGTTGCGGTCGCGTAGCGGCTCCATTCTAATGCTATTGACACCCCAGTGCAACTATTTGGTCTATTTATACGCGCTGCGGTCGCGTAACGGTTCCGTTCTACTGTTATTGAGGCGCTAGAGGCGCTCTTCGGTCTATCTATATGTGTTGCGGTCGCGTAGCGGTTCCATTCGAATTATTTGACGCGCCAAGGCCACTAATTAGTTTATTTATACGCGTTGCGGTCGCGTAGCGGTTCCATTTGAATTCTATTGAGACGCCAGGGTTACTAATTAGTTTATTTATACGCGTTGCGGTCGCGTAGCGGTTCCATTTGAATTCTATTGAGACGCCAGGGTTACTAATTTGTTTATTTATACACGTTGCGGTCGCGTAGCGGTTCCATTTGAATTCTATTGAGGCGCTAGGGACACTCTTTGGTCTATCTATATGTGTTGCGGTCGCGTAGCGGTTCCATTCGAATTATTTGACGCGCCAAGGCCACTATTTAGTTTATTTATACGCATTGCGGTCGCGTAGCGGCTCCATTCTAATGCTATTGACACGCCAGTGTAACTATTTGGTCTATTTATACGCGTTGCGGTCGCGTAGCGGTTCCATTTGAATTCTATTGAGACGCCAGGGTTACTAATTAGTTATTTATACACGTTGCGGTCGCGTAGCGGTTCCATTTGAATTATTTGACGCGCCAAGGCCACTATTTAGTTTATTTATACGCATTGCGGTCGCGTAGCGGCTCCATTCTAATGCTATTGACACGCCAGTGTAACTATTTGGTCTATTTATACGCGTTGCGTTCGCGTAGCGGTTCCATTCTATTGCTATTGAGGCGCCAGGGTTACTATTTGGCCTATTTATATGCGTTGCGTTCGCGTCGCGGTTCTGTTCTAATGCTATTGAGTCGCCAGGGCAATTATTTGGTCTATTTATACGCGTTGCGGTCGCGTAGCGACTCCATTTTAACACTTTTGAAGGGCCAAGGCCATTAATTAGTTTATTTATACGCGTTGCGGTTGCGTAGCGGCTTCATTTGAATGCTATTGAAGGGCCAAGGCCATTAATTTGTTTATTTATACGCTAGCACGTGAAATAACACCTGAAATTACGTAGTGGCTTTACAGTTTTCTTTCAATTTCAAGAACATTACGCAAGCACTATTGGATTTTTTAAATATAATTATTTTCTTTAAAAAAACGTGGAATCCAACAGCAGAACCAAGCTCCTTCCCGCGCAAGCCTTTGATCACAAATGAGCCCACTGACCTTGAATGTCTTGTTAACAATATAAATAGCTCGTAAACCAAACCTCATATCAATTCTCTCTTCTTTTTTTTGTCTATGTTGTTTGATAATTATCTCGATTATTTATTTTGTACCTATAATTGGTTACACTTTCACATTTCTTTTTAAGGTCAATGTACATGACTGAAATTTGTTCAAGTTCTTTTCCTTCTATTTCCATTATATCATAAATCAAAATCTCCCATTCTCTTCGTTATTTTCATTCAAATAATCGACCCAACCAAAAAAAAAACCGGTCAAAACTATTTATAAATCGCAGATTAAGCTGAAAATCCGCAACAGCGCCCTCCTTCCAATTATATTACCCAACGCCATTACATTTTTGTACGATTTATACTGTTGGCGCGCGTGTCATGCTCATTGTTGATCAATCGATACAGTAATGGACGATCCTGTGCATTCGCTTCAAGTCGACAGTCCGCTTTTGGTGTCGGCGAGTGCGGTGCCGCCGAGCCGCAAAACAACCGTCGTTGGAAATCAGGTGATTTTCAGTTTTTTCCTCTCTTATTTATCTTATTGCAATATAATGTCTAATTTACTATAATTTTTATTAATACAAAAAATTAGTAGTTAAGTCAATTTAAGCCATTCTCTTCTTCTTTGCAGCTCTGTAACGTCGTCCAGATTTCTCTTTAAGAAAATGGAATATTAGTGGAGAGTAAATAGCAATAAACTCACTATCTCTGTTGGAACTGCTGCTTGGTTGACTGTCAACGCTCTAAAATAACATTTTTAGTAAGAGCAAGCAATAATTATCTTAAACGATAGTGGAATAACAAAATATAAGAGCGGCAACCCAAAACTTTCAGATAAAATACAGCATGCTCCTACTATCTTGATTATTTCGTAAAAACCTACAAAGCATAAACTCTTCAATAGCCATTAACTAAAGAACAAATATTAAATATCGTAACAATTTAAAGGCACAGCAATAATTTCGACTGATACTGTAGTTTCTACATAAATTTTCAATTATTTCAAAGTGATTTCGAATATTTTATTACCGGAAGCGTGATTTAAACAACACTATTAAATTTATATCATCTCATTAGAAAATGATTCTGAATTTATTTTGAATCAAATCAAGCTAACAAAAACGAATATTTCCACGCTAAAAATAATAAATATCAATTTTAAATATCGTATCAATTTAAAGGTACAACATTAAATATTTCGATACTGTAGTTTATTCTCTAATAATTTTTTTCGATGCATTTCTTTTTAGAAATCAAGCAGCCAAACGGAATTTAAGTGTTCATGATGCTCAGATATAAGCTAGTAGTTTTTTAAACCTTTTTTTTATTCAACGCGACTTAACAAAATTTTAAATTTCCCAATATTTAAAAGGCTGTTTGAAATTTTGAACAATACCCTGTATTTTGTTCGGCTAAATTGCTCATTTTATCATTTTTATCGTGTTATTAACGAACTTTCCACATCAAAATGATTTAAAAAAACATTTTTTAATCGTAACAATTTAAAGGCACAGAAGAAATTTAGACTCATACTGTAGTTTTTAAATAAAAAATAGGGCTGATTTTTTAAAAATCGCTTATAGTAGTTATTTGAACATTTTACTACCGGGAACATGACTATTAAATTTATATCATCTTAAATATTAGAAAATGATTATGGATTTATTTTTAATCAAATCAAGCTATTATCAAAATATAAGTAAGAAATCGATAATTCATTTTCAACATTTTTGAATCAATTTCACATGGTCTCAATGAGAACGTGAAGCAAATTTCCAATTTATTTAAATAATTTCGCTTTATTTCATCATTTTTTGTTATATTTCGTCAAAATTTATAGTTCACGTCCTATTGGTTATTTTTATGAAATTAAAAAAAATTATAATTATCAATTTCCCACAACTTGATAATTACAAAGACTAGGTAATATTTCACATCAAAATATAAAAAATTACTTTTTTAATCGTAACAATTTAAAGGCACAATTTTAAATAGTCCGATACTGTAGTTTATTCTCTAATATTTTTTTCAATGAATTGCTTTTTTAGAAATCAACCATCCAAACTTGTTCATGATGTTCAGACATAAGTTAGTAATTTTTTGAAGATTTTTTAAAAACCTTTTTTACTCAACGCGACTTAACAAAATTTTAAATTTCCTATTATTTAAAAGGCAGTTTGAAATTTTGAATGATACTATGTATTTTGTTCTGCTAAATTGCTTATTTTATCATTTTTATCGTGTTACACACCCGGACAATAACATTGAAATAGAGGAAACACATTTTTGTTGGCTATTTGCCAAAGGAGGGGGGAAGAGAAAACTAAAAGTTCGTCTTTTATTTTTAGCTATTTTTCAAAGCGTTAGTATTCGGATTCTAAATAAGGTAAGTTAATTATTTGTATATAAAATAACTGGGAAAAATTATCTGAATGTATTAAAATAATTTTAAAACAAATAATAATCATTTTTAATGGTTTTTTGCTACGTCTAAGTTTTTAGTTAAATTTGAATATAAAAAATTATTGTATTGTTCATTTTTTTTAAAAGCATATCATCTGAATCAGCATTAAATTCTCTATAAGATGATATTTTGCTTGTCGCTGTAATTCAGCTTTCAAATTTTTTATTCACTAAAAGCCATGTATTTGTATTAACAGAACAGTTTTTGCTTTAAATTTAATATTACAATAAATTTTACAAGTATTTTATTTTAAAAAGCATATCATCTGAATCAGCATTAAATTCTCTATAATATGATATTTTAGTTGTAGCTTAAGTTCCAATAAAAGTGTTTTATTCACTGAAAACAATGTATTTTTTCTTTATCGCAGAGCAATTTTATATATATTCGTCTTGGAATCGATTCATTCATCTTCGTTTATCGATCTTATGGATATTCGTCTTGTTCCGGAACATTGTGAAGCAGCAACCTATAATAGAATTTATGAATAAAAGGTCTAATTTAAATTAACAAAATACCATTCAACAATTCATCCAAATCATGTATAAAAACAGTTATAAAAAATTTGAAAGCTGAATTACAGCGAAAAGTGAAACATCATCTTATAGAGCATTTTATGCTGATTCCGATGATATGCTTTTTAAAAAAAATGAACAATACAATTTTTTTTAATAATCAAATTAATGACAGAGCAAAAAATAAAACAATAGAGAATCATTATTTTTTGTCACCAATACGTTCAGATAATTATTCTAATTATTCTAATACAAATAAAAACTTTATTAAGCATGTATTCACCATGAAATCAGTATATTTTACAAAATTAAAAAAAATATGACAACAATTGTGCCCGCATTAAAAAAAAGCGTCAATACTTATGCTGTTGACGCCGGTTTCGAAGCGATCCCGTTTTTCGTCCGGGTGTGCGTGTTATTTACGAACTTATTTATTTTATTTCCACATCAAAATGATTAAATCATTTTTACCAAAACCGAATTAGCAGAAGTTTAAATTTGCTAATATTTAAAAGGTAGTTCTTTCTACGACGAAATTACTGATTTTATCATTTTTATCGTGTTATTTACGAACATTTACGAGAATAATAATTTTTAAAAATTTAAATCGTAACAATTTAAAGGCACAGCTTAAAATATTCCGTTACTGTAGTTTATTCTCTGATAATTTTTTTTTCAATAAATTGTTTTATTTAGAAATCAACAAGCCAAACGAAATTTAAGAGTTTATACTGTTCAACTTTAAGTTATATATTGTTATGAAAAAACAATTATAGCAAAAATCTTTTTTACTCAAATCGAATTAACAGAATTTAAAAGGCAGTTTGAATGATACTCTGTATTTTGTTCGGCTACATTGCTCATTTTATCATTCAAAATTAGTGATTAAAAGATTTTCCTTCACTCATTCTCGTCACTAGTTTCAAATTTTATCGTGTTACTTAAGAATTCTGTGAAAATTTCAGCTGTTTGACTAAACTATTTGAGATCATAATGAAACAAGAATCTTGCCACCCCCACCCCAACAATTACCGAGTCTCGATGTCTCTCCAAATTCTCATTGAATCGCACTCCAGTTGACACCTAAACATGATCATCAAACAAATCACTTGGAATCAACTCGCACCGGCGATTTAGTACTCGCTGTCAATGATTCCAGTGATGTCGCCGAGTCAACGTCACTTAACTTGCTTCTTGGCTTCATTGGTGTCGGAGGTGGCATTTTAAAGAATCGGCCGCGTAGAGCTTAAATGATTCAATTCCACTTCATTGATTTAAATAGTTTCTTACGTTGATCCGCGTTCATCAGGGATATTGCGACGAATGGAATCTTGTCAACTACTAGGGTGAAAGCTTCAAACTCGTCATCGCGAGCATAACTTTCCGTGAATCGACGAACTATTAAGATCATTATTAGACGTTCATTCCCCTATATTATATTAACCTTCATTTAGGATCTGAGGGTCGTTTATACGAATGAACTGGCTCGCTGGCTTGATGGTCTTTGATGGTTTCAGTTTCTTATGTGAGCGACTCCCTAAAACCACTTGTTTCAATTTATGTAAAATGTGTTATTTTAAACTCGAACGAAGTCTACTTCGACCAATTGAAGCCGACCTAGAACGAGATCGAGATCTGGACTGAGACATCGAGCTCTTGTCCGACTGAGTGAGTATTTCACTTCCACTTGGACTTGTTGTTGCTAAAATCTTCCCAAATTGATAAAGAAACTGTCAATTATTTACCAGATTCAACGAATAAACTTTTGCGGGAGGCCCTAGATGATGACTGTCCCTGAATGAATAGAAAATTATTTCAATTGTATTCCAATGGCTACCAGTTTGGATGGACGGCGAGTCTTGAGGATTGATGATTTATTCGGACGTGCCATTTGAATCGATTGGCAGTTAGATGATCAGCAAATTAATAAATTTGAATCGCGAGCAAATGTGAAATGACTTGATACGGGTTGGGCTTGTTTTGAAATGTTCTCACGTCGGGCATTTGGAAACGTGTTGTTTATTAATTTATTGTGGATGGGGAACTCTTATTTATGAGTGAAATTAAAATTCGGATGTTAAAAATGTCAGACCGTGAAAGTGGGGTCGGAGTAAAAGCGCATTATTGCGGATGGAGTATATACACTAGCTGACAAAAGTTTTGTCACAAATGTTTTTTCGGGTTTAACTTTTTTGTAACTTGACCAAATTGGCTGATTTTTTGATATTTTATGTGAATCAGTGTTTAAAATGTTATAGTAGCAAAATTTGGTTTAAATTACCATGGCAATTTCGGTACCACGCATTCCGTTTTCCCTCAAATTGATAACAGCTTGCCGGGTGGCAATTGGAGTTTCTATACGTGGAGTCATCTCTAAAATGTTGCCAATTACTGCTATTTTCAATAAATTATGAAAAAAATATAAATGAACTTTAAAAATTATTAAAATATGCAGTGCAAGAAAAGTGCGTAAGATCTTTGAGCTACGCGTTTTACGATAAACGCTTGTCACTGTAAAACGGATCATCGTAATCACAAGCGGGAATTTGTAAAATAATCTACAACCATATGAATCTATCATATCAAAAAATCAGCCAATTTGGTCAAGTCACAAAAAAGTTAAACCCGAAAAAACATTTGTGACAAAACTTTTGTCAGCTAGTGTATATATATATATCTTTTCTTGATAAAAGGCCTCAGTTTCCCTAATAAAATGCCCTTGAAGTCTAAATTAATTTAAGTAACAGTTTAATAGAACTAAAATAATAACAGAATTTTTCCTGTAATTTACATGAGTAAACAGACAAATATTGCTAACTAACACAACCCTCAAAACGTCGATTTCCCCCATTTAAACTGCGTTTTATCGTTGTTATTCACAAACAATAATTTAAATAATGAATATTAGCCCGCAATAATATATTGGACGCGCTTGTACACCGGCCGCACTTTCACACCCTGACGTTTTTTACATCCGAATTTTAATTTCACTCCTTATTTATCGAAATATTATCATTTTCGATTTCTCCCACCTACTTAAACGTCATAAACGGTCAATTATTGACGTCAAGAAATAGCTGACAGGCGCATCTTACTGTGCCGGAGCAAATTTGCGTTATTTTTCATATTTATTTCATTGTTTTCCTTCTTTCTCTCATTATTCGTTTACTAATTATTTGGGTTTTAATCATGCTTATTCATTTAGAACGGAGCAACATCAATCATGCTTAGTTAACGGGAACAAATCACTGACGCTAGCACTCCACTGCCACTATTAATGCGTATCTTGCAAAAAAGTGTGGACAACGTGGACCACGCCCTTCACCGTTTATTTAAATCCTTTGTTTTTTTAAGAATTTTAAAAACGTTTTTGAACCTTAAAACAAATTAATAAACCATTAATCAATAATTCTAAACGATTCTAAAAACAAATTAAATCAAATATCGATGAAGTTATGATTCTAAAAAAATAAGTAATTTGAATAATAAGTGAAGGGTGTGGTTTTGCAATTTGTCCACACTTTCTTTGCAAATTGCACAGCTGTCGAGGCAGTGGAGTGCGCTAGAATTATACCGAGTTCTCAAGAATAAGTATTTAATATAAATAATTAGTAAACAGATAATGAGAGAAATAAGGAAAACAATGAAATAAATATAAAAATGTGTCTTCCGTTTGCATTCTAACGCCAGTCGCGCCAGCAACTATTGTTTGACGTAAAGAATTGGCCGTTTATGACGTTTAAGCAGGTGTCGATTTCTCAGGCTTGATGAGGTTCCATAGAGCTCTTCTTCGTCCTCCTCTTAATCCTGGTATTGTCATACGCTCTTTATTGAATTATATTGTTAAATATAGTATATTCACTCCCCCTTAATTGATATCAATATCATCGCAGCTGTTCGATTTATCAAATTATATGCATCCTTAATATTGGAAGAACAATTCCTCCATTTCCGGTTTTTTTGAATTGCCACCAAGTATTGGTTTGGTTGATCTTGCACTTCGGTTAAAAGATTATTGGTTACAGGTTGTACAATGATACATTTTTCTGTCTATTTTTTCCCAATTCAATCTAGTTTTGCTAGAAAGATTATTAGACGATTAGACCTAGAGCATTTTTCAATGTGCAAGCCCAGGCTTTAATATAAATACGAGTTCAAAAAAGGCACTCTAATCTAATATTTCAATAACATTTAAAGTTTGAGACGATTCTAATAAGATTACGTGATAAGTATCTTGCAATTTACACGTAGAGAATGACTAGACAAGCGTAAATATTGTTGGTTTGGGGGGCAAGCCACTGTAATGTTCGTAAAACAAGCTCAAAAAACGTACTGAAATCTAATGTTTCCGAAAGATATTAATATTCTTGGAAATTTTGAGAAAAATTGACAAACGGGCCTTAAAATATGTTTTTATTTGTAAATTAGACGTGAAAATAAACTATCAAAAATCATTATTTCTATTTGGAGTGCAGGTCTATATTCAGCGTTGACAGCTGATTTTACCTAAAAGTAGCCATATATTTAGAATTTTTAAATGATTGTACCGGCTTCTTATTATTTCAAACATAATTATTACAAAATAACCTTTCGTATATTCAAAAATTCCGATAAAATTGTAAAGAAATAAATAAAATATTTCGCCTGAGTTCTCGTAAAAGGCGAATAGACAGGTTGGGATTGAAACACTATTGCACTTCAAATTAAAAGATTAAATATTACAATTAATTACAATACACAATTAACAATACAATACAACAAATACAATTAAATTTTAAATTGTTAGTTTAAAATGAATAAAAGTAGTCTTTCGAATTATCGTAACAGTTTAAAGGATCATTGTGCAATGCGAGTGATACTGTACTTTCAGTTCAATAATTCGATTTTTCAATTTATTTTAAAAATTAAATGCTCTATAATATTTAAAGAAATGGATTTCAAATTATTTTTAATAATTGAAAGGATCTTCCTAATATATTATGGCGGAGTCATAAGTTCATCTTATTTTATTTCCCTATGTTTTTGAATAATATATGAAATGAATATAAGACCATTTAAAATGTATATTGCTTAACTGTTACATTATATTAAGCTATTAATAAATATATAAAGTAAAAATATGTTAATAATACTCTTTATTCTATTACCAAATTAAATTTAATTTTAAAATTCAGTGTAATAGTGAAAATATAAAAAATAATTATCGTAACAGTTTAAAGGTGCAGCTTGCTGTTCTTTCATGTTACTGTAGCTGATATTATGAGTTTAAATATATTTAAAATCTAAGTTTCCATTAAATTTTGAAAAAATTAATGTTCTTTTGGTTTATCGTAACAAGCTAAGGGACAGATAAAAACCCATGATGAAATATTATTCAAAATCATATTTTTAAAATTTATTATTTAACAAAGATAAATTTTCATAGGTTAAAAATCCCCTCGTTTTTGATAGAAAGAAAGAAAGAAAGAACTACATTACACTGCGGGTAAAATGACATGTTACGGGATCAGCACACATAGTTTGCTGACGCATTTTTTCAGCTATTAACGCATTTCGCGTTGAATTCTTAAAATTTAAAAAAAAATTAAATATTTTGGTTGTACAACCAATAAGTAAAATATGTTCATACTATTATGGGATTAAAAATACAGATAATTTAATTATAAAGAAAAACAAAATTTTTAAATATTTTTTTGTTTCTTCACAACATAAATTTGAATATGCAAATTTTTTGTCCATTAGAAAAAACTCAAGAGATATATGTTGTTAATCGGAAAAAAATTCTCTATTAAATGATCTCCCGAACATACCTTATCGATCTTTCAATAATGAAATATATTTAAATTTTTCTTAAGATAGAGGTTATATATGCTTTTCCGAAGGAAAATGATATAATACCAATCCTATGAATTGTTTTCGTGTCTTCAGAGTTGAAACTATAATTGTAGATGATTCTTATAGATAGTGATCGGAAATTATATTAATGTATCAACTCCAGAATTCATTTCTGGATTCATTTTGCAGGGAAGTATTCTAGACAGTATTCGTTTATTAGATCTGCCACGATTCATTCACAACAAACCATAAAATATCTATCGCCGATATTTCTTTGCCATTCGTATATTTTTATCTAATGATTCCAATTCAGAATCTCAATATTTCTTGCTATAATCTCTTTTCATATACAACACATACCAAATAAAATTATTATTGTGTAAAGAAATAATATAAAACAAAAAATGAATTTTTATCCAACTATCCACCTAACTAGAATACGTATTTAAATACTAACTAATATATATATATATATATTGGAGATTTTAGTTTTCGTCTAGAAGCATTATTTTCCTGACTTTTTAAAGATTGAATCCAACAAGGATTATTCTAAACATATAAAAATATGTTTCATTTTAAATGAATATGACAAACGTTTGAGCTGCTTCCTTGATTGGGGTCGGTATTGCCCATCTGAATCAAATATATACATTTTGTAGTAACAGAAATGTAAATAAATAATTATTGAAAGATCGATAAGGTATGTTCGGGTGATCATTTAATAGAGAATTTTTTTCCGATTAATAACATATATCTCTTGAGTTTTTTCTAATGGACAAAAAATTTGCATATTCAAATTTATGTTGTGAAGAAACAAAAAATTATTTTAAAATTTTGTTTTTCTTTATAATTAAATTATCTGTATTTTTTCAATTTTGTTAACCACAATAACAATTCTCGTACTCTTTAGAATAGCTTAATCACAAAGATTTAAAAATATATTTTATAAAGGTCGAGTTGTTTATTGCGGAAATTTTGCCCGGTCGTACAAGTCTTTTGTTCACTACCTACTAAGGCGTTCTCCTATGTTATACTACCCGGTGTGACATTATTTAGTCGTCGCCAAATGCGATTACCACCGCAAAATGTGGCGCACTTTTTGAATATTATTTTTGCATTTAATTTTTTGAATTATTTTCTTGTTTTTGCTCGTTCTATACTGTTTTTGCTTAAATAAATTGAAGAATATGGTTTAGAGCTTGTTTCAATCGTGGAATAAATGTGGAGAATAATAAAAATCATAAAAATTAAATGAAAATAATAATATTTAAAAAAGGGCGCCACATTTTGCGGTGGTAATAGAATTTGGCGACGACTATAAATAAAAAACTGCGTGAGAAAACAGACAACGAACTAAATTTTAAAAGATTCAAGTAAGAGTTGTCTCGATACTGTTGCACACCAAATTCATTGGTAAAAACAGATACTCAGAAAAGTAATTTAAACTTAAAATATCGTGAAAATCAAACGTGTAGGTGATTTACCTATAAGAGAGGATGCCGTAAAAATTAGTTGTTAACGTTTACGTGGATTTTAGTAAAATCCGTTTTGAAAAGTTACATTTTCTGTAGTTTAACTACCAAAATATGAGTATCAAATGAGTATAATTAATAATTACATAATTAAATTTACATTATAGTCAATTTAAATTATATTTTTAATGGAAATTGGTAGAAATTATAATCAATCATATAATAAGTGGATATATAATTTTTAAATTATCTGGGAACTCCACGCATAACACACCAAATTAAAGTTGATCTTGCCGTCAGGGTGTTAGTCTCTTTATTTTATATTAGGTAACACATTTATTTACAGTTTAATGTATTATTGGATGTTATGTAGTGGCAGAAAGTTATTTTAGAAACAGAAAATATCATTTAATTTACAAGGCTACGACACAATTCAAAATAATTTGGTGTGCGTGTAAAATTCTGTAAATTCCAATAAATCTAATTTTGCTTCAAAACATTCTCAAACATTCTCAAGTATCTTGTCAATTTCCCCACAAGAACCAATGAATTGTCACGAATAAAATTCGCAAACATATCATCATAAATCATTTTATCACTTCCCTCCGATGATGATTTTAACTTTGACTTAAAAGTTCGTCAAACATTCTGAATGCTGATGAAGATCAATACACTATGATCATCATCAGCATTCAACCCCAATTGTTATCAAATTTAATTGATAGCAAAAAGAACACAAAAGTTCCTTTGTGGTGAACCCAAATTGGCGCGTAGCTGTCTCTCGAATAGATAGATATTTATTTATATTTTTGTGGCTACCACGACGCCTGGTTTATTCAAATGACGAGTCAATGCGATGAGAATATTCCAACGCCAACGACGTCTTCGGCGATTCCGATTGATAATTATAATTGCAATTCAAAACCCAATTATGACGAGGATGATGATGAACGCATTTATAGAAAGGTTCTATATCTCATTTTGTCAACTTTCTAGTAGAGTTTATTTTATATTCAATTCCTATAACGATTTGGAAAAGTGTAGAGTCTAGCGAGATCATTGCGAGATCCTTTCAATGATATGCCAAAATTTATCATGCTGCTTAATCAATCATTTTTGAGTATTCCATAAAACTATCTTTATTTGTTAATATTATATTTTAGTATTCTGTTCAAATGCTCTTAATTTTAATCGTTGCGAGACCTTAAAATAATTTTTTTTCAAAATTTAATCGATTGTAACTTGCTCAATTTACAATCTATCGGGCTCATCTTTGAATATGTTATGATATTGGCTTTAATGTTTAATATAAAATACGTAACCATTTGGAATTATGATAATTTAAATCACTGCGCTTCCTTAAAATAATTTCCATTGTTTTTGGCTTCAATGCCAATTTGAATTAATTGTATTGTCTTTTTCAGAGATCGGTACCTAATGGAAGAGCAATAAAAGAATAGAAAACCACACAGTCACAAACAAAATTTTTCTCAATTCCTCTTAAATATGTGTTGCCCATAATTTCGTAAACAAGAATGGCCGTCCAAACGAGAACCTCATTCCATCCTAATTTTTTTCTTCTTCCATTAGGCACCGATCTCTGACAAGGACAATAATTTAATAATACTGGCTAATATTAGAGTATTTTATCAAAATTTATTTTTTGTTAATATTTATTTTACTCGACAAAATATATTTCAAAAAATTTTTGTTCAATCGCCGCGAGACCACTGCACGCCAACTGGACAGCTAACAAATCGAGCTCAGAAAGTGTGCCAAAGTCTAATATTTTGTGAAGGTTTTTTTATATTTTCAGAGAGTTTAATATGAAGCTGACAAATTGACGTAAAAAATATTTGGGTAAAGTACACGTGACAGTTGTGGGAAAAGCTTAAAAATAGGAAAATGTCGCTGTATCACCATAATTTTTATGTTTTTTTCTTTGAAAAAGATAGAAAAATTGTTAAATTCTTGGTCTTGTTTAGAATATTTTGTAGACTTTATTTAGGTAAATAAAAAGTGCACGCCAAGTCCGAATAACGATTTTCACGCCAAATCGAAGTGAATATTTTTAATATTTAAATGTGTATTACTAATTTACACGTATTATTTTCATATAACTAGATATGTCATTTTTTCTAGCCTGTCTTAAACTATCTAAAAATCTGCGTTTTTTATCAATATTTGCAAAAGTGTATCTTTTCTGAGCTCCCAACTTAATCATTCAATTTGGGGTGCGATTTTGCGAAGTTTAAACGTGTGTGGAAATTTTTACGTCTTTTTTACAAAAACGTTTTTGCCGCAAATTTATCCAGTATGTCTTAATCTATCTAAAATATTAATATCTTTCTACAAAGTTAAGTTTAAGCATGTTGACTGAGCTCATTTTATTACCATGGGGTGCCGAGTGTATATTGTCCTATACTTTTATTTCCTTACAAATAAAGATATACAAATTTCTCGAGAGATTCAATGAAAAAAAAATGATGTTAACCATGATTAGCCAATAGATGTTCCATGTGATTCATATTCTGTTGTTGATTTTTAATCACTTAGAATTAGAACAATCATGTGAGTGTTTATTATATTTCTAATTGACAAAAAAGGTTTTTCATTATTGGATTTAAATAACTTTAGATACGGTTCTTGAAAAAATACCGTATGGTATATCTCGTGAGAAAATAATAAAATTATTTACACTTGGTCTAAAAAGTAGAAAGTGCTTATCCTACCTTGGCAAGCAAGCTTGTAAGATCTTAATTAGTTTAAGTCATATTTTGATATATCAACTTGTTTCAAAGCCCAAGATAACACAAGATAAATTATTAGCAATACATATACTATTTATGCAATCGATTAACCTTATTGTTTGCTTATTTCACTCTACGCGTAGAGCTCTACGTTAGAGTCGTAGGTCTACATGCTTGTTTATGTGCATTGTGTGCAACTATACCTACGCAATTTTACGTCCACTAATTTTTCCACGCAATTTATTTTTTATTTTTTATTTTATGCATTTAAGAACTTATTAGGGCTTAATTAGGGAATAGCTTTCTATTGGAAAAATTTTGCACATTTTATAAACCTTCTTGATTCTTTACTAACACTTGAAGATCTAATGTGAATCGATTTATGAGCAATGTGAATATTAATTTAATTATTTCATTTATAATCTATCGATTTATGTATAAAGTTGTTCTCTAAAATACACGTGGAGTTTTTCATAACATGAATCAAAACTATTCTTATTGATTGAATGATCCGTATCTCTTGTTTTCCTTTTCCGCATCAATTTTCACTTATCTAAATACCCTTTAGACACTAATATACTACTTAATTTATCAATAATGTCATTATGAGCTACGTTCTCGTCGATATCGATCCAGAATTTGAGCACCGCGGTTAGCTTCTTTTCCACAGCTTTATTTGTTTATTGTTTCGTCGTTGACGTCATTTCCCACAACGCTTCATTTTGTTTTATAGCAATGACGGAGCGGATACGATCCCGTCATAAGAAGAAAGCACTCCAATCGGAGGATGTGATGGCGTTTGAGCCCGAGTCCGATTTTTCGACGCCCGGGGCTCATTTCACGCGTGTTTATCGGCCACCGGCGGACGATGAGCAGAAAATGAGTGATGACGAGGATGAATTTGCTCACTTGATGCGCCCGGATCCAGTCAGTATTTTATTAGTACATTTATTCATAGTCACAGTTTGTTCTCTTGTTTGTTTACTAACATTTAATTGAAATTGGAAAATTTTAAGAACTAATGTCTGGTATATACCAGCGAGTCACTCGTTTTTAATAATTAGTTCAGAATTCAATTTAGAATTGAAACTGTTTGATTTGATGCATTGCTTTAAGTGAAGAGAAACTGTAATTCTAATAGGGCTCTTGAAATTATCAATTATCAATTATTGAATAGTTTGTTATTCACTCTTCTGTTAAATCAAGGCTGGTTTCTCGATTTAAAATGGGATTAATTAATTATAAACTTTAAACATAAACGTATGTAATAAATTGTTTAATTTATTTAAACATTTTAAATATTATATTTGTATTCAGCAATAGGGATATTTTACAAAAAATTGCATAATGATATTTTAAGCGCTCTTTGATTAAAACAACTTAATTTACACGATTTAACTTGAATTAAACTATCATATTTTGTCATGGTCTACTGAAAAAAATTATCATGGCTAAATTTTAATTTTTTGTGACCACTTGGTGTTATTTTTCTAATTGTGGCGAAAGCCAATATTCCTGCCAATAATATACACTATCATTATTTTTCTAACTGTATTATTAAAAAAAAGATACTTATTGAACTATAATCATGATATTCATTTATTATGAAATTTTTAGATGATTTGTTAATTGTTTGCTATTCATATTAAAGACGAAAAAAACAATAATTCAGATAAAATTGTCTTTGTTGATACCATTTAGGTCAAATTAGTGGCCAAACTGTTTCAGGTTATTTATTAACTAAACTTATTCGGAATATGTGATAAATTAAATTGTATTACATATATAATATCTCAAATAGGTAAACTCTCTTTAATCTCGCAAAAGAACTGGGTTCTAGAAATACCATTCACCAGGGGTTTTCCAGACAATTTCCTTCAACCTTCTTGACAAACAAAAACTATTTCAATTTCAGAATGTCGACCCCAACGCGAATTGGTTCAAAAGGACGCATTCTGCTCTTAAAGGAGACATCTCATCAATTCTTCTACTATTGTTCCTTTATCTTCTGCAGGGAGTTCCACTTGGATTGACTGGAGTCATCCCACTGATCCTTTCCAGTAAGCATGTCAATTACAAAGCGCAAGCAGTTTTCTCGATGGCTTATTATCCTTTTAGGTAAGAATGATAGCGTTCATATTATTTGAAAATGATTCATGTTTTTAGTATGAAATTGTTGTGGGCGCCGATTGTCGACTCGGTGTACTCGAAGAAGCTTGGCAGGAGGAAATCGTGGATGGTACCATGCCAATATTTGATTGGAGTGTTTCTTATTTTACTATCATATACTGTTAATGATATAATGGGTGATAATGGGAATGGAGAAAAGGAGCCGAATGTTGTGTTTTTGATGCTCATCTTTTTGCCGCTTAATTTTTTGGCGGCCACGCAGGATATTGCAGTGGATGGATGGGCTTTGACGATGTTGTCCAAGTGAGTTTCAGACTTTGTTTCTAACGCCAAGTGAAAACCGTCAATTTTAAACCTTTAGACGTGTTTTTCTAATTGTTGCGTTTAAACTAAAACCTAATTTTCACAGAATTGTAACACGTTTCTCTTAAAATATCTAAAAAATCACTTTATTTTCCTTAAATGTTAGTTTTATCTTTTATTGTTGTAGTTGAATTTAGCGTGTAAATATATTTTTAAAATTATTGCGTTATTGTACCGTATATCTGAGAAACCTATGTCAAAATTTGCATAGATTAGACATGTGAATTCGGAAATTCACGGTTCTGGAATATAAAATTGAAAATTGTTGATCAGCTCTTGTTATTTTTCACCTATAATTTAGAGTTTAAATTTAGAATTTAGAAATTTAGAAATTTAGAAGTTCCCAGATTCCGATCTCCCATTTTTGAAAGAAAAACGTGTTTATCCCATTAAATAATTTTAAAAAAATATTAATCGGAATCTAATTGATGTCATTCATTTATAGAAAGAACGTCGGTTACGCATCGACCTGTAACGCAGTTGGTCAGACCATTGGCTACTTCCTCGGAAACATGGTATTCATGGCTCTCGAGTCGGCCTCACTATGCAACACGTTTCTTCGCAGCGCTGACAACCAAAAGGACCACGGAATCGTCGATTTGGCTGGTATGTTTTGCTTTATCACACTTGCTTGGATTTTTCATGATGTCATCATCAATTTGAATAGCTTTGATGCTGAATTATTTTTGTTTTCTTTTTTTTTGGTGTCATCTGTGCACAAACTCTGATGGGAAAATGAGTTGGAGAGTTTTGTTTGAGTGACGTGCGCGCACTGGTGTTGAGAACAAATTTATAGAGTTGACTAGAGGTTTTTTTTTGCTTGGTTGTTGTTTTGGATGTTTTATTATTATTATTTTTATCCATCTAGTCTGGATTTTTATTTATTTTTTCCGAATCTGCTCCTCGGTTTTTGGAAGGAATATATAGTTTATATACATTTTTTTGCTCTGTTTTTTTTCGCCGTCCTGCGAATTGATTTATATGGCGCAGTTTGTCTCGCGAAATGAATTTGTTGTGGTCCATTGGGAGAATGAGATGATGAAGAGGTTTGACGAAATTGGCAACAAAAATTGCATGATAACGTCGGTGGGATTGGTTGATTTGAAATGATAAAAGCCTGGAATTTCATGAGAGGATAATGTTCCTTATTAAACGTGAAAGTCTATGAATGTGTATGTTTGTGATATAGAATAATTTGAGTTGAAATATATTTTATATAAGAATTTAGGAAAAACCATTAAACATTATTGAATTCGAATAAAATAGCTTAAATATCATTTGGTATCGAAATACAAATTGAATAAGTCATTGAAAGAAACTTCCAAATTTAATAAACTGTATTCGTTTTCCAAAACGTCTTCTGGATTACTAAAACGTCTGAATATGACCTTTCAAGTTAAGGACCGAACCTTGTAGTCTGTCGTACTGGTTTTATTATCCCAAAAATTGAACGTAATTGCTACTGCTACCAGTAATACTGTAACACGCCAAATGAAATCGAATAAAATGGAGTTCAGAAAAGCTTCTCGATTGAATATTTCGTTGATATTTTTCTATTTTTTAATATTTTAAGATTAATCATTTTCAAATAAGCATATTAATTAATTAAAAAAGCTCTTACGTTAAATCGTACAAGACACGGTAAAACTTTTTTCGTCATTTTCATTTGGTGTGCTGTAATATATTTAAAAATCCAATAATGTTAAACGCTTCATAAAATTATAAGATGAATTTGCAAGTTTTATCAAAATATGGACAAATAAATAAATTACAAAGAAAATGGATGTTGGTGTAAAACAATGTAAACAAATTGAACCCATATAAAAGTAAATAGAATTGGTGTTGTTTATTAAAATGAGGCAAATGTCTAGCGAAATGTAATTGAATGGGAAAACTGGTAGAAGAATAGTGAATGAGTTGCTAGCACGTCCTTCCGATCCAATAATATGTGTCAAATAAATTCATTTCGCAGCTGAAAATATAGAAAAAATTGGTTTTTTTAAAAATGATCTCTGGGGTCACCTTGTGTTACGGAACTGGTCGTAGACGGCACTCATACCATATCCGCCTTTCTCACTGATGATGACGGCACTCCACCAATAGCCGAACCTCTCCTCGGCTTGCTGCTTCATGTATCTGAAAATGGTGTCATCGGAATTTATACGACATGAGAAAGGTGTTTATACTTTGCCTGATAACTGTATTGGTGGGGATACATGCCTATCGTCTCGAGAACGAGCTCGCGAAGCTTCTCCGAACGGCAATTGTCGTGACGCGTACGCATGGTTGAGGTGGTAGAAGCGGCGGCGAAGAGAAGTAGAACGATGGGAAGCAGAGACGTCATTCGGTTGCGAACAATGTTTGGTTCTGTAAATTCTGAAAATTTGATTGGGTGGAGCCGCTGGATGAATTGATGGATAATCATAAATTCTGCCGACTCCACCCAGCGGGTTATGCTCAGTTTTGGCCTCCCACCCACTGGCAGTAGGTTGGTTTTGTCTGGTTGGAGGAGGAGCGGAAAGGAGTGAGCTGGGTGGAATCAATGGCATGATGAGCAATGTTTATGAAATTTGGACGCGGAATGACCGCTGGTCGGATTCGCTCCGTTTTTGTTTATGTTGAAAGAACAAAAGTCGAAATTATTTGAAACGGGGGGAGCGCTTCTATATAGATGTTTGATTTTAATTCTGCTAGCCTTAAATCTTCCGTAGAACGTATGGAGTTCAGTTTAATCACCTTCGAGAAAATAGAACACTGGACATTATAAATGTTTTTACTAGTTTACCAGAGCCTTTCGTTTAATTGCGCTTTTTATTCTCTTGTTTGATTTATAATTTAGCGACGGACATAATTATGGAATGATGAACGAGCTCATTGGTTGTATAAAATATAAATAAAATATTTTTTCAGGATATGTCAATTTCTGGGGATGGGTATTTATGATAGCGACAACACTTGTAAAATTGTTCAAGAAGGAGGTTGACAAATCATCGCCGCCTTCTTCGACAGCTCAAGAATCGCAGAATCAAGTTGTTTCCAAGTATGATTTGAAATAGATTTTTGTTGAAAGTTTACAATTTGAGCGGAGAGACGAATAATGAAGCGGAAAGTGTTGAAGAAATAGAACTGAATGTGAAGGAATCGTACGTGATGCTGTGGAAGATATTATGCTTGAAACCGATTCATGTGATGGTGGTGCTGTTATTAACTGGAAAGGTTTGCTGCAGGTGGCAAGAGGAAGGTTTAATTTTAAAAAGTTAAGTTTGCATTTGCCGCCACGGATGGAATGACGAGCTTGAAGTTGATCGGAATGGGAATTGCCAAGGAGAAACTGGCGCTGATTAGTGTGTTCCTGACACCCATCCAGATATTGTTGCCGTGGATGATTGGAAAGTGGACGGCTGGGCCGAGACCGTTGAATATTTTCTTGCTGGCGTTCCCGTATAGGTGAATTCAGTGGATCGGGGGGTGAGAATGAAGGATGTTGATTTTGTTTTAGATTATTTGTTGGTGGAGTGTTTGCGGCTCTCGTTTGGTGGACGCCGTTCTTTCGAATGGATGATGGAACGTATGAAGGAACGGTATTCCTTGTATGGACTGCGGCTTATTTATTCCATCAGGTAAGATATACTTCTGAGACGGTGAATAAAGCCTCCCTTGTTAGATAGAATGAGATTTTTGAAGTATAAACAAATATAGTCGTCGCCAAATGCGATTACCGCCGCAAAGTGTGGCGCACTTTTTTAAATATTATTTTTTCATTTAATTTTTATGATTTTTATTATTTTCCACAATTATTTCACGATTTAAACAACATCTAAAACATATTCTTCAATTTAGTTAAGCAAAAACAGTATAGAACGAGCCTAAACAAGAAATAATCATGAAAATTAAATGAAAAAATAATATTGAAAAAGTGCGCCACACTTTGCGGCGGTAATCGAATTTGGCGACGACTATACATTAAAATATTTTTCTTTTTTATTTGAGCTAATCAACACTTTTCTACTTATATGTGGAATTTATGCAGCTTAGTGGGCGGGGCTTTTCATGGGATACGGTAATTTCAACATAAATTCAATCATTATTTTTTTTAGCTGCGCATCGACACGCCAACTTTTTTTTAAAGTTTAAAGTTAAATTACAGTAGTACCTGTGAATATACCTTGTTAGAAATATACACAAAAATATAACCTGTGTTATTTATATATGTGGTATAAAATGAATCAAGAGTTAAGCTTTTTCAGTTGGTGAATTTGTTGTTAAAATAAGGTGATTATAGTTGTCGTTTCATCTATATTTGGCTGAAATCATTGTACTACAAAATTTTTTAATTATGTTGCATGAAATAATATTTAGTAACTTTTAGGATAGTGTGGTTTAAATATTAGATTTTAAAAAATTTAAATATTAGAAAAGGTTGGATGTTCTAGGAAATAGGTTATTAGAATTACAGATTTTTGGAATATGGTGAATTCCTCGTCACGTCTATAGAAAATGACATTTTTCAGTATTTAAACGCATTTTATTAATTTCTACGAGCAATTAAAAAATGATTTTAAAAAATTTTCTACGTCAATTTCACAGACTTCCTTTAAATTATCTTTGGTGATTTGAATTTGTGAAAAATTTAAGAATCGAGTGACGTTTCTGAGGGTCTGTTTTTACTAATTCATTTGGCGTGCCGCGTTCAAAATTTCGACGTTACTCTATTTTTATCTGACCTTAAAATGTAATGTACTACAGCTTGCCACATACTGCATGTTCGTTTCAATGATTGCGTTCATTGCGCAAATATCGGATCCAAAGATTGGTGGAACGTACATGACGTTTTTGAACACGTTGAACAATCTCGGTGGAAATTGGCCTGTCACGGTGGTCTTGTCGATAACCGATTGGTTCACCTATAAAGATTGTGTTGTGAAAGGAACGAAAACGTGAGTAGTTGTAATGAATTTTGTATTGATTTGAAACATGTTTAGAGTGCTTTATTCGTGTAACTCAAAGGCTCTATCGGATCAATGCGAAGCTGGTGGAGATGTGTGCGAAGTGGCGGTTGATGGCTATTTTGTGTCGGTCGCTGTTTGTACGGTTGTTGGACTTTTATGGTTCGTTATGGAATAGAAAGGGGAAAAAAGTTTTATTGTGTATTCAGGTATAAGATATTCTTTAATAGGATCAAGCAGTTGCAGAAGATTCCTAGAAGAGATTGGAAGATCTTTAAATAAATTATAAATTGTTAATAATTAATTTAAGTAATATTTTTGATGTTTATTTATATGTACTTGTTGTCTCGTTTAGTTGTGACTATAATTTGAATGTTTGATTGTGATGTTAACTGAATTGTGATTGGATAATAATTATCTCTGTAATTATGGCTTTCCCCTTCATTCAAAACCGCACCCTTTATTCCTGATTGCATTTTTATTACTATAGTCCATTATTAATTAATTGTTTTAATGCTTATTATTGAGAATATTTATTGTGAGATCATAAAGATTGAATCGTCAATGACTCGTTGGCACGCACGAATCGCAGAGGTCGGATAGGTGCGCGGAGTGGGGCACAAACGAGCGAATTCGACAACGCCTTCCGAATCGTTGACATCGAAAGTCCACGTGCCGACGTCGCGACGGCAAATGTAAGGAGTGACGGAGCACGCGTCATCGAGGGAAGATGAGTTGCGGCATAAACCGATCATGACGAGATCGTCCTGAAAGAGTTGGGAATGGTTTTGCGCTGGGCTGAAGCTCACCTTGAGATGGACGCGGACGATCTTGCCGGAATTGCGCTCGATGCACTCGGTTCGGCATACTGAAAGGAGTTTGGTTAGAAGAATCGGCTCTTTAAAGGAATTTGGAGCTCTTCTAGTAGAATTTTTCAAAATTACACTAGAAGATTTTACGTGAACATTTCGAATTTCAGAAATTCACTTTTCATATAAACGGAAGATACGGCCGGAATTCCGGATTCCGGCCATTTTTCCATTCCGGATTCCGAAATTTTATATTTTATATTATATATTTTACTTTTTTTTTTCATATTCCGACTATTTTTCCATTCCGAATTTCAAAAATTCATTTTTGATATAAACAGTAGCACCAGATACATCCGGAATTCCGTCAATTTTTCAATTCCGGATTGCGGATTCCGAAATTTTATTTTTTAATTTTTTAAAAATTATTTTTTTGTAACTTTTTTTCCATATTCCGAAATTCAAAAGTTGTCATTGCGCCCATCTCTAGTACAATTAATTATTGTTAATTGATTAATTATTATAATTAACCTCAATTGAACGTATTGGACTTAAGAATCATCATTTAACCAAAATTAATAGAGTTTTTTTTGGCAGAAATGACCATAGTGGTTAATTATCTTGTATAATTGGTTGGTGAATGTTTGCCTTCGAACTGTCAATTGTCATTTTGGTCTGACTTTGTTCATCTTAAACACAAAATGAATCTAGTTTTCTCAAAAAATGGTAGCAATTAACGTTTATGATTGACATGTTTGCGAGACGCCAATCAGTTTGTGCGAGCAAGAGACTCGCAATATTGTATGACGTAGATCTAAAACAATGGATTCAACGATAACTAAAACATGTAATATTTAACATACTCTGTCACAAACTGCGTGCAAATTGCAAAATACTGCGCACACCATTTGCGCAAAACAGGCCCTCTCAATTTATGATTATACTAAATCTTTTATTATCAAAAAAAGAAATTGAAAGGTCAATTTCAACATTTTTGAATCATTTTCAATGGTCTCAAAGAGATCATGAAACAAATGTTCAATTTATGTTTATAATTTCTCTGTTTTTCATTATATTTCTTCAAAATTTCTAGATCAAATCAGATTTATTTTTTATGAAAATAAAATTGGAATTGTCAATTTCTCATAACTTGATAATAAACTATTTCAGATCCTTGTTAGTATCAAATTTTAAAATTTAATTATTGTTTAACAAAAACATCAGTTTAAATGGTGTATGAAGTCCACTGCCAAGAAGTACGCCGAAAATTGCGAAAGACTGCGCACCGATTGAAAAAACCAAACCCTTTACTTTTTATCATTCTTTATTTAAACCTTAAGAGTTACTTTAAAGCGTAACTTTATGGATAACTTCAATAAAAGGTGAAGGGTACGGTTCAATCGGTGCACGGTCTTTGGCAGCATAAATCGTGGCAGTGGAGTGTGTATGTTGTTTAGAGTTCATCCTCGTTTCATTTTAAAATTAGAAAAATCCTCATAACTCTTCTAAAATTGAAATTGTGCGGTTTTTAGCAATTAGTGCGCGAATATTTTGCAATTTGCGCGTATTTCGTGGCAGTGGATGACATCCGGAGTGCGGATATACACTAGCTGACAAAAGTTTTGTCACAATGTTTTTTCGGGTCTAACTTTTTTGTGACTTGACCAAATTGGCTGATTTTTTGATATGATAGATTCATATGGTTGTAGATTATTTTACAAATTCCCGCTTGTGATTACGATGATCGTTTTTACAGTGACAAGCGTTTATCGTAAAACGCGTAGCTCAAAGATATTACGCACTTTTCTTGCACTGCATTTTTTAATAATTTTAAAATTTCAATTGTATTTTTTTCATAATTTATTGAAAATAGCAGTAATTGGCAACATTTTAGAGATGACTCCACGTAAAGAAACTCCAATTTCCACCCGGCAAGCTGTTATCAATATGAGGGAAAACAGAATGCGTGGTCCCGAAATTGCCATGGTAATTTAAACCAAATTTTGCTACTATAACATTTTAAACACTGATTCACATAAAATATCAAAAAATCAGCCAATTAGGTCAAGTTACAAAAAAGTTAAACCTGAAAAAACATTTGTGACAAAACTTTTGTCAGCTAGTGTATCTTGAATTTATAAAAAGCTAGGATCTGTCCGTGCACACCAATAGCAAATAATTGTTTTCATAACGCTCGTCATGATTCTACCTCCATTATTGGACCTACAAAAATTCAGAAAAGAAACAGATAGATGAACCCCAGGGACTATACGGACTACGCCCAACAGCGGACTATCTCTCTCTCCCTATGAAACCAGTGGGTACGTTTGGAGGTGTTGATTCAGAAGATTTCAAAATATCGTAATGTGATCCGACGGGGTGGTCAAGATCGAAAGGAAGGTCAAACACAAGTTTATAACATTTAAACTTAAACATAATATCAACGCCATTTTGTCAGCTTTACCTTAAACTCTCAGAAAATGTCAAAATCTTTTCAAAAAAATTAGATTAAAGCAAGTTTTCTGAGCTTGTTTTATTAGCCTTCCCACGCCATCTGGTATGGTTAAAAAATGAGCCTAGTTAACGTGCTCAAATCTAACTATTTAGAAAGATATTAACAGTTTTTTATAGTTTAAGACGAGCCTAGTTATATTGCCGTGAAAAATGTTTTGTTGAAATGACGTAAAAGTTGTTAGACACGCTCAAAAATTGCAAAATCGTTGGGCACGCCAAATGAAAAATTGAAATTTTACACCAATTAAATGCGCCTAATTAATTTCCAAATTAAAATTAAAAGACGATTTTCACGTCACTTAAAAATTGTTTTCCTTAAACTATCAGAAACGTTATAAATGGGCTTTATGAGATCCCATTTTTATTTCTTCAGACTTATTTCGAGTAAGGAAGAGAGAGAGAGGCAAATACACTAGCTGACAAACGTTTTGCACAAATGTTTTTTCGGGCTTAAATTTTTTGTGACTTGACCAAATTGGCTGATTTTTTGATATGATAGATTCATATGGTTGTAGATTATTTTACAAATTCCCGCTTGTGATTACGATGATCCGTTTTACAGTGACAAGCGTTTATCGTAAAACGCGTAGCTCAAAGACATTACGCACTTTTCTTGCACTGCATATTTTAATAATTTTTAAAGTTCATTTATATTTCTTTCATAATTTATTGAAAATAGCAGTAATTGGCAACATTTTAGAGATGACTCCACGTAAAGAAACTCCAATTGCCACCCGGCAAGCTGTTATCAATATGAGGGAAAACGGAATGCGTGGTACCGAAATTGCCATGATAATTTGAACCAAATTTTGCTACTATAACATTTTAAACACTGATTCACATAAAATATCAAAAAATCAGCCAATTTGGTCAAGTCACAAAAAAGTTAAACCCGAAAAAAACATTTGTGACAAAACTTTTGTCAGCTAGTGTAGTTCAATTTTCCCTAATTTTCCGATATTTAACAAAACAAAATACTAGAAAATCTCACATCCAACACTCCCTGAATCGACGTGATCGACGAGAATAAAAAACACAGCACAAATAAACGCAAAGTAAGACGACGTCGACATGTCGAAACTGACATACAACTTTGACAAGACAAAAAAACCTTATTTTCTCGTCTCCTCCCCCATTTCGCCTAATTACGGATATAATTAAGTTTTTGCCGATGAAAGCCAGAATGTTTGTTTAAAGAGTTGTTGAATAGGCGCGAGTGGATTCCGGTTGGTCAACAAAGCAACAACAACAACAACAATAAAAAAAGAAAACAATGCACGCAATGTTACAGCGAAACAATTTATGATCATCAATAGGGAAAGGTTACAGTTTCATCATCATTCAAACAACAAGATTTATGCGGATTTCGAAATAAATAAAAACGCGAGAGAGAAACAAGATTTAGTGGAGACATGTCAGTTGAGTTGTCGGAAGTCTTGTCCGCGCATGGCTGCTAATCTGAAAATTAATTCTATCATTGGAAATGTGCAAATGGGCCAGAAAACCTGAAACGCATCAAATTGTTGTGGTTCGTCACGAATGGTTTCAATGACAATGATCGGGCAGAACGGTCGAAGGAGTCGTCGGATTGACTGCGTTCGAATCGTTCCAATGGCAAGTCCTGGAGCACGAAGGACGCGACGCTGCACAAAAGGGTTAGGGAGATGATGAAGCGAAGGAGATGGTGTTTCCAGGCGGATGATGATGATGATGGCATTATTCTGACGGGGGGAGAGGGGTTCCTTCGGCGATGAGTGTTGACTAGTAGTTTCACCAAGTTTGTAATCACCTGCAAATTGAATTGAGCATTGAATATGAGCGAAAGAGCACATCTTTGATATAAAGTGGATATTTCATTGTCAAATAAAAATTTCAAACGGGGTGTAGGCCAGCGCTAACAAATGTTACAACCATAAAATGATTTTCTTTAATTTCTTCACGCAGTCCACTGCCACGAACACTGCGTATCTTGCAAAAAAGGTGTGGACAAATTGCCAAACCACGCCCTTCAATTTTTATTTGAATTATTTTTTTTAATAATCCTAAAATCGTTTTTGAACCTTCAAACAAGTTAAACAACATTAATAAATAATTCTAAACTATTCTAAAAACAAATTAAATCAAATTCGAAGAATTTACGATTGTAAAAATATAAAGAATTTAAATAAAATGTGAAGGGCGTGGTTTTGCAATTTCTCCACATCTTTTTTGCAAAATGCACAGTAGTCGTGGCAGTGGAGTGAATTCACGCGTATCCCAAAGCGAGAAATTCTCCCACATATGAAAAAAAACATGAGCAAGAGTATTTTGAATCGATTCAACGAAAAATTCTACGTAGATTAATACCACAATCATGTGCATTCGCTAATTTCGCTGAAATTTTTTTCAGTTCTGTCTGAAATTCAAAAACTCCTCCCTTCTGAAAACACTAATTTTGTTTGAAACTCATTTCATGACCTATACCATTCGAATTTCTTTATACTGATTAATAATATGTTAAAAAATTCCAGACAAATCTAAAAATTTCAGCTTTGTTGGGTTTAAGCCAAAAATTGTTTTGTTTCGATAGGCTCATTTGAAAGCCCATTTTGAGCAGATTCCTCTCATATGGCACCAAATTGCTCCGTGTTCAAAAAACTGTCGATTTTCAGCATGATACTGAAATCGCACGAAGAATACTTACTTCGGGATGTGAATCGCTCGTGTTTGATTAGCGCATAAACCGAATTTCAGCTTCCAACTCGAAAATTCGTCATTTCGGTCTCAACCCAAATTAAGCCTAACGTATCGCAAAGATATTTTAAAATAAGCTACTAATATTGACGTAACAATTATGTTTTAAAATACACGTGGATTTTCATAAAATTAGTTTAAATATAGACTGAATCAAATTTTCTAAAGGAAAAAATACGGAAAACGGATGATGGAAGATGGAATTCCGTGAAGAAGATTGAACTACTTGGAGCGTGTCTTTAGAACGTGTCTGTATTATTTGGCTTCTCACGCACGCATTCAACACGATTTTGATGAGAATAAAAATACCAGAAGATTGTAAAATAGCCAATGTGAGTCTCCTACCAAAAAGGAAGGATGATCTAGAAGATCATGCATCGATTATATCCATTCTGTTCGACAACTAATTGAAAAATGTAATGAATTCGAATTCCCTCTGGAACTAGCTCTAATCAACTTTTCAGCTTCTTTTTTTCAGAAATCAGAATCCATGGAACAACAATCAATATTCCGTTCAAGAGATTGGTGAGTCAGAAAATCGAAATTACGGCGTTGCAAATGATTTTCAATGAGGGAGAAGCTGAAGATATATCAGTGTTGATGGAAAGTTTTCGAAATTACTCGAATCCACTGAGGACCTCGTGCTAATTGGAAGTTCCTTAGAAGAAATAAACCAGCGTCTAAATCAACTCGAAGAAAAGGATCTAGAAATCAACCCAATGAAGGCGATGGTCGTACAAAATGACTATGCTACGAAGGAATCCATATTTAGCATTCTACAAATGCAATCTACTACATTCCAGTAAAAGGAAAAAGAGAAAATATATCATAACATCGTTCTTCCCTTCCTCGAAACTCGGTGCCCATCGCAGGAAATTCTCCAACGTGTTCAAAGGACTCTCGACATAATCTACTTTCACGCCCCGCTCGATGGTTCGATTTCCTTTGATTTTTTTGTTACGAGGAAGCTGCAACAACACTTGAAAGACGAAGCCGAACACCTTGGAGAGAGCTGGTCCGCATCTCGGAATGACGACCGACAATCGAGTAATGAAGTAGTCAAGTTTGGAGCTGAAGAAATAGTGTGTGGAATCTTGCAAAATCATTTCCCATCGGAATGGTTTCTCTCGAAACCGTGGCAGGGGTTGCACGGAAATCAATTTTTTCTAACGGAAAACGGAAAACGGAAAATGGAAGATGGAATTCCGTGCAACCCTGGCTCCACACCTTTTCGTACTATCGAACCATACCATTCTCGCTTCAAAATTGTTCATTCTCAGGGGATTTCTTAAGCTAATTGGTAGGCCAAGGTAGACCAACAATACCGGTTTCCAATGTTGAACTCTACCCGTTCCCGAATGCTTTACGGGAAACCGAAAACGACCGATATTGGCTCCAAAAAAATTTGGTGGAGCTGGTACAGAAAACTTCAGAACAATCTGTTAAGCTGTAAGAGGATGAGCTTCTTCAGTGTGGTGGTACAGTGGGTTTATTGGAGAAACAAGAATCCCTCATATCTCGAGTGGTTCTGTTAACTACCTGTCCTTCTAAAAACATTCTTAATCTATTGATTCTTGCTCTATTTGACGATTGTTCCATTCTGATATTCAACGCTATACTTTGATAATCAATAAATTGGTTCATCGGCGACGGACCAAAGGAAGCTACGCCAATTGGATATGAAAATTTTTACTATTTGAATGAGTTTTATAAGTTAATCCGTCTTAAGTTCAGAATATCTTTCCCGTGGATTTGATCAGCATATCTTAACATATACAAGTATCCGCTTTTCTCATCAATAAACTATATCTGTGCATCATTTCTGAGCTCACAATTCAAAAGCTGCATTTGGCACAACTCAGCCAGATGAAGTGAAGTTTTCTGTCATAAAATATACACGGAAAACAGTTAAACATGATTAAATACTGTAAGATTTTGACAATAAATATTAGTTTAACTCATGAGAATTTGAAAAGAAAAGTAGCGTTCTCTAGCGTGTACAAGAAAATAGAAGGAAACAAAGCGGAAAGTTGTAACTTATGCATATTCAAGATCACATTTATATTGACGCATATTCACAATTAAAATTTGCTCATTAAACCGTAAAGAGCAGAGTTTGAAGAAGAACAAAAAAAGTTCATAGAGGTTTTTGACATCATTAAAGTAATATGAGTAAAATGAGCTGTTTATTGAAGCTTAGGTTAATTGAAAGTTTCGTTGAGATATCATCAAGTTAAGGAACATTAAGAGTAGCACATTTTACACGGTATCTTATATATTGATTACGCTGTTTTATAGAACCAACGGAAGCTCAAGCGATCGAGTAAGACTTGTCTAAAATAGTAACCACCATATAAAATTCTCTAGATTTAAGCTCGTCGTATCATAACTGAGCGCCCAATTGGCATGCAGGAAGTTTTACCTAAAATAGAATTGAATATTGAGTGAATTATCTCAAATATCTCAAATTGAGTTTGTGCTCACAAAAGAGCTGCTTACTCGCTGCTGACAGGTCAGCCCCCGGGCGCAGGCACTGTTACTACTATTATCCCCCTTTGGTTCCTTGAACGGTGGGAACCTGAACTAGGGGGTAGGATAACGGTAACGCCCAAAAGCTGTAATTATAAGGTACAATCAGTGCGGTCGTGCCAGATGTGGCGGCGACAGTTTCTAGGTTTCCAATGTTAAACTCTACCCGTTCAGGAATGCTTTACGGAAAAAAAAATTAGTGGCACTCCACTCTTTAAAAAGGTTTTTAGAATGGTTTAAAAAATAAAGAATTTAAATAAAAAGTGAATGGAGTGTTTTTTGCAATATGTCCACACTTTTCTGCAAGATACACAACAATGACAGTTTTTAAACTTCGCAATCCGGAATTGTGTTAACGTTTTTATGAAAAGTGAATTTTCATAATTTTGGATTAAAATATAAAATATAAAATTTCGAATAACGGAATTCGAAATCCGGAATTAAACTGAATTTAAATTAATTTAAAAATTATACAAACTTCCTCCTTAATAACAAAGCAAAACAAGTCGTCGTATTCTTTAAAAAACTAAGAAATGATAACAAATAAACAAAAATGATTATTTGTGAGTCGTCCAAGTAAAAACAATCAGCTAATGACCATTAATAGGCTTTAAATGAGTCTGGAAGTGAATATCACAACACTTTTCTTTCGTCTTAAATAATAAACAACATCGTTAGTTCGATTCAAATGGTTTTGTTTCGGATATGCTCAAGAAGGATTGATGTCCTTGCCTTTTTTAAGAAAATGGAGTTTAAGACTAATTAGATTGCCTGAAATAGAAACTAATGATTTAGTACGAATAGTAGCGTGTAATTCATTGCGTGAACATAATAATTAAAACTTTTCCCCGATGAATAACTATAAAAGTAATAAAATTCAGCAAAATCTTCGAGTTGCAAACATATCGGTGTGGCTTCTAGATTCTACGATTTTAAGAGACACAGACAAGTTCTCACGTATGTTTCTACGTGGACCTGCGGCCAAAGACATATGCATTTTTGTATTCTATGAATTTTGACATTGGTTTCTATAGAAGTAGAAAAATTCAATATAGAAATTGTTCAAAATTCGCTCAATTTTTATCTTCCGAGTGTGTTTCAAAAATGACACGATCTGAAGAGACGCAGACAGGGTAGCGTGTAATTCATTGCGTGAACCTAATAATTAAGACTTTTTTAATTTTAAAATATTACGTGTTTTCCCAATAAATAACTATAAAAGTTATAAAATTCAGCAAAATCTTCGAGTTTTTAACATAACGGGTGTGGCTTCTAGGTGCTACGATTTGACGAGACGCAGACAAGCTATCACGTCACGTTATTCACGTGAACCTGCGGCAAAAAACATTTTAGCTTCGTATTATGTGGATTTTGATATTAGTTTATATAGAAGTAGATAAATTCAACACAGAATTTGAGCAAAATTTGTTCAATTTTTATCTTCAGGGTGTGTTTCAATGATTGCATGATTTTAAGAGACGCAGACATGGTTACGTGTAATTTGGGGCACGCGTATACTACAAATTATTTTTTAATTTTAATATAGTATGGAAGATTTTTATAGGTAAACAAGAAGATTGTTAAATTTAAGTTTGAAATTCAACAAAAAAAATGCTCATTTTTTCTGCAGGAAGTGGCTAAAAGATTGAGTAATTTGAAGAGGGGCAGACAAGATATCACGTACGTATCTACGTGAACCTACGGCCAAAGACATTTTTAGTTTTGTATTATATGTATTTTGACATTGGTTGCTACAAATGTACTTAAAAACAAACTTAAACTTTTATAAAATTCTCCTAATTCTTATCTTCTGACTGTGTTTCAAAGATGGTACAATTTTAAGAGACGCAGACAAGATATCACGTATGTATCTACGTGAGCCTACGCTCCAAGACTTTTAGGTTTTTATGCTATAGAGGTTTTAAAATTGGTTTCTAGGGATGTAATATAATTTAAGATTGAATTTCGACAAAGAAATGCTCATTTTTATCTACAGGAGGTGGCTAAAAGTTTGCAAGATTTTTAAGAGACGCAGTGAAGATATCACGTATGTATCTACGTGATCCTACGGCAAAAGACATTTTTAGTTGTGTATTGTATAGATTTTGATATTGGTTTCTACAAATGTACTTAAAAACTAACTTAAACTTGTATTAAATTCTCCTAATTTTTATCTTCAGGGTGTGTTTCAATGATTGCATGATTTTAAGAGACGCAGACATGGTTACGTGTAATTCGGTGCACCCACATACTACAAATGATTTTTTAATTTTAATATAGTATGGAAGTTTTTTATAGGTAAACAAGAAGATTGTTAAATTTAAGATTGAAATTCAACAAAGAAATGCTCATTTTTATCTGCACGATGTGGCTAAAACATTGAGCGATTTGAAGAGACACAGACAAGCTATCACGTATGTATCTACGTGAATCTACGCTCCAAGACTTTTAGGTTTTTATGCTATAGAGGTTTTAAAATTGGTTGCTAGTGATGTAATATAATTTAAGATTGGAAATTCGACAAAGAAAAGCTCATTTTTATCTGCACGAGGTGGCTAAAACATTGAGCGATTTGAAGAGACGCAGACAAGCTATCACGTAATTATCAACGTGATGTTAATAGAGAAGAATGAATTTACCTATATTTCAACTGGATTTTATTGATTTCCTCTAAATTTTCCTCTCAAAATGCGAGCACAACATCATCCCAAAATATGTGCAAACTGAGATACACAGAAGAAACGGAATTTTCACGTAAAATAATTAATTAGTGTCTTGAAAATAAAATTAAGAAAAAAATCTATGTAGATTTGTTTTGTAATTTCTGGAAATCTCTTCAAGCGATGAATCTTGGATTTTACCAAATGATTAGAAAAGATTTCTAGACAAGATCTTGATTGGATAGATTAATCTCACTTAAAACACAAATTAAAATATTAATTGTCTATAAAAAATGACGAAGAACCATTGCAGAATATCCGTTGTGCTTCGATGATTCCTTGGGTGGAGTTTTTGAATAAGCCGAAGACGAAGAAGTAAAACTAATTTAACTGAAAACAATAATATTAATAATTTGACTCGCCCCATTTCACAGGTTCGTCGAGTCTCTGGGGAAATTTACGTGAAGAGCAGCGAAGAATTATGTTTTCCTCGTTGTTATCCTTCATTGGCATTGTTGTTGTTTTCATGTTAATTTAGATGGACAAACGCGATCGAATGGAATGATTTGATTAGAATTGCGGTTGAATGAGTTTTCAAGTCGCTTCTTGATTAATTGGTTCAGTTGAAGAAGGTGACAAGTTTCATGGAATTCTTGATGAGCTTCGAATGATCTTCTGTTTTCAGGAAGTTTTTGAAGTAAAAAAGGAAATTGCATTCTGCACAGCTTATAAAACAGTTCGAAACTAATCGATTTTAAAGTTGTTTGGGTTACCTTTCCTGGTGTTATCAATAGTGGTTGGCTTCTTCTCATTTAACAAATTTAACAATTCCTGAAACATTAAATTACTTTGATTAATGTGTGCATTAATCTGCTGTCGGTTCTCATGCATTTGTTGTTGAACTAACTCGACCAATTGATCTAATGTGTTATCCATTCTTAATCCTAAATTTGATTAAACAACAAACAGCAACAAGTAACAATAATTATTAGAACGTGATTTCGAAACTTCTGATCGTCACTGTTATTTTTAAGGAAAATCTGGTAAAATTGGATGAAAAGTGGTGTGTCATTTACACGTGGAAAATAATGACTGGTATGATAACAATTTGAGCTTAGCAAACGTGCTCAAACCTAACTTTTTGAAAATATATTTATATTTTTATATACACTAGTTGACAAAAGTTTTGTCACAAATGTTTTTTCGGGTTTAACTTTTTTGTGACTTGACCAAATTGGCTGATATTTTGATATGATAGATTCATATGATTGTAGATTATTTTACAAATTCCCTCTTGTGATTACGATGATCCGTTTTACAGTGACGAGCGTTTATCGTAAAACGCGTAGCTCAAAGATATTACGCACTTTTCTTGCACTACATTTTTAATAATTTTTAAAGTTCAATTATATTTTTTTTCATAATTTATTGAAAATAGCAGTAATTGGCAACATTTTAGAGATGACTCCACGTAAAGAAACTCCAATTGCCACCCGGCAAGCTGTTATCAATATGAGGGAAAACGGAATGCGTGGTACCGAAATTGCCATGGTAATGTAAACCAAATTTTGCTACTATAACATTTTAAACACTGATTCACAGAAAATATCAAAAAATCAGCCAATTTGGTCAAGTCACAAAAAAGTGAAACCCGAAAAAACATTTGTGACAAAACTTTTGTCAGCTAGTGTAGTTTAAGACAGGCCTAGTTAAATTGTCCTGAAAAATGTTTTATTGAAAAGACGCGAAAATGCTCAAACAAGATTGAAAATCGAAAAATTGTTTTTTTTCCCATTTTTTAATATTGAAAAACATTAGGCAAAAAATACAGCCGAAAAGTTCGAGCAACTCGAGAAAGCTCTGTCTTACATTGGATCCATGAGACAAAGTTGTCAAGCTTAAACTGACGTCAAAGGCATGGCCAATTTGCCTAGCCGACTTCATCGAATTTCAAGCTTTCCGCGCAATTGTTCGATCATATCTGCTCGATAGAATCCTTGGACGTCCCGGAATTGGTCTCTTTCCGTAGCCAAAAGGGTTCTTTAGATAATTACTCACAACGCAACGTGATCGGTTCATATGCGCAGATGGATAATCCGAGTCGGCGTATGGCTTCAATTTTGGCACATTCCTGGAGAAAAAGACGACATCGGCTTCCCTTTTCGTGATATCAGTTTCAAGACATGTTTTCAGAATATTTATACTCTAACTATTTCAAAAAAAAACTTCAAATTTTCGTTCCAAATGGAGATTTAATGATCAGAAATAGAAGAATGTCTCATCGCTGTGACCACCGCTGTTTGTGGAAAATGTACTGTAGAGTTAACAAAACCGATTTCAATGAAACTTAATGGAAATAGGTTTTTAATGACGGAAAATCCACTGGTACCACTCATTTCAACTGTAGTCCTGTTTTAATATACGAAACATCTAGTTATTGGGGGTGTCGCAAACTTTTGGACACAAGTGTATCTTACGCCAATTGAAATGTCAAAAATCTGCTCGCTAAAATATCAGGAAATAATTGTAATTTTGGGAGAATTTGAGACAAATGTTGAAAATTTACGTCAATTGAAGCTAGAAATGTAAATATCAGGGTGGCACGAAATTTATATCGGATCCTTGGGACGAAGTTGTCAAACTTAAATTGACGCCAAAGACATGACAAACAAGTTTTTTTCTAAACAACTCGAAACACTCACTTTTTGTAAAATTAACCTTAAATTGTCCAAAGCACGCCACCAACGGGACTGATCTCATTTTATTACCATACCAGTTGGCGTGTTACTGTAACAAATGCTGTTTTCTAGAACGATAAGATCTGTAAATTTGTTTATTAAAGAAATAACGATAGCTTCTTTTCAACAGAGACTGAATTTCTAATTTACAAATTCGAACTCAATTTTAGAAGTTCTTACAATGAATAACTCGATTTCAACAAAATCACATTCAAATAAAAACCCCCAAACGACGTTACTTTTATTTAACAAATAGACATCGATCAGCTCAAGATAACAGATAATATTACTATCACCTGGCTGTTCGTCATATTATTTGTTTATAAAAACAAACACATAAATCAGGATGAATGCGACACGTGTCGTTGGTAGACAATCCGTTAAAAAAAACAACAACAACAATAACAATAATAATAAAGTTTATCTTCGGCTCTGTTCTCCCCCTCAAAATTCCAAGTTCTTGAATGTTTACGTTGCTGCGCGTCTGCTCCATGCAAATGAATGATTGAACGGAACAGTTATATTTGTTTATTCTTCAGATTTGCGCGGATCTATTCACCAGAAATGTTTATGGTAGAATAAACAATCATGAACACCAGAGATGGGTGGTGTGGGAATTTTGCATTTCAGAATCCGAAATTCGGAACTCGGAATCCAAAAATGGCCGGAATTCCGTCGGACGAATATTAACAAGCCCACGACGGAATCCAGAATAATTTGATGTGCAAATCACTCTTATCGTCGGCTTCACTTAGGTTTCTAGCGAATCCTATGACAAACCTGAGTGAAACCGATTTAAAACCAGTCATACGTCGGTTAGCGTGTCTTCTCCGGCTTGCCTGCGCAGGAAGAAATTATATTTACTTAGTTACTTAGGAATCCGTTGCCATTCTCTTATAGAATAGCGGGCCAGCTCTCTCCAATCTTCTCGGCTGAGCATCGCTATAGTGTGCTAGGCAACCTTCTTCTCCAGGATTCCGATTCGCCTTCTTGAGCTTCTGGAGGAGGACTTCTCGTGAACATCATTTGAGACCCAAAGTTTAATTAGGTCTTGGTCTCCCTTTTTGTCGTCGTCCGTTTCGTCCATCGGTCAACTGGCAATCAAGCACAGTGGCCACTTCCGTATCCTTCCTACTATTTGACGATGGATGTCTGTTCGATCGCTTCCTGCATGGTAACAAATTGTGTTCATCTGCAGTCGGCTAGAATTTTCTGTCTTCAACGTCCATGTTTCCGTGCCGTAGAGTAAAGCCGGGAGCACATTCTGGAAGAGAAGGTCCTTAGATTTCTCTTTGTCAGATGGGCGAGAAATGGTTTATTCTTGTGGAAAATCACTCTTGTCTTCGGCTTCACATAGGTTTCTAGTGAAACGTAATCCTAACCGAGGTAGAACCGATTTAAAACCAGTCATACGTCGGTTGTCGGGCCTTGCGGGCCAGTGCCCGGCGGGCCAGTGCAAGAAGAAATTATATTTATGATTTTTTTGCAATCAGAGCGAGATATTAACTATTAAAGAGATCGCTGGAAGCTTGGCCAACCATTTGATCAAAAGTTTCGTCGAAATATGTAGGTTGCTTCCGCCGGAAATGCCCTGTCCGCAAAAATTGTCCAATTACTGTATTTACTATCAAATTTATGTCAGACTTCGATGAATTAGTTAATTGGAATATGAGTGGCACGCCAAACAAAATGCTCGTTTAATAAAACTTTGGCAGAGTGTTCAAGGATTCCACGTAAATATTCTTTTGCAAAAATATCAACTGACCGATAGGTCGAGAGTCTAACGAATCACGTCAAATTTAATTTTAAAAAAGGAGCTCATAAAACCGCCGAAGAAGAAAATTTAGTAAAGATGTTGAACGTTTAGAAAAATCTTTTAAAATTATGTTAACAGATCAATTGAAAATTATGTTTTTTTTCGATTTTTAAACGCCTGTTGAACAGTTTCACGTGTAATATATATATATATATCAGGGTTGCACGGAAACCGATTTTTTTTCAAACGGACAACGGAAAACGGAAATGGAAATTATTTTTTTCAGACGGACGACGGAAAACGGAAATGGAAATTATTTTTTTTCAAACGGACGACGGAAAACGGAAATGGAAATTATTTTTTTCAGACGGACGACGGAAAACGGAAATGGAAATTATTTTTTTTCAAACGGACGACGGAAAACGGAAATGGAAATTATTTTTTTTCAAACGGACGACGGAAAACGGAAATGGAAATTATTTTTTTCAGACGGACGACGGAAAACGGAAATGGAAATTATTTTTTTTCAAACGGACGACGGAAAACGGAAATGGAAATTATTTTTTTTCAAACGGACGACGGAAAACGGAAAACGGAAGATGGAATTTCGTGAAGATTAAACTACTGGGAATAGAATTGCTGCTATTGCTGCTTTGCTGCTAGTAGAGCGTGTATCTGTATTTGTATTACTTGTCTATTACTATATCTATTACTATCTATTACCATTGAACATGATTTTGACGGGAAGAAGGATACCAGAAGATTGGAAAATCGCCAAAGTGAATCTCTCAACGGCTAGAAATCACGGTCTAGAAATCAACACAACAAAGACGATGATCGTACACATGCTACTGAGGACTCCATATTTAGCATTCTACAAATGCAATCTTCTATTTCCTCACCTTCCAGCAAAAGAAAAAAGAGCTAATACATCATCGTTCCGGCCTTGCTCGAAACTTGGTGCTCATCTCATTCTCTTTAATAAACGTCTTCAAATGACCCTTCGACATAATATACTTTCACGCCAAGCTCGATCGCTCGATTTCCTTTTATTTGTTAGTTACGAGGAAGCTGCTCATTTGGGTTGCACATTGGTCGATACTTGAAAGACGAAGCCGAACACTCTGGAGAGAGCTGGTCCGCATCTCGACGCACTTGGGATGACGACCGACAATTAAGTAATCAAGCAGTCAAGGTTGGAAATGAATAAAGTGTCTAGAAACTCGCAAGATGATCCCCCATCCGATTGGTTTCTCTCGGAACCGTGACATTGCACATTTAAAATACAGACCGGGGTTCCACGGAAATCAGTTTTTCAAACGGACGACGGAAAACGGAAATGGAAATTTTTTTTTCAAAAAACGACGGAAAACGGAAAACGGAAAATGGAAGATGGAATTCCGTGCAACCCTGATATATATATATATATATATATGATTTTTCCGTTAATTTATTTATTTTATAATAAAATTTCGGAAATATGGAAATCTTTGTTAAATTGATGCTCCTTAAATTTGTCACTATCTTTACAAATTCACTATTCATGACGCACACTATGATTCGATTTTTGGCGGCTCATATCTCTGCTCAGAGAAAAATTGCGCCGATTTTGAAAACGGATTTGAAATCAGCGCACCCGAATCTATCAATGGTGCAACTCTCATCAAAATCTCAACCGGAACTGACTTCCCTTGTCAGTTGGCGGGCGTTTAAATTTTTTCTGATTTTTGACGTGAATAATTTAAAATGTTGATTTCTTTTGGCGTGCTGAATTTCTGATTTATATAGTAAAAATGTTGCTCTATAACTGGAGTACAAAAAAATAGCAATAGTTTTTGAAAATTTTCTGAAAATCGGCTGAAACTAACATTGATCCATGTTTAAGATGGAATTTTGACGATTTTTCTCTGAAAAATACCGTAATTTAATGAAGATATTAATTGATTTATATAGTAAAAAAGGTGCTTTATAATTTGAGTACAGAAACTTGGTAAGAGTTTTTCAAAAATTTCTGAAAATTGGCTGAAACTAGCATTGATCCATGTTAAAGATGGAATTTTGTCGATTTTTTTATGGGAAATACAGTAATCCAATTAAGGCATTAGTTTATTTATATAGTAAAAATGTTGCTTTATAATTTGAGTACAGAAACTTGGTAAGAGTTTTTCAAAAATTTCTGAAAATTGGCTGAAACTAGCATTGATCCATGTTAAAGATGGAATTTTGTCGATTTTTTATGGGAAATACAGTAATCCAATTAAGGCATTAGTTTATTTATATAGTAAAAATGTTGCTTTATAATTTGAGTACAGAAACTTGGTAAGAGTTTTTCAAAAATTTCTGAAAATTGGCTGAAACTAGCATTGATCCATGTTAAAGATGGAATTTTGTCGATTTTTTGATGGGAAATACAGTAATCCAATTAAGGCATTAGTTTATTTATATAGTAAAAATGTTGCTTTATAATTTGAGTACAGAAACTTGGTAAGAGTTTTTCAAAAATTTCTGAAAATTGGCTGAAAGTAGCATTGATCCATGTTAAAGATGGAATTTTGTCGATTTTTTTATGGGAAATACAGTAATCCAATTAAGGCATTAGTTTATTTATATAGAAAAAATGTTGCTTTATAATTTGAGTACAGAAACTTGGTAAGAGTTTTTCAAAAACTTCTGAAAATTGGCTGAAACTAGAATTGATACATGTTAAAGATGGAATTTTGACGATTTTTGTCTGGAAAATACAGTAATCAGATAAGTTTTCAATTTATTTATATAGTAAAAATGTTTCTCTACAATATGAAGGTACAAGCTTAGTTATAGTTTTTGAAAATTTTCTGAAAATCGGCTGAAACTAGCATTGATACATGTTTATGATGGAATTTTGACGATTTTTCTCTGGAAAATATCGTAATCCAATTAAGTTATTAATTTATTTATATAGGAAAAATGTTGTTTGACAAATTGAGAACCTAAACGCACTGTTAGCTTCATGAGAATCATCTTAAAATTCGCTGAAGTTTCATCAAAATCTCGAGCGGACGCTAAAGTGACTTCCCTTGTTTAAATTGTCTTCTGATTTTTGACGTGAAACATAACAAGATTATCAAACAATGTTAAATGTTGATTTTCCTTTGGCGTGCTGAATTTTCACTTTTTCCTATTGAAATTCGCCATGTTCCAATGATTATCTTGTCCCCCCGAAACTCTTCCTCATCATCTTCTTCACTAATTCCTCTTCAATTGTGATACACGCAAAGTTTAATTTAATTAAAACACGCGCATCAATTTACTAATTAAATCATTCGCATGCATTTCACCAAAAATCGTCCCTAAACGTAATTAAAACGACAAGGCTTAATCCGACGACACAAACACATCTCGAGGCTCATTAATTTCGATCGGAGGTGAGTGAAAGCAGACAAATTCAATCCAGATGGCAACATTACTCTTAGTAGTATTATTATTATTATTATTCGTATGAGATTTCTCGATGATTTATAATCATTTTGTGCTTACAATTATTCATTGATGATTTATTGATGGCTCCCCTCTCTTGAATGAAAAAATGTGGTGGATGGGGGGATTTTTTCGAGTACCCACCAAACTATTAAATGAGACAATTGTTTATTTATTTATTTTGGCGAGATGTCTGTTTCATCTCGATGTATGATTGTCTCATGCGGATGACCTCAAATGGAATCAAAATTTCGACGCGCATTCCGGTGAATGAAGGACATTTTGTGTTAATTGACTGACTGACTGATTGGTTTTTCAATGAAAATCGAAAATGGTCGTGTAATTGGAGCAGAGTTCAGCCTGGTGACATAAAATTTTAAATAGTGCGAATTTTTTTCTACAAATTGAGCACAAAAACGCACTTATGGCTATGTGAGAATTTTCTGAAAATTGGCTGAAACTAGAATTGATCCAGGTGTAAGATGGAATTTTGACGATTTTTCTCTGAAAAAATCAGTAATCAGATAAGTTTTTAATTGATTTATATAGTAAAAATATTGCTTTATAATTTGTGTACAGAAACGTGGTACTAGTTTCTCAAAATTTTCTAAAAATTCGCTAAAACTAGCTTTGATCCATGTTTAAAATGGAATTTTGAGGATTTTTCTCTGGAAAATACAGTAATCCAATTAAGGAATTAATTGATTTATATAGTAAAGTTGTCGCTCTATAATTTGAGTACAGAAACTTGGTAACAGTTTTTGAAAATATTCTGAAAATTGACTGAAACTAGCTTTGATCCATTTTTAAGCTCGAATTTTGACGATTTTTCTCTGAAAAAATCAGTAATCAGATAATTTTTTATGTGATTTAGATAGTAAAAATTTTGCTCTATGATATGAGCGTACAAGCTTAGTTACAGCTTTTGAAAAATTTCTGAAAATTGGCTGAAACTAGAATTGATCCATGTTTAAGATGAAATTTTGACAATTTTTCTCTAGAAAATACAGTAATCTAATAAGATATTAATTGATCTATATAGTGAAAATGCTGTTCTATCATTTGAGTGCTGAAACTTGGTACTAATTTTTGAAAATTTTCTAAAAATTAGCTGAAATTAGCTCTAGCTTTGATCCATGTTTATGATGGAATTTTGACAATTTTTCTCTTGAAAATACAGTAATCTGTTAAGTTGTTAATGGATTTATGTAGTAAAAATTTTGAACTACAATATGAGCTACAAGCTTAGTTACAGCTTTGTGAGAATGTTCTGAAAATTGGCTGAAACTAGCATTGATCCATGTTAATGATGGAATTTTGACGATTTTTCTTTGGAAAATACAGTAATCCAATTAAGTCATTAATTGATTAATATAGTAAAAATGTTGCTCTATAATTTGAGTACAGAAACTTGGTAACAGTTTTTCAAAAATTTCTGCAAATTAGCTGAAACTAGCATTGATCCATGTTTAAGATGAAATTTTGACAATTTTTCTCTGGAAAATACAGTAATCCAATTAAGGTATGAATTGATTTATATATAAAAAATGTTGCTCTATAATTTTAGTACAGAAAATTGGTAACAGTTTTTCAAAATTTTCTGAAAATCGACTGAAACTTGCATTGATCCATGTGTATGATGGAATTTTGACGATTTTTCTTTGGAAAATACAGTAATCCAATCAAGATATTAATTGATTTATATAGCAAAAATGTTGTTCGACAAATTGAGAATCCAAACGCACTTTTAACTTTGTGGGAATTATCTTAAAATTCTCTGAAACCATCTTGCACAAATAATAATCAAATTATCCATGTCCAGAAGATTTCCAAAGAATAGAACAGAGCCGTCCCTGAATACCAAACAAGTCGACCATCATCAAATTGTCAACAAACAAAAGAACAATTGCCGACAACTGAATATATTAATTCCGGTCAAACACTCGATCGGATTAAATCACACCCAATCTCCATCAATTACCCAAAATTGTATTATAACAATATTAATATAATAATAGTTCCATACTCATCAAACAATAATGCATTACCATTTATTATGAATCTCACTTTGAATCGAGTGCAGTTTCCGGTATCCATTGAGGATAATGTTGATTATATGGCGTGTCAAGAGAACCCACCGGGTCAATATCGTATTATTTGGTTCATACTATTGTCATGAGTGCGTTGTTAATTTGCAGAACGATCTGGCTCTTAATAAAAGGTTATTATTAAATACGTGTGAGAGTTCAAATATTGCGGTCAGTCATTAGGAGGAAACAATAAACATATAATATGATCTTGTTAAAACCCACCGTAGAAAAAACTATCTAAAGCAAGTTTTCTGAGCTTGTTTTATTATCCTTCCCACGCCGACTTGTATGGTTATGATATGAGCTCAGTAAGCGTGCTCAAATCTAACTTTACGGCAAGATATGAATATTTATTGGTATTTTATGGATAACTTGCCTAAACTGTCAAGAAAAGTGTTTTCTAGAAATCCCGTAAAAACGTTAACACACTCTTAAAAATCGGAAAACCACTATTGATCGGTATATCGTTTAGGAGAAAATATACTAATAGTCATTTAGGATTTTACTGAAATCGAAGATTCTAGTGAATTAAGATTTCATTTTTATTATAAAAACGTTTAAAAACAATACATCGACAAACTTCAAGATTATAGGGGGCCAAACTCCTTTCATTGACGTTTAAAGCCTGATAATGCAATGTGTATAATGCAGGATTTTAGGATTTTGATTTTTAGGATTTTGCTAAAATTTAAGACTCTAGTAAATTAAGTTTTTTTTTTTCATTATATCAATGTTTCAAAATGATTCATCGACAAATTTTAAGGTTATATAGATTCAAACTCATGTAAACGAGCATGAAGGTATGATAATCCAATGTGCATGAAAATTATTGCAGGATTTTAGGGTTTTGGCCTTTACAATTTTGCTTAAAATGCAAATTCTAGTAAATCAATTATTTTTTAATATTATATAAACGTTTTAATGAAATTCATCGACAAATTTTAAGATAATAGGGATTCAAACTCCTGTCATCGACGACTAAATCCTGATGTGCATGAGAAATATGGCAAGATTTTAGGGTTTTCGCATTTAGGTTGTTGCTAAAATTGAATATTCTAGTGAATCAAGTATTCGTTTTTATTATATTAGCGTTTTAAAACAATTCATCGACAAATTTAAGATTATAGTGGCTTATACTTCAGTAATCGGCAATGAAAGACTAATAATCCCATGTGCATTAGCAAAATTGCAGGATTTTAGGGTTGTGGCATTTAGGATTTTTCTAAAATTGTATATTCTAATGAATTAAATATTCCTTTTTGTTATATCAACAAATTGAAACAATTCATCGACAAATTTTAAGATTATAGGGATCCAAACTCTTGTCATCGACAACTAAATCCTAATAGTCCAAAGAGCATGAGAAATATGGCAATATTTTGAGGTTTTAGCATTTGGGATTTTGCTGAAAATGAAGATTCTGCTGAATTAAGTATTCTTTTTTGTTATATCAACAAATTGAAACAATTCATCGACAAATTTTAAGATTATAGGGATCCAAACTCCTATCATCGACGACTAAATCCTGATAGTCCAAAGTGCATGAGAAATATGGCAAGATTTTGAGGTTTTTGCATTTATGATTATGCTGAAATTGCAGATTCTGATGAATTAAGTGCTCTTTTGTATTCTATCAAAGTTTTAAAACAATTCATCGACAAATTTTAAAATTATAGGGATTCAAACTCTGGTCATAGACAATGAAAGCCTCATTGTGCATGAGAAATAAGGCAAGATTTTGAGGTGTTAGCATTTAAGATTTTTCTGAAAATGAAGATTTAGGTAAATGAAATATTATTTTTTATTATAACATAGTTTCAAAACAATTCATCGACAAAATTTAAGGTTATACGGATCCAAACTCCTGTCATAGACGATTAAAGCCTTATAATCCATTGTGAATGATAATTAATGCAGGATTTTAGCATTTTGACATTTAGGACTTTGCTGAAACTGCAGATTCTGATGAATTAAATGCTTTTTTATTATTTCAAAGTTTTAAAACAATTCATCGACAAATTTTAAGATTATAGGGATCCAAACTCCTGTCATCGACGGCTAAATCCTGATGGTTCAATGTGCATGAGAATTAATGCAGGATTTTATGTTTGTGACATTTAGGATTTTGCTAAAATTAAATATTCCAGTGAATAAAGTATTCCTTTTTGTTATATCAACAAATTGCAACAAATCATCGACAAATTTTAAGATTATAGGGATCCAAACTCTTGTCATCGACAACTAAATCCTGATAGTCCAAAGTGCATGAGAAATATGGCAGGATTTTAGGTTTGTGGCATTTAGGATTTTGCTGAAAATGAAGATTCTGATGAATAAAGTATTCTTTTTTATTATATTAGCGTTTTAAAACAACTCATCGACAAATTTTAAGATTATAGGGATCCAAACTCTTTTCATCGAAAATTAAAGCCTTATAATCCATTGTGAATGAGAAATATGGCAAGATTTTAGCATTTTGGTATTTAGGATTTTGCTGAAATTAAATATTCAAATGAAATAAGTATTCCTTTTTGTTATATCAACAAATTGAAACAATTCATCGATAAATTTTAAGATTATAGTGGTCAAACTGAGAAGCGTTCATATTTTTTACTTGGCTTTAATTAATTACCGTAACCATAAAATGGTACTGTATTTCTAAAACCTTTTCGTAATCGTCAAACACAAGAACTCCAACAATAAAAAAACAAAAAAATAGGTATATGCTTTCAAATCTAATTTTTTTAGAGCAGGTATTACAGCACGCACGCCAACTGGAAAACGAGCTCAAAACACATGCTCAATTATAATATTTTGTCAAGATCTTAATCTTTTTAGAGAGTGTAAGGGAATGCCGACGAACTGACGTAGACAATATTTGTGTAAAATACACGTGAAATACGTAAAACGAGCGTAAATATAAGAAAATCATTATTTCCATTTGGCGTAAAGCACGCCAATTGAAAATGTCGGTTATTTAAGAGTTCTAGAATCATTTAGGTCCATTTTATAAAACATTTCTCTCGTCTATTTCGCCAAATCTATCTTAAAAAATGTCAATTGGTCTTTGGAAAATCGCATCTGTTGAGATTCTTACATTATCATACCCAATTGGCGTTTTACAGTAATCTTCATTAAGACTTTATGAAATCAACCAACCATTTATATTATTTTTGTCGAAAATCCCCTGAAAATAGCTTAAAATGATGAAGTTTGCTGACAGCCCAACAAATCATTTTCTAATTGAATTGCGACAAACAACCATATTTTGTTTACAAATTGTAGTCATAGCAACGTGTTTGATAATCTAGCATTATAAGATTTCAATTTCTAATTAGTGCATTTATTTTTGAGTTTATTTATTTGAGCGCTGTTAAAGAAAATTTGTTGCGAAATCATTAAAGTGCATTGAGAATTGTATTTTTTATTTATATTTGCCTTTATCGTATTTTGACACAAGCTCACTATCATCTTTGAAATATGAATATTGTCTTACACACCAAATGCAATGTTCGATTTCTAAAATTTTGGCAGAGTATTCTAGTATTCAAAGTGAATATTCTGGTGTAATTGCTTAGTATATACACTAGCTGACAAAAGTTTTGTCACAAATGTTTTTTCGGGTTTAACTTCTTTGTGACTTGACCAAATTGGCTGATTTTTTGATATGATAGATTCATATGGTTGTAGATTATTTTACAAATTCCCGCTTGTGATTACGATGATCCGTTTTACAGTGACAAGCGTTTATCGTAAAACGCGTAGCTCAAAGATATTACGCACTTTTCTTGCACTGCATTTTTTAATAATATTTTAAAGTTCAATTATATTTTTAACATAATTTATTGAAAAAGGCAGTAATTGGCAACATTTTAGAGATGACTCCACGTAAAGAAACTCCAATGGCCACCCGGCAAGCTGTTATCAATATGAGGGAAAACGGAATGCGTGGTACCGAAATTGCCATGGTAATTTAAACCAAATTTTGCTACTATAACATTTTAAACACTGATTCACATAAAAAATCAAAAAATCAGCCAATTTGGTCAAGTCACAAAAAAGTTAAACCCGAAAAAAAACATTTGTGACAAAACTTTTGTCAGCTAGTGTATATATATATCAGAAACTATCTAGATCATCAAAATTATTGGCGCTTTAATTAATATGGGCGTCTTAAATGTACCTCTGCTGAAGCATTTGCATTTGCAGCGAATATGAGCATTATAATCTCGTCATAACTGTTTCAAACTTTGAAGAATCACCCTCCTCTGAGCCGAAAGATAAAACATATTTTTCTCATCAGTGGTAATACGAAATGTTTATGGTCTTCTTGTGTGTAATAGTAGTAGAGTCTGCTAATCGAATTATATTGGCTGGAAATTAGATTTGACTGGAAGAAGAATGCACCGGGTTGTTTCGGTTGAGGGATTAAACATCAGCCGCTTTTTGAAATCGCAATTGTTTCCCAGCATGAAATGGATCATAAAATCGAAAGAAACTAATAAATGATCTACAAGACATCCAGAAATAAGCACTTGTGAGTTGGATTGGAATCTCCCACACGCACAAGTTTCAGCTGAGGTCCAAGTACGGTGGTCATGTGGTTTAAAGAGGCAATATTTTTGATTATCTATTATCAAAATCTGAGAAATTGACAATTCAAATTTTATTTTTATAAAAAATAAAAGTAATAAATCTGACGTGATTTAGAAATTTTGAAGAAATATAATGAAAAACAGAGTTATTAACATAAATTGGATATTTATTCACGTTCTCATTAAGACCATTGAAAATAATTCAAAAATGATAAAATCAAACTATTCATATTCTTAGATTTTGATAATAGATAGTTTCTGATATATTCTTCATATTAGATACTTAATTTCATCAGAATGTTAACAAAGAATACTAGAATAAGCTGTCATATGGAATTCTCCGATGGAAGGTATTACGGGTTTCTAGAAACAAACACAAGATAGAAGACAATTCCTTCTTTTTCTCATTTGATTTCAAAATTCTAATATTCAGTAAGTTTCTCGAAACCTTGCAAAACGTTTCAATTGGTATCAACTGTTTTCATAAGAAAACCGTTCAAATTTAGTTACAAGATATTAGGGGGAAAGTCTTCGCATCTTTGTAAATCTCGAGGAAATCCTCCATATTATGGAAACCCCCGGAATCTGTGTTGTACGATCTTCTCTTCTTTCATAAACTTTTTCAAGCTCGTTGAGGTTTTTTCAAAAATTCTAGGCTCAATTTCTTAAAATTTAGTGAAATCCATCTTCGAGCTGAAGAGTAACGTTCTATGTATCGAATTTTTACGTGAGATTCTTTCCTTATACTCCGCACGCTCTGCTGGGCCCTTCCGTGACTTTGTTTTGAGTACTCTTTTACGATTTTTAAGAGCGTGTTAAAGGTTTTACGGCTTTTCTAAAAAAAACACTGTTGTCGACAATTTTGGCAACTTCTTCTTAAAATACCTATAAACATTCATATCTTGCCGCAAAGTTAGATTTGAGCACGCTTACTGAGCTCATTTCATAACCATTCAAGTTGGCGTGGGAAGGCTAATAAAACAAGCTCAGAAAACTTGCTTTAATCGAATTTTTTGGGAAGATTTTGACATTTTCTGAGAGTTTAAGATAAAACTGACAAAATGGCGTTGATAATATTTTTGTAAAATACACGTGAATGTTGTAAGGCAAGCGAAAATTTAAGAATATCATATTTTCCATAGTTGGCGCGGGAAGGCTAAAAAAACCTGTTTAATGCTAGCAAACAGGTTTTTTTTTGCTTGGTTTCTTCCCGCTACCTAGAACGGTGGAAGAGATTAAAATCTGATCGCAAGCCATGCTCCTCTCAAATATTCAAATTCGCGCCATTATGACCAGCAAAAATAGTTATTTGTGTCTGACGAGCGATTCATTGAATTTAAGAGTAAACAACAAACAAACAAACATAAATTGTAATGAAATGCGGCCATTAATGGACATTCGAATGAGATTGTTTATTATTTATTAATTCAAAACAAATATTTATGAGCGCACGATGAAAATAACAACAAAACAACAACGACAACAAAAACACTTTTTTTTCATGGAACCAGTAACAAATTGTTATTGTACGACAAATTCGGCGGATGATTTTGGAGAGCACAATGGAAATTATAAAATTTGATGCCACAATATTCAAATTTTCTGTAAATTTTTATCTAAATTCCCAACAAAAATGTATTTAAGCAAGTTTTCTGAGCTTATTTTATTAGCCTTCCCACGCCAACATGTATGCTTATAAAATGAGATCAGTAAGCGTGCTCAAATCTAACCTTACGGGAAGATATGAATATTTATAGGAATTTTATGGATAACTTGCCTATACTGTCAAGAAAAGTGTTTCTGTTTTCTATTTATAAGCACTCCAATGCCACGATTACTTCTTCATCTTGCAAAAATGTGTGGGCAAATTCCAAAACCACGTTATTCACTTTTAATTAAATTCTTTGTGTTTTTAAGAATTCTAAAATTGTATTTGAACCTTAAAACAAATTAAACTCCAGTAATCAATAATACTAAACGATTCTAAAAACAATTTCGAAGAATATAATATTTTAAAAGTATAAAGAACTTAAATTAAAAGTGAATTTGCAATTTGTCCACACCTTTTTTGCAAAATGCACAGTAGTTGTGGCAGTGGATTGTATAGGAATTTTAAGGATAAGTTGTCTAAATTGTCGACAACAGTGTCTTCTAGAAAAAGCCGTAAAACCGTTAACACGCTCTTAAAAATTGGGAAAGCACTATTTCAATTTGGCACTTTCTGCTGGGCCCTTCCATGACTGTGATATGCACAAAAGGTGTTCCTGATAGGACGCACGGTGATTTCTGCTTGAAAACGGAATCATCCTGCTTTAGCAAAAATGAGTGACTGTTCGCAAGAATTGTTTTTTGTGTTTACGCTTCCGTTTTCTAGCAAAAAGCACCTCGCTTCCCGACAGGTGTACTCAAAACAAAGACACGGAAGGGCCCTGCAGAGCGTGCGAAGTATAAGGTAAGAATCTCACGTAAAAAGTCGATACATTGAATATTACTCTTCAGCTCGAAGGTGGCTATCACTAAATTTGAAGACATTGAACCTAGAATTTTTGAAAAAACCTCAACTAGCTTGAAAGAATTTGTGAAAGAAGAGAAGATCGTAGAACACATATTCATGGGGTTTCCATAATATGGAGGATATTCTTACTTACTTAGAGGTACTTAGGAGTCCATTGTCATTCTCTCATATAGAAGCGGACCAGCTATCTGCAATCATCGTGGCTGCGCCTCGCAAAGGTGGGCCAGGCAACCTTCTTCTCCAGGATTCCGATTCGTCTTCTTGAGTTTCTGGAGGTGGACTTCTCGTGCACATAATTTGAGACCCAGAGTTTAATTGGGTCTTGCCATCTTGCTTTCGGTCTTCCTTTTTGTCGTGTCCAACTTCGAGGAACCCATTCCGTGAAAGAATTGAAAGAAAGAATTTGTGAAAAACGAGAAGATCGTAGAACACAGATTCATGGGGTTTCCATAATATGGAGAATATTCTCGAGATTAATAAAGATGCGAAGACTGTCCCCCTAATATCTTGAAACTAAATTTGAGCGGGTTTCTTATGAAAACAGTGGATACCAATTGAAACGTTTTTCAAGGTTCCGAGGAGCATACTGAACATTAGAATTTTGAAATAAAATTAGAAAAGGAAGGAATTGTCTTCTATCTTGTGTTGGTTTCTAGAAACCCGTAATACCTTCCATCGGATCACGCCAAATGACAGCTTATTCTAGTATTCTTTGTTAATATTCTGATGAAATTAAGTATCTAATATGAAGAATATTTCAGATACTATCTAGATAATCAAAAATATTACCGCTTTAAACCCTATGACCACCTTAAATGGTCCTCAACTGAAACTTTTGCGTGTGGGAGATTCCAGTCCAACTGATGCTCACAAGTGTTTATTTCCCGATGTCTTGTAGATCATTTATTAGTTTCTTTCGATTTTATGATCCATTTCATGCTGGGAAACAATGGCGATTTCAAAAAGCGGCTGATGTTTAATCCCTCAACCGAAACAACCCGGTGCATTCTTCTTCCAGTCAAATCTAATTTCCAGCCAATATAATTCGATTAGCAGACTCTACTACTATTACACACAAGAAGACCATAAACATTTCGTATTACCACTGATGAGTAAAAGAAGATGAAAAATAACTCTTCTGGTTAATTATCAATTCCACTTGTTGTTGTTGTTTACTCCAACCCTTCAACCAACCAAAAAAATTGTTTAATTTCCTTTTTAATTGCCATTCTTCAACAAAAGAACCCTAAAATTATATTTATGTAGCTGTTGTTGTTTTTGTTTTTTTTTAAAGTCAACTTAACATTAACATCAAGCTCAGATGAGTATAAAAATAATTTTCAGTGACAATGCCTGTTGTTTATTTTTTGAAAATAGTAGTCTATCTTATTTTTTCGTTGATAGCACCGCCCGATTTGACACGCCCTGACTGAAATTATCAGCAAAAGAGAGTGGAACGTTTTTCAGTTTGTTGTGTTGCTGTACGCCGCTTTTTATCATCGATATTGTTTTTGTTGTTTTTTTTTGATAAAAAATGGGTATTTTTATTTTATTTTGGATATTTTTATGATTACATTTTTAGAGCATTCAAACATTCATCTTACAGTATACTAATGATATTCCCAACATATTTTAAATAGTAAAAACGAATATTTTGAAAATGCGCAGTTCGAAGTTTCTAAAAAATACAAATTGCACGCAAGTGTAGTATTTTGTGGGGATTTTAATATTTTTAGAGAGTTTAAGAACAAGCTGACAAACTGGGGAAGAAAACATTTTTGTAAACTACACGTGAAAGTTGTAAGACAAGCGCGCATGCCAAATGAAATTCTAAAAGCAGTAACTCAGAAGAGTTACTTACGACGCGACCGCATAACATTTAACTGTCTGAGTAAACCGCGATGCGCCCGCAGTGCACAAGAAATAAGTCTAGCCGCGAAAAGAATGACGAGCACTGTAAAGAGGGTGCACATAACTGTCGGAATGAACCGTAATGGTAGCGTATCAGACCAGAAAACTGTTTTCTAGCTGCCACAGGACCGCAGCGCGCCAGAAAAAACATTCAATTAAAGTTGCGACGCGACCGCCTACCACTTTTATTAAATTACCCATATTTTACCTACCAATTACTGATTTTATCGTATATTCATAGCGTATTTTGCTTAAAAATCATTTAAAGTAATATGTTATGAGTATCAAATGAGAGCTTGTGAGATTTTCAATCTACTGGTAGTAATTTTTTTAAAAAAATTAAAAATGAAGAAATTAGGTAATTACCGAGGCTTAATTCTTGTTTTAGTCAATTTACCGCAACACCATCCAATAGAGAATTTAATTCTGATTCAGAAAATATATAGAACCTACCACTTTTATTGAATTACTCATATTTTACCTAACAATTACTGATTTAGCGTATAATCGTAGCGCATTTTGGTATTTTGCTTTAAAATTATTTAAAGTATAATGTTATGGGTATCAAACGAAAGCTTGTGAGATTTTCAATCCATTGGTAATAATTTTTTCCTAACAAAATTAAAAATGAAGAAATTAGGTAATTACCGGAACTTCATTTTTGTTTCAGTCATTTTACCGTAACACCATTCAATAGAGAATTTAATTCTGATTCAGAAAATATATAGAACCTACCACTTTTTTTAAATTACCCATATTTTACCTAACAATTAATGATTTAGCGCATTATGGTATTTTCCTTAAAATCATTCAAAGTATAATGTTATGGGTATCAAACGAGAGCTTGTGAGATTTTCAATCTATTGGTAATATTTTTTTCCAACAAAAAATTAAAAATGAAGAAATTAGGTAATTAACAGAACTTAATTTTCATCATCCAATAGACAATATTTGAGTATGTTTTCTGAGCTTACAACCTTCCATTTGCGCGCGGACTTTGGATCAAATTAAATCCACCAAAAAACTGATTCAAAAATAATCATTAAAATGCATCGAAGCTGCACATATCATGTAAAACGAATCGAGCTGTCAGTTCTGGCACTAATCCAAGCCATATGTCATTATCGATTTCCATCCGACATCATCTATGATGATTATTATTATTATTGTTGTTTATTTATTTATTTGTTTGTTTGTAAGACTGATATCAAATTGATAAACAATTTAGTACGTCAACCTAAATAATTTCATTTTATGGCGATTTCCTTCTCAATTCTTTGCTGTTGTTGTTGTTTCCAACGGAAATTGGGGCGGTGCCGTGCCATCATTACACGGCCACGCCCACCAGCATCGCTCAAACAAACAACAACAACAACAACGACGATTTGAGTCGAAATTGGTGCTGTTTGGTCCTTCTATTGTGGGACGTTATAATTAGAATTGTTTTGTCCATTCATACCTGTTGAATGTTTATGGTAATTAGTGGCCTGCGCGGCGGGCTACTGTGTTCTCTTGAATTTGTTTTTAAAATTGTGCATCGAATGGATTCAATAATTGTATTTTTTGATATTTTAGCTTGAAAACCAACGAAAATGGTCCTCGACAAGTTACGAGCCAAGTTCCACATGCGAAATGAGCTGGTGCGCGCTCTTCTCGCCGAGTTCACCGGAACCTTCTTCCTTTGCGTGAGTTCTTTATGATTTCGATTGTTGTTGTTGTTGTGGCCTTAAAATCGAGTAGTCATTGACGTCCACTTCAGATATTAAGAATAGAAAAAAAGCGGTTTCTTTCTACCAAGGCTGAAATTGGTTTTATTTTTTGTTAAATGTCAACAAATTGATTGAAAAATTGGGAACAGCGAATGGGGAATAAATATATTTAATTGTTTTTTTAATCGAAATTACAATTTATATTACTATATAGGGAAAATAGGAAAACCTATTATTTGCTATATTATGTCAGAAATTGTTTTTTTGAGAACTTGTTTGAGCTTCTAATTTAAGTAGCTAAAGGAAGGATATTTGTAGAGCATATTTGACGTGAAAAGAATATTTACCGGACACATTTGACTTCTTCAATTTGCTTTCAAAAATATATTAACCTCAAAACAATTCCAACAATAAAGAGAAGCGACTAATATTGCAAGTTTCCCAAGGAATCATTTGTTTTGATAAATCGCTTTACTCATTAATTTCGTCCCGTAGGACTAATTAGCACTCAATTTATAATTAAAACTCAACTTCTTTCACAATATCTGATATTAAAGTAGTTGAATTTACTAGATTAGTTCTATATATTCCAATAACTTTGATTCTATTTTAATGGTCCCGACTGATGAACAACTGAGAATGTCGAGATCTATAGAAACGTGGGTGTCATTCAGCTCCGTGTTATCACAGCAATATATTGAAAACATAATAAAATAATTAAATTCTATTATTTTTCGGGAACCTAACTAGTAAGAAAATTTTGAAATATTCGAGATATTCGCTCTCATGGAAATTATTTTTTAAAATTTCTACAGTATATTAGTATTAAACTATTTATATCTTCCTAGACTATCAAATCTAGCATTAAAATTGGTTAAAAATCAAAGTCTATTTTGATGGTCCCAACTATAAAATTGCTGAAAATAACTTTAATCCTAGCAATATGGGTGTCATTCAACTTCTCTTGAGCTCAGGAGCTTGAATAAAACAGTAAAAACTTTGTCTGAACAAATTTTCTGCTGAAACAATAATTTATTTCAATCAAAATGCTGATTTTCGAGGAATTTTCTAATAAATTTGAGTTTATTGCATAGTACTGTGGCCAAAGTGTGATACACGCAAGATTTCATTAAGAAAAATATTTTTGCAACTCTGAAATCGCTAAAATATTAAATTCTATTTTGATGGTCCCAACTATAAAATTTCTGAAAATAACTTTAATCCTAGCAATATGGGTGTCATTCAAGTGCTCGTGAGCTCATGAGCTTGAATAAAACAGTAAAATCTTTGTCTCAACAAATATTCTGCTAAAACAATAATTTATTTCGATCAAAATGCTGATTTTCGAGGAATTTTCTAATAAAAATTTGAGTTTATTGAATTTTAGTGCCATAAAAATGTGATAGACGCAAGATGTCATTAAGAAAAATATTTTTGCAACTCTGAAATCGGTAAAAAATTGTTTTCTATTTTGATGGTCCAACTAATAAAATTGCTGAAAATAACTTTAATTCTAGCAATATGGGTGTCATTCAACTTGTAATAAGCTCAGGATTATGAATAATATAGTGAAATCTACCCATTCAATGTTCGTTTTAAACTTCGAAATTTTATTTAAGGTTTTCAATAATGTCTTTATCAGACATGCATTTCAAAATTATAAATTGTACCTTAACATTAATATCTACTAAAGTTTACATTTTTATTCGTTTCCAATAGACGTTAATAGCTCCTCGGGATTATTCTCTTCTAGGAAATCACTTTTTCTTCTGAAAACAATCATCCACTATCACTTCCACATGTCTTCATTGACATTTTGCACCACATGTTGTCGCATTTATTTACGCTCAAATATGTTTTCTTTAAATTTTTTGTTAAAGATAACAACAACAAGAAAAGAAACAAACAAACAAACATCTATCAAGTTTTGTTTTTGAATCAAAACAAAAAACAACCCAAAAAAGAAAGGTTCGCACTTGTTTTTATTCGCTTCGCCTCGGTTGTTATCGACGACAATTTGAGTGCATATTTTCAGAGCTAGAGAGTATTCATGATTGTTTACCTCGTGAGTCGTAAACATGCCGGGTATTCGCAAGGGACATGTGACACCAGAAAAATGAGAAAGCTAAAAATAAAAAATTTTTTTGATGTGGAAAATGTTTTTGCGGAAAATTGATGCTAATTAGGTCCCAGGTGGAACAATCGGAAATTTATTGAGTAAATAATCGTCAAAACAGAAGGCTCTATGCCAGTATTACACTAGTGATTAATGAAGGTAGCTTTAAACGAGATTGAGAATCTCGAAAAACCGCAAATGATTTCTGATTTTAAAAAATTAAGATTATTCGCTCCATTGACAATATTTTCAATTATCCATTGATATAAAACTAGTGTACAAATAAGTAAATACTAAAATTAGCTTTGTATCTCAAAAAATCTTAAAACCTATTTTGATGGTCCCAAGTATCAAGTTTCAGAAAGTTGTGTTTACCTAAACAATATGGGAGTCATTCAACTCCTAATGATCTTAGGAAACAGGATAACATAGTTAAACTTTTAAATTATCTAATTTTCTTTGAAAAATTCGATGTTTTGCGTTAAAAAACAGTGATTTTAACCGTAATTTCTAATTAGATAGCAATAATTGTTGTTAAATTATAAAAAATACACACTAGATTTTATTTACAAATTGTCTACCTTTTCAAAATCGAGAAAATATGGAAATCTATTTTGATGGTCCCAACTTTAAAATTTCAGAAAGTTGTGTTTACCTGAACAATATGGATGTCATTCAACTCCTAATGATGTTAGGAAACAGAATAAAATAGTTAAACCTTCAAATTATCCAATTTTCTTTGAAAAATTCGATGTTTTGCCATGAAAAACAGTGATTTTAAGCGTAATTTCTAATTATATAGCAATAATTGTTTTTAAATTAAAAAAAAATACACACTAGATTTTATTTACAAATTGTCTACCTTTTCAAAATCGAGAAAATATGGAAATCTATTTTGATGGTCCCAACTTTAAAATTTCAGAAAGTTGTGTTTACCTGAACAATATGGATGTCATTCAACTCCTAATGATGTTAGGAAACAGAATAAAATAGTTAAACCTTCAAATTATCCAATTTTCTTTGAAAAATTCGATGTTTTGCCATGAAAAACAGTGATTTTAAGCGTAATTTCTAATTATATAGCAATAATTGTTTTTAAATTATAAAAAATACACACTAGATTTTATTTAAAAATCGTCTACCTCTTCAAAATCGAGAAAATATGGAAATCTATTTTGATGGTCCCAACTGTAAAATTTCTCAACATAATTTTTATCCTACTAATATGGGTATCATTCAAATTGTAATAAGCTCTAGAGCATTAATAATACAATGAATCTCTTAAATTACAACATTTTTTGAGGAAATTCGAAATTTTTAAATTTAAATTTTGATTAAATGAAAATATTAAAATTCTAGTTATAGTTTGTCGTTTATGATTGAGAGTATATTAATTATATTTTTTAAAAACTGGTAAATAGTGTTTCTAAAGTGTGAAATAGTCAAATCTATTTTGATGGTCCCAATTTTAACAAAGCTGAAAGTGATATTTCCCCTAGCAATATGGGTGTCATATAACTCCTAATGTGCTCAGGAACATGGTTAATTTAACAGATCTTGTCAATTCCTTCATTTTCTAGAAAAAACACGGAATTTTCACTTTTAAATTTTGCGAATTTAATGAAAAAACAACGAAAAAAGGCATGTCGACAACAAACTAGCAATAATTATTGCAATCTTGTCTGATACAAATTCATAAAGAAATGTTTTATAGCTCATTGGCTTATCAGTGGTCGCTCAAAAAGTTCTTCCACGTCCAGACTTGAATGAGTTCATCGGCGTTAACATTGGCTTCGGAATCGCGATTGCATTCGGCGTCGCCATATCTGCCAAATTATCTGGTAAGTCATTAATTTTGCGGTCGAGCGAGTCGGCGATAGACAAAGAAGATGCGCGTGTCTGCTGCTGCTGCTCACATAGCGGCCGGCAATTTTAACGATGAGGACGACCTCGTATACCAGTTGAAAGTGAGTGCGGGGGGGGGGGGGGGGAGAAGGCGAGCAGAAGAGTGTTTGTGTGTCGCAACATCGAACAACAACAAATAAATAAATAATGGATGATCGGTTTGAGACAAAACATGACAATTTCGGGGCGAAACTCGATGAGTTCGAAACGATCGATCGATGAAATGGAAACGCGCGCGCTCGCTGATGATGATGATATTAAACATATTCCCCCCATCCCATTTCGCTATCTTTGAATGTGTTATCGGAACAACAATTCATTTGCGTGAGTGGGTTTGACACACAATTGTTGTTTCATTCTTTACTGGAAACAACTGTTGCTCTTTCATTCAGGCACACGGATTATAGTTGTTTTGATTGCCGTATCGGAGAATTCCCTTTTTTTTAAATAATATATTGGGACTTTTTGAAATCATCCATAAAATTCGAAGAGAAAAAAACGCGTTTTTTGGTTATTGCGTAAAAGAAAATCCACTAGATGCAATCTGCGTACTTTGTGCATATATGCGGATTATTAATTGTATTATTTTTAAATGGAATATGATAAAATGGTAAAACTAACGTTATTTATCAATTAAGATAACTCGATAACATAAGTAATGGTAAATACGTAACGGTAAATGAATGGTAAAAATAACTTTATCACTTTTACAATTAAGATCACTTTACTTTACAAAATGAGTAATGGGTATAGATCAGGGTTGCACGGAATTCCATCTTCCATTTTCGTTTTCCGTCTTCCGTTTGAAAAAAAACCGATTTCCGTGCAACCTTGGTATAGATATTAAGCGTTTAATTAAATATAAAAAAAAATAACCTCAACTGAGCCTTGAACCCGCATAGATTCAATTAATACACCACAACACTACCACTCGGCCACAAAGCCACATTTGCATATTAAAATTAGATCAATTAATATTCAAATTTTATCATTGGTCGTGATTTTACGTCATGATTTTTAACTTATGCACTTTATTTTACGCAAAGTTTGATTTTTAATTGCTTCCTTCCATGAAAGCGCGTTCTTTAGAAACAAAGGACACAAATAGGAATCTTACAAAGGGTGTTTTGGGTCGGGTTCTCAGATTTAGATAAAAATTTGTGGATAAAAAATGGGTCTAAAACCCAAACAATCGCGATTTTTAAATACAAAGTCCAAAATACGCATTATTAAATGTTGATGGAAATAGAAGAAGAAAAACGGATTAAAATTAAAAGCGACTTGACTCGATAGCCGCAAAATGAGCTTTTCCTAAAATATAAATTAGTCTTACATGTTGATGAGTGTAAATTTCAGAATAAAGTTTTCGTTAGTTTGGTAGGCATAATTTAAAATATATTATAAACCGTTTTTCATATTTAAAAAACCATATCTGTGCATCATTTCGGAGCTCACCATTTAATCGTTCCATTTGACGTGTAGCGTATTTCGAGCCAATTTTTAGATCAATAGTTTTTTATTATCTGAATGGAACAGTAAAAATAGGACGTTAGAAGATTAACCAGGTCAATAAATGAATTAAATTGTGCCGAAATGGTAGTTTATAATTATTCTATAATTGCACTCAAATTTGATTGAATCGTTGTTGTATTGTGGAATTAAATACAGACGAGGGAAAATGTTCGCAAGCCAACTCAACTTCAAAAAGTTTCAGCCTAGCTGCATATTTTTGAATATCTAGATAGTTTCTAATATACATTTTCATGAGAATATTCACGTGTAATTCTAGAATACGCTGTGAAAATTTTTAGAAAAACAACATTTCATTTGGAGTTTATTTTCTTTCTAAGCTCCTGAATTACAATATAACGTGTACACGCCGAAGGGAGAAGTCCTTCACATAGACTGACAGGGATGTGCGATGGGGCGCGCTAACATTTAAACGAATAATTTAATTTATTTTAAATTTTCAGTTTTAGCTTAAAATTTCTATATTATCCGTATATTTGTATTTTATTTCCTATATCACAACAATTCTAATAAAATTGCGCACTTTCTGATATACTTGATTTGACTATAATTGTTCATTAATGATGTGATTTTAACCGTTGAAAAATATTTTTTAAAACATTTATAACTTTTGATATAGGAGGTTAGAGCCTTTCTAATATGGCTCATATTGTTCTTTGGGTCTTCCTCTATCCATAGAGCCCATAAAACAAAAATTTCCAAAGAAAATTTTTTTGCTATAGCTCTTTTACTAGGATGCACCTTATTTTATCATTTTTCTTATTTTTCGAACCTTTTTATATTGGTTAACGAATGGTTTTAGTTCAGATAATGTACAAAAACGATCAATAAAGTAATACAAACCTAAATCGGATCGTTGAGACCGTTTCACCGTTTCGCCGACTAAATTTTAATCTATTTCAATGTCATGTCGATCAGACACGAATGTCATGCTCCATTATACACTACTTGATGAGATAATGTTTAATAACCTGTATTTATTTATTTATAAAGTAGAATGAAGCAATCATGATAAAATTTGAACTGCTTTAAAGTAAATAACAACATAAATAGCGGAAGAAGGATTTACCAACACATCAAGGAGAGAGACCCAATGTCCGGTGGAGAATAACATTTCGGTGCTTGAAATACCTATATTTGGGGATCATGAAATAGGTAGAATTAGGAATCACCTCACAGTGCGTATGACAGCATAAAGACTGATTAGGAAGTATGATGTTGCCATGATGTGTCCAATTTTGCTTGTTTTTAATTAATCTCCATCAAGGATGCACTCATTCCGCTCGGATGCCTGTGGGAACTACAAAAACCCTGACATGATGAGCTAAGGAGTAGAGTGTATAAGGACGAGTTGTATGCATGATTTGGTATTTAATGTGTTGTCTACTGGTAGTTGATAGTATTTTTGCTTTATAAATATGTTTTTATGTTTTAATTATTACTTCTATATATGCAGAACAATATTTTTTAGATTCTTCATTATAAAAAACTGTAATTAAAATTTTTTAACATTGACTAAGTCATTGACGGAATTCGACCACAAACAGTGGAAATGACAACGGTGAAACGGTCTCAACGATCCGATTTAGGTTTGTATTACTTTATTGATCCTTTTTGCACATTATCTGAACTAAAACCATTTGTTAACAAATATAAAAACGTTCGAAAAATAAGAAAATGATAAAATAAGGTGCATCCTAGTAGAAGAGCTGTAGCAAAAAAATTTTCTTTGAAAATTTTTGTTTTATGGGCTCTATGGATAGAGGAAGACCCAAAGAACAATATGAGCCATAGTAGAAAGGCTCTAAGTCCCTATATCAAAAGTTATAAATGTTTTAAAAAATATTTTTCAACGGTTAAAATCACATCATTAATGAACAATTATATTCAAACCAAGTATATCAGAAAGTGCGCAATTTTATTAGAATTGTTGTGATATAGGAAATAAAATACAAATATACGGATATTATAGAAATTTTAAGCTAAAACTGAAAATTTAAAAATAAATTAAATTATTCGTTTAAATGTTAGCGCGCCCCATCGCACATCCCTGTCAGTCTATGTAAAGGGGAATTTTCAACTGAGCGCCTTCGGCGTGCGTGTAGAATTACTGTCTTATCTCACGCATAGATTTTCCCGAGATTTAACGAAATTAGCAACAATTTATTAAATTTCTACGTGGACTTTTATAGAGATTTTTAAACATATGATGACTATTTTAAGTCAAACAATGAATGTAATTTGAATTTATTTGAATAAACCTGTGGCCTATTGCAATAAAATCTATCGGGGAGCTGCAATCGGTCACAGATGATTCACATTTGAAGAAGAATCCACGTAATTTAAGCGATTTAACATTTCGTAATACTTTGCGGAAAACACATTTTATTTCCCGATAGAAATAATTTTTGCAAAACCCCTAATTTCTTACTTCTGTGGCCAAGATGCAAGAAAATCTACCCGGGAATTGTAATGGGTAAAGGTTTATTAGATTTCATTCTCTATTAAATTTACCTTATATTTTATTGGGTAATAATTACTTGCAATCAGATTATGCTTTCCCCAATACATCTTTCAATCGGGAATTTTTTTAATTTTTTCCCATCATTCTTTCAATCATTAATAATAAATGCTAATTTAAGGAAGCTCGTAGAGAATGTTTAGAATTGTTCGAAGCGAAATGTATAATTTTAGAAAATTAAGCAAAAATACTACAAAACCACGATTTCCAAAATTTCACGTAAACGTTTAAAATAAGGCATTAAATCGCATTTGGTGTGTGATTCCATATAACAGGGTTAGGTTTAGAATACAGGTTTACTAGTTTACCTAAAATACCCATAATTGGAATTAAAAGAGCGTCTATAATCCAAATAAAACAAAATAACATTGCAGGCGGTCACATCAACCCAGCCGTCTCCTTGGCATTCATGTCGGTCGGCCAATTGGCTCCAGTGCGCTTCATCCTCTACACGATCGCGCAAACACTCGGCGCGTTCCTCGGCGCCGCCGTCACCTACGTCATCTACAACGACGCCATCAACGCGTACGACGGAGGAAACCGCGCCATCGTTGGAGCCAAGGCCACCGCCGGAATCTTCGCCTCGTACCCGGCCGCCCACCTGGGACTCTTCAACGGATTCCTCGACCAGGTTCGCATCGCTTCCTCTCGATGACGCCATTTAGCCTGTTTTCAGCTCATCGCCACCGCCACATTCGTCTTCTTCATCGCGCACATCGTCGACAAACGCAACGCCTACCCGGCCTGGCTCCAACCGCTCTTGATCGGAACCATCTTCGTCGCCATCGGCGCCGCGTTCGGCTTCAACTGCGGATTCCCATGCAACCCGGCTCGTGACTTCGGACCACGTCTCTTCACCGCCCTCTTCTATGGAGGAGATGTCTTCACGTGAGTGCCTTTGAGAGAGAATTAATGGCCAGCGATAATTTATTCATGAAGTTGGGCATTGTTTACGCGCATTTTGTTGTTGCTATTTTTTTATTTGACACCATTTATTATTCTTGCTGCTGAATGGATGCATTTAATAGAAGGGGTCTATTGGTCCGTGCTCATTTGGTTTTGTCTAATTTCATTTTGAGCCTCCGGATAGATATATTCGAGCCACAATTTTTTAAGGAAATGTCGAAGGCTATTCTTTCTGAAATTAATGGCGGGATATTGCAAAATTGCGTTTATTTTAATTTTGAAGAAAATAATCTAAAAAATGAGGAAAATTGGGGGTGACAAGATTCTTTTTTTTAGGAAATTTTCACAGAATTCGTAAATAACACGGTAAAATTATAAACTTATATTGTCGTGGTGTAGGTTGATGAAAAATTAGGGGTAAAGGAGCATACCGAAAAAAAAGATGGTCTCGCTTGGGCAGGTGTAGATTTAATTTGCAATTTGTTTATTATTTCGCTTTTTTTCATCACAATTTTGCTTTCTCTTACTAAATTGGTTGTTAAATCAACATAATAATTATTATAATAAAAATTTTAGGTATAATTTATTATATTTAGGATCGAAATAATAAACAAATTGCAAATTAAATCTACACCAGCCCAAGCGAGACCATCTTTTTTTTCGGTATGCTCCTTTACCCCTAATTTTTCATCAACCTACACCACGACAATAAGATAAACTAGTGAAGGAAAAGCTTTTACTAACTATGAATGACAAAATGAGCAATTTAGCCGAACAAAATACAGCGTATCATTCAAAATTTCAAACTGCCTTTTAACTTCTGTTAATTCGCTTTGAGTAAAAAAAAGATTTTTGCTATAATTGTTTTCCATAACAATATCTAACTTAAGTTTGAACAGTATAAACTTAAATTTCGTTTGGCTGGTTGATTTCTAAAAGAAAAATGCATTGAAAAATTCTATTAGCGAATAAACTACAGTATCGCAATATTTCAAGCTGTCCCTTTAAATTGATACGATTAAAAAAAAGTTTTTTTTAATATTTTGATGCGGAAATATAAGTTTTATCACAGTTCGATTAGATGTTCGATAAATTCAGAATCATTTGCTAATATTTAAGATGATATAAATAATAGTTTTGCTTCAGGTTGTAAAACATTCAAATAACATTTAAAAAAGTAAGAATACTGATATAACATAAAAGCAACAATATGTATCCCAATTATTGCTGTACCTTTAAATTGTTACGATATTTAAGATTTCGTTTTATTATTTGAGTTTTGAGTTTTTGAGAAAATAATTTCGAAAATAAAAATAAGAAATAGTGACCGAGGTAGGGCCGCGTATTGCACTCGTCCACGGCCCTATATTATATTATTTCACGTAAATTTAATGAAAAAGTCTTAAACTATAACAAATATGCTTTAAAAAAATGGTTGGGAATTTATAGGGAATATTAAATATTAGCTTCTGATTAAATATCGGATGCACCGAAACCTTTGTTAGAAAATGAAATTGAAGCTCTTTAAATGAGCGGTTGTTTTTACGAAAAAAATTAGTTTTTCTTCTCTTAAAATGTCTAATTTTGTTGTCTAAATTAAAGTAATAATTTAAATTTTGAATTAGCACTAGGATGCTCCGTTATATAATATTTGGTATTAAAATAAGGAGGATTGCTCTTTTAATTTCCGAACTACTATTTTGCACGCACAAAATTTTTTTCAGCAGCTCATTCCAGAAATAGACAAAACTCTCTAATAAAAAGAAAACTCAAAATTCCCTCATCAAAGCTCATATTTCACTCAAAATCGCCATAAATGGAATTGCTGGGATGTTGCAATGTCCCATTACATCAATCATCTGGCGTTCGCCCGATTTTAGTGGCTCAAAGAGCCGACAAAGTGCAAAATAACAACAACAAATTTAAAAATAGTTGAGGGGGGATTTTGTTGTCTTCAAAGCTTCAAAAATTGTTGTTTATTACTTCTGAAAAAAGAAGAATTTTCATGCTTCGAGTTTTGCGAATAAACAAAAATAACAACAAGATGGATTCAAATTTCAATGAATATTTTATTACACCTGTCACCAATTTCGCAGAATTTTGTTATTTGAATTGAATATTGTTGGTTTTTGGGTAAATAATGAAATGAAATACTCAATTTCCTTCCGACGAGATTAGAAAACAATACAACATTTCAGCAAATGGTTCTGGGTACCAATCTTGGCTCCATTCATCGGTGGAATTGTCGGCATCTGGTTCTACTATTTGTTCATCGGATTCCACACTCCACAAGACGCTGAGGAGAAATACGTTGTGCTCACCGGCAACCAAGAACTCAAGCCACTCACCGGAAAAGAGTAAGTATTACTTAGGTTGTTTAGAAACATAGTAGAGAGTAGTTGATAGATTAGTTGATGATCACAAGAGTGATATAAATGATTACAGACACGCATAAAGATGATCAATGTGCTCATCATTCTATAAATGTAAGCTTTTGAACAGAAGCTCATTTTGGCATGAATTTTTCTAACATTTTTATATATTTTATACTAGATAATTATAGTCAAAGATGCCGGGAATCCTAAAATTAAACGTTTAGTGCATTAAAATTAATTTGTCTTCTGGAAATACAATAAGATATGTGTACCATTAGAATCAGCTCATCAAGGGCTTTTGAATGAGATGCAAGAAGGCATATAAAATCAATATTTTTATTTTTATAAAATTTTCAGATTTTTCTGAAGTTGTCGAAAAGTTGATAGAATGATGAAATTCTTATAAGTTGTATATATTATTTGAATCAGCTCATTAAGGGCTTTTGAATAAGATACATAAAGGTATATAAAATCGAAATTTGAAATTTCTTAAAATTTTCAGATTTTTCTGAAATTTTATAAAAATCGATAATATTATGAAAATTTTATATGTTATATATATCATTCGAATCAGCTCATCAAGGGCTTTCGAGTGAGATACAAGAAGGTATATAAAATCAAATTTTTTATTTTCTTAAAATTTTCAGATTTTTCTGAAATTTTATAAAAATCGATAATATTATGAAAATTTTATATTTTATTTACATCATTCGAATCAGCACATCAAGGGCTTTCGAATGAGATACAAGAAGGTATATAAAATCAAAATTTGAAATTTCTTAAAATTTTCAGATTTTTCTGAAATTTTATAAAAATCGATAATATTATGAAATATAGATACCGTTCGAATCAGCTCGTTAAGGGCTTTTGAATGAAATACAACATAACATAGGAATTCGTTGATTTAATTAATGATTTGACTCTGAATAATAAAAGAAAAATGTTTTCTTTTAATTTTTGGGATTACCGACATCTTATTTCTGTTGAACGCTACTTCTTACAAAAAAGAGCTCGATAGAATCGTTCAACAAAAAACTAACCTTTAGATAGAATTAACCCAAAATGAATTTAAATTCAACTATCAATAATTTATTTTTCAGAGGTGAAGAGGCCGCTTAAACAACATCGATCGAAATGGCAAATCGACCAATTCTAGCCAATCTTCCCTTTTCTTAATATTCTTTAAATTTGCATACCAAATAAGAACACTGCTTAGCTTCGAGTCTAGAAGTGTTTCTCGACTCTTCTCGATTTTTTACCAAAAAAGTGTTTACCTCTTTTTGTTTTGTTTCTGTCCAGTATTTCTTTCAAATGTTTTAACTCTGAATTCTTCTCTCTTTAATTATCAAAAAAAAAGAGTAACGAAAAAATGTTTTTTTTTACTTTGACAGTATTGTATTATTTTTGTAATTTTAATAAAACAATTAATAATTAATCTTATGTTTGTTGGTCAATTGAAATAATTGAAAATTGGTTTCTTCTGTTCTGGCACACGGTAATGGTACGAGGCATGTATTGAGTGCACTTAAGACAAAACACTTGAACAAGAATGGCATTTATGACATATCGTACAGGAAATTATATTAAATTGACAAGAAATTCATCAAATAATTTAGAATTGTAGAAGTACACGTGCATATCTCTAGGATACGTTGAAATGGAAATCAATAGAATTACCATCTCACAGCAAATTGAATGGTTAAGTTGAGGGCTCAGAAAAGATGCTCATATTGTAAATTTCAGTAAGAAGCGCATGTTTTAGATAGTTTAAGACGGGCTAGTAATCATGAGGTGACAAGTTATATGAAAATAATACGTGTAAATTAGTAATAAACGTTTAAATATTAAAAATATTAATTTCGATTTGGTGTGCAATTTCAATCAATTTATGGTTAAATAATGAAATTGAATTTTCAATTTCAAGAGTACAGAATTGAAGAAAATCGTAATAGGTGCACATATTTGCTCCTTTCTATGTGTTGCTGCAAACGTTGGAAACGGTCCAGCAAATCCAGACTTTACAACATAATTGCTCTACACCTTTATTGTTACAACTGCAATTAATCACCACTAAATCCTTTGCTCTACCTAGACGACAACTAATCACCTTAGTCTGCAACGTACTTTAACCACGCCCGTAATACACAGTATTTAAAGCCCCATGTAATTCCCTCATGTGAGGTCTGTCCCAGGGATCTCTACCTGTGTTCTCCAATAAGCCGATAAGCCACTCTAGCGCTACTATTAGTTCATCAGTACAACCACGCAGATAATTCATTGCATCGTTCGTATAATTGATTACTGTTTTAATATTTTTCATTGTTGTGATAATAAAGTTAATATTATAGCAGTGAAACTATGCTTAAAATCGTCGTAAGCTTACTGCTACTTGCCCATCGGAAAAACCATTTCACGCCAACTTGAAGGCTAACAAAACAAAGTAAGAAAACGTGCTCAAATCTAATATATCGTGAAGATTTTAATATTTTTAGAGTGTTTAAGAAAAACCTGACGAAATGGGGAACAAAATATCTACGGAAACTACACGTTAAAGTTGTAAGACAAGCACGCACGCGAAATGAATTTCTAAAAGCAGTAACTCAAAAAAGTTACTTACATCTAGCAATTCCTAATAATGTAAAGCTTTAGAGGTTTTTTAATGGGAAGTCTACAAATTTGACGTTAAGATTAGTCTGTAATTTACACCTAAACATGAAAACACAAAAATATGAACATTTAATACAATTTTATTGAGCCTTACCTTAAATCAAGAAAATAATTATTTACATTTGCCGTGCCATTTATGATAAAACCTTAAGTAAAAAAATAGCAACAAAAGTGGTATTTGTATCTTTAGCTGGAGTAATGTCTGAAATTTAAAACTTTAAAAACTCGATCCTTCCATTTCCCATATTTTAGTTGAATTTTTGTTTTAGAAAATTCAATAATATTATTGAAATATTATAAGTTGTATATACTATTCTCATTAGCTCATCAAGGGCTTTCGAATGAGATACAACAAAGTATATAAAATCTAAATCTCTGGACATTATCTGCTTTCACGCCAATGTCGAAGGATCCATTTCGGTTGATTTGCTAGTTCGGAGGGCTGCTCAGTTGGGCTGGACATGTCGCAAGGCTGCCGGACACGAGGTGGAGCAGAATTCTTTCAGAATGGGATCCACGAGGCTGGTCAAGAGCAAGAGGGAAGGTTGTCGGACACAGTCAAGCTCTGGGTCGCGAAATTCGTCCACGAGAAGTCTACCACTCGGGCAACAAAGAATCTGTATTCTCGAGGGGAAGACGGCTTGGTCAACATTGGTAAGGCGAAGCCGAACACTCTGGAGAGAGGTGGTCCGCATCTCGACGCAGTCGGAATGACGTCGGACAATCAAGTAAGTAAGTAATCATGGGTGTACATCTGGATATTCAAGAGGACCATAGTTGAAACTGTGAAATACAGAAGAATATTTCATCTGGAGTATGATTATTAGAGTATTACGCTCGTTTTTTATTTCCGAATGTTGAATGGACATTTGTCCATCAAATGTTTATTTTCTTTGCTTTGCTTATTCGTTAATACTAGTAATCCCCCCCTTTATAAGCAAATTCCAAATTAATGAAAAATACAAAACCTAGGTTCATACCGATAATTGATGAGCCGATTCAAAATATTTAATTTCGAAATACGAAATACGAAATACACGCCAAATGTGAAGGTTAAACTGGGAGCTCCGAAAACGCTCTCATTTATAACTTTTCAGTAAGAAAATCGGTTTTTTTTTTAATATAAATTAAGATCAGCTTATCAGAAAGACAAGTAAACTTTTCTTTATTTAAAACGTGAAAGGTTGTATGACTGATTTAAATATTAGTAAATTGACAATTTCATTTGGCGTGGGGTAACTCCGTTCACCACTCATACCAATTTTAGACCATTAATGTCTAAATACTGTTTGTTTACCATAGTCAAGCTCATAATCAATCTTGCATCCGCTAAACTTTAAAACCACCCAACATTTCCAATTTTACTCTTATTTTGCACAAATAACAAATGTAAAACCATACAAATAACCCCATAAAACCCTTTTTATTGCCTTCAAAAAGAATATTAATAACAACAACCGCCAAAAACGGCTTGTACACATTCGAAAGAACCATCGCTTGCGAAGGGATTGACATCATTGTTTAGAGCATTTGGCGCATTAGCCTAATCGACCTGAGTGATTGCGCGTGAAGTGAGCAGAACGCCGACCCGACACAGATTTTGACACATTCTGTTGCGCACGTCATAGAATATTTGCGTCAGCAATAATTGAGCATCATTTTTGATTAGTTTTGCATGCACCTGCACGTATTGTCTAATTTATTATTATTCCTTTGTTTTGTATTGTTTATAATTAAGACGCACGCCAAATGAAAATGACGATTTTGCAATATTTAAAAGCATTTTATTAAACAATACGTGAAGGTTAAAAACCAATTTCCACGTCAAGTTTATAGGATTTTCTTTAAATAACTCTGGCGCTGTAAATTCTTAAGAAATATTAGATTTAAGTGACACTTCTGAGGTTCTCTTTTTATTAATTAATTTGGCGTGAAGACCTTTATCTATACTGTTTAAGGAGCGCTAGGAATTTTAATCGGTTGTAGTCTGGAGCAGAGATGTCGTTTTCGTTTTTCGTTTTCGTTTTTGGACCCCTCGTTTTTGTTTTTTCGATACCGTTTTCGTTTTTTCGTTTCGTTTAAACGAAAATTTCGTTTTCGTGTTCGTTTTCGTTTTCGTTTAAACGAAACCAGAAAACGAATTGAGGTTCGGTCCCGCACGGAATGACGTTAAAATGTCCTAAAGACCTCTTCTTCCAACGCAGTTTTCCCGCGAAAATTTCGTTGTTTTTCCGTCTTTAAACGTGTACAATGCGGACCGATATTTTCCAGCATTATCGGGAAAGTGACGAACCAGACAAGCTGTCTTGCAAACGATATGAAACAAAGATCGAGAAACGCCCCGACAAGTCAACCGGCCCCTTCTCGAACCACAAGAAGAAATTGAAGCTAACGGCGAGCCTTCTTGCAAGAAGCAGCATCTTTTGGAGGAACTCACATTGAGGCCTGATGATTCAACCCGCTCGTCTGAAGCTCTGATAGCGTTCTTACTGGCCCGCATTGACTGCAGGGAGCCAGTTGAATCCGCGTTGGATCGAAGCATCATTTCCGTGTTCGTCTCCGCACTGGATGGCCGAAGACAAGAATACGACGACCGCGATCTCCTGCGCAAAGCTGCATTATTCGATCCGCGCTTTGTTGGAAGGAAGGAACTGTACGACGATGTCTGGAATGAAGTACGACACGCCGTAGAGATGTCAGTGGCGAGCACTCAAATTCAAGATTCAACGCCATCCTCCTTCTCGCGAAGCTCTGATAAGCACTGTACCAGCTCTATTCCAGCCCTCAAGGCGAAAATCTGGTCCCAAGAACAAGATGTAACTCCGATGCGAACTGAAATTGCCGCATATCTCGGGGAGAAGCGATTGAGTCCGCCAGGCCCGGCTGATGACATACCACTCCTTGTTCTTAGAGAAAACTCGCCGTACCCGTTTTCAACATCGCCCAGGTCATTGAAGCTACGACCACGAAGCAAGTGTGCCATGGATCGGAAAAGGTGATAATCAGATGGTGCACGGTCCGGACTACAAGCTGGATGTGGAAGAAGTTCAATGGCGTCGAGATTTTTGATCTTTTCCTTCGTTTGTCTGGCGGTGTGCGGTTTTGCATTGTCTTGTTGAAGGAGTATCCGCTTCCGATTGATCAATGCTGGATATTTCTCGCCAAGTTCCGCATACATTCGATCAATTTGGGCGCAATAGAGGTTTTTACGTCGATGGTCCGACCATTTGGAACCAGATCGAAGTAAATTACGCCTTCGAAATTCCACCAAACAAACAGAAGTGCCTTCTTTGAGAAACGATCACATTTTGCTACCGGTTGAGCGGGTTCCAACCATTGATTTTGTCTGTACGGATTACTGCAGTAGACCCATTTTTCATCACAAGTTACAGTTCGACGAATAAAACGGTAATCTTGTGGATTTTCGAGTATTTTTCGGCAAGTCTCGACACGTTTTTGAGTTTGAATTTCAGTCAGTGCTTGAGGCAGCGTTTATTGACTTTCCCAAGGGCGTGAAGGTGTCGTACAACTGATGTTTGAGGAATATCGAGCTCGGCCGACAATCTGTGAGTACTTAATGATGGATTGGTCTCCACGGCTTCACGGATTGCTTCAGAATCCACTGTCGTAGGTCGGCCTGAATGTGTCTTGTCCTCGAGATCAGTGTCGCCGTCGTTAAATCTTTTGAATCATTACGATCCGAGACCATATTGTCACCTTCAACTTCACTAATCTTTTTTGCTGCTGCAGTTGCGTTGAAGCCTTGTTTCCCGTAATGACGTAAAATTACACGAATTTCGGATTTTTCCATGTTTCTCCTACAAGTTAACAAAATTTTAAATAAAAGACCAATTAAAATTTTTAATATATTATGATAGAGCTGTTCAAGAGCTTTAAAAATATATATAACACATGTATATAAAAATCTTTATTTGGTATAAAAACAATTAGACAAAAAGATATAGGAAATCGGAAAAATTTGTTTGGTTCACCCTAACACGCCAAATGAAAATTAAGATTTTCTGCATTTAAACGCGTTGTTTTAATTCCCACGTGGAACTTAAACACTAATTACTACTTCAATATTACAGTCTTCTCTTAAAATATCTACGGCGGTTTAAATTTGTACGATGTTGTGTATTAAAGTGACTTTTTTGCAGTCCTGTTTTTGAGAATTCATTTGGCGTGCCCTAATAACAAAACACATATTTGTTATTACTACGTGGAAAATCATGTTTTATAATGCGAAAAATGTTGTTTTTATTTGGCGTGCTCAAATCCACAAAAGAAATTCTGAAAAACCTTGAATTGTTTGATCTTGATTTAACAGCGAATCGAATTTCAGATGAATCCAATTCTTATTCTTTTCAATCTTCATTTTTCAACTTTTTTGCTTCATTCTTTCTTTATTATTTTTTATTTTTTGTATCAAAGCCAATTATTAACCCATAGAATTGTGGGCTGTGGTTATATTATTCTTGTTCCACAAGCCATATATGGTATTTACACATCTAATGTTCACGCGGCAAGTTCCACGAGTGAATGTAGCATTTAAACACAAGGGATTGGAAAATCCTCTTCAATGTGACGCACGCCATCCATTCTAGTAAATTGACACACTCATTTGATAATCTAGACCTTCATTTATCTTTGGAAAGCTCTTCCTTGCCCTGTTTTTCCTTCAAGGATTGAAATTCTTCTTGTTAGGGACTACGTATTTGAGCAATGGAGAGTGAAACGTGCAACCACGTCTTTGACTTGTGTCTTCCCTTCGCTCTTGTCGAATCCCATTCCGTTAATCTTCGGTTCCACGTTTCTGCCGGCATCCGGGCAACATGTTCAACCCATTTCATCAACTTCTTCTTCATGACTCGTTCCACGTCGATTGTGTCGCAGTTGGGGTGGAAACTAATTGCATCCGTTTCGCCCTCTGTAGCCGTTTCGTATGAACAATGACCACGTTTCGGAAGCGTAGAGCAATGCAGGTACAACGTTTTGGAAAATCAGTTGTTTGCGTCGTTTCTTCTCAATGATGTCGATTAGCGGTTTGCTTTTACCAAAAGCTAACCAGACTGCCTTGATCCTTCCAATCGTCTCGTCCTCTGTACTCCCGTCCATTCTGATACAGCTTCCAATGTATTTCACCCCCTCTTTCGGGGTACAACTGGTTGCGTCGACTTAAATAGAGAAAGTGAATGCGTTGTGCAGAATAACTGTTTTCGTAGGATTTATTTCAAGTCCTTTGGATTTAGAATGTACGACAAGTTCCTGTATTATATATTCCACCTCTTCGCAGGTGTGGGTCACTAGGACTACGTCGTCCGCGAATTCCAGCCTTTCCAAGTTGACTCCGTCGATGTTGATTCCGTCTTCATTTATTTCGGAGTTGCCCCCGTTTTCGTTAAGAATGAATTGAGCAAATAGAGTAGGGGACGCAGAATCCCCTTGTCGGACACCCCTTTTACGAGTCACTTCGAGCTTCACGCCATGAATAGTGATTTCCGCTGACCCATCCTTGATCGAAGCGAGTATGGCTTCGCGAAGTTGCGAAGAAACACCAGCAGCCGCCAGAGAGCTTTGAATGGCCTCATGTTTTATCTTATCGAACTCACTTGAGAAATCTACAAACCCAAGGACTAGAGGTATTTTGAATTCATTGCACTTGCTGATCAACTCTCGGATGGCTTGTATATTGTCTATGCATGAGCGAGTTGGCCGGAATTCTTGTTGAGATACATAGATACATATTGCCGTACGATTGAAGCCGAGGGTTTTAGTAAAGCATTTTCCCACCACCGATAATAGGGCAATCGGTCTGTAATGCTTTATGGTCTCGGGGTCTTTCTTTTTGGATAAGCCATGCCTGGAAGTGTACCAGCACGATTAATTGCTCAAGTTTTACAAGAATGTGCACAGACGGTCTCATACCGAATGTGTGAGAAAGTTCTTCAATTAGCAAACATAAAAATTGGTCATGATGGTTATTTTTTCGAAAATGAGCTTATTGAGTTGGCTAGCGCGTTGAATCGTTTCATCCTGGCTGAGCGACAGGAGCCGCCGCTGCAACAACTAGACGTTACCATTCCCTATATCATTCCATATTTATTAAAAACTAAGCTCTACTACCTTAAACAAACAGTCATTCTTACAATTTGCGTAACAACTTTAGTCACTTCATTTTTTCAATTTTCAGCCATTATCATGAGCGTCACCACCGCCTTCCTATTAATAACACTTTTTTGTCACGTGCACACGTCAATTCTCGACGTCTTTCGAAACATTGGAATCGAGTACGAGTCATTTGGAGAAGGAAGGTATCATAATCAATGTCAGCATTGTCTTTTCTAATTGAAATACTCAGATTGATACCAGAGAGAACACATTGCAAGCCGTATTCCATAGACATTGGCGCGGTGGTTGACCGATTGAATACGAATGAGATGAGTGAGTACGGTCGTCGCCTTCTCAAGAATCGAATTGACACGAGTTTTGCGAGTATTTGCAAGAAGTTTAACGTTTCGCTAGCGGATAATGATGAAGGTAAGTTGAGTTGCAAATGGATTATTGGATTAAATTGGTAATAGATGAGGAATTGGAAGAAAGCGAAGAAGATGAAAGACTTCAGATGAGATTTATGGATCGATTTGAACTCGCGTGGCACTCGCTCAAGTTTGAAAGAGACCTCAAGACGTTATTCCTGGAGAATAAGATTAATGGCCCGTTTCTGGACAGCGTGCAAAAGGTTTTGAGACATTGGGTATGGTATTATGGGGAAATGATTGTTTAGGAGACAATTAGAATGTCGGGAGCATCGGATCTGCTCGAGTTCTCGCACAGAAGCACAGTGTTCCCCAAGATGTGCAATGTGGAGAAGATGGTCATCGAATCGACGCTTTGTTTTAATATTTCGGACGTTCCGCAATCGGGAACAGTCTATGCGGTAATTTCTTGTTTTTATTAATTTCTACCGGAATTCCGCCCACACGTGAGTTAATATAAGTAGAAGCTCAGCAACGTCAGTAAAATTCAAAATATCGTCGAAATCTACAATCCAGAAACTATTTCAAGAAAAGCCTGCAACTTTTCCATAAGAATTATATTTTACGATACACGTGGATTTGAAGAAAGCGCGTTTAAAATTTGCAAAATCATCGTTTTCATTTGGCGTGCGTTTCTGGTGTTAGCGCCTATAGGAAAAGTGAATTTTCGGAAGTAAAATTTCGCAATCCGGGAACCCATCTCTGCACAGGCAAACCGGAGTACATGATTGGCCCGTTTCTTTTAATATTTCATTAAAAGATGGCTATTTTAAGTTATTTTTAGACTAATCTTAAGGAATGCTTAAATAGCTGCGTGTAACTTTTCAAGTCACACTTGATAATTGAAAAAATCTCTAGGTTCATTTGGCGTGGAAGTTTTTTGGGCAAATCGCTCTCGTCGTGGGTTTTACTTCCTTTTCTAGTGAAACCGATGTAAAACCGGCAAAACGTCGGTTAACGGGTCGTCTCCTTTGTCTGTAAAACATGATTCCACTCCAACTTGGATGAGCTCAGTAAGCATGCTCAAATATAACTTTTTAGAGAGATATTACTATTTTTAGAAAGTTTAAGAAATGCTTAATTAAATTGCAATAAAAACTTTTTCGTTATAATGTCGATAAAATTTCCATACACGCTTAAAAATCGAAAAATCGCTATTTAGATTTGGCGTTCATGATTCGGGGACGGCCCATTTAGCCGGCGCAGGGCCGGTTTTACATCGGTTTTGCTCCGGTTTGGAATACATTTCACTAGAAACCTGAGTCCAACCTCATATATGAGACCACTTAATTAAGTTATATCTACGATTTTTTTGTTAATCTGGGTAGCTTCTGATATAGACTTGAGCTGGTCACATTATAATTAATGTAATCATAAGAATTACTGCAGTAAAGTCTATTAAAAATAGAAATACACGCCAAATTGAAATTGCGAGTTTCCAGTTTTTAGGAGTTTGTTAAAATGTTTATGGTCTTTCTAGAAAACATTCTTCTCGTCTATTTAAACAAGTCATTCATAAACTATCTAAAAATATTAATATCGTTCCACAACCTTAAATTTGAGCACGTTTACTGAGCTCTTTTTTCAACCACACAATTTGGCGTGGAAATATAAACTATAAAAAAACAAACTAAGTGAGTTTTACAAGTACACGCTTACTTACTTACTTTGGATACTTTGGAGTTAGAATCAACCCGGTTGCGAACTATCTCTCTCCATCTCGAACGACTGCATCTCGCCAACGTGGACCACGTCGTTTTCTTCTGGAGCATTCCCAATCTTCTTCTTCCGGATGTGCATGTCCTTGATTCATGGCTCCTTGACCCGCTTGTCCCACCTGTCTTTGGGTCGCCCTCTCGATCGCTGAGCACCCCTTGGTGTCCATTCCGTGGCAGTCCTTGTCCATCGCGTGGGCGGCAGTCGAGCGACATGACCAGTCCACTGTAATAGAGTTTCACAAGTACACGCCAAATTACGATATTTCTAGATTTAAGCGCGTTTTATTCATTTCCACGTGGAAGTTATAACCTATTTAATTTTTCAGACTGTGCGTAAAATATCTTTGACGCTTTAAAGTCCAGTTGTTAAGAATTAATTTGACGTGAAAATATAAACTATTTGTTTAAAGAAAGCGTTTTACTTAATTTTTTATATTAAACTATTTAAGAGTCTAATATTTACCGAAAGTCTCGAACTGGGCAACTTTTTTGAGCGTCGCGTGCTTGCGTAATGAGTTTAATTTTTCTATTAATAATAGACCTCATGCATCCGATGAATGATTTTCTTGCGGATGGCACGTCAAATGCAATAAATGCACATTTTTGAGCTCCTACCTTGGCGTCACACCAACTTGTATGGTTATAAAATAATCTCAAAAAACGTGCTCAAAACTCCCTTTACACAAAGATATTAATATCGATACGAAGCTTTAGAATAACTTGTCTAAATTATTGAGAATAGTGTTTTCTAGAAAGACCAAAAAAACTTTAACACAGTCTTAAAAATCGGAGAATGATTATTTCAATTTGGCGTGTTGGCGTGCTTGCATAATTTTTATTCGAAATCAATGAGGATTTGCATTAAATTGATTATTATTATTCCGATAAATTTTTTGTTTTAGATTTTTCTAAAACAACCTTGATAGACGTAAAATTTAAAGAAAGATTGACTTGAAAATTTCAACAATTTCAGCTCATTCACGCTGGCGAATTCCTTCACAACGAGGACGTCTACGCGTACTATCAGATACCCGAGTACGTTCTCATCACCCCACAATCTTTAATTCCAATCGATTTGCCAAAGTGCAAAGTGCTGGTAAGCGACGATCCTTCCTACCATTTATTCCAATAATTATCCTCTAATATTTTTCCAGTTTGGCACCTACATTTATTGTTTCGAAGAGCTCGAAACGCAATGCGACGTGCGCTCGCTCGCCAACTGCGAAGCGGTTGGTCTCAAGTCGTCGGGTGACGACGAGTTTGTGCACCTACGCGCTTTCGGCACGGCTCGCCTCTACGCCACCACCGAGCACGACGTGGACCTGCTCGGCAATGGCACACGATCGCAGGTGCCGTGCCGCATCTTCACGGCGCGCGTCGTCACCCAATCTGATGAGCCGCGCGTTTTGATGAAGCCGCATATGGATGTGCAAACGTCGCAGTTTCCACCACTGTTGCCGGAGACGATTCGAGTTTTGTCGGATGTTCCAACACGACTCTACATTACTCAAAAGAGGAGCTCTAAAGTGCTCAGTCATTTGGTTGGTGTAATATAACTTAAAACGAGAGCACTCAAGTCTAAAATAATTTTCAGCCGTATGATCAAGGAGCATGGGACGCGGTTCGCAGCTTCTTCGACAGATTCATCTAATCCAATTTCATTTAATAATTATTTCAAAAACAATACCATTAACCTTAATACTGTATATGCTAAAAGCTATTTAATAAATATTCGTTCAACAATCTAACAAGATAAATCAACAAGAATGGTATAATTATAAATATATGGTGGATATTACATTAAATATGTGCGACTCGTGCCGGATCCGGATCGTTCAGGAACATGGTGCTGAACGCTGTGTCAGCAAAGTCTTCGTAATACTCGCAGGCTCTCGTGCAATCTGGCATAAAGTTGGCTTCAAGCAGCACCGGTTTGATAGCTCCTTCATTTTCATATTTAAGCATTATGTCGACGCCATACATGGCTCGCGATTGTGCATTCTGGGCGACACCTCGTGGTGGTGGGTTTCTGAAAAAATGAGATTTCAGCGATAGCTCAATATTCATTCATCCGTACGATGAGGCAGTTTTGAGAGCGTCTTTGATGGTATTGTAAATTTTCTCCTGCATTTCGGACCACTTCAGTTGTGGATACGATTTTTCGATGGTTTCGATGAATTTGTCGCATTTCATCTGCAAAGTAATTCATTAATGGTCATTCGCGATGTGGCTTTTATTGTGCAAATTTCAAACAAATGTAAAACAATGTTTCCATCAAGGAAAGGGAGACTATTAATATCATCTAAACTTCGTGGTGAGAAAAATTTGCGCAAAACTTTAAAATGACGGAATAGTGTTTTTTCCCTAATGCTAATTGCTGTACAACTGGGTTCTCAGAACATCAAAAGAGCAGAATTCTACCAATCCACCCAAACCGCTTGCAACCATTTGTCACTTTAACCAACGGAGAAGAGGCACCACTGCAGGACGAAGAAGAACCCACCAATTTACTCGTCTTGTCTGTGAAGCCAACCAAATCAATTTCTGGACGTGACAATTTATCTAGCTTGTACCAACATTGATTGCGGCAACGTTACAAACGCGAATCACTGAACGCCAAGGTAATTTTAAACACTCACTGGTACAGTAATAAATTGAGCTCCATAAACGGCTCAGATGTAAATTTTTGAGAAGATATTACTATTTTAAATAGTTTAAGAAAAACTAGTTAAATTGTCATGAAAAATGTATAAATAAAAGTTTCCATAAGAAATTTTAAAAATCGAAAAACCGTTCATTCAATTTTGAGTTCACTGGTTCCTTTCATGACAAGTCTTTTATCGCCGTATGGTTGTTAGGAGTCAAAAGCGTTTGTCACATTTCAGAGAGGAAGAGAGATGGTTATGACACTGAAGTTTGACGTCGCGAAATCGATTACGGTAGTTTCCAAAGAAATTTCTCGTAAATTGCTAAAAGCCCGCCGAGTACCAGTGTGTGCTTCACATAATAATTCGTCTGCACAAATCAAATACACGGAATAGTGTTTTCTAAGAAAAATATTTAGCGATGTCGATCTGAACTATGAGTCAACCTGCAAGGAAGCCGAGGAAGCATTCTCACGCCAAATGCAAAATTTAAACATGGAGCTCTTAAAAGGTTTTCGGCGAGACCAGCGGTTTCCTATATCCCGCCACCCGGAATTGTCAATTTTCCGGAGATTAATGCTGCGTCGACTTTTCAGAACAGTTTTAGTTTCTATTTTAAGTCAAACAATCCCTATATCATCCAATTATAAGAGATCGAAATAGTTAAATGAGTCAATTTTACTATTTCGAATGGCGTGCCTATATAGTCTAAATTAAACATGTCAAGATTATTACGTGAAAAGTATTATGTAATTATCAATTGCAAATATTTAACTCATTTAAATATAGAGAAATTTTAATTTTTATTTGAAGTGCATTCGAATACGAAGGGCAAAAGTAAGAATTACAGTATTTTCTGCAAATCCTTGGGAATTCAATAATAATAAATATGCGTGCGTCAGCACAAAAATGTCACTTCTTTCACTAGCCTCCGTAACAGTCGTCAAATTTTTCTGTAGAGTAACCTGTCACTCATAGCTGAGTGTTACAGTATTATTCACCCACTCCTATGTCTTACAAGGGACGTATAAAATGTCAACATCTCAGATTTTGATGAAATTTTGCAAAAAGATTTGTTTTAGGTCGAAAAGTATCCACAAAAAATTTCAGCTAGCCAAAAATATTTTAATGTACTGAAACATTGGTTTGAAATCTGAACCAGTAGTGTATTCTCTGCCCATTCGTTTTCTTCTTCGACAGTTTTCTTGGCGAGCTGAATTTTTTTTTCGCATATTTTTCGGACTCAAAACAAATCTTTTTGCAAAGTTTCATCAACATCTGATTGTGAGATGTTGACCTTGTATACTTCGCTTGTTAGATATTATAATTCGATTTATACTAGTAGATTTTAATGATTTTTTAAGTTAATTTATTACGGTTGTTATTTATTCTATTTTTTGTTCTATTGTTTTTTTAATTAACACGAAAATGGATGTTAATTTAATAAAGAAACAACAGTTCTAAACTTTCAAATAAGTCTAAAACTCTCTCTTGACACCGCCCCCTCAATTTACCTGCAATACTTTGTCCTTGTCTCCTACATAATTAAAAACTGTAAAGTGAGTTTCGGCATCTTCCAGGTCGTTCAAATTGAATTCGCTAAAATCAAAACCACTCGTCAACGTCATAAAAAACTAACCCACTTGATAGCAAATCTGATCCAAAAGTTTTTATAAACAAACGCTTCAAGCGGTTGGAACGAGTTCACAAACACAATATATCTCAGGTCGAATTTCACCAAATTGCCATTATCCGGTCTTGGAAACAGTAGCGGACGCGTAATGTATTCACTAACAATCTTCGGACCCGTTTCAACGAATCGGATAATCTTGTTCAAGTCGTCCGTCACACACATTTCCATTCCTCTCGCCAGATTCCAAGGCTTCACTATCCACACATTCGACTCGCCATTTAGTGCTCTTTGATGGAAACAAGCGACAAATTGCGGCAATTGGGTGTTCAGATTGTACGTCAGCTGGTACCATGAATGTTTTCTTGCGTCTTGCATTGCGCATGCTGCTAGAAGATCCTTGACGGTCAGGCACGATTCGTACGGAAACTGGTTCACCATTCCGCATGGGTTGAATTCGCAAAGGTCCCTATAAATATCAATATTAAATTTCCATTATGCTAATCCAACTTGAAGTCATGGAAATGTTGCATATCCCAGACGACATCCGCCTTCTTCCAATCGTTGACAATCTCATAACTAATATTCTTCAAGTATTGCACGAGTTGTGTATCATTCGCGTAGATTTTCATTTTTCGACCTTTGAGTACATCCAATGATGCAGCGATGGCAGATTGTGCCGTTTCCTGATCTTCCGCCGTAGCCAAATCATCCGGAATTCGACCAGACATAAAATAGGAATCGTCCGGCAGCGGGAAGTCGGAAGACTCCTGCGAAAAATCTTGCGGATTCCATGGAAGCTCAAGGTACTTCCTCCAATCCGGATTTTGCGCGCTCAAAAGATTCTGCGCATAGTCTCGCGTCAATTCTTCTGCAAGAAATGGAGCAATTACGGTCTTAACACATTCCAATTACCATCCTTTACAATGGGTCTCGTCAAAAACATGACGTTATATGCGACACCCTGCGGCAAAAACATTAACGGGACAACCCTCGTGTTCGCATCGCTTTGATGTCGAATCCGCGCACCAAACTCATCCATAATATACCACAACGAGCGGCTTTCAAATCCACTTCCCTGTAATTTCGCCAACAATCTAGGAAAATGTTGTTTTCATCGTTACCGCGCTGTATCGAACCGTATAGGTTTGAGCGCTCTTCCAGATCTCGCGAATAATCAAATCAATAATCTTATCATCACTTTCCGTGACCGAATAAGCGCCGAGACGAGCGTCGACGGATTCGTGTCTCGGCAAGCATCCGCCATCACCTCCTGCTTTCGCACATTCTTGCTCATAATTCATCTTCTCGGCTTCATCGCTTGTCACAATCTTCTCCGTTTCTTCATCGTCATCTCCGACCGACGTCTCCTACAAATACTTTTTTAAATTTTCCCATGATCCCTCCAGTAGAACAAACCTCAATGCCAAACAAGTCTGCCAACCGTTTCACCAAATCCTCCGACGATCTGAGGATCTTCTTCGCATTCTCCGATTCGAACGTCAACAAGTGATCAATGAGGAAAACACTCGTCTCCTCGTTGTTATGCATATCTTCCAGAGCAATCACGCTCATGCTCTTTCCGCCATCATCCGAAAGCTCGCAAATAATTTGAAAGTGTTGTCCCGCATCGAAACACTAAAACATCCGTCACTGCATTTCCGAAGGTAAAACATCAGATAAAATCCCACCTGATTGACAAGTTTCAAATACAGGCAATGCCACAATTCCGGCGGAACCGCACTTGCATTTAACTGAGTGCTGTGTTGCTCCAAAAACTGAGCAAAAGTATAGTCAGCTGACTCTTTTAGATCCATTTCCCTGTTAACCTATATCATAATTAAGGTAATGGGCCACAAATCAGATAAAAAACATTTGCATAAATACAATAAAATACTGTATTAATTTAAATAGTAATTATATACACTTTATTAGTTAGTTAGGTTTATAAAAAATCTATTCCATTCTATGGCAACCTGAGGCAATTTAAAAATCACAGTTTCTTTAAAATATCAATCAAATCTATTCAAATTTTTTAATTCTTTCCAGAGGTACTTGCACCGAGTGCATCGTGTTCCCAACACAACATAACACTGAATTCGCGCACAGCTTGCGCATCGAATTGATTTTTGCATTCAACTTCACCTTAAAACATGCTATTCTTAAACCACGTGTGGCTATAACAAATTTTACTTTTCCAATAATTGCGCGATGCTCAAGATCCCAAAATGTAACGGAGACGCCTGATGCCGTGGCCACAATCTCCTCATCAAATGAAACAATTCCACTGTTGTCACCAGAAAACAGTGTGTCTTCCGTCTGAACAAATCATTTGGATTAATTTATAATCGAATACAATTCAATATTCCTCACCAATGCATCGCTAGAAGCGTCTGTAATGCGACCAACCAGCGCTCCCGATTCCAGCGACCACATAAACAACTGCGTGCTATCATAAAATCCGAGCAAATATTCCGACGAGGCGCACAATTGGAACGCCCAATTGCAGTTGTTATCAATTGTTCGTACCAATTCTCCCGTCACTAAATCCCACCAGCATATCAAACCTTCTTCGCAAGATGAAAACATTGTCTAAAAACGAGACCTTACAAATCATTGAATATCAAAACATCACCGATCCATTAACAATCAAGTTAAGTACGGGAGCGTTATGCGCCAAGAAAACATTCGCCATTTCGCCATTCCTCCAATTCCACATTTTAATACTTCTATCGAACGAACAAGTGACCACGTGCTCTTTCCATTCGACCATCCGGCATACCGGCTTCTGATGCGCATTTACATGCTTCATCACACTTATATCGCGAATTCGGTGCGGTGAGTTCGCCTAACCCAATTTTAAGCAAAACAAAACCCAATTTGTCTCTTATCAAACCTCATCATATTCATAATCAATCTTGACAAACTCCAATTGACCATCAAGACGAGCGATTGTAATAAATTGATCGTGGCATACAATATGCGAGACTCCAATGATGTTCTTCGCGTAAACACCAATCAGCTTGTTTCTCTTGAGACTCGATATTTCAACACTTCCATCAGAACAGCCAAGCGCGGCAATGTCAAGCCTAAATGTAAACATCACGTGTCGATCAAGTGGATTCAAATGTGTTTTACTTCATTGCAATTGCCCACACTTTCGGCGGAGTTGGCACTTCTTCCTCTTCTTTCGGCACTGCTCTCAGCCGGTTGAGTCGAAGTACTCGATCACCTATAATCAACACATTCAAGGCAAACAGCTTCGTCTTTTTGGGAAAAGCAGGAAAGTTTCTTGAAATTTTTTTTGAAATATTGTTCTCATTAAAATATCAACGGAAAAATGTATATTCTTTTTTTCAACAAAAATGTGCACATAAAATGAAAAATGGCAAATTATTCAGAAGTTCAGAATTACAAATTGAGATGATTATTTTCAGAAAGTTTAGAAGTATCTAAAAATCTTTAAAATTTCATTAGAACAATATATTGTTCAATATTACTAGAGAAAAATATCGTGGCTAAACTTTTTTTATGGTAATAGAGGGCATTTTATTGGTGGACACAAAAAGGTGATATAAAAATCATCGAAAAGCCCAAGACGCAGAAAAATGAAAACTTGGATTACTCTGCCTGAAAACCATACATGCCGTGAAACCGCCTGAAAACATGAAAAGGCGTAAAAACGCCTGAAAACTATACAAGCCGTGAAATCGCTTAAAAACACCCACAAGCCGTGAATATCATTATTACCATGCAAAGTTTCAGCCGAAAAAATTGATTCGAAAAATTCTGGGACAAAAAATGAACTCCCTAGGTAGCTCACATTTTGCCTGTTTCCTAAATGCCCATAAACCGACCTGTTTGCGAGTTCCACACATACACAATTCCTTCTTGACATGACGATATAAATCTTCTCGAGTTCGTCGAGTCAATGCAAACCGTTTCAATCGGGAACCGGTGCCCGTTGAATTCAATTGGCACCTATTCACTCAATCATTAATCCACAGCTTTTCCATGAAGCCAACCTTTCTCAAGACATTCGACGAATTCGTCGGATTCGGCAAATCCACGTTCTGCTTCCTTTCCTGCACTTTCTTCACCACCAACTTCCAACGATCACCCAAAAAGACGTAGGCAAAGAACGTTGCGACCGTGGTGAGCAGTAAGAACCAAAACGCGACCAAATAAATCTTCAATTGCGTTTCCAGCCAATCGATCTGCGTTTTTAAGTTCGGCGACTCTTCCCTCGCCACCAATGATTCATTCTTCTGCACTCGACTATGCAAAGCCTCGTCCGTTGGCGTGACCCGCGCTTGGAGTACAATTGGCGGCACGAACGTTACATACCTTGCTGCCAATGAAATATTGTAGTCATGTGCCACCGCGGGCCACCACTGGTATGTTCTCTTTTGCCATTCACCGTACTTTAGATGAGCCGAATCTAGGACACTCCGCTTATGCCATTCGTCCATTTCATCTAAACCATCGTGATTATAAATACCCACACATTACAATCAACAAACTCGTCAGATCCTGCCGACTAGTTCCAAAGAAAAACGCGACCGATAGTACCCAGACAGCAAAAACGACCATGATGGTTCTCTGAATGATCCTGGTGCGCGTTATAAAATACAAAATCCTCATCCGAATAGAGCTCTCCGTGTTCATCAACGGCAATTGCGAATCGTCTTTCCATTCGTCTCTATGCGACGACTTGTCTTCAATCAACTATCAATATTTCAATCTACATTCATTCCAAAACCTTTGCCACTGTTCGTCACGGATGCCGAGAATATCTCCTCGGTTCCCGAATCCGACAGCTTTCTCTTCTGAATCTTCTTCAATTCGAACAACTTTGGCCACACTTTTCTCATTGGACAGCTTTAAATAATAACCACAGTAGGAACAACATAATTTCGGTGAATCCTACTTAACAGGCGGGTAATTCTTGAGCCGCGGTATTTCTGCATAGAACAGCATTTCAGCAAACTTTCTCTTCTCTTCAAGGCCGAGACGTTGTAAATCAAATGTGAGACATGGTGCATAAAAGAACAACTGAATTCAAACAATATATTATCATGATAATTATCATCATAATCATCTAATTTTTCTTTATATATGATATACTGTCCAAATAATTGATACCAGTCTTTCAAAAATTGGATTACTGTAGTTACAGATCGATTTTCTCTTTTAATTAGATATTCGACGATGAATGAATGGACTATCTGACATTTCAATTTGAGAGCACACTAATAACGAAAGAGACGTAATTTACTAGTAATTTCGGTCATATTGTGAACTTAAAATTTTCGACTATTTCCAAAGAAAAACGTCAAAACAATAACGAAAGTTGAAATCAAATCTTTGTTTTTAATTTCACGGAGGCCTAACACTTTTTTAATCCAATGAAACATATTTTAGAAAAAATATGGCCAGAGATGAGCGGAATTCAAAAATTCAAAATCTACCATTCCGCCCATCTCTGCTTTATATCAAAAATTGATAAAAGTCTAATGTTTAAATCAGGAATGGAATTTTAAAACCCACCCATCGAAATTAATATTCATTTAAACCCAAAAAACCTATTTTTATTTTTATAACGAGTAATGAACGGAAAAAAGGCTTTAAAATCCAAAAAAAGCGGAGTGATATGCACCAGACTTGAGCGGAATTCCAGATTCTGGATCCGAAATTTTAACTCCGAAAATTCATAATTCATAAAAACTTTAACATCGGATACATTCGAAATTCCGGATTCCGTATTCCTTCTATTTTTCCATTCCGAATTCAATATTCCGAATTTCCGAATTTCCGAATTCCAAAATTCCATTTAAATTCCGGAATTTCACTTTTCATTCCAACTTCCTCATTCCGGGTCCCATATCGCACGCACCTCAAAGATGGTGTAAAATCATTACAGAATAGGACCCGCGGTGTGGCGTTAGAAGCAAAAGAAGGCCTAAGGAGCGTTGGGAAGACTCGATTCACAAATGGGTATCCGACTATGTGCACGAAGCCGAATCAATGGAAGAAGAAGAATAGGAATCCTTGAGAAGAAAGTGGTTTGGTCGACATTGGCGAGACAGAGCCGCGACGACTGGAGATGGTCCGCAACCTTCACGGCTGATACGGGCTAATCGAGTAGTCAAGTAAGTATGCAACAGAGATGAGCGGAATTCCGGATTCCGGATCCGAAATTTTAAATTTTAATTCCGAATTTCGAAAATTCACTTTTCATAAAAACGTTAATACCGGATACGTTCGAAATTCCGGATTCCGTATTCATTCCATTTTTCCATTCCGAATTTTCCAATGTTATCCCGAATTTCGCATTCCAAAATTCCATTTATCGATCCCAAATTCCGGAATTTCACGTTTCATTCCAAATTCCTCATTCCGATATTCAAAAACTTTCACACGCCAACTTGAATGCTAACAAAACAAACTCAGAAAACGTGCTCAAATATAAAATTGCCTTAGGGTTTTAAAATTTTTTTTTAGGAAGATGTGTATATTCCAACTCGCGTATATTAGGTTTTTGTGCAATACACGTAAAAAAATGTAAGACACGCGTAAGCATCAGTAAATCATTATTTCAAATTGACGTGCTGCCACTCCGCTCATCTCTGCTTTATCCAAACGATTGTGCAACATAACTACAGTAATTCCGAAACATAATGGTCTCATGTCAGATTATAGTAAAATTATAAAAAAACACCGTATTATAAATTTTACAAAAAAAAACAAGAACAAACCTGCATATAGAAATCCACTATAATACAAATCGCACTGAATCTGCAAAAGTCTCGAATATCCGGTATACCCGTCAAATATCCACAAAATATTGAGAACAATTCAAGTGCAAAGTATTTCGAAAGTTTGTAGCCCTCCTGCGACAATCCATGCGCTATTCGCGACGAAACATCAAGCGATGGCGGCGTGTACACGACAGATCTCGTGATGCACAAAATGTTCTCCAGTCCCAATATGAGGGCAATATACGGGTAAATCTCAGCACCAGTCAGCGTTGTGTTCAAATCCAGATGAACGCATATTCCAGTTGTCATTAGCAATGTCGCCGCAACGGAAAACAATGCCGCGAAGGCGAGACCCCATCTTGAAGCGACCATTTGGAATTTTCTCGATGAGAAATACAGGTAAACCTTTAATCAAAAACAAACAGTAGAAATCCTTCACAATTCCACAATCATACCATACACAAAAGATATGTCGAAATTAGCAAAAAATAATCCTTCAAACCTTTCATCGGGTGAAAATAAACCTGAACAAACGTTTTCTCATCATTTTCCGGAATTTCCTGAACAATATAAAATCGAAAATGTTGGCTTAAAACCATCCTCACGATAATATCAAATTGGTCGGCTATTTTCCGTTTGATTCGGTTAACAACATTTCTATTGTAACGTGCAAAGAAGATTGTGGCAGCAAATTGAATACTTCTCTTGCGATTCGTTTGATATCTCTGCTTGATTCCTGTCAACCCAACTGGGGCGCCAAGTAAAAGATCTCGCATACAGAACGATGTCTTGCATTCTTCTTTGAAAATTGTTCGAATTGAATTCGAATCCTGAATATATTAAAAATAATAACCTCTCTAACTGCTTAATTAGTATCTTGGTCGTTCAATTAAGTAACTAGAAAGAAAATTACTATATCAAATGTGCAAATAAATGTTAAGATTTCGCCAAAAACCATAAATCATTGCAGAATGGGACATTCAATTTCAATTAGAGCATTACAGCAACTCTAAAACCCTTACCATTCCAAACTTGTGCTCATCATTATACCAAATCGACGCTGGCGACAGCACCAAGCAATTCCCCTTAGACCTAAACGGATAATCCGATTCAATCTGCGTCGTCAATCGCAAGCACATCTCCTCCACGTCCGCATCTTCAACCAAAATCTTTCTTAGCCTGAATGCGCTCGCCACAGCCGCGCGAACGCTCTGCTCCGGATTTAAAAGGCTAGCATTCCATGGTTCGATGCTTGTCGAAACCAAAAATTGCTGAATGTACGACGCCGGATTGTCATTTATCCAAACTGGCGCCATTCGATCTACAAGCTATACAATGCGCGAGTTCGTCGATTCGGCGGCGATCACCTTTCACGTGAAGATGCTCACTCCAAAAAACGTCAATTGGAGTACCGATTGGGAGGCGCAGACGAGCTACTGCTGGGTACGAAAGCACCAGCATTGTTAATATCGACATTGACAAGCAGGCGAATGGATGAGCCGCGCACAGTCGTCCATAGTCGTGATATGCATTTGAAACCTTTTCCCGGACTGATACCCACTTGAATTTCAGTTGACTTCCATTCATCCGTCTAATTCGAATTGTATATAATAAACATGTCATCATGCAATACAAGATACTGGTCAATTAGACCAATCACGTTCAAAATTATCAAATTCTTTTTTAAAACCATTTATCAACCAAGTAAGGTTTAAACAATACAAATAACAAGAGAAAGAAGAAATATGGAATATAACATACGAGTTAATAAAAAACACTGAAATTCACCAACAACGCCGATTAGAAATCGAATTTTAAAAAATTACATTGATACCAAACGCTCATGCACTTGAAGTTGAGTCTTCGTCAGATTCGCCAAATATGACACCATCGCGTAATCCTAAAATTCAAAACCATCAATAAGCACCATCAGTCGAAACAATCCAACTCTCACCCTAAATGTATTCTTCACAAGCGTGTCCAACTTTTCCGTGTGCAAATGAGCAGAAGCTGTATTCACAATATCCATCAATGCCCTTCCAGTTTGAGCGTCTCCCGGCTTTTCTCCATTCGCCACGACATCATTCACATAGAGCAACAGTCTCTCAAGCCATTCGATTATATCTTTTGTGCTCTTCTCAAGTTGTTCCAGTCCACTTTCCAACGTCGCTTCACGACGTCTTGAATCCAGCGCGTTTTCAATCAATTGCATGGCAATTGATTCTCCCGGGAACGTATCGAGTTCCACTTTCAATGGATTGAAGATAGCACAGTGCGGCTGCGCGGCTCCGGGGATACCAGCTTTCGATCTGATATAAGCACGAACAGGCATTCGGCGGGTATTGTCTCCAGCAAATGTCGTGTCAAGAGTGAGAACAACAATTGGTGGGCTTTCACGGCGAGCCATCATCTGTAAACATTTTTCATTCGATAATGTATAATCTTCAATTTCATTTACAGACTATTATTTAATTTTTCCTTTAAAAATTCGAATTTAAATTGAATATTATCGTCGTCAAGATAACATTTTGAAAAATAAAATACTACGCCAAAAATTTTAGCCTCGTTGTCCCATAATTAGAAGTTTTCTTGAATTCTTGGTATAATTTTTCTCTTCCAGAAAGGTATTTTTGTTTGATGACGATAATACTTCCACCGGAATTGATTAGGAAGCTAATTATATGGAAACACAGTTTTTCTCCTAGTAAGGTTAACTACTTTTTCTTGGCTAATTAATGTCTTTGCACTTTTTAATAGAATGATTCAAAGAAACGATGGGGTAAGACGTTACTCACGTCGGAAATCACTCGATTGTAGTAATCATGGTAGATCAAGCAATTCGATGTAAGATCAGATGCCGTCAAGAACCTAAACAAATGCTTCGTTTAAACGAATTGATACCGCTTTACCATCCAACAGGTTGCTCATTTGGAGAAGATCTCTTTAAAATTGAGATCATCTGCTGATTGAATTGATCATCTAATTCAACATCTTCATTATTCTCATTGAACGGAATAGCAAAGCAATTTGTAACCTAAAAATATCGAATAATGAGGACACCCAGGATAATACAAACTTGAATTGCTCCTTTTTCATAGAAGCCCATAAGTGTTCCAAGGGCTTTCTCGTTTCCGGAATTTTTCGATGAGTTGGTCCTTCTAAGGAATGAATCGACAATTGTCATATAGACAACTGGATGAACTTTAACAACCATATTGGACGCCATTTTCAAATTTTTTTTTTGCTTTTGTGTTTACAGTAAATAAAACTGTCGTTGAACCCTGTTAAAATAGAAAATATATACAATAAAAATCACAAATAGAAAATATAAAAATGCTAATTTTCAAGCATTTTTCTCAAATAATATCAAAGTTTCCCAAAAAGTTTAATGAAATATATACAAATAACTTAAAGCAAAATTAAAAACATAAAAATGGGATTCATTCGAGTTGACAAAAAAATGGAATGCAAATCCTCCACAATTCACCGTACCAAATTAATGTCTAAATCACATGTGATACCGCAAATCTAATTACATTATCGTACAAAAAACTACCCAGTTTAATTAAATATTACATATACAAAAATTAACATTAAAATAGACTCAGTTGCGTCGTCTCAAGCCTTCAGCCGCATCAGAATAACTTGGTGGAGGTTCAAATTGTCCAGCAACTCTCAATTCCTCCGTCGCTTGTGGTGCTCGTTCAATTCCAATGCCTGGGTAAGGAGGAGGTGCACCAGACGTGAAAACGCGACTTGGATTTGGCTGATCTGGGAACGAATCAGCACTTGGGAATCCATCTTTAAAAATGAAACAATTAAATTGCAATTTAGAAGCTAATTATTGTAAATAAATATTCTCAAAAATAGTTTTTTTATAGATTTCATAAAATATTTATTTCAATTTCATATATTTCTGCACAGACGTGGTAGCAAAACTACTGAATTTTTCAAGAACATCATCAATAATACAAATGTAAAATATACAACCAACCTGGATTAACTGTCGGTCTATAATAATCTTGTGGAACTTCATAAAAGGCACCAATCGGAGGCGAATATTCTGGCGGTGCTGTGGCTGGTCGATTCTGTTCCGCTCTTTTAACAGCGGTTAGAAGAGCTTGCCCAAAATCAATACAACCACCTTTATTGAACGTCATCCGCCAGGCTACTTCTCCTCTCATACTACCGCCCAATACAGCCGTTGCGATTCCTTTCAAATAGTTAGCACCTATAAAATTAAAAAAAATTAATATGGTTATCTCACAGAAAAAAATAAAGCGTCCAAATTGTGCATAAATATTCTACACATACCACAAACTTTAAACACAGAAACGACAATTGTAAAAGGAAATTTTCTAATATTTAAATTTGTCTTATTAATTTCTACGTGCAAATTAGAATCCGCTGTTTACGTCCGTTCAGTAGGTTTTTAATTAAACTATCAGGAAACATCCAAAACTTTAAAAAGTTTAAAATATTTACCAGCTTTTTTTAATCTGGAAGATAAGCAATACTAAACACATATTTATTCCGAACATCATTCAAGCAATCTCTAAAATTCTATTTTACTAACTTTAAGTTTCAAAAAATTCCCTGTTTCACGAATTCAAGATACACCACAAGTCCATACAATATTGTTGCTAATTTCTTTTTCACATAAAACATTTATTTCAGTGATACATTCACAGTTTTCTAGAAATAAAAATCGACGTACCAAATATTGGCTGTTCCAAATTAACATCTTGCATATTATTAAAGGGAATCTCAAACGATTTAATCCAATCTCCAGGATCCGGCATAAATATAATCCGGTGCGATGTCAAATAAATGGTTCCAGTTCTTTTTCCTTGTAAATTCTAAAGCCAAACATACAAACAGGCAAAATGCGGCGTGCGAATTAAACTTACTACATTATCGCTCTTGCCAAGAGTCATAACTACCCCCTGAGTGTAAATCACAATCGTTTCTCCATTATAAAGTAAAACTCCAAGACCATCCGGCGTGTTAGCAGTGTTAATAGACATCTAAAACTAACATCACGTTCTACAAAACTGTTTTAAATATTTAAAAGTTAAAAAACATGTTACACTATTCAATATTTAATATTTTAAAATATAAAAAAACTTTATACAGTAATGAAATATACATATATAAGAAACCGGCTTGCTTTTGTAAAAAGACATTCAATATTTCTTTAATTATTCGAGTATAATACAGCTAAACAAGAAACAACGTAAAAACACTAGATTACAATTGCAATACCTGATAAAATGTCAAATTATATTTATACAAACTATAAATAAATAAATATATAGATTCTCATTCCTCCGCGAATAAATCTGCGATGAATTCACGAAAATGAAAGCTAGCAAGCACCTAATAAATGCAGATACAATTACACCTTCTCTCTTTGAAGTTGTGACATGAACTCTTCAAGCTTTTCTTGTATCCGGCGAACTTGTTCTGAAATATATTAACTTTAAATAAAATCAACTGAACCACCAACGTAGTTCTTCGGCCAATTCGACTCTTCTTCCCGTCAAAAACTGTTTCTTCTTATCTGCTTCCTGTGACCAGTCATCCAATACTTCCTTTATTTCCTTTTCAAGTCTTCTTTGCTCAGTATTAGTTATTTGTTGTCTCAAAGCATTGCAAGTCAAGTTAACCATCTTCTGAATCCTAAAAAAAACTTCGAATTAATCACAGAAAGATCATAATTTCAAACCTATAGAACAGTACAATAGTTTGACAATCGATATCCTGTCCTTCAGCCATTCCTTGTCTGTACATCTGATACATTGACAAACATTCACTACTGCTCTAAAAATAAAAATATTAAATTTCATAAAAAATCCAAAACAAAACATTAATAATTCGTTCCAAAAAGTGCTTCTTGAATACTAACTTCCACTGCTTCCTTATAGTTTCCGTCGGCACTTCCAAAATTCCTTTACTTTCAATGTTTCTTCGAATTACAGTAATATCATCGTCGCTTAATGCTTGACCATGTTCCTTCAATAAAAAATGTGATTATTTTATTAAATTTAAATCTTTTAAAGAACTAAAACCATAAATAGTTTAGGAGTAAAATTTATTTATTTTTCGTTCAAAGGCAAGAAAACTTATTGTTCTGGTTAGATTGAAAATATTGGCAAATTTTAAAAACGGAGAAATAGAATTTAAAACTGAATTTTGAATCTATAATTTATTTTCACGTCTTAAAGTGATAATGTTGGGTTCAAATAACGAAAAAATTGATAGATTTAAAAACTAGTAATTCCCTATGAATTTGGAATCAAAATGCAAAATCTGGAATAAAAAAGGGGCGGAGTACTGAATTCAAAAACCAACCGGATTCTCCGACAATATCGAATAAAGTTCGTCTTGAATAACACACGCAAAGTGATTATCAGCCGTCGGTGTTTTCCATAAAAACCACTTAGACGCCCATCCGGGACCTCGATCTTCCGCTAGTTGCTTCTTGACCATATTCAAACGCTCATTGGCGGCTTTCTGCAGAAAATGACAAGCACTATCCCACGACCTTTTATCTTGAACAGCTCGATCCTCCATCGAATTCAACTGAATCACATTCAAGTAATTCAAAGCTTTGTCATCCCATTTATGTGTTTTCATCGCCTCTTCTATCACTGCCTCTTTCAATGGATCAAATACGGCGTCGTGGTCTTTTCGCAATCTAGCATCCTGATGAATCTGTCTCAGGAACACCTCTTTCAGAGTTTCCCATCCAGTCTGAAACAATTCAATATGCAAAATTTATAAAAAAAAAAAAATATTACTTCAATACTTTGGGAAGCCAATTGTTTGTCAGCAAAGTGTTTCAATCGAATATCTACGGTAGTATTGAATGACCTTAAATATCAATATTAGTTTACTTAATTAGTATAGGTAGTATATATTATAGTACATATTATGTGTAGGTAGTTATTACAGATACAAAACTATATTTCCGAGATGGATATGAGAATAATTTGCTAATATTCGATTGAGAAAGTTTGCATTATAATTATTTGACATAACATGATATTTTTGTGAATCGTGCATTTTAAAAGGTTGGGATTTCATTTAAAATTAAAAATATAATGTTTGTTGCTTAAACCATACATAAACAATTTTATTGGATGGGTCATGTGATTCCACACTATATAAAAATCATAGATTAATTGAAAGAAATTGAAACACATATTGATATCATTAACAATATGTACTCCACAACAAAATCGACTTTTGTAATATTCGTGAAAAGAAAAGAAACTATTTTCTTACACCCAGTATTATATTCCATAAGCTTTCATTTCCAAACCCCACTAATTCTAATTGCCACGCTTACCCGCTATTCTTCGCTGCGTATGCTGGCATCAATATTTGATCAAACACGTGATTTGAAATTCGATTCCACAGCTTCTCTTGTAGTACCTTTTCCCATTCTTCTACTCCAACCAACGATAAATTAACAATCTCGTCCAGAATTTCTCCTCTTGCCTTATCGAAGAGTTCATCTCGATCAAGTTGTCTAATCCGTGGAAAATTGTTCTTCCACTCAGTTTCTAGGTTGAACCTTAAAAACAATCCAAATTAAATTCATTCAAGCACATGTCCCACCTTGAAGCTCTAAATGCGTCCGCTTGGCTCTCAATAGAATCTCGCACCATCCTCCAAAAACATTCGGAAACAGCGAGCGACATATTCCTAGTTGTCATTTGTGACGGTTTCAATACTCCGTCTCTCAACAATTGACTAGTCGAGAAGAATCCTTCTTCATACTTTCGGATCTCTTCGATCGATTCCGCTGTATTTCCCCTTCCGGTAACTACTCCGAAATAGCCGAGAGCTTTCATTGGGAACAACTTTCCTTCTAAAATTTTTTTGATTCGATCAGGATTTGCCAGATTCTTCTCGGCAAGATCAACTTTCGTAAGAACAAGAATTGTTCGTCTTCCAGTTGGATCAATACTTGAAACGAGATCAGTCACATTACTTCTTTCAGCATCTACAGATCTGTAAACCGCCAATTCAATAATCATGTTAATTTTCCATCACATACCCATCTTGAATGCACAAAATTATCGCATTGGGATTCTCCATATGCGCTCTACTCATTCTTATAATGTCATCCTTTGTTTCTCTAGCCATATCAGCTGTCACCGTTGATATAACTCCGGGCAAGTCAACAAGAACCATTCTCGGCAAATTCGGTCCCTTCACAGTCAGTGAAATGACTTCATTAGACACCGTCTTATCGCCGACCGAGTTCCTCATCCTTACTTCTATTTCATTTCTGAGCTGATGCAATTCTTCTTCCTTCGTCAAATCAAACTCTCGTGATGAGTCTTTGAATTGTGCAATATGATATGGTCCCTCGGAGAGCGTCACTTTCACCGGCGCTCTTGTCATCATTTCCCCCGAACCTCTAGGGAAAATCCGTGCTTGTGCGACCATTTCCAAAACCGACGTCTTACCTTAATTATTAAAATATGGGAAAATTTCAATACAGTACATACCAGCGCTTTGATCTCCAACGACAACAACACGAGGAAGATTATCAGCAGTATTATATGACGAATCGTACTCATTCAGCAAATCAAGAACTTCACTGTACATATCAATCAAAGATCTCTGGAAAATTATGGTAATTAATCTTTCAATTTTCAAATGTAACCTTTAATCGTTTCAATCTTCTCACTTCTCCCTGGTCGGACAATAAAAGACGTTGCTTCAAAACTTTATTCTCCTTTTCTAAACGTTCAAGTTCACGTTGATATTGACTCTGTAATTTGGAAATCTTGGTATGACTGATATAATTTCTCTAAACTTTGCATATAAATTGATTTTACAATTGATTGATTTGTTGTTATTAAAATTATTATTCATTTCAGAGATCGATGCCTAATGGAAGAATAATAAAAGAAGAGAAAATGATGGGGCCATAAAAAACATTTTTCTCAATTCCTCTTAAATATGTATTGCCCATAATTTCGTAAAAAAGAATGGCCGTCTAAAAAGAGAGCTCATCCAAACGAGATCATCAGTCCATTCTAATATTTTTCCTCTTCCATTAGGCATCGATCTCTGAAAAGGACAATATTTATACTCGTTAAAAATAATTTCTGAGGCAAGAGACGACACATTCTAACCGGCTCATTACTATTTTGCAAATCATAATTAATTTTAGAGTAACACACCTGTGTTTGAAGCATCTCTTCCTGCAGCTTTTTCAATCTCTCCTCGGCATCTTTTCCTTTATTTTCCTTATCATCATCCTTTTCCTTTGCTGCGAACGCTGACATCAAAGACGCCATAACCAAAGGTTCCTTGCCGTTTCCGCCGTCCTTTTCTGCATAAATGATTTACTCGTTTCCAATAATTTAAATCCTACCATTTCGATCCTTCTTAAACTGTTCAAACTTGGAAATCCATTGCGACCACTTTTCTTCTCCTTCAGCACCAAATGAATCCTTCATTGTTTTCATCTTCTGCGTAAATTCCATCCATGCTGCTTTATCTCCAAATTTTGCCCATTCCGGTAATGAAAAATCAGGCAAATTCGATTTCCAATCTTCATACCACTGCAACTTCGCAAATTTCTCCCTCACAAAATATCCAAACTACCAACATTTCTTGCAGCCACGCTTCCGCCAATGACACCAGTTGCCAGAAAATATCTTAACTTGGGGATATGTCGAATAACATTTCCCACTACTCCAATAAATTGACGTTCGCTTTGTAGATTCAGAACAGTTTGCCGATTTCTACTTCTGTAAAGTTATTCTCTAAACAATTAAATTCTATTATAAACGTACAGCAAACCATTTCTTCTGTTAAAGTTGTTCCTTTCAACTGCGTATGATGAAAGTAGCCGTGGCAACCCTTCTACATGTCTGATTTGGGCAAGAAGTTGAGGTGATAGACGTCTTCGTGCCAATCGCATCATAACATTACCTAAAATACTTTATTATTTAAAAAAAATCACAAAACAATTACAAATAAATTAAAGACGTATTAAAAAACGACAAGAAAAAGGTGAAAGTGAAATATGCCGATGATTGAGATCAACAAACAAGACTAGAATCATTCGGTTTTCTCAACCTTTGCCTTCTTAAAATAAAGAGGAGCAATTGCGAGAACGGCCGAAACAGTCAATAGAGCAACAGAATTCCAGCTCCACGCCACATTCGAATGGGTTAGCTGTTCCAACGTGGATCCGGCTTGAATATACAAGAAGCTAGGTGGGGCAACACCAAGAAATGTTCCCCAAAAAAATGGTGACAATGGTACATCGAGAACAGGACTAGCAATATTAATTAACCAGTTTGGTACAATTGGTGTAACACGAAGAAATATCATATAATTCAAGAAACCATCGCGATGTTTCGACAAATCTTTTTGCCATTTAGAGATCCTTTCGGGAAACTTTTTAAGAACTATCGATCTTCCGAACAAATGAGAGATCATGTAACATGTGGCTGCTCCGAGAGCAGAGCATGAGCATACAACCAGAAGGGCTAATGGAAATGGAAACAAGTAACCGGAAAGTATGGTAAGAAATATTGAGCCCGGAATAGCAAATGATTGCAATGTAATGTAGACAGTGATAACTGCAGACAGAACGACATAGAAATTGTCATTTTTGTAATGTGACAGAACTCGTCCGAGGTTCTTGGCGTCATCGAGATTTCGTGGTAATTTGAAGTGCTGCTTCTCTTCTTCGGATACGCTTGGAAAGTTGAGATAGACTGCGAATATTGCGGATGCGAATAAACAGAATATTAATACGATTAACCATGGCTTTGAAGTTGGTTCGTCTTCCCGTGTTTTTGTTTCCATTTCTAAAATACGTTAAACTCAATGTAGATTATATAAGTAACAAGTTTAAAAGTAACAAATTCCAAGTAACTATATATATATATATATATATATATATATATATATAACATATTATGAGTGATGATAAGATAACTACAGTTATTAGAGATATTTCCAAAAATAGGACTAGTAAGAACTTTTAAAATTGGGTTCGAATTTGGAAATTAGACCCCCAATCTCTGTTGAAAAGAAGCTATCGCTTTCTTTAATAAACAAATTTAATGTTCTGAACGTTCTAGAATACATCATTTGTTACAGTAACACGCCAACTGGCATGGTGCTAAAATAAGCACTCTCAAAAATCGCAAAACCGTTTTTCCATTTGGTATGTATTAATAGAACCATTTCGGAGTTTATACAACTCAATTCGGAGTTTATATAATTCAACAAAAGGCTGGTGCAATTGTTAAAATTCACTTTTAAAATTTTATTTTTCGATTGAATAGTCCTACACACACAAACTCTGTTTTCAACTAAAAATATTTAATACTGAAACTCATTTTTTACGAATAAGTGAAAGTTTTTCCATGGTGAAGCGATTTCGTGGGTATAAGTTTAATAGTTTATTTATTGAGATGTTATTTTCAGACTATTTAATACGAGGGTTGTTACGATTTATTAAAAATATGGGCTGTTGATACTTTAGTTAATTTTTTGAATTATTAATTCCAACAAAATTTTTATGAATTTTATATATATATATATATATCCATTACAGTAGTTGAAACTAATATGACATGCACAATAAAATTGAAAGATCATAAATTATAAAATATTTGATCTAGAACAATAACCCGCCAATATCTAAAACTCCGTAGCCTTTATAAGCTCGCAATAATACATACTCAACTCATTTCTAAGAAATGTCTTGACTAAAAACGTAATTTCTTAAATTATACTTTATGTTTGGTTAATGATAATCTTATATGAAAACAAATTCTATAGATCATGGTGATGCTATGATTATGAAATCAATAAAATTTTCCGAAAATGCACACTTTAAAAACTAATCACACCATTACCATAAAATTATTATTGTAAAATGGGAAGTCAAGTAAATGTAATGATAAATTAAACTGGAAAAATTTAATCAGCATTTTGTTAAAATAATTTGATAAAAAGAAAAGAAAAAATACAATATTTTACAAAGCTTATAATAAAAAGAATATAAATATCACAATTATACACAAATTTTAATGTTAAATGTTAATAAACGTCCGAAACACAGATTAACGGCAAAAAATAATTAAACAAAAAATAATATTGAAAAATAAATTATTTGTATTTCATCCAAATTCTCTTCATTTCAAAACTATTTTTTAAATACACATGAGCCTTTAACATTGGCAATGTGCCAATAAAAATCAATTTCTTTTTTTTTGCACAAATTAACCCTTACCTAAGTAATTACACACTTTAGTAGCCATTTTAACAAATAATCGATTAGTAATTATTACCTTCTACATGGGTAAAACTTGTTTCGGCTGACTAATCACTGTGTAGAAGTTTTTTTTCACTTTTTTAAAGTTCATTCAGTATTTTCATTAAAATATATTTTTAGATGGAATCACATTTTATAGCAGAAGACTATGGACCATTATTTCATTACCAGTATCGTTTAATTGTAATCGGGGATTCAACAGTTGGAAAATCAAGTCTTCTAAAATATTTCACCGAAGGTAAAATACCAGAGATCAGCGATCCCACCGTCGGCGTTGATTTTTACGCTAGAATGATTGAATTAAAACCGGGATTTCGCGTGAAACTTCAGTTATGGGACACCGCCGGTCAGGAAAAGTTCCGGTATTTGGTTTTCTTTTAATAAAATTACATCATATATGTTTTAAAGTTCTATAACACGGTCATACTATCGAAATTCTGTTGGAGTGTTGGTCATTTACGACATAACAAACCGTGAAAGTTTCGAGCATATAGAAGAATGGCTGAGAGAAGCGAAGGAGAACGTTGGTGGACCAAACCCATCGAAATGTGTTTTTATCTTGGTTGGAACAAAGAGTGACTCATCGGAGAAGAGACAAGTAACAAGATTATAACATAGCATTTTTATTATTTACAACTGTTTTTAGGTAAATTACGAGGAAGGAGAATACTTTGCAAAGTATCATAAAATGCAGTTCATTGAAACGTCGGCTTTATCAGGCGAAAACGTGTATGATGCATTCATAATGATCGCCCAAGAAGTATTAATTTTATATTTTATAAATGCTATTAAATTTTTCAGATACACAACCGAACCGAAGACGGTGAACTACGTCCGGTTGATGGGTGGGAAGGTCTGAAGAGCGGAATGATGCGAACCAAGTCCATATGTCTATCCGAACAGAGTTTCAACGCTGCGACATCAAGCAGTAGCTGTTCTTGTTGATTTATTACTTTATTAGTTTTTGTTACTTACTATTTTTTTCATTGTTCATTCAACTTTAACTATGCACACGCACGCATTACAGCGTACGGGTCCTTAGCAATCGGCATTAGATGCTAGGTTCTTAACCATTCAGGATTTCTAGTTAGGATAGTTTTTTTTTGAAAAATATTTACATGAGTATTTACTGCTTTTTCGTGTATAGAGCATCCTTCACTAAATACAACCCGTGATTCTTTTTTGATAATGACATCAATATTCTTGTCGTATATAGGCTCATGATTATCCTCATCTTGTCATTTGTTATATTTGCTAGCAAAAAATTCTAAATACCCTTTAAAGGTTCGTGGCTACTAAAGCACAAATTTCTTTCACTGTTATACGTGATTTAGCATTTGTGTATTTTTCGTATTTAAATCCTCGAAATTGTAAATTCTCAATGCACTAGTCATTTAATACTTATAGGTTAACAACAAATAAAATATTAATTCTTTAATAATATACATCTCAATATACCAAACCGGATAAGTAGTATAACCAAAAAAACTGTAAAATACAATATACATTTCTTTAAAAGTGTAGGCAACTTGATAAATATTAATATTTTTAAACAAATAAATTAGTAGATCTATGTAATTGTTTGGGCCCATATCACAATAATCCTCTCACGTCCCATATCATGATGACTCGATTTTGTCCACTTGTAACCAACATTCCCAATGTCTCCTGAATGTGCATGGCTGTAACTCCGGTTTTAATATCATGCGATACGGCAAGCGGTGTCAAGCTGAATAATGGTTTGTTAAAGAGAAAGATACTTTTTTGGGAACTTATTACTCAAAATTATGCGGGTTGTCTTTCATTTTGGCATTACAATCATTGCATATTCGAACTTTTGTTTCGTAGCCCATTGGTGGATATGGGGTCCAATTGTTGCAGCACGATCCGCAAACGGCGGCTCCGCATGTTCGGCAATGATGTTGCCGTAATCCAACCACCTGTGAAAAATATATAATCAAGTATGAATTAGTTGAAATCTCATGGTTATAAACCGGCCGCAGAAAACGTTCAATAAAGACTTACAAACGAAATTATAAAATGAAGCTTATTAAACACAATCAGCGTCAGAAAGACACCCACTAACGTCGATTTTTAAAAATGGAATCACTTATTAGTAAGTTGAGAGGAGGAACGATTTATAAGTGGATTATAAATATTTTAAGTCAAATATAAATTTTGTGATGTTTCTTTCCAAAAATATATTTTTTACTACAAAATAAAGAAAAATGAATCCTCCTTTTTCCAAAGGATCCCAAACAAAAATATATACATTAAACCTATCACACAGCTAATTAAAAAAATATAAACCTTTCTTTGCCACATAGCTTGAAGATTCCAGAAGAATGGCGCATTACACTTCTCACAATAATCACTAGTTTTCCATTCTGGAGTTTCCGTCCTATATAATCCACAACATAATCCAAAGTTAAATGAAAAATACCGTTTGGCGTTCATATCCCAACACATTAATTTTCCGCAGTCGTCGGCAGAAAATAGCCTCTTAGCTCCCGATGCTGCACATAGGCTGGTAACCTTCGTTAAATGTCCACTAAATCAATAGGATGAGCAGAAGGCATATTTCATTTTTATTACTTTAATTCATATGCTTGTCCACGTCCACCACCGATATCCCAAACAATTACCAAATTGTCATGACATCCAGAGTAGAGAACTTCCTTCACGCGGTCCCATGCAAGTGAAGATATTGGGGCTATAAAATGATTAATTTTAATGGTTAAAGAATTTCAATCAAACCTGTGTGTGCACTTAATTTACTCACGAGATTTGCCGAATTTCCCGACATCCTCAAAACGGTTACGTTACCTCCATGGTCGCCAATGAAGACAAATGGCAAATCGATTACAAGCGCCGTACAACTACTATCACAGTGAAAAGCGCCTTGAAAATTGTTTTTTTTGTCGATATTAAAAATGTTTGATACCAAGCTTTACTGATGTTTCTGAACAATGCCATACGAGAGTTTTATCTCGGGAGCAACTGAAAATGAGTTCTGATGAGAGTGCCAATCCTAGACCAGAAATTGGTCCCGCGTGAATCGCCCATTTCCGGTTTTCGGACATGCTATTAAAGTCGTCAGCTACGTTAAACTCATAGACGTTGCCATTAATAAGACCAACGAGCAATCTTAATATAATAAACGCTATCAGCTAACATTTTTTTAAAGTTACTTGTATGTTTCCTCATTATAATGAAGACATGTAGGTGCTACAGGCATAAAGTGATGTATGGATGGCCAAAATTGATCATTATCCCGCTTTAAATAGAGCCGAACGGATCTGTCGTCACTAGCTGTCCAAATTCCTTCATCTTTCGACAGTAAAACAACATCGTTTATTCGTGCAACGTGCCCAGTAATCTTGTGCAATAATACTAAACATAAAATCTCATTGAATATTTTTAGGAAATTATACTTACTTGGTTTCGCTGTTCCAAGACTACTTGTCGATTCTGTTTCTGTTGTTCTTGGATTAATTACAGCGGACATCGATCTAAAAAAAATTTTGGAAGAATTTTTGCATTAAAAGCAACAATTTTATTATCAAACGAATTAGTTTAATTATATCACATGTTAAATAGGTTAATGACGTTTTATTAAATAAACAATCATGATTGCAATCAAATATTGGGTCTGAGGAGAGAAAAAAACAAAAATTGGAGAACAAATCGAGTGGACGATTATCTGTGGCCGAACTTGTACAGAATAAAAACTTTGTCCATTATTTTGTTTACATATTTTGTTGTTTATTATTGTTAAAATTGTATCCTGCAGGTCCTGTAAACAATGAATCACTTGTTTATAAAAGTATACACCGTATTAATGAACTATTCAAAAGCTTTTCTGTGACCTGAACGAAATTTTGACTAATTTTACAATATTGTATACATCAAATTTCTCAAAATTAAAATAGTACCTACTAAATATATTAATAATTTATAGTCGTCGCCAAATGCGATTACCACCGCAAAATGTGGCGCACTTTTTTAAATATTATTTTTTCATTTAATTTTTATGATTATAATTATTTTCCACAATTATTCCACTATTTAAACAACATCTATAACGTATTCTTCTATTTATTTAAGCTATGACAGTATAGAACTAGCATAAACAAGGAAATAATCATAAAAATTTAAAGAAAAAATAATATTTGAAAAGTGCGCCACATTTTGCGGTGGTAATCGAATTTGGCGACGACTATAAATGAACGTAAATAACTGTGGATATTTTATAAGCAATGCATAAAAATAAATTATTTTCAATGTTAAGTGGAATCGGATAAAAATAGGAAACGGTACCATTAAATATTTTTTAATTTAAGGTTACTTTTGAATAATCATAATCTCGTTTTCCGTTCTACTGCAACAAAATAATTAAAACAAAATGATTCAAGACAATATATAGAAGAAACACACATTGATAAACGTCAATTAAAGATTGATCTCATAATTCTCAAAAAATCTGAACTTGGACATTGTTTAGATAAACCAGAAAACAGTTTTAAAATTTAAAATAAGTGTTATTGGCCATATTTGTTTGCATGTTTGATAAGCGCAACAAACAAAATGAATCCTGCCTTTTGTTTATTTCATAATTCAATCAAATAAAACTTTTCAATTTCATAACATATAAATAACTAAAGATCACCAATTAATGTTCCTATTATCTTCCGGTGAATTTAATTTAGAAAATAATAAAAATGCAAAAACCACATTCGCGAATGTGCATTCTCATTGAGCCCCGAATTAAAAAAGGATAAGGCAAGATATATATCGTTGTTGTTCTTTTATGTTTCATTAGAAAATAACAAAAACCTCATCATAGTTCTCATTTTGTTTGTAGCAGTTTCCAATTCGTCCACTAATTTCATTTTAACATCATCCATAATAAATCAATAATAATTAAAAAATAAATATCATAACACGCAAAAACAGCTTAAAACTAAAATTGTCGTCGCTTTTCTTATTTAAAGTGTTGTTTTTTTCAGCAAATGATAAACGATGCTGGATATTCATTAGCACGTGATATTGAGTATGACGATTTTTTTAAAAGAAAATGCAAATGCACTTTCTTATTCATTTCTCAGATCCAGACAATGGCATCAACTATATATGAACAAATGGATGGACAGTCGAATAAACAAATTACGGATGAAGAATTTGTATGATATTAATCTCCGACAAAATCCATCAATTACAGCTATTGATATTGATGATACGGATACATTGTAATTTTTATAGATTTTATAAATGTGATATATTGCCAGCTTTAAAAAATACATGTCACTCAGATTGGCTCCAAAAATATTTCTCTATGTTAAAATAATTTATTCTGAATTTTATCCTAAAGAGAGAGAGAGAGATCGTGCAAAATGAAAAAAGAATATATCCACAGCTTATATTATATCATTATAAAAACCATGTTGTCGCACGTCAATTGAAAATAAACGATTCTTAAATATTAAAGCGTGCATCTAAAATTTACTTTTTTAAAACTTATTTGTCGCACGCCAATTTAAAACTGCGATTATTAATGTTTCAATGACTTGCTCATATATAAAATACGAACCATATCTTGCATAGATTTATTTTTAATATGTAAAATCTTTAATTATTACGACGATTTACTGGAGCACTGTAACGGATTCTCGGTTTTCGTAAATTCTGTTGTATCATCTAAACTCTTATCAAAATATTGACTATAGCGCCTTCATCAGAGTTTACAATTTATGTACAGATTTGAAAAATTTTGTGTTGCGAGAAAAATCTATCACGCGCAAAACTTGTAAACGTTTTCAAATTTAAGCTGAATTACAGCTAAAATATCAGCTGACGTGCGGTGAAGTATATTTCTGAGCTGTAATATCAAATATTTATTCGATTCTAGCAGGAATAATATCCCCAATTGTTAGAGCGAATAAAATAATACAAGACAATTCCTAAATTCAAAAAAGCGCAAAGAAATTCAAAGTATAATAGATTGTGCACAATCTGACAATATATTTTATATTTAATTGCACAATTTCAGAATGGTTTGCGGTGGTTCAAATGGCTCTGTGCGAGTTCTAAAAATCGATAAATTATTAGCAAGAAAAAATGGAAACAACACATTGAAACCGTCAACATCAAAATAGTTTGTGAATGCGGAACGACGCTTCTAAAAGAAACACAATATATTAAATTTCAGCGATGAAAATGGTATGATTAATGATGTTCAATTTTGTCGAATCGATAATCGATTATTTATAATTTCAACCAATCAAAAGTTAACGGTAATTGTTCGAGTTAATATCCCTATTAACTTGCATATATATTTTTTTTCACGTATAAGGACTATCTTCAGCTTTGCGAAACCAGCAAAAAACGTCGCCTTGGATCGAAAACTTTCCAAGGCAATCATGTACAATTCCATTGGAACGAGTATAACTCGACGAATCCTATGCTGGCAGTCTCTGATCGGACTAATAGAGCGCATTTGATTGATTTCAGGCAATTTACTAAAAAATAAAAAATAAAAACGAAAATTCTTTTTCAGGGTAGGATTTGACCTGGCACAAGAAATACGATGTAAAGATGAAACGGTGACGAGCGTTCAATGGTATTCATCTAATCGACACTTGTTGTATACTGGTGATATCAGTGGTCACATTTATTTATTTGACATAAGGTTAGTTTTTAAATATCTTACTGCAATCAACAAATTCTTTCAGAAGCGCTCGACAAGCCTTGCAAGAGAAAAATGTTTCAAATTGTGAAATCACCTCTATCAGGACAAATCGCGACGGTTTTGGTCTATACGTGTTGGACTGTTCAAACTGTTTACGAAAACTCGACACTTTCAATCTAAGTCGATTATCAAAGAAAAAAGTATTGTCATATTCTTATTGTAAAACTAAAGATATTTGTTGAGTTGGAACATAAACCGAATAATTATTGTCCTCGAATTATCGATGAATACGGTCAAACCTTTTATGTATATTCGTCACCATTTGGAATAACCGTTTTAAAGTATCCACAGGATTGTAAAGATGAAGTTAAGATTGTGGATTTTAAATCACCGATTGATTGCATGAACTCGTTGATATTTCGAAAATCGTCATTACAGGTACGTATTCTTATATATAAGCTCATATTATTAGAACTAAAAAAAAACTCAATTTTATTTTCAGATGTTCACAGGCGGATCGTACTCGACACTCGTCATGTGGGATGAAAGTGAAATTCCAGAAGAGGTGAAAGAATTTCAAGATGAATGGTCGGACACCGATTAAAAAAAATAATATAAATTACATAGTTGTACTAATAATTAAAATACGAGTAATAAAGTTTTATTTGAAGTTCCCAAACTGTGCAAAAAGTTGTTTATTTTTTATAATATTGGTTAGCAAATTCATTGAAGAAAGTTGAAAAAAATAAATTAGTATCAAAATTATACCACTAAAAGTGTGTAAATAAGTTATAAGTTGTAAAATTAAGCTATATTATTAAAATCCTTTCAATTTCTCCACAAGACAAAAAGATTGGAATAACGACTAAATTATAGCACACGAATAAAGGGAAAATTTAACTTCTAGTAGTGTTGAAATTTCGTGGAACTGTACGAGCCCTAGAAATTGCAATATACCTATTGATAGGCAGGTCTATTCTCGAAAATCTATATTATAAACAGTACAAATCACCAGTATTTAAATATATTCCCTCAATTACTTGATATTTCTTAAAGATAACCTAATTTGATTTCAATGATAATACAATAACTAATTAAACTCTCATTAACAATTATTACCAGCTTCTCAATTAACATTGACCAATTTTCTACTGACAAGGTTTGGGCTTTTTTGAAACGCTGTTGTTAAGATTTTATTACTTAAAATACTTACATACGGCATTGAAAGTATTATAGGCATGTTGATTAGTTTTCACGTGTTAAGGACCATAAGCTCTTAATTTAAACTTTACAAAAAATAGTGGAAGAATTTTTAGACATTTCAACGTGTAAAGAGCGGAGTCTCGTACTAAATCGTCCATTCGACGTCCATTCGATTTTTATTTTTGTTTTGTCACGTTTAAGCTCAATTTCAATTTCTACCATTTTCGCTCAATTTTTATGTCATTACAGAATGCTTGCGCGATCGGCTTTGTTGGTTCAATCTACTGAATTGGCTCTTAATGCTGCCCGTGCTGCATCTGGTTGGTTTTTTGTTTATTTTTAAATTCTGAGGTTTCTACCCGTATAGTCTAGTCTTCAAATCTAACTCGCTTGGAATTGGTTAGCTTTTGAATACTTAGCTTAGTATTTTATAAAAATTGATAAAGAAAAAATTGTATTCATATTACAATGCTTCTAAATTAATTAAAGTTTTAATTCACGTAAGAAGGATCGTCTGTTGTTTCTGTTATGGGTTATATTCACATCTCTATGCATTAAAAATATATTAAACGTATTCTATAACCTGTATCAACGTTGGTATCGTTGGAACTGCACTCAGAAACGAAATTATCCGCTTAACTACCTTACCGTGCAACTGTTCGCGGTTACGGAATTTGGACTTCCGTACATAAAGAATTTGGTTCTTAGAATGTTTTTATTTTTATTGTCATAACTCATATTTAAAAGTTTCCTAAATTTATCTAGTGTTACAGGCGCCGCGGCTGCCCCAAAGACTGGAAAGGGAGTTAAGACCTTCGAAATTTACCGTTTCGACCCAGAAGCTCCAAATGCTAAACCAACAATGCAGGTAAAATTGAATTTTTCGAATTTATATAACGTCGGGTTTTAGAAATATGAGGTTGATCTCAATAGCTGTGGTACTATGGTTCTTGACGCTCTCATCAAGATCAAGAACGAGATTGACCCAACCCTGACTTTCCGTAGAAGTTGCCGTGAAGGTATCTGCGGGTCGTGCGCCATGAACATTGGTGGACAAAATACCTTGGCGTGTGTTTGCAAAATTGATTCTGACACCTCGAAGAGCACTAAAATCTACCCACTTCCACATATGTTTGTGGTCAAGGTATGTTTTTTCAAAAGTACAACTTAATTGTAAAGTTATTAGGATCTTGTCCCAGACATGAACTTATTCTACCAACAATATGCTTCAATTCAACCATGGATTCAAAAGAAAACTCCACTTAATTTGGGAGAGAAGCAAATGCATCAAAGTATTGCTGAAAGAGCTCGTTTGGTATGTGTTACGACGTAAAGAACAATGAATATGGTTTATTTGAAGGATGGTCTCTATGAATGTATTTTGTGCGCTTGTTGCTCCACTTCGTGTCCATCATACTGGTGGAATGCTGATAAGTACCTTGGTCCAGCAGTTCTTATGCAAGCTTACAGGTGTGTATTGGGGGAAAGTGCTAAATTTGTGCTTTACTTTCGTAGATATCATTGAAAATTTCTATAAATTTCTTTTGGATACTATATTGTCCTTTTCAGAGATCGGTGCCTAATGGAAGAGGAAAAAATTAGGATGGAATGAGGTTCTCGTTTGGACGGCCATTCTTTTTTACGAAATTATGGGCAGCACATATTTAAGAGGAATTGAGAACAATGTTTTTTGTGGCCCCATCATTTTCTCTTCTTTTATTACTCTTCCATTAGGCACCGATCTCTGAAAAGGGCAATAGAATATTATCTCAAAAAATAGATAATACCTTGAGGGAAAGATGGAAGCGTCCTTCGTGGTCGTCTAAACGAGACCATCATTTTTCCTCTTTCATGAGACACCGATTTTTTAAAAGTGCAATTTGTTGAAAAGTTTCTACTATAATGTTATATATTGTTTTATTTAAACAGATGGGTTATTGACTCTCGTGATGACTACGCTACCGAACGACTTCATCGCATGCATGATTCGTTCTCTGCATTCAAGTGCCACACTATTATGAACTGTACCAAGACTTGTCCAAAGGTATTATAATGATTCTCTATTTAATAAGTATTTTATTTTAGCATTTGAACCCAGCTAAGGCTATTGGCGAGATTAAATCTTTGTTGACTGGATTCAAAACCAAGCCAGCTGCCGAGCCATCGAAGTTCTAAATGACATGCAATCTTAACGTATATTGTCTCTATTATTATTAAAGTTATTATAAAAATTATTGTGCACGTAAATTGTATTTTTGGGAATACTTTCGTGGATATATAGTTGTTACCTTTTTATTGCCGCAGGATTTCCGTAGGTTGTATGTTTTAGAACAACTTACAAGTTAATTGAAGATTTTATGAAATATTAATTGTTTTCTTTTTTCTTAACTTTTTTTAGTTGTAATTAATGAGATTTCAATCATAAATGCGAAATTACTAATTATTTTAAGGCCTTGTCCGGGGGTGTGTACTTGGAAATGTGTCTTGTACTTGTTCGGTTGAAAAAAAAACGAACCTAATTTACAAGAAAAATGATGTTAACTGTCTGCGTGGGAAGATTAGAATTGATTTCACAAGATGGTGGAATTTCTTGTTTTGAAACTGTTTGTTTGTTTCTTTATCCGGATTGCATAAGTTTGGGATATTTATGGAATACGATGCGGAAACAAGTTTCACTTTATCCGGAAAGGGACATCGCCTTGTGTTTTTTAATGCATAGAACATTAATATCCCTATTGTCATTAACTGGTATATGGAACGGCAAGATGATGATGAACAGAAAACGGAAAGAAAGGCGTGTTTTCATTGATGATCACCAAAATTGGTGTAGAGCGGGAGGTAGATGACCGCCCACATGAAAGCAACCGGTGTGGCTGTGTGCTGAGAATATATAAATGATCTTAAGTTGGTATCGGGAATTTTATTGTTAACAAATCTACGAAAGAGCAGCATGGGATCTATTGGTACCGCAGTTGTGGGTGTTTTGTCTGTTCTAGCTGTTGTTGAAGCGGCGTCGATCAAGTCGAGGTTTGTTGGGATTTTCGTGTTCTAGGAGATTGATCGGTTATGACCGTAGAGGTGTTTAAAGTTTTGGGTTGATGTGCGAGCGCCACTGAAATTTGCGAATATCTAGTGATGAAAAGAGCCTTCCAAAGATCATTTTTAGCGAATTAGAAATTTTTTTGTGCTTGTAGATTGTTAAATTTTAAAACAATCAGAATACGTAGCTTACTTAAGATGCAATTTAAGGTCCCAAATCACGTGTTTGGATTAATAGAGTAACCACAAAAATAATTTGGTTTAAACACAATTTAGTTGTTACATTTGACAGTTTTTTAGGCTTCGAGCTTTAGGGTTGTAGAAGTTCTTGAGTTAAAGCATTTTTATTTTAGTTTCAAGATTTAAACGTTACTTAAAGAAATATAAGCTTACTTAGGATACTTAGGAGTAGGAGTATCCTAAGTAAGCTTATATTTCTTTAAGTAACGTTTAAATCTTGAAATCTCTCAGAGAACCTTTAGGGAAACACCAGAATTGACTTTATTTAATGAATGTTTCTAATAGTATAACTTTTTCTGAAACATCAGTTGTTTCCCATTCTCAAGGGAATTTCAACAAACTGTATAATAGTAAAAACTAGACAAAATTCGATATAATTCCTACGTGATTGCCATGAATTCCCTGATTTTGCCATTACGGGTTGTCAATCGTTAATAAGATCATCATTTCAATGAAGTATCCTTGTATTTGTTTTATCTGATTTTGAATCGAAAAACTCAGAAAGTTGAAAAAGTTTTAATCGAATTAACAGATAGATATTATCAAAAAATTTGCAGTCACAAATTTAGAGTTTCATTAACGATAAATAATTAATCTGAACTATAAAGCTGATTGTCCGAAACAAAAACAATTGTTTATGTTTATTATTGTCTTACCGCTCAGTGGAATTGAATATTTGATGGAATCGAATTGAACGCAAACCGCTCAAAATTAAAACCAATTGATATAGTTTCAAATGTAACCAACAATTTACACCATTAATTGTTGTCTTATGTTAATTATAATTTAACGAGGTGTAACTAACGATCTAATTTTTATAGGTAATGTAATAGGTTTAGTATAATGTTAAAACAGTAAAAGCTACTATTAGATACTTCTATAGTCGTCGCCAAATGCGATTACCACCGCAAAATGTGGCGCACTTTTTTAAATATTATTTTTTGATTTAATTTTTATGATTATTATTATTTTCCGCAGTTATTGCACGATTGAAACAACATCTATAACATTGTCTTCAATTTATTTAAGCAAAAGCAGTATAGAACGAGCATAAACAAGAAAATAATCATAAAAATTAAATGGAAAAATAATATTTAAAGAAGTGCGCCACATTTCGACTATTCATTACAAATAACAATGAACATTTCTGAATCTTCTATTCAATTTTCTAATTTCTACGTGCACACGTGTAGTTGTAAAATAGATTTTAATTGACATGTCAGTTGGACAATCTCACCAAAATCTTACACGAATGACGAGGATCTAACTGTTGCGTAGGCGTGACTGTGTTTATAGTATTGTTGTAAAATACAATGCTCTTTAATATTGTTAGGAAATATTTTCCTTATTTCTAATTTGTGGTGATTAATTGACCAGTGGATCATCAAGTAAATTAATTTTATCAATGTTACGAGATATTTCATTTATTGTCCTTTTCAGAGATCGGTGCCTAATGGAAGAGTAATAAAAGAAGAGAAAATGATGGGGCCACAAAAAAACATTTTTCTCAATTCCTCTTAAGTATGTGCTGCCCATATTTCGTAAAAAAGAATGGCCGTCTAAAAAGAGAGGTCGTCCAAACGAGAACTTCAGTCCATCCTAATTTTTTCCTCTTCCATTAGGCACCGATCTCTGAAAAGGACAATAAAAATTTTAAAAATATTAAGAAAATAATAAAATAAGTGAGCATTTTATTTTACGACAATACGTAAACACAGTAACGTCTTCGCCACAGTTCGATCCTCGTCATTCGTGTGAGTGTAATCTCAATCTCACAGAAACATGGACTAAAATTTACAAGACCACGACACAATTCAGAATAATTTGGTAGGATTATTCCCATTTGTTTGATAGTTTATTTGAAAAATAAAATTTCGCGCCTTCCTTTGGCTCGATGTTCTGCTTCTCTATTTCTCATTATTAACGTTTTCACTATCGCGACCACATATTACACTATATAGTGCGGTATTCGTTAGTTGAATTGCTCCCAGAATAAAGATTATGAGATTTTTAAACGTGTGTGGAAAGTTTTACGTCTTTATAACAAAAATATTTTTACTACAATTTAATTAAGAATGTCTTGAATTATCTAAAAATATTGATACCTTTCCAAAAAATTATATTTGAGCATGCTTAATGAGCTCATTCTTTTACCATCCAAGTTGGGGCGCTGTCGCGATCATAGACCCCACGGCTGTATAGTTTCCAACGTAGCAAGTGTTGACATTTACCATACGTACACCACTATAAATACCCAAGCTACTATTCTATATACCATTCTCTCATTCAATATTATTCTGCCACTGAATAAAGTAGATTACACGCCAACTGAAATGTTCGATTTTTGAAACTTTGAGATCATATCACATACACTAGCACGCCAAATCGTAGGGTTATAAAATGAGCTCAGTAAGCGTGCTCAAAGCTAACTTGGCGGCAAGATATTAATGCTTTTAGGCAGTTTAAGAATAACTTGACTAAATTGTCAAGAGTACTGTTTTCTAGAAAGGTCGTAAAAACTTTAACACACTTCTAAAAATCGGAAAATCACTATTTCAATTTGGCGTGCACTAGCCGACAAAAGTTTTGTCACAAATGTTTTTTCGGGTTTAACTTTTTTGTGACTTGACCAAATTGGCTGATTTTTTGATATTTTATGTGAATCAGTGTTTAAAATGTTATAGTAGCAAAATTTGGTTTAAATTACCATGACAATTTCGGTACCACGCATTCCGTTTTCCCTCATATTGATAACAGCTTGCCGGGTGGCAATTGGAGTTTCTTTACGTGGAGTCATCTCTAAAATGTTGCCAATTACTGCTATTTTCAATAAATTATGAAAAAATATAATTGAACTTTAAAAATTATTAAAAAATGCAGTGCAAGAAAAGTGCGTAATATCTTTGAGCTACGCGTTTTACGATAAACGCTTGTCACTGTAAAACGGATCATCGTAATCACAAGCGGGAATTTGTAAAATTATCTACAACCATATGAATCTATCATATCAAAAAATCAGCCAATTTGGTCAAGTCACAAAAAAGTTAAACCCGAAAAAACATTTGTGACAAAACTTTTGTCAGCTAGTGTAGCTCTACGTGAATATACCAATTTTCATTGCTGTCAAGCTTAAATGTATATCCGAAACTATCCCAGTCTACAAAACTGTCGACGCTATAATAAACCTGAGTGGTCTGCAACGAGTCCTTGTTTAAAAATTCTTCAGTTGGCGTGCAGATTATTCACGCGCTGTTACAGTCATTAAGATATTTGTTGTTGTCCATTTGAGGGAAAAATGTTTTTACTCCCTTCACTATAACAAACCGATACTACAATGTCTGCTAGTAAATTTGATGTAAAAAAATAAAATCTAAAATTCTACATTTCAAAGTTTGCGCGGCACGTTCAAATTTGGAAAAGGCGGATGCATGCCAAATGAAAATTGAATTTTTACAATATTTAAACGTTTCTTATAAGCTCTCACGTGTTTAATTGATGATTGTTTTGTCCCTAGTTTTACAGGATTGCGCTAAAATATCAGAATATCTTAAAACTATTCTGAGATTTTAGATCAGATGGCCCTTTTGTTCGAGTACTGTTGTCATGCGGCTGACAGGCACATTTAATGTAAGCTAGAAATGTAGGTACAAGCTTCTTCTATACTTAGCGCTTATATGATGTTGTTTATAAATTTCTTCACGAGACTTCTTAAGTGCAGAATTGGGATTCGCCAAATTGTTTGAGTAACACGCATAAAATTACCACAAAAGCTCATAATCGTCCATAGTTTTTTAAAGATTTTTGTCTTCCGTGGGCTACTGAGCACACCAAATGAAAATCTTATTTAGAAATGAAAAATGAAAATCTTATAAAATCTTATTATTTTATAGTCGTCGCCAAATACGATTGCCACCGCAAAATGTGGCGCACTTTTTTTAAAAAATATTTTTTCATTTAATTTTTATGATTATTTTCTTGTTTATGCTCGTTCTATACTGTTTTTGCTTAAATAAATTGAAGAATATGTTTTAGATGTTGTCTAAATCGTGAAATAATTGTGGAAAATAATAAAAATAATAAAAATTAAATGAAAAAATAATATTTAAAAAAAGTGCGCCACATTTTGCGGTGGCAATCGTATTTGGCGGCGACTATATATTTATTTTATTGCACGTATAAATTAGGGTACAAGTTTCACGTTAATTTGTCAGATTTTCTGTAAACTTTCGGAAACATTAACATATTTACTAAATTTTCTCTTAGAGCTCTTATTGAACTCTTTGCTCTTTATGAGCTCTTATTTTTGTAATTGCATTTGGCGTGAATTACGTTTTTTCAATATTTAAAACAATTATATGAAATTCCCCGTGCAAGTTAAGACTACTTTCTAACTATCCACATTAATTTAGCAAGATTCTCTTACAATAATCCTGGCGCTTTAAATGTTTTGAAATGTTTTGTTTAAATGATTTATCGGAAGGTCTGTTCATTCGGCGTGCCTGAGACGTCCATCCATGGCATAGGCTATATATAATATTTAGTGTTCAACCAATTTTAAAATGTACATATCAATCCTACAAACCAATAAACTAAAACAACAATCATCATAACGTCTCCGGGCAAAAAAGTAACAATTTGAACAATAGTCGAACCGATTCTATCTCATCGAATGATAACCATTGATAATAAAAAAAACGAGAAAAACACTAGTAAATGTAATAAATCTTAATTACACGCAATTTCAAAGAAAACATCGATGAAAACATGTTTTGCAGGTGCTGGACAAGCGGAAACGGCAAGCCGGCTCAATGGTTCAATGAGAATGAAGTGATCACGCGCGGCAAGTTTTATTACGAGTGCCGTGGTGGGCAGCTCGAGCCGTTGGGATGCTTTTCGAATGAGGAGAAGAAGGTTCCTGTTGGTGGCACGTTCAAGCAGGATGGTTATCAGATGATTTGTCGATTAGGTGAGAACTGTTTAGAGAAATATACTAGTTGCTTGTTAGAATATAATAATATAATATAAACGTGGTGTAGGTTAAATCAGGGGTAAAGGATCATTCCAAATAATGAAATGGTCTCGCTTGGACAGGTGTAGATTTAATTTGCAATTTGTTTATTATTTCGCTTTTTTTCATCACAATTTTGTTTCATTTTGTTTTCTCTTACTAACTAGGGAATGGTCTGCATATTGTTTGGAATTTCAGAATGTAACTTCTATCATTACAAAGAGAAACAAATCTACTTTCTAAATATAACAAGAGTTTCTGCAACGGCCACAGCTATCTCGAGAAAATTGCGTCTGAAAACCCAACTAGCGCCTTCTCGACATCTTCTCTCGTAACGAACCGGTCCCCGAATTCTGCAATTGATTGCCAGAGATATCAACAGGAAAGAGATGCAAATTGAAGGATTCAAGGCCAGCCAAAGTTGGATTTCAAGATGGAAAGTGTCGCACAAGTTGGGTTTTCAGACGCAATTTTCTCGAGATAGCTGTGGCCGTTGCAGAAACTCTTTTTATATTTAGAAAGTAGATTTTTTTTCTCTTTCTAATGATATATGTCACATCCTGTAACTCCAAACACTATGCAGACCATTCCCTACTAAATTGGTTGTTAAATCAACAATATAATTATTATAATAAAAATTTTTGCATAATTTATTATATTTAGGATCGAACAAATTGCAAATTAAATCTACACCGTCCAAGCGAGACCATTTTATTATTCGGAATGCTCCTTTAACCCTGATTTTTCATTAACCTAAACCACGACAATGCTTTTCATTCAATTCTACGTATCATAAGCTTACTGTTGAGATAAAACATGCCTATTTAACACAAATCTTCGGATAAGGACCATTAAAATTTATATAGTCAATATTTTTGTCTAAATTTTGTTTTTTTTTTAAATAAAGCTACACACCAAACGCGCCAATTCGAATGCTCATAAAACGAGTTCAGAAAAGTGTTGAAATTGAAAATGTCTGGGAAGTATTAATAGTTTTCAATAATTTAAGAAATAACTGACAGACTGGCCTAAACTACGTTTTTGTAATGTACAAGTAAAATTTATATGACGAGCATAAAAAGCAGAAAATTTATTTTTTCTATTTTTATCAATTTTTTTCTAGTTTTAAACGCACGCAAAATCGAAATGGATGTTTTTCAATATTTAAACGTTTAATACTAACTTACACATATTATTTTCATTTAATTTGACACGTCATTGTTATTATCTCGTCTTAAACTATCTAAAAACAGGCGCTTCTTACCGAAATTTACAATATGAGCATCTTTTTGAGCTCCCCAAGTTAATCATTCAATTTGGTGTGCTGTTTTCGAATATTAGAGCTGATTGGTTGAATTTAACGGCCCCGAATTCTATTGAAGATTCAAGGCACGCCAGAAATCGATGAAATAATCCATTTCTAAAATTTTGACAGTGGACTACTGACTATTCTGATAGGATTAAATATTTAATACGATGACTGAAACTTTTGAAGTCGGTGTGTTCTTGTAATTTCGTATATACCAAGAATCTCCTGAATCTCAATAATTGAATTAGGCTCGATCCGTGGTAATTCTGAATATTCTTTCATGATTCTAGTTCGTTCCTTATTGCGAAATGAGCATATTTTCTGAGCCCCCAACTTAAACATTCAATTTGGTGTGTTAAACGCGTTTTTTTAATTTCCACGTTGGAATTAAAAGTTAATATTTAGGTCAATATTTCAGGTTTTTCTTAAAATAGCTCTGACGCTTTAAATTTTTACGAAATTTTTTGTTAAAGTGTCTCTTTTGAAGACCTGTTTTTACGAATTCATTTGGCGTAAAACTATACAAAAATTATTATAAGCGAACTATAGCATTTTTACTTTTTTCTGTTAAAGACTTTTTAAAATTTCAATTTTAGTGGTCCCAGTTCAAAGAACACGTATTTTAAATATTTTGTAGCCGTAATATATCTCAAATTGAAACGCATAATATGGAGAATTTAATTAAAAAGGACTTCTTTAAAAAAATAAGAGTATTTGAGTGTTTATCCAATTCGAATACTTTTCTTCTATCATATATCAACGAATTACCCCTTCTTTACCCTCCACTAGAAAACTTTATAAAATAATTTTTTTCATTTTTAAATTTGCCATACTGTGGCGATTGGAATGACACCCATATTGCTATGACTCGTTGATGATGACGATTGGCCTCATTTGGTTTAATGGTTGTGTGTGATGATTGAGTTGAGTTGAGTTGAGTTGAGTTGAGTTGAGTTGAGTTGAGTTGAGTTGAGTTGAGTTGAGTTGCAATTGCTTGTTGTGTAGCGTTGGTTTAGGACTTTCCGATATTACCTCAAACTTGGGTAATTAAACTTTATTATAAAAATAAAATAATATAAAATATAAATATAAAATAAACAATTAAAATGAAGGGAACTATAGTGTTACAATCGCTTTTATACTAAACACTAATGGTCCGCCTATTGTTAAGTTAAACAAAGAAAAGGGTTTCAAATATCAAAACATATGATAGTTTACAACAATAAGATTAATTAGGCTAAATTGTTTATATTCAAATTTTAGGACACATGTTCTTAAAATAAATCAAATTTTGATCGCTTCTGCGATATTCCCCCTCTGGAAGAAATTATTTTAAAGGGGTACAATAAATGAATGTATGGTAATGGTACATAGAAAGTTATGAATTTGAGGGGAATAGAATTAAACGTCATTTTACAATTTAATTTATTAAATTTCCTTGGGATCATTTCTTCGTTGTTGTATGGCGGCGTCTTCGCCTTTTCTTTCATCATTTCTTCAGCTCCGCCAGTTAATCGTCTTCTATGACTCTCGTTGATCTGATAGGTTCTTCTTTGTATGCAATCGTGGTGGTTCTTCATATTGAGTGTGACTTCCGTCGTCGTTGTGGATTCTAATTTTTGAACACCAACGATGGTCTTGTCATCGTTGGTATCTCCCGGCTCACCAAGTAAAATTTCTTTTGGGGTAATTATAAACTCTCCTGTCGGCTCTGCTAGTGAAGTTTCGTTTGGAGAAACTTCTTCTGTTCCAATCTTCTCATCCTTCGCCGATTCTTCGCATCCATCTTCTACTGGCAATGTCTTGTCTGCTTCAAACTGTTCAGTACATCCATTTGATGATGGTGAGTTTGTTGTATTGCACAGGAATAACAGCTTTTCAATTCCTGCTAAACGATCTTTAGTTTGTTTCTTCATCTGATTCTCTTTGTTCGGGGCCATTTGTATATTGTTTGCTTTAATTGAATCTTCTTTCTTCTGTTCTTCTTCTTTGAACTCTGATAGTGGAAATCCGTTCATTTCCATCTCCATTTCGATTTCGTATTCGAAATCCTCGGCTTCTAACATCAGATCGACTACATCATTAATAATGTAGTTGACCATTTCTTCTTCTGCTTCCGATAAACGTTTTGGAAACATATTTGTGAATGTGATCATCTCCTTGTCGAGCATGATCCTTTTGCTTTCTAGCGTTTTGATCTCATCTAGTATCGGAACTTCCATGCCTTTCCGATTTGCCAACTTGTTGATTTGTTTCTTCGATGTTTCCAATTGTTCCTTCAATTGGTTTTTCATGTCTTTAACGGTTTTGATACCGTTTTTGAATTGTAACGCATTCATCGCGTTGATGTTGGAGTGGTTTTTTTTTCTCGTGAATTTCGCCTTTGCCACGCGGATATTAAAACTCCAAGCTGACCTGACAATTCTTTTTCTTGTCGTCCTCCTTGCTTGTCGTTTTTTCCGTCGAAGATCCGATTCCCGTCGACGGTAGTGTTGATGCTCGGTCCTTGATGTCGCCGATGCACCAAATTTAGTGGTAGTTGAGTGTGATCGTTGTGATGATGATGATGATGCTGATGATGTAGTTGTGGTGTGGCCCCGCAGGTCAATGTACCCAAGTTGACACCTCAAACTTGGGTAATTAAACTTTATTATAAAAATAAAATAATATAAAATATAAATATAAAATAAACAATTAAAATGAAGGGAACTATAGTGTTACAATCGCTTTTATACTAAACACTAATGGTCCGCCTATTGTTAAGTTAAACAAAGAAAAGGGTTTCAAATATCAAAACATATGATAGTTTACAACAATAAGATTAATTAGGCTAAATTGTTTATATTCAAATTTTAGGACACATGTTCTTAAAATAAATCAAATTTTGATCGCTTCTGCGATATTTGGGACCATCAAAATTATTTTTTGAATTTTTCGAAAATTTTTAAATTTGGTAATCCTCTGACCTTTATTTAACATATTTTATAAGGTTTCTTAGTTTATGAGTATTTCTAACAAGTTAATTGTCAAAAATTACGAAATTTACGGAAAATGGTCCGTTAACAATAGCAATTTAAGTTGAAATTTCAAATTTTTGAGCATTTCAAGTGACATATCTGTATTTTACACTGTGTTAGAAATTGAATGACACCCATATTTATATGGTTTGTTCAACTTTGAATAGAATCCAGAGTGGGACCATCAAAATTATTTTTTTGATTTTTTCGAAAATTTTCAAAATTAGTAATCCTCTGACCTTTCTTTAACATACTTCATAGGTTTTCTTGGTTTATGAGTATTTCTAACAAGTTAATTGTCAAAAATTACAAAATTTACCAAAGATGGACCATTAAAAATAGCAATTTAAGTTAAAATTTCAAATTTTTGAGAATTTCTGTTAACATATCTGTATTTTACACTGTGTTAGGAATTGAATGACACCCATATTTATATGGTTTGTTCAACTTTGAATGGTATCCATAATGGGACCATCAAAATTGGTTTTATAAGGTTTTGAAGTTTTTACTATTTAATTCTCTCGGAAACATTTATTTAATTAATAGATTGTATTTCATGCATTTTGTTTAGCATTCTAGAAGCCTAGAACCAAAAAAATTGTGGGATTATTTAAATAATTAATAATGATAATAATGAAACTTGATATTTTACTAAATAATGTCAATTTAAATGGTCCATTTCCAAATACTTTAAGGCATATTACAATACTATAAGGCAATATATGAGGATTTTTGCCAGCACGCCAAATCGAAATTAGTATTTTTCAATATTTAAACGTTTCTTACTAATTTACACGTAATATTTTCATACAACTTGATACGTCATTTTTATAGCCCGTCTTAAACTATCTCAAAATATGCGCTTCTTATGGAAATTTGCAAAATGAGCACATTTTCTGAGCCACCAACTTATCCATTCAATTTGGCGTGCGCCAGTTGTAAAAATACACTAGAAAATACCGAAATATATTCACGGCTGAATTACTTTAAGGGACATAAATGAAACGCCTGAACGCTAAATTCAATTTTTTATATTAAGTAGTGTTATTTATTCCAGTTTTTCTTAAATTTCTAAACATTTAGAGAGGATTATTTGAGCCCCTGCATTTACAAATTCAATTGGCGTGCCAATTAAAACTTAATAAGCATTCAAATTTCAATTATCTACAATTTGTCAAAGAGTTATTCATTTCAGATCGCGACGGTTATCTAGAATTCAGCTACGCTGGATGCGTTGCCGACGATGGCGTTGTTCACCAGAAAGGCGACACGTGGACCGACGCGAAGGCAAATTCTGTGCGCCACTTGCCAGCTTAAACCATTCGCATATTTAGAATCAATACTATTGGCGGTGCCGTGACGATGGCGGCGTTGTGAAAATGGTGATCGAAGGTTGCATTGCTCATGATAAGGCGAGACGAGTGCCGCTCGGCGAAACCGATGATTATCAAGGATACACGTTAGTCTTGTATTTTTTTCGTCCTATCCAATTATTTTATCACTTTTTCTTGCAACAATTGATATTAAACGCGAACGATGGTTGTAATTGAAACTTGTATTAGGTTTTGGTTTTTGTTTTTTATCGTGGGAGTGTAATCAACTTTAATGATTATGGCAAATTGCCATTTAACAAGGTTATCTGATGTGAAAATTAATTTGATGACCGTCCAAACTACGCAATTTTAGTTTGTTCATTTTGGAGTTTGGGGGGATCTTGGGTAAGAATGCTTCTCAAGTTTGCTGCTTTCTAACTTTCAGCTCGAATGGGTGCTAATTACAATAAATGGAAGCAATTAAAAATCAAACTTTGCGTTTTTTTGGTTATTGTGTAAGGTAAAACGCAATAACCAAAAAGTAGTAAATTCCCTTTTGGAAGTAAATTACATTAAAAATTTGAATTTCACCAAATCAAGTTTGAAGTTTTTAAGAATTCATTTGACGTGCAAATATTATTCTATGAAATATTTCATTTAAGCAATGATAGGAATCGGAGATGGGCGGAATTCCGAAATTGAAACAAACATTCCGCCCATGTCTGCTATGGATGTCGGAATAGAGCTCGCTCAGAAATTGAAAAAGTAATAATCTCGAGTTTGGCGCTCCATAATTGTCTCCAATAGGTAGAAAGCCAAGATTGATATAAACATATCTCATGCAGGATAATATGTTTGTTTGTGTCAGCACGCCAAATGCAATTATAAAAGTTTCGCTGTAAGAGAAGTTTTAGTAAAGATATTAATTTTTAGAAGAATCTGATAAATTTACGAGTGAAATTAAAATTCGGATGTAAAAAATGTCAGGCCGTGAAAGCGCGGTCGGTGTACACGCGCATGATCCCACGGATGTTATTAAATCTAGGAAAAGCGGAAATTGCTCCCGTTGGTAAATAAAATCCATTTCCGCAAAAGAAATCACGGATTATTGCACAATATAATTTAAAATACACTAGCTGACAAAAGTTTTGTCACAAATGTTTTTTCGGGTTTAACTTTTTGTGATTTGACCAAATTGGCTGATTTTTTGATATGATAGATTCATATTGTTGTAGATTATTTTACAAATTCCCGCTTGTGATTACGATGATCCGTTTTACAGTGACAAGCGTTTATCGTAAAACGCGTAGCTCAAAGATATTACGCACTTTTCTTGCCCTGCATTTTTTAATAATTTTTAAAGTTCAATTATATTTTTTTCATAATTTATTGAAAAAGGCAGTAATTGGCAACATTTTAGAGATGACTCCACGTAAAGAAACTCCAATTGCCACCCGGCAAGCTGTTATCAATATGAGGGAAAACGGGATGCGTGGTACCGAATTTGCCATGGTAATTTAAACCAAATTTTGCTACTATAACATTTTAAACAATGATTCACATAAAATATCAAAAAATCAGCCAATTTGGTCAAGTAACAAAAAAGTTAAACCCGAAAAAACATTTGTGACAAAACTTTTGTCAGCTAGTGTACGTCGTCAAACTTCAACGGATTAATTAATAAAAACAAAAGAGGATGCGTAGCATACCTAGTAGAGGATTGGATTCACGACAAATCTATGTTGGTTCCATTCTTTTGAGATCTTTGATTTTTTAAAAGTTTTTTTTTTATAAAAATGAAAAAAATCGAAATTTAAAATGAAATGGTGTAATAATCCGTGTTTTTTTTTTGCAGATATGCATTTTATTTTCCGACGGGAGCAATTTCCGCTTTTCCTAGATTTAATAACATTCTGATCCCACAATTATAAGACACATTTTCCTCAAAAATTGTTTATAATTGTTATACATTTGGCGGCCCTTTGCTCACAATCTCTTACTAAATGCTAATTCTTATTAAATTTTATTTTGCAAGAAAATAACTCGAGTAAATGCATGATCCGACGTCCTTTGCGAAAATATCCCTTTGATCTCATCATTCCACTGATCCAAATATAGTCTGTTTACGCAGTCAATTAGGCGCCAAATACAGTAGCCTTATTATTAATAATCGCGCATCAATTGTAATTGATAGACGGCCATAAATCAACTCAATTGTTGTTATCAATCCATCTGATTGGTGTTAACGTGACGAGCGAGAATCCGAAATTAATTTGCAACTTGTACTCTTGCGGGTTTCGCGTTCGAACAAGTTTTATCACGAACACAACTTAATCTCATCAAAAATGATTCGCCGTTGATTGCACTTTGATGACCTCGAATCGGTTTGCTAATTCATAAGGAAATGGACAATGGTTAGCTGATATTGTTCTGCTCTTTGGTACCGTTAATTAATGGATGCGTGAAAATGAAGTGACAACAAACTAGTTTTCGACTTGTGCGCGTTCAAGCGTGATTTATTTGAATGAACATCTGAAAATGGTTTTGTTTCAGATAAGACTGGATTAATACCTAGGGGGGATTGTGGTATTCTAAATTTAAACGAATGTGCTTGACGCACACCGATCTCATTCCCAAAATATCAATTTATTATTACATGAAGAATAAATAAATCTTGAAACAATCTATTCGGACCATCTCTCTTTCAGCTACAAATGTCAGCAAAAATCAGACGGTGTTATTCAAATGTGCAGCATCGGTTGCATTCACAATGGAGTTCATTATGCGGTTGGAGATCGCTACAGGGTTTCCAAAATCGTTTTTAGTCATCTTCATTAAAACCAATATAATTCAGGATGGTGATTACCTCTATTATTGTAAGATCCAGGGTGGAAAATGCTCAAAACAATGCATCGGATGTGTAGCCAATGGAAAAGACTTGTACGATGGTCAACGATATTCGAGAAATGGGACCACTTATCAATGCGAAGTTGATTTGTCGCTATCTTCATCTTCCAAATTTGCTCATTTTTCTAGATTCGTCCCACAGAGCACAAACATCGAGCTGTTGGGTGCGCGATTCAAGAGAATGGACGAGACGTGAATAAAGTAATCGGATGCAGATGGTACGAGCAGAACGGCGTTTCGAAGGTGGAGAAGACATGCGAACGCACTGGATCGAATAAAGCCGATGTGATTACGGTTGGATGCATTTATAACTATCAGGTATGAGGGATTGATTAGCTGCAATGAGATTAAAGAATTGTTAGGGATTTGATCGAATCTTCCTGGAACCGGGAAAGTACACTTTGTGGAATTTGCCGAGACAGAAGAAGGTTGTTGGATTGGCATGCGAGAGGACGGCGAATGGAGCTCTTCTCAAGACTTTCAATGTGGACCAGTTGGCGGAGAACACGAATGGTTTGAAGTACGAGTTACCGAGGGGAAAATAATTTTTACTGATCGGAGATTGATGAGCACTCAGAGCTTTCAATTTTAGCTTTTCTTTGAAGAAAACAATATGTTATTATTTTTATATCGTAATGTTGTCGTTTATTATTTACGTGTATTATTGTCTGTTTTTTTTAATAATATTACTAATAATAATTATAATAAATATTATTAATAAATATTTTCGTTAATTAACTATTGCACTCACACACCAAATGGAAATAAGAGTGAAATTAAAATTCGGATGTAAAAATGTCAGGCCGTGAAAGTGCGGCCGGTGTGCAAGCGCATCCAACATATTATTGCGGACTGATCATCATTCAATTTCTAATTTTTGATCACAATATAATGAAATATAAGCACTAAGATTTTTAACGCGTAAGGTTTTCCAGTGTTGCAACATTAAATATTCATCGTATAACAATAGGTTAATTATTCTTTTAGGGTGAACCAAAACTTTTTCCGATTTTTTATTAAAAATTTAAACATAATTTTACAACACATGAAAAACAATTAGGTTTCAAAGTAAACACCATTTGACTCTATGGCTTGAACCCATCTATCGGCAAGTTGTTCGATCCCGCTGCGGTACCACTCCTTGTTCTTATGTTAGACCACGAAGAAAGTGTGCTGAAAAGAGTCTCTTGGGCGTACCTCCAACTTGGGTAATTAAACCGTTTATTTAAAGTATGATAACAAACAACAAAAATACAACAAGCAAATAATAATCATAATAACAAATAAAAACAATAAGAATAATAACGAACAGTGTGAAACAGGGAAATAAAATAAATATATGACTTTGGGCCAGAACACAGAGAACGCGCGTTCGCGTTGTCCCTGCACATCTAAGCGCATTTGGCACGATTTCAAATCTATGTGGCGCTGTCACAAAAGTTCACTTAACTCAATTAACTAATATGCGTGCGTCAGCACATGTGCCATGGATCGGAAAAGGTGATAATCAGATGGCGCAAGGTCCGAACTATAAGCTGGAAGAATTTCGGAAGAATTTCGTGGAAGAATTTCAATGGCGTCGAGATTTTTGATCTTTTCCTTCGTTTGTCTGGCGGTGTGCGGTTTTGCATTGTCTTGTTGAAGGAGTATCCGCTTCCGATTGATCAATGCTGGATATTTCTCGCCAAGTGCCGCATACATTCGATCAACTTGGACGCAATAGAGGTCTGCGTCGATGGTCCGATCATTTGGAACCAGATCGAAGTAAATTACGCCTTCGAAATTCCACCAAACACACAGAAGTGCCTTCTTTGAGAAACGATCACATTTTTCTACCGGTTCCGCCATTTGACCGGCTTCGAACCATTGATTTTGTCAGTCCGGATTATTGAAGTAGATCCACTTTTCATCACAAGTTCCAATTCTACGAATAAATAATTCCACGTGGAAATGTATAAACTATAATTAAATTATGAAAATACGCATTCCAGGATGGCGTGATCCATTAGTATGACAACAATCACAAGATGTAAATTTGGCAACACAAACCTGCTATGAATATTTTTAAGGTTAAGCGCTCTCACGGATAACCCCGCATGAGCTGATCAAAAAATTAAGGTCTAACACTTTCTTACGAAAGGTCGGAACTCCAAATTACCTTGAGTAACTGGGTTAAAACCGAAGAAAGCAACAAACAGTGGAATATTTAATAAACGCGTGCTGCGGACAAAATGTGGTTAACACAATGCAACAACACAGTAAGGGAAACGAGATGTGCAGGTAAGCAGAGGAGTTCGTGGTGGTGAACTGATATTCAACTGTTTTTAAATTTAATAAAATGCTTACTAGGGAGGTCATTTTTGGATCCAAAAGGTTTCGGGCTGAAACTTTGCAGGGTGATAGCTGAGAAAATTTTATTAGTGCACACAAAAAATTGTCCTGCACTGGGGGGTTTAAGTGGGTTAAAAAAAGGTGCAAAGTTACCAACCTCAAAATTCCTGTAGAAAACAGTAAAAAACCATCAAATTTTGCTGTCGACAATTTATTCGATTATAACGAAGGCAGCGGCAGCAGCATCGGTGGTCAAGTGGTTAAGCGGTTCCTCTGCACTTTGCGCTTGACGGTGGCGTGACTGTGTTTTGCACGAAAAGTGCTCCGTTTAGGACGCGAGGTGCTTTTTCCATGAAAACACACTCATCGTGTTAGATAGCGTAAACACAAAGAACAAATCGAGTGAACAGTCAACAATCTTGTTATATTTTCATGTTGTTTTTTGGAGTGAGGACGCATCGTCTAATTGTAATCAACTTCGGTTTATTCGATTTGGATGGAATGGTTGTTTTGATTTGATTTTTTTGATCACGAGCTCAATAACAATCGATGACATTGTTTATGAGTTATAGTTGTTATTGTTTTGACTTGTTATTGTTTTTATTGAATAGTTTTTCTTTTCATTTCATTCTTAACTTATAAGTCCTGAAGACTTATAATATTCTAATATATATTATCTCTACGGATGGGATCAATTCTAAAGGATCAATACGTGGAGGTTTGATTTACTATCACAGGTAAGCAAGAACATTAATTAGGAATTATATTAATTTCAATATTTCAGACTACAATGCTAATTGGAATGAATGGTCCGATCAAGGATGGATTCAATACTGTAAGGCGTTCCGAAGGACTGGCTGGAAAGTAAGTCTACAATTAATATTTAAGGATATATCCATTTTAGATTTTACCAACAACTATCAATATGGAGATTAACAACATAATACAATTTCAATATAAATAGGAAGAATGCCCAGATTAGTGGTCACAAATTGTAAGTTTTGTAAAGGCGAACTAATATATATTGGATAATTTTAGGAGCACATATTTCAAGACTAGGACAACCGTCATCCGAATCAATGCACATTTGAGACAAAGGTAAATAATTCAGGGTTGTCGGGAGCTTAAAAAATTGAAAATTAATAGACCCGTGACCCGGGAGTGGAACTTCCCGTTTCCCCTACCCGGGACTCGGGACCGGGACTCCACTTTTCCATACCGGGACTTCAATTTCTTTGTAACAATCTTATTTTTTTAGAAAACGGCATTTGCGCATTCCTACCCGTTTCGAAGTGGTAATCTATATAGTACGTCGTGCCAAGGAAGATTGAAACACTACAATGGAGCTATCTGAATCGATACAAGGAGCTCAATTAAATGCATTAATTATTGTTTGCTATTTAGTTGTTATTTATATAAATAAATAAGTGAATAAATATTATATTGTTATGTCTAACGTAAAGGATATAAACCAATATTAAAACGAGGTGAAATAATCCAAAAGCTGTGAGCAAAATTCCACAAAAATGACAGGACTCTGTCCGATGGCTTTTCGCAAAGTTCCAACAAACTGTTAGGACGCTCTCCGATAGCTTTTCGCAAAGTTGCAGCAAACTGTTAGGACGCTGTGCGGTGACTGACTGTTCTGGCGGCAGTTTTGCGCGTGTTTTCATAACAATTTCGTGCAAAACACAGTCACGCCACCGTCAAGCGCAAAGTGCAGAGTCGTCATTCAACAAAAAGGTATCAAGTTCAATTCCTCAAGTCGGCATTTAATTTATTTCATTTGTTCATTTCGATTCACAAATTTATTTAAAAAATTTACAAGTTTTTTCGCTTTTTTGGACTTATGATGATAACATCCGAAAAAGAGTTAAAATTTTTAAAAATTTCATTTTAGCAGACTGAATAGTGTATTTACCAAAAAATTACATTTTTTCGGTCCTCTGGACTTTCCGCGGTTAGGAGGCTGTTTGAAGGCTGGAGTGTTCGGTCAGCGGGTTTGTATGTGTTTTCATAAAAATTTTGAATAATATCAGTGTTGATCAGTGCGGTAATCAACATAGTCATTGAACATAGTTCTAACAGTTTACAAAAAAATTCATGAAAAAACCACATCGTCCTAGCAGGTACACCTTTCCTGCGAGGCATAGTCACAAGTATCGTCACGAAGGATGTGCAGAGACACATGGACAATTTAAATCGCTTACTATAATGCTGAAAATTTTTAGGAATCTGTTCGATAACTGTGTCGATATGTCGCTGTATCGATAAATGCACTGATTTTGTACGAAATTGTTATGAAAACACATACAAACCTGCCGCCAGACCATTCCAGCCATCAAACAACGGAAAGTCCAGAGGACCAAAAAAAATGTAATTTTTTGGAAAATACACTATTCAGTCTCTTAAAATGAAAATTTAAAAAATTTTAACTCTTTTTGGATGTTATTATCATAAGACCAAAAAACTGAAAAAAACTTGTGAAATTTTTTCAGTCAATAAATTTGTGATTCGAAATGAATAAATTTAATAAATTAAATGCCGACGTGAGGAATTGAACTTGATACCTTTTTGTTGAATGACGAACCGCTTAACCACTTGACCACCGATGCTGCTGCCGCTGTCTTCATTATAATCGAATAAATTGTCGGCAGCAAAATTTGATGGTTTTTTACTGTTTTCTACAGGAATTTTGAGGTTGGTAACTTTGAACCTTTTTTTAACCCACTTAAACCCCCCAGTGCAGGACAATTTTTTGTGTGCACTAATAAAATTTTCTCAGCTATCACCCTGCAATGTTTCAGCCCGAAACCTTTTGGATCCAAAAATGACCTCCCTAGTTAGCAAGATAATTAGGTACATTTAGGACTAAATATTTAGATAATAGACTAAATATATCAAATATTTAGGTACTAGTAAAATAATATATTGTTTATTTCAACAAAATCAAATAGAATATCAAATCATGATCCCACTCTCTTTGGCGTCTTCTTCAACGGCTTTGGCGACGGATCACACGGAATCTGCACTTCACTATTACTTGATATCGACATTGAGCTCTCGCTTGCAGACGATTTTAGCTTGACGCACGTCGCCGACGGCAACGACTTCTTATAAAACTCGCGATTCGCTTTCATGATATCAACGACATCTTGCGGTAGAATCTTAAATGAAGACATTTCATAATTTCATAACTCGATCCATTTCTAACATACAACATCATACTGTTTATTCGCAGTTCCTGTTGGCGGTTTGACCACGCTCATCTGCGATGCCGTCGATGGCGCATTCTTCGGCATCTGTCCAACTGTTTTAGAACCAGTTGGTGGGGCGGGAGCCGGCGGCACAGGGTCCGCATTAGTGGACCTTTCAAGAGTCAATATAACTTGTTTTGTGTTATTTATGCTTGAAAACAACAGCTTAAAGAAATGTTCCATTGTAATAACTTCAAAACGAAACAAACCTTTCGAGCAGCATCTCGATCAAGTACATAAATATCGTTAACCTTTACGAGAACGTCGCCCTCCTTGATGACATTGCACGCGGAAGACGAAGATTGCACAATTGATATTAATACCGTATGTGGATGCGTGGATATCTTTATTGGGATTTTTTATTATCAATACTCTACTCAACCAACCCGATGAACAAGGATACCGGTGGCGGCCCCTCCACGATACTTAAGGGTCACTTCCGTCATCTTCGTATTTGGACGTCGTTCTGTTAGTTGCTATAATAATTTATTTAATTAACATCTTCGAATGCCTTCACCTTCTCTTCTGCTAGACAGTGATCATCCCTCATGAACTCGATTTTAACCTTTCCTGGCAGTTTTGAAGTTACAGCCTTGTTAAAAAGCGCTGTCGTCTTGATGTTCTTTAACAAAAGGTTTTGGTTATTCAAATAATTTCATCATTCACCCTACCGTATCTCCATTGACGGACAATATCTCGTCCCCGGCAAATATCTTTCCAAGAAATTCACTGCAACTGTCCACGTGAGCAACCTATTAATGTGAATATTCTTTTGATTGCAAACTCTATTACGAACCCTTCCGTTGTTCAAATCAATTGCTATTACAACGTTCTTACGTTCGAATATAATCTCATCATTTCCTTTAAAGTGAAATGCACTTGACGTGTGTGCCTGTGTCTGAAAGTGTTACTTGGATACTAATTTTTGACAAAATCGAGAGCCGAGAACTGAATATTCTAACAATCGACTAAATTCATGTCAATCGTTTTATTATTTCGGTCAATTTCTAGTTTCTAGTTTCAAGGTTCTAGTCTTTTTCTCTTTAGAATCCTCTAATTCATGATTTCTTAGCAACCAGGTAAAAATAAAACGTTCAATAACTAGTCCAAAATTGTAATGAACATGTAAGGAATCGCAAAATCTAGTTTTACAATAAAAATTAGCGTTAAAAACACTTACGATATTTTTAAAACATCAATATACCTTATCTGATTAAGAAACTTATTAAATTTAAAAACAATTGAATGTGGGAATCAGTCCACCACCACGAACTTCTCTGCTTGTCTGCACATCTCGTTTCCCTAACTGTGTGGTTGCATTATGTTAACCACATTTTGTCCGCAGCACGCGTTTATTAAATATTCCGCTGTTTGCTGTTTTCTTCGGTTTTAACCCAGTTACTCAAGGTAATTTGGAGTTCCGACCTTTCGAAAGAAAGTGTTAGACCTTAATTTTTTGATCAGCTCATGCGGGGTTATCCGTGAGAGCGCTTAATTTTAAGAGCGTCCATAACGATATTGTGCTTGCAAAGTACATGTATTGGCTGTAGTCCTAATAGATCACGCGTTCCTTATATGCGTATTTTCCATAATGTAATTACAAAGGTTCCTCTTACAAATGTCCATTATGCGGGGTTATCCGCGAGAGCGCTTAATCAGATTATGTCAAAGTACATTAGGGAAATTTAGGAGAAATAAAAATTTTCTATAGACAATAGTGAAATTATAAAAAATGAATACATATAGGCTATTTTAAATTTTTTGGCGACGCATTGCAAAAATCTGCGCGTTGTGACAATTATAAAAATGAGATTTGTCTTTTGTATCTCTATATTTATAATGGTCTTTCTGCGCAGCGGATTCGAAAAATTTGAAATAGCATATTATCTAGAAACATGATACCTAACTTCAAAGTTTTAGAGCGAATAATCCCATTAGTAGGATACTTAAAACTGTAGTAACAATATTAAAAAATCCGAACCATGGTATGGATTGCAAGCAAAGGAAATCCAAATATGACAAAAAATAAAAATAATAATTTCATAGACATGGGTTCATATTTAACTAGTTGATGGTTGTCTATCTTGATCAGGGTCAAGTGATCTTGTTTTGTAGAAGATAGAGTATTACGTTAAATTTATAAAACTTAAAAAGTTATTTTGAAAAAATATTTTATATTGTATTCAGTCAGAAGTTTAGTGGTCCTTCAGCCTTCATATTATCCTTATGATACTACAAAATACCACTGGAAATGTTTCATGAAAATACCACTAGAATCCTGGTAGACAAAAATATTTTGTTGAAATCTTATGAAGAAACTACATACGCTGGCTATTAATCCTACTTTTACATTTATTCCAGCTTATTTTTACTTAATTACTACTGAATTTATCATGGCGTTTCCTGAATACAATCGTAAGGTTCCTGTTAATAAAACAGTTTATTAACCTAAATGAAACATTTCATATGAACATGACAATCTAAAAGTTCGCATATTAAAACGTGTAAAACGAAGCTCCAGATGAAGTCTTAGGATCTTCTGCTGATTTGAAATAAAATTATTTATTCTAAACTTTCTAAATTGATAAAAGCATCTTAAATTTTTTAGCTTCCAGTGCCTCATTTTTATAATTTCAATTAGCGCGCACATGCGAAATAAGTTCAACATGCATGGTTGTTCTCTGCTTGCCTGCACATCTCGTTTCCCAAACTGTGTTGTTGCATTATGTTAACCACATTTTGTCCGCAGCACGCGTTTATTAAATATTCGTCTGTTTGTTGTTTTCTTTGGTTTTAACCCAGTTACTCAAGGTAATTTGGAGTTCCGACCTTTCGCAAGAAAGTGTTAGACCTTAATTTTTTGATCAGCTCATGCGGGGTTATCCGTGAGGGCGCTTGATTATTTATTTTTTAGTGTTTCTTCAAATGTTATATATGTTTATCTTTGAAATATCATGCTAACTAGGGAGGTCATTTTTGGATCCAAAAGGTTTCGGGCTGAAACTTTGCAGGGTGATAGCTGAGAAAATTTTATTAGTGCACACAAAAAATTGCCCTGCACTGGGGGGTTTAAGTAGGTTAAAAAAAGGTTCAAAATTACCAACCTCAAAATTCCTGTAGAAAACAGTAAAAAACCATCAAATTTTGCTGTCGACAATTTATTCAATTATAACGAAGGCAACGGCAGCAGCATCGGTGGTCAAGTGGTTAAGCGGTTCGTCATTCAACAAAAAGGTATCAAGTTCAATTCCTCACGTCGGCATTTAATTTATTTCATTTGTTCATTTCGATTCACAAATTTATTGAAAAAATTTACAAGTTTTTTTCAGTCTTTTGGCCTTATGCTGAAAACATCCAAAAAAGAGTTAAATTTTTTAAAAATTTCATGTTAAGAGACTGAATAGTGTATTTTCCAAAAAATTACATTTTTTTGGCCCTCTGGACTTTCCGCTGTTTGATGGCTGGAATGGCCTGGAGGCGGGTTTGCGTGTCTTTTCATAACTATTTTTAACAATATCAGTGCTGATCAGTGCGGTAATCAACATAATTGAACAGAGTTCTAACAGTTTACAGAAACTTCACGAAAAAACCACACATCGTCCGAGCAGGTGCACCTTTCCTGCGAGACATAGTGACATGTATCGTCACGAAGGATGTGTAGAGTCTCATGAACCATTTAAATCGCTTACTATAACGTTGACAATGCTATTCAGACTCTTAAAATGAAATTTAAAAATTAAAAAAAAATTTGGGTTGTCAACGTCCAAGTCAATGTCAGGTCCAAGGGTTATGGTTGATGTTTGGACGGTTTGTGAGTTTTCGAAAACTTGCTGAAAATTGTTAGGAATCTGTTGGATAGCTGTGCCGATATGTCACCGTATCGATAACTGCACTGATTTTGTACGCAATTGTTAGGAAAACACATGCGAACCCGCCTCCAGGCCATTCCAGCCATCAAACAGCGGAAAGTCCAGAGGGCCAAAAAAATGTAATTTTTTGGTAAATACACTATTCAGTCTCTTAAAATAAAATTTTTAAAAAATTTAACTCTTTTTTGGATGTTATCACCATAAGGCCAAAAGACTGAAAAAACTTGTAAATTTTTTCAATAAATTTGTGAATCGAAATGAACAAATGAAATAAATTTAATGCCGACGTGAGGAATTGAACTTGATACCTTTTTGTTGAATGACGAACCGCTTAACCACTTGACCACCGATGCTGCTGCCGTTGCCTTCGTTATAATTGAATAAATTGTCGACAGCAAAATTTGATGGTTTTTTACTGTTTTCTACAGGAATTTTGAGGTTGGTAATTTTTAACCTTTTTTTAACCCACTTAAACCCCCCAGTGCAGGACAATTTTTTGTGTGCACTAATAAAATTTTCTCAGCTATCACCCTGCGAAGTTTCAGCCCGAAACCTTTTGGATCCAAAAATGACCTCCCTAGTAAGTGGAAATTGCAATTTTGCAATATTTAAACCACGTGCGCGTGCAAATTAAAAGCCAATTTCAACGTCAATCTTACAGCCTTTCTCTAGAAAGTCTCTAGCGCTTAAAACAAAATATTAGCTTTAAGTGACTGTATTGTGGTCTTTTTTAACAAATTAATTTGGTGTTCACTATATTTGTTTATTGAAATGAAAGACATAAATAATGAAAGACTCGTTTTTTGTTCAATTCTTGAAAGCTCGTCAATAAATTTAATGAATTCCAAAGATTTTTAGTCGAAATCCGGATCGAATAGCTGGATATTTCTATGTCTCGGCAATGATATTGAGCGAGTGGCTGTTTGAGTACATTGCTGCTTCATTTTCTGAATAACAAATAATATATTTTGTTTTCGTGTGGAGTACACAACTACAAATTTAGCGATTTTCAATTTTGAACTATTTTATCAAAGGATTGACTTGCTAAACTTTCTCTTATTCCGAAACTTTCATTCACTCGTATTTAGTTGAATAAATGGAATATCCACAAAAGCCGTTAACGAAAAAAACCAACCTGTCGCCTTTTATTAAACTCCCACATTTGTGCCCGCTTTAGCGCATCTTCAATCTCCTCGCCAATGATTTCATCAACAAACATGTGCAGCGTCGATCGACTCGAAGCTGTATCAAAGAACCTGGTTCATATGATCAACATCTTTCCCTACCGATTTTCGTGTTACTTCCTACTGCTGGCCGCCTGCTAATCTGGTTCACATCGACGTCATCTAACTGTTGGCCGACTTTCCGCACCATCGGAACTCGTTCCTCGCTGCTCTTCTCGTTTTCAGCTAACTTTACTTTATTGTTGTTGTTGTTGTTGTTGTTGTTAATCTGATCCCTGTACGACTTCACATTGATCCTCGCCGGAGCGGAATCTTTCTTTTTCGTCTCCGCTGGCTTCGGGTTGGCCTTCTGCTGGGTTTCTGGTTTCGACTGATCTTCGCTTTCCTTTTTACTTTCCTGTCGCTTAATCGGCTCATCCATCTTTTTGCCTTTTGTCACGTACGTGGTCTCAGTTAGTTGATAGGAACGATGATAATGGACACGTTCCGGATGATCTTCAATCGGCACGGGAGTAATCGATGTTGATTGGTCCGCTTGCTTTGGTGACGGTTGGAGAGGAGCCGAGTCTGCTTGCGCATCCGATTCGTGTGATTTGTTTCTGATAGGAGGGAGACTTTCCGATTGGCTCTCGGTTGGTTCTTTGCTAGTGTGTCGGCTTCGACTTCGTGATGAATCTGAAGTCATGAATATTTTTTATTGAATAAATGGTTATTTCTTTATCCAATTTATTTTCAAATAGTAGTTCACGCCAAATCGAAATGAATATTTTTATATATTTAAACGTGTATTACCAATTTACACGTATTATATTATTATAATTTTACACGTCATTGCTACTAGCCCGTCTTAAACTATTTAAAAACCTGCGCTTCTTGCCGGAACTTACAATATGACCCTTTTCTGAGCCCCCAGCTGAACCGTTCAATTTGGTGTGGTAGTTTAAAATAAAATCATAAAATTTAAAATTATACAAATGAACGAATCTTCATTTTCAAGGTACATTGTTTACCTAATGTTGAATTAATGATGAAGTAAGAAAAATAGTTTTCGTAAGTTACAGTGAAAAACCAGTCATCAAACTTTACTTGCCTTAACAATTTCTATTTGACTACGTGAAATGTACGCGTAACAGTCAAAAGGGATTCATTAAAGTAAACTTTTTAGGTGGAAAATAATATATTTCAATCTCAAACTAGTCATGGTTACTATTATTTCATATAATTAATAAAAGTTTCTCATTTTTGTCAAAATTAGTGGTTTACCTACTTTTGAACTTTTTAGGTAAAAATATTTTTTCGGTTTTCAATAGGAATCCTGTCATGATTACTATCATTCCACTTGTCTTGATGGGTTATTTACAGTGCTATACGTAATTTCTTGTATTTTCGTCAAAATTAGGGGTTTACCTACTTTTCAACTTTTTAGGTAAAAAAATATTTTTTCGATTTTCAATAGAAACCATGGCATGATTACTATCATTCTACTCAACTTAATGAGTTCTTTTTAGTTATATAAGTAACTCCTTGTATTTTCTTCAAAATTAGTGATTTACCTACTTTTGAAGTTTTCAGGTAAAAATTCTTATTTCGATTTTCAATAGAAACCCTGGCATGATTACTATCATTCTACTCATCTAGGTGAGTTTTTTTTCAATTATATAAGTAACTCCTTGTATTTTCTTATATTTTCTTCAAAATTAGTGATTTACCTACTTTTGAAGTTTTCAGGTAAAAATTATTATTTTGATTTTCAATAGAAACCATGACATGATTACTATCATTCTACTTGCCTTTATTTGTTCTTTTTAATGACAAAGGTAATTCCATGTATTTTCGCCAAAATTAGGGGTTTACCTACTTTTGAACTTTTTAGGTAAAAAATATTTTTTCGATTTTCAATAGAAACCCTGGCATGATTAATATCATTCAACTTGTCTTGATGAGCTCTTTTCAATTAGATGAGTAACTCTTTTTATTTTCGTCAAAATTAGGGGTTTACCTACTTTTGAACTTTTAGGTAAAAAAATTTTTTCGATTTCCAATAGAAATGCTGTCATGATTAATATCATTCAACTTGTGTTGATGAAATATTTTCAAAAATATAGTTAAATTTTTGTTTGATTGTCAAAATTCGCGTTTTACTTATTTGCAAAAGTTTTACCCAAACAAAAATTAATTTAATTTCGCAGAAAAGCAATCATAATTTTTATCCTGTAGATAAAAATTTATGTTTTCTAACTATTTTTCTTTATTAACGTGATTTTGAAACAAAAATATGAGCTGAAACGAATGAAAACTTGGTAAAATTTCTAAAAATTCTGATGCACAAAAATAATCATAGAATTCAGACGTGTAAATATACTAAAAACACATGAAAAACCTTTCTTGTTTGCCATTCTATTCGTAGGCACCAATCTCGGGAGCTTAGTTGTGCTGCTCGCCGTCGTCATTCTCTTTCCATTGGCCTTCATCGGCTGAACGTTGCTCATCCGATTAGTGCTCGCTTCAGGAGCACATTCTTCTTCCTCATCCAAGCCGCGATTATTGTCAAGTTCATTTTCCGGATGGCTCCTCGTCATCCATTTCTCATTCTTTGCTCCTCCGAGCCAACTCGACGTGGTTGTGACTTCGTTCAAGTGCTCCATGCTTCCGCCAATCTCAAAAACAATTGTGCTTGAATCAACTTTAGCTTTGCCTACCTTTAATGGCGGAATGTGCGATTGAAAATGACTGAACTGTAATTGCGAGGCGCTTGGACTTCTCGACAATATTCCGTCGAATGGGTATGGAAGGCCTGCAAGACGAAATGAGTGCTTTTCTAGAAGCGAGCATGATCGGCGACTTCCGCTGCTCCAGGTATAACAAGTTTCCCCCCTACACGTTTCCGATGGGTGCACTTTGTGCACATCATTCTGGCTCAATAGGATCACCGCTTCCGGAGCAACCGGAAGCACATAAATCAGATAATTTTTTTTATTATTGCTGGCCACTGAACCCCCCAAGCTCACCTGTAATTGTGCCATATCCCTCCTTCTTCAAATAAATGTCCATCGTCTCTGCCGAATTCAAGAACGTCTTCGGACCATTATCATCAACCCGTATGACAGGCATATATTTCTGAAATTCCCGAATCATTTCAAGAAGAGCATTGGGCTCACTTTCTTCCGTGTAGTGTACTTTCTATTGCCATATGGAACTGATAGGAATGGTCCGGTTTCGACGGCCACGTATTCGCCGTTGTTCTCGAGCTCGTCAAACTGAAATTGATTATAGATGGATGAATTGGCTAGCGTTTGACTAACGTGGTGAACTGGGACGCCAGTGGTTGTGAATATCCGACGGACAGCGGTGGCGGTGCGAAGAAGAGCTGTGAGCTCGTCGAGAAAGACAATCCAGTGCTTGAAGTTCTTGCGAGTCACCGCCAGGAACTTGCCGCTGTCGAACATGTCGCCGTTTCGATATACGCGAATCTTAAGTTCATTAAATTTAGTTGATAAACATCACTGAGCTCGTAAAATAATGCATGTTCTTTTATTTAATGCAAAATGTCTTCAGTTAATGAAATATGTTGAAATCGGTTAAACTACTAGACGGGGGATTCAATTTTAACATATCGCATCCCATCCATTTTATCACCACGTTTCGCGAAAGGCCGGAACGATGATGTATTAGCTATTTTTCCTTTGCTGGAATGAGAGGAAATAGTAGATTGCATTTGTAGAATGCTAAATATGAAGTCCTTAGTAGCATAGTCATTGTCTACGATCATCGTATTTGTTGTGTTGATTTCTAGCCGTTGATTTAGACGCCGGCTTATTTCTTCTAAGGAACTTCCAATTAACACCAGGTCGTCAGCGAATTCGAATTGTTTCCAAAACATCCCATCAACACAGATATTTTCGAGAATCATTTGGAGAGCAAATGCGAACAGAGGTGGTGATGGCAAGTCAACTTGACTCACCAATCTCTTGAAAGGAATATTGATTGTTGTTCCATGGATTCTGATATATGAAAAAAGAAGCCTAAAAGTCGATTAGAGTTATTTCCAGAGGAAATTTTAATTGATTTTTCAATGAATTTTCGAACAGAATGGATATTGTCGATGATCTTCTAGAACATCCTTCCCCTTTCGTAGGAGATTCACTTTGGCGATTTTCCAGTCTTCTGGTATTCTTTTTCCCGTCAAAATCGTGTTGAATGGGTGCATGGGAAGGCAAATAATAGATACACGCTCTATTAGAAGCAAAAAATCTAAATTCTATTCCCAGTAGTTTAATCTTCTTCACGAAATTCCATCTTCCATCTTCGTTTTCCGTTTTTCGTCCTTTTTCGTGTTCCATTTCCGTTTTCCGTCGTCCGTTTGAAAAAAATTGATATCCGTGCAACCCTGATATATATATATATTCTCCATAAAATAATTATTTACAAGAAAATAGGGAATAAAATTAACATAAGATGAACTGTGTGTGTTGAACCCTCACGAGGTCCGTCGTTCAAATGACACAGGTTAGTATAAATATTCACAGCAGGGTTGCACGGAAACCGATTTTTTTCAAACGGAAGGCGGAAAACGGAAAACGGAAGATGGAAGATGGAATTTCGTGAAGAAGATTAAACTACTGGGAATAGAATTTAGATTTTTTGCTGTAAGTAGAGCGTGTATCTATTATTTGCCTTCGCATGCACACATTCCACACGATTTTGACGGGAAGAAGAATACCAGAAGACTGGAAAATCGCCAAAGTGAATCTCCTACGAAAGGGGAAGGATGTTCTAGAAGATCATCGACAATATCCATTCTGTTCGAAAATTCATTGAAAAATGTAATTAATTCAAATTTCCTCTGGAACTAGCTTTAATCGACTTTTAGGCTTCTTTTTTCATATGTCAGAATCCATGGAACAAAAATCAATATTCCTTCCAAGAGATTGGTGAGTCAAGCTGTTCGCATTTGCTCTTCAAATGATTCTCGATTAAACCGACAAGGAGAGTGTGGGAGAAGCTGAAGATATCTGTTGATGGGATGTTTTGGAAACAATTCGAATTCGCTGACGACCTGGTGCTAATTGGAAGTTCCTCAGAAGAAATAAGCAGGCGTCTAAATCAACGGCTAGAAATCAACACAACAAAGACGATGATCGTACACATGCTACTGATGACTCCATATTTACAAATACAATCTTCTACTTCCTCACATTCCAGCAAACGAAAAAGAGCTAATACATCATCATTCCGACATTGCTCGACACTTGGTGCTCATCTCAGGAAATTTTCTTCAAAAAACGTCTTCAAATGACTTGCGACATAATATACTTTCACTCCAAGCTCGATGGCTCGATTTCCTTTGATTTGTTAGTTACGAGGAAGCTGCTCATTTGGGTTGCACATTGGTCGATACTTGAAAGACGAAGCCGAACACCTTGGAGAGAGCTGGAACACCTTGGAGAGAGCATCTCGACGCACTTGGAATGACGACCGACAATCAAGTAATCAAGTAGTCAAGTTTGGAACGGAAGAAAAAGTATGTGGAAACTCTTTCAGACGGACGGCGGAAAACGGAAATGGAAATTATTTTTTTCAAATGGACGACGGAGAACGGAAAATGGAAGATGGAATTCCGTGCAATCCTGATTCACAGGGTATGGAGATTACAATATTATTAACATTACATTCCAATAAATTAAAACTAGAAAAATATTTACAAACACGGTTCCAAAGGGAAATACTATTTACAAAGAAATTATCAAAATGTTTAATACCAGGTTTGTCTTTCAACAATAACCCCGCATTACTTAAAAATATAAATCCAGCCCAAGCCCAAGCAAAGTTACGTGTGTGCTTTTTACGCGGACTATAATATGAACCTTCCAGAGAACATGTCAATTGTAGTTTGTAATTGCAAAATAAGGTAAAACTAAAAGAAACGTGAATTGTTAAATTCTTACCTTTATTGGATAAAAATCATGCAGGTGTGATATTGGCGGCAAGTTTTCTGTCATATATCTTAAAAAAAGAAAATAGAAAGATAAAAAAAACAAACACGAAAACAAATTTCCGGATCATTGCCTAATTTCAACAGGAAACAACCAACAAAAAATTACTCATACTATTTAAGAAACAAAAAATCGATAATATTCCCGATGACAACCAGCAGCAGAAGCAGAAGCAGCAGAAAATAATAATAGTAATAATAATCCGTGAACAACAATGAATATGACACAAAAAATAAAATAAATAAATCCGAGAAAGAAAATGGAACACATCCGGTATTAAAATACCTCGCCAGAAATATTATGTCTCGCATGCTCAATTGTTGTGTTGGCTATTCCTGCGGCACGCCGATAAACAAATTGGTCCGCTTGAATCGACGCTTGCTCACCATTGTCTTGTTTCTGCTCAATTTTTCTGAATAAATATTCGAACCATTTAGAGTTGGCCCAATTATTTCGATGCGTGTTATTGAGAAGCATTGGCTCGTTGTACTGCAAGTTGAGCTGAACCCTAAAAGGCCGATTCAAATTAAGAATTTTTTTTTTAAATAAATAAATAAAATGTTTGTTGCTGGGGGTTCTCAACATAATTCTCATTATTTCTGCACCAAATGAGACAATAGCCTAGACGAATCTTTTAATAGTGAGCTCAGAAATGATTCTAAAATATAGTTTCCCGATGACACAAGTGGGCACTTTATATTTTAAGACCTGCCTATCAAATTTTCGAGAAACTTATTCTGAAATTAATCCCGATTAACTAGTAAGAAACATTCAAAAATTAGAAAATGTATTATTTCCAATTAGCGTGTTTTCCTGCATTATCAGATATTATTCATATCCCGGTTAAGTTTGACCGACACCAGCTTAATTAACGTATATATTTATAGTAATAGTTACAGCCTGTTTGATAAAAATCCCAGTAGTTATAGTAATAGTTACAGCCTGTTTGATATTATAAGATAATCCCAACACGTCAACTTGTATGTTAATAAAATGAGCTCAGCAAGAATGCTCAAAAATAAGTTTTTAGATAGATATTAATTTTTTAGTCAGTTTAAGACAGGCCTTATTAAATTGTAGTAAAAACGTTTTGTTATAAAAACGTTTCCACGTTACTTCCACGTTTGAAAATCACAAAATCGTTATTTGGATTTTATTTGGATTGTCCCAGTAAATTGGCCCAAAAATTATGTATTAGGAAATATACCATATACAATTCACATTTTAAAATTGAAATATCTTTATAGTTGGATTTCAATTGGGACTATATACACTGGTGTCCAAAAGTTTGCGACACCCCTACTAACTAGCTGTTTCGCCTATTACTGTAGGACAACAGTTGAAATGAGTGGTACCAGTGGATTCCCCGTCATGAAAAACCTATTTCCAGAAAATTTCATTAAAATATGTTTTGTTTTCGCTACGCTACAGTACATTTTCCACAAACAGTGGTGGTCACAGTGATATGACATCATTTTTAAACTAGGAAATAACGCTAAAATTAGCGACATTTAATGATTAATGTGATTATTTAATACCTTGTTGCTGCTCGATTGGTCCGAATAACCTCGTTATTTCGGTTTGGCATGCTTGAAATCAGGCTTCCAATCAGATTTGTATCGATCAGACACCATTGACGAAGAGTTTCGGCTTTCAGATCCGCTACAGTCTTGAATTGACGCCCTTGATGGTAAACTCTTCTAGCATGGACGGACTAGAGATTCTCAATTGGATTGAGATCGAGAGAACACGCTGGCCAGTCCATAACAGTGATATTCTTTGACCTCAACCACGCCGTCGTTGAAGCCATAGAATGAATGGCGGCGTTGTCTTGTAGAAACGTGAAGGCAATATGCCAGAAATGGAACTAAACGTTTCTTCAGGACATCTTGATAGTCCACAGATGTCATTCGCGGCGAAATGAATTCCAAATCATGAGTTCCAGTTAACGAGAAGGCTTCTCAAACAATTCAAGTTCCACCTCCACAGTTTCTTTTAGAAAATGTCAATGGATCCTTCCTCAAATCACGTCAATAAGAATTCCAGTCGTCCGGTCCATCAAGATTGACCTTCTTTTCATCTGAAAAGATTATCTGAGCATGTTTGAATTGACAATTAAATCCGTAAATGGACTCGCTGTTTTCCAATCTGTGACCAAGTTTCGGCGAGCAAAGTCAACACGTCTCAATTTGTGAGCAGGGGTCAGACGTGTTGCATTTTTTTTAGTTTTTTACGAACAATAATTCAGCTCCAACGCAGATATCGGTAAATTTTTTGTCTCGAGGTCGAAACTCCAGATTCACGGCCAATTTGTCTAGCCGACTTTATCGAATTTGAAGGTTTCCGCGCAATTGTTTGATCATCTGTGGTCGATATAATCCTTGTACGTCCCGGAATTGGTGTCTTTCCGTAGCCAGTACGGTTCTTCAAATAATTATTCACGGCATTTTGTAATTTCATAAAAAATAAATAAAAATAAAATTTTACCGAATTTTTCACGTAGCTTAATAACTTCAGTTTTAATCTACATCAGTAAACTATAATATTACGAAATAGTTTAATTAGAAGAGCTTTAATTAGATCTTCCTTTTCCTATTTTATTTTGCGTGCCAATTATTATTATTTTCTCAAAACGAATATATACAAAAATTACACCAAGTTCCCTTAAATCCAATTATTATGACGATAAAAATTCTCGAAATTCTTTGAGATGATAACAAATAAATTCGCGGCAAGTGATAAATCAGCCTGTTCCGCAACGTCAAAACAATGACGGGATTGTGATAAGTCTCTGATGACCCTTTATGATGTGTCGCATTTTGATATTATGATTATTATTATAATTATTATCATATTTGTTCATGTTTCCCTGCACAAGAATTCTAACAACGATTTTATGTATTTGTTTGCCATTGATTTGCACACCTGCTCGCGCGTATCTGCTGACCAGTACCACTAATACTGTATGAATTGAAGCTTATTAAAACAAAACTCTTCTCGTATTTTATATTTACTGCATCTGTCAGCTTGCTAAATTCTTTTTTACCATTTATTTCTTTTTTATTAAACTTGACCATCTTTTCTAATCTCATGAGCACGCCAATTGAAAATAAATATTTTACAAAATTTTAACATGTTTTTTTTTAATTTCCACATATACCTAACATAAAATACAAATGTTTTGCAGCGTTTATTTATCAGTTTTTTATTTATCTAACCGCACCCTTAGATTATAATAGTGTAACAGCCCTTGATACTTCGACTTCAGTTGGAGTGTATGAGTGCACCCCAACTTGTATGGTAATAGAATGAGCTTAGAAAGTATTCTCAAATATGACTTTTTAGAAAGATATTAATATTTTTAGATAGTTTAAGACAAGCTTTATTAAACTGCAATAAAAACTTTGTTTTTCTTTAGACGTAAAAATTTCCACACACGCTTAAAATTCGCTATTTCGATTTGGCGTTTGAGTGTATGTCATTTTCCAAAAAAGTTCCCCGACCTATATTTGCTTCTGTTAGCATTTTATTTTTGTTTTTAAAATTATTAGAATATTATCAGACTTCAAAATGATAAAAACTAAATCAGCCCGTCCAAAAATACCATATAGTACAGAACTCTTAGCAAATTTATTATCCGTAAACAAAGTATTGAAAAATGGTTCAAATTGGTTATCGTGTTTAAGCAGGATTTTAGCTACAACAAATTAAATGTTAAATGTTTAGTATGTTTCTAACATTCGATTAGGTCTATAAATTAATTTCCGCGTTTTTTTTGTGTTTGGTATTTTCTAAAAATAAAATTATTTTTACATAACGAATTTCATGTTATAATGTTGTCTGTATTATCAGCTTTCTACTTATACACTAGCTGACAAAAGTTTTGTCACAAATGTTTTTTCGGGTTTAACTTTTTTGTGACTTGACCAAATTGGCTGATTTTTTTGATATTTTATGTGAATCAGTGTTTAAAATGTTATAGTAGCAAAATTTGGTTTAAATTACCATGGCAAATTCGGTACCACGCATTCCGTTTTCCCTCATATTGATAACAGCTTGCCGGGTGGCAATTGGAGTTTCTTTACGTGGAGTCATCTCTAAAATGTTGCCAGTTACTGCTATTTTCAATAAATTATGAAAAAAATATAAATGAACTTTAAAAATTATTAAAAAATGTAGTGCAAAAAAAGTGCGTAATATCTTTGAGCTACGCGTTTTAAGATAAGCGCTTGTCACTGTAAAACAGATCATCGTAATCACAAGCGGGAATTTGTAAAATAATCTACAACCACATGAATCTATCATATCAAAAAATCAGCCAATTTGGTCAAGTCACAAAAAAAAATTGTGACAAAACATCCACATTTGTACCAGGAAAACGTTATTTGCAGGAATTTCTTCTTTTCCTTTTAAAAAAATTTTGAAGACGATGAACTTCAGGCTTTGCTGGATGAAGATTCGGCTCAAACACAGGAGCAACTCGCGGCATCACGCAAAATCAATTTCTCATCGATTGAAAGCAATGGGGAAGAGCTCACAGAACGCAACAAAGAGCAGAGAAAAACAACTTCACAAGTTTTGTTGTTGAGAGAAAAACAACTTCGTGGATTAGTCCCGGTGAACCGACATCTTCGACCGCAAAACCCAACATCCACGAGTAGAAGGTCTTACTGTGCATATGGTGGTACCAACAAGGAATTCTGTGCTTTGAACTGCTCCAACCTGACGAAACAATCACTGCGATTCGCTATCAACATCAACTAGTGCAGTTTGGGCATGAAATCGCAGTAAAAAGACCAGAATGGGCGGGTCGAAACGAAAAGCTCATATTGCTTGATGACAACGCAAGACCGCATGTTGCTCAAGCGGTGAAGGAAACGCTGAAAGACTTCAAATGGGAAGTCTTACCGCACCCGTGGTACTCTCCGGACATTGCCCCATCATATTATCTTCTTTTCCGGTCAATGGCTCATGGTCTGGCGGAGCAGCGCTTTCGAGATTATCAAGACGTCAAAAAATGGCTGCGACCATACCAGAAAAATTCTATTATGAAGGAATCCATAAGTTGACTTTGGGAAAATGTTGTTATTAATGACGGAAATTATTTTGAATAAATGTTTTGTTTAAGTTTGCCCATAATACGCGGAAATTAATTTCTAGAACTAATATTGTTTTGCTCTTCCATTAGGCACCGATCTCTAAAAGGTACAATATTGTCGTGGTGTAGGTGAATGGAAAATCAGGGTTAAAGGAGCATTCCGAATAATAAAATGGTCTCGATTGGACAGGTGTAGGATTTAATTAGCAATTTGTTTATTATTTCGATCCTAAATATAATAAATTATACCTAAAATTTTTATTATAATATATATTATGTTGATTTAACAGCCAATTTAGTAAGAGAAAACCAAATGAAACAAAATTGTGATGAAAAAAAGCGAAATAATAAACAAATTGCAAATTAAATCTACACCCGTCCAAGCGAGACCATTTTATTATTAGGAATGCTCGTTTAACCCTGATTTTCCATTCACCTACACCAGGACAATATTAAAAATTTAAATTTTATGTGTAATTTATTTTAAGAAAAAAAGTTTAAAGTGAATGTCCGAGAAAATAAATTGATTCCTTCGATCCAAGTGGAAACATGAAAACGCTGAACCTATAATTATCCCAAAACGGTCATTCGAACACAACGACACGCACTTTTTCAATCAATCATATCAATAACCATCAACAATCGGCGAAATTTGAATAAACATTGATTATATTTTTGATACATGCGATGAGTCATTCAGCACTCATCATCATTATCATTTTGTTGTTCGTTTCTCTTGTTTATTTTTCAGCAACAATTTGCTTCGATTCATTTTTTATAATCACCATCATCATCTTCTTGTTGTTGTTATTATTTTTGTGTTAATCCGCGGATTTCGAGTGCCGTCACTCACTCGCTCGCATTCTTTCTCTGCGGGAGAATCGTAAAGTTGACTTAATCATCCAAATCGACGGCGACCACTTGAAACATCCGCAAGACCCACGCCCTCTTCCATTTTTTCGTGATTGATTCATCATCGATTTTCAACAGAATCGATTTGTTTTTATGCTTTATTATGTCAATTCTTTCGAGTTCCGGTCTCTTTTATTTTAGAAGAATTTAGAAATTTTATTGATTATTAGTTATTCTATGTAAACTGGGAGCAATTGAATTTCAAACTTTGCGTATTTTCATGAAATAAACACAAATAATATTAATTGAGCCAAAAAAAACGATGGAAACCTTATTTTGTTTGAATTATAATTGTCTGGTGCACTTCAGACGAATTAGTATAATAAGAAACTCATAAAAGTAATTTAAACCTAGCATCGTGAAAATTTAATCCTGTCCTGTATCCTGAATCCTGTGTGTCCTTTAAAGTCCTGTAATTTTTCCGTAAAAAATAGTTGTTAAAGTTCACGTCAATTTCAATAAAATTTGTTTAAAAATTTGCACAATCGTCATTTTCATCTGGCGAGCTTGTGTGTGTGTTTTGTTGCAAAGGAAAATCCAGATAAATGGCAACAAGTAATCTGTAGAAATAGCTCGCCAATTGCAAATGGAAATTTTCTAATATCATGTCAACTGAAATAAGAAAAACAGGGGCTCATATCAGTTAAAACTATTATTCCAGAAAAACATTATTTATAATATTTAATTCTTGACAAATCTAGAAAGCTTACGTATCAATGATGGGAGGGGCTCCCCCCCCCCCTTACCGGGTCCCGGGTCCCGGGTAGGGAAAAAGGAAAGTCCCGGATGTTGAAATTTTCAATTTTTTAAGCTCCCGCCCGCCCGGATTTCCCGGGGTCCCTACCATCACTGTTACGTATTAATCATTCAAAACTTTTTACGTGAAAATTTCGTTATACGATTGCTATTTTCAATTGGCGTGTAATATTTAAATGAATCTTACAGTTTTCCACGTTTTATTTACAGACAACTTTACTCGTCATTTTCACGCGAAGGTCTTAAGTTATACAAACAACCGCTTCCTTAACTGAACAACTATTTTTGAGCACATTTTCCGACCTCTCACAGTTACAATTGCACGTCAAATGAAAATGAACATTTCTTGGTATTTAAATTAAAAACCTTTACATGTTCATTTCAGATTGATGCTTACTTAATTTGTCTCAAAGCGTACAGGCTAAGTTGTCAATTAGTTTAAAATTTTAAAAATAATTTTAAATTGTATTTCAGATGCTTTCGAATAACTTATTAAAATGCACATTCAACTCATCTACTCTCTCTCTCTCTCTCTCTCTCTCTCTCTCTCTCTCTCTCTCTCTCTCTCTCTCTCTCTCTCTCTCTCTCTCTCTCTCTCTTTCTCTAACTCTGCTATTTTCTTATAAAACTTATCGAACATTTTTCAACTCACTAATTTTGCTCATTTTCTAAGAGCTTTTTGTCAACAAGGTTTTTAAAATGTCACTGGATTGAAAAGTTCAACTTGTTTATTGCGACAAGTGGTGGTCTTTGAGGAATAATGTGGGTGTCATTTAAATTTATTGTTATCAGTTTGTTGACAACAACACAAACTAGGTACCATAAATATCATATTTCGGTTATTGTCTAGACGATAAAATTGACAGAATTTTTGTTTTTTTAATGTATTGTGGGTTTGTGACAGTGATGGGAAGGACTGAACCCGTCCCCTCCCCCTCCAAACCCGGGTAGGGAAAAATTGAAGTCCAGGGCCCGGGTTGGGAGAAAGGGAACTCTGTGTATATTGAAAGGCTCGCTCGTCTCTTGTTCTCGCTTTTCCTCATCTTTAATTGTCACTATTACCGTTCAGTGATGGGGATTGTTTGAAAGTTTTTTCGAAAAATTTTTGAAATTTTTTGAAACCCGGGTTTTGAAATTTTCAATTTTTTAAGGTCCCGCCCGCCCGGAATTCCTAAAAACGGGGTCCCTCCCATCACTGGCTTGTGGTTTTTTATAGAAAATTTCCAGGGAAACATATTTTTTCCATAATGGGATCTATTAGAGATAAGGTGGGGTGCAGAGTATTGCAATAAAATTTCTTAGTTAGTAATATGGTTGAAAATGAGGGAAATCTGGCATTAAAAATTATAATAATTTATTATAAAAATATAAGAAATGGAAAATTAAAACAACAAGTCCCGGTCCCTGGCTTTTGAAATTTTAAATTTTTCAAGGTCCCGCCCGCGCAGAATTCCAAAAAACGGGGTCCCTACCATCACTGTTATATACCAGTGATGGGAGGGACTCCCCCCGGTCCCCCCCCCCGACCCGGGTATTTTTCTAAAAAAAAGGGTATCCCGGTCCCGGTTCCGATTTCCGGGTAGGGAAAAAGGCAAGTCCCGGGACCCGGGTTTTGAAATTTTCCATTTTGTTATATACCCTTTCTCAAGGGGGCGTGGCTTGATACCATTATCTCAGACACTACAAAACATTTAATACATGCGTTATAGCGTAAAATGTGTCGTTACGCATTATTTCACGACTTTTCACGACCAACGCAAATGACACACCCGGACCAAAAACGGGACCGCTTCGAAACCGGCGTCAACAGCATAAGTATTGACGCTTTTTTTTCAATGCAGGCACATTTGTTGTCATCTTTTTTTTTTTTTATTTTGTGAAATATTTTGATTTCTTGATGTATTGAAGTTTAATTAAGTTTTAATTTGTGTTAGAATAATTAGAATAATTATCTGAAGGTATTGGTGACAAAAAATAATGATTCTCTATAGTTTTATTTTTTGCTCTGTCATTAATTTGATTATAAATAATTAATCTACTGACAGGTTATTTTAAGATGCATTTCATCTGAATCAGCATAAAATTCTCTATAAGATGATATTTTACTTTTCACTGCTGTCATTTTACTTTCAAATTTTTTATAACAGTTTAAAACTTCTACGTAGCAAAAAACATTAAACATAATTATTATTTGTTTTAAAATTACTTTAATACATTCAGATAGTTTCTCCCAGTTGTTTTATATACAAATAATTAACTTACCTTATTTAGAATCCGAATACTAAAGCTTCAAAAAATAGTTAAAAATAAAAGACGAACTTTTAGTGGTCAACCTTTTTCTAGTCCCCCCCCCCTTTTGGCAAATAGCCAACAATAAATGTGTTTCCTCTATTTCAATGTTATTGTCCGGGTGTGCAAATGAAAATGATTTTTCTTTTTCTAAAGTTTGAAGGTGTCTTGTACACTTACATGTAAAAGCTAATCTTAATTAATGCGTTTCCTTGAAAGATTTTTGGATTTCAAACCGATTTTTTACCTACTTAAACCATTTTGTGGGTCCTAATTTTTTGTCAGTATACTAATAAAGCCATGACGAATCTATATACAAATTTTTATCAAAATCTGAGATGGAGACCTAAAACACTTCCCTTGTTAAATTATTAAAAAATTGAAAAATATTAACGAAATATTTCAATTGAAAAGCTTTTCTGAACTCCAGTTTTTTTCGATTTAGTGTGATAACTTTAAACATGCTTTAAATTCTTTATTTTTTTTTAAATATAAAATTATCTAAATTTAAAACACGCTGGGAAATAAACCAGAAAAGACCTATAAATCTCAAGGCAATCAACGAATTCATTTTCACGCCAACTGGTATGCTTATAAAATGAGCTCAGTAGACGTGCTCAAATCTAACTTTTTGGGAAGATATTAATACTTATAGATAGTTTAAGATTATCTTGCCTAAATTGTCGACAACAGCGTTTTCTAGAAAGACCGTAAAAGCTTTAGCACATTCTTAAAAATCGGTAAATAACTATTTCAATTTGACGTGCATTTTTTTTCAAAACTATTGTCGTGGTGTAGGTTGATGAAAAATTAGGTATAAAGGAGCATACCGGAAAAAAACTATGGTCTCGCTTGGGCTGGTGTAGATTTAATTTGCAATTTGTTTATTATTTCGCTTTTTTTCATCACAATTTTGTTTTCTCTTACTAAATTGGTTGTTAAATCAACATAATAATAATTATTATATAAATTTTTGTATAATTTATTATATTTAGGATCGAAATAATAAACAAATTGCAAATTAAATCTACACCAGCCCAAGCGAGACCATCTTTTTTTTTCGGTATGCTCCTTTACCCCTAATTTTTCATCAACCTACACCACGACAATACATTTTAAGCGTGATTTTTGATTTACACGTAGTAAGAACAAATAGGTTTTTTACGTAAAATCAATAAACTTGTCTTAAAGTATCTAAAAAACTTAAAATTGTACCAGAAAGTTTTCTTTGACAACCTCAAACGAGCTTGCATTTCTAAGAGTGCAATTGGTGTGCACTTGTATTCTGATCGTTTTCCTCATAAGTGCGCATTGATATTAAGAAAATTCCACATTAAATATCTGCCGGAGAGATTCGTTGAAGAGCATTTCACATTAAAATATTTTGCAAATCTCATTTACAGCTGATCTCATTCATTTATATATGAACCCTCTCGAATTTTCCAATAAATAAACTAAAAAAGACTCGTAAATTTATAGGAAAATCACTCTTGTCAGAACACTTGTTTCGAGAGAACTTATCACTCACAATATCAATCAAGGAGAGAGATTGCTCATGTGTGTACTTATTCAAGTATTGTATATATACTTGAATCATCTTTCCCGCAAGCCGACCGCGCTCAATTAACTTTTTTTTTCGTTAGCCGTCCGTCCGTCGACGATTATCTCTGCCGTCGGCCAGACTATTACAATAACATTATTAATAATCGGGGGGCACTTTCATATATAACATTTATCTGGTTCTGGACAACAAAAAAAGGCGAAGGAGAATCGGGCAGCAGTTGTGTGAGTGTTTGTGTGTTCGTTGCAAGTCTCTTTCGCATCTCGATTGGCTTGTGTGTGGTTTCGCGCTGTTTCTTTCTCAACCACCACCACCATCAGCATAACCATCATCCCCCAGCATCGGAACTATTCTGAACCCACTTGTATCCCAGATTCTCTCGATTGTCTGAACACCCGCCTTTTGCCTAAACACAACGACATGTACACATACACACACATTCGCTAACTAAACGACAAACGACCCTTTTCTATCAATACACTGGTGGAAAAGCGTATACATAACATATACAAAGACAACAATTTTGCGGATCTGATCCTGTAATAATATTAATAATCATTCGGTTTTTTTTTCGGCGGAGGCAAAAGAAATATATAAAATTTATTGGGGAGAAGATTGTTCGTTTTGTTGTTCTTTTTGTTGTTTATTTTAGCTCGTAGTACAATTTTTATCCACTTCCGTATTACTTCCTGTGCTTGAAATCTAGACTTTATTGCATTATAACATGTTTTATGAGCAGGAATGTACTTGAATGGCGCATTATTTTGATCGTATCATTTTTCTTATCATTATTCTATTGTTAAATTGATAAAATAACAAATTGTCAATCTTTAAACTTACAAAATACTTTTTTTTAATAATAAAAATAAATAATATAATAATGGCTGGCGCTGTAACTTCTCTTCCATCATCCGAATAAAATTTATTGTCTCGTAAGCATCTTCATTTGACAAAATATTTAAAAACTTTAATAAAATATCACTTATATATTCTCTCCACATATTATTACTTTAATCTTGTTAAGAATTTATCGTTTAACATCTTGTAAATACAAATAAATTTTAATGGCCTGTTGTTATCTCAACTTCTTGCTCGACCATTAACTCACATCTCGAGAATTTCAAGTGAAAAGTGTTTTTAATAGGCAACGGAACTATGATATTGCTAAATATAAACAAATATTATTCAAATAAACTTTATTTAATTACAGTTTATTTTATTGATCCAATGACAAGTATATACATACTTGCAATTATTCAGATATTAATTTAGACCTTAAATATCCAAAGAAAAAATACTTATATAGATATTTACATTTATATATTCTCTCTAGCTAGAGCTCTAGAGCTCTAGTTTCTATATTAATAAGGAAAAGATATAAAACCGGGAATTTCATCAATTACACCAAAAAATAAAAGTAATTACCTTTCAACTTTTCTAGGCCACTAACTTATTAAATGTACACCTCTTGGAATTTACTAATTCCAGTTGGAATTATGGAATATTGCTCATTTTAATAGATTTTTGTTATCCTTGAATAATACTAAATGAATTGGAATTATTTCTTCCCTATTATTTATTATTTCATCTATATGTGTTGTTTAAAATAATGGTCGTGTCATGATAATTGACGGTCATTAGTATTGTGAATTTTATTATTGAATATATTATATTAAACCAATATTTTATGTTATTTTATACATTTTTGAACATATTAGAATATTTTATGTAATTTTCCATTGTAGTTAAATTCCAATAAAATTATTTTTTATATCTGATAATTAATATGATTATTAATGGTCGAATTTTGAACTTTGTTGAAGCTAGGCCATTGGGACACTATGTGGTCAACTCCACAATCTTTGGGTAAGCATGTTCTGAAAAACTAAATTTGACTTTAAAGTAATTTTATGAATAATTTATAATGTTTTTTTATTATTAGTTTTCGAAAACCAATGTGAAACCCATTATTAGTTTTATTTTGACATCGGCAAGCTAATGGCTGGACAATTTATTATTTCATTTTTCGACCATTAATATTAAATTGTTTTTTTTTAAATAATTTTTCAATTATTAAAATCCAGGTATATTGCCCTATAGTCTATAAGTAGTATATGTTTGAAATCGTACTTATTATTATTCGATAAGTATTTGTATAAACTCCCCTAAAAAGGATATGTACATTATTGACCTAAACCTTCGGTTTCTCGGTTACTTGTTTTTTGTTCTTCTCAAATAAACTCGTAGAAATAATAATTAAAGTAAAATCTGTCATAGCCGGCTCAACATTAAGATAATTGTCAAATGTGCACCTGGCTGGATGCTTCGGGTTGAAGCCGCCAGCTGTTTTTTCCGCATGTCTAATTTGTTTTATCCAAATTCTACAGTTAATCCATTTTATATACTAATTTATTAATTATAATTTATATTATGAACACTTTGTTGATTCTGACTGCAAATGTTTTTTATATAAATTCATATTTTCTTGAAAAAATGTTATCAGCACACAATTTTTGTGTTGAAAATGTTTTCATTTTTCCGTAAATTGAAATTCTATTTATTTTCAATTCTAAACAAAACGACAATTTTGCCCATAAACTTTGCCCCAGCTTTTGTCTTCAAATGCGTTATTTTTGTTTGATTATTTTTTCCATGAAAAGGTTTAATACCTGGAAACTCTTGAAAACCTTTATTGTTATGCTTCACTTTTGTGCTATAATTTTTTTCTCTAGTTTCAGATGGGCCAAGATGATGAGGATGACGCATTCATGTTGCAGGCCAAGCAGCAAATCACCAAGAATGTTATTAATAAACGAAAGGTGCGTTGTTTGTTTATGTTTTGTTGTTGTTTCTATCGCTTTTATAATTCCAATAACTGATAATTAATGACTGACTGACTGATTAGTGCGCTTGTTTGCAAGAGTGATTGTTAATTAGTTCATGAATCATTTCTTGTTGGCAAAATTTTTGTTTGCACTTGACGATTATTTGAGGATTAATTGTTTCAACAATTTCTTGTTGCTGTTCTAATTTGTTTATGACAATTGGTTTATGCTCATTGTTATCGTCAGCACTTGATGAGGGGAAATTGACAATTCAAGTATTTTCGGTGTTTTTTGTGGCGAAAGCGAAATAACTGAACATGGGCTAAAGACTATTTTGGTAATTATTCGCTTAATTTACTGTAAAATAGTAATATATATTTTAAAAATACTCACTCACTAATTTGAGTTTTAGAGAGTAGAATCAATAACAAGCTATCATTCCTAGTAAAATTACTGTCTGATTTAACTTTTCAGTTCCTCATTTTTAAATTAAAATATTCATAATTAAAACTTCTAAAATGAGCATTTTCTTATAAAAGAATTAAATAAAAATATTAATTGTTTTGCAGATTATCCCTTAAATACGGTTTTGTATTTTTAAAGAAAGGAAATTTGAGCAATTTCAATTGCCTATATAAACATATATTTTAAAAGATCCTTGTTGACGTGCGATGATAAATTTAACATGACATTTTAAATAGAGAATTACATTATCATCACGTTGTGCCATTTATCCGTTGGTATCAGTTTAGCAATTTATTTATAATAATTACTCACGACATGAGAATACGTTTTCTTAAGGTATGTTAGCTACTATATTAGAGGGTACAGTAGGGTAGTGCCATTCTGTCGACTAGTCGGGCTTTTTTCGATAGTTTCAGTTGGTTTCTTGACCTGATGGTCTTGTATATAACAAGTTTCTACTGCCAGCTCAAGAATACTTGAAAACCTGCAGGATTTGTCTCATTTAGAGTACCAATCAAATAATTTTGATAGATTTTTGAGCAAGTTAAAGAATTTGACTATGTTATACGCCCTTAAAGACCAGAATAGTCGGATAGTCATGATTAAGTTCGATATTGAAGTTCATTGTGAAGTTATTATCTTCTTGTTCCTTTCCTGCGAAGGCTACGGTTTCTATTTAAGAAATATTAATGTTAATTATGCGCAGGCGTATTCCGCCTGCGCTATACTTGGGTTGAGGCTGAAACGACGAATTTTAGAGTTGAGAGCTGAAATATAAAACTTGACTTGAGGTCACTGAATTCCACGATTTTGACGAGTAGAATATTCATAGTTTCCATCAACATAAGAAATTTGATATATTCATTGAATCAGTTAGAGAGAGAGAGATTAGAGAATTAACCTGAAATTAATTGAAGAACCCGACTTTAAATTGATTTGAATTAACATTAATGAGAGTTAAATATCTGCGAGTAGCAAAGAATGTGAATATTTTTGATACTTTGGTACGCCAAATGAAATCATAAAAATGGATGGTCAGTTATAATACAAGTAGCTTAAATGTCAGATATGTATGTGTGATTTGGAGCTCGTATAATACTCCAGAGGAGATTAGATCCTTTCATTTCGAATGAGTTATGCTCATAGCGTTTTCCGTTCCTAGTTTTCTTCGGCGAGGACACTCGCTTGGCTTTTCGAGAATTTATAGTTGGATTTTTTATTGCGTGTTATCTATGAATATATTTTTTAAACCTTTTTAGATTCGTCTAACTTTGGTTTCGTTTTTTAATATTCTCTAAAATTTTTCGTTTATTTATTAAAAAATCGTTAGTTAGTAAAGATATTACGAATTTTGTTCTATGAACTCACCCTAAAATTTGATTACATCATTCGGCAGAAGTGATTGGCAGATATTTGATAAGTCAAGTGAACTTTTTATTGATGAATTTATCTTGAGCTTTGCTTTATTACAGCTCATTGTTAATTTGCAGCCTATTTGAAGGTTTTTTCATTTCTATCTTGATTGATACGCAATCTGTAGGTTATATAATCGGATTTTATGGAGTCCGTAATTTTAATTTAATTTCTCTTTGATTCATGCATTTTTTCAAAACGTTTGGAATTTTATGTTATAATTGTTATATTTTTGTTACTTGGTTAGTCTTTATAAGCCATAACTGCTGCGGATCATCTTTCCAGATGTCCTGTAACATCGTAGGGAGCATGTCTAGTTTTACCTTCATGAAAATTGTAATAATGCTAGAGAAGTTTATCGGTTTATGTACATTTTATGTTGACGGTGTTGTTATATATTTTTTGAATTTATAAATATGACAAAGCGGCAATGATATGTTGCTTACTGAATGCTGTTCGTGTTCTTGGATGTTTTGCGTCTGAAAGGCGAAGGAAAAGCGATTGGAAAGAAAAATATATTTCTGATGATTAATTGTTGATTATGGAAAAGATGTGAAAATTTTGATTGTTTTGCTAGAAACGTTTCCCCATGAGAATCGAATCGAATCGATCATTATTTTTGTCTGTTTTTGCTGAAAATTGACTGAAATTCTGCTGTTGTAATGAAAATTGAGGTTGGTGGTTTGTCTTGAAGAGTATTGCATGTTTTGTGGGTAATAGTGAGTCCGGTTGGGTTGTAAATGCGTAATGCGCAGCGCAAACATAACCGGAAAAGAAGTTGTGTCGATGGTTTTTTGTTTCTTGTTGAGGATTTTTTTGGTTTGTCGTTTTTTTTTTCTTTTGAGTTGTTTCTAGTAAATTTCTAGGATTATAGTGAGCTTTTCTTGGAATTTGCTTGAATGATTTGATTGTTGGATTTATCTTCTCGATCTTGCTGCTTCTTGGATTTGGAAATGATTTTTTTAAAGAATAGAATTTTGAGGATTTAATCGATGTTTAAGTTATAGCTGTTTTCAGTTCCTCTGCTCGTATCATTTTATCAGTAATGTTGTAATTGTTTTTTCTTCTACCGAGCCAATGTTTCTTGACTATAATCCTCAGCAAAGATGATTTGATCCGTGTGCACTTGTTTGTTTGTTTACTCGACCACCCGTGGCGTCGACGAATGTGATTATGATTTTTTTGGGTCCTTTTTTGTTTTTCTTCACTGTGGCTCTCGTCTCGTTTGATTTTATTGATTTTGGGCTGAAAATTAACACAGATGTGAGATGCAGTAAAATATTAAATAAAGAGCCCCGGAAATTCTCATGCGCGCCAGCGTGTTTTTCACGTTCTCACGTTTCTTGTAATAGGAATTAATGAATGATGGTTTCTCCATAAGATCCATATGTGAAAAATTTTTATTTCAATGAATCGGAACTGATATGTCGACAGGACTTTCCGGAAATTTGATCCGTATATATGCTCGAAGTTGACCTCCAACTTTGTAAAGTTTCTTGAATACGGACCTCCTTGACTGCGTTAAGCTCACTAGAACCATTGATATTTGAGGAGGACAGAGTGTAATTTGAATGCGGAAATTGAATTTCGCGTTTATTTTATTGATTGAAAGCAGATTGGAGTGGCTAATCGAATTACTGGCTCAAATTGTGTTTAAATTGTACTTTGTGGATTTTGTTTTCTTGTTTATTTTTCATTTGTTTGGGAATCTTATTTGAAATACAGGTAATTTATAATGGAAACAAAGGGAAAATCTATTTTTATCCATTTAATTCATTTATTCTGAAGGTTTTGTGTATCTAGACTGGAACTAGGTTTTTATTGCAAATATTTAAAACAAAGATCTACGCTATTAACTATTCTAAACGTTTCAGGACCAACTGCGTCGGTGGCAAGTTAGCGAGATGAACGCGGAGCCGGCGCGTCGCGAGAAGCGTCCCAAAGTACAATTCCAAGACAGCGATGTGTTCCTGTCGGCGTGTATGTCAGGAGACGAGAGTGAAGTGGAAGACCTTCTCGACAAGGGAGCCGACATTAACACGTGCACCGTGGATGGACTGACGGCACTCCATCAGTCGGTGATTGACTCGAAACCCGAAATGGTGCGCTTTCTATGCGAGAAAGGCGCCGACGTGAACGCGCAGGACAATGAAGGATGGACGCCGCTTCACGCGGCTGCCTGCTGCGGCAACGTGGCCATCGTCAGATATTTGTGCCAGAATGGAGCCGATTTGACGATTGTGAACAGGTTTTTGAGCGCGTTTTTTTGGTATGATGGCATGTGGTATTTTAGTGATAAAGAATTGCCGCTGGACTTGGCTGAGGATGAGCAGTGTCGAGATTATTTGGAGCAGGATTATCGCGGAAAGAGCATTGATATCAACGCATGCCGAGATCAGGAAATGGACGTGATGTTGAGGGATGCGAAGAAGTGGTTGCAAACGGGTGAATATAAGTGAGATTTATGCGAGAGATGAAGAACGACGAATATTGCATTCTTGTAGTGATGTGCCACATCATCGGACTGGAGGCACGGCTATGCACGTGGCGGCTGCGCGCGGCTACACCCAAATCCTCGAGATGTTGATTAAAGCTGGCGGCAACGTGAACGCGCGGGATAAGGATGACTGGACACCCCTTCATGCTGCTGCTCACTGGGCCGAGCGCGACGCGTGCAAAATCTTGATTGAAAATGGAGCGTCGTTGAATGCGCAGACATCGGCGGTAATCAATGGATCCTTAATATGATTGATAGTTTATTCAGAAGCAAGACGTGTTGTCGATTGCTGACAAAGAGGTGGTAGATTACCTGATAGAACTTGCCGAAGCGTTTAGGAATCGTGACAAGAAAAAATCGACGTCACCATCTGTTTTACAAGAGAAGAACCATCGGGTAGGACATGATGAGCATATTATGACAACTGAAAAGAAGAAAGAAATTCAGCATCGGGATCAGCATAGGTGTGTCATTTTTTTGTTGATTATTAGTTTTCGACGCTTTTCTTGCCTGCATGATGCTTTGATCCACACCGTTGTTTTCAGCGAGAACGAGTTTATGGTGAACGAGTCGACGATTGAAGTTGGAGCGAGTGCTGAGCCAACAGTGGCGAATGATGTTGAAACGACGCCAGAAGATGAGGACGTGGAGGAAGAGGATGAAGAAGAGGAGAAGAATGCGATGGTGGTGGACGAGGCGTCGGAAGTGGAAGATAAGAGGATGTCGGTGGAATCGTCGTCAACACCAAGCAGCGAGTTAGCCTCGAGGTTTGGAATATTTTCCCGTCGTTATTTATTTTTGCGCTTTTTGGGTTTTATGGTACTTGGAAGCGGGGATATAGGATTCTTTTCACGGGATGGGGAGGTTAAAATTTGTTATATTTTGTTCAGTATTTTTTTCTTTTATGTTCTGAATCAAGAACTTCTGCAAAAAAGTATAATTATATCCTGAACCTTAAAATTATTAGTTTTAGTCCTTATTCGTTTCCCTAGATTATTATATTGAAACCTATTGGGAAACTATAACATTTAGATCGTCTGACGCATATAGCCGATCGAGTGTCGACCGCGAGACATCATCGGAAGCGATGACAGATTCGTCGAAAACCAGTACCACCGCTACGTCAGCGTCGAGCGCCTCCACCACGTCGCTCCCCTATAAATACGGTTCTTCTTCTCCGTCGGCATCGGGAAGCCAATCGCGCTCCGTTTCAATGCCGCCGACGACATCGAGCGCTGCCGAGACGCCGAGATCGTCACTGGTAGAGACATCGGGCTACTCGCTGAAGAAGTGCACACGTTTGCAGGAAACCACCAGCATGACCACGTCGTCATCTATGGGAAGCGGCGATCAGAACGTGAGCGCGACCATCCCCATCGCACCGACATCAGCGCCGCCCAAAGCCCTTCATCAGTCGCCTAGCAGCTGGATCAATCGCGGGTTCCCGCTCGTGTCGAGGCAGATGTCGTCGACGACGTCGAGATCAGTAACTCCGTCAGAGCCAGCATCTTCGTCATCGGCGCCGAGCACGCCGTCGGCGATGGCCGCGACAATATCGTCGATGGCCAAGAATTCGTCGCCGACTGGAAGCGTCACAATTACGGCCAACTTCACCAAACCGAGGTTGGTTGGTTTGTTGACTGATTTGTGCATGTGGAATGATTGTTTGTCGTTATCGATTGTGGTTGGCTTAACATTGGTATCATAACAAAATAATTAATTGACTTTGTTGTATTAAATACTAACTTAACCGGATTAAACGCGATTATTAAAACGTGATCTGTGCATGTTCCTGTCCCGCCCGACGCTTTTTTTGTTATTTTTCTGTTTGCGTCTTGTGTTTGTCCGTGCGTTTATGTTGGGTATTTCAGCAGCAAGCCTCCGCAGCCGCAATCGTCGACCAACGTGCCATGGGCATCACTATGGCAATCGAATAATTCGGCCATGTCGGGCCAACAGATTCGGACGCAGATTGCGCAGTTCAAGAACGCTGCCGCGTCGTCGTCGTCGTCAGCCCTGATTGGCGGCGGTGTCGGACGATTGTCTGCATTCCGAGCGCCAGTTAAGACATCTGCGTCGGCGTCGACGGTCATTGCCGAGTATCCGCGCGGATTTGTGCCGCACCAGATCGATCCGAGCAAGATCAGGTGCTTTTTATTGAGGGGTGGGAGACACTCAATGTTGCATTTTTATGTTCATTTTATGTTTTGAATGTTGATTTTTATGTTGACTGGATGATGTGATTATTTGGCGGAAAATGGAAATTAATTTCAGCAGATGGCAAACGAAGCCAGTCACTGAGAGTGAAGCGGAAAGACGCAACAACTCGAGAATGCAAAGGCAGCATCGAAGGTCGACACAAGGTGTCACTAAAGAGCAGCTCGAAGAAGCGACTCGGCTTGTGAGTGAGGAGACGGCGGCAAGGCGCAACTCGCGCAGTTCCATGAATGGCGGTCGAACGATGGTTTTGATTGGAGCCCATATTAATTTAATCGGGGGATTTGTAGATTCGACTGGCATCAGAAGAGAAGGATCTTTCGGAAACGTCGGAGCCGAAAGATGGTGATGTGACGATGACGGCGACAATGTCGTTATCGTCGCAAGCGGCCAATGTGCGACGGAAAAGTCAGGTAAGGAATTGTTTTGGCTAGAATTGATAAATCGAATGAGTCACGTCGAAGCGAATTGTTTTTGCTTCTTGAAAGGAATTGTTTGATTGTTTAAGATGTGAATGAATTTTGTTTTTCATTCATTTGCTTTTGCCCGTTTAAAATTTTATTTTTGAACTAGAATTTTGAATTGCCTTTTGTTTTCAACATTAGTAACAAGAGCTTGACAATTCTGTCAGCGATTTTTAGTTTTGGTTGTGATTGTTTCGACTTCCATATTCAGTTTTATTTTTATTTTATGTTGTGTATTGGTGTGTGTTGTAGGGTTTGACGATATCTCGGTCGAATCGACGCGCCACCGGACCAGTAAATCCGGAAGACTTGGCGCAACTTCGCTCAAACGACGATAAACCATCATCAACCGCCGGATCGACAGCAGCAGCAACATCCACGACGACATCCTCGACGTCAACAATGAGCAGCGGAACGAGCAGTGGCCTACGATTGGCGGCGGCTGCGCCATCCCGTGCTTCCACACAACACTACTCGCCGGTGTCGGTGAGATCGGTAACGGGAACGGTGCCGACGATGACGTCGAGGTTCGCCGAGAAGGCGCACTCGCTTCCGCCGACGTCCGCCGCCGGCTCTGGCAGCTCCTCCGCCAACGGAACGGTTCGTTGTTGTATTTGTGTGGCGAAAAGCATTTATTGTAAACTGTTTGGCTTTTTGTTTGTGTGAGTGTGTGCGTGCGTGATTGTGCTCTCTGCAAATAGATTGAATAGATTGTTGAAGATCTAAAAGTGGGGGATTTGAGAGATTTGGTAGAAAGAGAGAGAGAGAATAAATTCGCATTCATCCTGTGATTGATTGATGTTTCAGTCGCCGCAGCCGATATCGAATCGAAGCGCGGTAGTCGCTGCAGGATTGACGAGATCGTCGGCGACGACAACGCAACGATACGCGCCAACAACGTCGAGCGCATCATCGACGGCCTCATCGAATAACTCAACAACTCACCATACCAACTCGTTTAGTCTACAGGTAAGTTCTGCAAAATTCGATTTACACTTTAATTTGTCAAATTCTATATTTAGAACCGACCAGTCGAAATGAACCTCAATTATAAGGCGTTGTATGAAAAGGAACGCAACGAATGCGAACGATTGCGTAAAGAAATGGACGAAATGCGTCGGTCAAGCACGTCGGAGGTTTTTTGGACATTTAATTTTGGTGTAATATTGAATTGATATAGAACTGGCGTCACTCGAACGCGTCGACGAATTGGAGGGCGAGAAACGCGTCTCCATCGTCACAGCAGCAGCAAGGACTTACCGTATCGAAATCGACGTCACTTGCTTCATTCGATGACAATGAGCGAAGGAACTTGGAGCGTAAGATTGCGGACCTTGAAACGCAGCTAAAGGTGAGGAGGAAGTTGAACAAATGGTTGGAAGAAGGAATTCTTTATAGGCGACGATGACCCTTCGAATGGAAAATCAGAGATTAAAGGAGGAAAATGGAGCATTGGTACGAGTGATATCGAAAATGACAATATAGTGCTAATTGAGAATGTATATTTATTAATTACTTGAATTCGCCCCGCTCTCAATTATTAATTATAATAGTCTACAACTAAAAGAAATCGTTTGATCAAACGTTTTTTTGTGGGTAAACTATTTTTTATCGAAACTAAGGTACCATCAACATGTTGTGCAATAGAAGCCGTTTAGTGCTGATTGAATATGAAAAGACACCTGTAATATAATTAGATTGACCAATTTTATTTGAGTACATTTGCTAATAGAAAAAGTTGATATTAATGTATGTTTTCTGTTTGGGAAGAGACCCCGCCCAAAAATTGGTAAATAATATTCATTTTTTCTAGTGGTTTCGTTTTTTTCTATGTTTAAAAATCTTTCATATTTTTTTGTATTCACTTGAATGAAAATTTCAATTTAATGGGTTTTCACGTTTTTTTTACTGAAAATAACAATCGTCTTACTTTGTCGACTAGTCGCCGCAGTGAAAATTTGGATTCATCGCTCTTGGTCTGCTGTTTCTGAGTCCAATCAAAGTGTTCGCGTCTGAAATCAACCGGGTTCAGACAAATGATGGTCACATTTTGAAAAAAGGGGTCGTGGACGAGATTTAATGTTCGTCTATAATAAATTTTTATCTTACTTACTTTTGATCATTCTTTGTAGTCGACTGACGTGCTCCGAGAGGAGAGTCCAAACATGATGAGCTTGTGTCTCCCTTCTTGATCGAGAAGAGGAAACAGATCTTTGCATTTCGAATACACAGCCCATCCAGCTATGATTCTTTTTGAAATTTCTTCATCCACTGAACCGTCAATCGCGATCGTGCTTCACAGGTACTTCGTGTGAGCTGCAGTTGGACATCGTGTTCGGTCAACTTCGATGAGTCTCGGCGGAACGTGTGAGTTTTGCAGATCACAGTTTTCGAAGCGTTGATTCTAGTCCAATTTTCTTGCTTTCCGCGACCAGGATGTTGAGGCGTCTTTCAATCTCTTCTGAAGAAACGCCAATTAAGACGACGACATCGGCAAATTCCAATCGATGCAACCTTTCGCCATCCAGACGGATTCCAAACACATTCAGCTGCGCCATTTGTAACAGATCGACCCTGTCTAACATCATCTGAAGTGTTGTGGTAAACAAAGTCGTAGATGCTGAATCTCCTTCAAAAAAGGCTGTAACAGGCAAAAAGGAGTGCAACGACTTATTCAATGGCTGGACGCAGACGGTATCCAGACGTTATCCATCGTCGTTCGCTTCTATCTTGCTCCTCGAATTTTTTCAATGTCAGCATCACGAAGAATTCCTTTCGACGATTAATTGGAAGCAAGTTTGAAATTGTTTCCCAAATATAGTGAAACAACTAATAAAATACGTGAAGGCATTAAAAATCAGAGAAACCGCTGTAATTCCCGTTTCGCGCCAATTTTTTCCAGAAGGTCATTCTTACTTGTGAAAGAAATGCAGATATCAAACAATTTAGTACTCATGTCAATTTTCACCGAGTTCAGATTTCTTTTGGCTTTTAAAATGTGACTAACGCATGCTAATTGAAAATAACAATATTGCCAAGTTTAATTGTGTTTCGATTGTTCACGTAAATAGGCTAGACTGATTTTCCGGTCAATTTACTAGATATATTCAAAATTATCTAGATCCAAAGTATAATATTATTCTAGAGCATTCATGTTAAGCGCCCTAACTGAGCACCTCTTTCTCATTCCAATTGACATCAAATCGCCAAATGCAAAAATATGACCATATAATTAAAAAATACAAATAAGATCGTTAAACTGAATAGAAGTATACCCTAAGGCGTGTACGCTGAATGAAAATATAAGCGTGATTTTTGTATTACGACGTAGTCATATCCAATAAGTTCCTACGCATGTTTACTACACTTGCAAGAAGTGCACTTGTCTTAAAATATCTAAAACCCTTAAAAATGAAATAGAAATTTTCTTAGAAATCCTCTGGTGCCGTTGTTGTGCCTAAGTGGCTCAGTTTTCACGAGGAGAGTATTCGAATTAAAAAATATTTTGAAATGTGCGCAGCGTCGTTTATGGCATAAAGGACCATATTTCAAGAATTATTGCACATCTATCCAATTATCCATTAAAAGCCTTAACCACGTTTAACATTTTAAAAGAAAACGTTATTATAAACAACATCTAAAATTATTTCTAATAAATAATTTAAAAGTGATTAGTAATTTATCAACCACATTACATCAATGTCATCATCATCCGCGACTTCTTCCGCGAATTCTGCCGCTTCTTCCTCATCCACGGCTTCACTAACCTCCACATCTTCCGTTGACTCATCCGCAAAAGCGAATCCCATCAGCGATAAGCCTTCAAATGAGCAATTGGGACGCAAAACCGTCTCTCGTCCGGACCTCATCATTGCCGATACTCCTCACGTTCGAATTTAAGACGCACCAATACATCATACTCCGTTACAGACTGTTGTCGATTATCATGCCGATATTATCACGGGAATCAGTCATACAAGTGGAACCATGTCATATGAATCAATCCAGCTAGCCAACGGTCGAGCTGATCGAAAGATCACAAAGTTAGCGATTCACGTAAGTCACATTAAGACACATCGTTCTCATCGTAATCTTTAGTGTGCCAAACAACCGCCACGTCCCCAATGCATGGCCAAATCCGTCGGATTCGTGAGGAAAGCCAACATCACTAGGCCACTTCTAATCGATGCAGAAACCTTCGATGCCTTAAAAGAGTCTACTCATTTCCACGCGTGCTTCAAAATCCGCATTCCTTCAGATCTCGAAAATCTCGCACGGAAAATATGCGCGTTCAATCATTTGAAGTCACCGAAATGAGCACACTCGGAAATGTGAGCGCGCCGTCGATCAATCGGAGCTTTTATTCACATTCAGACCGTCGATAAATGGATGACTGCCATTTTTAACGAGAAGAAGATGCGAAGGAAGGGCGAAGCGGTGCCGGAGAATGTGCACGAGATGATCATTGAAGTTCCAAAATCCGACAACACCAAAGTCTACGCGTCACAAAAGGTTATACAATGTTTACCAATAATATTCACTGAGTGATTCTTAAGGTAATGGAGAGGGACGAATTCGATAAGTATGCCGACATGTTCGGGCTTAAAGACACGCACGACGTATTTAGCACAATCTCAAGATACATCGACAAACCAGAGGTTTAATTCAACAATTTTTCTGTGCATAATAAATTTACCGAATTTTATTTCTATTAAATTAATTATACGAATACTTTTTAATTCCGGAACTTAACGCTCTGGAACACCAAATGATAAAATTTGGATAAAAATTCACAATATTTAAACGTAAAAGTCAACCTAGCCCCCACAAAAGTCGAACAAACGAATAATCCAAATAGATTTATTGTTCATTTAAATGACAGACTAAATTGGTACAAACAGTTGTTTTTCTACAAACAATTCCAACAAGACACATTCTTGGGTCAATAAAAAACATAAACATTTGACTAATAAATATACACGATTTTTGGGATTAGAGTTAGTACAAAGCAATGAAGACAAATTAAAAATTAATACAAGTTTTAAAAAACAATGTACAAAAAGAAAGTGAACTGTACAAACACATTCAAAAAACAAATCTCAATATGAACGATTCAAATAAACAAGAGTATATTATTTTCAAGCCCTATTATCAAAGACCCTGTGCTCTAATGTAACAATAACCTATAGCAAGCAGCAAACATTTCTGAGATTCCTGTACTTTCTTTTTTCATACTTTTAAAGTTAAATTAGATTAATATTGAAAATAAAATAATAACCATAAAAAACAATGAGAAAACAACTAACACGTATTGTTCAGTTTCGGGTACAGCATATAATACAAGTCTTGTATTGGGTCCAAATTCTCTTGGGGGCTTCAATTAGATGAGAGTTCATCAATTTGACATCTAATATATACAAAAATTCTCTTCGCATGTTTCGAAGAATTCACAATGGGGAATTTTGGGGAATTTCATTGCGCCGTCGGTTTATTACTTCCAGCCGTTACCGGCGAGCAAGCGAGTTGTTGAAGCGATTGCTGCGTATGTGCAGTCAGCGACGACAAAATCGTCGAATCCACAGGTTCCAAACAAGACGGACACGTGAACGATCTACAATAAAAACATCAGTCATCAATATCCGTCATCTAGACCAACTTCATCAACCATTCATCGACACATTCTTGATGGAACAAGTGCATGCACGGCAAGAATCGAATTTTCTCGCCCGGCTCGAAGTCAATCATACAAATTGCGCATCTAAACAACTAGATTTTTTCAATATTCTTCAACATTTCTCACTCATTGTCAGCCATGTCAGCTCGGAACACGTCAGCGGGAATTTGTTCAAGTAATCCTTGGATTCTCATTCGTTTAGCTTCATCAATCTCCTTTCCTTGATCCTGCGCCTGCCTCTGACGCATCATATTGTGCTGATATAGTTGATTAACATAAGAGCTCTACAAAAAGACCAGTTTTTGTTTTGTTTACAATAACAAATAAACACTTACATTCTGCTGCATCATCGCTGGATTCGTGAAGCTCATTCCGGCATCCGATGATCGACTTCTGTAAAATTTGGAATATATATAATGATTGTTTAATCGGATTGTTTAATATGTGATTGGATTTGAATCAATTATAATATAAACAAAAACAAAGTGTTTAAAAATCAAAAAACATTTTGTTCAAGTCGTCTAAATGAACATGCACAGGAGATCCAGAAAACTTTATTTATTACTCCAAGAGGAGAAAAACCATCGTTTTTCAATTATAAAGATGTTATTGTGAAAATTTACTTAAAACTGTCACATTTTTAAATATCAACTTTCATCATTATTCTAATAATCAAAACCTTCTAAGCGGCGTTTCATCATTCTGCCTGCTGAAACCGAATATTGTTGGCAAGCAATTCCCCATGACTGCAATTTAATGAGAGTTGCACCTGGAAACAATATAAATCATCAATTTAATAATCGATTTATATTCAACAAGAAAAAAACGACGTGAGAAGGGAGAACGACGATTGTCTCCATACTAAATTCGTTCAAACAAAAACCAATGAGAATGGAATCGCTGCGGCAACAGAGAAAATAAATATTTGTTCTACAGCCGTCAGTGAGTGTCTGTTTCGTAGAAACAACAAAATCAAGAAAAACGGAATATGCAGGTGCGGAAGGATACGATTTTTCTTGCCATATTATTTCAAAAATGAGGTATTCGTTTTCTCATCTCGAACTGGTTACATTGGTAAAATGTTTGAGAAAATGATTTGCGAGAAGAAAATTTATTGGGAAAGTACAAAAACTTAAAATGTTTCTGAGAAATTCTAGGGAGTATAAAAATAGATCAATTGATTATGTTGATGAAATTAAATATTTTAGTTTTTTAATAGAAGCTTTTTAAGGGGTTCGCTCCTTAAACCTGCCACCAGTCCGTTTTACACAATTTCATTACGTTAAAATTAATTTCTGAACGATGCTTTAAAAATGCAAGTTTAACAAGAAGGATACTGAAGTTTACTGGATACTGTTCTCGATTGCAAGGCAACAGTGAATAAAACGATTAACAGAATGAGCTCCTCGATTGTATAGTAATCAAATGAGATCAGTAAACGGGCTCAAATATAACTTTGCAGAAAGATATTAATATTGTTAGGCAGTTTAAGAATAACTTGTCTAAATTGTCGAGAACAGTTTTTCTGAAAAGACCGTAAAAACTTTAACACACTCTTAAACATCGGAAAGTCAGTATTTAAATTTTTCGTGGATAAAAATTTCAAATGAAGAGAGGGGGAGACTATGCACGATGGCACGACCCAATAAAACTTTAGGTCTCAATTTCTGCGCAGTAAGTCCATCTGGAGAAGAAGGTCAAATGGTTCGCTTCTCTATAGGATATTGATACGGCTCTATTTAATAATTTTCAATACAAAATTAAGTTAGATACTACGAAAATTACAATGGAAAAATCCTATATCAAGACAAACCAGTTGAAATAGGTTTTTTATTACCTAAAGGTTGTAGAGCCTTTTTTTAAAGTTGATCAGTGTAGAAGAACATCAGTTTTATAAAGAAAGACCTAATAATACATTCCAATATAACAAAATATTCTGAAACAGTAATATTTTTGATAGTTTAAGTCATACTTTCTAAAATGTCTAATAAATAGTTAAAATATAGCTACATAGCTTAACATAGATATTCAAAATTCGCGTAAAATCGAAGAAATCAACATTACCCGTTGGAATACAGAAATATTTCAAGGAACCTACTTGAACCACGTTCTTTATCAGTTTTTTTCAAAACGTTTAATAATACATGAGTCCATCCCATTGAAAACACTTTTTTCATTTATAAAATCCACAAAACTTTTATTAAAAACTGAGTTAAGTTGTTATATATATATTTATACTCGCATAGTTTTTGAAACGAAATATAATATTCCCCAAATTAAACAAAATCGATACAAAAGAAAATAAAAATTTCTGAAACAATGCACATTGATTTAGAATGGACGAAAATATCTCTAGGCAGTTTGTTCTTCCGCGTCCATTGAGCACATTGTGTGCACAATTAAATAAAGAATTAAAGCAAATCTACCAGCTGAAGTCTTATATCTACTTTCCAACTATTTTAAATTCCAATAATGACTTATTTTTAATAAAAAGAATTAGAGCGCAATTCAAAAAAAAAAATATTGGAGCCAATATTTTAGAAAAATAAATTCCAAAACAATTTTAAAAATATAAGCTATTACTAAATAATAATAGACAATAATAACTATTATCTAAATCAATAAAAAAAGAAAACAAGAACAAAATGAGCAACGACAATAGAAACAATAGTGATGGAACACAATATGTTCCATAAAACTGTCAATAATTGTTAGTCACTCCTTTCACTTATTGATTTCCTATTAAATAAGGGTGTGTCGGTCATCATAAGGTTCGAGAGAGACTGGTTATACCCGATGGTTAGAACTACCCATTAAAATGTACTATAAAACTCGCATCGGCTTGACTTAGTTTTAAAATTAACTCGTTCTCCCAATTAACCTACATTTTGCAAGAAAAAGTGATTGATATATAATAAAAGTGAAATCCTTACAATCAAATGGTAATCCCTACAATTTGATAAATCGATCTTTTGATATAGGATTACACAACAGTTGTGATGGGCCGTGACGTCGGAGCAATATTCCTATCGCGCAATTGATTAATAAAATCGCTTTTTAAAATAACTTAATATTTTCTTGTATAACCACCTCTGAAGGCGAAGTAAATAAAGTTTGTCCGCGGTGGGAAACTTCTACCGTTAGAAGAAGTTACAAGCCAATTTGAAAATCGACACGCCAACTGGGTGGCTAATACACCGAGCTCACAAAATGTGCTTAAATAACAGGTTTTAATGTTTTCAGAAAGTTTACGAAACTGCTGACAAATTGGCGGAAACAATATTTATGAAAAGTGCACGTGTAAGGGGGGAGGATAAGCGTAAAATTAGGAAAATAATTTGACGTGCAATCGGTAGATTAAATGATACTGACCAATCTAATCTTTAGGAATAAAAATGATTACCCACGTGACCCAAGGTGGTTTTGAAAAACCAGCGGCCTATTGCAAGAAAAACGGGGAAAGCATAGATCGATTGTTACCCGATAAAATATAAGGAAAATTTAATAGAGAATTAACCCTAATAAAACTTTTCCCCATTACGACTCCCCCGGATATATTTCCTTGGAGTGAGGTTCTCGTTTGGACGGCCATTCTTTTTTAGGAAATTATGGGCAGCACACATTTAAGAGGAATTGACGAAAAAGTTGTTTGTGGCAGTGTGGCCGCCCATCATTTTCTCTTCTTTTATTGCCCTTCCATTAGTCAACGATCACTGAAAAGGACAATACTTTATTTCCGTTTCTTTAAATCCTTTACAAGAAAAGCTCACTGTATAAATTTTTTAAAATCCCATTTTAAACTTAAAATTTCTATAACCCTTCTTACTACAATATTAGGTTAGGTACTTTGAAATTGCGAGTCCTATATTTCTCTCACAATATTAAACAAGGGAATTTAATCATAAATGAAGACACACCGGATCAGTTTTTGAATTAGAAACTGCTAATATCTATTAAACGACCTTAACAATATTCTTCCCAACAAGACGGTATAGTTTAATTTCCAAAATCTCAAAAATATAATAAAAAAGGAAAATAGTTAGTATAAAAAGACCAATCAATGAAAAAAAAACCTAACGCTGGTCGATTTCTTCAACTTTATTACAACATTTCGAACAATGAGAAGACAAACGATGCTAGCAGGTGCACTTTGAACCAAAAAATCGACAAAGGTGATCTTTAAAAGAGAAGAATTCATGAAAAAGGATAGAATAAATCAACTTTTCTGAAAAAAGAAATCGATGACGAAACGAATCGAAACAACGTCTCGATTATATTCAACAAGCATCAATTGGCAGTTCTTTGTCGACTGCTGGCCTGCTTGCCTGCCAGCCAACTATAATAACAATAAATACCACATAGAAAGAAACAGAACCGAGGCAGATTGAACGGCTTTGCGCAGTCACGTGTCTCGCTGGCTTTCAGATGGAACCTTTCGGTTATTCTGATCTAATGCAGTTAGTAGTATTGCCATTCATTCGTATTATCAATGTTGATAACATTGTCATTTTGTTGATTTTATCTACGAAATTTACTCATTCAATTGAAAAGTATTACGAATATAATACCAAGGCAAACAACCTCCGAGCGTTTCTAGACGCTTACGAATAATGCTTTTGGCATATTATTTGTAAGTTAAAATTTAAAGAGAAGTGACTTTGACAAACCCTACGATACGGCCGTATATACGGTGTCTCTGGACTAGACCAGTCAAGGATCTCATAGTAAAGCCAACGATCTACTTTGTTGAAGATACGCGTTAATGATGTTATCTGTACCTTCCGGCCTTTCGAATAGATTCCACACGAGAAAATACCCTGTACCCATTTTATTCCATATGTTTACTTCTTACGTATTATGCCCATGTTGTAGATCAGTTGCTCTTATAGCAAAATATTTCTGTTAGTAAAATAACAAAACAAAGAATTCAACTTCAAATGATCCTTACAAATTGTATGATAAATGGTTTATTTCTTTAAAAGTAACAAATAATAAAACAATTTTAACAAGCAATAAAAATAAAAACAAACGGACTTTCCATTCGACAATAACCTTTTATTGATACAAATCAATTCAAAATTAATTCAATAATAGAATAACTTTCCCAGCAACATTGGGGTGTAGCTAATATCAAATACTAAATATCATTTGCCATTAGCTGCATCCTAATGCTTAAAAATATTTCGAATAAATTCGCATCACTCCTAAAAAATCCTAATTACCAAAACTAGAAAACTTACTGCGAAACAATCACTGTCAAATGGAAATTCCTTTATTATTAAAACCATTTAGAAGGACTTATTTGTCCCGGAACAATTATAATTTCTTTTTTATCGAAAAAGGGTAAAATAATAAAAACATAATTAAGAGGTATTAGTCCTAGTGTGGTAGTGGGGGGAAATAAATTTCGAAATTTTGAGATCTGTACAGGTTAGTTATCACATTAACTTACAACAATTATTTATGTTAATTCTAAATTACTTTTAAAAACCACTATAAACTAACAAAAAATAATCACAAGATAAATAAATACAAAATATAGGATAAAACCTTTTTACACGGGGCACGAATTTGAAATACCTTGAGGCTCAACATAAAAAAACAAAACTGTCTCAAAATAAAAAATACTAAAGTTTCTAAAAATTTAAAAATCTATAGACTGAATCTACAAATTAAATAGTAATTGAGTATTTCCAGCAAATTACCATGCATTTCTGGCCCTTTTTTTCGCAAACACATTTTTTGATTTACAACAGACAAATGTTTCCTCTGTGTAAGGAACATTATTCCCAAATTTGCACATCATATGCCACCATTGCGAGCAATCGTCACATTGCACCTAAAGCCCACAAATTTTTCGTCATCTTACACAAATATTATTATTCTATCTTTAAAAACTAACCCATTCAACCAGGTCCATATCCAAGCTAACCTTGCACTTATCAAAGAGTCCACATGTGTCTTTATCAGTTGTACTTTCATCTTTCCTCTGCTAAAAAATAATAATTTTATCTAAACTACTAAGATTCTCACCCTTCCACGCTTCCTCTTAACAACATCTGCCTTCTTCGCGTTCTTCGCCTTGCGTCCTCTCCTCGGCACCAAATCCCTACTAGAGTCATGGGCATCCAACTTCTTCTGAAAATTTTCATTGTCTAAAAATCAGCTTCTTCGGTTTCAGGTTTTTCACCACTTCATCTTCTTTCTCTTCTTCTTCATCATCATTATCACCTTTCTTTGCCTTTTCTTCCTCACTACTCTTGGAAAAATCTTCCCACGCCTCTTTTAAAGTTTGGTCCAAGCCTTTTAGCAGCACGCTAAGCTCATTGGTTCGCCTTTGCCTTCTTTCAAATTTATCAAGATATTTTGGTTCCGTCGTAACTGCGTCAATCTCATTATCCGACTCCAATTCAATAATTTCGACGACAGAAGGTGAGGGTGTACTTTTACAACCCAACTTTTCGATTCGTTCCGGCGAGGACAATGACGTTAATGTTTGTTCATCTTCATCCATAATCGGCGAAGAGCTTGTTGTTGCTACTGCAGAAGTACTAATCATTAATGTTGATAACATTGTCATTTTGTTGATTTTATCTATGAAATTCACTCATTCAATTGAAAAGTATTACGAGCGTTTCTAGACGCTTACGAAGAATGCTTTTGGTATATTATTTTTAATTTAAAATCTAAATAGAAGTGACTTTGACAAGTCCTACCATACAGTGTTTCTGGACTAGACCAGTCGAGGTAAAGCCAACGACCCACTTTGTTTAAAGATACGCGGTAACGGTCGAGACCGAATCCCAATCCAGATTGGAATTCTGACTATTATAATTTTCAAAACATTTTTGATTTTACTTTTTCTACTGAGTTCACCCGGAGTGCAATCTCGCTACCATTCTAACAAGGGAAGTTTTTAGGCCGGGTTCTCAGATATTGATAAAAATTTGCAGATAGATTCCTTACGATCCAAATAGTATACTGACAAAATATTAGGACCCACAGAACCGTTTAAGTAGGTAAAAAAAGGTCTAAATCTCAAAGAATTGCGATTTTCAAACACAGATTTTATGTAGTTAATTTTAATCTATCCGGTTCATATTTTAAGGGATATACCATCTTATTAAAAACTATAGTTTTATTATATTTATTTCAACTTTCACGTGGTTTACGTGAAACTGTTTGCAATAAATAATGATTTTAAAAAGTCGGAAGCATCGGGGCAAATCGACAGGGCTCTTCACTTTGCGCTTGACGGTGGCGTGACTGTGTTTTGCACGAAATTGTTATCAAAACTGCCGCCAGAACATTCAATTCAAACCGAAAAAGTAACCAAAGTTTCATCAAAATTACACGAAGCGTGCTCACTCCAAAAAAAAAATAAAGATTGATGACGTGTTTACGCTACATAACAGTATGAGTCTGTTTTCATGCAAAAAGCACCTCGCGTCCTAACGGGAGCACATTTTGTGCAAAACACAGTCACTTCACCGCCAAGCGCAACGTGCAGAGTGTGTACTGTCGATTTGCCACTGCGCTATTGCCCCGATACTTCAGTGGTTTTTAAATCATTATTTATGAAAATCCGCTGTTTCACGTTAAATTAATTAACTTCATTCCATTATTGGGGATAATCGGGGTATTTTTGGATTTCAAACCGATTTTTTACCTACTTAAACCGTTTTGTGGGTCCTAATATTTTGTCAGTATACTATTTCTTCTTACGTATTATGCCCATGTTGTAGATCAGTTGCTCTTATAGCAAAATATTTCTGTTAGTAAAATAACAAAACAAAGAATTCAACTTCAAATGATCCTTACAAATTGTATGATAATTGGTTTATTTCTTTAAAAGTAACAAATAATAATAAAATAATTTTAACAAACAATAAAAATAAAAACAAACGGACTTTCCATTCGACAATGATTAGATCCTAATCATTACTGTTAACTATAACCAATAACCTTTTTTCAATTCAAAATTAATTCAATAATAGAATAACTTTCCCAGCAACATTGGGGTGTAGCTAATATCAAATACTAAATATCATTTGCCATTAGCTGCATCCTAATGCTTAAAAATATTTCGAATAAATTCGCATCACTCCTAAAAAATCCTAATTACCAAAACTAGAAAACTTACTGCGAAACAATCACTGTCAAATGGAAATTCCTTTATTATTAAAACCATTTAGAAGGACTTATTTGTCCCGGACAATTATAATTTCTTTTTTATCGAAAAAGGGTAAAATAATAAAAACATAATTAAGAGGTATTAGTCCTAGTGTGGTAGTGGGGGGAAATAAATTTCGAAATTTTGAGATCTGTACAGGTTAGTTATCACATTAACTTACAATAATTATTTATGTTAATTCTAAATTACTTTTTAAAAAAACCACTTTAAACTAACAAAAAATAATCACAAGATAAATAAATACAAAATATAGGATAAAACCTTTTTACACCGGACACGAATTTGAAATACCTTGAGGCTCAACTAAAAAAAACAAAATTGTCTCAAAATAAAAAATACTAAAGTTTCTAAAAATTTAAAAATCTAATAGACTGAATCTACAAATTAAATAGTAATTGAGTATTTTCAGCAAATTATCATGCATTTCTGGCCCTTTTTTTCGCAATCACATTTGTTGATTTACAACAGACAAATGTTTTCTCTGTGTAAGGAACATTATTCCCAAATTTGCACATCATATGCCACCATTGCGAGCAATCGTCGCATTGCACCTAAAACCCACAAATTTTTGGTCATCTTACACAAATATTATTATTCTATCTTTAAAAACTAACCCATTCAACCTGCTCCATATCCGAGCTAACCTTGCACTTATCAAAGAGTCCACATGTGTCTTTATCAGTTGTCCTTTCATCTTTCCTCTGCTAAAAAATAATAATTTTATCTAAACTACTAAGATTCTCACCCTTCCAGGCTTCCTCTTAACAACATCTGCCTTCTTCGCGTTCTTCGCCTTGCGCCCTCGCCTCGGCACCAAATCCCTATTAGAGTCATGGGCATCCAACTTCTTCTGAAAATTTTCATTATCAAAAATCATATCCATTTCAAAACGCACCTCGATCAGCTTCGGCTTCCTGCCCTTCTTTTTCTTTTCCACTCTTTGCACTGTCTGTTCATCTTCTGACTCCGAGACACCACTAGAATCTTCACTTAGCGCCTTCAACTTTTTATTTGCCTCCTGTCTTCCTTTTCGTCCCCTCTGAAAAGCTTCGTTCATTATTCAAGTCTATTTAATTTAGTTTAAATTACCTTCTTCGGTTTCACCTTTTCCACCACTTCATCTTCTTTCTCTTCTTCTTCTTCATCATCATGATCATCATCATTATCATCTTTCTTCGCCTTTTCTTCATCACTAATCTGGGAAACATCTTTCCTCGCATTTTTTAAACTTTGGTTCAAGCCTTTTAGCAACACGCTAAGCTCATTGGTGCGTCTTCGCTTTCTTTCGAATTGATCAAGATATTTTGGTTCCGGCGTACCTACATCTAATTCATAATCCGACTCCAACTCGATGTTGTCGACGACAGAAGGAGAGGGTGTATTTTTACAACCTATTTTTTCTACTCGTTCAGGCGACGACAATGACGTCGATGTTTGCTCATCTTCATCCATAATCGGCGAAGAACTTGTTGTAGCTACTGCAGAAGTACTGATCATCGGAGTCGTTTTGCTAGCAAGAACACTTGCTTCCTTGTTTGACGTAGAATGATTTGTTGCCTCCAGGGAGGGATTGACATCTATGTCTTCGCAACTGGTTCCCGGTTGTTGCTGACGTTCTGGAGTGTTTGGATCTGACGGTACAACGTCCACGGGTACGCGCGGCACTTCCGGCACTTCCGCACCAGGGTATGCTGAAGTAGTAGTTTCGGACGATATTCTTGGCTGATTCAAAATGAAATTAATATCCCTTGTCGTTATATTCATCATAAATGGATATGACGTTGGGAACGATTCGTTTAAAAACGGTGCATGTGAATTCTAAAAAAACCCGATTTAGGAAAAATCACTTTTAAAAATTCACTAACTATGCATGGCGCACTGATAAACGCATTTTGTTTCAGATACGACTATAAAAAAATAATTAGAAATTTCAAAAGCTCATTCAAAAATTACATATAAATTCATTTCCAAAAAAGATTGTGTCTGCTGTATGGGATTTGGCTGCAACTGAATCGGATTCTGTGGCAACGAAAATCCCTGTGTTGTATACGATAATCCCGAAGTCGACGGATACGAAGGCTTCGGGCAGTGAATATGTGGTATTGTCGATTTCGATGAGCTGCTAGTCTCTCCATTCATTACTGCAGTCGCACCGCTCGGAGCAGTTATTTCTCGAATTACCTGAAATCAAAACGACAAATTTACACATTTTTCAAACGACGAGATAACACGCGATTTTGAAATAACAAAAAACAACAAAAAAATATTTGGTTCAAGGCTGCAGGTGCCAAAAGGGCTCTGCCCCCTGACCCCAAGGACATGTATATAGTCGGACCATATACATACTATAATGACTATTTTAAATCTACAGTTTTAAAACCCATCTTAATATAACGCTATATATATATATATATATAATACAACAATATTCAAGATTTACTTTTTTCAAAAATATATTCAATTTATAAAACTAATTGTTAGAATAAAAACGGGTAAGTTAAACTTTTATATACATATAACTAAATCATACTAAAGGTGAGCATACCTACTCTATTATTTATCAGGGGGTGGTGCTTGAAAAAGTTAATTATAATCGAGCCGTCAATGTATCTTTTATTGAGATTAATCAGAGTATAAAATGATATTAAACATTGAACCATTCTTGAAAAACATAAATGTTACTACTCCAATCCTATACAAATTACCATTTATGTTATCCCGTCAGTAGCTTATTTAATATAAGACATTTATGAAACAATTCAAATAACTGAAGCATCCGAGTTGGAAGACTTGCGGAAGGATGTATTTTAAAAATGAACAAACATATTTTTCGAGAAATTTTTAAGCTTCACCATGCCTAGCAAACCTGTTCGTCTGAAGATGAGGCAGTCATTGAAGCTTCCTGATACTCCGTGACATATGGTGAATCGGCAAAACACGCGAGCACCATTTTCCGTTGGAAAGAATCATGGAAACCAATGTATTTGGAATTTGGTTGCACCTTTTCCACAATAAATGTGAATTCAGTGAACATTTGCGGCGCAAACGATCCCGGCTTCACGTGGGCTCCGTTTTTATGCCCGAATTTTATTATGTCTTTCTCTTTGAGAACACAAGTCTGACAACTTGTTTGGAGCGCTTGAATTGAGCTCTTCTGAAATAACATAAAATATAAATTTAAAAAAACAAACGTTTCAACAACATTTCACTTCTTTCCTAATACAATATTAATTATATCTCTAGAGATTAATTATCTTTTTTCAACATCAAAATAACAATTGTTAAAAAAAAACGTCTAAAACTAATTGAATTAATCACCATAAATAGTGCTCCATCTTGTTGCCAGAAATAATCTGAGCTCCACTTTTCGCTTTTATTTCAAGCGAAGTTAATAAAAACACTGTGAATGCTTAAATTACAAGAGATTAATAAGAGTAATCCAAATTGTTTAGAAAATAAAATACAAGTTTTCAAAATCATTTAGAACATTTTAGAAAATATATTAATTTAATTATATCAATGAAAATACAAACTAAAACTAACCGGAACTCGAATATCATTCAAATAAGTTCCATTCAATGAATTATCGAGCAGTAGATATTCATCATCCCCCGTTTCCGTCGTTCGGTGGATTATCTCCGCATGATTTCTCGATATCAAATTTGATGAACTAAATCAATCTCATAAAAAGACAAATGTAAAATTTAATTCCCATAATCATTTAATTACTATTATCTTTACATGTTCAGTTCAGTTCATTTTAAAACAACATCCTTCTTCCAAATAAGAGCCAAGTTGAGATCAACAAAACAAAAATATACAACAAGCATGCATAGTACAAATAATTGAAAATACAAATACCTATTAGACTAATTAATCACTATAATAAGTATATTATTATTTATTGTCCATTTCTATGACAACGCTCTCCCACTTTACCTCAATATAATTACAGATAAGCTCATATCGAATACAATCTCACATCATCAATACACTTTTTTAATGAAGTAAAAAATACATTTTTATAAACCAGCTAAAAATTATAGAAAATCAGCTTAAAAATAAAACGAAAACCATCTTTAAAAATAATAAACAATTCAGGCTTTAAATTTTTCTTTAAATTTTAAATCAAATTATCAATAAGGTGCAATATTTTCCCAATTTCAATTATATATTTATTAGTAATTATATGAATCATTTGGTAATAGAAGATTCATTAAAAAATCAATTAAATATCAAAAAGTAATTGAGAATAAAATGACAAGACATGTCTTGCCTTGCAAGACATATAACAGTTATTTTAATTTAAAAATCAAATTTACAAAATTACTCCGCTTATAAAATACAGGCTGGCCGCAAATAATAAACGTAAGATAAAAATTCCAATTAATATATAGACTATTTCAAAGTTTTTGACGGCTGCGTTGCGAAAATTATAAAAATAGAGAGTTGTCTTTGTGTCTCTCAATTTATAATGGTTTTACTGCGTAGCGGTTCGCAACGCAGCCGTCAAAAATTTTGAAATAGTCTATAAAAGAAAATATAATTTAAAAATCTATTCAATAGGACGAACTAGGACGAACATAGATTTTAACAGTCACGTTACAAAAATTTAAACGATGAAATGGGAAAAAAGTTCAATTGAAATTTTAATTTGCTAAAGGAAACAATCAATAGATGAACTAATACATGTCAACCTGTTCAATTTACAATTATCATCTTGTTCGGTGTCAATTAGATGGCAATTTAGCGTCTCGTCACAATTGAAATGGGCGAAACAACCTTGACAATGCAAGAAAATTAATCTCAACCAACAAGTTGGTATGTCAAACAAAAATGTAAACTATGAGTAAAAGCACATTCAATTATAACAATTTATATCTAATTAGCAAAAACAATAAGTTAGTCAGATATTGGTAAAATCAAAGCTAAATCATACTTCTTATTATCAGTGACACTAATTATAATCTCTTTAAAAAATAGGTTTTATAATTTAAATCGCAGTATATAAAAATTCAGACCCGAAATGACATGACCGTTTTTATTTCTTCGCTTAACTGCTTCTTTTATGATAACAATTTAATAGCTTTAGTTATTAAAAATTAATTTAAAAAATTAATTCAGAAAAGAAACAATCACAGCCTTGAAGAGGAAAAACAAAGAAAATTAAATCAATAGAACAGTTGGCAAAAGTTAAAAAAAAAAACACTATTTAAATAATAATTCCACGAAAAAAAAACGACGAGAAAAAATTTAGCCTAAAAAATTTCGCAATAATTTCCCATAGCAAAAAAGAACAAAAGAAAAACCACTAAATGCTAGACACTGCAGAAAACCGCCTCTACAAGCTTTAGCATCAACTAAATACACACCAGACCAAATTGAAAAGAAGAAAGAAAGAATTCCGACAAACAAAAAAAACCACAAGGAACACCACGTTCATTTTTCTCATTCAAGTACACGTAATTTGAACGTTCCGCGTGTTTGCCGCCGCTATCGTCTATGCCGTGTGTAAATCGAGAATCAAGTCAAAGAAAGAACATTTGCAAATATATTTCAATAGTGGGTGGGTTCGATTCATCATTATATTACACAACACCCAGACGAGAAACCCAAGAACACTCAAAACACTTAGAATTAAATGATTATGGAAATTTCTAATTATAGTAATAATAATAATAATAACAACATACCTCGTTTTAGCAACAGGGTCTCCGTGAAGTAGAAGAACGTCAACTAAACCATGTTGGCGTCCAAATAGAGTCCGTTCCTTTAGTCTGAAACACGTTTTTTAAGTTTATTTATTTTATTGAAGCTATTTATATTTAATGCGTCTAATATAATCGTCTAGACATAAAGAGACTTAGGCGAATAAACAATATTTTGCTAGGGTCATAATGTCTTTATGCTACTTATATTATACTGACTGACATAGATCTTTTCAATAGTTTCTTATTAAATAATAATTAAACCATTTTATTTATGTATTAGTTATTTCTCAAAAGATTTAAAGATTATCCTAAATTAAAAAAAAAAACTAAAGAAGATATTGGATAAAGGTCCAAGAATAGGCCTCTATCGACGATAAAACGGTGTACAATTTTTGGATTTTTTGTTTTATCATGAGAATAATAATCATAATTTAATTGAACATTCTAAATATAAATTGAAGATACAATCTTATATTCAAATAATAAAAATAAAATCATAGCAGGTATATTTTAACAGCAGCTGTTCCTATGAAATTCAAAATTCAAACAAAAGGCAATATAATGCTTCCTACAACAAAAGAACATATCCATCAAGATAATCCTTCCATAGAGTCACATCCTATTAGATATTATGTAGCTAACTTAGGTGATATATCTCCTATTTTTATACTACCAGGGGGCCAAGACGAATATACCAGTTAGATATTTCGGAGAATTTATTTTTAAAAATTTCTAACGTTTTTACGATTTCATTACTTGGTTACATTCAATTCAAAATTAACGTGAACTCACAATATCAACGTTTTCCGATCATCATCAGGCGGAACTGATAAAACGCTATGATTCGACGTCATTTTAATTCGCCTTAAATGAAATTTTGTCATCTTGTCTTTTTTCTTCAAGTAGTTTCCCAATTCTTGCTCAAAGCTATCTATTCATTCTGCAAAGTTAATAATATAATCACAAACAAATACGATTTTTTAAAAACGAAAAGAAGCATAGCAAAGCGGTGGTGGTGGTGTTTGCTGTTCAAATACAAATGAAAGTACAATTGAGTCTATCAATGGGTGATTCATCGTACGATTTGAGTTCAATCAATCAATTAAAATGGAATAATCAATAATTCAATTATACATTCTCTCATAATTGTTATATTGAAGCAAGCAGGAGAACAAAAGAACACAATGATAAACCAGAATACGACAATTTAAAAATAACTCTCGTGAAAAAAATCAATTAAATAAACAAAACCATTGCACTTTTATCATATAAATATAACTATAATTTCTAATAAACAAGAGATACTATTAAGGAAACAACCTATTGTTTCACAATGTCCGAAAATGCAGTTTTTCAAAAATATACTATTTACATTATATTCAGAATATTTATCCGTACAATAAATAGTGTTTTTATACATCTATGACATTATAAACTTCAAAAACCTACCAAGAAAACTGAATAAATTATATTTAATAAGGAAACTCCAAAACGGGACCGAAATGAACCACTTGAGTCGCAACCCGTTATCAAATACAAAAATCAATAGTCATTAAACTAATTAAAAATCGTTAAACGTCTAAACTGATAATTAAAAAGCCACCCGTTAATGCACTTTTAATCAATTTCATTCAACACTATAAAGAAATCAATCAATATTTATCAATAATTGAAAAAATGGGATCAAAAACGTATTGTTTGTAAAACCTCAAGATCTCAAGTGGACAAGATTCAATTTCAACCGAAAAAAATATTAATATAAACATGATATACAAATTGATGGCAAAGAGAACAATATCATCGTTCGCCCATACGAAATGATAATAATAATAATAATAACACGACGAAGACTTAATCAATTTTAAACTATTATCATCGAATAACAATATGAATTATGGTACTACTTTAATAATACAACCGAATATATGTAATATTAACATAGGGAAACCTTATAAATAACAAATTGAAGGTAATTTAAAATGTTTAACATCTTTCACGTTCAAATTTGATAACCCTATTTGAAGAATTATTGCTTCTTTGATGATAAAAATGGATAGAACCTTCGAGTCACTATTATCAATGCTGTTCCAATCGTTTTCAATTTTGATAAACTAAATATTTTTTATTAATAATTATCAATAATATGAAAGAAAATCGTGACACTTGAAACGTTATTTTTTCCATATGAAACTAAATTTTAATTTTAGGTAAGCGAGAGTTATTAAATTTAGGAAAGGCGAAAAGTGCACCCGTCGGAAAATAAAGTGTCTTGTGTGCAGAAGTCACGGAATATTACACCGTCAAATTTAAGAGTTTGATTCGCAAAAAAACCAATTCGGGTTAGTTTATTTTCATTTTTATTAAATTTTTCAAATAAAGATCTCAAAGGATTCGAGCTAGTATATACATATGAAAAAAATAAAGTTTCAAGTGTCAATATTCTCTTTTAGATTATTGATAATTATTAATAAAAAAAATAGTTTATCAAATTTAAAATCGAAAACGATTGGAACACCATTGATAATATTGAGTCGACGGTTCTATTGATTTTATCATCGAAAAAGCAAGAATTCTTCAAAACGGGTTATAAAATTTAAAATTACCTAAAATTTTTTATTAGGGTTTCTCTATTTTATTATTACATAAAATCGACTGTTATTATTAAAGTAGTACCTATAGTACCTTAATTCATATTGTATTCGATGATAATAGTTTAAAATTGATTAAAACTTCGTCGTGTTATTGTTATTATTATCATTTCTGATGGGCGAACGATAATATTGTTCTCTTTTGTATTTCATGTTCATATTTGTATACTTTTTTCGGCTAAAATTGAATCTAATTTTAATTAGGCGGTTTAATATTTTTATGATTTCTTGCGGAAAGAGCATATTTTCGCGTTTTCATTTAATAACATCCTAAAATTCTAATAATATGTTGAATTTATTGCAGTGCGTTGGTTACATTATGTCCTACTGGTGCACGTAAAATATATCAGATTCCGAACGAGATTAATGACGTGGCATTTAAAAAATTAAAGAATAACGATTGGAAACACAAAAACACGTAATGAGTACCACGCACTTCGAATAAAATATAGTGTATGTCAAAATAGTTGACGACGCAATCACGCTGCAAATACGGCATACTAATTAAAATTCATTTCCAAATAGATTATTTTAATAATTTTTAATTAATAAACGTGAAATATAAGCAATAACAATTAAAAAATGTCACAAAAATAAAATAAAATAAGCGATTTGAAAATGATTTTGAATTAGTATGCCGTATTTGCAGCGTGATTGCGTCGTCAACTATTTTGAAATACACTATTGTCATGGTGTAGGTTAATGAAAAATCAGGGTTAAAGGAACATTCCGAATAATAAAATGGTCTCGCTTGGACAGGTGTAAATTTAATTTGCAATTTGTTTATTATTTCGATCCTAAATATAATAAATTATACAGAAAATTTTATTATAATAATTAATATGTTGATTTAACAACCAATTTAGTAAGAGAAAACAAAATTGTGATGAAAAAAATAGCGAAATAATAAACAAATTGCAAATTAAATCTACACCTGTCCAAGCGAGACCATTTTATTATTTGGAATGCTCCTTTAACCCTGATTTTTCATTAACCTACACCACGACAATATAGTTATACAAATTACAAGTAAAAAAAAAATCAAAGAAAATCGATGAATCGCAGCATAACAACAGACATGGACGAAAATCGAAACGAGTGTTTGTGTTTTCTTCAATTTGCGACGCAATTCAATCAATTGTTAAAATCACATCTCTCAGACATCTTTTCATTTCGATTCCTCTCACCGACCAAGTGTTTAGTGCAAATTGCAATGAAGAGGCTGGCAAATTGAAAATTAAACAAACCACGGCGAAATAATATTGTAAACTAGCAACCAATCGATTATCGATTCTACTATACATTCCACTATCGTTCATTGCAAACAAATTATAGTTTAAATTGGTTTGTTTCTTTTAACTCGTTTATTTTTATTTAACAAAAGTATTGTAGCATTTCAATTTTTTGCAACCGATATCTAACCGCTTAAATTAGTTTCTAAAATCTCTACAATTGAGACAGTCTTGACAAGATCAAACACTCACCAAAAAAGATAGGTAATACCAAAAATCAATGAAAAGATGTCTGAAAAAAACATGTAACAATTGAAAAGTGTAATTATAATTACACCTTATTAATTTAATGCTAAAAACATCATTGATAACTGTAAATGTTATTTTAATTTTTTGAAAATAAGTTGTTCCAAATTCGACAATTTGTTTAGGTTCCAATTTTAAATTTATTTTTCAAAAAATTAACATAAGGGGTAGCCTAATCAATAAAATTATTTACTGCACGTTTCCCCAACCGTCAATTTTGTACCAATAATTTATGATTAGTCTTACGTCTCATAAAATGTTCTTTCAGTGGCCTGCTGTGATCTTTTCAATGTCATATTATCAATAGTTGGTATATTTAAATATAATATTGAACTATATAATTATCCAGGTACTCGCATAGTTCTTATATAAATCCTACAATTTCCATCATATAATGTTTATACAATAAAAACTGTACATAGGCAACTTTAATAAATATTAAAATCAAATAATGATCTCAGGCAAAAGAATATAATCGCACTGCACTGCCACGAAGTATGCAGCATGTTGCAAAAGTTCACGCACCAATTGAATTTTAAAAAAATGAAAACACGCCCTTTTTTTTACTTAATTTTTTTGGTTCTAAAACATTTTGAGGAGCCTAAAACAAACTTAATACAATTAATAAATTATTATAAACGATTCTAAGCAAGAAAGTACATCAAATTTAATAAAGATACGCTGTAATTAAAAAAGTTTAAATAATGGAAATTAATAAATGAAGGGCGTGTTTTCATTTTTTAAAAATTCAATTGGTGCGTGAACTTTTGCAACATGCTGCATACTTCGTGGCAGTGCAGTGTAATCGTATTGTTCTTTTCAGAGATCCTAGTCCCCAGAATTCTCAGAGTGTCTAATGGAAGAGCAAAAAAATGAGGTTCTCGATTGGACGGTCACAGGACCACAAAGGACTTTTCCATCTATTCCCCTTCAATGTGTGTTATCCATTTTTTTTGAGACAACACACATTTGATGAGAGACAAAAAGTGTCCGTCCAAACAAGAACCTCATTTAATTCTAATTTTTCTCTGAAAAGGACAATAAAATCAAATAATGATCGCAGGACAAAGGAATAAAATCTTATTCAGGTGCAACTTTGATCTTACATAGCTTTTTCATACAAAAATTGTGTCTCATATCAATCGAGAACCACCCTCCGAGTATCCCTCAACTATGTATTTATTAAATTAAAGGAAGCCGTTCTGCTAATCTCCAACATTGTCCAATCGGCTCTGAGTAATAATCCAATTGATGATTAAAAACACTATATAAAGCTACATTTAATTCCTAAATAAACATAAACGGCTTAAACTCGTTTATCCTAAATTAAAAATAAAAACGAATAATATTCCTCATAGAATTCCAAAATCAAATGGGAATAACCATGAAAAACGAATGCGGAAAAATGATATTATCACACATCCATCCCATCATCATTCATCCATTCAATCGGCTGCCAGAATCGTCACGGAACAAGAATAGTTGATAAAAATGATAATTGATAATGAACACTTGTTGTACAATTTATATATATATATATATATAACGAATGACACAAATGACGAGAAATCAATAATTATAAGAAGTCCAGAAAATCATGAGAAATAAAAAATTATATATTATAATTACACTAATAATACAATAACAATAACCACTATTCTATTGGTGCGCAATAAATATCCTCAAGTTTCTTCTAACTTCTATGCGCTCTTCATACACATGTCTCTTTATTCAACAGGGTGCGGCTACTGGAATGAATCAATAGCACAGCTTCTTCCTCTTTCTCTCCTCCTTGCAACTCACACACGTGCTCTGCTCAATATCAATTCCGTTTTATAATTGATTACTAGATACTTTACCTAAAAACTAATGTTCAAGGATCGTGTTCGACCTTTCTGAGTGATTGATTGATCTAGTTTTCGAAATAACCGATTCAATCTTTTTTGTTAAAACAATAATCATGATGATTTATAATGTCTCGACTTATCATTAGTTTTTAGTTTTACTCGTTTTTTAAAATTTATGGAGCTCACTGTTTCTGATTAATATAATTCAGAAACTATATAGTATTTACGTGGAAGTGAAATTTAATGTTTATTTATAGTCGTCGCCAATTGCGATTACCACCGCAAAATGTGGCGCACTTTTTAAATATTATTTTTTTATTTAATTTTTATGAATATATTCTTGTTTATGCTCGTTATATACTGTTATAGCTTAAATAAATTGAAGAAATACATTTTGCGGCGGTAATCGAATTTGGCGACGACTATATTATATTTCACATGTTCAGTGTTTTACATTTTAAAATAATGTCACATAATTTCAATTACGCGTGTTATTATTTTATTTGATTTACAGCACAATAAATAAATAAATAAATTTTTAGCTCTAGACGGAATCGTCGTGCGTACTTTATATTTAAATCTCTTCTTTCAATATTTAAAACATCTATCGACCTAATATTCAAAACTCCACCACAACAATGGAGCAATTCCAACCCATCGAGACTACGCGCGGAACTCATTTTGACATAACAAATAAATATTAAATTAACCTATTATTATTCAACATTTCGCTTCCAATATTTGAGCAAAAAATTGGATCGAATAACACAAAACATACATTGGAAACGACACACTCGAACAATTGAATAAATATTACCAATTGGCAAAATGCTTTTGAATGTCATTTTAAAAATCAAAAAACGGCAAATTCGTATGGCATTGAAATATATAACAACGGAATAATGTAAATATATTATTTTAAAGTTTTGGTAGATTCTTCTTTTCAAATAATATACATCCATTATAAAGGGGATTCGGGATTTTTTTTTGCAAATCAAATAGGTTTAAAAAAATTGATATCAATATAATTATTTTTGCTAGGATTTTATTGTACTTCGGTGCCTAATGGAAGAGAAAAATGGTGGTATACGAGACCATTATTTTTTCCTCTTCCCATCTTTAAAAAGGACAGTCTTAAAATCCAGAAACTCTTAGTTCTATTCTACTATTCTATTTGGATAATATTTTAAAAATGAAAAAATAAAAGTATATTAAAATGCGATTTACCATCAAGGATGTATTCGTTGAATTGGTCATGCTTTAATTAAAAAATAAATATTCTAACATTTCCCAGAAGTGGACATAATTGCAAAAACATTCAAAAATGTTCCCGAATTTCGTCCATTCTCGGTTCTTATAAAACGTGAAAGGTTACCTTGAACACAAATTTGACTATATGAGTTCCTGAAATAAAAAAAAAGAGCAAAAAAAATAAACTTAATAAAAAATGGCCTTAGGATGAATCAAACAAATCCATCAAAAACTCTTTCCGTTACAGTTGGCGTGACATAGCTTTTTAAAAAGTGAGAATTAGTTAAAATCTTCTGTTATTAAATTCAAAGAAACAAAACTTAATATTGTGGAAGTAATAGTTTTGTCTCGCCGCAAAGCGACATGCGAAAGAATCGTCAAAAATTGATAGTCTATATAAAGCTGCATCAAGACACGTTTGAATAAATTACTAAAAAAAAGTCTAAAAAAACTTTAATTTTAGTTTAGTTAAAATTATTTAGTTAAATAAACCTTCTCAAATAGATAATATACATTAAAATTATAGTCGTCGCCAAATTCGATTACCACCGCAAAATGTGGCGCACTTTTTTTTAATATTATTTTTTCATTTAATTTTTATGATTTTTATTATTCTCCAAATTTATTCCATGATTGAAACAACATCTAAAAGATATTCTTCTATTTATTTAAGCTATAACAGTATAGAACGAGCATAAACAAGGAAATAATCTTAAAAATTTAAAGAAAAATTAATATTTGAAAAGTGCGCCACATTTTGCGGTGGTAATCGAATTTGGCGACGACTATATTTTATTATTAATTTTCTCTAGCAGAATACTTTCATTATATCGAGTGAGATAAAGCATGTATCAAAGAAATTACAGCCGCTACCGCGAACTGCTGCGCAACAAGACAGTAATTATAACAAAGACACAAAGTGGTTCTCAGTTAATAATTATCTTGCAACGCAACGGTTTACGGTTGTGACAGCTTCGACATATATCTCGTGGGATAGAATTTCAGACCTCACTGAGAGTAAAAAAATAATTCAATCCATGTATATTGAAGTATATATAATCTCCTTGAAAATATTATCAATTATTATCAAAATATAATAAGGTGACAATTCCAATTTTACTTTCATAAAAATAAAAGTAATAAATCTGATTTGATCTAGAAATTTTGAAGAAGAAATATAATGAAAAACAGAGAAGTTATTAACATAAATTGAATAATTGTTTCATGATCTCTTTGAGACCATTGAAAATTATTCAAAAATTTTGATATTGAATTTTAAATTTCTTATATTTTGATACTATCAAAGAGATCATGAAACAAATATTCAATTTACGTGAATAATTTCTGTTTTTCATTATATTTCTTCAAAATTTCTAGATCACGTCAGATTTATTACTTTTATTTTTTATAAAAATAAAATTGGAATTGTCAATTTCTCAGATTTTGATAATAATAATATTTAATAAAAAAACAAACATGTTATTCAAGAAACTAAAAAAAATTAGCCAACGTGGATGACCCAATGACATACCTACATTTTTTTGCGTAAAAATAGTTTTATTAATTTTAGGCCTAAAATTTTAGGTACTCAAAAGACAGAAATTCAGCTTCATAGTAATGACAAACTAATATTTGAAACATAAACAAAAATTCAATTTTCATTTTTATCACTATTATATATATTGTATCATGCTAATATCAGTATAAGTACATTGTTGAGGAATTATATAATGTGTATCTTGTCATTTAAGCTTATTATTGAATTAATTTTTGCTTAAAACGTTTCATTTCAGAAAATCAACGATTCTGCAACTTTGACCGCTGCAAACAATTGGTGATTAGTATCAATAGAACCAGAAAAATGTGCTCTATCGAATGATGTAAAAATGGAAAAGGTCTGTAGAGTATTTCAAAAGATATAAGTAATTTTAATATTGCTTATTTTTTTGATTAGCAAAATAAAGGTTTTATTTTCATTTTAGTTATTGTTTTTTATTATCATATACATTACCGATACGGGAATTTATGATATAATAAAGGAATTTTACCATTTTTTCGTTTAAGCACTGAAAAACGTTGTTTATTGTGTTATGTGATATAAAAAGTTTTGGCGACCATGCAGCATTTGCATTGCCGCATAGACTTTTGACCGGGGCGTGCCAAATTCTTATAACTTGGACTTAAAATTTTCTCTGAAACCTATGAATTTTACATTGTTAAAAATAAATAGCATTTGCTCGAGCACATTCTTGCAAATTAACACTAACATGATTAGAATTATATCCATGTGATGAGATTTGCAATAAAATATGCCCTTTTGTAGGAAATAGTGTGTCTCTGTTTTATCATTCTATTATCAATTAATTCATGATAACGATGAGTATTTTCAAATAATGTCCTCGAATCAGTTATATGTTGTTCGTCATTTCTGCAAGGTCTCAAATTGTTTCTAGCTATTTGCAGATTTAATCCGCAATTTGTGATATAGCCTGAATAATCTTTCTATTACAGATGGGCGACTTTCTTATAGCATATGGATCACATACGGGTCAGGCTGAAACTATCGCCAAGGGAATTAAAGACAAAGCTGAATTAATTGGTCTTAGGCCACGATTGTTTGAATTAGATCAGAATGAGAAATCAGTAAGTCAATTTTTTGATATTCAGCATATTTGGTTTATATTGTTGTAAATTTTAGTTCGATTTAGCCAAAGAGAGTTTTGCCGCAATTATCGTCTCATCAACAGGCGATGGTGATGCACCAGACAATGCTTCTAGATTTGTGCGTCGGATTTGTAGAAAATCATTAGCAAACGATTGCCTGAGCTCATTAGAATATTCAATTCTTGGTAAGCGATCATTTTCTGATCTGTTATCAATCAAATAATGATCTCACAGGTCTTGGTGATTCCAACTATTCCAGCTACCAAGCGATCCCAATTAAAATCGATAACCAATTAACTTCCCTTGGTGCTAAACGACTTCTGTCACGCGCCGAAGCTGACGATCAAGTAGGGTATGGTCAAAGTTTCCGAACTATCGATCATATTTGTATTTAATTTTAGTCTCGAACTCTCCGTAGAGCCATGGATTGACCAACTATTCGAACTACTGTCGAAACGATTCAATGTATCATCGGAAGATTTTCAAAAGTTGAATGAATCAAAAGTGAAATTGAATCCGGTGAAGTCAGATGAAGAAAAGCAACAGTTGCTGGAAAAAATGAAAGAAGATCTCAAAAATGAGGAGAAAGAGCAAAGTTCTTGTTTATTAACACCAGAACCTTATGAATATCCGGAGCATTCAATCATAAAAGGGAAGGAAACGTTGGCGAATGATCCGAATCTGCGTGTTCCAATCGCACCGCAGTCGTTCTTGGTAACATCCGTTTCTCATAAACGTTTTGTGGACGCGGATAATTTGGAATGGCAGAATTCATTTAAAATGCCGGGAGTTGGTGAGTTGAAGTTACTTTACAAACTATTTGTTATTCTATGTAACATAATCTAGTATACTGCTATAGAAATAAATTTTATATATTTCTTTTAGTCACCAAGGAATTCAAAGTCAAAGTGGTGGGAACTTCTCTCCTTACAACCGATGATGCCAATATTAAACAAAAACGTGAACTCGTCATTGATTTTGGCGACTATGCGGAACAACTGAAATACGAGCCCGGCGATGCCATTTACATCTGTGTTCCTAACCCGGAAAAGGAAGTGAATTTTATTCTAGACAGGTAACGATATCGAATCAAGTCCCAAGTGATTAAATAAATTTCAGATGCGGGCTACTAGCGATTGCCGATCAGGAATGCGAAGTATCAGTATCGTCGAGCACTGATAAGATCAATCCACAAGTTCCTGGGTACGTTCACCAAAAATCCTCTCTGCGGCACATTTTCACGCATTGCTTGGACATTCGACGAGCACCTGGACGGGTATTTATTTATTTTTTATTATATTATGGTAGTAACGTCGGTTTTAGCCAGTGCTGCGAGTGCTTGCTGAAAGCGCATCAAATGCTGTGGAAAAACGCCGTCTTCTCGAGCTGTGCAGTGCCCAAGGAATGGCAGATTTCACTGCGTTTGTTCGTCAGGTGAGAAATCGTTTTGCAAAATTAGCTTTACTTTTTTGGAAAAAACTATTTTTCTACATTATTTTCTGTTTTTCACGCCATCTGGAATTGTAAAATAACGGTCTGATTGAAGCATATAATATGATAATATATGAACTGCGTACTTACTAGCTTAAAATAGCCAAAATCTATAGTTAATATGAGTTAGACCAGATGGAAAGTAGAATGTATGCTGATATATTATTTCAAATCAATAAAATTTGTCATTATTTTAAACATATTCTAAATTTATAATGATTTTTTCTAAAATTATTCATTTTAAAGTTGTCTTGAAAAGGATTAGTAAAGACTCACAATACCACATGGCTGTTATTGTTACTTACTTTTGATACTTTGGAGCCCGACTCATTCTCCAGCGGAGGAGCGTACTAACTCTTCATTCCGAACGGCTCTTCCTTGCCAACGTAGATCAAGCCGTTTTTCCTTCAAGGATTCCAATTCTTCTTACTTCTTACACTTCTTGTTAGGCGTAGTTGAGCAACTTGATCTGACCAGCGCGCTTTTGGTGTTCCCTTCGCTCTTATCGGATCACATTCCGTTAATCTTCGGCACCACCTTTCTGCCGACATCCTGGCAACATGTCCAGCCAATTTTATCAAATTCTTCTTTATGACTCGTTCCACGTCGATTGTATCGCAGTTGACGTGGAAAGATTTTAAATATCTCAATTACTATTAGTAATAATTATTATTCCGTGATCTTATTTTAACTGATTTTCAGCCGGGTCTCTCGTTAGCAGATGTGCTCTTTGCATTCCCAAGCATTAAACCACCAGTTGATCGTTTAATAGGTAACAAAATGCATTTATAAAATACATTCAAAGCCAAATTGATTTAGAACTTCTTCCTAGACTTTCGCCAAGACCGTACAGTATGTCATCTTACAATCAAAAGCGAGCACGATTTGCCTATTCGCTCCTGGAATTCCCAGCCACCGATGGTCGAAGGTACTCACGAATGGGATTGTGTACAGATTACCTCAACTCATTGACCGTTGGTGACATGGTCAAAGTTCTCGGAAAAGAGCCGGCTCGATTCCGGCTTCCGCCTCCGCCAGCTGAGAAGCATCTGGCCGCACAGATGCCACTTCTCATGATTGGTCCTGGCACTGGTGTTTCGGTGTTTGTCTCATTTTGCCACTTTTTACTGTTAGTTGGAGCGTTTATTACGTATAAAAATGAAGTAACTTTAGGAAGATGAAACTAGAAGATCCGGAAAATTACCAACAAGTGACGAGGATAATGATGTTTGGATGCCGTGATGTGGAAAAGGATGGAATCTATATGTAATTAAGGAGACGTTTAAGAGATTTTTATGCAGTTGAATTTCAGAGAAGAGCTGCAAGCATTTGTAAGAGAGGGAATATTGACGGATTTGATTGTTTGTGAAAGTCAAAAGAATGGAGAACGGGTTCAGCAAGGTCTTCAAAAGAATTTGGAGAAGGTTTGTGATAGTTTTTAACTGAAATCGGAAGTTTTTTTTTTAAATATAAAACGCTAGGATTTATGAAAATAGCTTCAATTTCCTCTCGTAGTTTTTGTTATTAAACGCGAAGAAAATAATTTTTAATGAATTTGAAATTGGTAAATAACTTATTTATTTTAAGCATCCGGTTTAAAGATTAAATATTAAACACATTTTAATTTAAATCGATTTTAGGTGAAAGCTTTCCTCGAACCATCAAGCAGCTCGAAAATATTTCTTTGTGGGGATGCTAAAGGAATGTCGAAAGATGTTTGGCAGTGTTTCGCGGATATTGTTGCATCAACGCACGGTATATCACAAAAATTCATTCTAATCAGTTTAATTTAATTTAAGGTATTAGCGATAAAGACGCAAAGGCGAAGCTTCTAGATCTGAAGAAAAATGATCAGTATATTGAAGATGTTTGGGCATAAGTGTTAAGGTGTCCATTGTTTGTTATTATAGTCAGGTATATTTGATGTCATGTGCACTTATATTGTTATGAACTGTGTTATTAACTAATTAATAAATGAGTATATCAATTAAACGAAATTTTCGCCACGATCATTGTCCATTTTCAGCGGCCACATTGTGGTTGAATGATGGTATTTGTGTTTTCGCATTATCAGTTTGTCGTCTTATCAAACTATTCTCTCAAAAATTGTGATTTTCAAAAAATAAATAAGACCGTTTAACAGCACTATTATTGTGTTTTTTGGTTAGTTTTTGTTTAGTTTCAAGGCTTGATCTTTGTATTTTTCTAGGATTTATGCTAAAGCCTAGTTATTTTATTCTATTTAATCGACATGTTTTGAATTATTGAGTTTAAAACAGAAGGCTTTGCACATTTTAGGAAAATTCTAAATGTAAAGAGGAGTTCGTCAACCACGGTAAAACTGTGAACCTTGTAGGTTACTAGGCTTTGGCGTTGCGTTGGTCGGAAAACTCATTAATTTCCGTACGAATATGAGCATGTTATAGAATAACTTAAACGTTAAAACGGAAGATAAAAATGAAAAGGGGAAGAAATTAAAGACCAAGCTGGGTTTTTAAAAAGCTGATTACGTAAAATAAAATCCATTAGATGTGATTTACGTATTTTGTGCATATATGCGGAATATTAATTGTATTATTGTCCTTTTCAGAGATCGGTGCCTAATGGAAGAGGAAAAAAATTAGGATGGAATGAGGTTCTTGTTTGGACGGCCTCTCTTTTTAGACGGCCATTCTTTTTTACGAAATTATGGGCAGCACATATTTAAGAGGAATTGAGAAAAATGTTTTTTGTGGCCCCATAATTTTCTCTTCTTTTATTACTCTTCCATTAGGCATCGATATCTGAAATGAATAATACTTTTAAATGAATAATAATACATTTACACACCAATTGGAGAAAATCGGACCACATAAAATCCTTGTAACATAACATTTTGTAAATATTTTAAGTTTCTATACAGTTTAAGAAAAACAATTCTAAAGGCGGGAGTTGGGTTTTAATTTTCTTGTTTAAATTAATTTTTGAGCTCAAATTTGAGTATTTAACTACTGTAAAATTTCCATTTCGATTTGGTGTGCATTTATTAACTGGTTAAGAGCATTACAATGGTTTAAGATCTATCTCCCTCCATCTCGTACGACTGCATTTCGCCAAAGGAGACCACATCGTTTTCTTCTGGAGCATTCCCAATCTTTCCTTCATCCATGGTCCACAAATCCGTTTGTCCGACCTGTCTTTGGGTCGACTCGGGGTACTCCCCTCGGAGTCCATTCCGGCACAATACTCGTCGCGTGGGCGGCAGTCGAGCGACGTTACCGGTAAACTGTAATTTCCTGTGATCGACAATAGTCGAGGTATCGATCGGAACGTTGAAGTGGGCGTGGAAAAGGATTGCATTCAGGGAAAGCTCGAGTCGACAGATCTGGTCGCGGGTGGGAGTCCATGTCTCGGAGTCGTATAGCATGGCGGTCAGCACATTCTGAGAGATCAGCTTCCTTTGTTTTGACACTGCCAAACATCGGAAGCAGTGATTTGCATTTTGAGAACGCTGCAGACTTTATCCTTTGTTTTATCTTGTCGTCAAGCGAGCCGTCGATGCAGATCCAGCAGCCCAGGTATCTTTTTAAGTGCAAATTTCACCTTGGCACTTGATTGGAGACGAAGGGGCGTAATCATTGTGGAGAATAACGGGTTTGCCTGTGTTGATCTCGAAGCCCTGCTTTCTTCCACGAGAAGATTCAGACGATCCTTTTTCCACTGACAACAACGAACTCGAGAGGTTCCAGTCTTCTTTCGTCAATCATTATTCCATCTTACAATTAGAAACATGCGTCACTCGATTTCGTCTTCCTGTCAACAATTACTCCATGATTGCGTCTTTGAGCCCGTTAGGAATTCCAGCGTCGATCAGGGCATTGTTTATTACGGAATGGGAAATATTGCCGAAAGCGCTGGAGTAATCGATGAAAGCGAGGACCAACGGGAGTTTGAATTCTTTGAACTTTTCGATCAGTTATCTAATATATTGGATGTTGTCGATGCACGAATGGCCGGCCCGAAATCTGTTTTGAGACGATGTGTCCTTCAAAGTTATGCTTCTCATAAGTCACATCATAAATTCGGAAATCGAAACGATAAAATGTGTATAAAAAACCAAAAATGATATTATATTCCATTATATGCATCATCGGGGAATTAAACGAATGTGAAAATGGATTTGACTCTAGAAAGACATATTATAAGTTTTTCGTAATCCATAAAATGTCCAAAACTTCTAATGTATATATTGGTATGCGGTGGATCATCAGGTATCGCTTCAGGCTTTTATAGCTACGATCATGTTTTAGTCTCAGTTCTTATCGTATTAACCTACGATATTTGGATATCCATCCAAACTCAAGGTTATGTGATTTTTGAAAACATGGGAGGATACGGAGCTTGCTCCGACCTCCCACGGGTCGTCTCGGTGTTGCACCACAGCCGAGCATGGCCCAGTCCCATTTAGGGGCAAACAATACAACTTATGAATGTTCCCGTTTGATAAAAACAATCCGATATCCTCATCACGGCAACTGAAATCCTTACAGCCCCCCAAATTGGATAAAATATTAGGACCTACCTGGAAATAAATATGAGTCGCTAAACAGTTTCCATTTCATAATACACCTTTACTTTGCTTATTTTGCCCCTAAATGGGCTGGGCCATGCTCGGCTGTAGTGCAACACCGAGACGACCCGTGGGAGGTCGGAGCAAGCTCCGTATCCTCCCATGTTTTCAAAAATCACATAACCTTGAGTTTGGATGGATATCCAAATATCGTAGGTTAATACGATAAGAACTGAGACTAAAACATGATCATAGCTATAAAAGCCTGAAGCGATACCTAAAAATCCACCGCATACCGATATATACATTAGAAGATTTGGACATTTTATGGTTAATGATTCTCCGATGCTTATTTATCATCGAAATATTATTTTGTTAAATATAGTATGACAACATATAATATAAACGTTTCTGGAGCTTTAGAAAGAAACGACGCGTGGCATTGTTAAAATTTTCTTTCTTGGCAAAAAGCCAAAGGAATAGCTTCTAAACAATTTACAAATCTTACGTTCTATATGGCTACTTTACTCTACCTGCATTCTGATTTCATTCCCAGACATTGACAATTAAAAAAAAACATGATAACATTACATTTCAAAGAAAATTAATACTTTTTACTTAAACTGTAAAATCAAAAAAAGACGAATAAATATTTTAACAACAAAACATTGTAACCGTCTGTCTATTAAACGATTTTATCACCTAATTGCTCTTTTTGCCCTCTCCTCTCTATAAAAATCGAATTCTCTCCATTTCAGTCGAAACAATGATTCTGAGCGGTGATCCATTAGTTCTTCCCAACACGCCATCAGTCAATCGGCTTCTTCAGCGATGCCTCGAATTGCATTCCAAGGATCCTGACACGCCTGCATATGTGCTAAATCATCTTGTGTACATTTTTGCAAATTAAAGTGTTCGATTTGCAGATCTGCGCCGAAGATGAAACCGACACTGCCAGTTATAAAGATATTCATGATCAAACGATTTGTGCCTCACATTGGTTTGTCGCAAACGGGTATAAGAAGGTAAAATTATTTTTATTGACGATATGGCGGGGTAGCTTTAAGAAAATAACAGGTAATTTAATGGAATTTCAAAAAATAACATTTTTTATGCCAGGAGAGCTCCGGGGTTTTCCATTTTTTTTTTGAAAATTGAATTATTATAAATTTAACAGTTGAATTCACGGTTCGGAGAACATCTAGTAGATATATCTATATCTGCGTATCTTCCTTTAGAAAATTTGACAGCGAATTACGCCGTTGTCTGCGTCTCTCCTCCTTCAATAGACGATATGCCAGTTTTTTGCCTAGCACTCTGCGTTCTTTCCCCTCTAATAGATGAAATTCCAGAAGTTTGTCTAGCTCTCTAAGTCTCTGTGCTTCCTAAAAACTATATTTCGGCGGTTTGCCTAGCTCTCTGCGTCCTTTCCCCTGTAATAGATGATTCCTCAATAGGTTTTCCAAGCTCTTTGCGTCTCTGTGCTTCCTAAAAACTATAGTTTGACGGGATTCCTAGCTCTCTATGTCTCTTTCCATTGAATATACGATTTGCCAGTTCCTTGTCTACCACTCGGCGTTACTTCCTTTTCAAAAACGTTTTTCAGCTATTTGTATAGCTCTCTGCGTCTTTTCCCTTCTAATAGATGATGTTCCAGAAGTTTGTCTAGCTCTTTAAGTCTCTGTGCTTCCTAAAAACTATATTTCGGCGGTTTTCCTAACTCTCTGCGCCCTTTCCCCTGTAATAGATGATTCCTCAGTAGGTTTTCCAAGCTCTCTGCGTCTCTGTGCTCCCTAAAAACTATAGTTTGACGGGATTCCTAGCTCTCAATGTCTCTTCCCATTCAATTGACGATTTGTCAGTTCCTTGTCTACCACTCGGCGTCACTTCCCTTTCGAAAAACGTTTTTTCAGCCATTTGTCTAGATCTCTGCGTCTTTTCCCCTTTAATAGATGATTTTCCAGAAGTTTGTTGAGCTCTCTAAGTCTCCGTGCTTCCTAAAACTATAGGTTTTCCTAGCTCTTAACGCCCATTTCCTCTGAAACAACGATATCTCAGCAAACTGATCAGCTATCTGCGTCTCTGCGCTCATTAAAAACGATATTTCGGCTCTTCTTCAAGCTCTCCGCGTCTCTTCCCCTTTAATGGATGATTGACCAGCAGGTTGTCTAGATATCTGCGTTTCTTCGCTTCTTAATAACGCTATTTCGTTGGTTTTCCTAGCTCTCTACGTATCTTCCCCCTTTAATAGATGATTTTCCATTAGGTTGTCTAGCTCTCTACGTCTATTTTCTCTCTAAAACTATTTTTCGGCTATTTTCCTCTGCGTCTCTCCCCCGTCAATAGACAATTCGTCAGTTTCTTGTCTACCACTCGTTGTCACTTCCCTCTCAAAAAACTATTTCGGCCATTTATCTAGCTCTCTGCGTCTTTTCCCTTTTAATAGATGATTCGCCAGTATGTTGTCTATCTCTCTGTGTCTCTTCGCTCCCAAATAAACGCTATTTCGTCGTTTTTTCAAGCTCTATGTGTCTCTGTTCTCCCTAAAAACGATTTTCGTCGATTTTCCCAGATCCATGCGTCTCTGTTCTCCCTAAAAACGATATTCCGTTGGTTTCCCTACCTCTCTGCGTCTCCTACCTCTCAAACAACGATTCGTCAGCTAATTGCCCAAGCTATCTACGCCTCTTTCCTCTCTGAAACTATTTTTCGGCTGTTTTCACAGATCTCTGCGTCTCTTAACTCGCAAACGACGAATTGAACAGCTATCTGCGTCTCTGCGCTCCCTATAAACGATATGTCGTCGATTTTCGCGCCTCTCTGTGTATCTTACTCATTTACTAGATGTTTCGCCAGTAGGTTGTCTATCTATCTAAGTCTCTTTGCTCTCTAAAACGATTTCTTGTGGATTTTCCATCTCTCTGCGTCTCTTCCCTCCCAAACAACGATTTGTCAGATTCTGCGTCTCTCTCATTTCAAAAACGACTTTTCGAAGAACTTTCGCGGATGTCTGCGTCTCTTCCCTCTCAAACAACGATCCCTCGGCAAATTGAACAGCTATCTGCGTCTCTGTGCTCCCTATAAACGATATGTCGTTGATTTTCGCTCCTCTCTGTGTATCTTAGCTATTTACTAGATGTTTCGCCAGTAGTTTGTCTATCTCTCGAAGTCTCTTTGCTCTCTAAAATGATTTTTCGACGATTTTCCATCTCTCTGCGTCTGTCTGTTCCCTCTCAAACAATGACCCCCAGCATATTGAGAAGCTATCTACGTCTCTTCGTTTATTAAAAAGACTATTTCGTCGGTTTTTCAAGCTCTCTGTGTGTCTTACTTCACTAGATGATTCCCCAGTAAATTGACTAGCACTGTCCGCGTCTCTTCCCTCTCAACAAAAACGATTTCTCGACGAGTTCCCATAATAACACCGAAATATTTAGGGCGAAGTGATCTTCGTGACGTGTAACAACGACTGGCGTGTAATTCCATTCGTATTAGGTGCGTGGCGTGCCGGATTGATTGTTACCGTGGCATGTCCTCAATTCACCGACTGTAGGTTGAATCATACCGCCGTGTCACCTTCTCGTTATTATTCAGACGAAATGCGCTATCAGCTCACTGATAGCCAGGCGGTGATGGTGCTTGCTGATGAACTCACATTTCCTCTGATCCAGCGCATCAGGGCGGATTACAATCTAAAGGTTTTTAAATTTGATAACATTCATAATTAGTTTGAATTTCCAGCATGTTATGAAGTTGAATGATGCGTTGCACCGGCAGATCATCACCTTCTCGTCTCAAAACCAATCGATGCCTTCTCTCGATCTTCGCAATGACGTCGCCTTCTTGCCGTATTCTTCGGGAACCACGGGAAAACCGAAAGGCGTAATGATTACGCATCTTAATGTGACTATGATGCTAACCGCTAGCATAAAGTAGGTTGATCTGCAATCCATCCATTCCCCTTTGTTTTCAGAAAGTTCGAGGACATGATGGAGCAATACGGCTTGCCGCGAGACTTCTCGCCACCAAACGATCTTCACTTTCTGCCTCTCTATCACGCAATGGGCTTCTTCAGGCAACTTTCAGTTCATCGCTTTAATATTTATTCACACTTAAAACAGAGCTCTAATCAATATGTGTCGCGGCAGCACTCAAATCATGTTTCACAAGTTCGATTTAGAGCTAATGATGAAGCTCATAGAAAAGTATACCGTGTTATCAGTTGCCATGGTTCCAGCAATCTTGGTAAGATTCGTCAACTCGCCATTGCTCGAAAAATACGATATGAGCTCGTTGATCAATGTCAACTTGGGCTCGGCACCATTACCCGATGGAGCTGTGGCCAAGTTGAAGAAGATTCTTCCCGATATTAGAGTGGCTCAAGGTTTGACCATTCCTCTGCCCATTCTATCAAATAAACAATTAATAAAGGTTATGGAATGACGGAACTTACGTTCGCCTCACACATGCCGACGGAAGGATCCCCTGAAACGAGCGTCGGTCGAGTCATGCCGGGAACGCAGATGAAGGTCAAGAAGGAAGACGGCGAGCTGTGTCGAGCCGGCGAGGTCGGCGAGTGTTGGATCAAGGGCCCCCAAGTGATGAAGGGTTACTGGCGGAAACCGGAGCTCACCGCCCAACTCTTCGACGCCGACGGTTTTATGCGAACCGGAGACATCGTCTACTTCGACGAGAACGGCGACACGTTCATCTGCGACCGCGTCAAGGAGCTCATCAAGGTCAACGCGGAGCAGGTGGCACCTGCCGAGCTCGAGTCGGTTCTTCTCGAGCATCACCAAGTGGCGGACGCGTGCGTCTTCGGCGTGGACGACGTGAATACGGGCGAGAAGCCAGTGGCGTGCGTCGTTCTCGGCAAGTCCACGAAAAGTCTCGATGAGGTTGAGCTGGCTCGCGAGATCATGCGATTCTTGAACGGTTCGATAGAAATAGAGATTGTGAATGCAGTTGGTTTCAGATAAACTCGTGCGATTCAAGCATATTAAAGAAGTTCATTTTGTCAAGGAGATTGCACGAACTGGGACGGGCAAAATACTTCGAAGGAATATGAAGAAGGCTTATTTGGATGCGAGAAAATCGAAAATGTAATTATTCAAGTGTTTATTAATGTAAATACAATGAATCATCGATTGATTGAATTTTCTGCTCGTTTCAAGCATATTTCGAGATTCTCGACAAGAAGCGTGCGGCGGCGTAAGTATTCGTCAGAAATGACGGCGTACAGTGCGCTCCGCTCACATCTGTAAAATCAATAGTAAGATGCTGTAGTTTTGTTGTTTCAATCCGAAACGTGAAAAGTTTTGGAATGACGGCAAAGAAACATATCAGGCACAGCAAATGATAATTAAATTTTATCTAGATTTAAACACGTTTTATTTACTTCCACGTAAAATTTTTAAGCTAATTTTTACTCTAGTTTTTCAGGCTTTCCTTGAAGTATGTCTGACTCTTTAGTTTTAAGAATTGTTTCCTTAAAGTGGCTCTTTCGAAGGCATGTTTTTAAGAATTCATTTGGGGTCTATCAGGGGTCTATCAAATCGATTTTTTCAAACGGAAGACGGAAAAAAATGGAACCCGAAAAACAATGGAAAACGGGAGATGGAATTCCGTCCAACCCTGAAAAATCATTCAAATATTCCTTAATACTGCCAAGCTAAAAGCTAAAACCATAATTAACGTGCTTTTTCCCATAACTAAATTGCAAAAAATGAACTATTTCCACTAAATTTACACAATCGAAGAGTATTTTTGATCCTACATTTTTGCACTGCTCCTGCACACGCCAACTGGTAGAATAATATAATGAGCTTAGTAAACGTGCTCAAACTTAACTTTTGGGCAAGATGTTAATATTTTTAGATGGTTTAAGAACAGCCTTATTATATAATAGCTAAACATGTTTTGTTAAAAAGATATAACAAAGTGCAGACACGCTTAAAAATCAGAAAATCGTTTTCATTTCCATCTCTAACGGTTTTACAAGATCAAGTTCTTCTATTTTCTTGAATTTTATATTTATGACTACGTTATTATGATTTTCAAATAGAAAATGTTGCAACGAGTTGAATGATACCCATATTGACCCAGCTCTACTGTTTTCTAGATTATACTCGTGACCATGCCCATTTTTACCGAAAATTGTTTATACGTTAGGTTCTCATCCAATATTAATGCTATAAATAAGTTACACACATCCTTTTAATTGTAATAAGCTAATAATTTTAAATTATACATAATATTTTAGCTTTTTCTTATGGTTGAGCAATGAAAGACCTTTTACTTTAGGGGAAATCTGAAAATTCCTTATATTTCAAGTTTTCAGATTAGTCATTGTGTTAATCAAATAGAGAATGTTGCAACGAGTTGAATAATACCCATATTGACCCAGCTCTACTGTTTTCTAGATTATACTCGTGACCACGCCCATTTTTACCGAAAATTGTTTATACGGCAGGTTCTCAGCGAATATAAATGCTATAAATGAGTTTAGCACATCATTTTAATTGTAACAAGTTAATAATTATAATTTATAAAGAATATGTTAGCGATTTCTTACGCTTAAGAAATTTAAAAAAAAACTTTTATTTTATGGGAAATCTAAAAATTCAAGTTTCTTCTCTCTCTTTCAATATTAAAGTATTCCGTTTAGTCATTGTGTTAATCAAATAGAAAATGTTGCAACGAGTTGAATGATACCCATATTGACCCAGCTCTACTGTTTTCTAGATAATACTCGTGACCACGCCCATTTTTACCGAAAATTGTTTATACGTTAGGTTCTCATCCAATATTAATGCTATAAATAAGTTACACACATCCTTTTAATTGTAATAAGCTAATAATTTTAGATAATACATAATATTTTAGCTTTTTCTTATGGTTGAGCAATTAAAGATCTTTTACTTTATGGGAAATCTGAAATTTCCTACTATTTCAAATTTTCGATTTAGTCATTAGGTTAATCAAATAGAGAATGGGGTCACGAGTTGAATAATACCTATGTTGAATCCTCTCTCATGTTTCCTAGATAAAATATCTGACCACTTCAGTGTTCTTTTACCTAAAACTGTTGAATTCAATGTTCTCGATGAATATTGAAGCTAAAAATAATTTATATACATCATTCGACGTTCCTTAATCTGTACATTCTTATGATGTTTTATTATTCTGAATAATAATTATGGTGATTTATTTATTAGTTTAATATTTCATAATTCTTTTCTGTTCAAGCTTCAAGCAGTTCTTCAATCTTTAAAATAGTGGGCGTGGTCTAATATCATATTTCGGCTCATTGTTAACCGGGGTACAAAAATATGGGTCTCAATTCAATTATATTATTGATTCTTTATTATTAGTGAGAAGATGTCATCTAGGAGATGCATGATATGGTAATCAGCTCTTTGTTGTGAATTCAAACCAATTTTAGATTATTTCTCTTGCTTCCTGTATTGTTTCTAATCTCAACTATGATTATAATAAAAGCCAAAACATTTCGATTGAAATATAAAGATGAAAACTAACACGTCCGCTTGAACGCAGCAATCGCGAAGAAGTGAGCATTCCTTCTTTTTTCTGGAAATATTCAGAAGACAGCTGGGCGTGCTCGGAAAACTCTTCAGTGCTTTCTCGCGACATACACCTCTCTGAAATGAGCAATATTATTTCTGTTTATTTTTAAATACGTAAAAAAATTAGAAAGATGCTGTTTTTTAGTTTTAGATAGTTTAAGACATTCTTAATGAAATTGTAGTAAAAACTTTTTTGTTATAAATACGTAAAATTGTCCACACACGTTTAAAAATCGACGAAATCGTTGTTTCGATTTGGCGTGTAAAATGCGTTTAAATATTGCAGAATCTTCATTTTCCCCTATCGTGCTTAGGTGATTTATGGATATTTTAAGTCAAATATATCGAATTTAATGTTTAATCAATCTAACAAATGTGTCCTAAACTAACCCTGTGCACAGAGAAATAAGTTTGGCTAAAATCTAAAATCCAGTAAAACACAGACGTCGCTAATAAATGCCAATTTTGCAAGATTCAATTATAATGACTAGTCCTGAGCTTTTAAGTTAAATTTTAAGCTCATTTTGATTTTTCAAAGACAAACAATCGACATATCAGCAAATTCCAAAGATAAATAAAGGTCTAGATTACCGAAATGAGTGAGCCAATTTACTAGATGGTATAATCCATTTGAGTGGCCAAATTAAGTTATTACTTAAATTTTTTTCTATCAAAGGCCAAAGACAAAGTACAGCAACGTTGGGACACGAAACATCTTCAGATGAAAGGCTTAGCCCTAGGTACCTAAGCCTAATTCGCTGTAATAGCTGTTGTTTCAGCTACATTCTGCTATGTATTAAATTATTCTACATAAATGTTGCAACCTCTTGTTCGAGAAAATCGTTGAAAATAGCTTGATAGAAAATAATTATGTGAATAACTTTTTTCATTCTCAATTAATTTTGACGTTTTTTACACTAAAATGACCAGCACAGAATTTTCTACAAGATGATATACACATTGCTAAAAAAATCAACAAATAAACAGTTTTTGAATTCACGTAAAACGTGAAAATTTTTAAAAAAATAAATATATCGTCTTGTATATCATTCAAAAGCAAATTTAACGTAGATTTCAACAACATTAAGTTTACCAACAAACTTCATCGGAGAAAATCGTAAAAATGTTTGTTTCAATCTGTCTGAAAATGTAAATCTCCCGCTAGAATATTCTATCACTCGGCATTCTGAGTGTTTTGCGTGAGCTACAAAATTCACTTCAAGATGTGCCTAATTCGCTGCGATAGCTGTTGTTTTTTTAGCCTAATTCGCTGCGATAGCTGTTGTTTCAGCTACATTCTGCTATGTATTAAATTATTCTACATAAATGTTGCAACCCTCCCCTTCATATTCTGAAACACGGACACTGTTCGTGTCATATAAAAATTCGTTCGTGTCCCAACGTTACTGTACTTTGTCTTTGGCCCTATAAAAAACATTTTCACACGCCAAATGGAAATGATTTCCTTATTTCTACGCCTTGCCTTTCTCACAATTATTACGTGTACTTTCTTTTTACAAAAATGCCAGTTTGTCGGCATTCCCTTACACTCTCTCACGCCAAAACGAAATAGAGAATTTACGATTTTTAAACGTGTGTAGGAATTTTAAAGCACCCCAACTTGAATGGTAAAATAAATAGCTCAATAAGAATGCTCAAATTTAAGTTTTCAGAATGATATTCATAGTTTTAGATAGCTTAAGACAAGCCTAGTTGAATTGTAGTAAAAACTTTTTTATTGTAAAGGCTTGAAAATTTTCACGCATGTTTAAAAAACGCAAAATTGCTATTTCGATTTGGCGTGTTAAAGTATTTATAACAAAAAAGTTTTCATTAAAATTTAATTAAGCTTGTCTTTAACTATCTAAAAATAGCAACATCTTTGTAAAAAGTTCAATTTGAGCATGCTCACTGAGCTCATTCTAATACCATACAAGTTGGAGTGCTTTCTAAAAAGATTAAAATCTCCACAAAACTTTAGATTTGAGCACGTTTTCTTAGAATGCTTTAATAGTGTTTGTTGCGGAATTGTCCTGATCGCCAGTTGTTGCGGAGTTGATGACAGTTGATGAATAATAGTTTATTGTCCAACAGGTACCAGTAAGGAATGGATTGATATTGACTGGCTGGGCTACATATTTATAGTAAAATATCTGGGTCATGCGTGACGTGGCATACGTAACTATTATTAAAAAGTTAAGAGGTCACTCGTGGAAAAGGTGACCTATTACGTGGCATTAACAATTTTGTCACAACAGTGTTTAATGCTATGATTATTCAATGACTAAAAACCATCAACTCTATATTCCAAAAAAGATTCTTACCTGAATTTCAAACTCTCTCGTAACATTGACACTATGAACACATCGATCCATATATGCAAACGCTTCCATCCTTTTCTCATTCATCAAATGATAATCATCTCTCATCTCATCTGCGCACATGCTCCAAACTGGGTCATCCGCTCTATTCTTCGCCAGCGAATCAATTGATATCGGCTTCAATACCAACAGTAACTGTTTTATTTTTTAATAGAAAAACCCTACATTAAACTTCCTGGAGCAGTCGGTTTTCATTTCATGCAAATTCTTCTGACAGTCCAAATATTTTACGCAAAGCGAGAAGGGTGGCGATTCAATTATCCTTCTCCTTTTCGGTGCATTAATCATTGGCTGTGCGCATTCAGCCAACTTTATTTTCACTTCTTCCTTGAGCCCATTCAATGTGCGACCGTCTTCCGAGAAGATACCCTTCTGCTCGCATCTGAAATCATCTCAAACATTTGCTCAACCGCTTGCAGTTACGAACACAGGCGCCGGTGAGCAGCAATGCCGAATCGCTTCGCATCTATTCTCACTTCTAGCCACTCTCGTTTTACACGTTTCCGGCTCATCGGGCTCCTCGTGCAAATATCGCTCACAGAATTCCGCTTTATCTCTTCCTCCACCAATCTTCAACGGTTTTGCTTCATTCCGAATGCAATCAAATATATTGCGCTCAATCTTTCGCTGAAGCTCATTTATCGCCACCAACTCGTTCGCATATTTTAGATTACACGTTGGGCTCGTTTTCCTGAACGGCGACGTGTTATTGCTACAAAATGAAACAAGTTTCTGGTGACTTTCAACACATTCGATATATGATTGACAAGCAGCTTTCTGGGTGATCCGCTGGAAACCTTTTTTAGATCTATCTTGAAGGCAAGAGGAACGACTAAACCTTGATTTTAAGAGATTCCAAATTAAGGAATAATGAAATAGAAAAAATAATATAGAAAATGTTCATAATTGGGATAATGAAACAACTCGAACAAACGAATAAGTGACGATTTAATCGAGAAAATTGAAAACCGGTTTTATTCTGGATTTGGGAGAAAATCCTGTATTTTAATGGAAGTGTAGCGAACATTATCGCTTCACGTCGAATTAAAATAACAGATATTTATATGATTCTTATAGGTTTACACGCCATTTTGACGAGAAAGCCTTCAAAAAACGATCGTCATTTGTTGGTCCGTTTTGTCTTGATCCGTAAAATAATATACTGACTCAAAAACCTTGGTAAATTCATCGAACATCGCGTCAAAATCACCAAAAACATATTCAAGCGGCTTCAATTCACTTCTAAACGTTCATATTCAGTTTATTCTCATTCTAGAACACACCAACGCACGCCAACCGGTATTCTACTGAAACTAGCACACTAAACGTGCTCAAATTGTACTTTTTAAAACTTTAAAAATTTTTCTAAATAGTGTAAAACAAGCCTAGTTAAATTTTCGTAAAAACTGTTGTGTTAGAAGGCCGTAAAAATTATCAGAAACGCTCAAAAATTAGAATATCGTCATTTCCAGTTGGCGTGCCTACGAATCAATCGGTTTGCAGTGTCATCTGTGGCCAATCTATCTACTTCTATTCCAGATTTCGTTCCAAAACTCCTTTTCCGATGGCTGATTGCTCATCATACAGCCAAATGCATATTGATTCATCTATTAATTATAATGATAGTTTTTGTGAGTCAACAGAATCTTGTAGTGCTATTTCTAATACCGCCAGGCATTCCCTGGAGAAATTGAAAAGCGGTTTTATTCTGGATTTGGGAGTAGATCCTGTATTTTAATCAAAGTTTAGCGAACATTCTCGCTTCACGGCAAATTAAAATAATATTGTTGAAAATTTAAATCATTCTTTCAAGTTTACACGTAATTTTGACAAGGAAGCACGGAATTCCATCTGGAATTTTCCGTTTTCCGTCGTTTTTCAAATTCATTTCTGTTTTACGTCTAAAATGTGCAATGCCACGGTGCCGGCATACCGATTCTTCTTCGAATTGCCCTGGTGGTAGACTTCTCGTGGAGGTTCGAGACCAGAACTTGGCTGCGTCGGACCACCTTGGATCTTCCTCTCGCTCTTGACCAGCCTCGTGGATCCCATTCTGTAAGAAATCTGTTCCACCTTGTTAGGGTTGCGAGGAATTCGATCTTCCATCTTCCATTTCAATTTTCCGACGTCCGTTTGAAAAAAAAAACAATTTCCGTGCAACGCCGCTCGGTATCTAAAACGTGCAATGCCACGCTACCGGCAGTTCCAATCACAAGGTGCCATCATCTAGCGAAATTCCACACACTGCAAACTTGACTGTCCGTTGTCATTCAGAGGCTTCGCTTTGCTAATGTTGGCCAAGCTCCTCGTGAATACCGATTCTTCTTCGAGTGGATCTGGCGGTAGCATTCTCGTGGACGTAATTCGAGAGTCAGAACTTGACCGTGCCCACCTTCCCTTGGGTCTCCCTTTCGTTCTTGACCACCCTCGTGGATCCCATTCTGAAAGAAACCTGCTCCACCTCGCTAGGGTTGCGAGGAATTCGATCTTCCATCTTCCATTTCAAATTTCCGCCTTCCGCTTGAAAAAATTGATTTACGTTCAACGCCGCTCGGTATCTAAAACGTGTAATTCGAGACTCAGAACTTGACTCTGTCCGACCATCTTCGCTTGGATCTCTCTCTCTTTCGCTCTTGACCAGCCTCGTGGATCCCATTCTGCTCCACCTCGTGTCTGGCAGCCTTGCGATAAGTAAGATTTGAAAACGTTTGCTGAGCTAATTTTGTTACCGTACCAGTTGGCGTGTATTAGGGTTGCGAGGAATTCAATTTTCCACCATCCGTTTTGAAAAAGTGGTGTCATCATCTAGCGAGATTCCACATACTGCAAACTTGACTGTCCGTTGTCATTCCGAGGCTTCGCCTTGCTAATGTTGGCCAAGCCGTCTTCTCCTCGTGAATACCGATTCTTCTTATGTCAGTGTAACCCTGGTGGTAGACTTCTCGTGGACGTAATTCTAGACTCATAACTTGACCGTGCCCACCTTCCCTTGGATCTCCCTCTCGTTTTTGACCAAGCTCGAGGATCCCATTCTGAAAGAAATCTGCTCCACCTCGTGTCCGGCAGCCTTGCGATAAGTAAGCAATAAGTAAGTGAAAACGTTTTCTGAGCTAATATTATTACCGTGCCAGTTGGCGTGTATTAGGGTTGCGAGGAATTCGATCTTCCACCTTCTGTTTTTAAAAAATGGTGTCATCATCTAGCGAGATTCCACTTGACTGTCCGTTGTCATTCCGAGGATTCGTTTTGCTAATGTTAGCCAAGCTCCTCGTGAATACCGATTCTTCTTCGAGTGGACCTGGTGGTAGCATTCTCGTAGACGTAATTCGAGACTCAGAACTTGACTCTGTCCGACCATCTTCGCTTGGATCTCTCTCTCTCTCTCTCTCTCGCTCTTGACCAGCCTCGTGGATCCCATTCTGCTCCACCTCGTGTCCGGCAGCCTTGCGATAACGATGAGATAAGTAAGTGAAAACGTTTTCTGAGCTAATATTATTACCGCACCAGTTGGCGTGTATTAGGCTTGCGAGGAATTTGATCTTCCATCTGCCATTTCTGTTTTCCGTGTTCCGTTTGAAAAAATTGATTTCCGTGCAACCCCACTCGGCATTTAAAATTTGCAATGCCACGGTGCCGGCTCCGAGAGAAACCAATCCGACAAGGAATCATCTTGCAAGGCTCCACACACTTTTTCTTCAGTTGCAAACTTGAATGCTTCATTACTTGATTGTCCGTCGTCATTCTGACCGCGTCTCTCCAGATTGTTCGGCTCCGCCTTGGCCTTCTTTTCCGGTCAATGGCTCATGGTCTGGCGGAGCAGCGCTTTCGAGATCATCAAGCTGCGGCCAAACCAGAAAAATTCTATTACGATGGAATCCAACGCTGGGAAAATGTTGTTATTAATGACGGAAATTATTTTGAATAAAAGTTTTGTTTAAGTTTGTCCAGTTATTTATAGTTTAATGTGCGTAAAATTTAATAATTTAATATAATTTCAACTGCTACCGTACTCTTGACAATATAAGAACAAAAAAATGCAAAAATATATTTATAAAAACCGCAAATGCAATCAAATTATTACCAAAAATAAATACATAAATAAGTACATAAAATCCAATAATATCAAATAAATACCAAAAATAATATTTAACACAAATATGCATAAAGAAACAATACATTCTTCGATGGTATTCTACAAATTTTTGTTATTATTCATTAAAAATCACAGTTCATCATCGAGACATATACTTAATATATTATTATTAATATAATTATTATCACGCCAAATAAATGGGATCATTTCCTTTGCGTATTTTCTTAAATTTATAAATTATTATCATGTCAATAAACATTCATTTTGGCTGAAAAACAGTGGAAAGAGTGAGAGAGACAATCATCAAGTACCCTGGTCAACAAAAACAAACAAGCACAATAAACAGATCTTTTGAGATTCAACAAGACAAAAAAATCATAAAACAATTCGAATCAATCAAGATTGAAAGAACCCTGTTTCCAACATTATTAAATACATTCATAACAAGAGTAATAAGAACAACAAAAAAACTATAAATGTCTAATCCGATTCACAGTCATCACTATAAGCATAATTTCCCTCATGTCTCTTCATCAAAGGCGATGCTCCGTCTCCCCTCCGATGTTGTTTATGCTGCTGATATCCTCTGCCTCTTCCAGCTCCCGACGATCCTGCAACAATCAACTAAACTTCAGTCAATCTCCCCATCTTCCTACCACTATGCGATCCCGCGCGATTGCTACCACTATGCTGGTGCAAAATCGAGTGAGCCGGGCTGGCCAGCGACCACGCCTGCAACCTGCTGCGAATCTCCGCAAACGTGGGCCGTCTATCCACATTTTCATGCCAGCATTCCACCATTAAGCTGAAAATATCCCAACATATTCCCCCATCATTCCATTTCCTCTTACCTGTAAATATTCGTCGGACAGTTGTGCGGGCATTCGAGCAAGTGTCGATTCGCCACCAGTTCAATCACCTGCTGGTTCGACGCTCCTTCATACGGCTGCCGTCCGTACGACCAAATCTCCCACAGTGTCACTCCGAACGACCACACGTCCGATTGTTCCGAGTGCCGGCCGTGTTCGATGGCTTCCTTGGACATCCAGCGCACTGGCATCCAGGGCCGGTGCAGCATCTTGTAGTAATCCGCTTCGTAGCATGAGCGGATGAGTCCAAAGTCGGCAATCTTGATCGTTCTGTTGTCGCCAACCAAACAGTTGCGGGTGGCCAGGTCTCTATGCACGTACTGCATCGAGGCGAGGTATTCCATTCCTTGTGACACCTGAAATGATAGTAATTTTTAAATCATTGTATTTTTCATCAATCAAAGCTCAAGCTCGGGGCAAGATCCTTAAGATTCCTTGCTCTCTGCCTTCTGCAAAACTCCAAAACTATCCCACCTGCAGCGCGATGCTCAAAAAGTCGGCATTATCCGCATTCACGGCTCCCTCGCCATCCGCCGGCGCTCTAAGCCTCAGCAAGTCGTGCAAATCGCCGTGCACCATGTACTCAAACACGGCCGCCAGGCTCGTCGCGCCAATCTCTTCATTCAAATACGAGACGCCGATCAACTTCACCACATTCGGATGATCGAACGAGGCGACCGCGCGTATCTCGTGCTCCAGCGTTGCTCGTTCGGCGTTCGTCGCGTCGCTTCGGCACTTCTTCACCGCCACCTGCATCGGCTCCGGTCCGAACAGTCCGCTCGTGTAGATGCCCGTGTGCACCACGCTGAACTGTCCTTCGCCGATGATCTCGCGCACGCTCAGCTGCGACGGCGCAATCTCCATCACGCGGTACGAGGCGTCGTCGGCCGGCCGATGATAGTGTCCGGCCTCGGGAATCACCGGCGCGAATTGCGGCATGTGCTCGGTGGGCGGGTAGGGCGGCGGATGCGACGCCATCGCCATTTCCATCTGTGCTCTTGTCATTATTGGCGTGCTCGTGCCGTTCAGTTTGCGATAGTAGCCGGCCGGCATCGTCGGCGCTCCGGTGCTCCCGCAGATTCCCGTTTGACCGGTGCTGTTCATCATCGATGGCGCTGTTGATTGACTCTTGCGCTTGTTCTTCTTCGCCCGACAGCAACACGCGCAGCAGAACAGCAACAATAGTAGGAGCGAGAAGAAGACGCCTCCCGAAACCAAGGCCAGTTGTGAAGCCGAGTCGAGCGAATCCCACAGCGCCGACACGGACTCGCCAATCCCATTCGACTCGCCTTTCTCATTCGATCCATACACGCCAGCCGGACACTGCGGAATATCGCAATACTCCTCCTGCCCCAGCGGCTGCGAGTAGCACCACGGTCGCGTTTTCTTGCCACCCGGATTGCGGCAGTAGTTGCGAGCCAGCTGCGGATATCTGCGCGGGTTGAATTCCCTCGACGTGGAGTCGCTCCATGGCGCGCAACGCTTCCCGGTAACCGTCGTCGACGCGGTTCCCTCATAATCCATGCCGCTGTTCACGTAGCACCAGTGCGTCGGCTGACTCGGCGCCGCCGATGACGACGACGGCGATGTGCTACTGATAATCGGCACACAGTTGGACGTGGTGGATAGTGCCGAGCACAGCGGAAATAGGGCTTTCGGTGTGTCGCCAACAAGCTCGTGCTGCGCAGCTAGTGCCAGCTCCGACGGACACTCCTTATTCTGGATCTGCTCGCAGTCGTGACGGCAAATCGAGACGATCTGATTGTTCGCCTCCGAATCGCACACTTTGTACATGTGATGGCAGGCGACCGCCTGCGAAAGCTGTCGACACTTCTGCGATATACTCGGCGCTCCATTGATAAACAGCATAGCCGCGCGCAGATTGCGATCTAAACAATTGGGAATATACATGAGTTTCAAAAGCGAGCACCCACCAATATCGTACATCTCCTCGCGGCTCTCATTCGTCATCATCACGTACTTGTTGGCGAGATGATGGCGGCACGCTTCTCCGCGATACTCGACGCAATCGCCCACACGATACTTGACGCCGTCTAGCCATCGCTCGGTGACGCCGATCGGCGCGTAGTTGGCTCCGGCGGCGCTGTCCGGCACCCGGAACAGGTCGGCATCTTCCTCGTCTGGCAATCGACCGCGGTCCATTAGTTCGTAGTCCTCGTAGTCGTCAAACAATTGCTGCTGCTTCGATGTGCCTTTGCGAGACTTTATTGCATCCGGTATATTGTTCACCTAAAATTGCTCAAAATTAATTCGATTCATCATTCTTATGGAAGCCAATAACAACAATAATAGCACTAACATTATTATTAATAATAATAACAACAATAAGATCCTAATAGATGCGACAACTGGAGTCAATTCTCAATAACCCTTGCGTCGTCTTTCATGTTCACCGACAATGAGTGAGCATCACTCAATCAAATCGAAATGGATAATTTTTTGATTAAGATGATACACCCGACATCATCATCATCATCATAATTATTATAATACGAATAACACCATAACAAATATTGCATAAACAATAAACATTTTTCCAACAGTTTTTATTCATTTTTGCTCAATGTGCGAATGGTGTTGTAAATTGACACCATTATATGGGTGTAATTGTATGGGAATATGATGCTCTGGTTAGTCATTTAGTTAATGGCACTTTGTCAAGTTTCAAAAATGGCTAAATTCGTCAAGTATGGGTAATAAATTGCTATCAATATCTCAAAAATAATCTTATTTTTACGCTCATCTAACAACTTTTAAGTGTACTTTACTCAAATCTTGTCTTCGTCAGCTTGTCAGCTTCTGCTTAAACAATAAATTTCTATCATCACGCACGTCGAATGAGTAGATGAAAAGAGGACCTCAGAAGTGTCATTTAAATCTAAATTTTCTTAACGATATTCAAAGGAAATTCTGTAAACTTGTCATGAAAATTATTTTTTCACTTTCACTTAATTTTTATTAAAATGCGTTTATAAGTTTTAGAAAACGTTCATTTTCATTTGGCGTATATCAGTTAGAAATTAGAAACTCCCAAAAAATAATAAATTTTCTTATTTTTACGCTCATCTCACAACTTTTACGTGTACCCTATACAAATATAGTCGTCGTCAGTTTGTAAGCTTTTGCTTAAACTCTCTAAAAATATGATAATCTTCCCAAAATATTAGTTGTATTAATCTTACAGTCGACATCAGAGATAGGCGGAATTCGGGCTTCCAAATTTCGAGAATTCACATTTCATAAAACCTTTAAAACCGGATACGTCCGGATTCCGGATTCCGGACTCCGTCATTTTTTCCGAAATTCAAACACTTCCATTCCGCCCATATCCTGGTCGTTCTGAATCATTGAATGAATTGAATTCTTTTATTGTCTTGGTGTAGGTTATTGAAAAAGGTTTAAAGGAGCATTCCAAATAATAAAATGGTCTCGCTTGGGGTCATGTCGATTTAATTTCCAATTTAATTATTTCGCTTTTCTTTTTTTCATGACATTTTTAGTTTTATATGGTTTTATCTTAATAAATTGGGTGTTACATTAATATAATTATAATAATAATATGCAAAAAAAACGAAATAATAAACAAAATGGAAATTAAATCGACATCACCCCTGACGAGACCTTTTTATTATTCGGAATGCTCCTTTAAACCTGCTTTTTCAATAACCAATACCACGACAATAAATGAAAAACAAGAACTCTCGTACATTGGCACACCAATTGATTACTAAATAGGTTAACATGTCAACTTTATCCATAAAATGTCGTCAGTCGATGCGTTTTGTGTACAGTACGCTCAGTCTTCTTTTCTTAATTAATTTTTTGAAAATTATTTTCTTTTAGTTATATTAAATTGTTTACAAACTAATATTGTGCATTTCTTTTTTCACCAAATATGCAGAATTGTCCCATGTGCATATTGATATCAATGATTCTCATTTTTAGCACATGAAATTGGCCTCAGGAAAGAAGCACATTTTGCAAATTTTGGTAAGAAGCGCATATTTTTAGATAATTTAAGACAGGCTAGAAAAAATGACGTATCAAATTATATGAAAATTATACGTTTAAATTAGTAAGAACAATATTAATTTCCATTTGGCGTGTTTTTGTTAACAACAACCAACTTTTTCAAGTTATTATCAAAATCTAAGAATATGAAAGGTTTGATTTGATCATTTTTGAATTATTTTCAATGGTCTCATAGATAAAATGAAACAAATATTCAATTTACGTGAATAATTTCTCTGTTTTTCATTATATTTCTTCAAAATTTCTAGATCACGTCAGATTTATTACTTTTATTTTTTATAAAAATAAAATTGGAATTGCCAATTTCTCAGATTTTGATAATATAAAATTTTAAATAATGACTGAGCGAACGTATATTGCACACAAAACGCATCGACTGACGACTTTTTACGTATGACGGTAGCGCACGCGCCGCTCCCTCTCACTATTTTTGTAATCCACGCCGTATTGTATAAAGCCTCTCACCCTTTTTACCATTTTCAGTTTGCTCCGCGACACCTCACCAAACGATTCGTGCTCGCCATAAACTGAGTGATTGACACACCGTGTAGTTATTCAACAAGATGGGAAATCCAGCCTAATAGTGAAGATCTTAAGCTCACGCAAGATTCTCAAATTGGCACAAAAAGCTCACTTAACTTGATCAAATGTAATAATTGTAATAATTTAATAAAAGACCATAAGGTTTGGGTAAAATGTGTCAATTTGGTGAAACTGTAAAATCGGTAAAATTGCAGAGAATGCTTAAAACGGATAAAGTGGCTAATATTGATAAAATAAGCACGCTAATTGGTATGGTAATAAAATAATCTCAGTAAACGTGTTCAAATCGTACTTGTCGCAAGGACACAGTTCTTGGTCTCGCAATACGTCGACGAGAAGTCTATCCCCTCAAATTTAACGTTTTGGAAATATATTTCGATTTTTAGATAGTTTAAGATAAGCAATGTTAAATTGTCATTAAAACTTTTTGTTAAAAAGACGATAAAGATTTCAGACACGTTTAAAAATTGAAAAAAACTCTATTTCCAATAGGTAAAATAGAAAGTATGCTCTGTTTACAAACCGAGTAAATAAAAAAGAGGAATTTGCCTAAAATTGGGCAAAATAAGTTAACCTGAGTAAAATAGGAAAACTAGTGATAATATGCATTAAACAGTTAATAAATAAATATTATCAAAATATAAGAATATGAATAGTTTGATTTTATCATTTTTGAATTATTTTCAATGGTCTTAAGGAGAACGTGAATAAATATTCAATTTATTTTAAAAATTTCTCTGTTTTTCATTATATTTCTTCAAAATTTCTAGATCACGTCAGATTTATTACTTTTATTTTTTATAAAAATAAAATTTGAATTGTCAATTTCTCAGATTTTGATAATAACATAACAAATTCAAATTTACAAGTTGTATTCAAGCCGCCAAAAAATGGCGCGCTGATTCCAAAAATCTTCAAAATAAAACAACAAAGAGCATTAAATAATCCACCCACAATTGCAATCAAATAAACAAAACAATAACAAAATGCATCTCATATATCTGCAATATCAACAAGCGACAATCAATGCTCTTCTCCAACTTGTCGAGAAAAACCAAAGGGGTCACTCGAGCCAACAAAACCTGCCTGCCTGTCTGCCGGCCGGTCTCCTCCCCAAGAGATTGGTCCGCAACAATCAATTTCAGTTCTAGCACCACTCTCAAAAAAAAAAACAACAAAAACAAATACACTGCCTGCGCTTGGATGATAAATGGCTCCGCGAAAAGAATAAACTCGTGCAAATGCACATATTAACAATTCTATACATTTGTTGTTATTATTATTATTAGAGTTGGTGGCGGAATGATAAGCAAGAATTGATTTCCAATCAACTCTAGTCCCTTTTTTGGTGGCATCATTCAACTGATAAGTTGTGCAATTGTGCACTATCATCTATATCATTACTTGATTTATGGTTCCGGTGCTCAATTTTGAATAGAAACATTCCACAACAAAAACAACAAGAAACGAGAAAATAAACAACAAAAAAATCGAATAAACTGGTCAAAGACCCAATTGGTGGCTGATCACAAGAGGGCGGGTTGATGGTGTGCTGCCATCCATCCATCCCTCCATCCATTCACAATCAGAGCACACCATCTCCTTGTTCATCATCGTCATCAATTGAGCAGATGTGTGGAGACGACACTCCAAAAACTGTCAAAGAGCGGGAACGTCTGTCTGCTCTTCAACCTCCTCCATTCAAAAAAAGCTCAAGATTGCCGTTGGCACAGAATCCTTATCCAGTTATTGTATAATAACTTATTATCATTATAGTAATAATAATAAAATCTAGTAGAGGGAGGCGAGATTCAACAGAACCCCCCTACTATAATCAATCATCGAGCTAATCAACAAGCACAATCAAATGTAACAAGATTGATAATGGTGCACAATCCATACGAATCGAGCAGGTCAAGCTCCTCGACTGCATTTGAATGGATTATTTGTCAGAAAATCACTTAGCCTAGGATTAATACGGCTAATCAATCTTAAAGTGACTTTGGCTTAAAATTGGGTTCATTTAAAGAATTAATTGAGCATAATTTTTAATTTGATAGTAGGTAAGATGCTCGTGAAAGGAGGCAAATCCTTGGCGAAATAAAGACTAATAAGGAAAGGAAGCAAGCAAGCAAATCCTTCTTGGAGTTAGGGCGAAAGAATGACCGGTCAAAATGAGTAAAGAAAATGAAATGGATACAATTGTTTAATCAGGTAAAAAGAGTAAAAGCGATAAAAATAGAAAAATAGGTACATGTGGTAAATTGGTTAAAATTGTGTAAAATAGGTAGAATTAAAAATACAGGTAAAACTACCTCCATCACACCACCTTGAAGGCTAATAAAACGAGCTCAGAACACGTGCTCAAATCTATTGTTTTGTGAAGATTTTCATATTTTAGAGATTTTGAGGAAAATCTAGCAAACTGGCGTAGACAAAATTTGCGTAAAGTACACGTGAAAGTTGTAAGAATCGCGTAAAAATTAGAAAATCATCATTTAAATTTGGCGTGTTGCAACCAGTAAAACTGGTATTTTCTCGGAATACTGGGTAAAGTTTTGGATATGGATAAAATATATAAAATGATTAAAAAAAGAAAAAAGTTGTTATATTGGGTAAAAAGAGAAAAATGGGTAGAATTGGTAAATTAGGTGAAACGAGCAAAATCGGTAAAATCAATGAAACAGGTAAAATGGCTTAAATTAGCAAATTTCGCAAAATGGGTAAAATGAGCTAAACTGTTAAAGTGCGTAAATTAAGTGAAATGGGTAAAATTAAAAAAAAAACAAGTTGGGGAAATAAGGTAAAATTAGAAAAATGGGTAAAATTAGTTCAACTGTTATAGTGTGTAAACCAAAAGCGTAAAAGTTATAAACGATTGGTGAAATAGAGTATAATGAGAAAAAACTAGAAAAAAGCTCTAAGATTGGGTAAAAACAGAAAAATTGAATAGAATAGGTAAATTAGATGAAACGAGCGAAATTGGTAAACTCCATAAGACAGGTAAAATGAGTAAAATGAGTAATATAGTAAAAATAGTGTAAAATGGGTAAAATGAGTAAAAGTTATAAAATGAAAATCTCAAATCTATCAAACTGATAAAATGGCTTAAAGTAGTAAAATGAGTAAAATTATAGGGTAAATTAACTGAAATGGATAAAATAAAATAAAAAAAAACATTGGTGAAATAGGGTAAAATTAGCAAAACTAGAAAGCAGTAGTTAAAATAGGTAAACAGAGAAAAATTGGGTAGAATAGGTAAATTAGGTGAAACGAGCGAAATGGGTAAAGTCCATAAAACAGGTAAAATGGCTTAAATTAGTAAAATGAGTAAAATCAACAAAATGGGTAAAATTAGTTAAACTATTAAAGTGGGTAAATTACGTGGAATTCATAAAAGTTTAAAAAAGGTAAAATTGAGCACGCCAAATCGAAATTGCGATTTTGCGATTTTTAAACGTGTATGGAAATTTTTACGTCTTTACAAGGAAAAAGTTTTTGCAACAATTTAATTAAGCATGTCTTAAATTATCTAAAAATATTAATATCTTTCTAAAAAGTTATATTTGAGCATTCTTACTGAGCTCATTTTATTACAATATAAGTTGGGGTGAATTGAGTAAAATAAAAAAAAATCCCAAGACACGTTAAAATTGTTAATCTGAAATTTGGAAATAATTTTCAGTTACTGAACCTATATTACAAAAAGGAATGTTTGATTTATAAATGTTCCAGAACATTTTCAGTTGCACGCCCTATGAAAATAAAGACTTTGACATATTTAAAAGTGTATTACAAAACTCAGAGCAAATTATTCACATTTTCATTGATTTAAAATTAATCCATTTGTCCAAAACTATTTTAAAATTATAACAAGCTTCCCAACTTTTAGCTTATAGTATCTTAAAATATTACAAATATGGGGATATAATGGGGAAATCTTCTGATAAACTTTGTATGTCAATTGTGTGCCTTCAAGGTAAAGAAAGTTTCCTTCTAATTTATTCTGAATAACTAAAATTTATAAAATATATAATAACACTCAATTATTCATGAAATTTCGGTATTTTGCTTTGCCGAAAAAAGTATTTTACCGACTACAGTATCCATTCAAAGGTCTCTTTACATCAATCGACACTGACAGTGATCGACAAGCTACAACAGCACCACCATCGCTTCCCAAATATGTTCAATTTACCATTAATTATGATTCATTCGCAATGCTCATCCATCTTGGATTTAAAATTACAAAAAAGGGGCGACAGACACACACACAGCGAATTAATAATGACAAGAATCTGGTCGACATCATATTTTGTTATTAATTAGCGCGCTGATTTTAATTGCCAAAACACATGAACATAATTTATGGCTTCGTTTCAAAGAAGCCTTCCAATTTAGAAGAATTCAACCAAGAATAAGCCCAATTTCAGTCACAAAGAGCTCGCATTCTCGAACCATAATAAAAGCCATCATATGCTCCGATGGTAAATCATTGAGCACATATTCATTCCGAGCAGATGTGAAGGACACTCAAACTGTCACAATCAACAATCGTTCAAGGTCTTGTTACCACCAAAAAAATAAAAGCAAAAACAAATTATGAATACAAATGAAGCCCAATTAATTGCGAAACAGTTTTCATCGTGGGTGACCTCTATCAATACAACTTGTCCAAAACTATTTTTTGTGTCGTAATAAATCAGCAAAATTTGCTCGACAGATGATTGACAAAAGTGCGCTATTAACGCGGGGACCATATGATGACGACTGTATATTGCTAATCTTGAATACAAACACGAATAAAAACCCTAGAACAAACAAAGTGATTAAACCCCGTTAATGAGCTGTTATACAACAAATAAATAACAAACGATTCAACTCAACTGCAATTCGGTCTCCCTCCCACCCAGTTCACATCCTCCTTCAATCGATGAGGCCTCGATTCCATTCTAAAACACACAAAGAGGAGAATTGAAACAGCAAACGCACAACATTCGGACCCATCCATCAAATTGTCTATTCCCAACTATCATATCGTCGTTGACATCCCAAAGAACCTACCCTTCCTCCTACTTTTCACAATTCTCTCATTCTAAGCATCTCTCTTTTTTTATTAATCGTTATATTATTCACGTGAATAAGGAATATGAATCATCCTGAATCAATTTCACTTATTCTTATTAAATTCTTCCACCCCAACTTGTATAGTAAAATAATGAGCTCAGTAAGCATGCTCAAATTTATCTTTTTAGAAGGATATTAACACTTTTAGATAGTTTAAGACAAGCTTAATTAAACTGTAATATAAACTTTTTCCTTATAAAAATGTAAAAATTGCTACACACGTTTAAAAATCGCAAAATCGTTACTTCGATTTGGTGTGTTCTTCTAATAAAGATTCTAAAATCTTTCTCTACTCTGAGCTTAATTCGGATAACCCATTTCCCAACTGGCAAAATTGACAGACCAAGGAAACCATAATAGTAAATTTAAGCTCGAGGCACTATTCTGATTCGATGATGCTTTGCATACGCACGCCAATTTGTAATGAAACGATGGTAGATTAATTAAGATTCTAGAAGCCTAAATTTGAGAGCCTTTTTATAATTTTTCAGAGAATTTTAGACAAATCAAATCATTTTCCGTCAACATAAATCAGAAATGTTCACGTGCGTGAATTTTCTCGAAAATCATCATTTTATATTGGAGTTCTTGGCTTCAACTATCGGCTAAAACTAGAAACGTGTAAATATCTCATCATTTTCGAGAGACTGACAGTTCTTCAAAAAGTGATTGCTAACTTTCTTACATGTTTCTCAAAAAAGCACGACGTTTGGCTCATTTAGACCACCCAACTTAATTAAACCTTCTTTCTCCATTCAGATGCAGTTTTAAGATTCGGGTATGAAAATATTGTTTTCAAAATTTTCGAAAATCTAGCATTTCCATCGACAGGAAAACAGTAACAATCGAGTAGACCACCCAGATTAGTTAAAGCGGCGATATTTATGGACCTCGTTTCTTATTCTCTCATTAGTATACTTACATGGAGTACTGTAATATTCTCTATAGCTTCTCAGTAAACCACACAGTTCTGTGGTCGTGCACGGTGCAATAATTAGCTCTAATTTATATCAATTAAACGTAAAAATGTTATTAATAACTTATTTGACGTGAAATCGAGCTGCACCGTTTCAAATATTTCAAATAATTAAAAAAAAATCTTCAATATCCAGAGACTATTACAAGACAAAAGTGACAAAAAATATCCAAATCTATTTTAATGGTCCCATTATGAAAATTGGTTTAAAGCCAGTGTTGTATTGTCATATTACTTTTAAAATCACCACCAACAAATTTACCTACAACACTCCAATTGAAATGCTCATAAAACGAGTTGAGAATACGTGTTGAGATTAAAAATTTCTGGAAGGCAATGATACTTTTCAATAATTTAAGAACTAAATGGCAAACTGGCCTAGACTAGGTGTTTGCAATGGACACGTAAAATTTATATGATGCGTGTAAAAAGCAGAAAATGTTTAGTTCCAATTGGCGTGCCTACAAAATAACTTGAAACAAGCTAAAAATACTACAAACTATTTTAATGGTCCCATTATAAAAATAGTTGAAACTAACAATAAATATATCAATATGGGTGTCATTCAAATCCTTACAACTTCTAGATTACTAATAATTTTGAAAAAAATACTGTAATTAAAATATCTGAGCCATTATTTTAAAATAAAAGTTTTTTTTTGAAAAAGCCACACACTCTGACAGAATATATTGAGGGAATATACTTTTATAGACTCTCTGCTATCATTATCAGACTATAAAATAAACAATAAATATTATGTACAGTAGAATAAAAGCCAAAACAGCCAATAATACTAAAAACTATTTTAATGGTCCCATTATGAAAATAGTTGAAACTATTAATAAATATATTAATATGGGTGTCATTCAAATCCTTATAACAGCCAGATTACAAATAAAATACAATAAATATCAAAATTTAAATATCTGAGCCATTATTTTAAATATAAACAATTTTCTTGAAAAAAAGCATTCAAAATCTTCCAAAACATATTGATGGAAGATACTAGAATAGAAGCTCTGTTGACATTATTAGACTATATTAACACTAAATGTTATGTGACCAAGAATAATAGCCAAAACAGCAAAAAATATCAAAAACTATTTTAATGGTCCCATTATGAAAATAGTTAAAACTATTAATAAATATATTAATATGGGTGTCATTTAAATTCTTATAACAGCCAGATTACAAATAAAATACAATAAATATCAAAATTTAAATATCTGAGCTATTATTTTAAATATGAACAATTTTCTTGAAAAAAAGCACTCAAAATCTGCCAAAATTAATTTCTTGAATATACTAGATAGAAACTCTGCTATCATTATCAGACTATAAAATAAACACAAAACATTATTTACCGTAGAATAAAAGCCAAAACAGCAAAAAATATAAAAACTATTATAATGGTCCCATTACTAAAACCTGTTATAAGCAATGCTAAATGTATCAATATGGGTATCATTCAACTTCTCACAATGTCCAGATTACAAATAAACTATAGGCAAAATATTAAATCTTCTGGGCTGCGCTAAAAATCATTTCATTCCTAAACATTAAATCGACAACGACCAAAATAATTTAATGTTTACATTAAAAAAGCTGATAAATTTCTCCATTTCTACATCTCCTCTCCTCGTATCAATTCAATTCTTGATCATCAAATTTATCATAATCACCAATCTAAATCAGCTCAAACCTAGGTAATCCAACTAAAGTAAGAAACATGGTAGAGCCATTCGATTAGTAGCAATAACAATAATAATTAGTTGGTCGTAAATCAACCAAATTCATCAAATCATCAGCAATAAATTGTCAAAATTCGTAAAGATATTCATCAGGATAGGATGACGATGAAAAAAGAAACATCGCGATGAAAATGAAAAACATTGGAAAACAAACCAAAACAACCAATAAGAAATAAATAATAAATGTGTTCTTTTGAAGATTTTTTGTCAATTTACAATACTAAAACAAGCTTGATTCTATGAGGTTAGTACGAGCCTAGAAACCTAACTGATAATTTATTAAATTGTGCATTTTTGATGCTCATTTTAAGCCCAATGAGCTAATTTTGTAAATTTTTAAACAAATTTCTGTATTAAGCAAATCAACGTGTATTACATATCAAAAGCACATTGCAGTACGTGATCTTAGAGCCTAGAAACTTAAATTGTGCATTTTGAATACTCATTTTAAGCCCAGTGACCTCATTTTGTAATTTTTTAAACAAGTTTCTACATTAAGCAAATCAACGTGTATTTCATAGCCACGCAAAATGTAACAGTTAACCAAGGAGCTCAGAAATGTTGCTCAAATTGTGTTAATCGGTAAGAAATGCAGTTTCCTACATTCTTTAAATTCTGCATTTCAAGATTTGCGTTGTCATTATTTCGTGTAATCTTGTAATAATCATTTAAAAATACAGAATTGCTTATTTTAAACTTTCCGCAATTTTCAAATTCTAACGTTATATTTGGGTTCTAAGCTAGAAATAATGCAATCAAGCTCAACACTTGACTCAAACTCTGCCAATAATATTCAAAAAACTAAAAACCTAGAAGCTACAACAAAAATATACCCAAAAAGAGAAATTGCGAAACAACATAAAAATGCATCCAAATTGGTCCGCGCTAACGAGCCACGCCTGACCACATAGTATAACAACATGCCGGCGGCTCATTCTCGTATAGAAATTGGCACCCAATTACATAAACATTCTCTATTCATGACTCATCGCACGAGCTCCAGAAACAATTTGCATTTGTTGCCAATAAAATTCGCAATTTCATCATCATCATCATAGTATTGCCATCCAAAGACAAGAACAACTAAAAAACGCGTACCCTCAAAACACTCGTAGTATTGACTGAGGCGGCCGCATTCGACACCACGCATTGATAATAGCCGCTATCGAGCACATCCAACTGGCTAATGATTAGACGCGATGAGTTCTCCTTCTCGCGAATTTTGACTCTTTTTGATTTCTCCACCGGCGCGTGATTCTTGAGCCACCTGAAATACAAATGTAAATAATAAAAACGAGACTTAAAAGCACGTCAAAGCTCATTGATAATAAGTTTTGCACGCCAAATCGAAATAACGATCTTGCGATTTTTAAACGTGTGTGGAAAGTTTTACGTGTTTATAAGGAAAAAGTTATTATTACAGTTTAATTAAACGTGTCTTAAATTATCTAAAAATATTAATTTCTTTCTAAAAATTTAGATTTGAGCATGTGCACTGAGCTCATTCTTTTACCATACAGATTGGGGTGCTTTTGAAAGAATTTTTGCATCCCAACTTGTATGATTAGAAAATGAGCTCAGTGCACATGCTCAAATCTAACTTAACAGGAAGATATTAATATTTTTAGAGAGTTTAAGACAAGCTTAATTAAATTCTAGTAAAAACATTTTTGTTATAAAGACGTAAAAATTTCCACGTAGGTTTAAAATCGCTTGTTTCGATTTGGCGTGAAAAAATTTTTGTTGTGTAATATTTAAAGTCTTATTTTCAACTACCGTCACGCCAAGTGCAAATAGTGTTTTATTATATTTACCACGAAGTAAAGTTTTTTGTGGCACGTTCTGTGAAAGACGTAAGAGTTTGTCGGAGAATTTGAAACGAAAGCTTCATTTGGCGATTCTGGGGAGTCTTGAAGTTTCCCCTAATTATTGTAATTTATCAAATAGACAAATACAACTTTTAGCCTTATTTAGTAGTTTCATGTTTATATGAAATTAGTAATTTCTTACAAAAAAAACTCCGGCACACGCCAACTGGGAGGCTAACAAATCGAGATCAGAAAACATGCTCAAATCTAATAGTTTGTGAAGGTTTTTAATATTTTTAGAGAGTTTAAAGAAAAACTGATAAACTGGCGTAGACGATATTTGTGTTAATTACACGTGAAAGATGTAAAACATGCGAAAAAATAAGAAAATACATGTTTCCATTTGGCGTGCTGGCATATTAGTTAGCACCCCATCTTGCATGATAACAGAATAAGCTCAGTAAGCATGCTCAAATTTAACTTTTTAGAAAGATGTTAATATTTTTAGAAAGTTTAACACATTCTGGATTAAATTGTAGTAAAAACGTCCCTTATAAAGACGCAAAAATTTCCACACGCGTTTAAAAATCGCAAAATCAAAATGTCGGTCTGGCGTACGTTAGAATCTATCGTATATTACCGAATTAAAAAATAGTTCACACCAAATGAATTGGTAATATCAGAAACCCAGAAAAGTCATTGAAACCTAAGATATCGTAAAAGTCTAAAATCCATGAGATATTCTAAGAAAAACTGCAATATTGTCGTAAAAAGTAGCCCGTTACTTTCACGTGGATTTTTATAAAATTCGTTTAAAATTGGCAAAGTTGTCATTTTCATTTGGCGTGATAGTTAAATCATCATTCTCATTTGGCGTGTGTTTAAATACACTGCTCAATCCGAGGTCATATATCATTTAAAAATTAATTTTTCCAGTAATATATATTTTTTCAGTTCAATTTGTGCTTCCAATACTAATTCTCAAATACACATAATTACATTTTTCTAGTAACGTAGTTTATCAATGATTTTCCATCATCGTTTAACGGATAAATAATTTCTTGCATATGGCCTCCGAACTAAACACGCTTCGTTACCGAGAGAAATCTTTAAAACATCGATTTCAAGTATTCTGAAGAAGGCTAACAAATTTACGCCTACCGTAGTTTTTTAAAAATAATTCCAAAATTGATTTAAAAATCCTTCTATTTCAATTTCAATGACAACGGCTCTAATGGGCTGGAAAAACGTTTCGTTTTTATATCATTAGACTTTAGATTAGTTCAATATTTTATTCGCGAGGAAGCCAGGACTGTCCGAATTTGAATAATTCTTATTAAATCTTTTTCTTCCGTCACTGAAGCGCGTTCTGTTCTCAACCGACGAATTCACCAGTGATCGTCGAAAATCGTATTGTTAAATTCGTTTGAATTCTACGTGAACATGACTCGTTGAAATACCTTTTATTACAATTAGAGGTTATTCCACAATAATTCAACAACAATTCTTAAATTCAATTTTCAGTAATCTATCTTTCTTCATATTCCATTTTCAGGCTTCAAATTCCTTCAAATTTCTAAACCAAAACTAATCGCAATTTTAAACGCCAAATATTATCACCCAAATGCTAATCAGGGAACATGGCATTTGATTGCCAATAAATCAATAAATAAACAAGGTCATAAATCAGACAAACGATCAAATGGACACCGAAATTAGGTATGTGGGAAGAAAATAAAGTATCCTTATTTATTATTCAAGTGTAAAATTTATAGTGACAGGGTTTTTTCATATACAGTCTGTAAATTTGACGAAATTATTAGTTTTTAACTTTTACGTAGAAGTTAATAAATTTTTTTTAATATAGAAGAATCGTAATTTTCGTTTGGAGGGCTCTACATCCTAACTATAAAACTCATTATTAATAACTAAAATATCTCAAAAAGATATAAATAAGTCTACGTAGAAATCAGTAATGCGTTGTTAAATTTCACAAAATTGACGAGCTGCTTACGTTAAATTCCTAATGAAAATCACGATTTCGCAATGATTCGAAAATAGAGGATAAAATCTAATTTTTGCGCCAAATTTTACATTCTTCCCTTAAAATTCCCCGGGCGCATTAAATTTATACAAATAGTAAGCTTCAGATAGCTTATCTGAGCTCCTGATTTCAAGAATTCTCCGTGTACAGCTGGAAAATGACAATTTTCATTTGAAAGCTCCGAAATGTCACAATGATATATTTTAGAATCTTAAAATAGCCGACAATTTTATTGATGTTACACGTCCTACCAAATTAGCGTGATCATTAAAGGCTCTAGATGCTTGCTTAACCATAAAATGGAACTTTAATACCTAAAATATCTCAAAAAGATATAAATAAGTCCACGTGGAAATCAATAATGCACCCCAACTTGTATGGTTAGAGAATGAGCTCAGTAAGCATGCTCAAATATGACTGTTTAGAAAGATTTTTATATTTTTAGATAGTTCAAGACAAGTTTAATTAAATTATAGCAAACAATTTTTTGTTATAAACACGTAAAAGTTTGCACACACGTTTAAAAATAGAATAATCGCTATTTCGATTTGGCGTGAATAATGCGTTATCACGCCAACAGGAATTAATGATTTTCCGATTTTTAAGCGTGTCTGAAAAAGTTTTGCGTCTTTTTAACAAAGATGTTTCACTGCAACTTAACTAGGCGTTCCTTAAACTATCTAAAATATTAATATCTTTCTAATAAGTTAGAATTTAGCATGTTTACCAAAGCTCATTTTGTTACCATACCAGTTGGCGTGCGTTATTAAATTTCACAAAATCCGGTGTGGCGTGCTGTTAATGTTCAATGTCAAATGAAAATCACGATTTCGCAATGTTTCGAAAACAGTGGATAAAAGCTATTTTTACGTCATTTTTTCATTCTTCCCTTACAATGTCCCTGACGCTTTAAATTCATACGAAAAATTATATTAAAGTAGCCTTTCTGGGCTCTTGTAATAAAAAATTTAATTTGACAGCTCATGAACCTCATTATTATCTATTTTAGAGGCGACAATTTTATTGCTATTACACGTTCTACCGAATTAGCGTTATCAATTAAGGGTCTGGATGCTTACCTAACCATAAAATTGATCCTTACCTACAATATCTCAAAACGATACAGATAAATTCACGTGGAAATCAGTAAAGCATTATTAAATTTTACAAAGTTTGTTAATGTTCCATGAAAATCACGATTTCGCAATGTTTCAAAAGTACAGGATAAAAGCTAATTTTTACCCCATTTTTGCATGATTCCCTTAAACTTCCCCTGACTCTTTAAATCTAAACAAAATGAAATCTTTAAGTAGCTTTTCTCAACTCCTGATTTCACGAATTCTCCGTGTACAACAGTAAAATGACAATTTTCATTTGACAGCTCCGAAATGTCAAAATTATATATTTTAGAGTCTTAAAATAACAGAAAATTTTATTACTCTTACACGTTCTACCAAATTAGCGTGATCATTAAAGGCTCTAGATGCCTACTTAACTATAAAATGGAACTTTAATACATGCTTCCCTTAAAATCCCCCTGACGCTATAAATCTATACAAAATGAAATCTTTAAGTAGCTTTTCTCAACTCCTGTTTCCCCGCTGTTAAAATATCAACAAAACCAAAAAAACTCACATAAACTTGAGCGGCGGCGTTCCCAGCGCCTCGCATCTGAACCTCACTTCATCGCCGCTGCTCTTGGTCGTGTTCCGCAGCTCCGACGTCAACCGGATATACGGCCGCTGTCCGGTCGATGTGCCTTCCATTCTGCAATATTATTCATCAATCAATATTAATCAGCAATCTAATAAATAACAATAATAACAATAATAGCCAGTCACAACTAACAATTACCCATTTGGTATGGTGTCATAATAGGTGCGAAAATGAGCCCAACGCCAATCCGAAAAAAAACCACCCCCACTTAGTGTCATTGGCAGAGCAACAAAAAAATGACAAAGAACCACAACAACAACAACAACAACTAATTTGGTCCCAAATGAGCAAAGTGTGCAACATTCAATAACAATTATAATAATGAATCTCTCTTCATTCATCAAGTTTGTTCATCTTTGTCTTGGAGCTCATTATTCAATAGAAGCTCCGTCTGTCCACTAGATGAAGCTTCTTCTTATTATTATCGCCGTCTTCATTCACACCGAATTCATAGAAATTAAAATTGAAACTAGTCGAGAAAGAGAGAGTGAGATGACGCCAATTTATCCTTCCGCTCAATTTGCATATATATAAACAAAATATGGCACAAAATGTTTATTGGAAACATTCAGAAAGTGGATTAGATTTTTCTCGCCAAGTAGGAAATATAAATAAACATGTTAATTAGCTAGATTAAAACTTTTATTCTTAATAAATGACAATTATTAATTTGCAATATTACTCTTATAAGGGAAGTCACTTTAGCGTCCCTTTGAGAAAACTTGGATTATTGATAGATTCAGGTGCGCTGATTCCAAATCCGTTTTCAAAATCGGCGCAATATTTATTTGAGCCGAGATCTAAGCCGTCAAAGTCCATTTTTTGATGTGCTCATTGATGTGCATGAACCACAAAATTTCCGACACAAGCAATAGCTTAATTATATCTATCAATGGTCCAAGTTTCATCAAATTCTCAAAGGGACGCTAAAGTGACTTCTCTTGTTAGAAATAGTTACCTACTTAGTTACACCAGTAAAGTAATCCATGAAAAACAACTTTTTTTAAATCTTATAAACCACCCAAGTAATTTAAACATGCGAGATATATTTTAATAACAGTTTTTTCCTGATATTTTCTTAATTTTGTGCACAAAATGTAACTTAATTTAACAAATTTAACACGCCACCCGCTATAGAAAAATGACCCAATTGTTCAACTTATTAGATCTTAATTTTCTTCTTAAAATTGATTTTATATGGATTGTTAGGATTAATCTATTCATAATTAATTTGAAACTGTTCAAGATCTATAAACAACACGCGATTAAATTTCGAAAAATCAATCTTTGCGATTGGCGTGTATAAAAATCTAAAATTCAATCTTACTTTGCACCAGTTGTTTCATGAATATACTCGAATATAACAATTTTACTATTTTTTACGCATGTCCTACATCATTCACGTGTACTTTACATTAACACGCCAATTTGAATTTGAATAACAACAAATTCAATAAGGCGTTTTAAAATCTAATATTATGATATTACAACTCGAATATATTCTCGAATTAAAAAAAAAGTAAAATAATTTACAATTTTCTTGCTAATGTATGAAAGTTATTAGTTAGCAATATGCAGAAAATGAATTGGGTCATAAAACTCACAACTATTTTAATGATCTTTTGACCTGAAAGGCTTTAAAAGTAGAAAACTAGTTTAATGGTCCCATGTTCAAATTTTGTTAGAAGAAATTATACTTGTAATGTCATAATACTTTTAAAATGGCAAGTTTACTGGTTTAGTAATATAATAAATATTGATAGAATACAAATTTATCTGCAAAAAAATGGAAAAAAAAACTGGAAAAACTATTTCAATGGTCCCAAATTTTTAAAAAGCAACAATAAATCTATTAGTTTCGTATTCTCATATTATTTTTAAAATGACCACCAACAAATTTAACTATAAAATAACTTGAAACAAGTTAAAAATACTAAAAACTATTTTAATGGTCCCATTAGGAAAATTGGTTAAATAAAACTAAGAATAAGTATATCATTATGGGTGTCATTCAAATCCTTAAAACTACTAGATTATTAATAAATTTGAAAAAATACTGCAATTCAAATATCTGAGCCATTATTTTAAAATAAAAGATTTTTTGAAAAAGCCACATACTCTGACAGAATATATTGAGGGAATATATCTTTATAGATTCTCTGCTAACATTATTAAACTATAAAATAAACACTAAATATTATGTACAGTAGAATAAAAGCCAAAACAGCCAATAATACTAAAAACGATTTTAATGGTCCAATAGGAAAATTGATTAAAACTAAGAATATGTATATTATTATTGGTGTCATTTGAATCCTTACAACTTCTAGATTACTAATAAATTTGAAAAAAACACTTATATTTAAATATCTGAGCCATTATTTTAAAATACATGATTTTATTGAAAAATCCACACACTATCACAGAATATATTGATGAAATATATCACAACAGACGCTTTTCTAAGATTTAAAAATCTGAAAAATTAGCATCAAATACAATTTACCATAGCATAAAACCCAAAATAGCCAATAATAATTAAAAACTATTTTAATGGTCCCATTATAAAAATGTTCTAATTTATGATAAATATAACGAGGTGTCATTCAAATGCTTAAAACTTCTAGAACAAAGTTAAATAATAAACAATAACACATATTGAATATCTAAATAATTATTTCAAATTATAATTATAATATTTTTTTTGTAAAATCCTAGAAGCTTTTCCGTATGCTTCACTATAACTATACAATTAAATCGGTTCTATACTATATTACAAAATAATTAGAATTAGCTCAAATAGCATATTTACCGTACAATAAAATTAAAAAACGGGGAAAAATGTTGAAAACTATTTTAATGATCCCATCATTAGATATTGCTAAAAGACATACCAAATATAGAGTTATGGGTGTCATTCAAATCCTTATAGCATTCAGATGACAGTTAAAATACAATAAATATCAAAATTTTAATATTTGAGCCATTATTTAAAAATTGAATTTTCTAGAGATAAACAATGACGGAGTACATTTACAAAAATAAAAGACAACGAACGCTTTGTTAACTTTACATTTAAAAAAAAATATAACAACAATGTTTATCGTCAACAGAAAGCCAAAATAGCTAAAAATACTCAAAACTATTTTAATGGTCCCATTATGAAACATGTTAAAAGAAAGGAAAATACGGTCAATACGGGTGCCATTCAAACTCTTACAACGTCATGAGTAATAATATTTATAATAAATTCTAATAAACTAAATCTGAAATCAATTAATTTCTCACAAGCGATATAACAAGGTAAACACTTCGTTGGTAAAAAAAAAACATTATAAAATTTAGTATAAAAACGAAATGATAAAAATTGTACAGTTAAATTCTTCTTCTTTTTATTAAACAATCCATGGTTCATTATTAAACGCGAAAAAATAATCGAAAACGAGACTGAGCAAGATTTAAATCCCTTAATATTTCTTCCACTTTATGATGTGCACATTTTGTATCTCAAAAATATTTAAAATATATTAATTTCTCTATACTAAATTAAATTCCCTTAAAACTCCCAAGAGTAGAAAAATCACAAAAAAAGAATGTCAAAAGCACATTTCAAACGTCTCCAACAAGACGAGTTGTCAGCTCAAGTCTAGAAAACCCTAGCCAATCTCTTGTCAAATAAAAAATTTATATCTGTATAATCAAGAGAGACAAACAAATACGCACCAACAGGAAACCCCAACAAAAAAAAAAGAATCAACCATTCCGGACCATTCAAAGTGCTCTTACGCACCACCAAAGAGAAACAACTCCCCTCCCCACAAGATCTTGATTACCATGAGCCAAGAGCACTTAGCGACTCAACAAAACGCAGCATGTATCGTATTAAATGAACAACACATCTGGTCAAATATGAGCAGGCAGGCGAGCCGGTGAAATGAGGTAGGCTAAGGGGGATGGTCACCAAATCCAGCAAGATTAATTATATTCTAATGCAATTAGTGCTTTTCTAATTAGCACTTGGCACAGAAATACAGTGAGGATAACATTTGGTATGAGAAGTATGAGAGGAACAAGAAGAAGAAGAAGAAGCTAATTGGCAATTGTTGAAATAAAATTCTGAGATATTATTGCATTAGAGCGCAATTTCCCTTTGTTATTTAATTTGTTTATAGTAAGAAAAAGAAAAAGAAAAAAGAAAAGAGAGAAAGAAAAAGAAAAGAAAGAAAGAAAGAAAGAAGAAAAGAAAGAAAGAAAGAAGAAAAGAAAGAAAGAAAAAGAAAAGAAAGAAAGAAAAAGAAAAGAAAGAAAAACAGAAAGAAAATATTGTGAAACCTCTAACATCTAGAATGTTTAACTTTTCGAACATTTAAATTTGCGTGCTAATGGTAGTTAAATGAGCAAAATCATTCTCAGAATTGTTGCAATCTAGAAGCCACAATTTTCATATTAAAGTCACAAATATCGATTAAAAATTTTTATTTACGTTTTACGAATCAAGTTATATATTAGTTTTAGTAATTAGCTAATCTTCTTGTATATTTATTTCATATAATTTTAAGCGAATTATGAATTAAATTTTAACCTTTGAATTTTAAGCCGATCTGAAATAACGAGACAATTAAAATTTTTATCATTCAAAAGCAAATTTTGCGTAAAATTGAAAACAAATAAACAAAACTGAACTCTGAGAATTTCTCTTCAAGAAAATTGTTAAAAATAGTTGTTTTCTGAATAACTTTTTTCATTCTTTATCAATTTTCACGTTTTATACACTAAAATGATCAGTATAAAATTTCCTGTCGAATAATATACATGACACCATCAGAGTCACAGAGTGAACAGTTTTTGCATTCACGTAAACGTGAAAAAAGATTTTTGATAAATATATCGTGTTGTATAACATTCAAAAGAAAATTTTACATACAATTCAAACATATAACAAAAACAAAATTTTGATAATTTTTGTTCGAGAAAATCTTTGAAAATAGTTTGATAGAAAATATTTTTGTGAATAACTTTTTTTATTCTTAATTAATTTTCACGTTTTGTACACTATAATAATTAATATGAAATTTTCTGTCGAATAATATACAAATTATCACCAGAGTCACAAAGTGAACAGTTTTTGCATTCACGTAAAACGTGAAAAAAATATTTTTGATAAATGTATCGTATTGTATACCATTCAAAAGCAAATTTTACATACAAAGCAAACATATAACAAAAACAAAATTTTGATATTTCTTGTTCGAGGAAATCTTTGAAAATAGTTTGATAGAAATATTTCCGTGAATAACTTTTTTCATTCTCAATTAATTTTGACGTTGTTTATACTAAAATGACCAGCACAAAATTTTCTACAAGATAATATACACATTGCTAACAAAATCTACAAATAAACAGTTTTTGAATTCACGTAAAACGTGAAATTTTTTTTTGATAAATATATCGTGTTGTATATCATTCAAAAGCAAATTTAACGTAGATTTCAACAACATTAAGTGTACCAACAAATTTCATCGGAGAAAATCGTAAAAATTTTATTTCAATCTGTCTGAAAATGTAAATATTCCGCTAGAATATTCTATCTTTCGTCATTCTGAGTATTTTGCGTGAGCTACAAAATTCTCTTCAAGATATTTCAATAAAAAGATTTCCAATAAAAAAGTAAAAATTAATAGAAAAATAACTCAACACAACGTCCATTTAAAACTCAACAAGTCAAAGACAAATCAAATACAGTCTCAAGTGAAATCCACTGATTAAATAAACATTAAAAGTACGATAAATCTTGTCAAACAAGATATATAACATTTTTGTGTAAAATTAAAAAAAAATTTAAAATTAACACGTGAGAAAGCGTTTGAATATAAAAGTTAAATATAAAAGTTTTTATTTAACTTGCTAAACATCAAAAGTCTTAAAAGTCTTGTTAGTCTAGTTAGAGATCTTAAAGTCTCAATGACTATTAAATTCGAAGACAAATAAAATAAGAACCCTCTAGGCACCCTCTAGGTTAAGCTCCCACCAAGAATCGGATCCGAAGAGAGTAACCATGAATGTCAGCGCTGACTTGCAGCTCCCATTTCTCTCCAAACTCGGATATACTGTCATTGTCAGAGCTTGCCGCCACTCAACGGAAAAATGGTTACGTTTCAATATAGCAAAAGATTCCAGCTGTTAGCAATTTAAACGTGAATAAGATTTGTGTCAGTTAAATCTACATTAGGAAACCAGTGAATAAATCGAACCACTAAAAACCCATTCATAATGAAAGCAAGAAAAATAAAAGAATATAAATTACATCGGACTTGGCAGATGATTTATACATTTGATAATTGCAATAAGATTAAGACAAATGTCACAATGTCGCAAGTAACATTTGTGAATGAGTGAGTGAGTGTGTGTGCTCACTCTACACTCCAATGCTCTCGAAATAACCTTAGCAGAAGCATTCAAACCAACATTCATTTCTCTAGAATGCTCGCCACCAAAAACTTTCAACTGCGAACGCATCGAGCTAATGATGAAGATTGATCGACTTCTCTTGATATTCTTTCTCCGAGCCACATCCCCCTCCCCGGCCACAAATGAGTGAATTCTTTTGCGAAATTCATTTCAAATGCATGTTTGGCACATTTCCAACTCTACTCGTACTCCCCAATCTTCCCTCATCACATTATTAGGTAAATTGAGCCGGATTAGCGACGCATTCAGCCCCGACACAATTGTTTGTTTTGCTCCAATCCTGTTACGTTCATGCAAAAAGGGATACCAATAATATTGTTTTGAAACAATTTACAATGAATTGCGAAACAAATGCAGATGGCTTGCTCGGCTCTTTTAGTAGCACTTGATACCGTAATATCATGTAAATGGTTTGAAGTGAGCAATCTGTCCATGTTCAAATCCCAATTTATAATTGGTGCTTTATAAATATCCAGAAAATAATCGTGTCACTATTATTATAATAATTATGTGATTAGCAACTGTAGAATTAAAACAATTTGGAAGAATAATTAATATTTTACAATAAAAGCATTACGTAGCACTCCATATGAAAACTATATTTTTCGCGTTTTTAAGAGTCATTTTTGAGTTTCCACGTAGTAATCAAAAATAAGTTTGTACGCAAAATCAATAAACTTGTCTTAAATTATCTAAAAACCTTAAAATTGTACCGGAAAATTTTCTTTGAAACCTTCAAACGAGCTTTCATTTCTAAGATTGAAGTGGATAACAATTAAATGCTCAAAAGGTTTATGATTTTTAAGCAAACTATAAAGTGTATTTAAAGAGCTAGACGAGCTCAAGTAAACTTCGATTTTTGAATAAATACTACTGAGCAACCCTGTCATTTCACGCTTCAGGTCTTTATGGTACCTTTAAATAATAGACGTTTTATGGATTGCATGATTTCAAATAGGGAAAACTCGAGCTCAAGTAAAGTGAGATCTTTAAATAAACCTACACGCCAATTGGAATGCTCATAAAACGAGCTCAGAAAACATGCTGAATATTATAATTTCTAGAAGGTATTAATATTCCTCAATAATTAAAAAACTGAAAATCCGGTCAGAATTGGCTTTTTGAAATGTAGACGTAAAATTTGTATGAAGAGCTTAAAATGCAGAAAATCGTTATTTCCAATTGGCGTGCACCTACTAAACGTATATAATGAAGCTCCACGTGAGTAGTTCTCATCTCCTTTGATGCAAAATGACTAGATTTGTTTAAAATTCTCTCTAAATTATAAAAATTTTCGGAAATTTAAGCTCCTCGTATCATAATTGAGCATCCATTTTGTCATTTAAATTGGCGTAAAATTAGTGTCACAACTTTTCACGTGGAAATTAATAAAACGCGTTAAAATCTAGAAAAATCGTAATTTTCATTTGACGTGCAGATAATCATCAAAGGTTGCATTTCCGTACAGCGGCTTGTGGCAGGCTAAATAGAAAAAAAAACGAGAAAAAAATTCAAGAAATGATCAGGAAAAAACAAAAACACAAGAAAAAACATGTTTTAAAAAATAAATTTCCATTCTGAATCATCGAAAAACGATGAGTAGATCGAACGAATCACGAAATTATCTTCAGAATCAGGATAATGCTGATGAATACTCCGGCGATTAAGATAAATTCAGGCAAAACAAAGTTCAAAGAAGAACCACTAATAGAAACGGCAAGAAATTATCGGAAGATCCACGTTAATCTCATATTAAGTTGTGTTGCTTTTCGAAAAAGAAGGAAGACCTGACTTGTCTTCTCTAAAATCTACCAAAGTTGCCATTGGACCAGCTAGAAAGGGACAATGGGTATCATTCAGAGACGGTCGGAATGAATCCGGAATTTCGAAAGTATCCCGTGAGTGTTATCCTTTAAATTTTCGAAAAACGGAATTACAATATTAAATTACTGAATTCGGAATCGAAAAATGACCGTAATAACGAATCCGGAATTTCGAACGTATCCCGTGTTATCGTTTTAATATTTAAAAACAAACGGTGTTACGATATAAAATTACGGAATCCGGAATCGAAAAATGACCGTACCTCTTCTGCACGCCAATTGAAACTCTAAAAATGGAATCTTAAATAACGTGCCTTACTTCCATTTAAGCTAAATTCAGTTATATCTGTTAACTTCACGTAAATACCATATTTAAAAATTTTCGTGAAATTTCAGAGAACACGTTTAAAAATAGGAAAGATTGCTATTTGTCATTCTTCTGCGCATCTTGCCAAAAAGTGTGGACAAATTGCAAAACCGCACCCTTGACTTTTTAAAATTTAAATTCTTTGTTTTTTTTTAAATCTTCTCCCTTATTCTTTGAGTTCTAAGCTAGAAATAAAAATCGACTGATTGGAAAATTTGAAATTTCATAATCAAAAAGGGAAAATAAATCCGGATGTGCTGCATTCACTAGAAGCTCACATTCAACGCTATAATACATGAGCATACCACTTGAAAAGTTTGATATGACAACATTTAAACCGTAATCCACTTATAATACTCGAATTCAATTGATTTCCAGTCGTGGAAATGTATCAGAAATCACCTATATTCGTAAAAAATATCACCGTTACACGCCAAATCGAAATGAATATTTTTCAATATTTAAACGTGTCTTACTAATTTACACGTATGATTTTTTTTATAATTTGATACGTCATTTTTTCTAGACTGTCTTAAACTATCTTAAAATCTGCGCTTCTTGCCGAAATTTGGAAAATGTGTATCTTTTCTGAGCTCCCACTTAATCATTCAATTTGGAGTGCCGTTAAGCCAAATGAAATCTACATTTGTCGAATTTTTAAGCGTGATTTTTGAATTTCCACGCAAATATAACTAATACATGTTTACGCAACATTAATAAGCTTGTCTTGAAGTAACTAAAAACCTTAAAATTGTACCAGAAAATTTTCCTTGAAACCCTCAAACGAGCTTGAGTCTTTAGAGTGCAGTGGGCGTACAGCGGTATTATTTGTTCGGGTTTCTTAGGACATTAATTCGTAAGGACATTTCTATAAACTTTCTAAATCAAATAACTGGTATGGTAATAAATTTAACTTTTTATGAAAATGTTAATATTTTCAGATATTAAAATAAAAATAAGGAAAATCGTTCTTTTCGATACTTAAATCAGCCTTAAATCTAAAACTAGTAAAACTATTTCACCTCAAATTGAATGGTTCAGTTGGATGCTAATAAAAGATGCTCATATTGTAAATTTCGGCAAGAAGCGCATGTTTGTAGATATTTTAAAACGAGAATATTCAAATTGTCTTTCAAAATTTTTGGTAATAAAGATGTAAAAATTTAGATACACGTTTAAAAATCGCCTAATTATTATTTCCATTTGGCCTTCTAAGTCAAATGAAAGATCAGAATGAAGAGTATTTCAGAAAGAATCAGCTTAAAATAAGGAAAATCGTTCTTTTCGATACTTAAATCAGCCTTAAATCTAAAACTAGTAAAACTATTTCATCCCAAATTGTATGGTTCAGTTGGATGCTCAGAAAAGATGCTCATATTGTAAATTTCGGCAAGAAGCGTATGTTGTTAGATAGTTTAAGACGGGCTAGGAAAAATGGCGTGTCAAGTTGTATGAAAATAATACGTGTAAATCAGGGTTGCACGGAATCCGATTTTTTTTCAAACGGACAACGGAAAACGGAAATGGAAATTATTTTTTTTAAACGGACGACGGAAAACGGAAATGGAAATTATTTTTTTAAACGGACGACGGAAAACGGAAATGGAACTCAAAAAACGACGGAAAACGGAAAACGGAAAACGGAAAACGGAAAATGGAAGATGGAATTCCGTGCAACCCTGGTGTAAATTTTTTATACACGTTTAAACATTGAAAATTTTCATTTTCATTTGGCGTGTTATAACAGAAATTGCCACGTTTTCTGAGCTCATTTTATTAGATTTACAGTTGGCGTGCTATTAATTTTTGCAGGTCAATATTTACAGCGAATTTTAAAAGTATCTAGTAACCTTATTGGTTGCATTAAACGGGAGTTTAGAATTAATTTTCTGTGCTCTTATATTTAACATTTCAATTGGCGTGGCTGATTTTTTCGTATATTATATAAGTTAACATCTACAGTATATTTTAGAACAAGAAATTTGACAAAAAACTATTGCAGAACCACACTAAATGAAAAGTAACATTTCTCCAAGTTTGAATGTGTACCCTAGTTAATACTAGCATATTTTCCTCGTACACCCCGATTTGAATGTTTCAGTTGGATGCTCAGAAAAGATGCTCATTTTACAAATTTTCGAAAGAAGCGCATATTTTCAGATATTTTAAGACGTGCTATAAAAAATGACGTATCAAGTTATATGAAAATATCCGTGTAAATTAGTAATAAAATTTTTTTTGAAAAATTTCATTTCGATTTGGCGTGCTATTTCACCCCAAATTGACTGGTTTGTGGCTCAGAAAGTATGTTCACATTGCACATTTCAATAAAAATCGCATATTTTTAGATATTTTAAGACGGGCTCTAAAAAATGACGTGTGAAATTATATGAAAAAAATACGTGTAAATTAGTAATACACGTTTAAATATTAAACAATATTAATTTCCAATTGGCGTGCTAAATTATTTTAAAATAAAATTTCCTTTTCAGAGGAAAAATTAAAAAAAAATAACACAAAAAACTGTTAAAGTACAATAGAAGGGTCATAAATAACAAAAATAAATGATTTTACAATGTGTGTGTGTAATTAACAAGACTCATAAATAATATCAACGATAAATGACTCGGACTTGACCGGCTGTGATGTTTCCACCGAGGGAGGCTGAGGTTGAGAGATCGTCAAAACGGATTGTACAAGACATAACCGGACCGGACCGAACAAAAATACCTATGAAAAACCAACAAGATCACAGAGAAATAGAGAGAGAGCGAATAAAAAACCGAACGAGTGACAACACGTACGCTCTCCAACAAAACGCAGATGACATCAGTCAACTTGTGCTGATGACACCACAAAAATGTCTGTCCCGAAAAAAGCCGAGTAAATAAAAGGTCATTTCCGGAAAAAAAAACGTCAATGACCTACACCGCAATTAACCACCAATGAATACTTTTTTCTATTCTGGCTCTTGTTATCAAATTGACCAAGCGGTTTCAATCCTCTTAGTGTCAAAAATTGTCAAAAATTGCTCAAATTGAAAACCAAAAATATTGTGTCGATCATTAATATTCAGCATCATTGATTGATATGTGAAAACAAAACGGGCGTCAAACAAGCCAAAAACTGACAATCAACCGCAGATGGCTTGATTAGAATATTTGCTGGGCTCTTTTAGTAGCACTTGATACCGTAATATCATGTAAATGGTTTGAAGTGAGCAATCTGTCCATGTTCAAATCCCAATTTATAATTGGTGCTTAATAAATATCCAGAAAATAATCGTGTCACTATTATTATAATAATTATGTGATTAGCAACTGTAGAATTAAAACAATTTGGAAGAATAATTAATATTTTGCAATAAAAGCATTACGTGGCACGCCAAATGAAAACATTTTTCGCGTTTTTAAGCGTCATTTTTGAGTTTCCACGTAGTAATCAAAAACAAGTTTGTACGCAAAATCAATAAACTTGTCTTAAAGTATCTAAAAACCTTAAAATTGCACCAGAAAATTTTCTTTAAAACCTTCAAACGAGCTTTCATTTCTAAGAGTGAAGTGGATAACAATTAAATGCTCAAAAGGTTTATGATTTTTAAGCAAACTATAAAGTGTATTTAAAGAGCTAGACGAGCTCAAGTAAACATCGAATATTAAATAAATACTACTGAGCAACGGTGTCATTTCACGCTTCTGGTCTTTACGTAGGTTCCTTTAAAAATTAGACGTTTTATAGATTGCATGACTTCAAATAGCCAAAATTTAATCCAAAAGTTGCTAAAAATCTACACTAAAACACGCCAAATGCATTTATAAATTGGAAAATTTAAAATTTAATTTTTATATCGTATTTAAAAGATGATAAGTGCACGCCAAATGCAATACTTCAACACTGAGCCTTAAGGTTCCAAAAATTATATATTTCTTTTTTTTATACACATTTCTCATTTCTTTGTGTTAGCTAAATAGTGTCGAGCATTCTGACGTTAATTTATTGGCGGGAATAGCACGTTAGAACGCAGCAAATTCGAAGCAAAAACGTGGGCTAAAATTTACAAGAGCACGATCCAATTCCGAAAAAGATGGCGTGATACAAGTCAAATTTAACGTTTAATCTGGAAAAGAGTAAAACCTGTTGTGAAGTTCTGAGAAATTTAGAGAAATTTCTTTTAAAAATGCTATTTTCACTCAAAATTTGCTCTTTGAGCTACTGTAATTCATTTCCAGATGACCGGAATATTACACTGTATTGTCGTGGTGTAGGTTAATGAAAAATTAGGGGTAAAGGAGCATACCCCAAAAAAAGATGGTCTCACTTGGGCTGGTGTAGATTTAATTTGCAATTTGTTTATTATTTCGATCCTAAATATAATAAATTATACTTAAAATTTTTATTATAATAATTATTATGTTGATTTAACTATTATGTTGATTTGATTTAAGATTATGTTGTAACAACCAATTTAGTAAGAGGAAACAAAATGAAACAAAATTGTGATGAAAAAAAGCGAAATAATAAACAAATTGCAAATTAAATCTACACCAGCCCAAGCGAGACCATCTTTTTTTTCGGTATGCTCCTTTACCCCTAATTTTTCATCAACCTACACCACGACAATAGCTCCAATTTAGCTCCAATCTCAACTCTTCATTTTTTGTTATATTTTACCTATCCTATTGCTTTACCGTTTTTTGTTATTTATTTTATATTTTTGTGTTTTTTTTTTAACTTATGGTTTCATTCAGCACGCCAAATTGTATGGTTATAAAATGAGCTCAGTAAACGTGCTCAAACCTAACTTTGAAGAAATATGTTAATATTATAAGGTAATTTAAGAATAACTTGTCTAAACTGTCGGAAATAGTATTTTCTAGAAAGGTGGTAAAAACTTTAAGACACTCTTAAAAATGGAAAAATTACTGTTTCAATTTGGCGTACATTCAGTATTATATTCACGTGTCTAGCATACGTAGTGTAAATAAATATACACCAGCTGACAAAAATTTTGTCACAAATGTTTTTTCGGGTTTAACTTTTTTGTGACTTGACCAAATTGGCTGATTTTTTGATATGATAGATTCATATGGTTGTAGATTATTTTACAAATTCCCGCTTGTGATTACGATGATCCGTTTTACAGTGACAAGCGTTTATCGTAAAGCGCGTAGCTCAATGATATTACGCACTTTTCTTGCACTGCAGTTTTTAATAATTTTTAAAGTTCAATTATATTTTTTTCATAATTTATTGAAAATAGCAGTAATTGGCAACATTTTAGAGATGACTCCACGTAAAGAAACTCAAATTGCCACCCGGAAAGCTGTTATCAATATGAGGGAAAACGGAATGGGTGGTACCGAAATTTCCATGGTAATTTAAACCAAATTTTGCTACTATAACATGTTAAACACTGATTCACATAAAATATCAAAAAATCAGCCAATTTGGTCAAGTCACAAAAAAGTTAAACCCGAAAAATCATTTGTGACAAAACTTTTGTCACCTAGTGTATAAATAAATGAATATTATAATGTCTCTATTATTACGTAACGTCGTTAAAGCGTTCATGAAACCTTTCAACGAGCCGTACATTTAGAATCAACTGCACTCTTATATTTTTGAATCTTGCTTGAGGGTGTCTAACAAATTTTCTATCTCAATTTTAAGGTTTTAAACTGAGAGAATTTTAAAGTGATTTTCACTCAAAAATTGCCCCCTTAGCTACTTTATTCTATTCGTATCTATTTTCCAGCTGACCGGAATAATACATTTTTTAAGCTGCTTTACAAAGATGCTAAAAACAATATTAAAAACTGTCAACTTTCTAATTCATTTCCGGATGACCGGAACAACCATTTGTACGCATTTTCTCTTATCTCAAACGGATAATCCACTATTGTTCAATATTGTCAAGAGATGTGCACTATACGCAATTTATAATTACTATAATTATCGCGGCTGGATTTCCAAAACAATCTTGATGTTTATCTCAAGTTCATATTCAACATGATTCATATGGGGGTTATTATCAATATTAAACGTTCGCTAAAATAAAGTTCCATAAAACTGAACAACAACAACCACAACATCCCTTGAACCCATTAAAAATCAATCAAAACTCACGATGACACTTTTCCATAATGAAGTCCTTCATCGTCAGCTGGCTCTATGACAAGATCATCGTCATCTGGACGAGGGCTCATCTGAAATATATTGGTTAAGGCAGGTTAAGTGGCTGATTGCAATTACAATAAGAACGAGAACATAATAATAAATGTAAAAAAACACTAATTTGTGATAATAATAAAAATCAATTTAAATAATAAGAAATTACTGTCAATTTTTGAAAATTCTAGAATTAAATTTATGAATAAGAACTTTCTACAGTGTCAAAAATCGTTGTATTCAGTATTTTTTCATTCTAGTTCTGCTAAATTCGCCTGGAATGTGATGGAATTACGTAAAAAAAATCTTTAGCCGGTATAATTAATATGGGTGGTCCATTATTAATCAATGTTTGAAGTGTTAATGAGATGGCCAGACCATTGCAATTTTAAATTGGATAATGTGAACTTCTAAAGCTTCTGCCTTTTCATATAAATTCTGGTTTAGTATTCACGTGAATCCCACACGTGTCAATAATGAAATATTCGATTTCAGAAAGTTTAATCATTATATTACAGTAACCCAGGAATTTGTTGTAAAACTTGACGGTATAAGAGAGAATATTGTATTCAATAAAATATATCAGCGGTATAATTAAACTAGGTGGTCCAATATTAATCATCACTTAAAGTTCTAAGGGATTACCAGAATTTTTTAGCGGTATATCAGCGATGTAATTATTATAGGTGGCCCATTATTAATCACTGTTTGAAGGGTTAATGAGATGACCAGACCATTTCGATTTTAAATTCTCAACTTTTGCTCACTTACACACTTTCTCGTTTCGTACTCACTTGAATCCCAAGCTCGTTAATAATTAAATATTCGATTTTAGAAAGTTTAAACATTATATTACAGTAACCCGTGATTTTTTTGTGTCAAACTTGACGATATAAGAGAGAATTTTGCATTCAATGAAACATATCAGCGGTATAATTAATCTGGGTGGTCCAATTTAAAGGGGTGACCAGAATTTTTTAGCGTAAATTCATTTTATTTTACATCGGTAGCAATTTCCGCTTTTTCTATATTTAATAATATCCGAAAAAATTAACAAAACATGCAATGTTTTTTAAAAATTTTGTTATCAAGCTATGGAAAATTGATAATTCTAATTTTAATTTCATAAAAATGAAAGTAATAAATCTAATTTGATTTAGAAATTTTGAAGAAGAAATATAATGAAAAACAGAGAAATTATTAACATAAATTGAATATTTGTTTCATGATCTAGTTGAGACCATTGAAAATAATTCAAACAATGTTGAAATTGAATTTTCAAATGTTGTTTTCTTATTTATACTTTCACAACCTTAAAGACTTACAAATGTTCGAAAAGTTAAATCGTCAACACGTTTTTGAACGTCATTATTTATGTTTATTCTATTTGGCAAGAAAATAATCTCGCTAAGCTGTGAAAAATATGAAAAATGTCTGTGAGAATACATTGCTCTTATAATATGTGGCAATCTACACGCCGTTTCTTTAATGTTCAAACAATTATTCTAAAAATATTGAATAAATCACGCAAACAGGGGCTCGAAATAGCTCTTCGCCACTAAAATTTAGGAAAATTAATATGATTTTTAAATATTTTTAAAATATAAGAATTCGATAATTCATTTACAACATTTCTGCACGCCAAATGGAAATGAACATTTTACTCCTATTTAAACGTGTATTAATAATGTACACGTTTTTATATAACTTTACACCTCATTGTTACTAGCCCGTCTTAAACTATCTAAAAACATGCGCTTCTTAATAAAATTTTCAAAATGAGTATCTTTTCTGCGCCCCAAACTTAAGCATTCAATTTGGGGTTCGTTTCTAAATTATATTCAAATGGTCTCAATGAGAACGTGAAACAAATATTCAAATTTATTGGAATAATTTCTCTTTAATTCTGTTATATTTCTGCAAAATTGTTAGTTATTTTTATTTCTATGATAGTAAACATAAAATTATCAATTTCTCAGAGCTTGGTAGCATTCCAACTGAAATATTTTTGATTTTTGAAAGCTTAACATCATATTATAGTACTCCACGGCAATAGAGCGATTGGGCTTCTCGTCCAGTTTAATTATATATTAGAAGCTATACAGATAAACAGAAATATCACAGGTATTATTCAACAGGGTGGTCTAAAATGAATCACAGTTTAACCATCCTAGTTGGGGTGTGAGTTTAAGACACATCAAATCTGAAAATATGAAAATGTAATAATTTAAACCATTCTCATTTTCATTTGTATTGAAATGAATCAGTGGATTTTATAAAAATGTAGCCATAATTAACTAATCGGTTTTTCCGTATTGGCTTTTCATAATATTTTTTTGTAAATTTTGTTTTGACTATTTTCATTCAATGCAATCCAAAGCCACGAAAAGACTTCGCACCAACTGCACGAACACTATCTTTAAATTTATTATTTTTTATTATTGTCCTTTTCAGAGATCGGTGCCTAATGGAAGAGCAAAAATTATAACAAAACGATAGTCTCATTTGGACGGCCACACCGCCACAAATGACTTTTCCATCTATTTATCTTCAATGTTTTTTTATGAGAGATGAAGAGATGGCCACCTAAACGGGAATCTCATTCCATCCTAATTTTTTCCTCTTCCATTAGGCACCAAAACTCTTAAAAGGATAATAAATTAAAATAAAATTATCAATTTTTCCGGACTTGACATTAATTTAAGACAAATCTCAAAAAGTCATGTAATCATTTACACGTTAGAAATTAAGTTAAACATTTTAATACAGTAAAATCGTCATTTTCATGTGGATTGAAATGAATCAGTAGATTATATCAAAATGTAGCCATAATTTACTAATGGGTTTACCGTATGGGCTTTTCATATAATTTTTTGTAAATTTTGTTTTGACTATTTTTATATAATCAATATATTTATGTCTTCTAGTCCTATAGTTGGATAGAAATTTACATCGTTAAAAGCACTCCAAAATGAGATAATTTTTTTCCAATTTTTAAGGGTTTGTTAAAGTTTTTTGGTAATTCTATAAAACACTGTTCTCGAAAATTTAGACAAGTTATTCTTAAACTATCCAAAAATATTAATATCATTCTGCATAGTTAGATTTAAGCACGTTTACTGAGCTCATTTTATAATGATACATTTTTGCGTTTTGAAAGAAAACATTACTATTCTTTAAAGAATAAAAGGATGGTAACTTAAGTGTGAGCTAATAATTAAAAAATATAAAACCAAATAAATTCAGAGTATAACATATTTAACAAGCAGAAAAACACAAAAAATAAATTCAATTAATTGCATTGAGCAAAAATAAAAAAAAAACGAGAATATAGAGTTTCAAAAGAATCCAATAAATAAAAAAAACAAAACGATTAAAAACGCTCATTGAATTTAACAGAAAATAAATTAAAATTAACACGGCGGCAATCCATGAGTGCACAAACTAATAAAACTTTCATTCAGAATGCTCTCATCGAGAGAGCACGCCAATTTCCATAAAAACTAGAAAACTTTTTTCAAAAAAAGGCCAACGTTTAAATAAATAATAAAAAAACTTTGTTGACTACATCTACAAATTGCTACCAAGTACAAAAACCAAGAAAGTATGTATTTCCGTTTCCGGCTGCACGTTTGCCACCCAACGTGTTTACCCCAAATAAATAGTGGACAAAAGAGTTTTGACATTATTATTGTTCGCACATAATTAGCCATTCAAAACATGTGAAATGACATTAGAAAATGGATAAAACGAAGGAAGAACAAGAAGTGGATAATGGATAGAATTATTATTTCTCATCTTTTACCCACTTTATATTCTTATTATTATTATTATTAGCACTTTATTTATTAATGAACTTGAAGCTTCTCACGCAATTAATTACTCAACAACAATAGATTGAAGCGCTCTCTTGTCCAAACTCTAAAAATTGGATTAATTAAAGTCTTTATCAAGGGGAAAACGTCAACAATTGTTTCTTTGAATTGTAAGCATTCAAATCTTTCATTTTTAGAGCAATAGTTTAGTCATTTAAAGGGGATTGGTTCATTTTAGACCACCCAAATTAATAATACTGTGAGTTTTGTAGTCTTGGGTAAGATACGTCCGAATCACGCCAAATGAAAATCGCTCTCGCCTTTTCCAAGTTTCTTGTCTCACCATTTATTTATTCAAAAATACATACGCACGCCAATTGCAAAACTTTCAGCCGAGATGCATTTATGCCGCCCATATAAATTACAGCACTAATATTTTTTGATGAACTAGATAGTTTATGATATATTACTCATTTCGAATGTTTAATTGTATCAGAATATTCACGTGGAAAACAAGAATAAGCTGTAAAAATATGAGAAATCGCACATTTCATTTGGCGTGCATACGTCTATAAAGCACGTGAAAATTTTAAACCGTTTGTTGCTTAGCTTATCCCAGAGTATAGACAAAAAAATTGATGGAAAATCACTAGTTCCTCACGTGAATTAGACATTACGCCAACTGAAAAGAGCAATATTGCAATATTTATCGAGTCTCGCTAATTTTTCAACGTAAAAAACGTAAAAATAAAAATTGTTCTACGTAAGTAATCTACGCGTAAATAATCTACACGTCTATTTCCTCTATTTATCTTAAATTGTCTTTTTAGGAAAATCTTTTTCTAGGATAGTAGTGTTAACCATTTAAGTGTAGATTCTGTTTTTCAAAATTTAATTGGCGTGAGCAGAGATTTTGAATTTCGGAATCCGGAAGTTCTATGGAGATCTAAATTATTAAATCAGCAAGTTTGTAGATTATAAAAATAGGAGCTGAAAACATCACTTTACATTTACACTTTCAATATAATAAGGCGCTGTTAAACAATCTAAATGCTAATTTTTGTTGCAATTTAAAATATTTTAATGGAAAACCCAAAAAGACTTCATAATAGATTTCACGCCAATGCACTATTCTCAAATTCTTCAAACATCTTTTCAAAATATTATATTAGTGAATATTAAATGAGCTCCATAATCATCTCTTCCAGGTTATTCTACTTGCCTCATTTCACCAGTAAAAATAACCAATCTATAGTTTTAAAATTTTTTACTTTGAATTCATTTTTTATGCATCTTTGCAAACTGACGTTTGTAATATATTTATAAATTATTGATAAGTGCCATAGACTAACATAAGCTCTTGCTGACATAATATTAGTAATGTAAAAACGTGGCTAATTATTAAATGTTGTGAAAATCTATCTTGAAAATTTCAATTTATTCTCTTTGCGGGTGGGCCCTTTACGATTCGCCGATACAGTTTCTTGCAATGGACGACCAAAGCCAAACAGTGTTGAAAGAGTGACGAAATCTTCGATAAATTATTTACCCGCTAAACGCTGATGGAAATTGATTTATAAACTACGTTTCTAGAAAATTTTAAATAAATGTATTATCTTTTTCGGAGATCGGTGCCAAGAGCAAAAAAAAGAAAAAATAATAGTCTCGGATGGACGGTCAGGCGGCCACAAACGACTTTTTCGTCTATTCGTCTGCAAGCGCATTTTTTGAAAAAAAAGAGTGGCCGTCCAAACGAGAACCTCAGTCCATCCTATTTTTTTTTTGCTCTTCCATTAGGTACCCATCTCTGAAAAGCACAATATGTAAGAATTATTATGGAAATCACAAAATCAATAAAAAATTATATTATTTACTGGAAATGCTAATTGATGCACAGGACGACATGCACAACGAAAAAAGAGTTCACCGAAGGAACATTCTCTCTTCTGTTCATGCACAGTCTACTCCTGGTAACGCCCCCATTACCATTTCAGCATTGTGGGAGAACAAAACAAAGATTGTTACTGTTTGATTGTTAATTTGTTTTTTTAAGTCGATGGCTGGGACTAACGTTTTTCCAATAAAAAAAAAATCTGAAAATTTTTGCCTCTTTTCAACAAAAAAGGTTTCTCTATATTTCATCTTGAACTATCCAAGAATATTCATACCTTTCCAAAAAGTTAGATTTGTGCACGTTTACGGAGCTGATCATACCAGTTGGCGTTTGAGGGAAAACATATTGTACTCTTGCGAACAAAAACAACGTTAATAATGAGAAACAGAGTAGCAGAAGCACTCCAATGCGACGAAACCACGCTGCATTGCAAAATGCTTCACACCAACTATGCGAAACACTATTTTTCAAATTATTATTTTTTCTATCTCTGATTTATTAATTGTTTTTTAACCGAAACGTTAGTTCAAATGTTATATGTTGTTTCGAAAGTTTTAATAGATATAATAATTTTGTTTATACTCTGCACTCCAGGACAAAACAATAGAAAAGTATGTCGCAAATTTGAAAAACGCTATTTTAAGATGGAGCCAAGAAGGCTTGCGTTTTGCCAAAAAAACGGTGCCTTGATTTTATCAATTTTATATTGTCGTGGTGTAGGTTGATGAAAAATTAGGGGTAAAGGAGCATACCGAAAAAAAAGATGGTCTCGCTTGGACTGGTGTAGATTTAATTTGCAATTTGTTTATTATTTCGATCCTAAATATAAAAAAATTATACCTAAAATTTTTATTCTAATAACTATTATGTTGATTTAACAACCAATTTAGTAAGAGAAAACAAAATTGTGATGAAAAAAAGCGAAATAATAAACGAATTGCAAATTAAATCTACACCAGCCCAAGCGAGACCATCTTTTTTTTCGGTATGCTCCTTTACCCCTAATTTTTCATCAACCTACACCACGACAATACATCTAGTATCCTTCTTGGCTCAGCTTCCAAATGGGTTATAGGAGACGCTTCGTCCTGGGGTGTACTCAGAATTTTCTTAAACGAACACGTTCCCTTCAAATATTAAAAAAAAATCCTTACAAAACCTTGTTAAATTAAAAGGTAGTGTTCGCGCATTTGGTGCGAGGTCTTTTACAATGTGGCGCAGTTTCGTGGAAGAGAGAAAGCTCAAAATTTGCTTTTTTTACAGAATATTAAAAAAATAACAAAACGACATTCAAATCAAATATGATGTGACAAAAATGTAAATAAAGCAAAAACTCATTCGATTTTAATTTATTTAAAAAAGTTCGTCTTGAACTTAATAGGAACCTTTATAAAAAATCTTCTCGAAAAATTAGATTTGAGGGCTTCTATTGCGCTATTTTAATACTTTATCCACTCACCATATCAACAATACAAAAAATGGAGAACAAATAATTAAGAAGATCCAAGTTCAAATCAATAAATTAGGAAATGTACACAAATCCAAGAATAATTACGTATTAGTACGGTAATTTATTTATTCACACTGCGTGTGCTAGACACGTGAATATAATATAATGTACATGAACAACTGACCCATCAATTAAAACAAAAATTAATGACTTCGGAATCATAATGATAATATTTCGAGACATAGAAAATAGATTTTAGAAAATAGATTGAGACATGATTCCACAGGGGCAAGTTAACAAGAAAGAAGATGAAGAATATGTTCTCCTCTGTAGAATATTATTGCCAGTAAAATGAGCGAACGACAAGAGCCACGAAACCGCGCCTCATTGCAAAAGACCTCGCACCAATTGCGCGAAAAACTATCTTCACACAAAATCGAAATAGAGATTTTGCGATTTTTAAACGTGTGTGGAAATTTTTATTTCTTTATAAGGACAAAGTTTTTTCTACAATTGAATTAAGCATGTCTTAAACTATCTAAAAATATTAATATCTTTTCAGAAAGTTAGATTTGAGCACGCTTACTGAGCTCATTCTTTTAACATACAAGTTGGTGTGGTATCTTTAAGCATTTCCCCCTTTGAGCATTCACACCAAATTGAATGGTAAACTTGGGGGCTCAGAAATGATGCTCATTTTGCAAATTTCGATAAGAAGCGGATGTTTTTAGATAGTTCAAGACGGAATAGAAAAGATGACGTATAGAGTTATATGAAAATAATACGTGTAAATTAGTAATACACGTTTAAATATTGAAAAATATTCATTTCGATTTGGCGTGCCGATTCGTTAGTTTAATGGTTATATTTTGTTAAGAATTTTGTTTATCTTCTGCATTTTCTTAAACGTACAAGAGCTTTAAAAATATATAATACATGTATATAAAAATCTTTATTTGGTAAACAAAAACAATTAGACAAAAAGATATAGGAAATCGGAAAAAAAGTTTGGTTCATTCTAATAATGTTTGATGGGAACGTGTACGTTTAAGAAAAGGCAGAGTATAAACAAAATTCAAAACAACCTATAACAAATAAACTATCGATTCGGTTAAGAAATAATTAAACATTTAACAAAAAATAGTAAATTTAATGATAGTGTTCGTGCAATTGTGGCGAAGTCTATCGCAATGCTGCGCGGTTTCTTGGCATTGGAGTGCGAGCGAATAATTATCTAATAATAAAACCAAACAAAACTCTAAATAAAGCTTCCTAAAAGAAGCTAAAAAACCCGTACCAAATAAACAAAAATTAAGCAATAATTCATAATAAGACATTCGTCATCAAGTGCGACTACAAATGTGCACACTCCTTTCACACACACACACACAAATTTCGGCTCATTTTCAACATGTAGTGAGTGTTTATTAAAAATGGATTAGAAACGCTCACTTCTCTTTCTCACCGCGTGCTTTCCTCTATTTCAGAGCGTGTGTGCCCGGTTGCTCAATCTCATCCAACAGCAGGTGAACGAGCAGAGTGAAGCTTTAATCAAATTAATCACAACCGGCGTGCACATATTTTCGCGCGCATCTGGACAAAACTGGATATTCTTAATTAGATAGATGACCGTCCAAACAAACAACAAACAACAACGACCAACTGGTGCTTGAATACAATTTTTGCAGTAACAATAGTCATGCAGATGAATGGAACGCAAAGAAATGTGAGCAAGCCTATTTGGTATTCAAGAATATTTAATTCTGCTCGCTGTCGTTCTTTCACTTTTTTCTGCTGGAAAGGCTTAAAATAGTAAAATCAATGGGGTATAATTGAAGATAAATAGAATATTTAAGTAATACAAGACAAGGTTTGAACAATAAAGGGGTTAATTAGATAAATTCAGTTTGTCTATTTGTCTACGGGCACTAAATTCTTAAGATTTTAACGAAAATAAAAAGAAACAAAATTGATTTATTTTCATAAAACCGTAAGGTTTTAGTTTAGTGTTGTGGAAAGAGACCTTATTATTTGACATCCCATATTTATTCCTTTAGTCATTTTCATTCAGTTCCAGCTTTTGTCAGACTAACTATATTGTTGGACCATATCAATTATGTAATAAACTCCTCCCTCCCAGCCCCGGGTATTTTCATAAAAAAAGTGTTCCCGCGTATTGAAAAACTGAAGTCTCGGTCCCGGTCCCGAGTCCCCGGTCGGGAAAAAGAGAACTCCCGGTCCCAGTCCCGTGTTTTAATTTTCAATTTTTTTGAGGTCTCGCCCGCCAGGAATTCCAACAAACGGGATCCCTCCCATCACTGGACATGTCAGAAAACCACCAAATAACGTGAAAACCACCAATAATAGAAATATCAAATAATATTTTGACCAAAAAAGAAAAAAAAAGTTGTAGCGAATATAAGCAAACAAGCAATTGTTTACATTTTCTTTTCAAAATATTTGAAAACGAAAATTTAATTAATCCAATTTGGGATGAATTCGGACAAGAGTGGCATCAAGAGTTTAAATGTTGTTGTGCTCTTTGTTAAGTAATTGTTGACGGAGCTTTAATGTCATTCGTTTCTAATATAATAGAAATAATAATAAATGTTATGTAAAAATGGACAATCATTAAATAGGAATGGAGAATGACCGGGTCCAAATAATTTTCTACTAGGATCGGCACCCTAAATTGAATGATTAAGTTGGGGGCTCAGAAAAGATGCTCATGTTGTGAATTTCGCATGTTTTTGGGCTCGTAAAATATACTTTTTAAAATACACTAAAAAAATATATCAAGTTATGTGGAAAAATTACGTGTAAATTAGTAAGGCAAATTGTGAAAAATGTTCATTTCCATTTGGCGTGGGATCGGGGATTTTAAAAGGGAAATATAAACAAGAACTGCAGTTCACGCCATCCTTAAATGTCAAGTTTGTAAGGTTTAATTACGTCTTTCTAATTTCCACGTGAACTTTTCTGTTTCGTTTTGAGAGATTTTAGGTTTTAAAATTTAGTTATTCCATATTATTACACCAATTTGGAAGTTGCGTGTGGCATGAAAAAAAATTATCTAGGTAATTTAAAAATTCAAAGGGATCAGACACTAAATAATAATGCATCAAGCATGAATCCGTCAAAATTTTTTGGAAAAATCATTGTTAACACAGCCAAATTAAGCATTGAAATTTAATTTCGATTTTCGGATTTTTAAGCGCGTCTGTAAATTGCTAAGATTATTTAACAAAAACGTTTTTACTACAATTTAGTTAGGCTTGTCTGGAACTATTTAAAATACTAATAGCTTACGGAAAACTTCAATTTGAGAACGTTTACTGAGCTCATTTTATTACCATGCCAGTTGGCGTTTATAGAAGCATCTAAAGTCTTAAATTAACCCGTCAATTTGTTACTGACTTTGACATGAATTCCGGATTCCGACTATTTATCAAATCATTTCCTTTTGGCGTGGGATCGGGGATCTCAATAGGAAAATATAAACAAGAACTGCAGTTCACGCCACCCTCAATTGTCAAATTTGTAAGGTTTAATTACGTCTTTCTAATTTCCACGTGAACTTTTCTCTTTCGTTTTGAGATTTAGATTTTAGATTTTCAAATTTACTCATTACATATACACGCCAAATGAAAATGAAGATTTCTAAATATTTAAGCGCAATTTATAAAGCACACCAAATCAAAATAGTTGAAATGTGTTCGATTCAATGAGTATCGCGGCATTGCGAGAGGGGTGTGGCTTTTTTCGTCCAATAAATTTCTATGATTTTTATTTAATTTTTTTTTGTTAATTAAAAAATTAACTTATTCCGTTTTAATTTTTTCTTGTTACCATTATATAGAGTAAATCATGGAGAATTTTTTGATATATGATTCAATATATACAATTGTCTTCAAGTCTTGTTATTTATTATGCAAAAAATTATAAAAACATTCAAATATTGGATTTCAGGGCTTTAATTTTTTTCTGAAACTTAGTGCATGTTGTTAAGCATAAAATTACGAATGTTTTGATACCCATATCATTACTATACTCTCGACCATTTTTACACAATAACGGCTTTCCTATAGGCTGATTTCCTCGTGCTCTGTGTTTCATTGATCCTCTTTGTGCCCTCTCCTTGGTGTTATTGATTTATTTAGATCGAAAATAGGCAATGAGACAATCAACCAATGTATCTTCGCACATCCAAGAACATTTTATTCATTATTATTATTATACGACGATATATTTTTCTGCTAAAATAAAATATAATATTCAAAGAAAGTTTAAATGATAATGATATTATCTGATATTGATTTGAACGACTAACTTCAATCTCCAACCCGTAATTCAGCTACATCGATTTGTATGGAACATGTTGCATTTACTAAAGTAAGTCAGTTTTTATTAATTCTTTACTCACCCTATCAGTGTCATCATTTGATTCGTCTGAAATTATTCCAAGAAGATCCTTCATGAAGAATTCCCGCTTGGAGTCGGAAGCTTCAATATTTCCTATTCGATGCAACGCTTCCAGGCCTTGTTCTTCATAATTCCTCACGACTTTTATTTCAGAATAGGCAGAAACTAATGTGCTTCAACTAAATGCAACTTGTTTGTTTGGTTAGTGGACGAGCTTATCGAAGAGTATGACCGTCTAAGGTTTTGAAGAAACTTTCTACAATCCTGACCAGTAAGACATTTAACGACCATGATCTCAATATCCTGTACACTTGTGTCTTCTGCTTATTTGTACAAAACTAATGCAAAATTGTATTGAGGACCTTGAATAATATGTAGCGGCGGAGGTACAATTAACTCAGAGCTGGCTGGGAAACCTTCGTTTGGGCGCTGTCTTCTTGGTGCTGCTAATATTGGTTGGTTGTGATGGTCTTCTCGTAATGCGTCACAAATCGGACAAAAATTGGCAGAGCTTTGCTGTGGAAAATTTAAAAACAACGGAATTAATTTTAAAACCACAAAACTCGTACGTTTATTTCAATTTCTCCGAATTTGTATCTTCCGCCATATAACATAATGGATTGAAAGAGGGTCAGCATTATAGAAGATGCTTATTTTATTTCCAGTTCTTTCTCGTTCCCATCATATGCTGAAGCCGTCAAAAATCATTGTGCGTATTGTACTGCGGCAATGTTATTTGCAATGAAAAATTCAAACTATCCCATGAAGATCCAATGTCGCCTCCTCCATCTCCGGTAAATCAATTGATTCGGGTATGCCATTCCATACTGATCTTGAAAGATGCAGAATGTAATCGTCGAGGCAATCTTTATATTCACAATAAATACAAGATTTTCACCAGTATAAATATTGGTGCTGGTCAGGTTTGCTCTTACACAATATTCATCGGCCCTGATAAACTGCTGATAAACTTGGCAACTGGGATCTCTGACACTTATTTATTGTTCGAATTCCCTTGTAATGCCTATCCGTCAGAGTTAGGTTGTTTCCATGAGTACACGACTGAACACTAACACAATCGGCTCGAGACAACAGATTTCATTTGCTTCGTTGAGATAGTGATTTCTTGTTCATCTCACACGAACCATCTATAACCCCGTTTAATAATTCTCTTTATGCAATTTGATGTTTATAACTTAATTGTTATTTATCCATATATTGAATAAATTTATTTTAACTATTTATTATATGAACTTAAATATTTTTAAACCGACGGCCTTCAGGCTTTCATTTTTATCCTGCAACAACGCGATTTCACTCTTCAACCGTGTTCTTCAAATAAATCTTTATTAATTAGGTCATAATTATTAAAAAACAAAACAATTACGCCAATGTGTGAGCATGTCGTTTGCCGTCACTTCATTTATCATTCGTCCTGTCTCCATTTTTCAATACGAATTTCATTTATATTGAGAACGGATTCCTAAATAAAAAGTTAAAGTGCAAAATCTGTTGAAAATGATACCTTCTGAACATGGCTACTTGTTCTTTTCTGGCTGCAGATCTGTCACACGTGGTCTCAATTCGTTAATATTGTTCATTGTTATCCTGAATAAATAAAATATTTCAAAACAAATGTAGAGAGACGATTAATAAGTCAAGAAAAACGAGGAAAATAGCCTATAGGAAAGTCGTTATTGTGAAAAAATGGTCGAGAGTATAGTAATGATATGGGTATCAAAACATTCGTAATTTTATGCTTAACAAACTGAAATGTGTTTAAATAAAAAAACAAAACCCTTAAAAAAAATATTTAGGAATTTCGAAATTTTTTAAAATTAAATAAAAACAATTGTTATTTACAATGATATATATTGAATCATATATTAAAAAATTCTCCATGTTTTGCTCTATATGATTATAACAATAAAAATTTAAAACGCTCTAAGTTGATTGTTTAATTAATAAGAAAAAATTAAATTAAAATAAAATTTAAAAAAAGGCCACGCCCCTCAGCAGTTAATACGCGATCGCATTGAATCGAACACATAATTTGGAGTGTATAAAGTTACACGTAAAAATTAAAAGCGTATTTTTATGGAAGATTATCAGGCTTCTTTTGAAATATCTCTGCTGCTTTAAATTTTAACGAAAGTTTAGAGTTAATAGGCGTTACTGCAGCTCAGTTTTTACGAACATATACCATTAAGCGAGACAATCTAAAGCCTTAAACGATTACGCCAATTTGAAAGTGCGTGAAGAATGAAAAAATTATCTAGGTAATTTAAAAATTCAAAGGAATCAGACATTAAATAATTATGTATCCTGCATGAATCCTCCGTCAAAATTTTTTGAAAAAAATCATTGCCAAATTAAGCATTGAAATTTGCTCATTAATGCATAACTTGTTGAACTTCATTGAAATAAGAAAACATTTATCGAAAATATTCCTACTTTGGTAATTCCTGAATCAAACATTTCAATTGACGTTCATCGTAATCAAATGAAAATAACAAATTTTTAAACTTTCGACGTGTTTTTCAAATTTTTACGTATAAAAAAACTATACTTCATTTTGCCATTTTTACCTTAATATATCTCAAAATTTCTTTATATAATCGAAATGTTTGGTTAAAGATGTGTTTAATATTCTTGTATTTATATAGTTGCATTTGATGAGCTCAAAACTTAAACAAAACAGCTCTGAAAAATTGAATGAATGTTCATACACTGTGTGCAATAAATGAGGACACTTAAAACATACAATCTGAAATTATTCTTTAAAAAATCCACGCTTAAATTATCATTTTTTATTTAAAGAAATCTACAAATGTGGGAGGCGGCATGTCAGTAATCTACGGTATTGTTGGTATTCAACAAAGTCGGCATTGCTTCTTCCATGTTCCATGTTTTCAAAAGTTTTATTGTCGTGGTTCAGGTTATTGAAAGTCGATTTAAAGGAGCATTCCGAATAATAAAATGGTCTCGCTTGGTGTCATGTCGATTTAATTTCATATTATTAGGGTGAACCAAAATTTTTTCCGATTTGTTATTAAAGATTTAAATAATATAACAAATTACATATAATATTTTGTTATAATAATTATTATTATTAATGTAACATCAATTTATTAAGAGAAAACAATAATTTGATGAAAAAGAAAAGCGAAATAATAAACAAATTGCAAGTTAAGTCTACACCTGTCCCAAGCGAGACCATTTCTCCTTTAAAAATGTTCCTTTAATTCGACTTTCAATTACCTACACCACGACAATACGTAAAATGTTTTAAAATAAGACAAAATGATTTTTATTTTAAACTTTAGGTGTTTCGCTTATAAAAAAATTATTGCAAAATTTCTAAAAAAGAACATTGTTTTATCAAAATGTATTGAAAAGCTCATCGCTTTTCAAAAAAAAAACAAAACAAGGAAACAAATCAACTATACAAACCACATCCTTAACCTTAGCACAAAACTCAATTAAAAACAAGCAAACATTTAACCCAACTTACTAATTCCGCGCAGCAGAACACAAAAATGTAAGCCGATACATCAAAACATGTATTTCGCTCATTTTTACTCGTATTATTACTCGCTTTGTTGTTCTTGTTATTGTTCGCGCGAAACATTCCTCTCGAGTGCTCTCTCAACAACAAAAAGCAGCCAGAAATCGATTATTAGTCGAATTCCATTCAAATCTCAGCTTGTAAGCCGACAAAAGGTGCAAAAATTGCTTAATGATGCGCAATTGAGCAGGAAGTGTTTGGTCATGCCAAGTGTTCAAAGGACATCGCGGACAACCGCCGCCCTTCTCCTTCAAATAGGCTCAGCAACAAGTTTTGTGTGATCAATTGAGTTGTTGGCCATAATTATGAGATCATCCGGTTCTATTGGGAACATGTTCGCAGATGAGCACAGATTATTGCAAGAAAAAAGTGAACGCATTGTTTTGCAGAGACAGGAATATTTCAATTATGAGATTATTCAAACAAAAAGGTCCGGCACACGCTATTAACAAATACTAACTACAGTAAGTGAAATGGCTTTACTATGCTTTACTTTTTTCAGGTGTTTCCAATAAAATATTATTTTTTCATCAATTTTTGAATAGAATGTCTAATTTTTTGTCAGAACAATCACAATTACCGTTAAAACAATGTGACAAAATTTCAGACTGATCGCATGAATATGACAAAAGTTATGCTCATTTGTTCATATCTTTATGGACAGCACGCCACGTGAAATTTAATATTTACTTTAATTTTCATGGCTATAGAATTGTATTGTTCTATTTGGCAAAAGGCAAAAGATTCGTGCATTTTTAAATAATAGTTATTAATCTATCAATGGCTGAAATTAGTGAAAACCTGATTCAAAAATGGTTTTTTTTTCAGATGTGTTAGGTAAATGACAAAAAATTATATTTTTTATCTGTGTCCCAAATGAAATAGCTATATCTAAAGCTCAGAAAAGTAACCTCGGCTCTCCTATACACAATTTCCGCTATTACTAAACTTATCCTCGTTTTATTAACTTCCGAGTAAATATTTCAGAACAGTTAAAATAAATTTTCAAATAATTAAAGGCAAATAATCAATTAAATCTCAAATTCAATGCGTACGTGAACGTTTAATAACTTAAATAATGCTGTCATTTTGTTATTACGGGTTTTCTTTGTACCTTTCCCATGTACTATTCGGATAGTATCAGAATCGTAATCACATTCCAAATAACCTCATAAAAATAAACTCTTCTTCTCAATCTGTAACGACTATATACCCTAGCTGACAAAAGTTTTGTCACAATTTTTTTTTCGGGTTTAACTTTTTTGTGACTTGACCAAATTGGCTGATTTTTTGATATGATAGATTCATATGGTTGTAGATTATTTTACAAATTCCCGCTTGTAATTACAATGATCCGTTTTACAGTGACAAGCGTTTATCGTAAAACGCGTAGCTCAAAGATATTACGCACTTTTCTTGCACTGCATTTTTTAATAATTTTTAAAGTTCAATTATATTTTTTTCATAATTTATTGAAAATAGCAGTAATTGGCAACATTTTAGAGATGACTCCACGTAAAGAAACTCCAATTGCCACCCGGCAAGCTGTTATCAATATGCGGGAAAACGGAATGCGTGGTACCGAAATTGTCATGGTAATTTAAACCAAATTTTGCTACTATAACATTTTAAACACTGATTTACATAAAATATCAAAAAATTAGCCAATTTGGTCATGTCACAAAAAAGTTAAACCCGAAAAAACATTTGTGACAAAACTTTTGTCACCTAGTGTATATACAGTAGTTCTACAGTACTCTAAAATAGATTTTGATGAAAGGTAACAGCTATTAATATGACTATTATAATGATTATTGATTATCACTCCAAATTGGTAAAATAGAAGATCAGAACAGTCACTTTAATCTAGCATATAAAAGAACAGAGATGTTTTAAGTGAAGCCTGTAGAGTTTGTCTTAAATTTACACGTCGACGTTAATAAAATGAGCGAAATTTTCATTTGGCGTACTGTATTCAAGAATCACCCAATCTGATAGACAAAATTATGCAGTTTGTTCGTTCCGTGATAAACGTTGTGATGAGAAGCAGTGAGGTGCGTAATGGAACATGTTTAATAACAAAATCTAGAATTACAGTCTTGTCTCACAAGAATTAATAATTTTACTTTTTTGAATTACTGATTAGCTCTGAGATAATATTACAGTACTCCACGAGAATAAAACAATTATATTCTTGTCAAGATTAAGTATAAATATCAGAATCTATCAAAATAAGCATAAATATCTCCGGTATTATTCATCTGGGTGGTCTGAAATGCAACACGGTTCAGACTTTGGCAGCTCTTGTGAGTTTTCTGTTAAAGATTAATATTTTAATTCTAAATTATTTTAAAGAAAAACGAGATTACATATCATATAAATAGCACACCAAATAGAAATGGAAATTTTACAATAGTTAAATGCTTAAAAATTAAAATTAAAACCCAATTTTCCCGTCTTTAGAATTGTTTTTCTTAAACTGTCTGGAATCCTTAAAATATTTACAAAATGTTATGTTACAAGGACTTTATGTGGTCCCATTTTCATTACTCGAATTGGTGTGAAATAGTAATCAAAAAAGATTAAAAATTTCTAACTCAGACCTGATCTAACTATCTAACCTGATCGATCTAACGAACCTTTTTTAACCCGCTTAAACCCTCCAGTGCAGGACAATTTTTGTGTGCACCAATAAAATTTCCTCAGCTATCACCATGCAAAGTTTCAGCCCGAAACCTTTTGGAACCAAAAATGACCTCCCTAGTAAGCTGATTTATAAATACTATAACTCAAACAATTAATACAGAAGCACGCCAAATGAAAATAGTGTTTTCCCAATTTTTAAGAGCGTGTTAATGTTTTCACGGCTTTTCTAGAAAACACTTTTCTCGACAATTTAGACAAGCACGTTAAATTGAAATAGTGATTTTCCGATTTTTAAGAGTATTTTAAAGATTTTACGGCTTTTCTAGAAAACGCTGTTATCACCTATTTGGACAAGTTATTCTTAAAATTCCCAAAAATATTAATATCTTGCCAAAGTTAGATTAGAGCACATTTACTGAGCTCATTTTATAACCATTCAATTTGGCGTGAGACAAGTTATCCTTAAAATACCTATAAATGATAATATCTTGCCGTAATGGTAGGTTTGAGCACGCTTACTGAGCTCATTTCATAACCATTCAAGTTGTCGTGAACCCGTCAAACACGTGAAATGCAATTATAAAACTAAAATATTCTTAAAACTTCTTTAACCCAACATTTAAGGAAATTAAATCGATTTTTAGATATTTTAAGGAAAATGTGATAAAATTCTTGTGATAAATGGTTTGTAGTTTACACGTAAAAATTAGAAGAACACGTCTAAAGTTGGAAATCCGCTTCAAATGAAAATGAGCATTATCTATTTTAAGTGAGTATTATATTATTTCACGTGGAAATTCTAGAATTCGTTTAACATAAATCATTAAAGCAAATTCTAAACTATATAGAATACCGTTTGACTAAACTCCTATGAGTAAGTTTTCTGAGCACTCAGTTTAAACGATTCGTGCAGAAGATATGATTGAAAACGTTAAACTATAGATGGTCATTTTACACATTTTCATAAATTCGCCCTTAAACATTGAAAAATCGATAATAAACCTGCGAATTTCAGTCCTCGCTAGCTATCAAAGGTAGACTATATAAATAATAGTTAATAAACAACAAATAAACAAGCCAAAAACAAGACCAAACTTGATTGATTGATTGATCGACAAAATGATTGATAGATATTTTTGAATCGAGAAAGTAGAAGAAGAAGAACAAGGTGGGCGAAACTAAACCTTTTGGGGCTGAAGGTGAAACAATTTTCGGCTAATTCGAAGTGTCACATTCATCCGAAATGCAGACGAATCGATAATTTCACTTTAATACTAATAAAAATACCAACAAATGGACAAACAACAACAACAACAACAACAACAACAACAAGAGCTCAGATATGAGGCGAGTTGAATGGACGAAAAGCTTCAAATATCAAATTACCGGTGAGCACAAAAAATGAAATTTAATACGCTTTGTGCGGATTTCGATGTGAGTTGCATGCGCTGAAAGTCGCAAATGATTATCAACCAAGAGCATAATGAGCATAATCATTTTATATTCGTTATTATAGCAGGCAAGTTTCTAGCAAATATACTATTTCTAGAAAGTTTCAATGATCATTTTGTTTAAATTCTAAAAGCACCTTTCATTTCAGAAAAAAAGTAAAATACAAACCCAAATAAGAGTCAAAAGAAAACAGCCAAGATGAACCGTGTCAAACCTTCAAATGCTTGGTTTGGTTACTCAACAATACTACAGCGGAACAAATCACCTGAAATATGCGAGATAATTGCTCATTCAAGCATAATGATGGCGATGACCAACTCAACTCTTTTTACTATATTGTGCAATTAAGGTGTGCAATGTACGAGGTGGTGGTGGTGATTTAATGAGCATGTTGCTTACCTATTGTTCGCCACATTTCTATACAATGAAGATAATTGAGGTTGGACGAAGGGGAAATCGTTGTGGAATATTTTATTATTATTATTAGGTGCTATAGTTACATCTAGCCTAAAATTGTTTCAATATTTTATTGTTGCTAGAACGCTCACTTATTTGAAGCATTCAATTATTACACGGCTTAATAGATGAATAAGATCGGAGATATTTATGCTTATTTTGATAGATTCTGATATTTATACTTAATCCTGACAAGAATATAATTGGTTTATTCACGTGGAGTACCGTAATATTATCTCAGAGCTAATCAGTAATTCAAAAAAATTAAAATTATTAATTCTTGTGAGACAAGACTGTAATTCTAGATTTTGTTATTGAACATGTTCCATTACGCATCTCACTGCTTCTCATCACAACATATCTTGACAAGAGTATAATTGGTTTATTCACGTGGAGTACTGTAATATTATCTCAGAGTTTCAAAAGTACACAATATCTAAATAGGGAATAGTACGGTATCAGTGGCTGAGAGATGATATTTATTGGGAAACGAAGAGTGAGATAATTACGAAAAAATCGTTGTTCATCAGGGATGGACGGATTTCCGAATTGAGGATTTTTTAATTTGGGAAAAGTTTGTTATTAATTATGGAAATTATTTTGAATAAAAGTTCTGGACTCTCCTCTCGGAACAGGTCAATCGACTACAAAAATGATCAACGCCATCTTATCACGAACAGCTTGCTCAACACACATCGACATCCGCGTAATTGCGAAAGTGAAGAAGCTGAGATGGGCAGGTCATGTCGCTCGTTTACCACCCACAAGATGGACTAGGATTGTGACAGAATGGGATCCAAGGTGCTTTAGACGACGAAGAGGACGGCCGAGAGAAAGATGGACAACAGCAGTCAAGGAGGCGGTGGTTAAATTCGTAGACTGGGAATCAAGAAACTCCGAAACCGGAAGAAGGCGCATCGGTATCTTGCGGAAGAAGACAGTCTGGTCAACAATGGCGCGGGCTTGTCGACTCAAATGACGAGAGATAGTTCGCGTTGGTAGCTGCTGACGATACGAACTCCAAAGTAAGTAAAGTAAAGTAAGTAAGTATGAAAATTATTTTGAATCAAAGTTTTCTTTAAGATAGTTTTGTTTAAGCGTTAAAAACGCAAAAATTCTCCTTCTCTAGATCCTAGGGTACCTTACTACCTTAATACCTAACTTCATAGGTTTGTCAGTGAGAATGTGGTTCTTAAAACACGAATTCAAATACATTAGGAAAAAGGAGGTCATTCCGCAAAACCAAAAAAAAAACTTATGATTAAGCGGTTAAAAAACTGTTACCTTATTAAATTAACCTAAACAAAAAAGAAACAAAAATAGCAATAAAGACCAGCGAACTATAAAACCAAACAAAAAGCAACTAAAAACGCATCAACCCTCATCGCCCATATATGCTCCAATCATGAAAAAGACGAATAAAAACATGTTTCAAGTTCAAAAAGACGAGGTTAAAATGCGTAATCTGATTTGGATGCGCGTTAGTTTCAATATCCACTTATCTCTATATATATATACATATACATGTTATAATATACATCATATGTGCATATTTGTGCAAGATTGTGCAACATTTTTGAACGATTTGTAAATAAGCGTGTCAACAACTTTTTAGAAAACAATATATCGGCGTGGGCGAAACTATATGTGCTTGTAAGCTTGATGAGCAATAACCAAACTAACAACGTGTCAAATGATCGCTTAACAAAAGCTCAAATATTATCTCACCAATTTTTACGCCAACTTTATAGGCTTTCCTTAAAATATAATTAGCCCTTTTATTAAATAGACTCTTCTGATGCGCTGTTTCTGTTAATTCATGCTTCCTACATTCTTAGAATTTTTTACTGAAAGATGGAGGCGCGCCACCCGCATTATCAAACTAACATGATCATTTAAAGCCATAGATTGTCACTGAACAATAAAATTTCATGGTATATGAACCGACTGAATTTAAATATCTAAAATATCTTAAAAAGGGACAAAAGGGTTCACGTGTAAAATAGTAAGAAGTCATTAAATGGGCATTTGCGAGTGTAGGTCTCGATCAAAAATGCTCATATTAACTTGGCGCAAAGACAATAAATTGTTAAAAAAAGAGCTTCGAAGCGACAAAACCGTGTGCTCGAACAAAGTAACGCGAAAAAACTTTTCAACTTATGTCCACTGTCCTGATTAAATGATGACAAACAATCACTTGAATCGAATCGTAACAATACATACACTTTCCTTACAAAAGTAAACACCAATAATATTAATCAACATTCATTTGTAGTAACTAGACAATCGGCGTTTGTTTATGTTTTACATTATCTGATTATTTGATACAATTGCAATTGTCTATGGAAATTATATATATATATATATAGTCCGTTTCAGAGATCAGTGCCTAATGAAAGAGGTAACAAATAAAAAAATGGCACCGTTTTACCGGTCACTATAATTGTAATCAATTGAAATAATAAATATGAGAGTTGCTATAGCGTTCGCTTGAGACTTGCACCATTGATAGATTCGAATGCGCTGATTCCAAATCCGTTTTCAAAATCAGTGGGTATTTCGGCACGTTTTGTCCTGGAGTGCCATAGTATATAATACGATTATTATGCGTATAAACGGAAAAAAACAAATTCAATCCTTTTTTTACCTATAAAGTAAGTATTTTCTTTAGAGCCGTGTAACTTTTGTTAGAAACTATTTCATTTGTTTCCTTTGCATCATTCAAATCGTCATACCTGCAAGTATATAATCAAAATACTTTATAACTTATTGAAAATAATTACGTTTAAATATAAGTAGAATAATAATAAAAAAATAATGAAAAAAGCCGTGGATTAGGATTCACACCGTAGCCGGGTTTTTCTTTCTAAGAGTGGAATGGAGTGCATGAGTCTACATAGTTTTAAATAAGACATTACAATAAACGGGAATGGTTAATATAAACTATATTCAATTTGTGTTTCAAAATTAGATTGAGATTTTTGTGGATTTTTAGACCCAATTTGAAGATATTTATCAAAATCTGAGATTCACTTTCCATCTAAGGGTGAAATGGATTGTGTGGGGTGTTTGACTTAAAATATTAATGGCGAGACAGCAAACTCGAAGACTTGTTCGATTATTCCTAACGATGACCAACTATGATTAAGAAAGGTTTGTGCTCACAAAAGAGCTGCATTAATTCTATTCACAGGTCAGACCCCGGGTGGAGGCACAATAATTTTCATTTATTAGGATGGACCAAAAATTTTTTCCGATTTTTTATTAAAAATTTAAACATAATTTTACAACACATGAAAAACAATTAGGTTTCAAAGTAAAGATCATTTGACTCAATGGATTGAACCCATCTATCGGCAAGTTGTTCGATCCCGCTGCGGTACCACTCCTTGTTCTTAGAGGCGAAAAACTCGCGGCACCCGTTTTCGACATCAGCCAGGTCATTGAAGCTACGACCACGAAGAAAGTGTGCCATGGATCGGAAAAGGTGATAATCAGATGGTGCACGGTTCGGACTACAAGCTGGATGTGGAAGAAGTTCAATGACGTCGAGATTTTTGATCTTTTCCTTTGTTTGTCTGGCGGTGTGAAGTTTTGCATTGTCTTGTTGAAGGATCCGATTGATCAATTCTGGATATTTGTCGCCAAGTGCCGCATACATTCGATCCGATAATTAAATTAAGCCATCGAAATTCCACCAAACACACAGAAGTGCCTTCTTTGAGAAATTGACATTTTGCTACCGCTTCCGCCGTTTGACCGGGTTCCAACCATTGGTCTGTCCGGATTACTGAAGTAAACCCAAAATTCATCACAAGTTACAATTATACGAGTAAAACGGTAATATTGTGGATTTTCGAGTATTTTTCGGCAAGTCTCGACACGTTTTTGAGCTTGAATTTCAGTCAATGCATGAGGAACTTCTCGGCAGCGTCTATTGACTTTCCCAAGGGCGTGAAGATGTCGTACAACTGATGTTTGAGGAATATCGAGCTCGGCCGACAATCTGCGAGTACTTACTGATGGATTGGTCTCCACAGCTTCACGGATTGCTTCAGAATCCACTGTCGTAGGTCGACCTGAATGTGTCTTCTCCGCGAGATCAGTGTCGCCGTCGTTAAATCTTTTGAACCAATTTCGCGAATACAATCCGAGACCATATTGTCGCCTTCAACTTCACTAATCTTTTTTTCTGCTGCAATTGCGTTGAAGCCAGTAATGGTGTAAAAGAACACGAATTTTAATATATACATTATGATAGAGCTGTTGAAGAGCTTTAAAAATATATATAACAAATGTATATAAAAATATTTATTTGGTAATTTAAAAAATTAGACAAAAAGATATAGGAAATCGGTAAAAATTTGGTTCACCCATATAGCATGCAACTGTGTTTCTCGCGGCTTAGTAAATGTGCAAAATCCTCATACTTATGTTACAAGGGAAATCACTTTAGCGTCCCTTTGAGAATTTGCTGAAACTTGGACCATTGATAGATTCGGATGCGCTGATTCCAAATCCGTTTTCAAAAACGAATATCAATATTGACCGGTTACACAAATCAGTCCCATCAGTCACATTTTTATAGATTGAAACGCGTTTTATAAATTAACACGGAATCGTGAAAACCTACCGTTTACGTAAATTTTGACAGGTTTTTCTTAAAAGGTCACCTACGCTTTAAAATTTTACGATATGTTATGTTTTAATGACTTTTCAGAGCTTCTGATTGTGCTATTTAATTTGACGTACAGTCAAATAGATCTGTTGAAATACTTGAAACACTTTATATAAGCTTTATTCTCAACATCATTCATTAAATCTTTTAGAACTTTACATTATTCGTTTTAATTACTACTACATACTCTCAAGAATGTGGCACAAATTTCTATTATCCAATATTACTTAAGATGGAGTCCCAAATTATCAAATCCCGCTCACAGAAAAAGTTTAAAACAATCCCCTTACAAACTTAGAAATAACAACTCAATACTCCATTCGCACTTTTATTATTATTATTCTCAGATTCTCAATTTAAAGCCTCCCACAAAAAATATGAAATTGTCCTCAATACCCAGGTGTTTTCTTCAAAACTAATAGCAGGAATAACAATCAATTAGGTATATTTTGGTTTTTATCATCACAAACACAACGATGCAAAATCAACCACACCCATTTGTCACACAAAAATAACATCACAACCTAAAAATCTTGTATATTTAGGTATTTTCTTTTACGTGTTTTCTTGCATCAATTTTGAAATGGAAATTAGGTATGATTTTACAATTAATTTGTTATTCGACTTGAAAATGATAACGACAACTTATCGGTTTATTTATTTTGTTGTCAGTTCTATTTATTTTCTATTCTTACTAATCATTTTTGTTGTTAAATTGTATACGCTTTATTGATTTTTTTAAATTAATAAATAAAGTATTATTAAATTATAAGAATTTAATTCATTCTGAACAATTCTCATTCTTTTTATGTCAATTCTTTTCGCCAGAAATTTCCAGAATTCCAGAATAAGAATTCAGAACAATTCCTTTTATGAAAGTAAACATGAAATTATCAATTTCTCATAACTTGATAATATATAAATCTCACTTAAATATTCTAAACACTTGATTGATAATGTTTAATACGATATTCAGCTTAAAATGGGTGCTCTAGAATAATTCCGTTTTTATAAAGTAATGCGCTCCAACTGAATTATTCGATTTTTGACGACATATTACAGTGCTCCACGTGAATATACCAATTTGCTTTATGGATAAGCTTAAATTTATCAGAAACTATTTCAGTCTACAAAAATTTCGATCATATAATTAACCTGGGTGGTCTAAAATGAGTCCCGGTTTGAAATTCTTCAGTTGCCGTGCAGAATGATTTCGAATTGATTTTAATATCAACAAACAGACCAATTTTTAATGTATCTTGCAAGTTACCGTATACTTTAATGTGAATTTAGAAGATTATGTTTAACTACTGTACTTTTCAGAGATCGTCCAAACGAGAACCGAATTTTTTTCTAATTTTCTCCTCTTCCATGAGGCACCGATCTCTGAAAAGTACAATAATATAAAGCGATTTTAAGAGAAAAGTGATAAAATGCAGGGAAAAAAGTTTGTAGTTTACACGTGAAAATTCGAAAAAACACGTCTAAAGCTTAAAAAAATTTCTATTTTCATTTGACGCGCTATTTTACGTGAAAAATTTAAAGGAAAGCCTGAGAAAACTTACATTTAAATTTATTTCTACCAAAAATATCCCCGTTGAAATTACGAGAAATTATATTTTCATAAAGTGCGTCTTCCTTAGTGAATATCAGAGTAAATAATAACAATGGATGCTCAGTTATGATGCAAGGAGCTTAAATTTCAAAGTCTTTTTAAAGTTCAGAGAGGATTTTATAAAAATTAAGTAACGTTACGTCAGCAGAAATCAGAAATATTTACGTGAAGCTCTTCATTAAACATGTTCGAATATTCAAAAATTATCATTCAATTATGGATATTGTTGACAGTTAATTAAGGCTATATTGTAAGGACATTTTATAGGATTAACTACATCATTGTTAAGAACATCAATCATGCTTCAATTTGCTATAAATAACATACTGTCGCTTTCTGCGACCATCGTGACCAAGTATGCCACTATGCCACGATGTTGATCCACACATTCACCGGTCTACTTCCAGAATTCTATCTGGAATTCAAGAAGATTCAATGACCAATGATCAGCCAACAACATCAAGCCACGCCCATTGGTGCATCGGCCGGGAACAATGTTGATGTTGTGAGTGATAAAGAAGGAATAATCAAGTACTTTATTACAATAGTAATGTCAATACTCAATACTTAGTACTCGTCTTCTGCTCGCTGTTGCTTTTGTATTGGGTGGTTCAGTTGTGATTGTGACCAAATCCGCTTCTTTTATGCAATCGGCGGTGGGCGTGCCTTGATGTTGTTGGTCATTGAATCTTCCAGAATTCTGGAAGTAAATCGGTGGAAGTGTAATCAACATCGTGACATGGTGGAATCCTTGGTCACGATGGTCGCAGGAAGCGACACATTGAAGAGGAATATATGAAAAAGTCTTTTGTGGCCGTGTGGCCGTCGAAACGAGACTATCATTTTTTTCTTAGGTTTTTCTCATCTATGAAAACTATAATAAAATAAAAATAAAGATTATTTAGTTTTGAAAATTTCAAATTATTTAAAAAAAAATTAATTCCCTACGAGATATGCTACGTATCCTCTGTATCTATCCTAATTACACGCCAAATCGAAATGACTATTTTTCAATATTTAAACGTGTATTACTAATTTACACGTATTAATACCATATAACTTGACACGTCATTGCTACTAGCCCTTCTTAAACTATCTAAAAACAGGCGCTTCTTTCGAAAATTTGTAAAATGAGGATCTCTTCTGAGCCTCCAACTTATCCATTCAATTTGGTGTGTAACAGAGATGGGTGAGACCCCGGAACTCCGGGCGGGCAGGACCTTAAAAGAATTGAAAATTTCACAACCTGGGGCTCGGAACCCCATTTTTTAGCAAAATTCGCGGGTCGGAGGGGGGGGGGGTACCGGAGGGCCAACAGGGGACCGGGACTTCTCTTTTGCCGTACCCGGGACTAGGGACCGGGATCCCTTTTTTTTAGAAAAATACCCGAGACGGGGGTCCCTCACATCACTGGTGTGTGATCAATTAATGCACTGAAGAAGAATTTTAAATGAGATGGTGTAATATTCCGTGATTTTTTGCGGGAATGTATTTTATTTTACGTCGGAAGCGATTTTCTCTTTTCCTATATTTAATAACATACAACCACGCCAAATGAAATGACAAAAATGGAAGCACAAATATCGTACTCTCTTTTAATATTTTTCAGAAAATGGCTATCTTCTGAATTCACGTAAAATTCATTTTTAAATAGTTACGTGAAACTTTGCAATACAAACTTGAAATTGGGGAAAATCGCTATTTTCATTTGGCGTGGCCGATATAAGCCCTTTTAGAGTTTTGACAAAAATTTGCACAAATTAATATTTTAATTAACAATAATTGCTAATTGACAATCTTTGCTTCAATCAATACGTAATATCCAATCTCCAATCACCACGCACCAATTAAAAGTTTAATTAAAACCGAGAAACCAATTCATCGAACAATTCATTTTCCAATTAATCATAATTCATATTATTTGTTTTATATTTCTTTTAAAAAATAAATTCTCTTCGTTTTATTTACATAACGTCTCTCTGTTTCAATAATATTCATCAAGAGAATGAGTTTATTTTTTGTCAATGGCACACAATGTCGATTTAGTAAACTCGATGCTTTTGTCGTTTCAAAATATCTCGATTAAACCGTTTTGGCTAATAAATCGACCAAATTTCAGACCAAATGGACAAATGCTAAACGGGAACGAGACTGGCGAATTAACGGTTAGTTTAGGGAATTGTTTTGAAGCTTACAAAGCAATACGATTTTGATTGCCTGCACTTCCCTAATTTCAATTTTATCTTAAACCTCTTTGATGAATTGAATTCAAACCAAACCTTCAAATTTCAGTCCCACGACAGGTTTGTGGACGATGTGAGCTCAAAGTTCTGGTGCATACTCATTCTATACATATTTGCTTCATTTGCATGGGTCATTTATTGTTTTATGTCCCATATTAGGTAACCATGCTTTAATCTCATTGAAAATATAATTTCTAGAGAAACGAAAAGAATCGATAAAATGATTGCCGGTGAATTGGATTCAAGTGAATCCAAGTGAGTTTAGTGGAAAAAGTTCATGGATAATTTGGCTATTTTGCAGAAGACTCGTTTCGGCTGAAAATCGAGTGTGACCGACGAATAAAATATTCTCAAATTTCCTCTCAGTTTATGTTTAAATCTATCGGGTTAATTGTTTCAGTTGTTTCTATTGTAAATAAAAAATATTTCATTTATTGCAAATTCTGATGACTGTGGCCCATCGGTTTATTTCAAAACAACAAGAAGAGTCGTCGTGCTGCTTCTCCGTCAGTTATTCCAATTAATGCTGAATGGTGCTCCCAAGAAACTCAAGAGAATGCCATCTTTCTCCGATACAGAGTTGAATGGAAATACGAGCTATTATACTAGTTGACAAAAGTTTTGTCACAAATGTTTTTTCGGGTTTAACTTTTTTGTGACTTGACTAAATTGGCTGATTTTTTGATATTTTATGTGAATCAGTGTTTAAAATGTTATAGTAGCAAAATTTGGGTTAAATTACCAATGCAATTTCGGTTCCACGCATTCCGTTTTCCCTCATATTGATAACAGCTTGCCGGGTGGCAATTGGAGTTTTTTTACGTGGAGTCATCTCTAAAATGTTGCCAATTACTGCTATTTTCAATAAATTATGAAAAAAATATAATTGAACTTTAAAAATTATTAAAAAATGCAGTGCAAGAAAAGTGCGTAATATCTTTGAGCTACGCGTTTTACGATAAACGCTTGTCACTGTAAAACGGATCATCGTAATCACAAGCGGGAATTTGTAAAATAATCTACAACCATATGAATCTATCATATCAAAAAAATCAGCCAATTTGGTCAAGTCACAAAAAAGTTAAACCCGAAAAAACATTTCTGACAAAACTTTTGTCAGCTAGTGTAGCTCTATTAGTCATTTGAAGACATTCTTAATCATTGTTCTAGATAGAATTCTGGAAGACTTAACGTCACGCCCACCGACGATCGCATAAAAGGAGCGGCTTTGGTCACTATCATCCGCTGAGCCGCCTGAAACAGAGACAAAAGCGAGCAGTAGAAGATTACTAATTACTTACTGTTCTTACTATTACACGCCAATTGAAATGATAAATATGGTAGCTTAGTTAAGATTTTCCGTCAACATAATTCAGAAATATTCACGTAAATCTTCATTACATGCGTTTAAATATTCGCAAATTATCGTTTTCACTTGGCACTTATCTACCGTATCATTCACACCAGAAACTATGGAGGGAATTACGGATTCCGGCCATTTTCCCATTCAAAATTCCGCATTCTTGATTCCGCAATTTTAAAAATATTAACATTAACGCCAGATACGGCCGCAATCCCGAGTTTCGAATTCCGGATACCAGCCATTTTTCAGTTCTAAGTTCCGAATTTAAGATCCCGAAATTCAAAAATTCTCATTTCACCCATCTCTGATTCACATCTCGACAGATGCCCGCATTTCTGGCGGTTGTATGCCGTTAGAGTGGTCCCGCGAGAGACCAAATTAACATTTCAATTTCGTACTATGTTCCGATAGAATCTCGAATCGCTTCATCTTATCAACCTCTGTTGCGATGCTACCCTCTCTCCGAATCACGTGGCGGACGTGGACGAGACTATTTTCCAACATTGCGGGTATTCTGATTCCTTTGCGTTCTTAATTACAAGAGAAGAGAGATTATACCGAGGTTCTCAAGTTGTGTCCGAAGTAGCCTACACATTGGAATCGGATTGCCGGATTCTATTTGAGCTGTGCGCATCATAAATTGCTCATAGAGACACTAAAGTTAATTCCATTTCTAACAGGGCAGTTGGGTTCCCTGACGTTTGAGAAAGACCGTGCGACTTTCATCTGCACGTGCTTCAAATTTTCCAGAATGGTTTCGATAAGGTCACGCGCGCTGCTTTGCGCACCAGCTTTGACTTCAAAGTGTTTTCGATATTTAAGACTGGACCGAGGTGCAATACCTCTGCCAATCATACTTGGGAACTTTGTGGCCAGCCGCAGGCCAGGTCACAGAAAAACTATATGTTCCATATTTACATAAATTAATCGATTTCTTCTTTTATCCAAACATTTAAGATATTTTCGCAAACGGACTCGTAAAGAATACAGGTAACAATTTTTGAGCCAATTAAAATAGGTGAGGATATTATTTGAATTTATAGTTTAATATTTAAGTGTCGGTTCTATCAAAATATTGATTTATTTGCTGATATTTAATGTTAAAATAAATATTCTAAAACATTGAGTTTTGTTTTAAATAACTTGGTTGACATGTAACTTTGAGGTTGACGATCGGCCCTAAATTTTCCAAATATGTATATACTAATCCAATAGAGGAACAAACGTACACACAACATTTTAAAAAAAATATCAATAATTTAAAAATAAAGAAAACACTAAAATGTTTATTTTATTTTAGGGCCGGCCTTTCCCAAGTATGCTGCCCAGTTATTTCCGAGAAATCTGTGAGCATATTCACGTAAGAACATGATCTTGGCCGATGAAAATTCCATTCTCCAAATTCCAAAATTCCAAATTCCATTTCTGCATTTATTAACACTATGCATATGTGTCTTACGGAAACATTAAAATCTTGAAAAGCTATTAACTACATATACAGTGGTGTCCACACCCTCACTAATAAGCTGTTTCGCATATTACTACAGGACAACAGTTGAAATGAGTGATACCAGTGGATTCCCCGTCATGAAAAACCCAAAATTGCTTGCAATCAGGCTTTCAATAAGATTTGTATCGATCAGCGACCATGGACGAAGAATTGCGGCTTTCAGATCCGCTATAATGTTGAATTGACGTCCTTGATGGTGAAATCTTCTAGCAAGGACGGACCAGAGATTCTCGATTGAATTGAGATCGGGAGAACACGCTGGCCAGTCCATACCAAAACTAAACTTTTCCCCAGGACATCTTGATAGCCTGCATATTTTCTTCGAGGCGAAATGAATTCCAAATAAGGAGTTACAGTTGACGAGAAAGCTTCCCAAACCATGCACGTTTCACCTCCACAGTTTCTCTTGGAAAATGTCAATGGATCCTTCCTCAAATCACGCCAATAACAATTCCAGCCGTCCGGTCCGTCAAGATGAAACTTCTTTTCATCAGAAAAAATTATCAGAACACGTTTGAAGTGACAATTAAATCCGTAAATGGACTCGCTCTTTTCCAATCTGTGACCAAGTTTCGGCGAGCAAAGTCAACACGTCTCAATTCGTGATCAGGGGTCAGACGTGGATCATTTTTTGGTTTTTGACGAACAATAATTTCACTCCAACGCAGAGATCGATGAATTGTTCACGGCCAATTTGTCTAGCCGACTTCATCGAATTTTAAGCTCTCCGCGCAATTGTTCGATCATATCTGCTCGATAGAATCCTTGGACGTCCCGGAATTGGTGTCTTTCCGTAGCCAAAAAGGTCCTTCAATTAATTATTCACAACGCAACGTGATCAGTTCAGATACGCAGCGATTTTCACGATGGATAATCCGAGTCGCCGTATGGCTTCAATTTTGGCACATTCCTGGGGAGAAAAACGACATCGGCTGCCCATTTCGCGATATCATGTTCAAGGCTTGTTTTCAGACCTTTCATACTCTAATTATCTGAAAAAACTTCCATTTTTTGCGCTAAATGGATCAGAAATAGAAGGATGTCTCATGGCTGTGACCACCGCTGTTTGTGGAAAATGTACTGTAGCGTAGCGGTAATAAAACATATTTTAATGAAATTTTATGGAAATAGGTTTTCATGACGTTTTTCATGACGTGGGTCCACTGGTTCCACACATTTCAACTGTAGTCCTGTATTAATATACGAAACAGCTACTTAGTGGGTGTGTCGCAAACTTTTGGACACCAGTGTATAAGGTATACACTATTAGAATAGTCATTTTTGTAGTATAAAATATGAACCACAATTTTTAAATTGTTGTCTATCGACATGCAAAATATATCATAATTCCATCAAAAACCAATTGATACCTTAATTTACTTAATAATCGTGTATACATTATAAATACAAAAGAAATTGTTTAAAAACAGCCTATAAAATTTAACCTTATAGCCGATTGTAGTTATTTTAAGACAAAAAATCCATTTAACATCAAATTGTAGTAGAACAACAAGGTCTTGTACCTTAACTGCGACAATCGCACAGGCTAACGGAACTCATTATATTAACATACCAGCTGGCGTGTAATCGTTTTACTAGAGAGGGTTGGCGTATTTATGGATATTTAGGCGTACTACTTCCTTACTGTTTTCAAAATCGTCAACAATTTCTTTCTCTTCTCCCTCATTCACTTCCAGTCAATTAGTTTTGATGCAAGTTTGCACTTGAACAACAAACAAAAACTGTAAACATTCAATAAAATCGAAAAACAATCCCATTTAGGTCTTAAATTGTCATCTAGAAAATTCCATTCCTCCAATCCATCATCATCCGGTTTATTGATAACTTCTTCACGAGATTATTCCCCTATTATTCTTGTTCATTCATTCCATTCACTTTTCACTTTTTTGCTGCCTCTTTTTTTGTCCATCTGACCCCAAAAACTGTTTGGAAGCTATTGAGGTGACACTCGGATCAATCATCTTGTTCAGAACACCATCCATTCTCATTCGATTCATCTACTCATGTCCAAAACTTTCCTTTTCTTCCTTTTCCTCGCCATTTCCATTCAATGTTTCGATAAGTTTTCAATGAGCAAGGATAAAAACGTTCGAGCAAATCTCAAGGTAACTCAATTTCGTACATTCTCATCTAAATATAAATTCATTAGCATCCAATATCCCGCCGCGTTCTTCGCTACGAGAGATCCGTCGAGTTTGCCGATTTTCCAACACCAAGTGAGATGCCGGCTCTGTTTGTTCCAACGCTAGATTTTGCTAAAATCCGACCGTATGTTGATGTAATTGTCATGTGAACATAAAAAGAGTTTCAGGGAAATCCCAGCAAAGACCAAAACATCTTCCGATTATTCGGATACCGACGTCGACTTTTAAATGAAGCGACTACTACAATTCTAATAAGTCTTCTTTCTTACTCTAATCAAAAAATCTAATATTTTATTTTTCATTTAATAATATCACCGGGTAATCTCATCTAATAATAATAAATAATTTCATAAAACTTTGCTTCATCTTATCTGGAATGACCTCTGTTTCGATGCTATCCTTTCTCAGGATCTCAGAATTTCTCAGAAGGTCCAGGCAATTGATGATTAGCAAGGTCCACATCTCGAACTGAATTTATACATAATTTTCTGATATCTTTGCTCTGTTAATTGTAAGCTATCAAGCTCAAAGCAACGCTCAAAATCAATCCGGATGCAACACCGCTTTTCCGCAAAGCTCGACAGGTCAGCGAAGAACCAGATCAATTGGTACAAGCCGACCGACATGTCATCACAACCTTCTTACTATCAATGGGAACGACTCGCAGAGAAGCCGCTTCAACCAGCAGTTATAATGGATTCGCCGCCAATTGCTGACACGGCGATCAGAAAGAAAACAAGGACCAGTGGACCGTCTTCAAGTGGAGCTACGCAAGAGGTCCTATGTTAAATTTTTGTAACTCTTGTTATTATTATTGGGGGACGTGTTATGTATCGCGTAACATCACCACGTCGTTATCGCAACCCAGTTGTTTGACGTGTGTTTAATATTTATGTTACAACCATGGATACGACATGCGCAAAGACGAAGCAGACCGGAGACACGCGAGCATACATTATGGAACAGGATCTCTTGGGGTCCCGCCTCCTTCCCTTGATGCTATAGTCAGTCGTCTACTCAGCAGGGTTACGGGTCGGTGGCTATCCTCGGTGGTCACCGAGCCGAGTCGAGATGTGAGCAATAACCTAGTTCATCTATCTTCAAGTATTCTGTATTATGTATTCTATTATATTTTACTAATAAATATTATTATTAGATTGAGTTCTATCGAGCCAGTCATACTAAGCACTCTTTCTGGTTATAAGTAGTTTACATTCGTCTTAACTCCTAACAATACTCTTCGGGTCGCTCTAATATAAGGAGAGTATGGGGATAAGTCATAAAATGTTTATATATATCGCGGCCCAGATGACGTGTAATTCGAATTAACTAACCCGTTTCGATTGTAAAGTTATTATATTATAGTCTATACTCTATCCAATTAATCTCTTCTTCTGGTCTTGCTCAATAAAGTGTTATTCAAAAACACAACATAAGCCAAGCCATGCAAAGTCTCTCGAATATCACAAATTGCAGAGAGACTACTGGGTAAACGTCAATGAAGTGAATAGGACTGTCGAGAACACAAAATGACAGACATATCAATGGAAGATTGGAAAACTTCTTACACACCAGCTTGAATGGTTATGTTGCGGCTCAGAAAAGATGCTAACTTTGCAAATTTCTATAAGAAGCGCATACTTTTAGATATTTTAAGAAGGGCTAGTAATAATGACGTGTCAAATTATATGAAAATAATACGTGTAAATTTATAATAAACGTTTAAAAATTGAAAAATGTTCATTTCGATTTGGGGTGCTTCTTACTTCATACTTGGATTGAAGGATAAAAGAGATGAAAAAATGAGAAAGTAGCTCGTAAATATAATTGAGAGAAATTTAAACGTGGTAAACACACAAAAATACAAGAATTGTATGCCGAATGAACGAGAATTGATAATCTGTCAAAGGAGATCGAAGCGTTGGATAGCATCAATGCCGTCCGGAAGTATGCCGAAAAAATGGGACAAGGGTAAAAGGGTAAATATCATAAAATAAGACATGGGACCAAAAAACGAAGTGCTTCCAATGCGGAGAAATTGAACATTATAAAAGAAATTGTCGTAATTGTAAGAGAGCCACTTCAAAATAATTAAATGCAAACTCTGTTAACGTAAAGGGACAGTTTCTAAAACACGACGCTTGGGTGACAAGGAGTAGAGTTCCCTTGACGTTGGAGAAACATGTTGAGTCGCACCCCAACTTGTATGGTAATATAATGAGATCATTAAGTATGCTCAAATCTCAATTTTTACAAAGACATTACAATTTTTAGATAGTTTAAGACAAGCCTAGTTAAACTGTAGTAAAAACTTTGCTGTTATATAGACGAAAAAATTTCCACGCACGTTTAAAATTCGCATAACCGCGAATTGGTGTTCTTCACGTTTTACAGAATCGTCTTCATTAGTTGTCACGTAGTTGTGACTTCAAGTTTAAGATTATGCCGAGGTTCTCAAGTTGAGTCAGACAAACCGAGGAAGCCTATATTTTGGAATCAGAGTGTCTGAATCGATAAAATGCTCATTGATACACTAAAGTTAATTCCATTTCTAACAAGACAAAATTACACCATATAAAACTGAAAGTATGTGTATATACAAACTCGCGCCAATTGAAAGTAAAAGAATGCTTAGTCCTTTTAAATAGATGTGTCGTGAAAAATGTAAATGAACTGGTTTATTATTTCAGCTAAAAACCAAGATAACTATAAAATGCGAATAACATTAGCTCGAATAACATAAAAATCATTGTTGCAGTTTTTCGTAAAAGTTTACAAAATGACGATTGAAGACGGGAAAAACGACTATTTCAATTGATACTTCAGAATTACGTTAGCGTAAATTTACAAAAAATAATATTATAATACGAGTCCCAATGGTGTTAACTAACCTCGTCATGTTTCATATCTCAGAATTTTACGAGGAACAGAATGAAAAATGTCTCATAAAAATCACTCGTTCTCTTAAAATAGTCTAAATACTGTATTACAGAAAAAATATTAAATTTGTTGATCTTTTTTTCTCTGTGTTGGATTCTTCAACTGGCTGTTGAGAATCTGAGTCAGGCATGACCAGTTAACCGGTATTTTGGAATCAAAGTCTCGAAACCATACAAGTACGTCTACGACCAAGAGCAAGAATAAGGACACTGGTCATCGGCCCCAAAAGTTCAGCAACATTGGCCATTTGCTTCACGTGGACACAATAAAAACTAGAACGACCTTTAGTAGTCCACGCACCAACAGATGAACCAGTCAGTTTTGATACTGTTACAACCATGGATACGACATGCGCAAAGAAGACACAGACCCGAGACACCCGAGCATACATTATGGAACAGGACCTCTTGTGGTCCCGCCTCCTCCTCTTGATGCTATAGTCAGTCGTTTACTCAGCAGGGTTACGGGTCGCTGGCAACCCTCGGTGGTCACCAAGCCGAGTCGAGATGTGAGCAATTCCTATTCCCCTAGTTCATCTATTCTCGAGTATTCTGTATTATGTATTCTATTATATTTTAATAATAAATATTATTATTAGATGGAGTGCTATCGAACCAGTGATGGTAAGCCCTCTTGCTGGTTCTAAGTAGTTTAAATGCGTCTCAGCTCATAACCATACTCGTCGGGTCGCTCTAATATAAGGAGAGTAGGGGATAAGGCGTAAAATGTAGCGATACAACAGTGATCAAGCACCTTCGCGTGCCAGAATGCATTATACAAGACAATCAGAAGATCACAATGGTTAGCAGAGAAAGAAGCAATCAGTTCACAAGAACGTCTACAACAACATTACTAAGTGTAGTTATTCTATTATTATAAGATATGTCTTATATTCTTATCCACGATCCATATACTCAATATACCTTATCCTTATTAGTTGTAAAACCCCAAAACGACCCAACCCATTCTAAATATGTTACCCAATTAAACCATAGTTTAGTAATCTTGGTAATCTCGCAATTGGTAGTCGTAATCTGGACATTTTTTCCAATAATAATTATTTACCTTTTTCATCTTTAAGAATATTTTTATGTATTAAATCGTATAATTCTCAACCTTAATATAACTATATAATTCTTTGTCGCCACGGGCATGTCCAACGTACAATAAAAAAACGTACACAAGAAGATTTTTGATCGTATCGGTTTGCGAATATCATACACAATATCAATGGATTTTTGCTTAAAGCCTTTTGTTTAAGAAAATTAACGATACTGCAACTTTGACAATTGCAAACAATTAGTGTTTGGTATCAATAGAATCAGAAAAATGTGCTCTATCGATTGATATTAATATGGAAAATATCTGTACAATATTTCAAAAGATATAAGGCATTTTTCTTTTCTTGTTTTTTTTATTTTCAAAATAAAGGTATTATTCTCATTTTATATATCGATTATTTATTATATATATATATATATTTTTTTTAATTATATTATATACATATTATATATATATATATATATAAATATATTTTACCATTTTTTACTTTAAGCGCTCAAAAACGTTGTTTTTTGTTTGATGTGTAATAAAAAATTATGGCGGTCACGCAGCATTTGCATTCACGCGCAGATTTTTTTACCATATTTCTATTTTATACCTTAATCACCCTAATTTTAATTGTATTCTTTTCTTTCGATGTAGTGGCTGAGGCACTAGCATTAAGCCACGCCCCTTTGAGAAAGACTATAAAACCAATTCTTATGTTTCAATAAACAGTTCTATCTCTGTCCTGGGCTCGATGTGCACCTAACAGGCATGAAAGCTGAAGTTCAGAGCCATGTAGCAAGTTACAGAGTTATTTTGGTCGCGTCACAAAAAGGCTCATGGAGACGCTGAAGTTAATTCTCTTGCTAAAAGCAAAACAAGCAAGCCAAGTTAACTATAGAATAATAATATTATCACGATTAACATGCAAATCATTATGACAATTATTCGTAAAATTTCACAAAACCAAGTTTTGTTTCTTATATTTATAGTAAACCTATGATGTCCACCTTATACTCTATAATTCCCCGATTTCTCACCAATATCTCGTACCTGAAAAACGCTCTGTTGCAAATGAAAATTCTAGGCCACCACCCTTTTCGTGTTGAAGTAAATTGGGACATTGATTAATGCTCCCCTGAAAAGATATGTAACATATCATTAAATATTTATAATACTTTAGAACATGGAAATTATTACCTCATTCGTTTAATCTTATTATGTGTTTATAATTAAAAGTATCACAAAGGGTTTTAGCTCCTGGAATACTCTCATAAAAGAGGCGAAATATCGATAAAGGCAGCAAAATAATAATAATGAAAATTAAATGTATGAAAAACATAAAAATCAAAAAAATAATATTTCATTCTTAAAAATTCGCGCTTTTTCATTTTTCAGAAGATCATCATCATATTGTTTTTATATTATCAAAATATTGTCGTGGTGTAGGTTGATGAAAAATTAGGGGTAAAGGAGCATACCCCAAAATAAGATGGTCTCGCTTGGGCTGGTGTAGATTTAATTTGCAATTTGTTTATTATTTCGCTTTTTTTTTCATCACAATTTTGTTTCATTTTGTTTTCTCTTACTAAATTGGTTGTTAAATCAACATAATAATTATTATAATAAAAATTTTAGGTATAATTTATTATCGAAATAATAAACAAATTGCAAATTAAATCTACAACAGCCCAAGCGAGACCATCTTTTTTTTCGGTATGCTCCTTTACCCCTAATTTTTCATCAACCTACACCACGACAATATAAGAAATTGACAATTCCAATTTTATTTTCATAAAAATTAAAAGTAATAAATCTGATTTGATCTAGAAATTTTGAAGAAGAAATATAATGAAAAACAGAGAAATTATTAACATAAATTGAATATTTGTTTCATCATCTCTTTGAGACTATTTGAGAATAATCCAAAAATGTTGAAATTTAATTTTCAATTTCTTATATTTTGATAATAAATTTTATAAACCAATTTTCATAAGAGAAGTTTAGTGATAAGGAAATTGTAGTTTTTTCAATTGCATAAAAAATTACAAGTAATATTGCTATAGAAAGATTTAAAATATTAAATGATTGTTATTGTGGGTAGCATCAGAGATGTCGTTTTCGTGTTTCGTTTTCGTTTTTGGACGTTTAAACGAAAGCAGAAAACGAAAACGAAACGAAAAACGAATTGAGGTTCGGTCCCGCACGGAATGGCGGTAAAGTGTCCTAAAGACTTCTTCCAACGAAGTTTTCCCGGGAAAACTAACGGCGAGCCTTCTTGCAAGAAACAGCGTCTTTTGGAGGACTTCACACTGAGGCCTGATGATTCAACCCGCTCGTCTGAAGCTCTGATACCGTTCTTACTGCACCGCATTGATTCATTCTGCAGGGAGCCAGTTGAATCCGCTTCATTTCCGCGAAGGAACTGTACGACGACGATGTCTGGAATGAAGTACGACACGCAGTAGAGATGTCAGTAGCTAGAACTCAAATTCAAGATTCAACGCCATCCTCCTCTTCGCGAAGCTCTGATACGCACTGTACCAGCTCTACTGCAGCCCTAAAAAAACTGGTCTCAAGAACACGATGGAACTCCTATGCGAACTGAGGACAACGACGTCGGCTCTCCTCTGCTTGCTCGCGAAGCTAAGAAGTTCTTCTCTATTCCTGTGAGCTCATACGAACCGGAGAGAGTTTTCAGCAATTTGCACTATCTGCTTTCGAATGAGAAACGTGCGAACCTTGCCATATCCACCGTGCAGGACCTGGTGACCGTTCGCCAACACTTAACGATGAAGAAGATGGACTTTGCGTGTAATGGAAGTGAGGAAGACAAGGAGTCGGATGAAGATTGCGATGAAAACGGAAACTTCGACGAAGTAGAAGACCTTTTTTGATTATGTTGTTATTGTTGTTACGTGTTAGTCGCAGTTATGTCACCGTGTTATAAACAAAAAATTCCTTTTTCGTTTTCGTTTTCGTTTCGTTTCGTTTAAACGAAGATTTCGTTCGTTTCCCATCTCTGGGTAGCCTGTCAACTAGTTCTCGTACAATTAAGATTCTTTAGCGAGAAATATTGGGTTGTTGAGGAATAATTGTCATGGTTTTTTGGGTATTTTTGTTTGGCATCTTCCACGACTTGTTTGGCATCTTCCTTCAATTTTGCCTTCCGTTGCTCTTCGTCTAATTCTGCAGGTCTTCCGCTTCGAGGCGTGTCTTCAAGATTAAAGTCGCCATTTTGTGAACTTTGCGAACTATTTTTTGTGCAGTAGAGACGCCTAAGACAGCTTCTTCATACAGACTGCATAATTCCAGAGCGGCTTCGACTGCTTTTTGCTTTCGCTGAAAAGCGAAGAAGTACAGATGTCAAAAATGCTGATTTTTGCCTCCTGGATAGTTCATTTCTAAGCCGAACAAACTAAAAACACTGTTTTGTAGACCAGAAAAAGCGCTATCAGATAAAAGACAAATATATAAAAAATTGTTCTAAAACAAAATATAATATACAAACTCTACGAACTTATTCGTCATCCATATTAAAAGGAAGACACTTATGGCGTCCGCTTGAGATTTGCATGAGACTTGCAACATTTATAGATTCAAATGAGCTGATTCCAAATCCGCAATTTTCCATTGAGCCCAGAATTGAGCCGTCAAAGATCGAATCATAGATGTGCATAAACCACAAAATGTCGAACAATCTCGATTCAACGAAAAACTGTGGATTTGGAATCAGCGCAATCGGATCTATAAATGGTCCAAGTCTGATAAAAATCTCAAGCGGACGCTAAATTGACTTCCCTTTTTAGAAATCTACAATGAGACCATTGAGAAATGTGACTCGAAACATTGACATTTTCTGGACATTTGCTGCGTCTCACTTAAACAGTTATAGCAGAGAAACTACTTGTACGATTTTTATATTGTTAAGACAATATGAGAGTTCTAGAAATGAAAAATATGATACATTTCAATATATCAAAACTTACAATGGGACTATTAAGAATTTCGACCCCAAACATTGACATTTTCTGAAATTTTTTAATTTATGTCCAACAGTGTCTCACTTAAACAGTTATAGCAAAGAAATTACTATTACGATTTATATATTGTTAAGACAATATGAGAGTTCTAGAAATGAACAATGTGATACATTTTAATTTATCAAAACCTACAGTGGGAATATTGAGAATTTCGACCCCAAACATTGACATTTTCTGAAATTTCTTAATTTTTGTCCAACCGTGTCTCACTTAAACGGTTATAGCAGAGAAATTGCTAGTACGATTTTTATATTATTAATATAGTTGTATAGATCTAGTAATGAACAGTAAAATATAATTTAGACTTATAAAGTCTACTGTGGGACCATTGAGAATTTCGACCCCAAACATTCACATTTTCTGGACATATTTGCTTTTTGCCCAATCGTAAATCATTTTAAGAAAACCATATTAAAATACTCGCAACACACCTGTCAAGCACCAACTGAGAAATCTTGCGCTTGCTACCCATCACCGCCTGCGAGATAGCTCCGATTCGCGATCCGATCGAAATGGAGCGCTGCGTCCAATCCGAATGGCTCGTCGTTTCAATATCATCGCCACGTGGCACCACAATTACCGTCCGAAGTTTATCCATTTTCAGAAGCGAGAGTTAAGTATGATAAAAGGGCTGAAAGCTGGAAACGAATGACAAACGCACTTGAGACGGTTTATATTGAAATGATGTAACGTGCAAGGAGGGCGTAATAATTGGGAGGAAAAGGTGAAAACAATAATGGAAATTGTTAATATTTTTGTGAGCATAAAAAATCAGCTATTCAATTATCAGCTATTCAATATTCAAGATAGCCTCACGTCAATTTTAAAGATACTGAAACAAATTGTAAATTTCAAATAGATCAGAGAATGGAAGAATTGAAAACACATTGAATAGGCCAACTGAAATTTTGATTGAAAACTATAGCAAAATGATCCAACTAAAATGTTTAATTGCCAAATTGAGTGAAAAATTTATTTAATTTACTAGAAAATGTACTTTATCAGTGATTTTCCATCACCGTTTAACAGATAAATACGTTCTTGCACACGCCCTCTGGTTGTTATGGGAGTTTTTCGTAATCGCGCGATTCTGAATAATCATCAATGTTGGCAATATGATATAGATTAATAATATAAACTTTAAATTTGGCCGCTAGTATATTTTAAAATTAGTGTTATTTTACATTTCACAAAAGTTCCTTGCATAAGGTCTCTGTAATCTTATTTTTTGGAAACCTTCAAGTGCTCATTTTTCCTTAAATCTAATCCTTAATTTTTTAAATAATAAATTTCGAGTTCTAATTCGATGCCCAAACACTCTAGAATTTGCTGTCCTTTATGTGCAACTAGATTATATCAAATGCACTTTTTTATTCCCCTCCGGATCAGGTTTTTATTATCTCAAAGAGGATTAGTAAAACAAATCCAACGTGGATATATCATGTCTTATCGTGACTTTTTAACAAAAACCATTCTAATGCTCGCTTTTAATCGAATTTGAGCGTATCATCCCTCCTAATAACCATTTGACGTATGACAATCAGCTGATAAATGCACAAATATTTCTGGAACCGTTCGTTTTTTTTCCCACTTGTTGTTGTTATTCACTTGTTATTGTTTGCAACATATCAAATGATTGAAAATCGAATGATAATCCTATCAGAATTGATAAAAAATACATTTTTTGTCGTCTGATGGACTTGGTCTCAATATTATTCCAGTTTTGTTTAACGAATGCGAAATGGGTGGAATAATCAATAAGTGTTGCGATCACGTGTTCGATTTAAGAATTTTTTTTTGTTCACGAGTTTATATAAGTGTTTCCGTTATGCTCAGAAAATCAGTTTTTGATTTTTTCCTTTTGTATAACTTGTAAAGATTATTTTATTTTTATGTCAGGTTCAAACTATATATTTAATATATAAATGTGAGTTTGATAAATTATGCAGAAATAGTTCCAGAGGTGAACTTTTAGAATATGTTAATGATAATTGGAAATGCACATTTTTGATTATTTTAAAAAGTTCGATAGAATGAAATTAAAATTCGGATGTAAAAATTGTCAGGACGTGAAAGCGCGGACGGTGTACAAGCGCACATATATTCTTCATGCGAATATCACGTTTAAAAATCGAAAATCGCTATTGGCGTGCAAGAGAATGGTTTAAAATAATGCGAATATCTTCATATTTTGGTTTCACATTAATCGCTAATTAGTTTTAGGTAATAATGTTTATTTATTTCTTATGTAAATGATAGGAAGCATTGTTTTTACGAAAAAAAATTATCAACCAATTATTCCCGTCGCTTATTTCTCGTTTCATCTGATATTACTAAAACAATTCAAGTTCTGTTAAACATTTTCCAGAAATGTATTAAGAGCATTTTATTAATGTTAATTGTATTACTTACACATGGAATATGATAAAATGGTAAAAAAATTTTATTTATCAATTAAGATCTACAACATAAGTAGTGCTTATAGATATTAAGAGCTTAATTTAAAGCTTAAATTTTTAATCAGGAAAATAATTTAAAAAAAAACAAATTTATGACGGCATCCGAGGCTAGAACTTCCACGGCTTCAATTCAGATTCCGCATCACTACCACCCGGCCATCGAACCACATTTAAATATGCAAATTGGATTGATGATTAAATGAGTTCAATTAATATTCAAAGTAAATCATTGGTCGTGATATTACGCCAACTTACGCATTTTATTTTACATGATAACCAAAAAACGCAAAGTTAGATTTTTAATTGCTTTAAAACAACTTTAAAACCAATTTACGATGAGTGATATTAAAAAACGGATGTAAAAAACGTCAGGCCGTGAAAGTGCGATCGGTGAACACGCATCATCCAACATTCTATTGCGGATGAAACAAATGTTTTCTCAATGTGTGGTTTGCATGGTAGATTTGGTTCTGAGTTTATAATTAAACTATGCAACGAATAAATACCCAAATAAAGACATTTGGGATCAGTTTTCTATTTTACAGTTTCAATCGAGTTTTCAATAATCATGTTAACCCTCACATAACTTTTTATCCATCTTTGGTATAAAATAAATGTGCGTGCTCTCAGATTTAACTGAAACTAAAACCTAAAACTATTTAGCGATTAATGTGGAAGCAGAATATGAATATATTCGAATTATTTTATTTATTTATATTGTAATCACAAATTAGAAATGAAATGATGATCAGCCCGCAATAATATGTTGGATGATGCGTGTTCACCAATCGCACTTTCACGGCCTGACGTTTTTTACATCCGAATTTTAATATCACTCATTTACGATTATTTAAAAAAAGCATGCGAAATTTTAAAAAATGCCCTAGTCTTCGCGTTTTCGCTTAACTCAAATACATTACATCTCCCATCAGTAGTATCCTTCAATGTTATCTTACTATCATCATTTTCAGAAACTACCCCACTCACTCTTCCATTGACAAACTACTCCAATTTGATTTGATAACACTTCCTTGTACGTGACTCCGCTCATTTAATTTCTCTTAATACGGAATTTCTAAAAAAGGTTTCATTGCGTGACCTTTTCCAGGCGTTCGTTTAAAGATTGTTTACCTGATAATGAATCTAAACAATATTTGAATTCTATAAACATTATTCAATTCGTCACCTGATTTCTTCTCTCATTTCAATTGAAAGATATTGTTTTCCAAATCAATTTGATTTTCAATTCGATTTTTTTGAAAACTCACATTTTTACTGTTTCTTTAATCTTCTGCTAATCTTCTTACTTTAAATATTAGAAGTTCTTAGGGATTACGTAATAAATGGGTGTATTTCATAATGAATATTTCCATTTACTTTAATTTAGGTAATATCATTCTTGTGTATTGAGCAAATAAAGAAATCTTTAATGTTATATTTGATTAGAATGTTTATCAGCTTTAATGTGACGATGAGTTTATGGCTATTAAAAATGCATTCTTGATTCTTACTTACTTATTTATATCCAAAAAGATTATGACAGCGTGCCACCTAATGAGGTTTATAATTCCTGTTTTCGGACACATTTGCTGTTAAGTATCTAATCCTATCATGACAGAAATTGATTAGAATTTATTTGTTGGCTTACTTGGTTTACTTTTACAATGGCGACTTATTTATTCTTATTAAATCCGAAGTTGGCAGAATAATCTTTTCTTTTTGTTATTTTAATTCTAATGACAGTATTATTCAGTTTGTTGGACCATCTATCGAATTTGAAATTTTTGTAACATTCATGGATTAAACGTCAATTGAAATAATGAAAATTGAAGCTCAAATAATGTAGTCTTTATTCATATTCTAGTAAAATTCGTGCAAAAACTCAAACTTGCTCTACCCGAGTAAGATTCATAAATCAATATTTATATGAAAATTCATACGACCCGTCTAAAAATGAGAAAATCTCAATTTTCCTTTGGCGTTTGGATTATATAGGGTGAACCAAAATTTTTTTTCCGATTTCCCATATCTTTTTGTCTAATTGTTTTTTTTTTGAAATAAAAATTTTTATATACATACGTTATAGATATTTTTAAAGCTCTTGAAAATCTCTTGAACTTGGATCTCTTGCGGGATCAGTTTTTTTTGTATTATATATGGTGAATGAATAAAGTATCAACAGCACTTGTTGTAAGAAACATAAAAAATGTTCTTTTACGTCATTACTGGAAACAAAGCTTCAACGCAACTACAGCAGCAAAAAAGATATGCGAAGTTTAAGGCGATACTATGGTCTCGGATCGTACTGCGCGAAAAGATTTAACGACGGCGACACTGATCTCGAGGACAAGACACATTCAGGCCGACCTACGACAGTGGATTCTGAAGCAATCCGTGAAGCTGTGGAGACCAATCCATCAATAAGTACTCGCAGATTGTCGGCCGAGCTCGATATTCCTCACACATCAGTTGTACGACATCACCACGTCCTTGAGAAAGTCAATAGACGCTGCCGAGAAGTAACTCATGCATTGACTGAGATTCAAGCTCAAACACGTGTCGAGACTTGCCGAAAAATGCTCAAAAATCCACAAGGTTACCGTTTTATCCGTAGAATTGTAACTTGTGATGAAAAGTGGTCTACTTTAGTAATCCGGACCGACCAAATCAATGGTTGGAACCCGATCAAACGGTAGCAAAATGTGATCGTTTCTCAAAGAAGGCACTTCTGTGTGTTTGGTTGAACTTCGAAAGCGTAATTTACTTCGAGCTAGTTCCAAATGGTCAGACCATCGACGCAAACCTCTATTACGCTCAACTTGATCGAATGTATGGTGAGAAATATGCAGCATTGATCAATGGGAAGCGGAAACTCCTTCAACAAGACCGCACACCGCCAGACTAACGAAGGAAATGATAAAAAATCTCGGCGCCATTGAACTTCTTCCACATCCAGCTTATAGTTTCTTACCGAACCTTGCGCCATCTGATTATCACCTTTTCCGATCCATGGCACACTTTCTTCGTGGTCGTAGCTTCAATGACCTGAAGCTATCTAGAAAACGGGTGCCGCGAGTTTTTCGCCTCTAAGAACAAGGAGTGGTACCGCAGCGGTACCGCAGCAACTTGCCGATAGATGGGTTCAATCCATAGAGTCAAATGGTCTTTACTTTGAAACCTAATTGTTTTTCATTTGTTGTAAAATTATGTTTAAATTTTTAATCGGAAAAAAATTTTGGTTCACCCTAATAAATTCATTGTTACTATTTAATCATAGGAATATATATTTCCTTGTAATTATTTAGTATTTGAGTTTGAAAATGACAAATGGTAAGCGAAATAATAAAATGGAAAGTAAAATCGACACCGCTCTCTCTCTCTCTCTTTGCCCCATGCGAGACCATAATTTCCTTTCTTACGCTCTTTTAAGCCATTTTTTCTGATTAATTTACACTTTGTCAATATATATATATATATATATTTGTTCTTTAACCATAATCATTTAATTACAAATTTAATTGATTTTGTTAAATTTTTATATCAATAAATTTGTTTTTATGATTGCCAGATTGATTTTTCTGAATTTTATTCTTTAACAATAATTTATTTTCAAATAATCTTTAGAATTAAATTAATATTCATATTGGATGTCTTTAAGGATGCTATTACGGTTTTCCTTTTTGTAGTTTTTTTTAAATTTCCAACATATTTTCCCCTAAAAATTTTATCTTTCTTTTGTTTTTCGAAGCTATCTGTACATCTTCTTGGCTTATATTTGCGCTCAAATTTGTGGAACACAATTAATGTCACTCTAAAATTTACATTATCGTCTAATTGATTTGACGAAATTAAATTCGTCAAATCCTTACTCGTGGTTTTACAATCTAACCTAGCCTGTATTCCCAGGGACAAAGATGAAGTCGAAATCCATCCCCTTAAGAAGAGGAAGTTCACTCGTCCTTGATAACAGTGGTTAATTAAATAAATTGTATGTATTATTGTCCTTTTCAGAGATCGGTGCCTAATGGAAGAGCAAAAAAGAAGAGAAAATTATGGGGCCAAAACACGGCCACAAACAACATTTTTCTCGGTTCATCTTAAACATGTGCTGTCCATTATTTCGGAAAAAAGAGTGGCCGTCCAAACGAGAGCCTCATTCCATCCTAATTTTTTTCCTCTTCCATTAGGCTCCGATCTCTGAAAAGGACAATATGTATTATAAATAAAAGTCCCAAGGAACAATTGGCGTGCTGTGGACCTTCACAATATACGTCAAAAACTGCAACACGCCAACTGGTATGGTAATAAAATGAGCTCAGTAAACATGCTCAAATCGAACTTTTTACGAATAAATTGATATTTTTAGATTGTTTACGACAAGCCTAATCAAATTGTAATAAAAACCTTTTTGTTAATAAAACGCAAAAAATTTCAGACACGCTTAAATATCCGAAAATCGTTATTTCCAGTTGGCGTGCTGCAAAATTGCCAATTCAATTTGGTGTGCCACAGAAGTTTCACGTGACTTTAGAGTTTTAATGATAGTCTATGTCATTACCTTATGATAAGCCCAAAATGTATAATTTAAAAAGCTATAATTCGCGCGTGTTTTGTACCATTTCATTTGGATTGCACAGAGAAAATCATTCGTTGGCATATATCATAACCTATAGTGAAAAGTAATATGGCTGGTACTATTAATCTGGGTGGTCTGCAATTAAACACAGTTATTGTCCTATTCAGAGATCGGTTCCTAATGGAAGAGGAAAAAGATGGAATGAAGTTCTCGTTTGGACGGCCACATCAATGTATGTTGTCTCAAAAAAAATGGATAACACCCATTGAAGAGGAATAAATGGAAAAGTCGCCTGTGGCTGTCTGACCGTCCATCCAAAACTATAATTTTTCTTCTATTTGTTTCTTCCATTAGGTACCGATACTTACAATTAAACTATTACTATACACACCAATTGGAAATTAATTTTTTACAATATTTAAACGTGTCTCACTGATTTACACGTATTATTTTAATGTAACGTAAAACGTCATATTTTCTAGCCAGTCTTAAACTATCTAAAAATATGCGCTTCTTATCAAAAAATATAATTTGAGCAACTTTTCTGATCACCCAAGTTGATGATTCAATTTGGAGTGACTATGTATTTGAGGTTTCGATCTTTTGCGGTGTCAAATGGATAATTTAGCATTTATTTCCCAAGATATATATTTTTAACTGTTATTACGTGATAACTAAACATTTAGCGGCCATATTCCAACCTTCCACTGAAAACGTTCAACTAGCCATGTGAGAAATAATTAATCTTTCAGTATCTTTTTTGCAATATTATCGGATATTGCATATTCATTACTTTTCCGCAATTCTTCATTTTTTTAGAAGCCATCGGATCCATTAATCCTTGTCTCCCATGAATTTATTATGCTCTTGACTATACATATGCATATTTATATTGTCCTACTTATTACTATTATTTTCATTCTCATTATTATGCATAAGCTTTTAACCATTAATAATTAATGTAATTGGTTGTGTGTTACAAGAGCAGAACTTACCTTAGCAATTCATTTTAGCTATAACAATTCCATTAACATAAATCTTATTAAGCAATTTTATTTTGTCAGTTTTGCTTCTGAAACATTTATTTTTTGCGGCTCATTGTTATTGTTTGATACAATGCACTTTATTTATATCAAAATCTACTGATTACATGTGTAAACAACAGTTGTTATCATAACTTTTACAGCATAAATAATGTTGTTGCATTTTTGTTATTTTCGATACTGATTGTGGGTGATTCTTTCGTTTTTCAAATTGATCCTTTAGATTTTATTTTTTGTTCTTTTATAATTTTTGTTAGGAAACTAAATTCTATTCAATAGTAGTTGATCTTCAAATGTCAGATAATTGGGTGATCTCAAAGTGATTCTATACTAGTGCATTAAAACTAATCATCTAATGGGTTGGTAACTTTGAACCGTTTTTTAACCCACTTAAATCCACCACAGTGCAGGACAATTTTTGTGTGCACTAATAAAACGTCCTCAGCTATCACCCTGCAAAGTTTCAGCACGAAACCTTTTGGATCCAAAAATGACCCACCTAGTAAGTTTTATTTTGTCAGGTGCTCGCCAAATGAAACGTTTAAACGTAGGACTCAGAAAACATATTCACTCCAAATTATGTGTTCGATTCAATGCGAACGCGTATTGACTGCTGAGGGGCGTGGCCTTTTTTTAAATTTTATTTTAATACGGAAAAAAAATAAACGGAGGACTCAGAAAACATATTCAGATCTAGTTCTGCGGTAAAGCAAACGGTAACCTATTTGATTTAGAATATTCCTGACAAATGTATTTTGTAAGTATTCGCGATAAAGAACTGTTAAGCTTATAATACTAATTTAATTATTAGCAAATGTTCATTTTCATTTGGCGTGCACCAGAGATAGGTGGAATGAGAGTCATTCAATTTTGGAATATGGAACGCCGGAATTTCGACCATTTTTGATGAGTACAGTATATAACACTTTTTTCTCTCACCATTTTCTCTTTTTTATTTGAAATTTATTCAACTCAATCCTTATTTGATGCAAACATTTTGTCTTTTTTAAATTAATTTTATTAAACCCCTGCGCTATGAATTGATAAAAGCAAGACCTCAGAAGTCCCCTAAATTTTAAATTTCGAAAAAATTCAAAACGCCAGAGATATTTTTTGGAAAGCCTGTAAAAATGACGTAAAAATAAGTAAAATCCGTTTAAATTTTGCAAAACCATCATTTTCAATTGGCGTGCTTTTTTTCATGTTCAAGTTTCATTGTCACTTGTTGTGCGTGGTATTTTTAATTATCTTTTTCACGTGTCTGGTAGACGGATTTTAAATAAATAATAGAGAAACGTATTTTATTAGGGTGAACCAAAACTTTTTTCCGATTTTTTATTAAAAATTTAAACATAATTTTACTAGACATGAAAAACAATTAGGTTTCAAAGTAAAGACCATTTGACTTTATGGATTGAAAACATCTATCAGCAAGTTGTTCGATCCCGCTGCGGTACCGATCCTTGTTCTTAGAGGCGAAAAACTCGCGGCACCCGTTTTCGACATCGGCCAGGTCATTGAAGTTAAGGCAACGAAGAAATTGTGTCATGGATCGGAAAAGGTGATAATCAGATAGCGCAAGTTCCGGACTATAAGCTGGATGTGGGCGAAGTTCAATGGCGTCGAGATTTTTGATCTTTTCCTTCGTTTGTCCGGCGGTGTGCGGTCTTGTTGAAGGAGTATCGGCTTCCGATTGATCAATGCTGGATATTTCTCGCCAAGGGCCGCATACATTCGATCAATTTGGGCGCAATAGAGGTTTGCGTCGATGGTCCGACCATTTGGAACTAGCTCGAAGTAAATTACGCTTTCGAAGTTCCACCAAACACACAGAAGTGCCTTCTTTGAGAAACGATCACATTTTGCTACCGTTTGATCGGGTTCCAACCATTGATTTTGTCTGTGCGGATTACTGAAGTAGACCAACTTTTCATCACAAGTCACAATTCTACGACTAAACGGTAATCTTGTGGATTTTCGAGCAGTTTTCGGCACGTCTCGACACGTTTTTGAGCTTGAATTTCAGTCAATGCATGAGGTGCTTCTCGGCACTCTATTGACTTTCCCAAGGAGGTGAAGATGTCGTACAACTGATGTTCGAGGAATATCGAGCTCGGCCGACAATATGCGAGTACTTATTGATAGATTGGTCTCCACAGATTCACGGATTGCTTCAGAATCCACTGTCGTAGGTCGGCGTGAATGTTTCTTGTCCTCGAGATCAGTGTCGCCGTTGTTAAATCTTTTGAACCAATTTCGCGCAGTACGATCCGACACCATATTGTCGCCTTCAACTTCGCATATCTTTTTTGCTGCTGCAGTTGCGTTGAAGCCTTGTTTCCAGTAATGACGTAAAAGAACACGAATTTCAGAAAAGTATTTTTAAAAAATTGGACAAAAAGATATAGGAAATCGGAAAAAATTTGGTTCACCCTAATATTATGACGCCAATTGGAAATAACGATTTTCTGCTTTTTATGTCTGTCATATAAACTTTTCGTGTACATTAAAAAATTCTAGTTTAGGCCAGTTTGTCAGTTATTTCTTAAATTATCGAAAAATATTAATACTTACCAGACATTTTCATTTTCAACACGTTTTCTGAACTCGATTAATGAGCATTCAAATTGGTGTAGGGGATGTCATATATTTTTAATTTTAATTTTTTTTTTCTTAATAAAATATCCTTAATTAATTTTAGAAAAAATTTAATAGAAGTTTTAATAGAAATTTTCACAAATTAGAGATGAAATGATGATCAGTCCGCAATTATATGTTGGATGCGCTTGTACACAAGCCGCACTTTCACGGCCTGACATTATTTACATCCGCTTTTTAAAATCACTCGAAAAATTAACATTTTCGGGTGGCGTGCATCTTTTCAATTTTCTTAATGAATTTCATACCTTCTATTATTATTTGATCATTTCTAATTAAAACACTCTCAATCATGAAAACAACAAATAATCCAGCTATTTAAAGTAAAATTGAACTTGAAAACAACCCAATTATCGTATCAATATCATCATCTATCATCATAATACCCATAATATTATCAATGATAACTGATAGAAATAAATTTCGACAAAAATTATCTCAATAAAAAACCAATCAAAAAGAAATTATTGCGATCAGTTCATTATTAATTGAATGAGTTCTGGAGCACTTTATCCGTGCTTGATGGAGCATGAAATATTTTCCTTGGCAACGGAAAATAACAACAACAACAAGAAATATTGTTTTTTTTTTGTTGTCATTAATTGTGGAATACAATTGGATTTATTTTGTTCTGTCCCCGATTAGAACACAAGACTGAGTTTTGCTCAAAATTTGATTAATCCCTAGTCAAGGTACTGATGACGTTTGTTCTTCAATTTCTTTTATTTTAATTCTATTTGATAAGAATATCACCTGAACTTAATCGATCTGCTTGTCTGAAATTTGCTTGGCTCTTTTTTTATCGAGAGGTTTTTGATTTTCAGCTTTCTCACAATTATTTTTTTGAAATTATTAGAAGTTTGAAGAAATAATTTTACCTTTCTACGAACACACACACTATTTTTCCAATGTTAATCTAATTGATTCCATTTAAATATCACAGGCAAACCGGGGACGAGCCATTAACCGGCGTATGTGTGGTTTTATATCGGTTTCACGTCAGCTTGACTTTTAATAGAAACCTAAGTGAAATCGTCGTTGTTTACCGGTCGGTTTTGGATTGGTTTGCGAGTCGTCTCCAGTTTTCCTGTGTAGCTAATTTCAGCAACTTGTGGAATCATCTAAAAAGCGCGCCATAACCTTATGGGGTCATTGAAATACTGCACACCAAATGAAATGGTAAAGTTGGGGGCTCAGAAATGATGCTCATTTTGCAAATTTCGGTAAGAAGCGCATGTTTTTAGATAGTTTAAGACGGGCTAGTAAAAACGACGTGTAAAGTTATATGAAAATAATAGGTGTATATTAGTAATACACGTTTAAATATTGTCAAACCATTCATTTCGATTTGGCGTGATACTTCTTTAAGGCTTTCCATCTTCATTGAGCAATAGAACTAGTTGTTATATGGATTTTCCGCAGGAAACTTGACTTGGCAAATCTGAACCGCTTTTTTAATCCAATCATCCTTCGGGTTATAAATGCACCCCAAATTGAATGATTAAGTTGGGCGCTAAGAAAATATGCTCTTGTTGCAAATTTCGATAAGAAGCGCATGTTTTTAGATATTTTAGGACGGGCTATAAAAATTGACGTATCAAGATATATGAAAATAATACGTTTAAATTAGTAAGACACATTTAAATCGTGAGAAATATTCATTTCGACTTGGCCTGTAAATGCATTATTTCCTTTAGTTTAAATTAGAAATGATTTGTAAATTTGAATTGAAAATTAGTTCAATTTCATAATACAAAACACGAAATTCGGAATGAAACTTCGGGAAACGGATTTTTATTATGTTCTACACATTTTTAAGCTAGAAAAATCAAAAATGTTACGGGTGTATGTATACGCCACCAGAAAATATAAATATAAACACGGGAAACTGACTTTAATGTATAGTTTTAATAGATTAATACGGTATCTGTTTTTCCGGAATCCAGAATTTGGTTTTTTGTCTTTTCTGAGCGCACACCAAATGCAAATGATCGTTTTCTTCCACATTTAAAAGTGTCTTACTAACTTTCACGTAATTATTTCTAAAAAATTGATACGTCGCTATTCTTTACGCGTAGGGGCGTGCAGACATTCCATATAGCCCCAATGTCCATTGAGAAATGAGGATATAGCACTTGAGCCCGACAATTTTCTATTTCGGGTCCTGTGGTGTGAAAACTTTAAGAATTTTTTTCTTGTGAATTGCCGACAGTTATGGAAGGCTTTTAAAACCACTGACAACTCAATCCTTATGAAGTTATTCAATTGTTATGTAAGACCTATTCTGGAATATGGCTGCGAAATATTTAACACGGATAGTAAAATGCTAGTGGATGCACTTGAAAAACTTCTGAGATTCTTTACGCGAAGGGTATGTCAGCGATGCAATATAAAGTATATTTCTTATAACGATAGGCTTACTAAGTTAAAATATTGAAGTTAGACGCCTTAAGCTAATCATTAAAACATATTTTAAAATCATTGTCAGTGCCCTTCGTTTAATGAATTTGTGATGTTATCCAGTTCTCCTCGCAATCCACTGCGTGTTAATTCTAAGGCTCTTGTTTCTACTTGTAATAATAACTTTTTTATCTCACATATGCTTCTATGGCATCGGGTATCCCAATATTTTGTTATTGTAAATTCACCCCCTACTAATCTTAATGATATTGTTGAATCAATTCCTGTCAAACTCATTTACTAATTGTCATGTGTTATTACTTGTGAACCAAATGAACTGTGCTCGATATGTAAAATGAGCAATGGTGGGCGGATTTCAGTTCAGTTTTCGATTCCCATATTCATAAGTCAAAAGCCCGATTCCGCCCGAGAAACCATTCCGATAGGGAATCATCTTGCGAGATTCCATACACATTTCCTTCAGCTCCCAACTTGACTACCTGATATCTTGACTGTCGGTCGTCATTTGCGTCGAGATGTGGACCAGCTCCGTCCAGAGTGTTCGGATTCGTCTTTCAAGTGTTGACCAACGTCCAACCCAAATGAGCAGCTTCCTCGTAACTAGGAAAATCGAGCCATCGAGCTTAGCGTAAAAGTAGATTATGTCGAGAGCCCTTTGAAGACGTTTTTTGAAGAACATTTCCTCAGATGGGCACCAGGTCTCGAGCAGGGGCGGGACGATGATGTATTAGCTCTTTTTTCCGGATATGGAACTCAAAAAACGACAGAAAACGGAAGATAGAATACCCTGGTATATAATAATCTGGCGGAGTCATATGTTCATCTTATTTTATTCCCTATCTTACCATTTACAATTTATATTGCTTAAATGGTATTTTGGTGAATAATAAATAAATAAATAAAATATTTATATAGCTGTCATAAACTTTATAAGAATATTCACATCTTACTAAAATTTGCAACATGAGCACTATTTTTGAACCCCCAACTTTTCCATTCCATTTGGCGGTTGGTGAGTATTGCCTGTTCATGCTAAAAATAATTTAAAGAAAACTTCTTATATCGAGTTTATTCATTCATTTTTTGACTGAAAATTAATTTTTTTAGCTTGTAACTCATTTCTCCTTCTAAATAATTTGAGAAAATTATTTAAACCAAAAAACAATAATATGGAAGAATGTGAGAATGCTAAATCATAAATAAGCCTACGAGAATTTGAAATCTGTGAGTCCAAATGTTGATTATTCAGATACAGCCTGTTTTTATAAAACTCCTACTCAAATCTAGAAGCTAAATGTAGAACTGGAGTTTCTTTGCACGCCAATTGAAAGTTATGATTTTCGAATATTTAAACGTATGCACCCCAACTTGTATGGTAATGGTAAAAAGCTCAGTAAACATGTTCAAATATAACTTTTGAGAAAGATATTAACATTTTTAGATAGTTAAAGACACGCTTTATTAAATTGTACCAAAATCTTTTCTCTTATAAAAACGTAAAAATTTCCACATACGTCTAAAAATCGCAAAATCTTTATTTCAATTTGGCGTGCGAATGTAATGAAGATTCCCTTGAATATTTTTGATTTATGTTGACGGAAAATGGTTCGATTTGTCTGAAATGTGCTTATAAAAGGCTCTGAAAACTCAAACTTCTAGCATCTTAACTCAACTACAATATTTATCATTACAATTGGCGTGTCTTTGCTGCGAATCGACTTTACGTTGAGATTTTAAGAAAACTCGCCGTTTTTATTTCTGAAAACTGAATTAGTTAATCTTATAAATAAAATATAATTACAGCAGGAACCTCCTTCTACTATTCATTTCCATTTAAACGTTATTCATATTGTTTTCCATCCTTTATTACACCATTTACTTTTGATTAGGTTATTCAACTTGCATAATGCACTTTGTTGTCATTTACCCATCTTATCTATTTCTATTGTATTCGTTGTTTTTAATTCGCATCCGATAAGCATCAAAACGAGTTTCAGCCAATGTTCCACGATGATCAGACAACGTCGGCTTCATCATCGATGCCGAGAGCCAGCGGTTCGTCGAATGCTCACAGGAAGGTCCGTTTCATCTTTTCATTTTGTTTTTGCGTGTCTTTCTTAAATTGTTGTTGATTGTTGTTGTAAATGGGAGGAAAATGTTGTTTCGGAAAACCGGATTGACAATTCATCGGTTGACGAATGTTCAACCCCTTGTTGCCAAAAAATTTATTGCATCATTCCTGATATTGACAAATTAGACAGTGGCGCGAATGTTTTTTATTCAATATCCGAGCACATCTTCGTCGGTTTCGTCGCGTGGTTGCAGAATTGAACCGGTTTCGTTATTATATTTGGTGTTTTTTGTTAGAAATTGACTAAATAGAATTAAACTAATATTAATATTGCGTTATGATTGAATATTTTTAAAGACTACTAAAGTTAGATGTCATCTTTGAGTCTCACAATTTTCTTAAAATACATTTCTTCCATTATGCCTTTAAACCTTTCATTTTGAAAAGTAGATAAAAGTTTATTCTTCCACATATCAATGACAAGGTTTATTTATCTTAAAACTTTGTTAGCTTGCCAAAATACCTAGTTTGACAAACTTATTTTTAAATATTTATTTGTCCTCCAATGAAAACCTCAAATTGACGCAATTAAAGATAATTAATTCTTACAGATTTTAGTAACACGTGAAAATTAGGAATTTAGTTAATTTGTATTTTAACATAAATTAACACATAAGTCAATTGTAGAGTACGCAACGCGGTTGCGTCGCGTCAAACCGACCATATTACCGATTTTTCGGTTAAATTTGGGTTTTATCGTCAATAAAAATACTAAACTTTTATAGATTTTGTCGAAACGTAAAAATTTGAATGTTATCAATCTAAGTTTTTAAATAAATAAAAATTTTTGTCATTTTTACAGCACGCAACGCGGTTGCGTCGCGTCAAACCGACCATATTACCGATTTTTCAGTTAAATTTGGGTTTTATCGTCCATAAAAAACGAATTATTATACATTTTGGTGAAACTAAAATATTAGAATGGTTTAGTATTCTTATTTTAATCAAATCAAAATTTTTACAGCACGCAACGCGGTTGCGTCGCGTCAAACCGACCATATTACCGATTTTTCGATTAAATCCAGTTTTTATCGTTCATAAAAACACGAATTTCTTATAGGTTTTGATGAAACTAAAATATTAGAATATTATTAATTCAAATTATGAAATAAATTAACATGTTTATTCATTTTACAGCACGCAAAACGGTTGCGTAACATCAAATCGCTGATGATTTTTCGATAAAATCAGAGTTTTATCGTCAAAAAAAAACTAATTTTCAATTGATTTTGTCGAAACTTAAAAGTTAAAATGCCAGAAATATACAAATCAAAATAAACAAGCATTTGAGACAATTTTACAGCACGCAACGCGATTGCGTCGCGTCAAATTAAAGACTTAGTCGATTTTTCGATGAAACTTATATTTTACCGCCAATTAAAATTTTATATTCACATAGATTTTCACATAATGCAATACTGAGAATTATTTGCTTTTTTTCTAGAATAAAATAGCATTTTATACATTTTTACGGCACACAGGGATGTTGCGACACGGCAAATAGATTATTTTGTCTATTTTTCGATAAAATCCGGGTTTATTGTGAATAAAACCACTATATTTCAACAGATTTTGTTGAAACGTCAAAATTAGAATATTCTCAACTTATGTTTTGAAAAAATTAAGATTTTAGCCATTTATACAGCACACAGCGCGGTTGCGTAGCGTCAAATCAAATATGTTGTTGATTTTTCGAAGAAATTTATATTTTATCGTCAATTAAAATATTATATTCGCATAGATTTTCACATAAGGCAAGATTGAGAATTTCTTGTTATTGTTTTTTAAAATAAATTAACATTTAAGTAAATTTAACAAAACGCAACGTGGTTGCGAAATCAAATATGTTGCTGATTTTTCGATGAAATCCTGGTTTTATCGTCACTAAAACTGATCTTGTAGATTTTAATAAGACGTAAAAAAACAGAATGTTATCAATATTCGCTTTAAAATAAATTTGCACTTAAGACATTTTTACAGAACACAACGCAGTTTTTTAGGGTCAATAAAAAATAATAAAATAAAAGGTGGAAATTAAGATTATGTAATCATTCTGATTTTACGTAAATTATCAAATTAAATATTTAACCAGACACAAGAATCGCTTCAAAACGATTAAATTGATGATTTTTCGATAAAATCCTGAGGCCGCGTGCAAAAACGTAATTATCCGTTCAACGGTAATGGAAAATCATTGATGAATGATTTTCTTGTACACGGTCTCTGGTCTTATTGCCTATTCAATTTTTAATTGAAGAAATTTAATTCCCCATTCCCTACACTTTTACCTATCAAGCAGTTTTCCTGGATATCCCAGCCGTTCAAATTGAATCATTAAAGGTTTTTCGTAGTGTTTTCAATATTTAAAATGTTAACCAGAAGAAAGTTACTATTTTCATTTATTTATAAGATTCTTGTATATTCTTAAGATCGAATTAAATATTGGTACTTTTGCAGGTTTGCGTAAAACTATCTCAAAAGTTTTAAATTGTGCCAAAATTAAATAATTTCTTCTTATTTTCCACAATCAGATTAGCTGTGGTTATATAATATATACACTAGCTGACAAAAGTTTTGTCACAAATGTTTTTTCGGGTTTAACTTTTTTGTGACTTGACCAAATTGGCTGATTTTTTGATATTTTATGTGAATCAGTGTTTGAAATGTTATAGTAGCAAAATTTGGTTTAAATTACCATGGCAATTTTGGTACCACGCATTTCGTTTTCCCTCATATTGATAACAGCTTGCCGGGTGGCAATTGGACTTTCTTTACGTGGAGTCATCTCTAAAATGTTGCCAATTACTGCTATTTTCAATAAATTATGAAAAAGTATAATTGAACTTCAAAAATTATTAAAAAATGCAGTGCAAGAAAAGTGCGTAATATCTTTTTCTTTTTTTACGATAAACGCCTGTCACTGTAAAACGGATCATCGTAATCACAAGCGGGACTTTGTAAAATAATCTACAACCATATGAATCTATCATATCAAAAAATCAGCCAATTTGGTCAAGTCACAAAAAAGTTAAACCCGAAAAAACATTTGTGACAAAACTTTTGTCAGCTAGTGTATATATATAACATTTTTATTTGTTATACTTTTACGGTTGTCTTATAACTTTCACGTGTACTTTACACAAATATTGTCTACGCCAGTTTATCAGCTTTTCCTTAAACTCTCTAAAAATATTGAAATCTTCACAAGATATTAGATTAGAGCACATTTTCTGAGCCTTCCAGTTGACCTGCTCTAAATGCATAAAAGAAAAAAATCTTTTAAGAAACTTTTATTTTGATAGCTATAAACAAAAAGTATTCAGGTGATCGTTGCCGCCGCGTGCACACTTCCAGCGGACTCGCTATTTGCTATCCTTCTCTACCTGGTCTATCCGGACTCATTCCTTCCATCGACACTGTTCATCGCCAACTTTTCCCTTGTACTCTTAGCTCTAATTGGCATCAACCTTCGAATCTCGTCAATCATCCTGCCGGCACTCATTTGGAAGGTAATTTGCTTTTTCACCGTCTGCAAAGACGTGAGTTTGAAACCATGCAATTAATTGAATGTGCGATTTCAGTCGGTTCTGCTGCTCTTTTTATTATTCTTGGGTTGCATTTCAGTGGACGGTTATCAGCAGATACCAGTTGATGATGAATTTCCAGCAAAATTGGTTAGTTGTTTTTGTTGTTGTGTAAAACTGTGACGTAATAAGAGCTGATTATTCTCATAAAAACTGATCAAAGAACACACGTGGCTGTCCAAGTTGGGAGAGGAGATGGTTTTAATTAATATTCAATATTACAAATATGAATAAATACATTAGATTGGATTTTTTTTAGTGTTCATGGTTTGGTATGATATTAAAGGGACGGAAAGATCAAACTATTAAAGTACATGGACTTTGTGAAGTCAAAAGATTAAATTGTGGCAGGCTAGGAAACGCCAACTGCACCACAAATTGAATGATTAAGTTGGCGACTCAAAAAAATACTCATTTTGCAAATTTTGGTAAGAAGCGCATACTTTTAGATAGTTTAAGACGGTTGTAAACATGACGTGTTACGTTATATGAAAATAATACGTGTAAATTAGTAAGACACGTTTAAACATTGAAAAATATTCATTTCGATTTGGCGTGCCAAAGGAAATGTTGGTTTGAGAATATGGTACAGTACTCCACGTGATTATAGCTATTAAACATTTTTTCCAGACTAAGGCTGTATCAGGAACTATCCATTTCAACAAAAATACCGTAGCTATAATTAATATTGGTGGTCTTAAACGGATCGCGGTTCAGACTGATTCAGTTGAAGCGCGAGGGTTTAATAAGCAAAAGGAAGATTTAGAAGAACTAAATTGTTAATTTAAAAACTAATTTCTTGTAGATTTTCATCAGATTAAAAAAAGAAAACTTCAAATAGGCTTATTAGTAATCTAGAAGCTTACAAAAGACTTGAATTTGAAGATGTTTCCACTTCTCGATGAATATTGGCTTTTATAGCCAGTGAAAATACTAAAATTCTTATAGATTTTCAAGTAACACAACAATTTAATAGCTACGGATTTCTATTTCCAAATTAATAAGCTTATAAATTTCTTGTAAAGCATGCTATGCGGCAGCGTCACATGAAATTAAATATTTTGTCATTTTTCGAATGTTTTTCTTCCAATTAAAACTTCATATTCGCTTAGATTTTTAAGTAACACAAGAAAAATATTGTTATATCATATTTATTTAAATCAAAGCAGCCGTTTAAATATTTTAACAACACGCAACGCGGTTGCGTCGCGTCAAACCGACGATTTTTCGATAAAACCCTGGCTTTGTTGTCCTTAAAATTATTAATTTTCTACAGATTTTTTTGAAACGTAAGAATGAGAATGTCCTCTATTTAACTATCAAAATAAATTAGCAGTTGAGACATTTTTTCAGCTTCCAACGCGGTTACGTCACGTTAAAGAGACAATATTGTCGATTTTTAGATAAAATCCGATTTAATCGTCCATAAAAATAGGTATTCTCAACAGATTTGGTTTAAACGTCAAAATTAAAATGTTATCAATCTATGTTTTATAATAAATTAGCAGTTGAGACATTTTTACAGCACGCAAAGCGGCTGCGTCGCGTCAAATTGACGATTTTGCCGATTTTTAGATAAAATCCGATTTCATCGTCCTTAAAAATAATAATTTTCAACATATTTTGTTGAAACATGAAAATAAAAAAGATTATTTTAGTTTTACGTTTAGTTAAATTAATAGTTTATACAGTTTCAGCCACACGCAAGGCTCATGATTCGCGCTAAATGGACGATATTGTCATTTTATAAGGAAATCTGAATTTTACCGGTATTAGAATTATTAATTTCTTATATAATTTAGGAAGACAAGAAAATAAAAATACTCTGAATTGTCATTTTTTAATTTTTCAATGTTTTTTGTAAAACACGCAACACGTCAGCGTCGCGTCAATTAGTGGAAATGGTCGTTTTTCGACGAAATTTCAGTTTCACCTTACATAAACAATTTTTGATAGATTTCGATGAAACGTGGAAACACAAAAAAGCTAAAAATAAACTTTTTTAAAAGAAATTTGCGATTAAGTCATTTTTCATTTCGCAACAACGCGTCAAACGAAAGGTATTGCTGATGTTTCGACGAATTTGAGGTTTTAGCCTCCATAAAAAAATAATTTCTTATAGATTTTGTTGTACCGTAAAAAATTTGAATGTTATCAATCTAATTATTAACATTAATTATTAATTGAGACTTTTTCACAGCGCGCAAAGCGGCTGCGTCGCGTCAAATTGACGATATTGCCGATTTTTACATAAAATCCGGGTTTTATCGCGAATAAAAACACTAATTTTCAACAGATTTTGTTGAAACGTGAAAATTATAATGTTATCAATCTAATTTTTGAAATAAATCTGTATTGCTAACATTCATACAGCTCTCAACGAGACTGCGTCACGTCAAATCAACAATATTATCCATTTTTCGATAAAATCCGGGTTTATTGTAAACAAAAACGCTAATTCTCAGCAGATCTTGTTGAAACGTTCAAATGTGAATTCTATTAATCTTATTTTTAAAATAAATTAACATTTTAGTAATTTTTCCATACACAACGCGGCTGCGTCACGTCAAACCAACAATATTGTCTATTTTTCGTTAAAATCCGGGTTTTATCGTTATATAAAAATGCTAAATGCTTATAGATATTACTAAAAGGTGCAAAAACGGAAGAAATTGGTTTTATTTTAAAAATAAGTTAACTATTAAATCTCTTGAATAAGACGTAAAGCAGCAGCGTCGCGTTAAAATGAAGATGATGCAATTTGTGAGGGTATCCGTGTTTTATCGTCAAATTAAATATGAATTACCTATTATCGTGGTGTAGTTTCATGAAAAATTAGGGGTAAAGGAGCATACCGAAAAAAATGATGGTCTCACTTGGGCTGGGATAGATTTAATTTGCAATTTGTTTATTATTTCGCTTTTTTCATCACAATTTTGTTTTCTCTTACTAAATTGGTTGTTAAATCAACATAATAATAATTATTATAAAAATTTTAGGTATAAATTGCAAATTAAATCTACACCAGCCTAAGCGAGACCATCTTTTTTCGGTATGCTCCTTTACCCCTAATTTTTCATTAACCTACACCACGACAATATATATATATATATATATATATATTTATTTACACTACTTGTGCTAGGCATGTGAATATAATATAAATATACAATTGACCAATAAATTAAAACAAAAAACGAAATAAAATAGCACACCAATTGAAAATGACGATTTTTCGATTTTTAAACGTCTACTGCGCATTTTCAAGTGTTAAATATAAATCAACTTTTTCGTCAATTTGTTATTCTTTTATTAAAATATCTAGAATACCGAATTACTCATTAGAAAATTACATTTAAGATTCTTAAATTAATAACTGTTTTTACAAATTCAGTTGGAATGAAATAGGTAACGGATAGTAATAAAATAAATAAGTATTAATAATAAAATAGATATTTTTAGAGGTTTCATGTGCGTTTAAGTGAATATTTTCAGGAATTTGTGCACACCACAAAGTCAATTGTCATTTGGAAAGATCTTGCAAACAAATACCCTCTTCTACCACTGATCGCCGTCATTTGCACAATTGTGCTTGCTATCGAAGCCAGGTAGCGCTCAATCCAACTCTCACTGAATCTATAATCATTTTTCCATATAGGATATTCTTTACCGCTTGGCAACAATTATGCTGCTCATCGATGTCGGCCAACGGAGGCTCGTCCTCTCAATGTGATGATATCGAAAAGGTTTCACACAATTCCCACAATCTGAATATTCCAACTCCTTCAGGCTCCTCCATCGTATGTCTCTTGCGTTCGCGAAACATCGACAAATCCGTCGTCCAGCGAGCTTCCGACGTACGAAGACGCCGTACGCAAGGCAAATGAACGCAAATCGGTGTACACTCTTCCTGATGTTCATTTGAAGCAGCAATCAGTGAATGTTGTGTGATACGGTATATCGCAGCATTTCAAATGTATATACACGTAGAATACGGGAAAATAGACGAGCATCCTCGCTGGAAGAGGAGGATAGCAAACAAGATGAACAACAATTGTAGATGATTCCCGATGACCTGTTGATTGATCTCAAGATTGTATTGTTGTTTTTTAGTTTTGTAATGGATGTGATATGGTTTTTTCTTGTTTTTTCTTGCATATCAATAGTTTTGTTGTTTTTGACGATGTATAATTATCATATTAATGTGATAATATATGGATTATTTCTTATAATAATGAATGTTTTATTAACTATGGGTTTCCTCTTCCTCGATTTTGTTGAGAGCTCATTATGGGCTCAATATTAAATGATGACTAGTTAGCTTACAAGGGAAGTGTTTTAGGTCGGGCTCTCAGATTTTGATAAAACTTTGCAGATCAACATATTTTCGACATGATTTTCAACAATCATATGTTTTTTTCATAAAATTTTTCACAATAGAGAGGATGTTTTTTAAACTAGTTGCTCGGTTAGGGTGAACCAAAATTTTTTCCGATTTTCATATTAAAAATTTAAACATAATTTTACAACACATGAAAAACAATTAGGTTTCAAAGTAAAGACTATTTGACTTTATGGATTGAAAACATCTATCAGCAAGTTTTTCGATCCCGCTGCGGTACCACTCCTTGTTCTTAGAGGGGAAAAACTCGCGGCACTCGTTCTCGACATCGGCCAGGTCATTGAAGCTACGACCACGAAGAAAGTGTGTCATGGATCGGAAAAGGTGATAATCAGATAGCGCAAGGTTCGGACTAAAAGCTGGATGTGGAAGAAGATCAGTGGCGTCGAGATTTTTGATCTTTTCCTTCAATTGTCTGGCAGTGTGCGGTTTTGCATTGTCTTGTTGAAGGAGTATCCGCTTCCGATTGATCAATGCTGGATATTTCTCGCCAAGTGCCGCATACATTCGATCAAGTTGGGCTCAATAAAGGTCTGCGAGTACTTATTGATGGATTGGTCGTCACATCTTCACGAATTGCTTCAGAATCCGTAGGTCGGTCTGACTGTGTCTTGTCCTCGAGATCAGTGTCGCCGTCGCTAAATCTTTTGAACCAATTTCGCGCAGTACGATCCGAGACCATATTGTCGCCTTCAACTTCGAATATCTTTTTAGCTTCTCCAGCTGCGTTGAAGCTTTTTTCCAGTAATGACGTAAAATAACACGAATTTCGGATTTTTCCATGTTTCCTCTACACGTTAAAAATTTTTTTAAATAAAAGACGAATTAAACATTTTAGTATATATTATGATAGAACTGTTCAAGAGCTTTAAAAATATGTATAACACATGTATATAAAAATCTTTATTTGTTAAAAAAAAAACAATTCGACAAAAAGATAAAGGAAATCGGAAAAAAATGTTGGTTCACCCTAATATTTCCTAGATAATCGAAATTTTTTATAAATTACAATGAGTTCTTCTGATTTGATTGTGGAACACATTTATGCAAAGCATAAAAACATTCAATATATTCCCAGTCTTTCACGAGCTCATCTAAAAATTGCCCAGTCACTTTTTCACTTACTTTCACGATATTTTCCAGGTAATCCTAACATGCGTGTTTTTTAAATAATATAGGGAACTCCATTTCTCATCAAACAATACTATTTGAGCACCTTATCTGCGCTCGCAATTTCAACGTTACATTCGTCGTGTAAATGGTTTGATGATGTAATTCACTTTTATTAAAAACACTGTTTTTGTATTATCGTATACAATATCGATACAGGTATTAATTATATAATAAAGGCATTTTACCTTTTTTTTTTACTTTAAGCACTGACAAACAATGTTTTTTGTTTAATAAATTATTTGGCGGACATGCCACATTTGCATTCAGGCGTAGATTTTGACCGTGGCGTGCGGATAGAAACAGATCTTCTTCTCCAAGAAAGCTCCTCAATAAAGCACCAAGTGAGAATAAACAATGCCCTATATTTAAATGTGTATTTCAAGTTAGCAATTTTTTACAATATTTTCCACGTAATCCTAACATGCGTATTTTAAAAAGTGTAGGAAACTGTGGCGAGCCGGCACACTAAAAGACTAGTCGAATCACCTCTGGCCTTCTATCCGAGTCAGGAGAGAATGATGAGGAACGAGCTGCTAAAACTCTGCTGACAGGTCAGCCCAGGGCGCAGGCACTATTACTACGATTATCACCTTATCTACGCAATTTTAACGTTACATTCGGCATGTAAAGGTTTTGATGATGTTATTCACTTTTATTTGGGAAGTTTCCGAATGTTTTATGAATTTTTTTGTGAAGAGATGTGAATATTATCCTTTTTCATTTTCCGGAAAGATTTAAATAATCATTTAAATATTAGAAAAAGTTAATTTTCAGTTCTCGTGCACGCCAAATCGAAATAATGATTTTGTGATTTTTAAACGCGCGTAGAAATTTTTACGTCTCTATAACAAAAACGTTTTTACTACAATTTAATTAAAAATGTCTTAAACTATCTAAAAATGTTAATATCTTTTTAAGAAGTTATATTTGAGCATGCTTACTGAGCTCATTTTATTACCATACAAGTTGGGGTGCTAGTGCATTAAATGCACCCAATCGCTTACTCACACCTAACATAAACAATCAGAAAATTCCATTCCATTTAACTTAATCCGCAGTGTTCGAGCACTTTGGCACACGAAAGAGGAGTGTGCGCGTCCGGAAAACGACTGATAACAATCATACACGTATTTACGTGATCAATGAGTGTAGATGAAGTGTGCATTGCGAGAGCGTATGTCGATTTATTTATCTATTACAAACTTTTTTCGCATTTCTCAATGAGGCAGTAAAGAGACGAATCCGCTGCGCAAACAATGCCGCCAGCTCGCGACACTGCGCACAATCCGGAATTCGAGCGGTGGGAGTGGTCTTAACTGTTCTATACTTGCTAGTTATTATTTCCTCTTTCTCAATTCTTTTTTTCTTGTGATTGCGGGTTACGAGACGTTCATTTTAGTGCTCATATTCACTTTAGCTGCACTCGATTTCTTGTTTATTATTATTATTTTTTTGAGCTTTTTCAAGAAGAAAACTGTACTGGTTGCGTCTAAGTAATGGCCGGTTCAAGATGGGAAGGTTATCGTAAGTTTTTTTCGTTTATTTTATTTTTGGTTTATACCCAAAACATTAGAAGTAATTAAAGTTTCAAGACAAGTACTTGAATATGTAAATAGTCTCTAGAAATGTAAATTGTTTGTAGCCTTTATTAGAATTTTAAAATTATTTCATTCCCAAAATTTACATTTTTTGCATTTTTAAGCGTCATTTTTGAATTTCCACGTAGTAATCACAAATGAGTTTTTACGCCAAATCAATAAACTTGTCTTAAAGTATCTAAAAACCTTAAAATTGTATCAGAAAGTTTTCTTTGAAACCCTCAAACGAGCTTGAATTTCTAAGAGTTCAGTTGGCATGTCATTAAAGTAAATATTTTCCAAATCTACGTTGAAGTGATTGGCTAGTTTTCATATAATCATAATAGATTTGTCTTAGATCACCTTTAAACCTTAACAACTTTTATTTTCCATTGTTGAAGAATATCAATCTTTCTCTCTCTTACAAGGGATGATTGTATTAATCATTTTAACTGTTAGTTTTATAAATGTGCAAAGTTGCGAAAATGACTTTATAAAATAAAAAAAAGTTTATAAAAATATAGAATAACCATAACAATTGAAAGAATAATCACCTGCATCGAGCCGAACCCTGATCCCTTATCGTCCCATTGTATTTGCGATTTCCTTTTTTGTTTTCGAATAGAAGCTATACCAGAAATATAGTCCTAGTCAGATATGTCATTTTAAGAATATTTTAACGTATGGCGCATAGAGGAGAATTATTTGCGTCTTATAAACACAGGAATATCTCGAAAAGTTTCATTACTACAGACAGAAGCTATACACCATTCGATTCGTCATAATTTTCTCTATAACGTATCCCATTACAAAAAATATTCATCGATACATTTTTCTTTAAGATCTTCTTTTCTTTAAGGACTTAATTACATCGGAAGAGAAGAATCATACATTAAATAACTGTGTATCCAGCATGTATCCGTCAAAAAATATTGTAAAAATCATTGCTAACACCGACAAATTAAGCATTGAAATTTGCTCCTTAATACATAATCTGATTAACTTCCTTGAAATGAAAAATCATTCAGCAAAAATATTCGTACTTTGGTCATTTCTGAATCGAACATTTTAAAGTTGTTTTCAATCAACATGCGTCGCGAAATGCAAAATGTGGCGCACTTTTTTAAATATTATTTTTTTATATAATTTTTATTATTTTCCTCATTTATTCCACGATTGAAGCAACATCTCTTCAATTTATTTAAGCAAAAACGCCTAAAATTAAATGAAAAAATAATATTTAAAAAAGTGCGCCACATTTTACGGTGGTAATCACATTTGGCGACTACTATAGTATCATTTTAAATGTTGATGTTAAATTAATTGCAACAAAAAGAAACTAAATAATAAAAAACGGTCAAACGGAAATTTATTTTTGAGTGCAAATCTCTCTCACTTGGGTTTCTAGCAGAGATGGGAGGAATTCCAGATACCGTATTCCGGCGATTTTTCCATTCCGGTTTCCGTAATTTCAAATGTTATTCCGAATTTCGCATTTGGGTTTCTGAAATTTCACTTTTTATGTAAATTTTAACACCAAATATGTCCGGAATTCCGGATCCCGGGGACATAGCTGCTTTAAAATATTTACACGAAAGATGAATTCGAAAAAAAAACAAAACCTCAGAAAAGCCATGCCGTAACCTTTTGGATCCAAAAATGACCTCCCTAGTTAGTTTACACGTGGAAAATAATAAATGACGTTTAAATATTACAAAATTGGCATTTTCACTTTGGGTCCTATTTAAGAATCGTCACTTCTTATCGAACTATGTAACACCATTACTGAGATCCTAACTTTACCATTCCACGCCAATTTAAATGATGTTTTTCGAATAATTAAACGTCTGTAATGAAGGTTCACGTAAATATTTCTGATTTATGTTGACGGAAAATCATTCGATTTGTCGAAAATGCTCTCGAAATTATAAAAAGGCTCTGAAATTAAGGCTTCTAGCATCTTAACTGAGCTACAATATTTATCATTTCAATTGGCGTGCAATTCCCTTGTAAAATTCTTCTAAATGTTTCATCATTTTAAAGTGAATTAAATATAACAAAACAAAAATTTTAAATAAAATACGGTATAATTTGTCAGAAACCCCATCGCCAATGATGACATCTGGAGGAAATGCGCAATTCGATGCTATTGGCAATCCATCCTCACAGCAACGCTACATGGAAGCAAGCAGCTTCGTGCGCAGCGGGCTCGTCGAATGGAGAATCAACAGTTTGTCTCACTCATCTCCACCAAGCATCACCAAAAAATTTCAGCAATTGATCCCTCGTTCTACGATTGTTTGTATAGTGTGGCTGGAAGCGCGAACACGGTTATCGAAAGATGCTACAAGGACATCGGATGTTGTCCAGATGGCTGCTGTCGCAATTCATATTGGTAAGAGCTTGTGTGAATATAATAAAATTGTGATTTCTGAATGAAGGCACAATCGATATGGATGGGCAGTGGCGCTGATTGTTGTATTCTGCTGTCTGGTGATCTTTTCGTGCGCTTGCTGGCTCCTATTCTGGCTGTTCAATCGAGCCAAGGATAAGCAGCAGAAGAGGCAACTTTATTATGAGAATTATGATGAGACGTTCTCGGGGGTGAGTTTGTTGAGCAAATATCGTACTTCCGGTATGATTGATAATGTCAATTAATCTCTTTGTCATTTTATCGAGTTGGTAAATAGTCAAGTTGATTTAATTTTTTACTTTCTCTGTTAATTTGAGACGCAAAAAAACGATTTTTAATGTGTCTAAAAACAATTTGGCGTAAATGTCTACCGAAAGCACGCCACCCCTTAATCTTTTTTTGGATTCATGCGTATAATAATATCCATTAGACTCTGCACGTTCTGCTGGACGCTTCCGTGACGGTGTTTTGCACGAAAAGTGCTCCTGTTAGGACGCTAGGTGCTTTTTGCATGAAAACAGACTCATTCTGTTATATAGCGTAAACACGTCATCAATCTTTGGTAAAATTTGATGTTGTTTTTTGGAGTGAGGACGCTTTCTGTAACTTTGATGAAACTTTTGTTACTTTTTCGGTTTGAATTCAATGGTCTGGCGGAACTTTTGCACGTTTTTTGATAACAATTTCGTGCAAAACACAGTAAAGCCACCGCCCAGCACAAAGTGCAGAGGATGTTATTTGCGTACTTTGTGCATAAATGCGATTTATTAATTGTATTACTTTTAAATGGAATATGATAAAATGGTAAAAATAAATGTACTAATCAATTAAAATGACAAGTAAAGTTTTCGTTATTTAAAACATGGAAAGTTGTGTGGCAATCTTAAATTTTAGAAAATTGTCATTTTCACATGGCGTGCTTTTTCTCAAATTATTTGATATTTTAATGCTAGAAATGAACGTTCTGCCGATTCCCCCTGTGTTAATCCGCTTTTTTTTTCAATTATCATCCAACTTTTAGTTTGGAGAATTTATTTATAACTAAATTACACAAGATTTTAACTGCTATTAGCAAATAATAGATCAAATGACAGCTCATTTAATAACCAGTTTATAGAGATGAAAAAGTGTCACGTCTCGGAAGTAAGATTAATCTTGGTTGATCCTACAATATATAAATATATTTTAATATATATTAAACCCAAATATTGTCCTTTTCAGAGATCGGTGCCTAATGGAAGAGGAAAAAAATTAGGATGGAATGAGGTTCTCGTTTGGACGACCATTCTTTTTTTTTTAAATAATGGGCAGCACAGATTTAAGAGGAATTGAGGAAAAAGTTGTTTGTGGCCGTGTGGGCGCCCATCATTTTCTCTTCTTTTATTTCTCTTCCATTAGGCACCGATCTCTGAAAAGGACAATACTAATTTTGCTTTTCTATGATTATTTTGGTTAGCGTAACTCAGAAAACGTAAATCCAGATCAAGCCCAAATGACGATTTTGCATATTTTGAGCGTGTCTGACAAATTTTTACGTCTTATTATTTCTCACGAAAATTTAAGAAAGCGTTTCTTAAGCTACCTAAAAGCATAAATATCTCACGAAGAAAGTCGATATGAGCACTTTTATTGAGCTCATTTTACTATCTTAACAGTATATTTAATTATTTTAATTATATATTTAAAAATACGTGTACCAGACACGTGAGGAAAAGAATAGAAAAATATTACACACAACAAGTGAGACTGTGAAACTTGTTAGACTTTTTAAAAATTAAGAAAAACAAAAAAAGTTTAGCAGAAATCAAATCAAATGTTTGTATAAAATAAATACTGAGTCGAATAAATGTAAAAGAAAAAGGTAAAATTAGATAGTTCAGAAAGGGGAAAATGTTGGGAAAACATAGTTTGCGGGCTACTTTGGATAATTGGAGTTCGTATCGTCAGCAGCAGCCAACGTGAACTATCTCTCGCCATTTGAGTCCGTCTTCTACCACACGCCAACTGGAAATAGAGCTTTTCCGATTTTTAAGCGGGCCTGAAAATTGTTCAGTCTTTTCAATAAAACATTTTTAATAATAAAACAGGTAATTTTACTAGGCTTTTCTTAAACTATCTAAAAATATTAAAATCTTCCTAAAAATTTATATTTTAACAAGTTTACTGAGTCCATATTATGACCATACCAGTTGGCGTGGTACCGCAAGATCCCGACAGTTTTCAAAGGATATTTACTTTACTTTGGAGTTCGTATGGCCAGAAGCTCTCACCATTTGAGTCGACAAGCCCGCGCCATTGTTGACCTTCTTCCGTAAGATCCCGATGCGCCTTCTTTCGGTTTCGGAGTTTCTTGATCCCAAGTCTACGAACTTCACCACCGCCTCGTTGACTGCTGTTGACCATCTTTCTCTCGGTTCTCGGCTTAATAAGGCTCACATATCTTTATTAAATCCAGTTTAATATTTATAAATATTTTGCAAAATTCCTCTCAAAATATCTTCCCATATTATTTTCTCATCGAATCATAAATGTACCTAACTTGTAAGCTGAAAAAAGCGTGTATTATTTTGGTCTATTCACCTCAACAGAAAAGATCCACACCCCAAATGGAATGGTTAAGTTTGGGGCTCAGCAAAGATGCGCATACTTTTAGATAGTTTAAGACAGTTATATGAAAATAATACGTGTAGATTAGTAATACACGTTTAAATATTGAAAAATATACATTTCCATTCGGCGTGGATTTATGACCAGAAGAATCAAAGAGCAGCTAATATAAGCTTTCCCAATTCAATAATAAAACTTTCATCAGGCATGTAGAACCAACGATTTTTACATTTCAACGAAACTGAAAATTAAGAAATATGATGGGAAATTTAATTTATAATTTGCCATTAATTTTCTTGCATATATTCTCTCTATTTTCAAATTAAAACCAAATAATTTCAGCTTCCAACTCCACAACCAACACCAACACAATATGCACCACAAGAGCAATATTCGTACGATCCAGCTCGCGATCGAGACAATTACCGATATTAAATTTGCCCATTTCTCGACTCTCATAACTTGTTTGCGGCGCGGCAGAACCGCGAAACTTGCTTGAAGCTTTGCCAACTTCTCATCTTCTTATTTAAAAAAAAACCCATTTTTGCATTTTATAGTCGTTTTCAGAACCAACAATTAGCAATCATTCGATTTGAAAACGACAATTATGCTTCTAAACACTAATTATTCATTTTGTTTGTAAATAAATTGTCCCAGCTCAAGTTTATTTAATTGCAATTGAAATCTATTTAATAATAATAATAATAATAAATATGTTTTTAAAATGTCATGACACTTGTTCAAACAATCCTTGTTATTTACATTAAATAGTAATAATATGGTTATTTATGGAAAGTGGTTAGTAGAATGAAGAGGATCACGCAATTGGGAGCAAGTGGTCACTCACGAATTTGTATCCAAAATTGTGGGATTTTTGTCTGAAAATGAGGGAAGAAACAATTTGATTTTACCCTTCTTTTGTATGTTGTGGACTTAACAATTTAATTTTCTTGGGGTATTTGAATTTAATTTCCGAATAATATTTATTATCTTGTAGCCTTGCGCTTTTTATTAGAAAAAGACAATTAAATATTACTTTAAATTAGGCAATATTATTTTAGTGCTCCGCAACACAATGTCATTCGATATGTTTTGCAAGCGTTCGGTTTTTGCAGAATCTTGTCTAATTCATTTGTTATTTATGTTAAATCAGTTAAAATTCAATTAAATACTTCTTCCCTAGTGCACTAGCTAGTGAAATAACACTATACGGAATATTATCCATTTCAACGTGCATGAAGCAAAATCAATGAAAATAATTTAAACAGTTTCTGTAAGCACCGACCCATTAAATGACATTATTTTGCGTAACACATTTTCTGAACTAATTCCAAGATAAACCTTCGAAAAGCCTCGGTCCATGACCCAGAAAAATGGATACTTGGGTGTTTCGTGAACCATTGGCCTGAAAACCATACAAGTCGTGAAACCGCCTGAAAACCATACAAGTCGTGAAACCGCCTGAAAACCATACAAGCCGTGAAACTCTGCCTGAAAACCCTACAAGCCGTGAAACCGCCTGAAAACCATACAAGCCGTGAAACTCTACCTGAAAACCATACAAGCCGTGAAACTCTTTCTCTCGGAACTTTCTATGGAAAGTTGCCCATCAACCCAAGTTGTCAACCCGAATCGAAATGAGGTGAAGCCATAGTTACATCGTTTATGATAATGATAATATGTTAAAATAATAACACCAATTACATCACAAATTGCAATACACATTTTTAACAAAATGAGAAATTAATAGAAATATTTCAGATATATGGAAATAAAACAGGATAACATTAATATCTTTTCGTTTTTATTTGTTTTACTTCATTTGATCATAGACAATTGTAGACTAAATATGCGATAGTAAATCTTTATTATTCACATTTTTCAATGTCTACAGTATCATTACTAATCCTTTTCTACATTTCTTTTTCTTTTTGGCATATCATTTAACTAGGATGATGTCATAACGACAGATTTCAAGAAATCTATCTATGAAGGGTTGACAACTTGGGTTGATGGGCAACTTTCCATAGAAAGTTCCGAGAGAAAGAGTTTCACGGCTTGTATGGTTTTCAGGTAGAGTTTCACGGCTTGTATGGTTTTCAGGCGGTTTCACGGCTTGTAGGGTTTTCAGGCAGAGTTTCACGGCTTGTATGGTTTTCAGGCGGTTTCACGACTTGTATGGTTTTCAGGCGGTTTCACGACTTGTATGGTTTTCAGGCCAATGGTTCACGAAACACCCAAGTATCCATTTTTCTGGGTCATGGACCGAGGCTTTTCGAAGGTTTCTCGACTTTCTTTGAATCTGGGCTTGCCCAGATTTGTTATTATAGCTAATTTTTTTCAGAATATAATTATTGACGAAAAATTTTTTGTCACTATTGTTCACACCTTCCAATACATATATCCTTAAGCAAGGTAGGATGTTGTCAAATAAGAATTATCTATATTTTCAACTTCGTGTTGTTTTAACACTTTTTACGGCAGCTTTTATGAGCCCTCTTGGTCAATTCATTGATTGCACATCCCACATTAAGCCATATATAAGAAATAGGCTTAGGCTTATCAAATCACTTGTTCCACAGTTCTTACAACTTTCATTACTATTTTTATTGTGCATTATTAATATAATTTCGTTTCACAGTGATGTTCATAATGTCAAAATCTCGCGATTGTAGGCTCGAAATTAACAAAATTCGACGACCACATTCCAATGACTGCCATAATGCTCGATTTCACTAACAAATTTATGATTCAAATGTAGGACTTTTACCTTTAGCCCGCCATCGCCAATATAGATTTTGATGGGCACTACATTGAGGACGGACCCGCTAAGCACATTGTCATTGACGAATCAGATGTAATTAAAAAACAAACAATTGAATTATTTTAAATTTTTATTTAAAATTTATAACATTTTGAAAAACCTTAATCTTTATTTGAGCACTGTAGCGTGTGCGGGATCATATTCGTTTTGATTTCTTCCTTTCCCTTGTTTGAACTTTCCTATCCGACGATGAGTGGCCATATAACGATCTGAAAGTATAGAAATATCTAAGTCACATGTAATATATATATATATATAAAAAGAGGTACCTCTATTTCCAATTGGTTCCTTGATTTTTTCTGATGAACTCGTGAGTATCCAAGAGATCGATCTGAAATTATATATAAATTCATTTAGAATTTCTATAACACATACCACTTATTTAAAACGTAGTATGTGATTCGCATATTTCTTCTTGATCTTGATCCTGGTTTCTTATTTGTCCTTTACCAGCCGACAATGAGTACGATCTGAAATAATATTAAATTAATTCTAAACTTCCTAGTTTGATTTTAATATCTTGGACCAAAAGACAGTTAATTATTGTTTAACAATTTTGAGTAATCTTCTAATGATTCCGAATGAACATAAATAGCCTATTAACTTATTTATTTTATATGGAATGATAAAGATATTTTAGAATTTGGGGAAGATATTTTGAATAATTCACAAACAATCTAAATGCTTCTTTAAATTCAAATGGTTTCTCTAGATAAAATTCTTTTGTTACGAAAGATGTTATTATAAGGTTTTTATATATTATAATAACAAAATAAATAAACAAACCTCATTTTTAGGCCCAATTCAGTTGATTCTTCGATATTGAGCAAAACCAACGTTGAAGTCGATCACATCCATCTGAAATAATATTACAATCATACAAATATATATTAAAAGATACAAAAATACCATTAAGTTAGTAAATAGTTAAGGGAAAATAAATATTTCGAAATAAAAGTAAAAAATTTGAATTAGGACGCTACTTTCTTTTCCCGCGCATGGTGATATGCGCTCTTGTTCGCTCTAATGAACAATGCAAGGGCCAATGGAGTAGTACTACATCATGGAATTAAACTGAAAACCTATCTTAAACTGAACCAAATGAGCTGAAATTTTAAGGCCCAATTGAAAATGCCATAAATAGTATATATGCAAAATTTCAAGTCATTTGGAGAAAAAAAGTGATTTTAAGAAAATTTCAGATTGGTCGAATCTGAAAATAATTTATATGACTGTAATCAGCTAATTGAGCTGAATTAAAATATATAAATAACTTTTTATAAAAATCAAAATGAAAAAAGTTAGTCGCTAATCTTTTCCAACCATGCAACAAGTCTCTCGGTCTCCGCTGCCTTCTCATTATGTTTCGTCGGTAAAAAGCTAATGTTCACTTTGACTGTAAATATCTGAAATACCAATAGAGCTAGAACAAAAATTCCTTTTTGGCAAGGTACAAAAACTGCGAAAGTTTCTACCATTCGCTGGAATTTTTCTGAAATTGATTCTCCGAGGCGCTATTTTACCTTAGGCATAAGGAAGTTGTCAAAAATGGGCCATTTTTGCGAAAAATTTCCGATTTTTTACATTTTTCACGTTTTCTCGACGTACACGTAAACACTCTTTTTGAAGCGTGACTTTTCTGAAAGCGCTCAAAATTTCCAATCTTCTAATGTAAATTTTAGCTCAGGCGGATCCATATGAGCATTTTTACAGCCCTCTGAAAATTCATTTTTCGACCTATTTTCAGATGTGAATAAAACCTGAAAATAGTTACAGCACGGTAATAAAATTTATATAGACGGATTTGTCTTGACTTGATCTACAAGATGCCGTAAGCAGCAGGTCCGGCGCATTTAAACTTCTCGAGTTATTAAGCGTCAAAGTTACCCCTAAAAACACCCCTCTTTTTGGTCATTTTCAGCCAAATTGGCCATTTTTGAGCATTTATAACTCGGCTGCAAATGCATTATATGATTTGAAAATTGGCATTCCCAGAGAACTTTCGACGATCTTTCGATTGGTGCAATTTATTTTTTTCAGAACCCATTTTCAGCAAAGTTGTGCATGCCCAATTTCAGCCATTTTCAAGCTGAAAAAAGTGCCAATTTTTGATCATCTTCGATATGTTTTGAATACAGATTCTGAAAGAGCGGCTCAAGATCTATCATATAAAAAGTTTAAAAAAAATTCCGTGACGGCGTTTTTTTTTAATGATCGACTGAAATTTCAGCTTTTTGACGTCACGTGAAAAATTCAGTTTTCAATTTACGTCAACGAGACCAATACGTATCGATTCAGAAAAAAATTCTACGTCGAATGATACCACTTTTATGTTGATCGGGTAATTTGGCTGAAAATTTTTTCAGTTTGTCTGAAAATCTTTTAGCCCTTCTTAAAACCCAAATTTTGTTTGCAGCGCATTTCAAGACCTATACCATTCAAATCTCCTCGTTCTGCTGATTAATATTCCGTTTTCAAAAAATTTTTTGGTGATAGATGACGAATTTCAGACAAATCTGAAAATTTCAGCTTTTTTGTGTTTCAGCCAAAAATCATTTTCGATAGCTCATTTGAAAGCCCTTTTCGTGCTGATTCCTCTCATATAGGTCACATGGCATCAAATTGCTCCGTTCAAAAAACGGTCGATTTTCAGCCCTCTTTTTCAGCATGATGCTGAAATCGTACGAAGCTGATATTTCAGGATCTGAATCCCTCGTGTTTGGTTACCCCATAAACCAAATTTCGGCTCTCAACTCTAAAATTCGTCGTTTCAGCCTCAACCCAAGTATAGCGCAGGCGGAATACGCCTGCGCATAATTATTCAAGTGGTTTTGCTCAATCATGAACTTCATATTTTAAATTTTATTTCTTAATATCTCAGTTGATGATTCATAAGTAAATCCCTTTAAAATAGAAAATTGCGAAGTGAATAAAATATACTGTTAATCATATATTTAACAAATCGAATTATCATAACCCCCTTCCATTGATTAGTAAATAATCGGACGCAACAAAAAACTTCTTCGGCTTAAGTGTTCCGGTTTGCGTGCGCGACGTAAAATGTTGATAAATGAGCCGACAAATGGATTATTTCGAAACACCTTGCATATTTACAAAAAAAGAGACAATGCGATGTTAAATAGATTAAAGAAATTTACAAATTTAAAAACAGTCAGTGGGGGTTAAGCTTCCTAGTGGGTTCAGAAATAATTAATTATTATATTATATTATTGTCGTTTTCAGAGATCGATGCCTAATGGAAGAGGAAAAATATTAGAATGGACTGATGATCTCGTTTGGATGAGCTCTCTTTTTAGACGGCCATTCTTTTTTACGAAATTATGGGCAATACATATTTAAGAGGAATTGAGAAAAATGTTTTTTATGGCCCCATCATTTTCTCTTCTTTTATTATTCTTCCATTAGGCATCGATCTCTGAAATGAATAATATATATATATATATATATATAATTTTGTGCAGAAAAAAAATAAATTTACTGTTTTTTGACAGTATGGTATCACAATAATTAATGAGTATTATTTCTTATCTTGATAAATACCATAAATACCATTTTGAGTATTGTAACACAATATGGAAGAAGTTTTCGGGTAATGGCAGAGGAAATGTCTTTGTACACAATTCTTCCACTATTTTATTGTTTTTATTTTTATTTTTAGAATTATTATTTGCCGATCAACACAAATTAAAATATATTGTTATATTTAATGATTAATAGGCATAGGCACTAATGTTCACGGGGCGAAACCGGATGTACATCAACTGAAATCGTAAATATCGAAGCTAACTAACAATGCTAGAACGAAATATTTCCCTCAAATGGAGAGAAACGGCATATGTAATTTATATATGAAAAACTTAAGAAAAAACTAAAAAAAACCTTAATTTTAATTCTATGTGCGGATGTATCTACAATATTTTAAGTATATTTGTTTTACCAATTGTTTTAAATAAAATTTTTAAATAACCATTTTAAATAAAGAGACACAAAAGACACTCTTTTTATAATTGTAGAAACGCGCAGATTTTTGAAATGCGTCGTCAATAAATTTGAAATAGTCTATAAAATATCACAATCGTGATTTATGCGTTTTTAAATTTTTAAAATTTTGTTTCATTAATTTTTATTGTTAACATCAACCGTACCGGAACAATTCATTTGCTGAAATACTAGAAAAGCAAAAAAAATTCAAAACGTTTAAGCGGCACGCCAATTGAAAATGACGAATTTTTCAATATTTAAACGAATTTTATTAATTTCTACGTGAAAGTTAAAAACTAACTTCTTACGTCAATTTCACAGGCTCCCTTTAAATTATATTTGGTGTTTTGTATTTTTGAATAATTTTATATTTGAGTGACTTTTCCGACGGTCTGTTTTTACAAATTCATTTGGCGTTAAGCGGTGCTCTTTTTTATAATTATTGAAGTTAAAATTCTCTTTTATTAAAAAAATCCAATTTAACTGTTCTAAGTGATATCTAAAAATCTTGTTAAAGTTATAAAATATCCTTATAATCTACGTTTCTTTTTAAGATTTCGAAACATGGGTTCTAAAATTATTTCGGCGGTTCCATACGTTGGCTCCGGAATTCGAGAAGACATAACCAGGTTATGCGAACAATACAAGGCTGCTAACACTCTTGAGTTTGTTTTCTAAATTATAATCTATTTAGTATTTCATTTAAGCATTGATGTATTCTGGAAACTGTTTCGCACCAATGAATTTGATAAAATATACTTTTTTCGAGAAACTGAAGCGGAACTTGTTGAGGTCCGAGATTATACAAATTCAAATCAGTTATTTGAAAATAATTATATTTGCAGTTCAGCGAAGTTCTCCTGACGACAGCAGCGAAGTGTTTTCGAGAAAAAAATGAACGCGGAGATGTCAATTCGCTAAATGTTGGTAATCGTTTTGCATCCGATTCAATTTGAAGTATTATTTAAGCACAGAGTTTTTGGAGTATACATGACATACGCATTATATCATTTGCAATTTTATGATCATGTTTGTCAGGTTTCAAAAACCGACGTTAATCTGTTATGAAGTGTTAAATTTGTAGGCGAGAGCAACAATTGATCAATTGGATGAACTGTTAGATCTTGAAAAACAATTGAGCGATATGGGACAAAAGTTAGCAGTTGAATGTATTCATATATTAATTCGGAAGAATGCATTTACAGTTTCTTTATCGAAATACTCGGTATTTTTTTTTTTTTTTTGATTTATGACGAACTAATTTAAAACGAAGTAAAAAATCACGATGTTTCGCTGTTATTGTTAAAAATGTACTGTTTTCTATACCTCGTAAAACCTCTGTAAATTAATTTGATTAAGAATAATTATTTACCAAACAATAAGCTTCCATATGACCCATCCAAATTATTACAGTATGATCCAGCAACACATCGTCGAGAGATGCACGAGGACGATTTGCACGTGGTGTGCCTTCCCTTTAAGACTTCCGACCCGACGTCGTCATTGGAATCGATAATAAAATCCAATTTGTTTCAAGAACTCTCATTTATTCACTCACATTATGTTCAGGTAATTATTTTTTAAGTTTCCTTATTTTATTTGAATTTGAAGGCGAAAAATTCATTAGGAATCAATGATAGATCAATATCAATGATAAATTCGAAAAATCCAATGGAAGAATGTACCAAGTATGAGTTAGATAAAGGAAGACTGATTAAAATCATTTTAAAGGATTTTAGAAAAACATCAGGAATTATGGAAAAAGGAACAAGAAGAAGAACAATTGCAACAGGCTGAAGCTTCGACAGATAATGGCTCAGTGAAAACAACAGGATCAACAAGGAAAAATGCACGACAGAAGGCATATTCGTCTGAAATACAACACGCTCGGCATCGAAGGTACGCTGATCCGAATATGGATGGTGAGTATCGCTGATTTCCTTCTTTTATCAATTACTTATATCATGTAGATAACTTTGCGCGTGTAAATGAAGGTGGAATGGAAGGGAATAATGCTAGAAAATCGACGAAAGCAAAAGTAGTCAATTTGATACGTATTTATAATAACGGTTTAAATGTTTTAGACGCCGAGAACAGAGCCAACAGAGCCAGAATCGAGTACGGAGACTCCTGTGGATGAAGTTAATATGATTGGAATGAAATCCTCTAAAAGAGGAAATATTTCAAGCAAAATAAGAGCGCCAGTTAAGAAAAAGTCCAAGTTGGATGGGGAATTGGATAAACAGGAAAAAATACCAACGACGAGGTAACTGTTGTTATTAATATTTAGATTGCGAAAATTTATTTTTTATTCGTATTGTCCTTTTCAGAGATCGGTGCCTAATGGAAGAGGAAAAAAATTAAGATGGAATGAGGTTCTCGTTTGGACGGTCATTCTTTTTTACGAAATTATGGGCAGCACATATTTAAGGGGAATTAAGAAAAATGTTTTTTGTGGCCCCATCATTTTCTTTTCTTTTATTACTCTTCCGTTAGGCATCGATCTCTGAAAAATACAATACAAGGAAAATAGGAAATTATCTAGACTGATTTCAAAATGACAATTCGATTTTTTTAAAATTTTTCAGCCCGATCAAGCTATCCATATCTCCGAAGAAGAAAACCCAAGCTAATAAGAGTGCTCTCCCATCTGAATGGAATGCAAAATTAAGCAAACTGTCACGAAAAGAGGCCGAAGCGGATCGTTTGTTGGAGAAGCTTAAAAGTGAGATATCGTTAGACGCTGATTGATTAAACCTTGATACAATGATGGCTTTAATGTTAAAATACCGGTAATCTAATATCTACTAATATAATTTTTATTTCCTATGAATAAAATCTTTTCTAATTTTATGTTTTATTTCAAAGTGTACTTATACTACAAAAAACATTTGTTATTAATTGAGCAATGAGAAAGTATATAAAGCATGCAATTTGAAGCTTCTTTGTTTTAATTAATTATTTTTCCACAATCTATATTATTTTTTGAGCTTATCGTGTTGTTGATAAACATTTATTGATAAGTGTTTTGAGTGTACTTTAGAATTGTGAACGCGAAAAAGGGCGGTGTTAATTGGTATTTGGTAGAGTTGTGCATTTTTTTGTGAATATGTATTTTGATAGAGCGTTTGGATGAAAGTAAAATCGAATTGGGTTGATAAGGATAAGCGCGATTCATCTTTTGGTTGTTCGAGTTTTCGAGAAATTGTGAAATTCACGTGTGGTTTGGCGAATACCTTGGGACTGATGAGTGGATTCAACAATGCTGGATTGTTTCGTTTGACACTAAAGTCACTTTGAACTGAAATCAATTATAATTGGTCTCTTGCTGGAAGAATAGTATTATTTACTAGAGTGTCAATTAGTTGATAAGGTTCAATAAATTATATTGACAAATTTACTTATCTTATTTCAAGCTTTAATTAAAGTAGTGCATTAACCATTACGTATTGTATGATGCTCGATTCTTAAAACATTCACGAACTAAGGATTACTTGCTGGAAAAGGTTATGATATACGAGGAATACCTAGGTAGCTTTTCTCTTAGCTAAGAGCTCTTAGAATAGCTATAATAGATTTAATGCAAGTATGTTTTTAAGGTTCAATAGCCACATATTTCCTATTATATCGTTTAAGTAGGAATTTTTTATGTTTAAGGGAAGACGGCATTAAAGTAAAAAAAGAAATGGTCGCTGATTTTTGTTCTTCTTCTCTTTTCAACAGATTTTCCATAAATTTTTTGGACCTAAAACTATGAAGAAATATACAAATTTTACAAGATCTTAGTTCTTACTTACTTACTTTGGATACTTTGGAGTCCGAATCATTCTCGCAGTGAGAAGCGGACTAACTCTCTCCAATTTGAGCGGCTGCGCCGTGCCACTTTCGACCATGCAGCTCTCGTCTCCAGGATTTCTATCCGTCTTCTGGTGGATCTTGTCGTGGACCGTTCGTGGGTGAAGTTTGAGATCCACAGTTTGACGGCATCAGACCAGCGTGCTTTAGGTCGTCCTTTTGGTCTAGTTGATCCTCTGGGGTCCCATCCTGTTACGCGTTTGCACCAACGGTCCACCGGCATTCTGGAAATATGACCTGCCCATTGTAAGATCTTACCGCGGACAATCCTCTCAATGTTGATGGTCTCACAATCGGCATAGAAGCAAATGGTGTTGATTGCTCTTTGCAGACGCGTGATGTGCTCAGAAAGGAGTGGCCATGTCTCGGAGCCATATAGGATGGCAGGAATAACATTTTGCATCATGAGTTTCCTCTTTTCCTTATGGTCAATGTGCATGAAGAGGAGTTTGCATTTCCCGTATGATGCCCACGCCGCTTTCGTTCGCTTTGAAATTTCATCTGCTAAACCTCCATCAATCCTGATATGGCTTCCTAGATATCGAGCACCTTCTTGGAAAGGACTGACAACCCCGTCGATCTCGATTTCTGAGCCCGAAGCGAAATTGTTTTTCATGATAATTGTTTTCGCGGGATTAATTTCGAGTCCGTGTTCCTTCGCCAGTCGTGCCAAAATCGATATTCTTCGTTCCATTTCTTCCGTATCATTCACAATGATAACAACGTCGTCAGCGAACTCGAGCCTCTTCAGCTGTTTACCGTCAATAGTTATTCCATACAGTTTATCTTCCCATTTTCGAAATTTTTACGTAAGGTTACAAAACTGCTAATCAAGGTAAAATATTCAATTATTAACCTATATAAATAAATAAAAGTCACAAAGGCTATGTTGTTTTTAATATTGTTTAATGAATATTCCATTGTTTCACGTCATCGACAGAAATTTCTAGTAATATTTAACAATTATTCTAATAAATCCAATTGGGAATTAATAAAGCGTGATTAAATATCGTAAAAATGGATTTTTTAAACGGTGTGAACATTTTCCTGGGTACAGAATTTCGATCATCTGAAGCTTATTCAAATGCGGTTAGATTCAAAGCTGCTTCATGAATAATTTGATCAATTTTGTTGGGAATTTCGTACTATAACAAGTTAACTTTTTATAGTCTTTCAAGTTGCAAGTTATGATTTCGCAATTGTTACATTCTTTGAATATATCAGTCAATGACAAATGCATTTGAACTCAATTCAAACTCATCATAATTCTTTCAGTAATATTTGAAACTACTGGTTTAATTTATGACATTTAATTAACAATTTTACAAAAATTTTTTTGGCATATTTTAATAATAGAAGGATGTTGTTATCGAACTTGGTGTGCCTTGGAGTCCGAATTACGTTAAAGCAGATTAACTATTTCCATTTTGCGAAAGAAATTTTTCAAAGAACAGGCATAAGGCTCGAAAGAAATAAAAGAAAGCAAATTATTATCTGAAATATCCCTCGTACTATTTGAATACTTCCACTTTCCATTTTAATTCGACTCCATTCTTCTCGGAACTTGTCATATAAATGATAAAGAAGAACGATAAACATAGACCGATCAAAGTCGAAAAACATCGGTACATATAAATTGTATTAAAATTTAATTGTTTTTGAATAGTTATTGTATTTATTTTTACTTCCACCATAAATTAGTGCTTAATTTAAGGATAAAAATTACTTAGGAATCAACTTTTCGGAAGTTCAGACAAATAGTAAAACACAGTACATTTTGCGTACACAGATTAAAAATTGATGTTCGTAATGATAATTGAGTTGATTATGGGAGGAAGGAGAATGAAGGCATGGGGTGATAAAATGTTTGCTGCCTTTTATGGGAGGTGGCCGTTGGGCAGACTTGGGTAGAATCGCGTACTCTTATTTGATAACGGTAATCGACAAAAATTGGGTTTTTTATGTACGAAAAAAATACGTTTTGACAGAAAGGGTGTCCGAATGGACAATTGTGCACTTTTATCAGTCGGAGCTGCTAAACAATTACCTATTTTTGTTTGTAACTTGCTATTGTTTTCTCATTTTCACAATAGTTGTTGGTTAATAATAGTCGCATCATTTCAGAACCAAGGTTTTAGACCTTGTTATTTGTGAATTCCGAAATGACAAATTGTGAGGAGATCGAGTCGAATGGCACGATGAAGAAGAATGATTCATTGTCAACTTTTCCGTATTGGTAGGTGAATTTGGTTCTAATTATGAATTAAGTTGATTCAAGGCTTTCTAGTTCCACTTAATATATGAAGATTTGTTCCACTTAATATATGAAGATTTTACTTCCACTTAATATATGAAGATTTAAAATAATTTGGGTTTTCTAATTGATCAAGACTAGTTTAAGGGATTGAATTTAAGAGTGAGAATATGTTTATTTTTTAAATTTTACTTTTTGAAAGAAGGATTGAAATTATGAAACTAACGTGGTTTTCATGGGATGTTTTTTTTTTTACTTTCTATCTGATGTTTTATTATCAAAATCTGAGAAATTGACATTTCCAATTTTATTTTTATAAAAAATAAAAGTAATAAATCTGTCATGATCTAGAAATTTTGAAGAAATATAATGAAAAGCAGAGAAATTATTCACGTAAATTGAATATTTGTTTCATTTTATCTATGAGACCATTGAAAATAATTCAAAAATGATCAAATCAAACCTTTCATATTCTTAGATTTTGATAATAAAAAGAAAAAGACTTTCTCTATGAACCAAAAAACCATAAAATACCTTTTCAAATTCCGATATTTTCTAAATATTCTATTATTTTTTGATAGGCAATGACTGTATCACCCCAAATGAAACGTATAAAGTTTGAGCGAGCTCAAGAAACGTACTCAGATATAGTTCCGCGTTAAGTAACAGTTTTCCGATATAGTTTAGGATATTTCAGTCAAAGTTACTTGAACAGATTTCTGGAGATAGCACGTGTAAGCTTTAAATACCAATTCAAAATATTATAAAAGTTCATTTTCATTTGGCGTGCTGAATATAATCTTTTTAAATAATGGAAACTTACTGAGAGACTTGTTTAATGAAGAATAAAAATAAAATTTCGTCACCATTCAAATTTTCAGCGAGATACCTTCTGGATATAAAAAGTACCTTCCTAGTTAAATAATGTCTATTATGATATTTTAGGAGCATTTTATACTTTTTTAAATACATTATAGGAGCATTTTATATATACAAATTACTTTATATATATATATATATATCTGAACACGCCGGCACGCCAAATCAAAATAACTATTTTGCGATTTTTAAACGCGCGTGGGAATTCTTATGACTTCATAACAAAACCGTTATTACTACAATTTAATTAAGCTTGTCTTGAACTATCTAAAAATATTAATATCTTTCTAAAAACTTATATTTAAGGATTCCAACTTGTATGGTAATTTTATTACCATACAAGTTGGGGTGCGTCGGTCCAAATGAAAATGACGACTTTAGAAAATTTAGTTTCGTTTTACTAATTTCCACGTGGGCTATTCTGAATTTAATTCTTGCTAATTTAAGACATAGAATTAAGAACTGTGGTGAATAAAGTTCTGAGGCGTTAAATGAGTCAGTGATTTTATGCGGTGCATTATCAATTCTCGAAGAAATCGCAGGCACGCCGATTGGAAATTTCGATTTTCCGATTTTTAAGCGTGGCTGAAATTTGTTTATGTATTTTAGATAAGATATTGTTTATGACTAATTAACTAGACTTTTCTTAAACTATTTAAAATGTTAATATATTTCTAACAAATTATATTTGAGCACGTTAACTGAGGTTTATTAGCATGCCAGTTGGCGTGCGCGGGTTTCTAAATATCTCGGATAAAAATATACTACATAATTCAATTATATCCATTTGTCAAAGGACATTATTGTATTTATTTATAATTTTATAATCGAACCATCAGTAAACTAGTTTTTCGAAAAGTTCAAAATTTGATCACACCGCATTATCTTAATCATCATTACCCAACAATAATCAATCACTCGTTCGTTCGTTCATCTAAAGGTAATCTCAAACCATTCGCTCGTTTTTTGTTCTTTTATCAAGCGTCGTCTCTATTCCTCTTCCATTTATCGCATATTGGATTGACGCGGTTTTATCAGTTGTTTTGATTCTTAATTCTTTATATATACTGGGTCATCCGGCAAAACGATTCATTTGATTTTAACCAATTGATTATTATTGCTGAAAATGGTTGGAATAGAGGTCTCGATGGCTGAAATGAAGCTTAACGGTCATCAAAAGTAGAGAGCTTTTTTGAATTGAGTTAAAATTGAAATTTTGCAGTGGAAATGGTACCAGTGGAAGCGACAGCGAAGTAGAAACGGTCAATTGGCAGCAAAACAGGTGGGATTTGGATTTAGAATTGATTTGATGGTATTGAATGTTTGCAGGAATTATGAAGCTCTTCATGAGAAGGTTAACAGACGCATCAAGGATGGAACACCATTCTTCTCGCTTGAGTTCTTCCCACCGAGGACCGCAAATGGAGTCGCCAATTTCTTTACGAGGTAGGATTGTTTTTTTTTTGAATACGAATTTTAATAGAGCCAATTCGTTATTGCTCTATTTATTAGCCTTATTTCACAGCAATTGCGAAGAAATTAATTAATTATTAAAAGCATCAGAGGCCATATGCAAGATTGTATTTATCCGTAAAACGGTGAAGGAAAATCATTGATAAATTAACTTTTCCAGTAAATTACATAAATAAATGTTTTATTAATTTTGTAGTTTCAGTACTAATTCTAATAAATTATCTAAATTCTTAATTAGTTTTGTGATTTCAATACGAATTCTTACATGCACTTATATACATTTTCTTTGAAATTTAGTTTGTCAATTATTTTCCATTGCCGTTTAACGGATGAATCATTTTTTGCATACGGCCTCAACTTAAATGTTTTATGATGCGTTTTGGAGATAATTTTTGTAAGAGATATAAAGATTTTTTTTAATTTTTCAATGAAACGTGCAATTGGTGCGCGATCGTTTGCAAATCGGCGCTTACTTCGTGGCAGTGGAGTTCATAAGTCTATGACACTTTCTAATGTTTTATAAAAATCAATTCTTTGGCATGAAGTACGCGAAAATTGAAAAAGATCGCGCACAATTTGCGAAATTTTGTCATCGATTTTTTGTTGAAACGGAAAACGGAAATGGAAATAATTTTTTGAAACAGACAACGAAAAACGGAAGATGGAATTCCGTGCAACTCTGGTACACGTTCCTTTCGAAAATTAAAAATCCTTCTAGCTCTTTTAAAATTGAAAAGGCGTCATTTGCGCAACTGGTGCGCGTTTTTTTGCAACTTGCGCGTACTTCCTCGCAGTGGAGTGAAGAAAGTTATTTGAATTAATTTATTGGAACCAATAGATTGTTTAGGATGCACGCCAACTGAAATTGTAAAAACAGACGCTTGGAAAATCTATATTATCCAGGGTGTCGGCAAATTTTTAAGATTTTAAGATAATTTAACGAAAATCCTAGAAAATAGCGGGAAAATAAACTTTTAACTTCAACATGATAAATTATCAAAATGTTTAATGTAAAATAGAGATTTTCATTTGGAACGAGGATGAGTTTTTTTTGCTCCTTTCACGTATGAAAATAAAAGTGAAAAATAAGTTTGTTGATAATTTTTGAAGGTCTGAAATTGTTTTCTGAGATAATGCTCACGATAATGCTCACTCTCTCCAAAGAGAAATAAAAAATGTTAGATTTATTCAATTTGTCTTAAAATTAAACTAGAAAATTTTCTTCGAAACCCTTAAACGGGCTTGCATTTCCAAGAGTGCAGTTGTACCACAACTTGTATGGTAATAAAATGGGCTCTGTAAGTATGCTAAAATGTAACTTTTTAGAAAGATATTAATATTTTTAGATAGTTCAAGACATTCTTAATTAAATTGCAGTAAAAACTTTTTTGTTACAATGGCGTAAAAATCACCAAACACGCTTAAAAATCGCAGCGTGTAATGTGCATTCCGAATAATTTATTAACAAGAAACAATCTAATTTTTCAGATTGGATCGATTCAACGAAGGAGGTCCAGTGTTCGTTGACATCACGTGGCACTTGGGAAGTGACCCGGCCAATATGTCGAAAGAAACATCGTCGTCGTCGATCGCCGCCGGATGCCTTAACTTTTGCCGAGTCGACACTATGTTGCACATGACTTGCGTACAATACACAAAAGAGCAGACGATGAAGCATCTTGAGCAGGCAAAAGCAATCGGATTGAGGAGCATCCTCGCACTTCGTGGTGATTTGCCACCGCCTGGTGAAGACGCGCCGCCGGTTGTTTATCAGTACCGTGCGCTTGATATGATTCGATGGATTCGTGAGGCATATGGCGACTATTTCACAATTGCCTGCTCGGGATATCCACTAGGTCATCCTGAATCACCTTCATATAAGGCGGATTTGCAATATTTGAAGGCGAAAGTGGACGCCGGCGCGCAGTTAATCATCACGCAATTGTTCTTCGAGCCCGAAGTGTTTGAAAAATTTGTTGACGACTGCCGAGAGCTGGGCATCCAAGTGCCGATCATTCCAGGAATCATGCCGATCATGGGATACGACTCGATCCGTAGGATAGCGAATCTGTCGCAGTTGACGATTCCCGAAGGTATTTTGAACGACCTGGAGCCGATCAAACACGACGACGATGCGGTGAGAAACTACGGTAGAGTGAAGTGCATAGAAATGTGCCGTCGATTGCTCAATAATGGATACGCCAAGTCGCTGCACTTGTACACGATGAACAGAGAAGGAGTGTGCCGAGAAATTCTACAAGAACTCGGCTTGTGGTTGAAACGGCCGATGCGCACTCTTCCATGGGAACCGCATGGTCCGAACCACCCGATTCGCTGCAAGGAAGACGTTCGTCCGATCTTCTGGAGCGCGCGTCCGCGAAGCTACATCTACCGGACCCGCGACTGGGACGACTTCCCGAATGGAAGATGGGGAAACAGCTCGTCGCCGGCGTTCGGAGACCTCGCCGACTATTATTTGTTCCACCTGCGCAGCCAAAGATCCAAGGATGATCAGCTGGCAATGTATGGAACGGAGCTGAGCTCGTTCGAGGACGTGAAAAAGGTGTTTGTCAATTATATCACCAAGGAGGAGAATGAGAACGGCGTCAAGGTGACGAGCCTTCCATGGACCGAATCGGAAAGTGGCGTGCAGCCGGAAACGCAAATCATCAGCGAGCAACTGGTGTGGTGCAACAAGAATGGAATCCTGACGGTGAACAGCCAGCCATCGGTGAATGGGGCGCCGTCGACGGATCCGCTGGTGGGATGGGGAAAGCCGGGTGGATATTGCTATCAGAAGGCGTATCTGGAGTGCTTCATGTCGGCCGAATTGTCGAAGACGCTGCTATCGTTCATTGATGAATATTCACCGAGGATTAATTATCACGTGATCAATCATGATGTTAGTTTCTTTCGTCGGTTACAATTGTGTCGCTTATTGTATTTTTCCAGGGCTCCATCGATAAATCGAACGGTGAAGCGACGACACCAATCGCAGTCACTTGGGGTGTCTTCCCAGGCGCCGAAATCGCCCAACCAACAGTTGTGGACCCGCTATCATTCAGAGCTTGGAAAGATGAGGCCTATCAGATGTGGATCAATCAGTGGTTAGAAGAGTTTTAAAATTCGATGAGTTATATTGGGCATTCAGGGCCAACTTGTATCCAAAGGACTCGAAATCGCGCCAAGTTGTCCAGGACGTGCACGACAATTTCCAATTGGTCAATATTGTTGACAACGACTTCCAGAAACCATCAATCATTTTTGAGATTCTTGATCGGTGTGTGAAGCAGTTTGAGAAGAATCAATAATTGATTTATTTATTTATTATTTATTAATTATATTGTTTATATACAGTACTGGTCAAAAGGTTGTAAACTCTGGGTTTTTCGAGCATAACTGGTTTTCGATGCAGAAATTTTTACCAGTTGTTTCTGAAAGCGTTAGAAAATTTGTGGACAAGTGCCATACGAAAATAAGAACAAATAAAATAAAGTATTCGTAGAGTTATGCTCGAAAAACCCCACAACCTTTTGACCGGTACTGTAATTTTGTGGCCTTGTCATAGTCAATGATTTGTTTTTCTTTTTTTTTATTTGATATTTTGATACAAAACGTGCTCAGGACATGGATTATTTATGTAAAAAGTATTATTAACATTACCTGTAATAAATATTTTATAAACTATCTAAATTGGAACATTTGCGGAACAAATATTTATTATTTAAAGGATTAAGCTCGAACTTGGAACACGAGGAATTGCTGATAAGCGGGAGTGAATCTTATTAAAGTATCATTAATATGCCAGACAGCGTTATAAATGTTAACACCAGATATGCAATTCCAGTCGCCGCCAAATGCTTTTTTCATTCCTTGCTGGATGGTAAGCACCATATCCGACGTGTTTTCCATGTTGTCCATCGCTCTCTTTGTGATTTCGAACAGTTTGTTCTTCATAGCATCAGACATAGTATTTTGGTGTATTTGATAATTCTAGGGAATTTTGATTTATAACAAATAATAAGGGTTGATATCAGAGATGGGCGGATTTCAGGATTCCATATTCCGGCAATTTTTTCTATTCCGGATTCCGAATTCCAGACATTTTGTGATTCCGGATTACACCTACTTAAACGTCATAAGCGGTCACTTATTTACGTCTAGTATTAGTTGACATTTTTAGTGTTTCTGTGTGGTAACTTTTCAATTACTAAAAGTATACGTTAAAAAGAATATATTAAAGCAATTCAGCAAAGTATTGCGTATATAACAATACCAATTGGCGTGCGCCTGTCAACTATTGCTTGAAGTAAATAAGTGGCAGTACGCCAAATGAATGTGACGATTTTACAATATTCAAAGGCATTGTAATTTGTTAACCTTACAAGATAAAAGCTTATTCTCACGTGAATTTTACAGACTTCCCCTTAAATGTCTCTGGCGCTTTAAATTTATACGAAATGTTAGATTTAAGCGGCTTTTCTAAGGTCCTGCATTTACGTATTAACTTGGCGTGGTGGCAGTTTATGACGTTTAAGGATTCCGAAATTCAAAAACTCCCGTTCCGCCCACCTCTGGTTGATATTGCAAATTGGGAAACGAAAAAAAAAACAAAAATTGCTTCCCCGTCGGAAAATGGGATGTTATTAAATCTAGGAAAATCGGAAATTGCTCCCGTCGGAAAATAAAATCCATTTCCGCAAAAGAAATCACGGATTATTACACCATAGAATTTAAATACTTCTTAAAACTTCAACGGATTAATTAATTAAAACAAAAGAGGATGCGTATCTTTGAGATCTTTGATTTTTTAGTCTTTTTTTATAAAAATGAGAAAAAAGTCGAAATTTAAAATGAGATGGTGTAATAATCCGTGATTTTTGCAGACATGCATTTTATTTTCCGACGGGAGCAATTTCCGTTTTTCCTAGATTTAATAACATCCAGAAAATGAAATTCAATTAACCGCAAAGAATCATCACGGAATATTACACAATTTCATCTACAATTATTTTTCAAGCCTCAATAGTATTAATTAGGTATTGTCCTTTTCAGAGATCAGTGCCTAATGGAAGAGTAATAATAGAAGAGAAAATGATGGGCGGCCACACGGCCACAAACAAATTTTTCGTCAATTCCTCTTAAATATGTGTTGCCCATAATTTTGTTAAAAAGAATGGCCTTCTAAAAAGAGAGGCCGTCCAAACGAGAACCTCATTCCATCCTAATTTTTTCCTATTTTCCTTTTCCTCTTCTCCCTTCAATTAGCCACCGCTCTCTGAAAAGGACAATAATAGGGATTCACAACCACATCAGGAGAAAACAATAGATATGGTGTGATGTTCAACTTGTTGAAAATAAAAAATAAGGGCGTGGCAAGGTTAGCAATGGATGCATGTTATATTGCAAATATCAGTGATGGGAGGAACTCACCCCGATCCGTGTATTTTTCTGGGGTTTCGGTTCCAAGTCCTGGTCCTTTGAAATTTTCAGTATTTTTAACGTCCCGCCCGCACGGAAATCCAAAAAACGGCATATCTTTCCAGATGTTAATTTTATTAATAGAATACCTAATAGATGCAATGAAAGTGGTAAAAAGATTAGCTTTTTGCATTAATAATGTTTAAAAAATATTAGAATTGGGAGCAAAATTAAGTAAAAATTTTGTTTCTTAGAGAATGGAAATTGTTAAATGCTCCATAACTCATCTAAAAGGTGTGATTTTCTGAAATTCATCCACATCATGGGAATGTGCATGAAATTCTGCTTCTGTTAATACCTATTTCGATTTCTTTCCAATTGCAACCATAAAAGTTATGGAGAATTTAATATTTGACATTCCCTAAAAAACAAATTTTTTGCTTAATTTCGCTTCCCAACAATTCTAATATTAGTCTCAAAAACGTATTGTGTCCCTTTGATAAAAATATAGCTTTGTTTCGTCTATCAAAAAACTACACTACAACTATAATTCTACAAAGTTTGAGGAAGAATTTTAGAAGAAACGGTGTAATATTCCGTGTCATAGGGAATTTTATTTTCCGACAGATTCAATGATCCCTTAAAGGTATACTTACTTGCGATGTGCACCAAGCAATAAGGGAAAACAGAATTAATAGAGAATATTTCATAATTTGTTTTAAAATATTTAATGGATATTTCTGATATAATTTCTGCTTAAATATTAAAACTTTCGTTTATTTTTTATTAATTAACGATTGTCATTAATATTATATTGTTTTTAACATTAATGATTATAATTACAATTATCGCCTTAATTTTTGTTTCAATTGATTAATCAATATTAATCAAGAATCAAACATTTACAGCAAAGTGACAAATCAATTCGTCCATCCAAGAGCTCAGAAAATCCAATTTAATATAAATAGATCTGAAAACGAAAAACGAATTCATTTGCCGTGCAGACGCCAAATGAAAATGACTTGTTTGAACGATTTTTATTAATTCACGCATGAAATTGAAAAACTAATTTTCTCGTAAATTCACCAGGCTTATCTTAAGATATCTCTGTTACTTTACATTTTGACGAAATGTGTGAGATAAATTACTTTTCTGACACTTTTCTTGTGAGGTTCCTTTTACGAAAAAGCTTTACAAGTTTCCTTTTTTAACAATTGTGATTATTTTAAAAATCATTATTATGGTATGTCTTAACCTCATTTTGATTCGGGTTTACAACTTGGGTAGGCAACTTTCCATAGAATGTTCCGAGAGAAAGAGTTTCACGGCTTGTAGGGTTTTAAGGTGGTTTCTAGGATTGTGGAGTTTTCAGGCAGTTTCACGGCTTTTTCATATTTCAGAGTTTTACGGCTTGTGGGGTTTTCAGGTGTTTCACGGCTCGTGGGCTATTCAGGCGGTTTCACGGCTCGTGGGGTTTTCAGGCGGTTTCACGGCTTTTCATGTTTTAAGGCGGTTTGACGCTTTTTCATATTTCAGAAAGTTGCACGGCTCGTGTGCTTTTCAGGTGGTTTCACGCCTCGTGTGGTTTCCACGCCATTTCACGCCTCGTGGGGTTTCCACGCCATTTCACGCCTCGTGGGGTTTCCACGCCATTTCACGGCTCGTGGGCTTTTCAAGTGGTTTCACGGCTCGTGGAGTTTCAAGGCGGTTTCTTGGATTGTGGGGTTTTCAGCCGGTTTCACGGCTTTTTCATATTTCAGAGTTTTACTTCAGAAATTTTTTTTTCATGATTTCATGCGGTGTCGCGGCGTGTATGGTTTTCAGGCAAAGGGTTGACGAATCACCCAATTATCCATTTTTCTGGATCCTGGACCTTGGCTTTCCGAATGAATAATTGACAATTTCTGGCGTGAAAAATTACCTGTTATTTTACCATTAAAAATACATAAAAATTCATTGCAAACGCCAAGTAAAATAAAAGAAAAACTGACACTAAATAAATCTCCACAACAAAAGAATTTAAAACAATAACATTTAAAGAAAAGTGTCCTCTACAAAACAAAAACTCAAATAACCAAAGTCTTTGTCTCTTCCGTGTTGGTTTCTTCAAACTCCAGCAGCTCCGATTTATTTTCAGCAACCGGGGCTCGCACATAATATTGCTAAAATAATTTCAATCCCGATTCCTCTCTGCCAACCAACCTCTCGCACCATCGTCCCATCCAAACGATTAATCTGCGGCAAAAGCTTCAAAGCCTTCTCAAAGTAGCCATCTTCACTGGCAATCGGGTTAAAATCAAGATAAACGCATGATAATTGAGCATGATTGCGAATCTCATCAATAAACGACCAATCTGACAACTAAAACAAAACAAAACCATGTGCATTCTCAATAAAAAACCAGCTCACTTTGTTATTACGCGCCCAAAAGTCGGTCAATTTGGACAAATGCGCAATATTCTCCACTTTGACCAAACGATTCTGATTCAAATCAAGAATCTCGAGATTGTGATTATCGCCAAGTCCGCCAATATACTGGATTCCGTTTTGAGCAAGATAGATCTCGCGAAGATTCGTCAATCCAGAAACGTTCTAAACATTTGAATTTCTGCGCGGGAAAATTGGATCCGCAAAATACTTCAATACAGGTTATCGCGTTTGCTGGAAGACTAAGAACTTCCAGATTCTTCAAGTGATCCAAGTTTTCAATTGTGTGAATTTGATTGGCACCAAGGAAAAGTCTAAAAGCTAATTATTATATTTATATGAAATATTAGAATAATCGTGGTCAAATACTTTGTTCAAAACTAATATTTTGTGAAGAATTAAAGATTTTCACAGAGTTTAAGGAAAAGCTGACAAACTGCACACCAATGTAAACTTAAAAATTGTTGCACATAAAGCCGCTATAATCTAATATTTTGTAAAGGTCTTTCCTGCCTTTCCTGTCAGGGTGGCATGCTAGAATTTTACTAAGCTTGAAACACCAGTAAGCCGTGAAAAGCTTCGATAGCGCTCAATCTAATAATTATTATATTTGTTTAGAAAAATATATTAAAATCATGGTACTAAATAAGTGGGAGATAGATTAGATTGGGGAATAGAATTTGCTCGTCTCTGGTCGGCTCAGTGTGTGACAAAAATGGGCAGAATACAGATCCCGTAATTCGAAATCACGCAAAATTAAATACTATAATGATAAGAAACAAAACAACTATAATGATAAGAAATAAGAAACAAGTTGTGCTTCTTCTTCAATATATCGGCAAGAATTTCATGGGTTAGGCGAGTTTAATCAACTGACGTGGCAATTCTAATAGAATCGAGGGGAGGTGGGATACCAAAATGTCCTGTCCCATGATGTTTGAGGAATCCACGGTTGTAACCAATAATATGAAATCCTAACAGGGTTAATTATATACTTACACACTCCATTGTCAAAAAGTATGCCGCAAATTACAACAGAGAGCGCATCAAAGCTTTTCACTTTTTATTATTGTCGTGGTGTAGGTTGATGAAAAATTAGGGGTAAAGGAGCATACTGAATAGTAAAATGGTCTCGCTTGGGCTGGTGTAGATTTAATTTGCAATTTGTTTATTATTTCGACCGTAAATATAATAAATTATACCTAAAATTTTTATTATAATAATTATTATGTTGATTTAACAACCAATTTAGTAAGAGAAAACAAAATGAAACAAAATTGTGATGAAAAAAAGCGAAATAATAAACAAATTGCAAATTAAATCTACACCAGCCCAAGCGAGACCATTTTATTATTCAGTATGCTCCTTTATTCCTAATTTTTCATCAACCTACACCACGACAATACTTTCACCACTAACTTCTTCGAATTTAATAATTTTAAACGGTTCTGAGTCAAATTCGAAGAAGTTAAAACCTTAAAAATAAAGAGTTTAAATGAAAAGGCGTGGATGTGGCAATAGTGGCGCGGTCTTTTGCAACGTGCGGCGTACTTCCTGGCAGTGCGTACATAATTAATTGTAAGCTTACTCACGCCGATTGAAAATAGCAATATTGCCAAGTTTAATTGTCGATATTTAATTTCCACGTAAATAATCTGAACTGATTTTCACGTTAACTTACTAGCCCAAACCCAAAATTATCTGTTAAGTATAATATTGTTCTACAATAATAGTGTTAAGCACTTTATCAGAACTCCTCTTTTTCTCATTTCAATTGGCGTGCTTACTTGTTTATGAAAATAGCTCGTAATTGATTTCCTAACGCACGCCATATAGAAACGGCCATGTAAATGATTAATTTTATTAAAGCTTAGAAGCTTAGACTTGTTGATAAAAAGATATTGTCCTTTTCAGAAATCGGTGCCTAATGGAAGAGCAATAACAGAAAATGATGGGCAGCCACACGGCCACAAACAACATTTTTCTCATTTCCTCTTAAATATGTGCTGCCAATAATTTCGTAAAAAAGAATGGTAAAAGACAAAAAAGAGAGGCGGTCCAAACGAGAACCTCATTCCATCCTAATTTTTTCCTCTTCCATTAGGCACCGATCTCTGAAAAGGAAAATATTTTGAATGTATCAATCTTAAAACGAATATTACAAACCATATAGGAAAGCAATTCTATTTTTAAACAATACAGTTGCACGCCAAATGAAAATGCCAATTTGACAATATTTAAAAACATTTGATGATTTTCCACGTGTAAACTAAAAGCTAATTTGATCGTCTATCTTACAGGCTTCCATAAAAATGACTCGGGGGCTTAAAATTATGCAAAATATTAGATTACCTAGCTTTTCCGAGGTTTTGTTGTTGAGAATTTCATTAGGCGTGCTGTTTAACAACTTTTCTGAGCTCCCGCTTTAAATGGTGCATTTGGCGTGCTTAGAGATTTTTCTAATATCCGCGTGGCTTTTTCAAAATAGTTTTTTTAGTATTGTTAACATTGTTAACATTGTAATTGTTAACAAAACAATCGCAAACAATTTCAAATTATTTAGAATCCTTCTAAACTAGAGCTATGTGTATAACAAAAATAGGCGGAATGGGAGTTTTTGAATTCCGGAATCGGAAAATGGCCGGACTACGGAATTCCGCCCATCTCTGTTGTGTATCGCAATAACTAGCGTAATAAAACTACACCAAACTTTACTTTGAGAAAATTAGAAAAATATATTCTATATCGATAAAGAATTTTGCTTAATTTAATGCTTAATGAACATGTAAGACGAACATTCGACTTATTCATGGAAAAAAAAACCCATTTTTTACTCAGTTCTTAAAATATTTTTGCGCGAGAATAGTGAATGGGAAATTGTATTCTGCGATTACGGCTGGTCCAATACCACCACTTTCAGGGCCCAAAACATACCAAGTCACCTACCTTTGCAAATTAATATTATTTTCCAAGTTCTCAATCTTCTTAATCTTGTTATCCCCGAGCTCCAAATATTCCAAGTTAACAAGCTAAAATGTAATCAAATTGACTATTACTTTGCCCCCACAATTCCCACCTTATCAAGATTCTCAACTTTCTCCAATTTATTATGAACCAAGTAAAGAGTCTTCAGATTCACTAATTTATCAAGATTCTCGATTTTACCAATTCTATTAAACGATAAATCCAATGTCTCGAGGTTCACCAATGCATCCAAGTTTTCGATTTTCGTTATCTAATAAAATCTCCTTCAATTTCTTCAATTATTTAATGTAAACCTGGTTATCATAAAACTCCAATGTCGTTAAAGTAGTAAGGCATTCAACGTTTTCAATCTTCTTGATGAGATTCCATCGAAACGAGATGTTCTCCACTTTCTTGAGCCACGAATAGTCTTCAATCTTCTTTAGTCGATGTCGTGTCAGGTCAACTTCAAGAGCATCCGGGGATATCTAAATAAGCTTGTAAACTTGCGCAGAAGAATAGGATAATGGGCTGAACCTCGGTGTATTCAATTTCTTCTTCAACCGCAATAGTCTCGACCTTTCTTTCGCCGTCTTCTTCCGTAATTGCGGTTACGTTCATTGTGGATCGATTGTTGTTCAATTAATGGTGACAATTCAATTTATTTCGTTTATATTTATTTATTTTTTTGAAATTAAAGTTCACGTTTATATTGAGTATGTTGATTGTATTATTTTTATGTCCAATTTGATGTTCAAACAACATACACTAGCTGACAAAAGTTTTGTCAAAAATGTTTTTTCGGGTTTAACTTTTTTGTGACTTGACCAAATTGGCTGATTTTTTGATATTTTGTGTGAATCAGTGTTTAAAATGTTATAGTAGCAAAATTTGGTTTAAATTACCATGGCAATTTCGGTACCACGCATTCCGTTTTCCCTCATATTGATAACAGATTTCCGGGTGGCAATTGGAGTTTCTTTACGTGGAGTCATCTCTAAAATGTTGCCAATTACTGCTATTTTCAATAAATTATGAAAAAAATATAATTGAACTTTAAAAATTATTAAAAAATGCAGTGCAAGAATATCTTTGAGCTACGAGTTTTACGATAAACGCTTGTCACTGTAAAGCGGATCATCGTAATCACAAGCGGGAATTTGTAAAATAATCTACAACCATATGAATCTATCATATCAAAAAATCAGCCAATTTGGTCAAGTCACAAAAAAGTTAAACCCGAAAAAACATTTGTGACAAAACTTTTGTCAGCTAGTGTAAGTACACCTCTTTCCACGTAGGATTTTCACTCGAAATTGGATTTGGAGAAAGAGAAGAGGTAGAGAAAATTGCCTACAAACAAGGTATTTCAAAAATGCTTGCACACCAAATTGTAAGATAACATGAGCTCAGTAAACATGCTTAAATTTAACTTTACGTCAAGATATTTATAATTTTAGTTAGTTTAAGAATAACTTGTATAAATTGTCGAGAACAGTGGTCTCTAAAAAAGCCATAACATTTTTAACAAACTCTTAAAAATTGGAAAATCACTATTTCAGTTTGGTGTGTGCTTGTATTTGTTCCAGAATAGTCTTTTCTTTTTTCTTTATCTTCTCTTTCGCAGACCAACCGGTATGTTAATATTGTGGTGAGGAATAAGTTCGTCGAGTTTTTTTACACAAAGATTTAATTGAAAAAACAATAATTATAATAATAAATTAATCAATTATGTATTCGCCGTAACTGTTTACGACTTCCTCCCATCTATCGATCAATTTTTGATGCCGTTCCACCAAAAATAGCCGGGTTTGGTGGCGAAGAAGTTGTTGAGCCAGTTTTTGAGGTCCTCGAAGGTAACACCCCTCATTTGGTTTGACAGAGAGAGACAGAGAGACACAGGAGGCGAGCGTAATGTAACTTTAAGTCAGTTAGAGTTTCTTATTGCAGGTTTTGAGATTTTTGTCTCTAAATTCTCCATTACACTTAAGGTAAAAAATGAGCTCAATAAACGTGTACAAAATTAACATTTTGTAATATAATATTTATAACAAATAATAAGGGTTGATATCAAAGAGGGCGGAATCCATATTCTGGCCATTTTTTCTATTCCGGATTCCGGATTACACCTAATTAAACGTCATAAACGGCAACTTATTTACGTCAAGTAATAGTTGACATTTTTAGTGTTTCAGTGAGGTACTTTTTAATTACTAAAAGTAAACGTTAAAAAGAATATATTAAAACAGTTCAGCAAAGTATTACATCAGCAAAGTATATTTTTTTGTAAATAAAAGCAAACATTTTCAGGCACGCTTAAATATCGGAAAAACGTTTTTTCCAGATGGCGCTCCAATATTCAACTCTCATTTTTATCAAATTTAAAATCAAATATGAATAAACTTTAAAAAATATTCTTTATTATTATTAGAATGATTTATAAATCAAAAATCTGAATTTATTTTCAACATTAAAGTAAATATACAAATTCTGGTCTAAATAAATCTGAAACAGCATAGATTCTGTCATGACAACACTCCATCTTCCACCATAAAAATCTTGTATCTCCTTTTGCAGTACCGCCACATTTGTAGTGCGTTGTTTAAGGAACTGATTCGCCATCTCTAACATCTTCATCTTCATGATCACATTCATGTTAGTATGGTAAACTTGGTAATTTGGGATCTGGAAAGGAATTGTGATCGATTTTGTGAATTAAAAGTTACCTTTGCGACGGCAAACGAGAAAACAAAGAATATTAAGATTAGGGAGTATTTCATAATTTGTTCTAAAATATTTAATGGATATTTTTGATATAATTTCTGCTTAAATATTAAAACTTTCGTTTATTTTTTATTAATTAACGATTGTCATTAATATTATATTGTTTTTAACATTAATGATTATAATTACAATTATCGCCTTAATTTTTGTTTGAATTGATTAATTAATATTAATCAAGAATCAAACATTTACAGCAATGTGACAAATCAATTCGTCCATCCAGTAGCTCAGAAAAGCCATTTAAATATAATTCAATGCTATCGACATCATAAGACTATACAGCTTGCATTGGAAGCCGCTCTAGTCCCAACTGCATTGAGGCAGAAAATAGATCAAGCGATTAAAGGTTGTTCCGCAACGTTCTCTATCCATGGAGAAGAAATCAATGTGCCGCTTAAGCGCGGAGTTCGTCAAGGCGATACTGCCTCGCCAACCTTATTCGCGTTCGGACTGCAGTACATTTTGGATAAAGTTGATGAAATACTTCATGAACAGCCCGGGGATTTAGGGATACTGATCGATGGAAAGAGGCTCACACGATTGGAATTCGCGGACGATTTGGTGTTGATTGGCGGAAGTTCAAAGGAAATTGAAAGAAGATTGACGGCCCTGGAATTAGTAGCCGGCCAACACGGTCTAGCTATCAACCCGACGAAGACCATCGTGCTGCGAAACAAATTTTCGTCTTCAGAATCGGTATCAAGCGGAGGAATTTCGTGCACAGTCGAAGAAGGAGTCAAATATTTGGGCAGCTACATTAGATCCGACGGCTGTTTGAGCGAGGAAACCTCAAGACGAATCAAGGCTGTGTGGAGTGCTTACACCAAGATCAAACCACTTCTCGCCCACCTTGACAAAGAGAAAACAAAGGACCTCCTCTTCCAGAATGTGCTCCCGGCTCTACTGTACGGCGCGGAAACATGGACGTTGACGACAGAAAATTCTAGCCGACTGCAGAGGTGTATGAACACAATTTGTCACCACGCAGGAAGCAATCGAATAGACGTCCATCGACAAATAGTACGAAGGATACTGAAGTGGGCTGGCCACTGTGCTCGATTGCCAAGTGACCGGTGGACGAAACGATTGACGGACTGGGTTCCTCGAGGTTGGACACGACAAAAAGGAAGACCGAAAGTAAGATGGCAAGACTCAATTAAACTCTGGGTCTCAAATTATGTGCACGAGAAGTACACCTCCAGAAACTCAAGAAGACGAATCGGAATCCTGAAGAAGAAGGTTGCCTGGCCCACCTTTGCGAGGCGCAGCCGCGATGATTGGAGAGAGCTGGTCCGCTTCTCTATAAGAGAATGACGACGGACTCCTAAGTATCCTAAGTAAGTAAGTAGCTCAGAAAAGCCATTTAAATATAAAAAGTTATGTTTTATATGATAAAGGATATAAATATGGCTTCACCTCATTTTGATTCCGGTTGATAATAGCTTTTCATGTTTTCAGGCGGTTTGACGTTTTTTCATATTTCAGAAAGCTTCACGGCGCGTGGGGTATTCAGGCGGCTTCACGATTTGTGGGGGTTCTCCGTCGGTTTCACGGCTCGTATTAATCAACTATCAAACATTTACAGCAATGTGACAAATCAATTCGTATTCAAAACTCAGAAGAGGTTTAAAACACTAATGTTATATCCGAAATATGAGAATGTCGTAGAAGAAAACCCATTTCTGAATGAGCAATTGCAAGCTCTGGTTAGACACCTGATGACTACTTATGTTAGCTTCAATATTCATCGAGAACATTGAATTCAACAGTTTTAGGTAAAAGAACACTGACGTGATCATATATTTTATCTAGGAAACATGACAGATGATTTAATATAGGCATTATTCAATTTTTGGCCACATTCTCTATTTGATTAAAACAATGACTAATCTGAAGAGTTGAAATATAAGGAATTTTCAGATTTCCCATAAAGTAAAAGGTCTTTGATTGCTCAACCATAAGAGAAAGCTAAAATATTATGTATTACATAGAGTTATTAGTTTATTACAATTAAAATGGTGTGCGTAACTTATTTATAGCGTTCATATTCGCTGAGAACCTAACGTATAAACAATTTTCGGTAAAAATGGGCGTGGTCACGAGTATAATCTAGAAAACAGTAGAGCTGCGTCAATATGGGTATCATTCAACTCCTTAAAACATTTTCTACATGATTAACACAATGCCTAGACCAAAAACTTAAAATTGAAAGAGAGAGAGAAGAAACTGGAATTTTTAGATTTCCCATAAAGTAAAAGGGCTTTAATTGCTCAACCATAAGAGAAAGCTAAAATATTATGTATTATTTAGAATTATTAGCTTATTAAAATTAAAATGATGTGCGTAACTTATTTATAGCGTTTATATTCGCTGAGTACCTAACGCATAAACAATTTTGGGTAAAATGCAGAACAATCTTTTGTGTGCAGTAATAAAATTTCCTCAGCTATCACCATGCAAAGTGTCAGCCCGAAACCTTTTGGATCCAAAAATGACCTCCCTAGTTAAATATGAGAATGTCGTAGAAGGGAAATCATTTCAGAATGAGCAACAGCAATCTCTGCTTAAACACTGGATTTATGTGGGAAAAAACTGTGTGGTCCACATTGGTGATAAGAGACCACATGCTCTCGTGTGATCAAGTCGAGATGACAGTCTCCAATTCTACTACCTCAACATGACGTTCCACGCCACTGCCTGGGAGTGTTTTCCTAAAAAGCGATCGGGTATTTTTTTATTAAAAAAAATCCCGGGTTTCTGAAATTTGCTATTTTTAAGACCAGGGTTCCTTCTCATCATGGCCCGCGACCTGGGACAGGGGAGTACCTTCCATCACTGATATTCGTTTATAAAATGGAATAATTAAGAATCTATAATTATTAAATACTAGAAACATTACCTCGGAGGAAACCCAGAATACCCATAATTAATTATCGGCTCATTTTGTTGAGTTGAAACTCTTTGCAACTGATGTTTAAATCAATTTCATCATTCGAAATAGTTTTCTTCCTTATTAAAGCTTTCTTCCCACACTTTTAAAACCTCAATCTTTATACTCTCATTCATGTCAGTGTCAGTCCAGGCATTTTCTTAAAAAATTCCCGGATTTTGAAATTTTCAACTTTTCAAGGTTTCCCTCCCACCTGCAATGCCAAAAGTCTGGGTTCCTCTCTCACCGCCTGGGACCTGGGACATATGAACCCGGGCTGGGGGAGTCCGTCCCATAACTGAAAAGGAATAATTTATATTCTGTAATTATTAAATACTAGAAATTAGGTGATTATAAAACATTACATGGTAGGATACCCAAAGTACCGATAATTATAGATCAGCTCATTTTTTGTTGAGTTTAAGTTCTTTTTTTACAAAGTTACATTTTTTAAATAAAACAAACATTTAAAAACCTTTATTAATTAATAATTTTCATGAATATTATATTGGCATCACAAATGAACATCACAATTCATGTTTGTCTCCTGAAACGAATTTCAATTGACAAAATCAATATTAAACGAAAATCAAACTTGTGCAACTTTCGATTGAATTGCTCCAATCCCCACTTGGCAAGCATGTATAAATCAACAATGGCATCTTCTGATGCTCGAAAACGTAACTAAACAAATAATTTGCTCAAAGTTCATAAAGCTAAAAGCACTTTGGGTTGCAAACGTGGATGATCAATTCTCCCGGCTCATATACATCCTTCAGCTCTTCTTCCTTGGGCTGCATCGAGTTGGTCAAATCTATTTCTAATCTAGGACAATTGCGCGTATTTGTGGTTTTTGTAGCCAACTAAAATTATATTTTATTTGAATGACAGAGGAATCTCAAAGAAATTATTGGTTGTGGTTTTTTCTGCCTTCAATAGATTATCAGAAAAGTCACTTAAATCCCAAAAATTGTTATTTGCCTTTAACTTGCACGTGGAATTTAATTAGATGCATTTAAAAATTAAAAGAAATTTTTTTTATTTTGCAGTACATCCAGCGAAGCTGAACGGAGACAGAAAAGACACAAACAAATATTTGTTCGAAAACGCGCTCCAAATCCATTAATATCTTCTTAGCGCTGATTAATATATTTTTATTGCAAAATATTACACATCCTTCCGGATCCGAAATCACATTCGTTCGATTCTGCTTGGTGGCAGGGTTGAAAATCAACTGTTCTAGAATTGTTGTACAATTGTCGAATGCTGTAACCCTCTCACTAAGAATCTGCAAAACTAGAGTGTTTAATTGCAAGGAAAACATTGGGCTAACAATTTCTCCATTCGGTAGGGTTTTCGTGGTACCAATAGGTGGCCAGGTTACTGCAGGTTTCGTCGTATCCTTAATGAAAAATTATTCATTATAATAACAATTTATTAATATATTAGGTCTAGAAATTAATTTCCGCGTTGTATTGTTTTTGATATTTTGTCAAAATACAATTATTTTTATATAACGAATTTTATGTTAGAATGGTCTCTATATTATCAGCTTTCTACTTATATATAACTTTCTTCACGTAATTTATAAAAAATCATTATTTTGGGTTCAGAATATGTCCACCTTTGTGCCAGGAAAACGTCATTTGCGGGTAGCTCTTCAACTCAAGAAGAAAGCCACTGACGCACACCAAATGCTTGGCCAAGCTTACGGCGATGCTGCACCATCCATAAGAACCTGCCAAGAATGGTTTCAGCGTTTCAAATCGGAAGATTTTGACGTCAACGACAAAGACCGATCAGGACAGGCAACAGAATTTGAAGACGAAGAACTTCAGGCTTTGTTGGATGAAGATTCGGCTCAAACACAGGAGCAAATCGCGGCATCTCTCAGCGTCACGCAAAAAGAAATTTCTCATCGATTGAAAGCAATGGGGAAGATTCAAAAGAAAGAAAATGGATGCCCTATGAGCTCTCAGAACGCAACAAAGAGCAGAGAAAAATAACTTAACAAATCTTGTCGGACAGACTTCGACCGTAAAACCCAACATCCACGGGAAGAAGATCTTACTGTGCATATGGTGGGACCAACAAGGAATTGTGTACTCAGAACTGCTCCAACCTGACGAAACAATCACTCCGAATCGCTATCAACATCAACTAGTGCAGTTGGGGCCTGAAATCGCAGTTAAAAGACCAGAATGGGCGGGTCGACACGAAAAGATCATATTGCTTGATGACAACGCAAGGCCGCAAGTTGCTCAAGAAGTGAAGGAAACGCTGAAAGAGTTCAAATGGGAAGTCTTACCGCACCCGCCGTACTCTCCGGACATTGCCCCGTCGGATTATCATCTTTTCCGATCAATGGCTCATGGTCTGGCGGAGCAGCGCTTTCGAGGTCATCAAGACGTCAAAAAATGGCTGCGACCAAACCAGAAAAATTCTATTATGATGGAATCCATAAGTTGCCCAAACTCTGGGAAAATGTTGTTATTAATGACGGAAATTATTTTGAATAAAAGTTTTGTTTAAGTTTGTTGAGTTTTTTTATAGCTTAATATGCGTAGAAAAGTGCGGAAATTAATTTCTAGACGTAAAATATTTATTTATTGGCTATTTCAATTTTTGACGGCTCATTGCGAACCGCTGCGCAGACCTGACCATTATAAACCGAGAGACACAAAAGAAAACTCTCTCCTTTTATAATTTTCGCAAGATTTTTGCAATGCGTCGTCGAAAAATTTGAAATAATCTATAGTCGTCGCCAAATGCGATTACCGCCGCAAAGTGTGGCGCACTTTTTAAATATAATTTTTTCATTTAATTTTCATGTTAATTTTCTTGTTTAGGCTCGTTCTATACTGTTTCTGCTTAAATAAATTGAAGAATATTTTTTATATGTTGTTTCAATCGTGGCATAAATGTGGAAAATATTAAAAATCATAAAAATTAAATGAAAAAATAATATTTAAAAAAGTGCGCCACACTTTGCGGCGGTAATCGCATTTGGCGACGACTATATAAATTTTATTGTTAAACAATTTTTAAAATATTTTTATTCTATTGTGATTTCCTACATGTTATTTCGTTTTATGCTAAAAATCATTGTCTTTAAGGGGAATGTTTTCCGTTTTAACGTGTACGTCAGGATGCCAAATGAAAACTACATTTTCGCATTTTTAAGCATGATTTTTGAATTTAAAGTATAAACAATAAAAACTTAAATAAACAAGTAGACTTTTACACAAGTTTAATATACTTGTCTTTAAATATCTAACTTACAATTGAACTGGAAAATCAAATGAGCTTGTATTTCTAACACATAACGTAAGAAGGCAGTTAGTGTGCATCAGATGAAATTTAAGTTTATTCGCGTAAGAATCATATTATATTTTCACATCTATTTACACGTTTTCTACCTATGATTTTTGTTTCGATTAATTGAGTAGGGAACGCTCTTTGTTGTGTATCCGAAATTAATTGTTTTTTCGAAATTAATTCAAAGTTTCCACAATGACCGTAATCTTAATAAACTTACATCTTCATCGAATGACGTGCGAGTCTCAAGAATATCGGGAATCGTTGTTGTGAGTAGTTTCTAAAGAAGATTAAAATAAAAAATGACGATTCCAAATATTACACATCCTTCAGGATCCGTGACAACGTTTGTTCGATTCGATTTGTCAGCCGGATTGTGTATGAACTGCTCCAGGATCGTTGTGCAGTTCTCAAATGATGTCACTTTCTCACTAAGGATCTGAATTCCAGGGCAGTTTGAGAAACATTTTGAGTTTTGTTATTTACAATTTCCCCGCTCGGTAAAGTTCTCGTTGTTCCACTTTTTGGCCATTCGGTCGCAGAATCGGATAATTGTGTAGTTTCCACGTTGTCATTCTCCACGGTAGTTGATTGATAGTTCTTCTACACGAGTTAATTCTATTTTATTTATTACATGAACATACACATCCTTCAGGATCCGTGACAACATTTGTTCGGTTCGACTTGTCAGCCGGATTATGAATAAACTGCTCCAGGATCGTCGTGCAATTCTCAAATGACGTCACCCGCTCGCTTAGAATCTTAATTGATTAGTTTTGAACTTGCACGGGTAAGCTAATAACATTCGTTTGAACATGACAAACTTTGGCTTTTTCATTTGGCGTGGGTCAGTAGAAAAATGTTTGATCAACAAAATTCCACTTTTAGCCAATGTTAATAAATCATTTAAATTATTCAAGCTACTTAAGAAATGTTTTATGATGTTCTTATTTTTACGCAAGTAGCTGACAAATGTAGGTTATATGTAAAACAAGAAAAAGTAATTTTAGACGCAAAACTGGATGTTAAACCGGAATAGTAAAATTGAGGTCCGATTTAACAAGGCAAATCCATATTTACTTATAAAATCTGATTATATATGAATCGAGTTGGTTTTGCGCAATTGGTACGCGATCTTTTGCAATTTCTTCGTTGCAGTGGAGTGCATATGATAATATTCTAATATTTTGATTACATGGCTATTTAATCTTTGTTAGTATCTAGAAGATATTCTAAAATATTGTCATCTACAGCAATATAAATAATCATAAAATCATTCTCACAATTTCCCCACTCGGTAGAGTCTTTGTAGTTCCAATCTTTGGCCATTCTGTCACTTTAATAGTTGTTTCCATTTCGCCCTATATCTTCAAAGTTTCCACAATGGCCGTAATTTTAATAAACTTACATCTTCTTCGGATGACGTGCGAGTCTCAAGAATATCGGGAATCCTTGTTGTGAGTAGTTTCTAAAGAAGATTTAATTAAACATTGACGATTCTAAATATTACACATCCTTCAGGATCCGTAACAGTTTCCGTTCGATTTGTATTATCAGCCGGATTGTGTATGAACTGGTCCAGGATCGTTGTGCAGTTCTCAAATGATGTCACTTTCTCACTAAGGATCTGAATTCCAGGGCAGTTTGAGAAACATTACGATTTTTGTTGTCTACAATTTCCCCGCTCGGTAAAGTTCTCGTTGTTCCACTTTTTGGCCAATCGGTCGCAGAATCGGGTAATTGTGTGGTTCCCACGTTGTCATCCTCCACGGTGCTTGATTGATAGTTCTTCTACACAAGCTAATTTTATTTTATTCTTTAATGAACATACACATCCTTCAGGATCCGTGACAACATTTGTTCGATTCGACTTGTCCGCCGGATTATGAATAAACTGCTCCAGGATCGTCGTGCAATTCTCAAATGACGTCACCCGCTCACTTAGAATCTAAATAAAACTTTTTGTTTTACAGTAAATTTGAAAAAAGATACGATTTCTCCAGTGGGAAGGGTTTTCGTTGTTCCAGAGTTTGGCCATTCATCTGGGTTTGAAGTGGTTGGCGGTGATGTTGAAGTTTTCCCCTACAGTAGTTGAAAAGGATAATTTAGTCATATGATTTTGAACATTCTAAATCTTCTATTGAGACTCAAAATTCTACGTAGATGGGAGGAGTTCCCTCGTGCACCTCCCCGTAACAGGTTTTTACAGGTAAAATGAGATAAAAAAATCTTGGTGGTTCATATCTCGGCTCAACGAAAAAACTTATATGGAATCAGCGCATCAGAATCTATCAATGGTGCAAGTAAATCTCAAAGGGACACTAAAGTGATTTCCCTTTTTATTTATAAGAAAGAAGTTGGCAAGTTTTGTGAGTTAGTTTTGCACATTTTTTAAAGTTTATAAGCACGGAAGATCATTTAAGGAGCTTTAACTTAATATTCTAATAAGAAAGGTATTTTAAGAGAAGATAAATGAATCTGTGGAAAAATGATTTATATTTAAAATATACTAGAACGGCAAATTGAAATAATGATTTTCCGAATTTTAAGAGTGAATTAAAGTTTTTTAAGGTTTTCGTAGACAATACTGTTTACGATAATTTAAACGAATTATTCTTAAACTACCCACAAATATTAATATATTTTTTAAAAGTTAGATTTGAGCCCGTTTACTGAGCTCATTTTATAACCGCACAATTTGGGGTGTACTAGAAAAGTTTAAAATTTTCATTTTCAATTGGATTTCTGCATGTTATTATTCATTTGCTCTCTTCTACACCAAAGATGGTTCTGCATTCCGGCTATTTTTCATTCTGAACTCCTGAATTTCAATTTTCATTCCGTGTTCCACATTCCGGTTTCCGGAGTTCAAAAACTGTCATTCCGCCCATCTCTCTTCTACACTTCTACAGGCGCACTTTTCAATTAAAAAGAAAGCTGAAACAATGATTAATATTTCAATTACCTCTTCACTTTGAGTTGTTTCCATCAAATCTTGTGTCGTTTTCTGTTAATAATCATCAATAAACTTTCACCACAAAAATCTTTTCAAGGCCTTACACATCCATCAGGATCCGTAACAGTTTCAGTTCGATTTGTATTATCAGCCGGATTGTGTATGAACTGCTCCAGGACCGTTGTGCAATTCTCAAATGTTGTGATCCTCTCACTCAGAACCTGAAACCATACGGTCTTGATAAAGTCTTAGTAAAATTGTTACAATTTCCCCGCTGGGCAATGTTCTTGTCGTTCCGCTCGGCCAAGAATCAATCATTTGTGTTGTTTCTTCAACAGGATTCGAATGAGAAGATGCTTTGATTGTTGTAGTTTCTTCATTATTTACGGTACTTTCCTTCTAAAAATATAAGGTGTATAGTATTTCAACCAACGTTTTATGAATTTGGAATATCGTATGTTTACGTGTCACTTACAAGGGAAGTGTTTTTATTCGAACTCAGAATTTTGCTAAACTTTGGAGATTTTTTCGTCATTTTTAACACCTTAAACCATTTTAGTTTTCTAAAAATTTGTGTGCATACTATTTTCGACATGGGGAATCTACCTGCAAAGTTTAATGAAATTCTGAGAGTTCGACTAAAAACTCTTCCCTTGTTAAAATATTTAAATATATAAATATCTTTCTAAAAAGTTATATTTGCGCATGCTTGCTAAGCTCATTCTCTTACAATAGAAGCTATGGTGGACGTTTAAATATTGAACAAATTTTCTTTGACATTTGGCGTGCCACCCTCATTGACGGGCTCATTTAAGCAAAATTTCTTCATTTAGTAATAGAATTTCATGTTGTATGGATTCTCCATCATCAATCTTCTCTAATTCCCTAAAAATATACAAAAAAAGTTTACGTGGCAATCAATAATAGGTTATTACACTTCCAAAAAACGTTTTGCCATGTCAAATGAGGGTTGGAAAGGACCAATGAACGACAAATTGTATGATTATAAAATGAGCTTTGTACATGTGCTCAAGTATAATTTTTCGGAAAGATGTTAATATTGTTAGGTAATTTAAGAATGACTTGTCTAAATTGTCGAGAATATTGTTTTCTAGAAAGACCGTAAAAACTTTAGCAAACTCTTAAAAATTGCAAATAAGTATTTCAATTTGGCGTGCATATGGAAGTAACAATTTTGCAATTTTTGAACATGTTAGGTTTTCATTACAAAAAATTTAAAGTCAACTTAAATAGTCTCGTCTTAAACTATCTATAAATAGTAATATATTCACAAAAAGTTATATTTGAGCACGTTTACAGAGCTCATTTTATTGTCATACAAGTTGGGGTGGCAATGAAATTGTGCAGAGAGATTATGGTTTTAACTGAGAAGTTGACATAAAGTTGTCTAATCTCGCTATGCCAGAATTTCATTTTACCTGCCTCTAACTATTTTAATTATAAATTTTCTTTGTCTAAAAATCCGAATGAGTGGAAACCTCACAAATCCCGCAAAATACCCAATTTTATGGAATTCTATCACTGTACTTCCATGAAACCGCGCCGCATTGCCAAAGACTTCGCACCAATTGCGCTTTCAACTATCTTATGTTACTTACACATCCTTCAGGATCAACGCTTGATATTGTGCGATATTCCTTCGTCTGTGGATTGTAAACAAGCTGCTCCAGGAGGGTAGTACAATTCTCGAACGCTGTGACTCTTTCACTAACAACCTTCAATAAAAATCTAACAAATATTAAAAGTAGGTTATTCTAACGATTTCTCCCGTATCCAATATCTTTGTGGTTCCAGAACTCGGCCAATATTCCGTTGTTTCGCCGGGCAAGTTGGTAGTTGGGTCATTCTTAAATTGTCAAATCGGCTATAAATATTTTTCAAAATGATTGGAAACCGTTTCCTCATTTTCTGGATGAATAATCTCACTTGAGGAGATATCATCATCAATGGTTATGGGAGAAGAAGAAGAAGAGGTGGAATCTTCTTGTTTTGTGGTCTCATCAGAACCGAAGGAAATCGGCTCCGTTGTAGGTTCACCAATTCGATTTTCTTCCGAAACTTCCGAAAGATTAGTTGTAGCTTCCTCTTCCTTGGCTTCTGTCGCTTTCTCTTCAATAGTCGTCGATTCCACCATCTGAGGATTGTCGCTGGATGTTTCAATTTTCGTTGTTGTTATATAATCAGAGCTCATTTCACTTTCATCAGTGATTCTTGATGTCTCCTGCTGAATATCTTCAATTGTGGCTGTTACTGTCGTAGTTGGAATAGTCCCAGTTGTACTATCATCGATAGTTGTACTTGTTTCCATTTCTTCTTCTTCCTCTTTTGGTTTTTTAGTGTTTCTACTAAATGGCAGGAGAGTAAAAACTTTAGTTCTTTCTTCTAACGTAGTTTCCGCGGTTATTTCAGTCGTCATCATTTCAGTTGTATTCTCCGTGGAAATAGTTGAATTCTCATCTTCTATAGTTGTTTCATTGAAATCGGTGATTCCATCTGAACATTAGAATATAAACAATAACATCAGAATATGATTAATAATGCAATCTTACCAGTTCGATTTGTGATAGACTCATCAGGTGTTGTTTCATCTGAAATAAATAGTTTTAGATTATGATTTATTTATTTATTTTGAGATTATAATTAAACATAGTTAGGTTCCTTTTATTAATTTTATAATAATTTTTAGCGCATGCGTAGCTCTACAGTCTGTTTCAATATCTTAGGTTCACTTGATTCTTTCACATTTCCTATTCATTATTGAGTTATTCAATAATAAGAGTTACAGTGTTTTAGAGAGCTCAAAAAACACGTCACTTACGTATGTTTGAAAAAAAGATGTATGATGAGGATAAATATACAAGAAAAAGTAAAAAAAATGAACATTGCGCTGTTTCAATATCTTAGGTTCACCCGGGCTTTTTTCAAATTTTTTGGTGTTTTTTTGGTCTGAAAATTTTAGATATATGAGTGCAAGTGATGGTGACTATATCTACATTAATTCATCTGCTTATTGCTGAAAATAAGCTGCTGAAAACATGCCGCAAGGAGCACATTTGTCGAAAGTGGAACAAGGTCAAATAACGGTCCTCAAACAAGCTGTTCTCTCGAATACGGGCATCGTGCGGCCATTAAACCGCTCTCCGAACTGCATAAACCAGTTTCTACGCAATCCGAGTAAAACTCCCAGCCGAAGTCAAAATCCACAAATTAGGTGTCAGAATTTGTTGATACTCTTGAGAGTTCATCCTTCCAGTGACAAAGTCAAGGCTAACATTATTTGATCCACAAAATGATCCCCAGACCTTAACACTGCCACCTCCGAAGTTCCGTCGCGACATTGTTCTGCGCTAATTTCTCGGAACATGTCAATAGTAGTTATAACCATCAGGGCCTACCAAATTAAATTTTTCATCTGACAAGGGAAGTGTTTTAGGTCTCCATCTCAGATTTTGATAAAACTTTGCAGATAGATTCCTTATGGCTTGATTAGTATACTGTCAAAAAATTAGGACCTACAAAACGGTTTAAGTAGGTGAAAAATCGGTTTGAAATTCAGAAATATCCCGTTTACCCACAATAATGGAATAAAGCTAATGAATTTTATTTTAAATTGTGCGTTTTCATAAATAATGATTTAAAAACCACTGAAGCATCGGGGCAACAGCGCAGTGGCAAAATGACGGGACACGGAACAGCAGGGCGAGGGTTCGATTCTTCTTGGGGGTGATATGTTTCTATTTCTATTACTAGTCGACTCAGTGTTTGGCGGACGGAGCTAGGACGAACAACAACGAGTTTCAGGTGTATAGTTGTCCCGCTAAGCAAAATAAATCTATCTCTCATGTTTATGTTTATGGTCAATACAGAACAGTAGACCAACAACGACTCGATTTTACGTTTCTGGAGAAAGGCAGACAAACAACGACTCGATGAATGGTTTTGGTTGTCAGTGCGGATCTGCTACGAGTATAGTGCAACCTTAAAGTGCATTTCAACAATAGACGACATTGTTTATGAGTTATCGTCATTATTTTTTTGTCTTGTTATTGTTTTTTATTGTTTTTATTGAACAGTTTTATGTTTTTATTTCATTCTTAACTTACAAGTTCTGATGACTTGTACATACTCGGAGCCATATAAACCTATATTCCTATATATAGGTTTATCTCTGAGATTATTCCAACGGATTGGATCAATTCAACCGGATTAATGGTTTGTTTTGCTATCATAGGTATTACTAATAATCAAGAAATTAAATTGGAAATTATATAATTTTAAATATTTCAGGCTCGAATGTGAATGATGACTTTGCCAAAATGGAGGTTGACAAGGAAATCATGGTATACAGAAAATTTCCATTTAAATTGCAGGAATTTCTTGATTACAATTGACAAGCTATTGTAAGTTTTGGAAAGTTAACTAATGATTATTGGATAGTTTTAGGACCACGGACATCGACACGAGGACAAGCTACCACCATCCATGACAACGACATTCATCATGTGAAGCATTCCGGGTTTGTTATTCTTTTTATTTATGAAGCCATTAAAAATCAAACTGCGTTTTTTGATTGTTGCTTAAAATAAAATTCATCAGATGCCATTTCTGTACTTTGTGCATATGTTCGAATTATTAATTGTACGACTCCTTTTATTACGTACGAATTATATTATACGCAGCAACCAACAACTCAAAGTTTGATTTTTAACTGTTTCCGTTGAATAAGTTCAAATTAATAATATGCTCTTTCTTTTTTTGTTACGTGATTTAAATGTTAAAACAAAAGTTATTTAAAGGATGTTTAAAGTTATCACGCTAAGCCAAGTGTCGAGAAAAGTAACTTTAAGTGATTAATAATCCACAAATTCATTTTTGAATTTTTACGATATGTTCAAAACTTTGTTTTAAGTGGTCTTTTTTCGGCTCACAGGTCAAAATATTTTTTGATATACGCAAGAGTGGTTCGTTAGCTTGTTTTTAAACTTTAGAAATTAACTTTTAACATCATTTTAATGTGAAAATATTGAAGAAAATTAATATAAATAATACGTATACATGTCTACAGAAAAATGAAGAGTATAATACTAATTTTCAACTCACTTAACATATCTAAAAACTAATTTTTAAAATCTAGATGCCCTCAAATGATGGTCATACATGGATGAATACGTCGTGCCAAGCAAGTTCAAGTAGCAACAATGGAAATATAATTGTTTTACTTGTTTTCAATAAACATTGTATTATAATTACTGTTGTTTTATAATATAATGAAATACGACTAGTGCCCTCTTTACACCCACAAAGTAGTGTCAGCAGGTGCTAGGATGATGAATAGATGCTGTCGCGCTGGACAACCTAGCGTCATCTTTGTGTCCACAAACCAGTGTCCGCGGAAGCTAGGATGGAGTAAATAGTTGCCTCCGCAGCGGGGACGCCCTACCTCCAACCTAGCGCCATCCGCCAGACACTGAGGAATAGCTCTGGGCCGCTTTTTTACTTTTCAAGATTATAATGATAATGAAATCTATTATTTATTAAATCAACAATTATAATTATTATCAAAATCATATATTGAAGCTTTTGAAAAAAATTTCAATATAAAGACAACGTTGTCACAGCTTTGAGGATGTTTTTAGACTAGTTGCTCGATTTATAATATTTACCAGATAATCGACATTTTATACATTCGAAAAAGGATATGATGTTCCTTTTTTCGATACTGTATTTAAGCGGCTATTTTTTTTTTATAAATTTTCATTATATTATAAATTATAAATTTCAATGAGTTCTTCTGATTTGATTGTGGAATACATTTATGCAAAGCATAAAAACCTTCAAAACGTTCCCAGTCTTTCACGAGAACATCTAAAAATTGCACAGTCAATTTTTTCTATATTGGAACAAGCTGACAGCGGTTTTCTGGAAATTGAAGAGGACTATCATCTGATTCCGAACGACGACGATGTTGATGAAGGTATAAACCGATATTTCAAATGAAAATAACACTTAATTATAGATTGGGACTGCGCTGAACCATGTTTACTAAATGGTTGCAGTTGTGATTCCAATTCTTCAGATCTCGTTCGTTTTGGTGAACAGCTCGTGGAAACAACAAAAGTCACGGAAGCTGTAAAGTACTTTGGCTCTTCCAAAAAACGATACAGGAATGGAAAGAAAAGATCCGTCCAGGATCTTTTTATACACCGAAGCAACTATTATTCCCAAAAGAGATCCCCAACGGCTGTGAGATAAGTAACTGTAAAAATGTATCTTTTATACGTTGTCTTTATTGTGAAAAATTTTTATGCTTTCAACATATGATTGTTGAGAATCATTATAATTGTTGATTTAATAAATAATACATTTAAAGGTTATCATATAAATCTTGAAAAGTAAAAATAAAAAAGCGCCACAGAGATATTCGAATATAGAATGATTATTAATAATAATAGAAACATACCACCCCCAATGAGAATCGAACCCTCGCCCTGCTGTTCCATGTCCCGTCGTCTTGCCACTGCGCTGTTGCCCCGATGTTTCGGTGGTCAATAAAACCATTATTTATTAAAAACAGGTTCACGTAAAACACGTGAAAATTAAAAAAAAATATAATAAAACGATAGTTTTTAATAAGATAGTATACCCCTTAAAATATGAACCGGATTGATTAACATTAACTATATAAAATTTGCGTTTGAAAATCGCGATTTTTTGGGTTTTAGACCCATTTTTTACCCACTTAAACCATTTTGTAGGTCCTAATTTTTTGACAGTATACTAATCAAGCCATAAGGAATCTATCTGCAAATTTTTATCAAAATCTGAGATGGAGACCTAAAACACTTCCCTTGTGAGAACACCACCTAAAACATTTTTTTAAAGTATTATCCAAATGTAAAGTTTTTTCACTGTTTTCCAATCCGTGGCAATATTCAATCGAACGAATTCCAAACTCTTCTGTTTGTGTTGGGCTGTAAGCATCGGTGCCGGACTCATTTTCGAATGTTTCAACGTAGCCGTGTTTCGTAGGACTCGGCATGTCGTCGCCTTGCACGTCAATAGTCATTGCTCATTCCACAGCTGATTTACGGTCAGGGAGCTGTTCGAAGCCGATCTGACAAGGTTACGACGCTGTCGTTCATTAAGAATTGGACGTCGGCCTGGAGTTTTACTTTGATCTTATTTCCAGCAGTCAGCAGATGACTTGATGTAGATTTAGTCATTATCACTTGCACTCATATATCCAAAATTTTCAGACCAAAAAAACACCAAAAAGTTGAATAAAGCCGGAGTGAACATAAGATATTGAAACGGCGCAATGTTCATGTTTTTGACTTTTTCTTGTATATATATCCTCATAATACATAATTTTTTTTCAAACTTACGTAAGTGATGTATTTTTTGAGCTCTATAAAACACTGTAACCCTTTTTATTGAATAACTCAATAGTGAATAGGAAATGTGAAAGAATCAAGTGAACCTAAGATATTGAAACAGACTGGTTAAGTCAGAAAAGATGAATTTGAAAATAAATATTAGTTTTATTTCAAAATTTTCCTTCCTCTGGAATATTTATTATTATAATTTCCTTAGGTTCCCAGTTAAACGGGTAATTAAATGTTTAAAGGTTTCCCTGATCCCCTTTGTATTCCCAACATGTTCCCCTTTCTGGACTATTTAATTTTACCTTTTTCTTTTACATTCATTCGACTCAGTATTTTATACAAAAATTTCACTAAATTTTATCACGTTTCTCTTAAAGTATCTAAAAACCGCTTTATGTTACTTAAATGTTAGGTTTAAGAGGTTTTAATAATCTTTTATTTTGATAGTTGCATTTGGCGTGAACTTATAATATCCACTTTTGTTTATTTAAGATAATGGTAATAAAATATAGGTAATATTGAATATAAAACATAGAGAATATTGAAAGTGCCGCTTCCCGCGGCAACCGTGATCCACGATGTCGACTTTCAGAATTTCGCTCTGGTAAACGTATCAAATTCCAGAATTTCCTCTGGAATCGACCGACACCATCAACGCCCCGTCCATCGAAAACTGCATAAAAGGAGCTGATTTTGCCACTAAATCTTTCCAGTTGGGAAAATAATATCGTTCCATAATTATTCCAAAACGTTTAATTTCAAAAAGTTTTGTTTTGGTTTGTTTTATATTTAGCTTTGTGATTATTGGAATATTGAGAAAAATGAATATTGGGTCCGTAATTAGCTCCGTTACAATCTTCGCCTTACCCCCTACTCTCCTTATACTGGTGCGACCCGAAGAGTGTAAGTTAGGAGATAAGACGAGTGTAAACTAATTGGAACCAGCAAGAGGGCTTACCATGACTGGCTCAATAGCACTCAATCTAATAGTAATATTTATTAGTACAATATAATAGAATACATAATATATAATACACGAGAATAGATGAACTAGGGGAATAGGAATTGCTCACATCTTGACTCGGCTCGGTGACCACCAAGGGTAGCCACCGACCCGTAACCCTGCTGAGTAGACGACTGACTAAAGCATCAAGGGAAGGAGGCGGGACCACAAGAGGTCCTGTTCCATAATGTATGCTCGCGTGTCTCCGGTCTGTGTCTCCTTGCGCATGTCGTATCCATGGTTGTAACAGCTCAACGAACGCTTTCGATTGATGTTACTTTCTTAGTTGTTATTTAAAAAACGTAAATCCCCTCTCAAAAGCTCTCAAAAGCTCCCGAAAATTAGAGTTTAAAAGGAGAGCTCAGAAAAGATGCTTAAGTATAGTTTTGCGGTAAAAGAAGTGGTAGCCTATATAGTATAAAATGTGCCTGAAAAATTTATGTTAAAAGTATCCAACGGGTAAGCTTATAATGCTTATTTAGATATTATAAAATGTTCGATTTCCATTGGGCGTTCTACGGTTATGCTCAATTTCTAGTCCTAGAGCTAATCTATATTTTATGATTTTGTTTTATGTATTTTAATATATTTCATTGCCCTTTTCAGAGATGAGTGTCAGTAAATAACAATAAATGCGCTGAGTCGAACTGTGGCGGTGTTTACGTACTTTCGTAAAATAAAATCGTCGCTTGTTTAAAATGTTCGCTTGTTTATATTAATAACACACCCGGACGAAAAACGGGACCGCTTCGAAACCGGCGTCAACAGCATAAGTATTGACGCTTTTTTTTCAGTGCGGGCACAATTGTTGTCATATTTTTTTATTTTGTAAAATATACTGATTTCACGGTGAATACATACTTAATAAAGTTTTTATTTGTATTAGAATAATTAGAATAATTATCTGAACGTATTGGTGACAAAAAATAATGATGCTCTATTGTTTTATTTTTTGCTCTGTCATTAATTTTATTATTTAAAAAAATTGTATTGTTCATTTTTTTAAGAAGCATTTCATCTGAATCAGCATAAAATTCTCTATAAGATGATGTTTCACTTTTCGCTGTAATTCAGCTTTGAAATTTTTTATAACTGTTTTTATACATGATTTGGATGTAAAACTCTTCCTCTTCCTCTCTTCTAGCCCTAACTTCCATAATGGTTTCTAAGAAAAATATTATAATACTTTTGAATCAACAAATTATATATATACCTTTTCCTTTGTTGAATCGCTACTGCACGACGGTTGGTTGTCCATCTAAACATGAAAAATTGCTCTGCGATAAAGAAAAAATACATTGTTTTCAGTGAATAAAACACTTTTATTGTAACTTAAGCTACAACTAAAATATCATATTATAGAGAATTTAATGCTGATTCAGATTAAATGCATCTTAAAATAAAATACTTGTAAAATTATTTGTAATATTAAATTTAAAGCAAAAATTGTTCTGTTAATACAAATACATGGTTTTTAGTGAATAAAAAATTTGAAAGCTGAATTACAGCGACAAGCAAAATATCATCTTATAGAGAATTTAATGCTGATTCAGATGATATGCTTTTTAAAACAAATGAACAATACAATAATTTTTTATATTCAGATTTAACTAAAAATTTCGACGTAGCAAAAAACCATTAAAAATGATTATTATTTGTTTTAAAATTATTTTAATACATTCAGATAATTTTTCCCAGTTGTTTTATATACAAATAATTAACTTGCCTTATTTAGAATCCGAATACTAACGCTTCGAAAAATAGCTAAAAATAAAAGACGAACTTTTAGTGCCTAAAATTTTTCTCGTCCCCCCTCCTTTGGCAAATAGCCAATAAAAATGTGTTTCCTCTATTTCAATGTTATTGTCCGGGTGTGTTAATAATAAACAAGCGAACATTTTATTTTACGACAGGACATAAACACCGCCACTGTTCGACTCAGCGCATTTATTGTTATTTACTGACACTCTTCAGAGATCGGTGCCTAATGGAAGAGCAATAAAAGAAGAGAAAATGATGGGCGACACGGCCACAAAAAACATTTTTCTCAATTCCTATTAAATGTGTGCTGCCCATTATTTCGTAAAAAAGAGTGGCCGTCCAAACGAGAACCTCATTCCGTCCTATCCTATCTCTGAAAAGGACAATACTTACTAATTATATAATTGATATTTGTCAGATAGATCGCAGTCGGTAACGATTACTTATATTTTTAATTTATGAAGGCTTACAACGTTCAAGTTCTAATCAATCAAGGAGAGTGTCTCTTCCTGCGACCAAGGTACCACCGTGCCACAATGTTGATCTACACCTTCACCGGTCTAGTTCCAGAATTCTAGATTCGACAGCCAACCGACAACATCAATGCAACGCCCACCGCCGATCACAGAAAAGAAGCGGATTTGGTCACTATCAGGAGCCACTGAACCACCCGATACAGAGGCTATTGCAATAAACTACTTGATTACTACTGCTGTATTACCCACAATCTCGACAGAGGGTAAGACATGGTTGCACGGAAATCGATTTTTCTCATACGGAACACTAGTAAAGAACAAATATTTATTAGGATCATGAGAGTCTATGGATGGAAACATCTCGTCGCTGCCTGATCAGCCTTGTGACATAAATTGTTCGACAGCATTGACACGGAGAGGAATTATTCAGAAGCTCTTACAATTATATAGCCCACATCGGCTCTTTATTTTGGTTGGAAGATTACAGCGCTGCCTTGCGACCTTCTTTGGATGCCTTGGCTGTCTTTTGAGACTCACTAAGTTGGACTGGGAGCAATTAACAGGGTAATGTGCATACAAGAAAACTTCTTGTACAATTTCTTCAGTGTATCTAACAACGTATTCAAATGGATATCGGAATCATATAAAGTATATTATTGCAACTTGCAGAGCAAATGAAAATAGAGTCCTTTACAGTTTTTAAAAATATCCTTTTAAATAGCTTTTTGTACCGAAAACTTACCATTTCCACACAGCTTCAATTCCTTCAATTCCTTAATCTTTTCCCATTGCTCCTTATTCTGCACATCTCTATGAGCTTCATCTCCCAAGTAAGCAGAAGCTTCTTTTGTGCAGCATTCTCCATTATAATTTTCACTTGGATGATCTTCCTTGAGCCAACCGCAATCAATTTCCAGCGGTTTTGACGCAAAAACACGACAAAATAGTAGACATATTGGTATATAGAGTCGCATTCCGCTTTAAGGATAAAACAATCCTAAAAAAAATTACCATCATTGGTAACCAAGAAATTAGTGGTCTGAATGATTTAAAGAATAGAGTGTCATGACAATACATTTAATGTGATCTTTGAAGTATAACCAATATGACAACATTAATTCATGATATTCGAGGAAACAGGACTTCATTTAATTTATAATATTCATTACACAAAGGATATGGTTGGAATGGGATTTGTTGCAGAAGTGCTCCGTTCTTGCTTGAATTCCCTTGTCGAATAATTGTCGCTGTACGGTCTCGTAGTCTTATCAAATGAAAATGTCGTCAAGTCTTCTCGTCGATTAAGACGCGTGGATGATGAATCAATTCTCCTAGTGGTATGAATTTTGGAAGAAGCCGTCGTAAGCCTGGAAGTTATTGGATCCGGAGTAGACGAAACTACAGTGGTCCGTCTTCCCTTTGGCTTCTTGGTATGTTTTGGCTTCTTCGTCCGACGATGATGATGTCTCGGATGATGCGGACGATGTGGATTACAACCAGTTGCCTTGATAGTATACATACAAGGCTGTTATTTCAATGACACTTACGATTGATCGTGAAGAAGCTTCTCTCTCCCCAGCCGCTGCTAGAACAGCCGCGACTATGGAAATAAACAGAAATAGATGAATGTTGATGTTCATGCTTGGTAGAAAACCATCAACAGAACTGTTATTTATACTAAGAGCATTTGGAAAACATGATAAACAAAATATATTCACGCCATGGTATCGTTATTGTTATTCAAATGGGTTCATCATGGGACAAGCTGTGCAAATAAACTTATTGTGGGAAATTATGTGAAATTGTATTTTTTCTGTGTATTTCTTGTGTATCACATTTTTACAGAAATTTATTACAAGAATTGTGGCAAGACAATAACCTCTGACGATGATTGGCATTCCGAGTTAGAAGAGAAACTATAAAGAAGAGATAAGAAACCGTTAATTAGCTGACCCTAACAGAAGAACACTTAGTTTAAGTAGATTTAATTGTGGCAAACTATACGACACCCCCAACGATTTCTGTATTCACAGAAAGCTAAGTTAAGATGCTCATTTTGCAAATTTCGGTAAGAACAGCATGTTTTTTGATAGTTTAAGACGGGCTAGTATCAATGACGTGCACCCCAACTTGCAAATGAGCAGAGTTAACGTGCTCAATTTTAGCTTTTTAGAAATGTTTTAACATTTTATGTTAGATAGTTTAAGACGCGCTTAATTTAATCGTAGTAAAAACTTTTTTCTATAAAAACGTAAAAATTTCCGCACACGTTTAAAAATCGCAAAATCGTTATTTCGATTTGACGTGTGACATGTCAAGTTATATAAAAATAATACGTGTAAATTAGTAAGTCACGTTTAAATATTTAAAATATTCATTTCCATTCAGCGTGCTTAAAAAAATTCTGAAATTGGCGTGAAAATAATTTCGGATGGAAATTAGTGAGAAGCATATTTTTAACACTCGTGGGAAGGATTTTACATTCTTATCTTTACAATTCTTACAATTTTCTTTTCGAATCTTTCTATTCACGGTAATATTTGTTTAATTGAAAATTTTGGATTATACGAGAGAGTATAACACTGGTGACTCTGAACGTGTCCGCCGCGAACTAAACACGCTTCGTTCGCGTGAAAAACTGAAAAACATCGATTTTAAATATTCAGAAGCAAGCTAAGCATGAATAAATATGTTTACTGTATACGAAATTGTTGAAACATTTAAGTTTACCGTAAATGTAGTTTAAAAATTTAAAAATTGATTTAAAAATCCTTCTATTTCAATTTTGATGACCTTGGCTCTAATGAGCTTTAAAACAGCGCGTTTTGTTCTCAACCGACGCGTTCGGATTTAACAGTCTAATAAATATTTTCTCCTACCAGAAAGGCTATCTGTCTCAAATTTTTAGAAAAATCGACTAAATCCTACGACGCCAACTGGTATGGTAATAAAATAAACTCAGTAAACATGCTCAAAACTACCCTTTTGGAAAGCTATTAATACTTCTCGATAGTTTAAGGAGGGCCTAGTTAAATCACCGTAATCAATATTTTATTGAAAAAGCGTAACAATTATCAAACACGTTTAAATTCGAAAAATCGTTATTTTAGATTTGCCATGCGCTTGTTATTAACATAATAGATTCTACATTTTACCTTTTGGACACAAGCCAAGCAATAAATCAATAACTTTACATTTAGTTCGATTTGCGTGAATATTAACATAAAGTAAAATAAATATGAATATGAAGCACAACCTCATTGCTCAAAAATATAAAATAATGGAAATAGTTTTAATGGAACTGTTGTCAAGGCTTAAAATGCTAAAAGTTTTCGTAGTCAATGGCATTCGATTAAAATTTTTATTTGTCATATATTCGAGGATTATAAAATTTACATGGAAACATTTACAAAAATTCTATAAATTGTCTGGAAGTTGAGCCATATTCAGAGAGCAAAAAAACTGAATTCCATATTTGCTTTTGTTGTGAGAGACATGTATTAATTAATATTTTCGTTTTTAACTTAAAGGACACCATAAGGGAACATTTATATATATATATATACCAGTGATGGGAGGGACTCCCCCCGGTCCCCCTAGACCCGGGTATTTGCACTAGCTGACAAAAGTTTTGTCACAAATGTTTTTCGGGTTTAACTTTTTTGTGACTTGACCAAATTGGCTGATTTTTTGATATGATAGATTCATATGGTTGTAGATTATTTTACAAATTCCCGCTTGTGATTACGATGATCCTTTTTACAGTGACAAGCGTTTATCGTAAAACGCGTAGCTCAAAGATATTACGCACTTTTCTTGCACTGCATTTTTTAATAATTTTTAAAGTTCAATTATATTTTTTCATAATTTATTGAAAATAGCAGTAATTGGCAACATTTTAGAGATGACTCCACGTAAAGAAACTCCAATTGCCACCCGGCAAGCAGTTATCAATATGAGGGAAAACGGAATGCGTGGTACAGAAATTGCCATGGTAATTTAAACCAAATTTTGCTACTATAACATTTTAAACACTGATTCACAAAAATTATAAAAAAAATCAGCCAATTTGGTCGAGTCACAAAAAAGTTAAACCCGAAAAAACATTTGTGACAAAACTTTTGTCAGCTAGTGTATCACTACTACCCAACTTGCAAATTAAAAGCGTGGACAAATTGAAAAAAGCCACGCCCTTCACTTTTACTTTAAACCCTTTCTTTTACCCTTCAAACTGTTCTTGTACGGTGTCGATTTTCTTATATCACGTGTGCTTTTTGTTATGACGCATACCTGTTCTGCATAATCCCTTTTCTCTCAATTCGTTTAATATAATTTCTGGATCACGATTTTCTTCCAAGTTCGAATAATTTGTCCTCAGTTCCTCCACTGCCTCTTTTGTACAACAATCATCTTAAACAAATCATTTTAAAGAACACTTTTTGTCATCAAATCACTCCTTACCCAATGGCAACCCAAATAGTTGGCAACTTAAATCAGGAAATTGTGCTGTAGAAACCGAAATCAATGAAAATATTAGGATTGAGGGAAATGTGTGCATTTCAATCAGAATGAGGAAAGTTGGAATGCGCAGCATGGATACGAACTCGTTCATTCATTAAAAGAAAAACAATTTAATATCGTTACCAATGGCAATTTTTAATTCCAACAAATTCCAACATTAATTCTTGTTTTGGTTTTTTTGCTGTAAGAAGGAAGAGTTAAGGAGTATATGAATATCATATTTAAACAATAAAAAGTGCATGAACTCCTGGTTGACGTTAAAAATATATAAATCTGTTATTGGCGTCGACAGAATTCATGACTCTACGAATATACACGTCATGTAAAATGACCGTCTAATTTAACATTCTAGACCTTCAATTACACGTAGAAATGTATGATATGTGGAATTTGTGGATTATAAGAGCCATCAACCGCTTTGCCACAAACGAGACTAAAAAAATCCTCGCTTTATGCGGGTTTAAGTCAAAATTCTTAATAACTTGTCAAACTATTTATTTCAATTGGAGCGAATTAAATGTTTCCTCAATCTAATTGAATGTGCTAACTAGTTACTAACGACTAGGCGCATTTGAAATGCTTAACAATTTCTGAGCAATCTTTTTGATGTTAAAATTTGGAGATGACGTTCCAATGCTTGTGCTTCGTCTATTTGGAAGGACATCCGAATCATCTGTAAAGTTTTTGTTATTAGTTTTAAGTGTTGCAAAGCTTCAGGATACAATTCCTTGCTATTTTGCATTATTTTAATTATTAAATTGTTTTCGTGGTTTCTCGATATAACCGCCAATTGAATTTGGAATTATATGAGCTCAGAAAAACTATCCAAATTTTTGAAATGTAATAGAATCAGCGTAGGAAATTTAAAATGAAAGAATCAGATAGTTTAAGACAAAGTTTAAACGTTAGAATTTAGAAATATAAGTTTAAATTGTGTATGTTTATTATAATGCTTTAGATTTCTGAAAAACCGAAGAATATGAAAGAAAACATAACAAGGATGATTTCTCAAAAATGTATTGGTTTATTTTTACTAAACAGGTATTATAAATTCTTTATTTTCTCGTATGACTATTTACATTACTTTAAATTGTATAAACACTTTTTTGAAAGATCTATAAGGACATAGAGATTTTTGAACACACGTGCAATTGGTGCACGATTCGTTTGCACGATCGTAATTTCCTGGCAGGGGAGTGTAATGGGAAAATGAAGCCGATATTTCACAACGGTCCCTTCTATTTCAGAAAAAATAAATGTTGATTTTTGGAGAAAACTAGATCTCATAAAATGAAAAATCTAATTTCTATAGCGTCACAACCAGTGATAGGAGGGAATTCCTCCTGTCCCAAGTCCCGTGTAAGGAAAATTTAATGAAAAAACGGGGTTCCTCCCATTACTGGTCATATATGACCTTACGTCTGTTAAGATTTCGCTTTTTAAAAGTTTATTTGTTAGAGAAATCATCCTCTGCACTTTGCGCTTGACGGTGTTTTGCACGAAATTGTTATCAAAACTGCCGCCAGACTATTCAATTCAAACCTAAAAAGTAATCAAAGTTTCATCAAAATTACACGAAGCGTCCTCACTCCAAAAAACAACAAAGATTGATGACGTGTTTACGCTATATAAGAGGATGAGTCTGTTTTCATGCAAAAAGCACTTCGCGTCCTAACAGGAGCACTTTTCGTGCAAAACACAGTCACGGAAGCGTCCAGCAGAACGTGCAGAGTCGATTTATTGAAATATTGATCCCCAATCGAAAAAGTTTCAATTTATTTTTAATACAAATACTCGACCCAGATTTTCAGAAATCACGGTACTTTCACTAATATATTTGGCTAGCTGCTGTCAATTTCGGCAGAACGTATCAAATGCATAACATTTGAATGATTACCCTAAATTGCATGTTTCAATTAAAATTATCACACCGCTCTTCAAATAAAACACAATTTTTCAATACATTTGTTGTTAAATATTTTTAGACTTCCCATGACTTTATAAAACTTACCATCAAAGCAAAATCCATTGGATATAAAATAGGCAGTATTGATATAATGAGTCTCCTTTTTCTCAATTAGCGAATTTAACTCAGCCACTGCTTCTTTTGTGCAACAATTCTCACTTAATTCAGGAATGAATTTTTCAAAGTTTGCGCACCCAGAGCTCGCAGGTTCAAGACTATTTAAAGGAATAATTTCTATCAAGAGTAGAAAATAAGCAAGCATGGTTTGACTGAAATCATGGATTTGTAAAAGGAATAAGATTCATAAATTAGGTGTTAGAATCCATTATTCTAAAGACTTGTTTGGTTACTATTGGTGATTGGTGGAACCAGTTTTGGCTTTAGTACGGTAGAATCTCCTAATTTTTGTTGTTCTTTGAAATTATTATTAATATTTGTACATGATGTTTGAGAGAATTAGAATATTTATTAAAATAGAAATAATGCTTTTCTTTATTTTACGCTTGTCTTACAACTTTCACGTGTACTTGATATTAATATTGCATGTCAAATTGAAATAGCGATTTTCCATTTTTTCCATCAACATACAGTTTTTTCTAGAAAATACCTTTCCTTGCAATTTAGACAAGCACGCCAAATCGAAATAACCATATTGCAATTTTTAAACGTGTCTGGAATTTTTTAGGTCTTTATTACAAAAAAGGTTTTACTACAATTTAATTAAGCTTATCTTAAACTGTCTAAAAAATTAATATCCTTCTAAAAAGTTATATTCAAGCATTCTTACTGAGCTCATTCTATTACCATACAAGTTGGGGCGAGACAAGTTATTTTTGAAACCTCTAAAAGTATTAATATCTCGCTGCGAAGTGATATTTGAGCACGTTTACTGAGAATCTTCTATTACAACATTAGTTGGCGTGATATTGTGTAGGCCAATTTGGCAGTTTTTCCTTAAACTCTCAAAAAATATTAAAATATTTTAAAAAATATTAGATTTGAGAACGTTTCCTGAGCCTTCCAATTGGCGTGTAAAAGTTATTTTAGCTCGATATTATGTTTTTAATCTTATCTAAATTGGTTAAGTTTCTAATCTCTGTACTATCACTATTTGGTTAAAAACATTGTAAATCGAACATTTCCTCGTGACCATCATAGTTCTTTAAAAACATCCTAAACATCCTGAGCACCCGGACCATCCAGATCATCCAGATCATCCAGATCATCCAGATCACCCTCACGGAAAGACAAAAAAGCCAAAGCACACAAAGAAACCAAAACCGACAAAGAAGCCAAAGCACAAGACGACAACCCTCGAGCCAGTGGTGACGACTGAGAATCCAACCACTTCTGAGCCAGAAGCGCCATCAACCACGCAGATTGTCATCAATCCATCCTCAGATGGTCCATCAACGAATACTTCACAAGAGACTACTGCTGAGCCTATCATCTCTGAATCAACCACAGCCAATGTTTCCAATGATCATTCAACGGCAGTCAATCCACAAGAATAGAATTTCAGATTTTAATTTGACTGTGACTCGCATTACTCAACGATACTTTTACCTATTGTATATAATTATGTAAATAATATAAATTTAATTCAATAAATAATCAATTTGAATGAATACGAGCTTACATACTTGTCTTACATTCTTTTATACATCCTTCTATATACTCATTAGCCATGACTAATGGAAACCTGAATTTTATTAATTTTACGTATACATTATTGTCGTGGTGTAGGTTAATAAAAAATCCGGGTTAAAGGAGCATTTCGAATAATAAAAATGGTCTCGCTTGGACAGGTGTAGATTTAATTTGCAATTTGTTTATTATTTCGATCCTAAATATAATAAATTATACAAAAATTTTTATTATAATAACTATTATGATGATTTAACAACCAATTTAGTAAGAGAAAACAAAATGAAACAAAATTGTGAGGGAAAAAGCGAAATAATAAACAAATTGCAAATTAAATCTACACCTGTCCAAGCGAGACCATTTATTATTTGGAATGCTCCTTTACTCCTGATTTTTCGTTAACCTACACCCCGATAATATACAATTTTCACATGAACTTTACACAAATATAATCTGTGCCACTTTGTCAGCTGTTCCTTATACTCTCTAAAAAAATTAAAATATTTTAAAAAGTAAGATTTGAGCACGTTTTCTGAGCTCGTTTTATTAGCCTTCCATCAAGCGTGCATGAGCACACAACACAATACTATGTCGCATTCCGTGGAAAATTATAATAAAGGAATTGACAAGTTTAAAATTGGATTTTTTGTCAAACTTAAGAATATAAAAATATATTCAAAAATATAAAAATATATATGTAAGCAGTTTGTCTGGAAATCGAGTTTAGGCAAAAACATTTGGATCTTTCAAGTTTTTAATGTTAATCAAAACAGAAATTTCTGTTTTGATTAACAGAAAAGTCTGCTTTCCATGTTTGTTGAATAATATTTATTTAAAAGTTATATTTTTAACATTTTCGATAAATTTACATTCGACTTGTTTTAACGACGCTTTGCAAAAATCTGGGCATTGCGACAATTATAAAAATTTAGAGTTACCTTTTGTGTCTCCCTATTTATAATGTTCTTACTGCGCAGCGGCTCGCAACGCGCCGTCAATAAATTTAAAATAGCCTATATGATATTTTAATTTTGCCGAATAAGGTTATATAGGCAGTCACATGCCAACTTCAGATAGAAAGAAGATCAACGAATTCGATCACGCTTTCAAAAAAGTTATCATTTTTCAATTTTCTGTCTAATAGTTTTTAGAAATTTTTGAATAACGAGTGATTTTTATGAACCGTAAGATACATTATTTTGTTCCTTGTAAAATTTAAAATGTTTTTAACTGCAACATAATGTGGTTACGGTAATTGAAGTGTATTTTATAGTCGATTTAAATGTTTAAACTTTAAAAATCATAACGCTGCTTAGAAATTGAATCAAACGACTATAAAGTACACCAAAATTACAGTAAATTCGTCATGTTACATAAAAATAATCAGAATTTTGCGTGGAACAAATTGATGTAACTCATATTTCCTAAAAATCACTGTTAAAGAGAATTAATTTTTTGAAGACGTGATCAAATTCGTTTATCTTTCTTTCTCTGTGAAGAGAGATTTTTCAACTGGCTGCATTCGGCGTACAGTCAATTGTTTGTGTACAAAAACATATTAATGCTATAATTTTTTCAATTGTTTATTTATTGAATTAAATTTATATTATATACATAATTATATACAATAGGTAAAAAGTATCGTTGAGTAATGCGAGTCACAGTCAAATTAAAATCTGAAATTCTATTCTTGTGGATTGACTGCCGTTGAATGGTCGTTTGAAACATTGGCTGTGGTTGATTCAGAGATGATAGGCTCAGCTGTAGTCTCTTGTGGAGAATTCGTTGAAGGACCATCTGTGGATGGATTGATGACAATCTGCGTGGTTGATGGCGCTTCTGGCTCAGAAGTGGTTGGATTCTCAGTCGTCACCACTGGCTCGAGGGTTGTCGTCTTGTGCTTTGGCTTCTTCGTCGGTTTTGGTTTCTTTGTGTACTTTGGCCTTTTTGACTTGCCATGAGGGTGATCTGGATGATCTGGATGATCTGGATGATCTGGATGGTCCGGGTGCTCAGGATGCTTCGGATGTTCTGGATGAGCGTCAATTTCCTAAATATCATACATAGAATTTAAATCAACACGAGGTTCTAAGGAACTTACAGATGATTCCGAAGAGTCTTCCTTGATCGGAGCCGATAGAACGACGACGGCAATCGAAGTAAGCAATAAAAGTTGGAGGAGAGTATTCATGTTTGTTTTTCTGTTTTTGATACAAATGCACCAAACAGTTTGATATTTATACATTTGATTGGAGGCGGTCAATTGGTTCAAAATATGATAACAAACAATCGAATAATTGAACTCGGTCGAGTATTATGTCATTTCCGATATTTTATCGCTTCGTTTATTATTCTTAATTATTCCTATTTTCACGTGAAAACTTGGCATTTTTATAGATATAGAACTATGATGGTCACGAGGAAATGTTCGATTTACAATGTTTTTAACCCAGATGTGATAGTACATAGATTAGAAACTTAACCAATTTAGATAAAAAGACCAGTCTGCTTTTGCGTTTCTTTCAGAAAAATATGTTGTTTCTGAGTATCAAAAAATTACAGTCAAAGCTCTTCCCAAACAAAAACAAACATTTTTCTTGATAGTGGGAATACCCAAAAAAAAAAAAAGAATTTTCTATATGCATATAGAAATTAAAAAACGTAAAAATATACGTACTGTTGTCAAACTAAAGGCAATTTTAAAATATAGTCCTTCAAAATTCATTTAAAAATATATCATATTACTCATGTTTGTTTTACAAAGTAATATTTAACTGCATTGATAAGAAACGAGCTTTATAATATAATTCCACTCCACAGCCACGAAACCACGCCACATTGCAAAAGACTTTGCACCAATTGCACGCAATTTTTTCAATTTGTACTTTAGTTAAATATTTAATTTATTAACTATTTTTTTAACCGAAACGTTTGTTTAAATTTTATATGTCTCCTTTTCTGCTAAATCAATTCTAATTACTTAAAAAAAACACATTTTTTTTAATTTTTGAAGGGGGACGTGTACCTTTAAAAAAATCAAAGGTATAAACAAAATTATATATATATTATCATTTTCAGAACAACAAATGACATTTAAACTAACGAGTCGGTTAAAAAATAATTAATAAATTATATATTTAACAAATTAATGAATTGAAAAGTTGTTTTGCACACATTGGTGCGAAGTATTTTGCAATGCGGCGCGGTTTCGTGGCCGTGAAGTGTAATAGGATACAAATATGTTCTTTCTCCAAGGGTTTTATTCATGAATGAATTCAATTTGATTATAAACTATAATCAAATTTAATAAATTTTCTTAACTGGGTCTATATTATAATGCTCAATTGAGAATTATAAGTTTTTAAAGTTTTTTCCAGAATATTGTAAAGTTAACATTTCCCCCGTCAAATAACCATCACACATGGGATGAGAAAAATCGAAAAAGTCTGAATTGCAAAAAAAATTATTTAGGATATGGCAAAACCGTTTATAAAAACTGATCGTATCCAGAATTTCTTCTGATTCCGACATATGTTGTAGCTCATAAAGTTCTAATTAATATCACTATCAAAAGAAATGTTGATGTTGTTTATGAAGAGCTTCAAATTATAAATTTTTTCTGGAAAAACCTATTTTTCTGAAAGAAACACAAATGTAGATTGGTCTTTTTATCTAATTCGGTTAAGTTTCTAATCTACGTACTATCACTTTTTTGTTAAAAACATTTTAAATCGAACATTTCCTCGTGACCATCATAATTCTTTATCAAAAAAGCCAAGTTTTAAACGTGAAAATAGGAATAATTAAGAATAATAAACGAAGCGATAAAATATCGGAAATGACATAATACTCGACCGAGTTCAATTATTCGATTGTTTTTTATCATATTTTGAACCAATTGACCGCCTCCAATCAAATGTATAAATATCAAACTGTTTGGTGCATTTGTATCAAAAACAGAAAAACAAACATGAATACTCTCCTCCAACTTTTATTGCTTACTTCGATTGCCGTCGTCGTTCTATCGGCTCCGATCAAGGAAGACTCTTCGGAATCATCTGTAAGTTCCTTAGAACCTCGTGTTGATTTAAATTCTATGTATGATATTTAGGAAATTGACGCTCATCCAGAACATCCGAAGCATCCTGAGCACCCGGATCATCCAGATCATCCAGATCATCCAGATCATCCAGATCACCCTCACGGAAAGACAAAAAAGCCAAAGCACACAAAGAAACCAAAACCGACAAAGAAGCCAAAGCACAAGACGACAACCCTCGCGCCAGTGGTGACGACTGAGAATCCAACCACTTCTGAGCCAGAAGCGCCATCATCCACGCAGATTGTCATCAATCCATCCACAGATGGTCCATCAACGAATTCTCCACAAGAGACTACAGCTGAGCCTATCATCTCTGAATCAACCACAGCCATTGTTTCAAACGATCATTCAACGGCAGTCAATCCACAAGAATAGAATTTCAGTTTTTAATTTGACTTTACACTCGCATTACTCAACGATATTTTTTACCTTTTGTATATATAAATTTCCTATATGCTTGTATCGTGTTCATTTATGTATATATATATATATATATATATTATAAATTGGAAATAAATAATATTCATTTTTTAATCATAATTATTTGGTTTGAATCTAGGAGATTAAATAAGCAACAAAAAACATTTCTCCAATTTGGATGCACGCCATGCTGGAATTTTTAAAAATACATTACTTAATTTTTAACCATTTTAAAACTTTATTCAAGATCAATATAAATTTTGTGGGTAATCACAACGCAGAGGAAATTGTGAATTGAATTAATACAATTTAACTGAACCTGAATTCCAATGTGATCAAGTTGATTAAAATAATAATATATTATGCATAATATATTATGTTTATTTGCGTGTCTTATGCGTGGCACTATGCGTACATTGCGACAATGCTATCTTTCTCGAAAACCTCTTCAATAACACATTGTCTAATTTTATTAATTTATTTTTATTATTAGAATACTCTATTTCTTAATTAAAATATTGATAATTGGTTGTATATTGTTAATAGCGCATTACTATGGTCATAAGCTATTTATCTGATATTACATTTAATTTTCGACTTATTACAATTTTAGAGCAGAAATTTTATCAATTTCCATAAAATCATTTAGATTTTCGCTGATCTTGATTATTCTATACTAAACAAATAATGTTATAATATAGAAAACATATATGGCAAATTATTACTATTCATCATTTTATCAAAAAGGTAAATTTATATAAGTGTTTTATCTTTCTGGTTGTCTTTATAAGAAATGTACATCTTTAACACTTTGCATAAAACATAATTTAACTTTAAAACATTACACACAACAATTTTGAAGCGTAATAACTAAACTTTCACTATTATTTAATCCAATGACCTTCGACTTACATATGAAAAATAATTTATTTCAGATGTTTCAGTATATATTCCTTCTGTTCTATATAATATCATTTTCCGAAACATATTATGAAACGGCACCGACACGCGATGATCCCTGGGATTTGGATGGACCTTGCCAAAAATATGTAGAAGTATATAGTTTGTGACTGTTTATTTATTCTGTTGTTTAAACTATTAATTTTCTTCTTACAGCGATTTTCGGTGGTTCAATCTAGGATGGTTGGATGCGCTACTAATTGGTCGATTCCACCAAAAGTTTGCACAAACTGCTTCCAGGAATACATCGATTTTAAGCAGTATGAATACGAAACGAAGAATCTTGTATATTGTATAAAGATTGTTTCATGTAATAATTTTGAGTGTTTTTAGAACGATATTTATTCTTTGGATAACCGGACATGCTCGCAGATAATATATGATAATTACTTATTATCATATAGCAGTGATATATCACACGCTTTAACATCAGAAATATGGGAAAAATCTCGTTGTGATTGTGAGATTCAATGATTTGGTTCTGTTTAATATTTGTTTGAATTTAGCATGTATATCCATCAAATGGAACTTTCCTGAAAACAAATCAGAAGTGGCGTTCAGCGATAGGACTATGCAATTTCAAAACAGGCTGTACCAATGGAGGAATTGTGTCGTAAATTATACATCTGGACCTTTTTTAAAAGTAATTTAGTTTAGTTTTTATATTCTAAAACTATTATAATGTTCTTGCAGCTCGAAAACTCAAGCGAAATCTGTACTCTTTGTAAAGAACCATTCAATGACTTGTTCACATATTATTGGAAGATTTATATTACGCCTGAAGTTGATTTCTGTGTTGATGTCGAAACAACGGTAAGAATTATAGAGTTTCTCTAATATTCAAATTGTAAAAGTTAAAACCATTTTCCATTTTAATGATTGAAGAAGCATAAAAGTAGAATATTCATATGGGAAATAACGTTTGTTATTAAGTGCATCGATAGCAGAATTAAAACGTTATTTATATTTCTGGTTGTTTACTTTGGATACTTTGAAGTCCGTATCTCCAGAGAAAAAAGGGGAAACGAATCAAATTTGCCTCTTGTTAATTCCCTGACATTGTTCATTAAATGCTTGTTCACGATTACCTGTAAGCTAAGCACACTTCTGTCTCAAAAATTTAACTATCGATGCTACTATAGAAGGTATCTAAATCGATTATCTCGCAATCGAAAACCTATTCGCGTCAAGACAATTATAAACGAAGAATAAAATTTCTTATAATTATCTTACAGTCATTCGCTGTTGAGATAAAATTGAATTTAGTACAGACTATACAATTTAAAAAAAAAAGTTATCATAATAATCCCCTAACGCTGACAATCCTGTAAATCCCAAAACTTTATTTACTCTTCTAATATTTTTTCCAATAAGTAAATTTCAGATGAACGATACGATTCATCTTTGGAACGATGTTTGGAAATGTGCAGAAAGGCAAGATCGCCAACGTGACTTACTCGGCGTGATTGTCACTTTTATTGTATTGCTAATACTTACCGCTCTGTTCTACTCTGCAAGCTATGTGCAAGGAGGCGAAGAACGTCGAAATTTTATTAGATGTAAATGCACAAATCGAAGTTTATAATCTTGTTGTTATTTTAAGACTCCCGTCTAGATGCGCCAAGAGGGGAAAGGTCTCGATTAATCGCCTCCAGTCTATCAGAGTCGGATTTCCATTTTGATCGCGTGCAGACAAATTCGACTGATGTTCCCGGTGTTCATTCATCAGCGTAATGGTCTGATGAAGTGTTTTTATTGCCTAATTTTCCACTTAATTTGTTGTTATGTGATAATTACGTGTACTAATTAATCTAGTCAGTTTCACTGATTGTTAAATAATTTCTTGTTTTTTCTCAAATAAATTTTACGATTACTTACTTCGTGAACTTGAATTAATAAGGTTTTTACGAATTTGAAGCCAACGATGTGAAAAAAGGAACGAGATCATTCCGAAAAATGTCCTTTTTCCACGGAAACAACATTTATTTTTCTGTGTTGGTTTATTACTACACGTTATCACGCTAAATGAAAATCTCTATTTTGTGGTATTTAGACTCTTCTGCTAAGTTAACACGTTGAAGTTGAAAGTTTATTTTCCCACTATTTTGTAGGATTTTCGTTAAACTTTCTTAAAAAAAATATTCCGAAAATTTTGATATTAATGATTTCCAAGCTTTAAAATATTAAAACCTCAGAGATGACAATCAACAAACTTGCGCTCTCACGGATAACCCCGCATGAGCTGATCAAAAAATTAAGGTCTAACACTTTCTTACGAAAGGTCGGAACTCCAAATTACCTTGAGTAACTGGGTTAAAACCAAAGCTTCAATGTTTTTGAGGGTATTAAATTATTGACTGTTACGGACAAAATATGGTTTTTGTGATTTTTTGTTAGATAATTAAAAGTGAGAGACAATAGACTAGCATGCATGCAGCCAGCGAATGAATGTTCAATGAACAGATTTTAATGATAAATGTTAGAGTGATTATAATCGAGCGTTAGTTAAGCTGTATTCTGTAAATTACTCTTAATCTCACCACTTAATCAACTATTAGTATTAGTATTAACACATTCAAATAAAAACCATTCGTGTCAATAGAAATCGTATAATATATTATGTGATCATTACTAATAGTTTACCAATTAAATATTAATAAATTTTATACAATATTTATAGAGAGATATTTATAAAATTCTGTGTTACATTCTCACGCCAAATGAAAATTTTTTCTGAAATTTTTGGTTTGAGTTATATTATTAAGAATTTAATTTAGCGCGCAATATGATTATGAATTATTGATCAGTTCCGATTTTTTCGTAACTAGGCCGGTTGTAGGGAAATCGATTTTTTCAAACGGAAGACGGAAATGGAACTCGAAAAACGACGGAAAACGATATATATGTAATATGGATTTCCGTGCAACCCTGATACCTAGTTCTTTTTGAAAACAACTATATAGCTCTTGCCTAACACGATGTACACAAACATTGGTACCAGTGATGGACGGAATATAAAATTTCAATTTCGGAATACAAAATAAGAAAGTTGTATCATTATTTCATATAAAATTAAAGCAAAAACACATTGAATGATAAGCAACAAAAGGCTATCTACGTGCAAATGCTGATATGCAACAATTTAAGGACTTGCGCTCTCACGGATAACCCCGCATGAGCTGATCAAAAAATTAAGGTCTAACACTTTCTTGCGAAAGGTCGGAACTCCAAATTACCTTGAGTAACTGGGTTAAAACCGAAGATGGATAGTATTGTGAAACTGTTATAACCTTTGTGGCACGGACAAAATGTGATTCACGAAATGTTGTCATAGAACATAGAATACAAAGAGAAGCAGAAGTGAAAATGATGCAAAGTTACCACAGCGCCATTCACACTATTCGTTGGCGAAACATCTATTAGATTTAAATTTACTAAATACCTATCTAGAATAATTATAATATTAAAAAAACAATATACATTCCGCGGATGCTCAGTTCATTGTCAATTTCCCTTAGCCATAGAATATCAAGTTTTTAATGATAACAAATCAATTTTCACTCACAATCGCTGCCGGTAACTAATCCCCAACAATTCCATTTGAATATTATAATTATGAAAAATTGCCAAGAAGCTGATTGAACCACATGCCATCTTTTTATTGTCTTTTGTGTAATTATTCAAATTATCATAATGATTATTATCAAACATTCATTATCAACGGATGCGAAAAATCCCGTATGAACGAATAAAGAAATTAAAAATGCAACTTATTAGAAATGAAAATACGAATGATAGCGGCTTCTGTGATAAAATGTTTGTTTATTTGATTATAATTATGATGTATGCTTTTGACACATTTCCTATTTTTGTGCAACTTTTTTTTGAGCTAATTAAATTTTTAGAAAAGTTTCAAGCTTTTCTTTAAATCATAAACACCAAAAGGCTTAAACGTTTCTATTTATTCTCTATGTACGTGCTCTTCAATTTAAATTAGGAGTGTTCCTTCACAAATCTTTGCAATAAAACAAAATACTTTACAATTTCCTTCCTGTTTTTCGATTCATTGAAAAATAAATAATTTCACCAAAATTGCAGAAAAACGTAAATAATAACAAGCTTCGAATTTATTTATTTTTTAACTTGACACATTGTGAAAAACTGAAAAGATTATGGCGAATAGCTGTCAGTGATATTGACACAATTAGTTTTACTTTATTTTAAACAAGAAATATGTACATTAACTTTCATGAATTTAATTTATTTATTATATATCCGACTATGGGAGCATTCATCAAGTATACTTGCCGCTATTTTTATTTTATTATTTTTTAATTATTAAACTTTATTGACCAGATACTCCCGAGATATTATGATAACAGATCGTTTATATTTCTGATTGGAAAAAAAAACGAAATTAAATTTTTGCATCATTTTAACAAAGCATACTTCATTATATTTTAACTAGGCTTGTCTTAAACTATCTAACAATATTAATTTCTTTCTAAAAAGTTAGACTTGAACAGTTTTACTGAGCTCATTTTATTACCATACCAGTTGGTATTTTGTTGATATTTATGCTTTTCTTTTAATTATGTTTAGAAGACAATGCAAATAAGCATACTTAAGAAATAATATTTTCATACCTTTTATTAATTTCTAGTTTAAAGTTTAGTTTAAAATTAATTTTTAAGGTTTTTTAAAGAGTTTTTCAAATTTGTAGATATGTTCATTCATTGGTTTTTAAATAAATGAAGGTTTGGATTCTTTATGTTTTAATTTATTTTAAAGCACGCCAAATGAATTCTTATAAATGAATTTCTCATCATAAAAGTAATTTAAACCTAACATGTCGCACAAATTAAAAGAAATAAGGAAATTTTAAAAGATGCATGCCGCACGCCAACTGGAAATTACGATTTTCCAATTTTTTTTCTGAAAATTGTTACGTCTTGTGAATGAAACATTGATAACGACAATTTAACTAGGCTTATCTTAAACTATCTTAAAATATTATTTATCATGATATAATTTATTGTATATTTTCTATGTGAATAAAAAGGAGAATGTTCAACTTTGTAGATCTGTTGCTTGAAAAGCTTCTGTCTCTGACGTTGACCGTTTCATACGAATTTATAAAAAATTATTAATTAATTGATTAAATTGTCTCAATAATGTCGGAAAGTATTCGTTAGCCTACCGAGCTAAAACTCGGCGTTTCCCAGATCGCGCCACGAGGAGGCCGAATACATGCGAGCCAATATTAATATCTTCCCAGAAAGTTATATTTAAGCAGGCTAACGGAACTCATTTTATTAACATACCAGTTGGCGTGCATGCCTTTGATATTAAAACGAGCCCTGTAAACGTGCTCCAATATAACAAGATTTTAATATTCTTACATAGTTTAAGAAAATTACAGTTTTATCGAGTTTTAAGCAGTCGTTTCATTAAAACTCTTTTACGGCATTTTAACTAGGCTTACCTTAAACTAACTAAAAATAAAGTTGGGTTCCATCACATTTACTGAGCTCATTTTCAGGGTGCGCACGTTCTTATAGTCTAATAGAAAAATAAAAAATAAAATTCAATACCATTAACTTTTAAATTAATGCACTTTTTTTCTCCGAAATCGATATTTTTGAAACAAACGGTAAAAGAAAAGTTGTCTCACTGGGTGTAACCTTTCTAAACTATTTTTTCGGGAACACATTCAATATAATTATTGAATTTTTATTACTTTTATAACCCTCCACTAATAAAAGATTTTGTGTTCTTTAATATTATTGAACTTCCTCTTAAATTCTATAAAATATTTGTTTATTTCAACGTGGTCTATTGCTCAAAACAAAATACTTGAATCTCACTCTTCTCTTGAGCAAATCTTTATTTCTACTTCTACTACTGCTTCCATTCAATTATACTATAATAATATTATTATTATTACTGTTATGGTCATATAATAAACATTCATTGAATAGTTTCATTCAATAATATTAATATCATATTCAAATGTTCATATTCACAAATATGTAAATGTTTAACATAATCATAGTTATATTATTTTGATTTTGTTCTATTTTCGGTATTGCAATTTGTGTCATTTATTATTATGGACTATTTCAAAATTTTTGACGAAGCATTGCAAAAATCTGCGCGTTGCGACAATTATAAAAATAAAGAATTTTCTGTCTCTCTATTTATAATAGTTTTGCTGCGTAGCGTAGCGCAATGCGGCGTCAAAAAATGTTAAACAGCCTATAAATGAATTATTTTTGAATTAAAAAAACTGAAAAAAAATTTTATATGGCTGCTCAAGAAAAGTTATTTTATCAGCTTCTTGTATTACACAATATATCAATTCAATATTTCTAAAAATTGGAAGTAAAGCTGTCTGTAGTAAAAAACAGGCAAGATTAATTTCAATATTAGAGAATGTTCATTAGCGTGCTGCGGATAGCGAGCGATCACCTGATTCCAGATTCCTTATTCCGTCCATTTTTTCTATTCCGGATTACGAATTTCGTAATTTCTCTTTTCATAAAAATGTTAACGCATACGTTTGAAATTCCGGATTCCGAAATTCAAAAACTTCCGTTCCGCTAATCTCTGGTGAGCACATTAGTCCAAATATATACGCACTCCAATTCCTCGAAACCGCGCCGCTTTGCAAAAGACTTCCCACCAACTGCATGAATATTACCTTTTAATTCATTATTTTCAGTATTTTCAATAATTATATATTCTTCTGAAAAATATATTATACCCTAGCTGACAAAAGTATTGTCACAAATGTTTTTTCGGGTTTAACTTTTTTGTGACTTGACCAAATTGGCTGATTTTTTGATATGATAGATTCATATGGTTGTAGATTATTTTACAAATTCCCGCTTGTGATTACGATGATCCTTTTTACAGTGACAAGCGTTTATCGTAAAACGCGTAGCTCAAAGATATTACGCACTTTTCTTGCACTGCATTGTTTAATAATTTTTAAAGTTCAATTATATTTTTTTCATAATTTACTGAAAATAGCAGTAATTGGCAACATTTTAGAGATGACTTCACGTTAAGAAACTCCAATTGCCACCCGGCAAGCTGTTATCAATATGAGGGAAAACGGAATGCGTGGTACCGAAATTGCCATGGTAATTTAAACCAAATTTTGCTACTATAACATTTTAAACACTGATTCACATAAAATATCAGAAAATCAGCCAATTTGGTCAAGCCACAAAAAAGTTAAACCCGAAAAAACATTTGTGACAAAACTTTTGTCAGCTAGTGTATATAACACTCCACTGCAACGAAATACGCGCACCAATTGCACGCTTCTTTCAAAGATTACAATAAATCGTTATAGCTCTTTCAAAAAATCATTACTACTATTTTAAGTTATGCGAATAATATACACATTATTCAATTAAGAACATCTTGATGTTTAGTAAAAATAAACAAATACATTATCGAGAAATCATCATTTTTCTTTGTACTCTTCAGTTGTTTTCTCAATATATTTTAGAAAATATACAACGTGGAAGAACTCACCATATCATTATAATACTATAAAAACATTTTCACTAATGTTTCGGAGTGTATACGACATATACACTAGCTGACAAAAGTTTTGTCTCAAATGTTTTTTTCGGGTTTAACTTTTTTGTGACTTGACCAAATTGGCTGATTTTTGGATATTTTATGTGAATCAGTGTTTAAAATGTTATAGTAGCAAAATTTGGTTTAAATTACCATGGCAATTTCGGTACCACGCATTCCGTTTTCCCTCATATTGATAACAGCTTGCCGGGTGGCAATTGGAGTTTCTTTACGTGGAGGCATCTCTAAAATGCTGCCAATTACTGCTATTTTCAATAAATTTTGAAAAAAATATAATTGAACTTTAAAAATTATTAAAAAATGCAGTGCAAGAAAAGTGCGTAATATCTTTGAGCTACGCGTTTTACGATAAACGCTTGTCACTGTAAAACGGATCATCGTAATCATAAGCGGGAATTTGTAAAATAATCTACAACCATATGAATCAAAAAATCAGCCAATTTGGTCAAGTCACAAACAAGTTAAACCCGAAAAAACATTTGTGACAAAACTTTTGTCAGCTAGTGTATATGATTTTCGCTCTTTATATAATGGAATAATGCCAGTAGTTTTTATCTTATTAAGCTTGATAAGTTTATGTGTTATTTATGGCTAACATCCATTATGATTTTCATTGATAATCTATTAATAAACAAATAAACAAACAAGAAATCATTGAATTGGAAACCAAATTTAATGTGTTTCTTGTTGTTAAGTATTTATTTAAATAATATTTGTTGATTCATTCCGTCACCTGCTTTTTTTAAAAACATGTTTTAATAATATTCGAAGGAATAGGAAATATCAGTAATTATCCATCCACTCAATCTTCTCGAACGTTTTAATTGCGTTTTTCATCGAGTGCTCATTATTATCATCTTCTCATTCGATTGTATAAAACATTCATCAGTTTTCGATCATAAATTGTATTAAAATTCTTTTTTATTGCTCTTTTAAATTGGTTTTACTATTATTTTGAAAAACATCACTAATAACATTTTGCCAATGATTTTTGTACACAAAATTTGAACTAACATTTTGTCTTACTAATTTACACGTATTAATTTCAGACAACTCTAGCTCTTCTTAAATTATCTAAAAAATCACACCGGAATTCGCAAAATGAGTATCTTTTCTGAGCCTCCAACAACCAACATGGCTATTTAACTTGTCGTGTATTTGCAAAAAAACTTGAATGGCACGTCAATTTGAAGGATAATAAAATGAGATCAGAAAACGTGATAGAATATGATATTTTGTGAAGATTTAAATAATTTCCAACAGTTTAAGAAACAGCTTACAAATTGCCGTATACAATACTTGTGTAAAGTACACGTGAAAGTTGTACCGCAAGCGTAAAAATAATAAAATAATTATTTCGATTTGTTGTGTGAATGGTAATAGCTTAGAAAAAACCTGCTCAAATCTAACTTTTTAGAAAGATATTAATATTTTTAGTGAGTTTAAGAAATGCATAGTTTAATTGTCATAAAAATATTTCAATAAAAAGACGTCAACATTGTCAGGCACGCTTAAATATTGTAAAATCGTTACTTTCTTTTGGCATGCGTGTATTTCAGAATTCAGCAAGGTGTATTAAATAAAAGTGAAACGTACCATTCATTTCACTTTAAAAATTATTCTATTACAATGTTAATTTATTTTAATGACCTTGGCTCTAATGAGCTTGCAAAAAGTTTCGTCTTTATCACATTATACTTTAATTTAGTTCTATATTTTAATTCAATTGTCGCGTGAAAGCCTGGACTCGCAAGATTTGAATAATTCTTATAAATTTCGTCCGTGGCCGAAGCGCGTTTTTTTCCTGAACCGACGCGTTCAGATTCATTAGTGATTATTTTAAACATAAATTTCTATCGATGACAATAAAATAATGTTCTTTTAAACATGTATGTACTTTCAACTATTCCATTACCCAATTAATTGAATCATCAATCATCAACATAACTATTCTCCCATACTCATTATCATCTTCTCATTCATCCGTGCTCATAAATATTGTAAACAATAACATTCACTTTAATATGGAGCACATTATTATAACAACATTAATAGTACGTCTAACCGGAGACAGTGTGCAAGAAATAATTTATCAGTTGGACGGTGTTAGTAAATCCTTTGGGACATTGTATCCTCGTGTCAGGAAATTTCTTGCACAAGACCTCTGGATAATTTTTCTTTTTTTTCAAAATATCATTGTAATTTTTATAGTTTGTTGCTCTTTTATTTATTTTCTTGCGATTCCCTTCCGCACTCCAATGCTACGAAACCGCGTCGCACTGCAAAAGACTAATCGTTGGTTTAATTGTTATATGTTGTTTCGAAAGCTATAAAAGATATAATAATTGTGTTTATACTCTGAATTTTCTTAAACATACGCGTTCCCTTCAAACATTTCAAAAAATCCTTAAATTCGAAGGTAGTGTTCGCGCAATTGGTGCGAAGTATTTTGCAATGCGGCAAGGTTTCGTGGAATTGGAGTGCTTCCGTATTCCGGATTTCAATTTTTCAAATGTGATCCTAAGTTCCGTATTCCGCATTCGGAAATTCAAAAATTCCCATTCAGCCCATCTCTGCGCGCCCCACGCCAAATGAAATACCAAACATTAAGACTGCTCACCAACAGCATTCCTAGAAATGCAAGCATGTTTGAGAGTTTCAAAGAAAATTTTCTGGTACAATTTTAATGTTTTTAGATACTTTAAAACAATTTTATTAATTTTGCGTAAAAGCTTATTCGTGATGACTACGTCGAAATTTAAAAATGACGGAAAATGGACATTTTCAATTTCCGTGCACCCCAGAGATGGAAAGGTGGTCGAAAATTGTAGTCCCGATTCAGTCTTGAAGTCTGTGTATATTGACAAAGTACTGTTTTATTGATACATATTGTTACATAATTTAAAAGAGAAAGGATCGCGCGTCTCGAGTTCTAGTTCTTCCTTCGAAAGTCCCAGACCCGGTTCCGGGCCCCGGGTTTTGAAATTTTCAATTTTTTTAAGGTCGCACGGAATTCCAAAAAACGGTGTCCTTCCCATCACTGTTCCGTCCCGACATTTTCAAAAAACAACTTTCCTTAAATAATGGAATAATAAAAATTTTCCTATCGAAACATGCCGCGGTAAGAAAAATCTTGGACTCTGCTCCTTTAACACGTTACTGTATTGTCGTGGTGTAGGTTGATGAAAAATTAGGGGTAAAGGAGCATACCCCAAAAAAAGATGGTCTCGCTTGGGCTGGTGTAGATTTAATTTGAAATTTGTTTATTATTTCGATCCTAAATTTAATAAATTATACCTAAAATTTTTATTATAATAATTATTATGTTTATTTAACAACCAATTTAGTAAGAGAAAACAAAATGAAACAAAATTGTGATGAAAAAAAGCGAAATAATAAACAAATTGCAAATTAAATCTACACCAGCCCAAGCGAGACCATCTTTTTTTGGGGTATGCTCCTTTACCCTTAATTTTTCATCAACCTACACCACGACAATAGTTTTTTCCAATTTTTTGCTTTCCTTTTTTTCCAATCATTGTTTTCAGTTGTTGTGTAATGGTTTTAAAATTTCAATATTGACTCTAAGTTCAAGATTTTTTGTAAAAATATTTGTAATAGAAAACCAGTGTGAAAATGTTGAAATTATATTCCGGTTCAATAAACAATTGCACACGTTTGGAAATGAGCATGTTTCGCTGAATTATTAATCAAACTCAAATGTGAACATGTAATCGAGAAATGTTGCACATTATTTTACATTTCCCACATATTAATATTATTGCGTTTTTTTAGGTTTTATTTAATAATTTGTTAAAAGAAAAGAATTTTCGAAAGTTTAAGATTTCGCCCGACTTAAAACTAGTCAAAATAAAATTTTTTTAATGTGCAAATTTATTTATGAAATGGGATTGAATTTTCGAGGTGGCGTGTTTATATAAAGCTGTGCGATAGATCCATAAATTTGGTTTCTTTCGAAAAATTAACCAAATGATTTGCGCGAAGCAGGTGTTCATTTCACTACAAAGACGATGATCTCACCGACAACTTTTTTTGCGAGTTAATGAATTTTTGACTTTTTACCTTTCCGACCTTGTGCTTTACATTTTCGTTTTTATAATATATAAAACACCGATTTTACCCAATTTAATGACGTTTTAATAAATTCCATGTGGTCTATTAAGAATAGTATCAAGCGAATTCTGGCTATTTTAAGTGGAATATTTCATAGGAAATCACGGACCACACGTAAATGAAGATGTCAATCATAAAATGAGATAGAACCCACCTGGAATTGTAAAGTTGAGGTCTCATTTAACGATAAAAATCAACATTTACCGATATAATTAGATGATATATGGATTTTTCAACTTAAAATAGCCAAAATAAAATTATGAATTTTCCTAAAAGTGTACGTTTAAATTAGTAATACGTGATTAAACTTCGTAAAATCGACATTAATGGGTGGTCTCTTCTATTTCTGTTATAAATCAATTTATTTTTTAAGTGATCACAAGAATTAACGAGATATTAGAGAGAAAAATCTGAATTTTGGCAAAGCGAAGCACAGAATAACAAGCACAGAAATACAAAAAATCCTAAAATAAAAGCTCACTCCAATGCCACGAATCCACGCCTCGTTGCAAAAGAATTCGCACCAATTGCACGACTACCTTTTTTCAATATTTTATGCAAGCTCCTTTCTAGGAAAATTTACTATTTCAAATATAAGGTTTTTAGATGTTTTAAGACAAGTTAATTAAACTTTTCCAAATTTTATTTGCTATTTCTACGTGGAAACTTATAAATCACCTTTAAAAATTCCAAAAATTATAATATTCAGATTTTTGGAACAATTTTTCTTTGTCATCTCAGGATAGTGGAAAGGAATAAGTATAATATTTAATCTAAATATAGAAATAATTTCAATTCAACCGCAATTGACACTTGAATTAAATCTTACCTTCCTTGCAATACTTTGTAAAATAAAAAATCAAAAGTTTTATTTATTTTCTAACAAAAATCTCGTTTCTTTTGCGTCAATCCCTTCCCATTTGCCTCCTCTATTGTCCATCAGTGATAACCAATTGATATTTATTTATCAGTCACAACAAAAAACACTCGTTCAAACCAAAAACTTTAAAACAATTTGACAGATTGAGCAGAAGAAGCACAATGAGACACATTTTCTACTGATAAATTTGATACTTGTGTTTCCTATTCTTCCACCACAGATACAAATATCTGTTTGCGTTTTCAATTAATTCTGAATTAATTGCTTCTGTTCATCGTGTTTTTATTTTATTATATTATATTTTTAAAGTTGTTTATTGATATCTCATTTAATTTTTACACAATAGAATATCACGTCCGCCTAATTTGACATACTTTTCAAAAGTGTTCCGGGGAGCGCGCTTAGAAATTAAGTAAATTATGCAATATACACTCCAATGCCACGATTGCAAAAAATGTGCGATATATTTATCACTATAATATATTTTCCAATAAAATATCTAACAAAGACAGCACACCGATTGAAATGCACACTAAGTTGAAACAGTGATTTACCTATTTTTAGGAGATTTCTAAAGTTTTAGAGTTTTTCTAGAAAACGCTGTGGTTGACAATTTAGACAAGTAAATCTTAAACTACATAAAATTATTAATATCTTGCTGTAAAGTTGGATTTGCGCTCGTTTACTGAGCTCATTTTATAACCATACAAGTTGAAGTGGAAATTTAAAAAAGAAGAGCTCGGTTATAGTACTTCAAAACTATTATTCTAGGCAAAACTTATATTTAGAAAAGAATTTTGACAAATCTAGTGAATTGACGTAAAAATCAGTCTAAATTGTTTACGTGGAAGGTAGAAAGACACAATTAAACTTGGTAAGATTGATATTTTCAATTTGGCGTTAGGTAGTATGCCGCATTCTTATAAATTCAAGCTCGTTGTCGCACTTGAAATGAAAATTACATTTTTCCTAAATTTAAACGCGTTTCATTAATTTCAAAGAGAAGTTTAATGCTAATTTTTACGTCATTTTATCCTTAAAGTTTCTCTGACGCTTTAAATTTTTAAGAAATTTTGTCTTCAAGTGGAAATTTTGAAGACATGTTTTGAGAATTCATTTGGCATGTTAGCGTGTTTCTACGAAAACTTTCTAGCTCAATTTTAAGGTTTTTTTTAAATATACAAGTTATTATTACTAGCGCGCTAAGTTAGCTAGCGTATTTGTTTGAAAATCTTAAAATTACGCCACCCGGAAAAAAGTTTTGGAAATTGAAATTTGTTTTGCTATTTGTTTTGCCACGTTGGAATTAGTAATTCGTGATTAAATTTCGTGGTGCCCTGGAATCAAGCCTAATAAATAATCATCTAGCATCGAACATCTAGATAAATATTTGTGAGCATTTTGACGTTAATCCATGAGTGGATCAATATCATTCAATCTAGGAAATCACGCAGTAAATTCGATACAAAAACGTGGGCTAAAATTTACAAGACACAGAATTCAGAATAAATTGATGTGAATAATTGACTTAAAATAATTACAATCGGCTTTAAAACTATTTTAAAAATAGGCGTAAATTATAGTAAAACAAAATTCAATCTTGGAAAAAAAACATTTCCGGGTGGCGTGATTTTACGAATTTCAAACAAATAAATTTCTACGCTCGTTTAATAAACTTGTGCGTAATTAAACTTCGTAAAATCAAGATTTGCGGGTGCCGTGTACATAATTTTCCAAAAGCTCCATGTTCACGTTCATTTCAGCTAAAAGAGAGAAAACAAAATCGAATCCAAACTAGTAAAATTCCTATGATTATCATCTCGATGATAATTGAAATCATCAAAGACACAAAAAAACTTGATAAAAACAATTTGCGTATGATTGACATTAATCGAGTGTGAACAATCATCAGTCAAATCGGTTCTGATTGGTGTTGATTATCAATTATCCGTGTCATTCATTTTGTCGCCAGCTTCACCTTCGTTTACCTGCTTTAAACATTTGTTTTTGGTGATTTTTTTTGCCATAAATTTCCCAATGTTTGTATTTGAGTTTCCCACAATTATCATGAGCTCTTCTTTATCTTCTTTTTATTCTCGTTATCAATTTGATATGGGTGTTCGAATATTAATTGTACCTTATATTGTTTCAAGTTCAAGGTTTGATTAAACTTGCGGAAAGGAAAGTTTGCCAATTTTTTTAGCAAAAAAGGATAAAAGTAATTAATAATAATACGTTCTATTTGAATTTGCCGAAATGTTTAATGCTAATCTATTTTGTTATTAAACTAAAGACTACAATAAGCGTCAGTATATTATTTTTCCGTATATTATTATTTTCACATATTCTCGTGTAGCAAGCCAACTGACACGGTAAACTGGTAGTTCCCTTCAGGCTCTTTGATCTACTAATCTGAAAGGTAATATAATAGTTTAAGAATAATCCTCCACGTTTCAGTATTCGATTCGAAGCTTAGAAGAAGTGTTTCCTAATTTTTACTTGTAAACAGAAAACTATTTTTCCCTTCATATTTCCATTTTTGTCTTAAAATATCTCAAAATTAATTTATATTCTCAAAAGATTGTGCTAAAAACGATTTAATAACCTTGCATTTTTATAGTTGCATTTGGCGTGCACTTCAGTCGTACTAATCAGTACCATTTTTCATTTTTTAGATCTAACAAGGGAAGTCACTTTAGCGTCCCTTTGAGAATTTGCTGAAACTTGGACCATTGATAGATTCAGATGCGCTGATTCCAAATCCGTTTTCAAAATCGGCGCAATATTTCTCTGAGCCGAGATATAAGCCGTCAAAGTCCATTTTTTGATGTGCTCATTTCTGTGCATAAACCATAAAATGTCCGACACAAGCAATAACTTAATTATATAAACCGAACAATTAGCATGAGAAGTGTGGCAGCAGCAGCGAGTGGGCGGAGCAAATGGAACGGTATAGTGATCATGGTTGGTTATTGCATTGTGTGTACAGTATTGTTAACGTTTCTAGTTGCTATGCAAGTCGAAAACTTATTTATTTCGTATTTTGAAAATTTTTTCAGTTATTGCATATTTTTGAAAAAATTTTAAACTGTTCCACAGTTTAAAATAACTCTAAATAAAATTTAACAAAATTAACTTTTAATAGAAAAACTTTAAAAAAATTTTTTAGCATCACATATGAACATCAACTACAAAAAGATTATATCTAAAAACTTCTACAATACAGTCAGTAAGTAAAATATAGTATATATAAAAGCGAAATCAAGAAGAAAAATAAATTTTTCCAATTTTTAAAATTTTTCTGGTCGTTGTACATTGAACCGATCTCATGGCCATGGTGAAGGTGAAAAATTTTCCACCATACATGTTAAGGCGTTTAGCATGATGATACAATTTTTTTTCGCCAAAATTTTTTTCATAAATAGCTTGAAATATTGACAACTTTTTTAATCCTTCAAAAAGTAATACCTCAGGTAGTACTAACTGTCTGATTCATTTGCCTTTTCAGTATTCAGTAAACTTGGTAGTGTTTCAAACGATGATGCTACCCCTTACCTTGAGCTACCTCGTATAAACAAATTTTGCACGTCTTCCTATGTCCTCATACACAAAGTCAGCCATTTATTTTTTGGAACATATGTTCCGTTTTCAATTGAATCACGTTTATCCATAAATATTTTCCGTCTTCAGTTCCATAAATTTGTAATAGAAAAAATGGTACATTTTGTAGCACAAATAAGCTTGACAAGATTTATGGCTGGCATACCTTGATAAGGGTAGAGCGGGCATCATAGGAAGGTGTGAAAGTGTGTTGATACGAGGTAAATCGGGACCAATATTACAAGCTATTTATGAAAAAAATTTTGGCGAAAAAAAATTGTATCATCATGCTAAACGCCTTAACATGTATGGTGGAAAATTTTTCACCTTCACCATGGCCATGAGATCGGTTCAATGTACAACGACCAGAAAAATTTTAAAAATTGGAAAAATTTATTTTTCTTCTTGATTTCGCTTTTATATATACTATATTTTACTTACTGACTGTATTGTAGAAGTTTTTAGATATAATCTTTTTGTAGTTGATGTTCATATGTGATGCTAAAAAAATTTTTTTAAAGTTTTTCTATTAAAAGTTAATTTTGTTAAATTTTATTTAGAGTTATTTTAAACTGTGGAACAGTTTAAAATTTTTTCAAAAATATGCAATAACTGAAAAAATTTTCAAAATACGAAATAAATAAGTTTTCGACTTGCATAGCAACTAGAAACGTTAACAATACTGTACACACAATGCAATAACCAACCATGATCACTATACCGTTCCAATTGCTCCGTCCACTCGCTGCTGCTGCCACACTTCTCATGCTAATTGCTCGTCTTATATAATTAAGCTATTGCTTGTGTCGGACATTTTGTGGTTTATGCACATCAATGAGCACATCAAAAAATGAACTTTGACGGCTTATATCTCGGCTCAGAGAAATATTGCGCCGATTTTGAAAACGGATTTGGAATCAGCGCATCCGAATCTATCAATGGTCCAAGTTTCAGCAAATTCTCAAAGGGACGCTAAAGTGACTTCCCTTGTAATTTAACTCTCCGATTTCTAAAACGTCTTTTAAAAATTATAAAATTGCATCTTTAAAAGTGACGCACGCCAGCTGCACTGTAAAAAATGCAACTCGTTTGAGGGTTTCAAGGAAAATTTTCTAGTTAAATTTTAAATTTTTTTATACTTTATTTGCAAACATTTGAAACAGTAAATTTTGATGTTGCATCGTGTATCAAAAAAACTGCACTACGACAATAAATATTTTAAAACAATTTTATTAAAATAGAGTTGAAATATATGCACGCCATGGACAAATAGCACGCCAACTGTGGAAGTTTGAACCGGGACTCCTTTCAGACCACCCAGGTTAATTATACCGTCGACATTTTTGTAGATTGGGATAGTTTATGATATACATTTAAGCTTGTCAACAAAGCAAATTTGTATATTCACGTGGAGCACTGTAAAATGTCCTCAAAATTTCAAAAATCGAACATTTCAGTTGGCGTGCAAATAGTATTAAAAAATGTCAAGGAAAAACGTGAAAAAAATGTAAGAAGAAACGACTAGGTCGGTCACGTTGTAGATTAACGACCAATTTATTACATTATTTAATTGAAAGCACTGAAAACATACTTTTTGCAATTTATTCATTGATTCTGAAAGAAATCAAAAAAATTTTTTTGTAATAGTTAAAATTACATGATTTGGAATTTTTATCCATAAAAAACTATAAAGTACCTTTTTCAGTTTAAAAACAATGAAAATATAATTTACAATAAAAAATATTAATTTCATTTGCTGTCTGGCGATTTGAAATGCCGCGTAAAAATGTGTAGTACACTGAGAGTGAAATTAAAGTTCGGATGTAAAAAATGTCTAAATTAAAAATTAATTTCAGTAAAAATTTAATACTGGTACATAATGGTACTTTTCATGTCATTTACATGATTGAATAAACAAATATTTCTAACTCAAGCTACCCTCAAACGTCGATTTTGCGCATTTAAATCGCGTTTTTGAAACTCCCCATCGTCTTTTCAGAAAAGTGTTATGTGAATTTTTGGGTTTTCCAGTCAAAAAATTTACAGAATATCAAGATTAATGGGTAAGTTAAGATAGAAGACATTTAATTAAATAGTATTTTACTATAGAAGGTGTCGTGTTAAATAAAACTAACTTAAGGTACGCGTGAAAGAAGATATTCGAATTATTTTATTTCATTAACTGCTAATCACAAAAATATAATTTAAATAATGAATATAACTCTACAATAATAACTTGTACACCGTTCGGACTTTCACGGCCTGACATTTTTTACATCCGAATTTTAATTTCACTCGTACACCGATACCCGGATGTATATATGTTATTACTACGTGGAAATTCAAAATTCACGCTTAAAAATGCGAAAAATATAATTTTCATTTTGCGTAAAATTGCAATTTTCCAAATCACGTGAGAACTCTAGGTATTTTGTTAAAGAAGAGCCAAGAAAACCATAATCTATCAAATTAAACTTTTCTTTTCACTCTACTTTTACAAATTTGTCTTTAACCAAACCAGAAGCTTACTTAATCGGGAATATTTTATTAGCAATACTCTTGTAATTTTACGAATATTTTTGGGGTGATTCCAGTTGTTTTGAGCGTAGAAGTGAAGACGACGTTTTTACCAAAATCTAACCTAATACAGCAAAATGATATTATTATATTATCAAAATCTAAGAAATTGACAATTCCAATTTTCTTTTCATAAAAAGTAAAAGTAATAAATCTGATTTGATCTAGAAATTTTGAAGAAATATAATGAAAAACAGAGAAATTATTAACATAAATTGAATATTTGTTTCCCGTTATCTATAAGACCATTGAAAATAATTCAAAATTGTTGAAATTCAATTTTCAATTTCTTACAGATTTTGATAGTAATTATTATTAATGTAAAAACCAATTTATCAAGACAAATAAGAAACGTCCTTAAAAATAATGCATTTCAGAGATGATGGAAGATCAAAAAAGAAGAAAAAAATTATATTCTCATTTGGACGACCACACGGCCAAAAACGATTTCTCCATCTATTCCTCTTCAATGTGGGCTGTCCATTTTTTTTGAGACAACACACATTGATGAGAGACACAAGAGTGGCCGTCTAAACGAGAACCTCGTTTTGTTCTATATTTTATCTCATCCAATAGGTCTCACCGATCTTTAAAAATTAGAAAAATGTTATATGAATCATCATAATATTAATAATTTTAATATTAAACACGATTGACGACAAGTATCAAGAATAAAAACATTAAAATCCTCTAGCCGTAATTTCCGCGAAGCTAAAAGAATTGACGGCCGTGGACGAGTGCAATACGTGTACGTTAATTTGCTTACAAGCTCTTCTTCGGCCACTACTGTCAATTTGAAATTATGAAATAATTAAGAAAATTAAAAATTTAAAACATCGACCGGATAAGGACGCTAGTGCCTAATTAACGAGCCTCTACGCCACAGTGCGATCCTCGTCATTCGCGTAAGTTTACTGTTCCTCACTTTGAAATCGTGGCACGTCAAATAAAAATAACAATTTCCCAGTTTTAACACATATTAATAATTTACCTGTGCAAATGGAAAACTAACTTTCACGTCTATTTTACAGACTTCCCTTAAAGTATGTATGGAGCTTTAAATTTTAACAAAATAATATATTTCAGTGACTTTTCTGATGTCCTATTTTCTCCTATTGTCTAATGCAAGAATAAAGAGTTACGAAGAAGCCACCGACCATCAGCAATCTCAAATCATAATATTTTCTTATTATACATTTCCGAGATCGGTATCTAATGGCAAAGCAAAAAAATAAGAAAAAATAATAGTCTCGTTTGGACGACCACTCGGCCACAAAGGACTTTTCCATCTATTCCTCTTCAAGCTTTATTATTCTTTTTTTTTCAGACAAAAGAGTAGCCGTCCAAACGAGAGCCTCATTTTGTTCTAATGTTTTCCTCTTCCATTAGGCAGCGATCTCTGAAAAAGACAATATATATGAAATAATTAAGACAATTACAAATTAAAAATAGCGGCCGAGGAAGGGCTCTAGTGCCACACGGCCATAAACTTTCTTGGAGACGTGCCACTCGCCGGAAACGACTAATAGAGCCTTCTCTAAAGACCGATTGTTTTATTGAGCGCTCTTTGATATAATTGTTTATTAAATAGTATTGTCCTTTTCAGAGATCGGTGCCTAATGGATGAGCAAAAAAATAAGAAAATTTGATGGACGGCCACACGACCACAAACGACTTTTTCGTCTATTCCTCTGCAAGCACAAAAAGAGCGGTCGTCCAAACGAGAACCTCATTCCATCCTAATGTTTTCGTCTTCCATTAGGTACCGATCTCTGAAAACGTCAAAACTTTCTTGCCAAAACTAATTATGAATTCTCCAGAAATACATTCAGCCAATCGGTAAACAAGAAATTCCCTTTCATCTATATTACTTAAGTAAACAATCGACAAAACTATTAATGATATACCTATATCTTTTTTTTAATAAGATTGATGAATAAAGTAAACATTTGGACCCATTTGGCACATGATAATCATTTTCTAATTGTCACCATATTCATTCATTCTAACGGTATGCTTCCTTGTTAATTGCATTCATTTCGATTGATTTAACCTTGACGACGACTCATTGCACAATCCTACTTGAAACATTTCAATTTTCTATTTGCCGATTGTTTTTTTTGTGGTTTTTTGATTTGAAGGCAACATGAACGTCATGCAATACTCATTTTTTTGTTTTTGGTTTGGTTTTGTACCGGCCCCGCTCCGGTCCGGTCCGGTTTTACTGCTTTTGGAAAAGAGAAAGTTGGGTAATATTAGTTTTGTTTCGCTTAAATGTTTTGGAATATAGTAACTCGTTGGGGTACAAGCTTAAAGCGAATATTTTATATTAATCAATTTTAGAAAGAAGAATTTCTTTCTAAACATTATTGTTTTAACGTAAATCCACGCAATCATTCTATTCATATTTTTTTAAAATTAAAATTCTTATCATTCCTACTTGCTCATTGTTTCTGTCATCATTTACCTTTCCATATTACTCAACAAATTAATATTCTTTTCAGGGAACCGTGAGCGCTGATATCAAACAAACATTTTATGGATCAGGTTACATTAAAATAAAATGTTGATATTTTGTACTATTTAATACTTTGTGTTACTCATCGATTTTCTCATTGAAGTTTTCATTGTGAATGTTTCGGGCTCTCTAAATGGCAAAATCTCATTCATCATCATCATCATCATCATCTTTTGGGGGATTCAGCTTCAATCTGATATTGATACCCATTGAAGTTTTGTTTTAACTATTTTTACACGCCAACGCACACCAGAAAAAATGTCCCTAATTTTGAAAAAATCATTTTGAAGGCAAGGGCAAAGAAAAAGGCGCGTGTTCCTTGATTTTCAATTTTTCAAATATTTTTCTCGTTCTTTAGAATGTTTTTTGAACACCTTCTGTCCTGGAGTGCCAACGGAAATCTTCTAAACCGTGATTTATTTTAAAATAGCCTCATAAAGTAGTTGGTATAGTTTCTGACATAACCTTAGCTAAATAGAAAATCTTTATATTCACGTGAAAAACTGTAATATTTTGTAAAACATTTAAAAATCTTGCACGCCAAATGAAAACTAAATTTCTCTCATTTACAAGCGTGGTTTTTGAACTTCCAGTTAGCAACCCAACTTGTATGGTAATATACTCTGTAGGTATGCACAAACATAACTTTTTAGAAAGGTATTAATATTTTTAGATAGTTCAAGACATGCTTAATTAAATTTTAGTAAATTCTGTTCTGTTTGAAAAGCGTAAGTAAAAGTTTGCACACCGGTTTAAATATTGACAAAATGTTTATTTCCATGTGGTGTTGGTATTGTAATAGAATGAGTTCAGTAAGCATGCTCAAATATATATTTTTAGAAAGATATTCATATTTTTAGATAGTTAAAGACAATCTTAATAAAATAATAGTAAAAACTTTTTTGTTATAAGGACGTAACAATTTCCACACTCGTTTAAATATCGCACATTCGTTATTTTGATTTGGCGTGCATAAATATTAGAGTTGAGCTCATTTTATTAGCGTTCCAGTTGGGGTGAAGCCTCGTTTAAATGTTTTAATAAAACGTTTTCAATTTTTAGGACGTGACAATAATTAATTAAATTGTAATAAAACTTGAAAAAAAAACGTTAAAATTTCCACACGCGTTTAAAAATAACAAAATTAGTAATTCGATTTGGCGTAACTGCAGTTAGTAATAAGAAATTAATTTCTATAGAGGTTCAGTAAACTTCTTTAAAAATAATTTCTTAAAACAGAAATATTTAACGGGTAATTGAATGTTTTAAGATTTTTGCCAATTTTGTATCTCCTGTGTTTTCCCAACATTTTCCCCTTTCTGAACTATCTAATTTTAATATTTATTCGACTCAGTTTTTATTTTTTATAAAAATTTCTTTTAATTTCAGCTAAACGTTTTTTCTTCTTTTTTTGGTTTTTCTTACAAGGGAAGTGTTTTAGGTCGGGCTCTCAGATTTTGATAAAACTTTGCAGGTAGATTCCTTATGATCCAAATAGTATACTGGCAAAATATTAGGACCAAAAAAAAAAGGTTTAAGTAGGTAAAAAATCGGTTTGAAATCCAAAAATGTTCCGATTATGCACAATAATGGAATGAAGTTAATGAATTTTGTGTGAAAAAAGTGCGTTAAGATGGTATGGCCCTTAAAATATGAACCGGATTAATTAAAATTAATTACACAAAATTTGCAAAAAAATTAATTTGTGTTTGAAAAATGAGATTTTTTGAGTTTTAGACCCATTTTTTACTCACTTATACCATTTTGTGGCTTTTAATTTTTTGCCAGTATACTAATCAAGCCATAACGAATCTATCTGCAAATTGTAATCAAAATCTGAGAGCCCGACCTAAACAACTTCCCTTGTTAGTTAAAAAAAACCTTCGTTTTTTTTATGTCCAAGTTTCACAGTCTCACATGTTGCGTGTGATCTTTTTCCCAACATTTTCTTCACGTGTCTGGTACACGTATTTTTAGATAATTAAAATAAATATACTAGAAAATCTTCTTAGAGAGCCTCAAACAAGCGTGCATTTCTCATAGTGTAGTTGGCGTGCAATTGGCGTGTTTTTGTTTTCTGATCGACTCTTAGTTAGTCGTTGAAATTGAAAATCTAGAGAATTTCTGGAATTTAGGTAATTTTATTTTCAATGTCTTGGTTTGGGGATTATGTTCATAGCGCCTATCAATTTATAGTTATAGGGCAGATAGGGCATAGAATTTATAGGGCAGAGGTGGATTCCGGATTCCGAAATTCCAATTTTGATTTCTAATTCCAGCCAACACATACACTAGCTGACAAAAGTTTTGTCACAAATGTTATTTCGGGTTTAACATTTTTGTGACTTGACCAAATTGGCTGATTTTTTGATATTTTATGTGAATCAGTGTTTAAAATTTTATAGTAGCAAAATTTGGTTTAAATTACCATGGCAATTTCGGTACCACGCATTCCGTTTTCCCTCATATTGATAACAGCTTGCCGAGTGGCAATTGGAGTTTCTTTACGTGGAGTCATCTCTAAAATGTTGCCAATTACTGCTATTTTCAATAAATTATGAAAAAAATTAATTGAACTTTAAAAATTATTAAAAAATGCAGTGCAAGAAAAGTGCGTAATATCTTTGAGCTACGCGTTTTACGATAAACGCTTGTCACTGTAAAACGGATCATCGTAATCACAAGCGGGAATTTGTAAAATAATCTACAACCATATGAATCTATCATATCAAAAAATCAGCCAATTTGGTCAAGTCACAAAAAAGTTAAACCCGAAAAAACATTTGCGACAAAACTTTTGTCAGCTAGTGTATTTATAAAGAAACAGAAGACATCTTAGAGACAACGATACCCATGAGAGTCAGAGAAGCAGAACAGCCAGAAATTTGTTTCTTTAGAATAGTTATGAAACAATTGTATAACTTTAATGCATTATATTAATATTTTTTATAGTTTAAGACAAGCTTAGTTAAATTGTAGTAAAAACTGTTTTGTTAAAAGACGTAAAAATTGTCAGAAAAATTTTTAAAAAACATTAAAAAACACTTAAACCATTTTCTTGCTTCTAATATTTTGTCAATATACTGTTCAAGCCATAAGAAATGTATCTGAAAATTTATATAAAATCTAAAACACGATTGTAAGCTCACTGAGCATGCTTTCTCTTCGAGCATTTTTCCCTTTGACCCGTTTTTCCGTTTAAGCCGAGAAAAGTCCATCTAAAATTAAGGCTGGACCCGAAAAAATGCACGGTAATCATTATTTTTCTAGAGGAGAGATTTTCACATCTAACATATTTATTTTTTAATATTATCTAGCTTTTTTTTTTAAATATTTAAGCACCCCTGAACACAGCTTCACCTGCACGGCTACTGGTTATAAACGGTTATAAAATGAGCTCCGCAAACGTGCTCAAAACTAACGTTTTGGAAAGATACAAATATTTTTAGATAGTTTAAGAATAACTTTTTCGCGCCAAATTGTGTCTTTAAACTGAACGCTGTCAGAAAAAAAACTCAAATATAGTTTTCGTTCAGGGAAGCAGTATTCTATAGTTTAGAATGTGCTTGCCAAGTTTACGTGAAAATTACTCTGAAGATAATACTTTAAAGATTATAATTTTTATTAGAAAATGCTCATTTCCATTTGGCGTGTTTTTTTAAGTTTTGGAGATCAGTGTTTTCTAGAATACTTTCACAGGTTCTTAACAATCGGAAAATCTCTACACGTTATCTTTTGCAAGAAAGCTTTTGATGAAGTATTGGAAATACCGAAAACCATATTAGACTAATAAATTAAAGGCGAGTCCCCTGTTTTTATAAAATCTTTTGGCGGGATCTAGCTAATTAAAACTACTATATTGCAATGTTTAACCACACGTAGATTGATCTCTTAAGCTTTTGAAGAACAATTAGCATCTAAACAAACAATACCCGATTAAATAAGGAACTGTCTTATTTTGTTTTGTTTTGATTTGATTTTCATCTCACAACAGACAGGTGTTTGACGTGGACACCATCAAGTTTCAAGAGACAATTAAAACTTTTGAAGCCTAATTTGAATGGAATTTGCTTAAACAGCTGCTGCACAAGATTAAACTTTACTTGTTTACATACGCATTAATTAATCATAATGGTTTGAATCAATAATAATAATTGTTAGGCGATAGGGGAAATGATTGATGAACTTGATTCGGCTTGGCCTAGAAATGAGAAGATGCGTGAATATGTAGGCCGAAAAGGTTTATTATAAGAATTGACTGAATTGAATGGTTATCAAACAAGTTTGAAAAATGTCTGCGCTTGGATAAACGGAATCCGCAGACGATTGGAATCGCACATATAATTGTTCATGTTCGATTTGTGTTTATTTGTATTTGTATTGGAGTTGTTTGCATGATTTTGAACTGTTTGGATATTCATGTTGAGTTATTTCATAGAATTTCTTTGGTCTTAAATTATAGGATTCTTTATTGTTCCAGAATTCACAGAAATTAAATGTGTTTCTCCATTTAAGGCATGCCAATTGAAATGTTAATTATAGGAGCTTGGAAAAGTCGTTATAAACTCACAACCAATAAGGTCTTTAGATAGTTTAAGAAATTCTTGAAAAGGTGAAGTGAAAATCTTGTTATAAATGAAACGGGAGAAATAACTACACGCCAAATTGTACGGTCATAAAATGAGCTCAGAAAACTTGCTCAAATCTAACTTTGCAGAAAGATATTATTATTTTTACGTAGTTTAAGAATAACTTGTCTAAATTGTCAAGAACACTGTTTTCTAGAAATGACGTAAAGACTTTGAAAAACTCCTAACACTCCAAATTGAAATGGTGATTTTTCGATTTTTACGCATTTCTTACAACTTTCACGTATACTTTACGCAAATACTTTCTACGCCTGTTTGCCAGATTTTCCTATATTAAAATCTTCATAAAATATTAGATTTGAGCACGTTTTTTGAGCTCATTTTATTAGCGTTCAAGTTGGTGTGCTCCTAAACATTGCATCACAATTTCAATTTGGCGTGATTACTATAAATTGTTGATTTTGATGAAAGCGTCATTTTCATTTGGTGTGAGGTGGTGAATTGGTAATAGAAATTCCCACGTTATCTGTCGGCGGAGTTTTACAATTTCATTTACCCTATTAATAGGAATTTGTGGCGAGCCTGCATACTTAGTCCAATCAACTCTGACGATGACCGACTATCAGAGTTATGAGAGATGATGAGGGCACCTCAAATTGCATGATAATAGAATGAGCCCAGTTCGCATGCTCAAATATAATTTTTAGAAAGATATTAATATTTTGAGATAGTTTAAGACATGCTTAACTAAATTGTAGTAAAAACGTTTTTTTTAAAGACGTAAAAATTCCCACACACGTTTAAAAATCGCAAAATCGTTATTTCGATTTGTCGTGCAGTTAGTAATAAGAAATAAATTTCTACGCAAGTTCAGTAAACTTGCACGCCAAGTTGAGCGTTTAAACTGAAAGCTCAGAAAACAAACTCAGACATAGTTTTGAGTTCAAAGAAGCAGTATTCTATATAGTTTAGAATGTGCGTGACAAGTTTACGTGAAAAGTATTCTGAAGGTAATACGGGAAAGCTTATATTATATATTTAAATATTAGTAAATTCTCATTTCCACTTGGCGTGAACTTTTCTTAAAAATAAAACCTTAAAATAGCTAATTGTTATAATCACCTGGAGGACCCAAAATTATTTTGAAACAAAAGAGCCTCAGATACGTCACTTAACCTTAGAATTTCCTAAAAGGAAGTCTGTAAATATACGTGAAAATAATTTTTCTTTTGGTGTGCGTGGAATATTCTAAAACTTTCGAAAATCAAACAATTCAGTTGGCGTTCGAAATTCTGGATTTAAGGGGCTTTTCTGAGCTCAAGTTTCTACGCACACCAAATTATTTTTATTTCATTCCTCCTGCAGTTAAAATGCATAACTGCATGCGGCAGTTTGCCAGCCCATTGTCGTATTTGCCAAAATTTTATGCATTTTTAACGGCTCGAATGAAATTTTTTGTAACACTTTTCCATCATATTCACAAAGAACAAATGCTTAAATACTATATAATTATAAACTTGTTTAAAAATAAACCATTTACAATGGTTCCCAAGCGGGACAAAGTTCAACAAAACCAACACATTTTCATTGAGCAGTATCTTTATTCAATAACATGCGATTTTTTTCTAACCTATATCATTAGAATCCTTGGATCATTCTGCTTCTAATGATACCAAAAAACTTAAACATTTACCACTTCATTATCGAGTAATATTCAATTTTCCGCGGCACCCTATATGAACTCCATTCTCCAAACAATATTCTACCCATTTATTTGGTGTGTTGCAGGCCTGCGCTAGACTTGGGTTGAGGCCGAAACGACGAATTTTAGTGTTGAGAGCTGAAATTTGGTTTATGGGGTAGCAAAAAATATTCTGCATCATGCTGAAAAAGAGGACTGAAAATCGACCTTTTTTGAACGGGACAATTTGGTGCCATGTGACCTATATGAGAGGAATCAGCTCGAAAAGGGCTTTTAAATGAGCTATAGAAAATTATTTTTGGCTGAAATACAAAAAAGCTTAAATTTTCAGTTAAACTTGTATCAAGTTTATACGTGTAAATTAGTAAGACACGTTTAAATAATTTAAAAAAAAGTTTATATACATGTGGCGTGATTTTCCCCGCAAATACATTTACGAGATTTGTTATGTATTAATAATACTTTATTAATAATAACAAATAAATAAATTACAATAAATATGTGGGGGAAGATTGCGGCAACGGGGCTAGGAGATGAGGTAAAAAACAGGAACACAATTAGAATGACCCAACGGACTGTCTCACAATTCAAACGGTCTAAATGCGCGCGCCAAGTTAGATGCGCAGGGGTATTGGCGGCAGTTCAAAATGACCACGCGCAATGCCATCCTGGTCGAGCCGCAATTAAACACCACAACATTATTTTTGGCTGAAACACAAAAAAGCTTAAATTTTCAGTTAAACTTGTATCAAGTTTATACGTGTAAATTAGTAAGACACGTTTAAATATTTAAAAAAAATGTTTATATACATGTGGCGTGATTTTCCCCGAAAATACTTTTACGAGATTCAATTAGATTTTTTCTTGATTACGATTAGAGGCTAAAGATGAATTTTATGTCGATACTTTCCTATATGTTTATACGGCTATTGCCAAGCCGAGTAAAACTTTCCTAATCAACAAAAATATCGCCCTTTAAAAAAAACGACACAGATTTGCTACTAAACTTTTCTTCCATTTTCTTGTCTTCTTCTTATTGTTGGAAGCAAATCTTTACATGAAAGCCATCATACTTTGAACCTTACACGTTTTTTGCGTGAATCAATCTTCATTGCTACCAGAATTCCATCAGTCAAGGAAAGTTGTCAAACTCTTCGTCATCATAAGAACGAACAAAGGCACAAACAAATCGTGTCACCAAACGCAACGACTTGAAAAATGATTGTTTGACGGAACAAAACATTGGCTCAATTCGATGAATGATGAGTCTATTTTTGAAGTGACTCCATCTATTGAAACATGTGTGAATGAATGAATGTGTTGCAATTTACCTCCGACTTGATGATCAATGTAATAAATACCATCTGTTGCATAAATGGAATGGAGTCTGACTGATGGACTGACTGACTGACTGACTGACTGTGTTTCGGATTCCAATGTCTATTTTTTAATTGACATATACATTTGCTGTGATTGCCTCTGCTTCCGTTTTTATTTCCGAATCGGTTTTATGGTCAATTTCTATGTTCGAATATGGGTTTTTTAGATTTGGAATTTTGAAATTTAATTGCTTGGCTTTTTCGTGAGAAGTGGTCTCAATGTCATAGTCATTTCTATCTCGTTTATTGCTTTAATAAATTTTATTCTAATAGATTTTGTTAGTCTGAGCTAGAAGGTTATTTTATGATAGTCTAAGAACTTTTGAATTTCTATTAATTTAGAAAGTTACTGTTTCACGCCAAATGGAAATTATGTTTTTCTAATTTTAAAGCAGCACCCAAACTTGTATGGTAATAAAATGAGTTCAGGAAACGTGTTCGAATATAACTTTTTAGAGAGATATTTGTATTTTTATTGTCCTTTTCAGAGATCGGTGTCTAATGGAAGAGCAAAAAAATAGGCCATTCCTTTTTACGAAATTATGGCCAGCACACATCTAAGAGGAATTGACGAGAAAGTTGTTTGTGGCCGTGTGGCCGCCCATCATTTTCTCTTCCTTTATTGCTCTTCCATTAGGCACCGATCTCTGAAAAGGACAATAGATAGTTTAAGAAAATCTTAACTAAATTGTATTAAAAACCTTTTTGTTTTAAACACGTAAAAATTTCTATACATGTTTAAATAAATCGCTATTTCTTATTTTCCCATCTATCAGAACAAAACTGTAAAAAGAAAAGAATTGAGGATTTCAATAAACTTCTGATCTTGATCTTTAATTCGTCAAAAACCTTCTGAAGTTTCAATGAATTTTTTTCGACTTTTAGCTGGTTTTTAACGACGATTATTTTCACGCGAATGTGTGCTTGTCTTAAATCAGTGCCCTTTCATGAGTTTTTTTTTGGATATTTTGAGATTACTTTTGTCTATTTTATTTCTGTTCTCTTAATTGATGTTATTTTTTGTTGCTTAGCCGTTAATTAATAACATATTTATTATGGAAATATATTTTGGGTTGTTGTTAAATTTAGGAAATGTGGAAATAGCTCCCGACGTAAAATAAAATGCCTTTCCGCAAAAAATCACGGTATATTACACCATCTAATTTAAAATTGTTCTTCAATCTTCAATTCAGGATATAAGAGAATGCGTCCTTGTTTTGTTAGTTCGCTTGAAAAATCAAATTTCGCGCCTATTGTGGTCTCATTGTTCTGCTTCTCTGTAACTCATAATTGACATTGTCTCTAACATTTTCATTGCAATTAACTAATAATATTATCAAAATATAAGAAATTGAAAGGTCTATTTCAACATTTTTGAATTATTTTCAATGGTCTCAAAGAGATCATGAAACAAATATTCAATTTATATTAATAATTTCTCTGTTTTTCATTATATTTCTTCAAAATTTCTAGATCAATTCAGATTTATTACTTTTATTTTTTATAAAAATAAAATTTGAATTGTCAATTTCTTAGATTTCGATAATATATAAAAATGATTGCCTTCTCTCTAAGAACAATAAGATTGTCAAATTTCGCGCGTTTTCAGGTCTCAAGGTTCTTCTTCTTCCCTAATTCTCATTAATTCTGTTGTCACTGAGTTATCTAGGATATCCTTTGCACGTCAACTTGAAGGTTAATGAAATGAGCTCAGAAAACAGAATCAAAACTAAGATTTTTGGAAGATTTTAATGTTTTTATAGTGTATTTCAAAATAGTTGACGACGCAATCACGCTGCAAATGCGGCATACTAATTAAAATTCATTTTCAAATCGATTATTTTAATAATTTTTAATTAATAAACGTGAAATATAAGCAGTAAAAACTAAAAAATGTCACAAAAATAAAATAAAATAATCGATTTGAAAATGATTTTGAATTAGTATGCCGTATTTGCAGCGTGATTGCGTCGTCAACTATTTTGAAATACACTATAGAGATTTTGATGTTTGGACAAGCCCTAATTTTTACGGTTTTCCAATTTTAAAATTACTATTTTCCAATTTTTAAGCGTTTCTGAAAATTGTTACGTCTTGTGAATAAAACATTGATTACTGCAATTTAATTAGGCTTATCTTAAACTATCTAAAAATATTAATATCTTTCCAAAATGTTATAATTGAGCACGTTTACTGAGCTCATTTAATGACCAGATCAGTTGGCGTGATCAATGTTTTACGGCAAATACGTAAAAATACGCTAAAAATCGAAAAATCCTTATTTACAGTTGGCGTCTGCAGAGGTGTCGGTTTAATTTTCAAATTGTTTCGTATTTCGCTGTACTCTTCAAGTAATTCCTTGTTTTTCCCTAATGAATTGGTTTATTGGTTTCTACTATGTTAATAATTACAATATAATTTTGTTGCATGTAATAGTAAAATGAGCTCAGTAAACGTGCTAAAATCTAACTTTGCGGTAAGATGATAATAATTTTAGGTAGTTTGAGAATAACTTGTCTAAATTGTCGAGAACAGTGTTTTCTAGAAAGGCCGTAAAAACTTTAAAACACTCTTAAACATCGGAAAATCACTATTTCAATTTGGCATGCACTTTTCTTACAACTTTTACGTGTACTTTACACAGATATTGTCTAGGCCAGTTTGTCAAATTTTTCTTAAAATCTTCACGAAATATTAAATTTCTGCACGTTTTCTGTGCTCGTTTTATTAGTGCTCAAGTTGGCGTGTTTTTTGTGTAATTTTATTTCTATTAGGTTAGATAATAAAGATAATAAATAATAAAAATTTAAATGGACACCTCTTTCTCTTTGTCCCCAAGCGAGACCACGATTTCCTTCCGTATGCTCCTTTAAACATTAATTTACACCACGACAATAGTTCGCGTGCACCCGGTGTTACGATTTTCTTTGGATTTACTTAGATTTTTTTCCCGCACAAATTAAATCTCCGGATTGATTAACATTAACTACATAAAATTTGTGCTTGAAAACCGCAATTTTTGGGATTTAGACCCATTTCTACCTACTTAAACCGTTTATGGGTCCTAATATTTTGTCAGTATACTATTTGGATCATAAGGAATCTATCTACCAATTTTTATCAAAATCTGAGAGCCCGACCTAAAACACTTCCCTTGTCAGATGTTTTTATTACCAAATCTTGAATGTTTCAAAATTGTTTCTATTTTATTACCTCCAGATTCATTATTCAACCCACGTCCATCAATAAAATACCTGCTTTGAACAATTAGCACTAATTATAAATACAGATTCACATTTTTATATTATATTTTTAATATTTATTTGGGATGATACGAATTGACTCATTTAGAACTCTTTTTGTATGATTTTTGTGTTTGTTTAAAACCTTGATGAATCATTTAAAGAAATGAAAGAAAAAACATTTCATTTTCCATATTTTGATGCCTTTTTTTTCTAAAATTTTGATTTATCGTTTTTTAATTGTTACTCATTAAAATTAGCATAACATGGTCTCTTTTTTTAAAACACGATTTTTTATATTATATGCCTTTACGCGCACGCCAAATGAAAATAAAAACTTTGGCATATGGCTTCAGATTTCAAACCAATTTTTGATTAACATTTTTTGTGCATACTTTTAGAGCCAAAACGAATCTTTTTTGCAAAGTTTCATCAAAATCTGAAAGGTTGGTTAACCTAACATACCTCCCTTGTAAGAAGATGGAGAAAAATATGGCGGATATTTGTGTATATAACACAGTATATACTTTTTAAAACTATTTTAGACACACTTAACCCATTTTGTGGTTCCTAATTTTTGTCAGTCAGAATACTAATCAAGTGATAAGGAATATATCTGCAAATTTTTTTATCTAAATCTCAGATGGCTAGTAAAATTATGAGTCCACAAATTTAACTTGTTTTATTTCAAACGAACCATATTGTTAAGAATCAAAATCTGTACAAAATGGTGTCAAATTATACACTAGCTGACAAGTTTTGTCACAAATGTTTTTTCGGGTTTAACTTTTTTGTGACATGACCAAATTGGCTGATTTTTTGATATGATAGATTCATATGGTTGTAGATTATTTTACAAATTCCCGATTGTGATTACGATGATCCGTTTTACAGTGACAAGCGTTTATCGTAAAACGCGTAGCTCAAAGATATTACGCACTTTACTTTTCTTGCACTGAATTTTTTTTAATAATTTTTAAAGTTCAATTATATTTTTTTTCATAATTTATTGAAAATAGCAGTAATTGGAAACATTTTAGAGATGACTCCACGTAAAGAAACTCCAATTGACACCCGGAAAGCTGTTATCAATATGAGGGAAAACGGAATGTGTGGTACCGAAATTGCCATGGTAATTTAAACCAAATTTCGCTACTATAAAATTTTAAACACTGATTCACATAAAATATCAAAAAATCAGCTAATTTGGTCAAGCCACAAAAAAGTTAAGCCCGAAAGAACATTTGTGACAAAATTTTTGTCAGCTAGTGTAGGTCTGACCAGTTAACCACCATGGGCAATACAAGCGTTCACGTATTAATTTCAGATGTGTAAATTTGTCAGGCACTTACTCAACTTTCCTTACCATATAACTATATATGATCAACTTGAATAGAATAACTCTTGATTCCTTTTAGACCACCTAGGTTAATATACACCCGGCGATATTTTTGAAGTTTCCGATGTATCACTCAGCATGACAAAAATATTGCATTAAATTGTATAGTATGAATTTTAACGCGATTTCATATAACTAATTGAGATTTGACTTTAACTAACTAAAGAACTTATTAATTATCTTAAACGTTAGGTTTTAGAGCCTTTTCTGAACTCATGTACACGCCAATTACACTATTAAAAGTTAAGGCTCATTTGAGCGATTCAAAGAAAATTTTCTGTTACAATTTCAAGGTTTCTAGATACTTTAAGAGAAGTTTATTCATGTTCTGTAAAAACGTATTTGTGATTACTACGTGGAAATTCAAAACTGACGCTTAAAAACGCGAAAAATGTATTTTTCACTTAGCGTGCATGTACTTACAAATTCAATTGACGCGTTTCAAACCGCTTTAATATTGTTCAGAATCAAATTCTGTTCAAAATGGTGCCAAATATAAAATTATTGGTCTTAACAGTATTCCACAATGAGCATTACAAGCTTTCACGTATTAATTGCAGAATACTTTTTATGTATTTATATATATATATATATAAGGCACATTCTCAAATTCTCTTACCGCATAACGATCACGTCAACTAGAATAGAATAACTCTTGATACCTTTTAGACCACCTAGGTTAATATACACCAATATTTTTGAAGTTTCCGATATGTCACTCAGCGAGGCAAAATATTGAATCTGTAGATTTATAGGAAGTACTGTAATTTTACCTAAATATTCGAACATTTCAGCTGGCGTGGCTGAGTTTGGTTTCTGAGCTCTTGATATACTTCAGTTTGGCGGGATGAATTGAAATCTAAGTCTTTCATTACTGTTACTTATTATTAAACAAACTCTGTTCGAGAATTTTTGAATTATAATTATTAAATAAAAATTTGATGATTAGCATCTCGGAAAAGTTGCTCAAATCGTGTCATTCGGTTGGAGTGGTTTAAAATACGCGCACGTCAAATCGAAATGACTATTTTTCAATATTTAAACGTGTATTAATTATTTACACGTATTATTTTTGTATAACTCGACACGTCATTTTTTATAGCCCGTCTTAAAATATCTAAAAATATGCGATTTTTATTGAAATGTGCAATGTGAACATACTTTCTGAGCCACAAACCAGTCCATTTGGGGTGAAATAGCACGCCAAATCGAAATTGCTATTTTGCTATTTTTAAACGTGTGTGGAAAATTTTACGTTATTATAACAACAAAGTGTTTACTACAATTTAATTAAGCTTGTCTTAAACTATCTAAAAATATAAAAATCTTTCCAAAAAGCAACATTTGAGCACGTTTACTGAGCTTCTTTTCTAACCATACCACATTGGCGTGCAACGTGTATTGCTAATTTACACGTATTATTTTCATATAACTTGACACGTCATTGATACTAGCCCTTCGTAAACTATCCAGGAACATGCGTTTCGTCTCAAAATTTACAAGATGAGCATCTCTTCTAAGCCCCCAATTTAACCATTCTATTTTGTGTGTTCAACACAAGCAAATTTAGCAATTTCAGGCTAAGAGAAATCTGAAGCTTCTTGCCAAGCGTTTAAATGTGTTTGTTTTGAATCCTTATATTTTATAAATCCCCCTTTGTAACAAATGAGAGATTACTTGGCGTGAACTCGCATATATCATAAAGTATCAATTTCACACACTCTTATTGTCACCTTTATTTGTTGTCGGCAAAAGATTTAAAGGCAATCGGTTGATGGATAAGCTTAGCCCAGTGAAAAAAAAGTTGGTGTCATTTGGTAAACAAAACGCAACAGTATCATTGCTAGCTTGTTGCCTTTCGACTAATCCGTTGCATTTTGGATACATTTCAAATGCGGATTGCGCAACAACTGATTTCCTTTTGAACTGCGTGCCAAGCCGTGTACATAAAATGATATTATAGTCGCCATAAAATAAACATTGGTGGTCCCTTTTGTTCTCGTTTTGTTTTTTGGATGGCGCTTTATTGCGCACAAAGGAACGTTTTATTGACTCGTATTGAGGTGGGATTAAGTGGGTTTAAGATGGGTTAGAAAGGATACTTGTTTGGTAGAGTTTAAAAGAGAATGGTGACAGAAGATTTGACGAGCCATTAAGGTTGTCAGAAACCGCTAATTGCCAGTTGGTTGATGCGTTGGAATATCTGATTATAAATGCTAATGTGGTGACACTTTGGTTAATTTTAAATTGATGGTTTTATAGTTTTGCAACACGTTTAGGTTTTTGATGGATAAATGACCAAATTGAGGGTTTTTTTTAAGAAAAAAAGTTTGTTTAAATAATAGAGTGAATTTGATTCTTACTTAAATTGTCATTTTTAGAATAGAGATAGAGAATTTTTTGCACGCCAAATCGAAACAACGATTTTGCGATTTTTAAACGTGTGTGGAAACTTTTATGTCTTTATAATAAAAAAGTTTTTAACATAATTGAATGAAGTTTGTCTTAAAGTTTCTTAAAGTATTAATATCGTTCTAAAAATTATATCTGAGCATGTTTACGGAGATCTATTACCATACATGTTGGCGTGTTTCCTGTTTTTCTATTTTTTAAATATTGGAAAAGTTTAATTGGCGTGCGATTTATATTTCGAACAGTTTCGAAATATATGGCAAATCGTCTGAAGTTGTAGAAACAGTTACTCATTCAATAAGCTTAAATGTCACTGTATATACACTAGCTGACAAAAATTTTGTCACAAATGTTTTTTCGGGTTTAACTTTTTTGTGGCTTGACCAAATTGGCTGATTTTTTGATATTTTATGTTAATCAGTATTTAAAATGTTATAGTAGCAAAATTTGGTTTAAATTACCATGGCAATTTCGGTACCACGCATTCCGTTTTCCCTCATATTGATAACAGCTTGCCGGGTGGCAATTGGAGTTTCTTTACGTGGAGTCATCTCTAAAATGTTGCCAATTACTGCTATTTTCAATAAATTATGACAAAAATATAATTGAACTTTCAAAATTATTAAATAATGCAGTACAAGAAAAGTGCGTAATATCTTTGAGCTACGCGTTTTAGGATAAACGCTTGTCACTGTAAAACGGATCATCGTAATCACAAGCGGAAATTTGTAAAATAATCTACAACCATATGAATCTATCATATCAAAAAATCAGCCAATTTGGTCAAGTCACAAAAAAGTTAAACCCGAAAAAACATTTGTGGCCAAAACTTTTGTCAGCTAGTGTATGAAGTATTAGGTGTCTTGCCTATTTTAAGAAAATAACAACAAATTGTCGAAAAAATTTATTTATAGTTTACACGTGAAAATGTGCAGTAAACGTTTAAAAATTGAAAAAAAACGTCATTTTCAATTTTTGTGCAACTAGCGACTTTGCAACTTTGTACAAGTGCAATTGTATATATCTATTAGTATTTTTTTCTATTTATTCTATTCTATTCTATTAGAAAGACTATTATAGTTTTCAGAATAAAATTGTCTTAAATTAAATATAAAAAAGACCTGAAAAGAGCTAGTTAAAAAATCACCTCCTTATAGAAAGAAAATCATCAAAGTTGATCACGTTTTCAGCCAATTTATTATTTTGTGTTATATTTTCTGTAAAACAGCACGCCAAATGGAAATAATTATGTTCTTACATTTACGCTTGTCTTACAACTTTCCAGTGTACTTTAAATAAATATTCTCTACGACAGTTTGTCAGTTTTGTATTAAACTCTCTAAAAATGATAAAATCTTATTCAAAATTCAAAAAATAGAAAAACAAGAAACACGCCAACTTGTATGGTAATAGAATGAGCTCCGTAAACATGCTCAGATATAATTTTTTAGAACGATATTAAAACTTTAAGAAAGTTTAAGACAAACTTCATTCAATTATGTTAAAACTTTTTTATTGTAAAGACATAAAAGTTTCCACACACGTTTAAAAATCGCAAAATCGATTTGGCGTGCAAAAATTTCTCTATCTCTATTTTAAAAATGACAATTTAAGATTCAATATCACTTTATTATGTAAACAAACTTACCTTCTTAAAAAAACCCTCAATTTGGTCATTTATCCAAATAGTTTTACTAGTTTTAGCTTTCAAGGCTGATTTAAGTATCGAAAAGAGCGATTTTCTTTTTTTATGCTGATTCTTTCTGAAATACTGATAATGAGATTTGAGCTCGTTTTTATAGCCGTCCAGTTTACTTGAAAAACTACTGTTGTCCATTTCAGAGATCGGTGCGTTTCAGAGATCGGGAGAATGGAATAAGAAAAAATTAGGATGGAATTAGGTTCTCATTTGGACGGTTTGCCAGGTAATAAAGACGTCAAAACTTAGATACACGTTTGAAAATCGCAAAATTATTATTACCATTTGGCCTGATAAATCAAATGAAAGACCATTATTTCAGAAAGAATCAGCATAAAATAAAGAAAATCGCTCTTTTCGATACTTAAATCAGCTTTAAAAGCTAAAACTAGTAAAACTATTTCACCCCAAATTGAATGGTTAAATTTGATTCTCAGAAAAGATGCTCATATTGTAAATTTCGGCAAGAAGCGCAGGTTTTTTTATAGTTTAAGACGGGCTAGAAAAAATGGCGTGTTAAGTTGTATGAAAATAATACGTGTGAATTTTTAATACACGTTTAAATAATGAAAGTTTTCATTTTCATTGGGCGTGTTATAACAAAAATAAATTGAAAATATTTGTTTCTTGTTCTCATTGGGATCATTTGGAAATATTTTGAAAACTGAATTATTAATTTTATTAATCTGAAACACGCCAAATGCAATTATAAAAATTGGAAATCTTATAGCCATCGCACACCGGCAAAGTTTCAGCTGAGCTCCATTTAAGACGCCCATATGAATTAAAGCGGCAATATTTTTGATGGTCCAGATAGTTTCTGATATTTACTATGTTTAAGAAAAAAAATATATGAAATGTTTGATTCCATCAGAATAATCACAAAGAATACTAGAATACGCTGTCAAAATTTTAGAAATCGGACATGTCATTTGCATGCCAAATGAAAACTAGAATTTTCGCGTTTTTAAGCGTCATTTTTTACTTTCCACGTAGTAATCACAAATAAGTTTTAACGAAAAAATAATGAACTTGTCTTAAAGTATCTAGAAATCTTAAAATAGTACAAGAAAATTTTCTTTGAAACCTTCAAATGAGCTTGCAATTTTAAGAATGCAGTTGGCGTGTTGCCGAGAATATTTAAAAAAGTTTATTAATGGTCTCGCTATAGTTTTGAGGAAATCTGATAAAGTAACGTGAAAATTAACATCTTATTTGAACGTGAAATATAATAAGAAGCGTTTATTTCCATTTGGCGTGAATAAATTTTATATGTTGATTATATTGGTCCCCAACCTTATTCTCTTAAATAGTTTCTGCTTAGCGTCTGTCTTGATTTGATCATCCAGAGAGCAAACAATTTGATGCGATTTCATATGATTAAAATATTATATAATCAATGAAGTATCATTACACTTAGCGGGTGGTCTCGAATGATGCGCAATGATAAAATGGCCATCAATAAGCATTCGAATGATGTTGCACAATTTGAATGCTCGATCATCATTACAAGTAAGAATCAAAGTACCCCTTAATTGAGTATTATTTTGTTGATGAATAAAATTTAGAGTTAATTGATTAATTAAGGAAGTTAATTGGGTTTAATTGATTCACTATAGAGGGTTATGTAAATGGCTGTAAATAAAGAAAGTGTTTTATGATGGTTTTAATTAATCATTAATTGTGGCACTACACTATAAGCGTGGAAAATGTTGCAGCACCAAAATGAAAACGTCGATTTTCCAATTTTTAAAAGTGTATTTTAAATTTCCCCGTATTTCCACGTGCAATTACTTTTTTATTTCAGAAAGCTGGTCTCAAACTGTCATGATCAAGTAAATATTTCCAGAAATGTTAAATTAGAAAGACTTTACTGAGCTTCTATATTTATTATTGCATTTGGCGTGCAGCAGCGAGCTTTATTAAATATAATAACGTACTTCCGTATTTTCCAGGTTTAACCAATGACACTCCAACCGCGCCGCATTGCAAAAGACTTTGCACCAATTGCAGAAACACTATCTTTGAATTTATTATTAATTTTAGTTTCACGGAAGAATTATAAATATAAATGTATATTATATTTTTCAGAACATTATGAAATATTTACACTAATTCTTCTGTTAAACAACAATAAATAAATAAAATATTGAAGAAATAATAAATTAAAAGGTAGTTGTGCAATTGATGCGAAGTCTTTTGCAATGCGGCGCAGTTTCTTTCTCTGCATTTGAGTGTCATTGGTTAAACCTGGAAAATGCGGGTGTACGTTATTATATTTAAAAAAGCTGGCTGCTGCACGTCAAATGCAATAATAAATATAGAAGCTCGGTAAAGTCTTTCTAATTTAATATATCCGGAAAAATTGACTTGATCTTGATAGTTTGAGGCCAGCTTTCTGAAATAAAAAGTAATTGTACGTGGAAATACGTGGAAATTAAAAATACACTTTCAAAAAATTGGAAAATCGGCCTTTTCTATTCTTGGTTTTCTTTAGGCTGCTGCCACATTTCCCACGCTTATACAGTGCTGGCCATAAAGATATGAACAAATGTTTTTTTGAGCATAACTTTTTTCATATTAGTCTGAAATTTTGTCACATTGTTATAACGGTAACTGTGATTGTTCTGACAAAAAATTAGACAATCTGTTTATAAAAAATGTATAATTAAACTATTTATTGAGTCGGAGATTTTTTGGTTGATGCACATTTATGATTCGATCTTTGGCGGCCCATACCTCAGCTCAGAGGGAAATTGCGCCGATTTTGATAACAGATTTGGAATCAGCGCAGGAAAATCTATAAATGGTGCAAGTCTCGTCAAAAGCTCAAGCGGACGCACGCCAACTGCAGCTATTTGAACCGTGCTTCATTTTAGACCACCCAGATTACATATGGTGGAGTTCTTTTGAAGATTAAGATTGTTTCTGGTGTATGCTTAAACCGATTGATTATAATCACGTGGAGTACTGTAATTTTGTCTAGAAACTTCAAAAATTGTATATTTTCTTCTTCTTCTTCTTCTTCTTCTTCTTCTTCTTCTTCTTCTTCTTCTTCTTCTTCTTCTTCTTCTTCTTCTTCTTCTTCTTCTTCTTCTTCTTCTTCTTCTTCTTCTTCTTCTTCTTCTTCTTCTTCTTCTTCTTCTTCTTCTTCTTCTTCTTCTTCTTCTTCTTCTTCTTCTTCTTCTTCTTCTTCTTCTTCTTCTTCTTCTTCTTCTTCTTCTTCTTCTTCTTCTTCTTCTTCTTCTTCTTCTTCTTCTTCTTCTTCTTCTTCTTCTTCTTCTTCTTCTTCTTCTTCTTCTTCTTCTTCTTCTTCTTCTTCTTCTTCTTCTTCTTCTTCTTCTTCTTCTTCTTCTTCTTCTTCTTCTTCTTCTTCTTCTTCTTCTTCTTCTTCTTCTTCTTCTTCTTCTTCTTCTTTTTTTTATCAGTCGTTCTTACTTGATATTCTTTATTCCCAAATCTCATCATTAAAATCATCCATTTTCCAGAAACAAACCAATGTACAGTCGTCTAAAGACGAGCCTTCTCAACCATTTCCAAAAATCGCCTCCGAATCATCTCTCGAAAGACGATAAAAAGCGGTTTTCAATTTCTCCCATCCATGAGCATTGTCAACAATTTTAGATTACGCCACTCACTGGCAGAATGCCAGCTGACAGATGAAACGTCGCGCGATGAGCCGCCGATGGGTCGACTCTTACTTATTACCGATCATTGCTCCGCCCACATTGATGAGCCGCATGAGGATGAGGAAGGAGACGATGAGGAGGAAGGGGAGGATGATGAGTTGTACCGGGCTGGCATAATTGGAAACAATAGGAGCAGAAGCATTGGTAAACAACAACAACAACAACAACAGCAGCAGCCACACGATTCGACACTGTTCTCGGAGCTCAGCTTTGATTCGACGATGTCGTGTATGCGTAAAACGAGCCAAGTTGAGAATATAATGCCGCAGTTTGCGCTGTCGTGGAATGTGCAGGTAATTTGAGTGGATAAGAGGGAGGGGAACTTCGCACCGGAATTGGTTTGCTTTCAAATCGCGGTGTTGTCTAAAATTTGAAAAGTTGACGAGAAGAGCTAATTATAATGACTAATTTATCACTTCAAATCTTGCATTTAGAACTAATTATAATTGACAAACAACCTTCAACGATAACAAGTTTTGATTCAAGAAAATGTGAAGGACTCTTGAATGTTGAATTGAGCATTAATTGGGTTGATAGTAGTAATAACAATTATTGTTAGTTTCTCACGATAATTGACAGTCGAGATGACAGATGGAAGAGCTTAAATGAGCAATTAGCAAGGTCGTAAAGATGAGATTTTGAATTTTAAGAAATTGTCGAGCTTCCTAATCTTTTAATTGCACCACAAATGAAATGAATTAGTTGGGGGCTTAAAAAAACCTACTCTTGTTGAAAATATCGACTTTTACATAGTTTGAGACGGGTTAGTAAAAATGACGTGTAAAGTTATATGAAAATAATACGTGAAAATTTGTAAGACACGTTTAAATATAGGAAAATGTTCATTTACATTTGGCGTGTAATTGTTTTGGCGATTTGAATGAAGCTCTTTTTAAAAGAACCGGGGAAGTTTAAGAATCTTATTTTGAATCGTTTTAAGTGAATTCTTTGTAAAATCGTTTTAGCAGTGTTTTTTTTTTATTTAAAACAAGATTATTTTTAAATTACATATATGTCCAAGATATAACAAAAAGCACGCCAACTGGAAATTACGATTTTCGGATTTTTAAGATTGAATGAAAAATTTGTCGTATTTTTAACAAATAAGCTTTTACTAAAATTTTATTAAGCTTGTCTTAAACTATCTAAAAACATTATTACCTTCCTGGAAGGTTAGATTTGAGAACGTTTACTGTGCGTGCAATAAGATACAAGTAAATTTGCCAGTTAGAGATTTACTAGGGAATGGTCTGCATAGTGTTTGGAGTTACAGGATGTGACATATATCATTAGAAAGAGAAAAAAATCTACTTTCTAAATATAAAAAGAGTTCTCGGAGCTTCTCCAAATGATGGAAAGAGATGCAAATTGAAGGATTCAAGGCCAGTCAAAGATGGATTTCAAGATGGAAAGTGTCGCACAAGTTGGGTTTTCAGACGCAATTTTCTCGAGATAGCTGTTTCCGTTGCAGAAACTCTTTTTATATTTAGAAAGTAGATTTATTTCTCTTTCTAATGATATATTTCACATCCTGTAACTCCAAACACTATGCAGACCATTCCCTAGTTAGTAAAGAGAATGTACACAATTATCCATCTCGAAATGACTATTAAATGCACAATTACAATCCATTTACGTGGAAATTAGCAAGACACGATTACTTTAAATTAACGTGGATTTATATTAAAGGTTGGTTTATAATAAAACGCCGAAGGAAGCCAATTGACAAATCGTCTTCATATAGAAAGAAAGATCGATGAATTTATTTTTTATGTAAAACAGTTTTTAGAAAATTTTAAGATAATGAGAGATTGTTATGAGACGTGAGTTACATTATTTTGTTCCTCGTAAAATTCTGAATATTTTGAAATGCAACATGATGTTGTTACAGTTATTGACGTGTATTTTATAGTCGCTTCGAAGTTTAAACTTTATAAAATCATTACTTTGCTTATAAATTCATTTTTTTCAACAAAAGTATAGTATGTTTTACGGTTGTCAATAATCAATAAAATCAATAAAACCCTCTATCAATAAAATCTTAATCTCGAAAAGAGTTTTCGAGTTTTTTGTTATTAATGTTTTGCTTCTATAATATATTAACACGCCGAAGGAAGGCAGCTAATGGAAAAATCGCCTTCACATAGAAAGAAATTTCAAAGAATTTGATCACGCGTTCAACGAATTTATTATTTTATGTTCTTTTTTTGTAAAACACGAGCAATTCTTATGAGACGTGAGTTATATCATTTCACGCCAATCGGAATGCTGAGAAAGTGAGCTCAAAAACGTGCTGAAAAATAATATTATGGGAAGCTATTGATATTTTTCGATAGTTTACGAAAAGGCTAACCAACTGACATATACTAGGTTTTTGTAGAGTACACGTAAAAATTGTATGACGTGCGTAAATATAAGAAAAACGCTATTTCCATTTGGCGTGTCATTTTGTTGCTCGTAAAATTCTGAATGTTTTGAAATGCAACATTACGTGGTTACGGTAATTTACGTGTATTTTATAGTTGATTGAAAGTTTAAACTTTAAAAAATCATAACTTTGTTTAAAAGAAGAATCTAATTTAAAGACAAGTACATTATTGCTCGCCGTTGTGCCCTCTATCAATAAGCACTTAATCTCAAAAATTTAAAATAGTGTTTTCGAGATATCCGATCTTAAAGTTTAACTCTTTACTATACATTAATCTGATAAAAATTAGTTATTTCGTGAGTTTTCATAATTTTTAGCATGCCGATTGGATTAAAAACGCTAACTAAAATCCTCAGAATCAAAGATTGTACAAAAATCCGATTATCCGGTCCTAAATTCGATAAAATCAGTTTTCATTGAGAACTCCGAATTTTCTTCGTATTCGTATATGAGCCGTGAAATTGAAAAAAAAAGAAATTTAAAACTTAAAAAAAAAGAAAAATTAGCATGTAATAGTTATAAAAAAACTAAAAACATATTATTTTCGGTAAAATTGTGCACAAAATTGACGTTGCTCTGTTACCATGGAGCACCTTATTTGATAATTTTGTAGAATGAGTCTGATTTGAAACATTACGGAGTGCATTATTTAGAGCATACTTTGCACAACAATTTTCCATCAAAAGTTAGCAAATTAGGCTTAGTTGATTTGATTGGCTCATAGGAGCATTTTTAAGTCGTCATTTTTGGAAAAAAATCGTTGATATTTTCTTTCTATGATTGCGTTTAACAAAGCAGCTTGTGATTTACACGTAGAATTTTGAAAAAGATGCTTAAATATTCTAAATTGTCTTATTCATTTTCGTGCAGATGGGCTGTCGTACTTTAGTCTTCCTTGATTATCTAAAACTTGGGTATTTACTCTATTGGAATTAGAATTAAATGAGAAAAATAATAAAATTACATTTTTCAAATATTTAAGCTTGACAATAAACAATAAACTTTTTTTCTGCCGGTTTAATAAACTTACATTAAACAATCGAAAAAATTCTAAATTATTACAGAACATTTGTGCTAGAAACCCTCAAAAGATCTTCAAATTTAAGAGTTGTGTTGATATCCATCCCGTTAGCTTGCCGACATCAGATTGACGTCGTCTCCATTATCCGCTTTATAACAAAATCTGTCACAAAAGTGTCACCTGTTAATACGTATCATATTTTCTTTGAAATCCGATCTAGCTGTAAGGAGATAAAATTCAAAAAAAATTGTTATCCCAATGGTCCCTAATTAAACGCGACCGCAATGACCACTTGAACCGACCCGAATGGGTACAAGACAAGAGTTGTTTGTTGTTGATTGTTGAACAAGTTGCTGGTCAAAGCCAACACTTGAAATTGTCTTGTATTTCACATGTTTTCTGTGGAGGGGCTCAACGGTTGTTTGCCATTTTTCTTGATATTGTATCGTGTTTCGCGGTCAATGAGGTGGATTAACATGCTCATCATATGTAATAGTGGTAATATTTGGACAAATGGACGGTTTTAATTGGGGAATTGTGCCGATAACACATGGCGGAGTAGAGTGGAGAGATATTTTTGGATTGTGGTGGAATTGTTTATTAGGCTTAGAGGTTGTTAATAGCTAATTGAGAGGAGAGCGGCATGTTTATGGCACAGAAGGGGAAATTGGGAATTTCGACTGCAACAAATTGTGACAAATGCATGCCAAATAATGATTTTTTTGAATTTTAAGCGTGTCTGAAAATTTTTGCTTCTTTTTAAGGAAAAAGGTTTCACTGCAAATCATCTAGGTTTATGTTAAACTATCTAAAAGTATTAATATCTTTCCTAAAAATTTAAATTTGAGCACGTTTACTGAGCTTTTTGGCGTGCAAATGTACTAAAGGACTTTTATTGATTTCACAATCAGTTGAATGTTTCATGACAGATTGAAATGCTAAAGTAGAAGCTAAAATATCAGAAGGCTCTTTTTTTTAGAAATTAGGCGTCATCGGAAATTATAAATATTCACGTGAAGCACGCCAAATGAAAATTATGATTTTACTATTTTTAAGCTTTTCCCACAACTTTTACGTGTACTTTAAACAAATATTGTTTAAGCCAATTGGTCAGCTTTATTTTTAATTTTCCAGAATATTGCAATCAAAAATATTAGATTTGAGCACATTTTCTGAGCTCGATTTATTAGCTCAATAAATTTAAGACCACGCGTTTATTTACAGCTCTTTATAAAGTATTCGTTATTAAACTTTAAAAATGAACATCTTCGGGTGGCGTGCATCATCGGATCAGTGTCATTAAATCAAGAAACAACACGTATTAAACAAGTTTTATTTGCGATTTTTTCGAGAAATGTAGCTTCAGATGACCACAAATATATTATTCCACGTAGGAATGTGCAATAAAGACAATATTACGTTAATCTTTAAGTTTTTAAATAGAATATATGTTCCACGTTTTATATAAACAATTTTTGATATAGTTATGGTAATTTTTCTGAAAATTTATGTTTTAATTTTTTCGAGAAATTCAACTTTAAATGACCATATCTTGATTATTTCACGTAAGATTTTGCAATAAAGACACTATTATGTTAATATTTAAGTTTTTTAATAGAATATTGATGTCCCTTTTTATATAAACAATTTTTGAGAAAGTTATGGTAATTTTTCTGGAAATTTATGTTTTAAATTTTTTCGAGAAATGTAACTTGAGATGATCTGGATTATTTCACGTATTCAATGAACGTTATTAATAAATATATTAGTGCCGCTGTTTCTGACAAATTTTGTGAATATTATTAGAAAGTTTTCGCAATATTTCTGCGACAATTTTCCCTTTAGATGACTAAATTTTGATAATACTGACACAAGTTTGTTTATCTATTGGAATTTCAAAATTGATTTTCTTTAATTTTGAGAAAAACATAAACTTTTTTTAATATTAATAAATTTAAAAGCCTTAATGATTTTCTGAATTGCCTAGAAACCTAAATCGCACATGAAAAAGATAACATTTTTCATAATTAGGAGCCAAAAGTACAAACCGACCACCCATATGAATTATAACAGCGGGATTGTATTGGATCGGAATAGTTTATGATAAACCCTTTATATTCACGCAAACCGAATGAAAATTAATATTTTCCATTCTTTAAATAAATCTTACAAGTTTACACGTAATAATTAAAATCTACTTGTCATGTTATTGTCCCTAAATGTCTTAAACTATATAAAAATAAAACTAAAATCTTACTGAAATACTCTATCACCTAAATTGTATGGTTATGAAATGAGCTCAGTAAGCATGCTCAAATCCTACTTTTAAGAAAGGTATTATTATTTTTAGATAGTTTAAGAGACGCTTAATTAAATTGCAGTGCTTGTTCCTTGTAAAGACGTAGAAATTTCCACGCACGTTTAAAAATCGCAAAATCGTTATTTTGATTTGGCGTGCTTTATTTGAGAATCTTTTCCTAGTAGCTTCTAGTCATTTGGCGTTCTCACGTGATATAGCGTTTTTAAATAAACACCGACTTAAACACTTAAACAGCATAAACGGTCATTTATTTACTTCAAAAAATAGTTGAAAGGTCAAGTGGTATTGTAATATATTTAATACTTTGCTGAACTGCTTTAATATATTCTTTTCCGTTTACTTTTAGTAATTGAAAAGTAACCATACCACGCCAAATCGAAATTGAAATTGTACAATAGTTTAATGCTCCTAATTAATTTCCACGCGAAAGTCAAAATGGCATTTTCACGTCTTTAGAATTTTTTTCCTTAAACTATTTAGATTTTATTTTACACGGACTTTATTTAGTCCCATTTCTATTACTTAAATTGGTTTGCCACACAGTAACACTCAAAACACGCCAAATCGAAATAGCGATTTTGTGATTTTTAAACGTGTGCAGAAAAAAGGAATTTTACATCCTTATAACAAAAAAGTTTTCACTACAATATAATTAAGCTTGTCTTAAACTATCTAAAAATATTAATTTGTTTCTAAAAAGTTATATTTGAGCATGCTTACTGAGCTCATTCTATTACCATACAAGTTGGGGTGCTAAAAATGTCAACTATTGTATGATGTAAATAAGTGGTCATTTATGACGTTTAAGTAGGTGATCCAAATTACACGTGGAAATCATATTTTCAAATTATCAGTTCTGTTTAATATTCTTCAATTTGATTTAATAAGCGAGATCCAGACTAATTATGATAATATAAATCTACACGAGACACGGCCACCAAAACTTTATTAATAACAAAGTGTCCTTTTGCATTAATTGATGCTTATATAACTAATTAATGGATAAATTATACGCGTACAGTAACAATTATGATAATCATATTTACAAAAACAACAAGAAATGCGCATTTGTTTATTTAAACGTGCTCACGCACTCCAACTGTGTTAATTAATATGTGCGACAATTTTGGGTTATATTTACACAGAATGGTTTTGAACGCGATTGAATGGATGAAGCTTGATGGTTAATAGGAGGTTGAGTACATTGTGAATGAATTATTAATGGGATCGTTGAGGAATTTGGGCAATTGAATTTGAATTGTTTTGAATTGAATATTGTCTCGATTTTGATGCGCGAATCATCATCATGCACATTTCTTAATCCGGTGCGACGTATCAATGTCGTTGTGCACATGACAATTGTTTGTTGTCCATTATCACAATGACAACAATGGTAATAAGTATAGAAAAGTAACAATAGAATATTGGAAATAATAACAAAGAATGTTTGGGGCTAAATGATGATTGTCAAATTTACAGTATCTCGGCTCGTTTCCGATCTCGACGCTCGCCGCCGATGGAATCGCGCAAAGATTGGACAGGTTCCGACCGCAGACGATGACGCAGAATGTCGAGCTGTCGGTATCGCTGCTTGGTGTTAGAGTCAATTGTGAGAAGGTTTGTTGAACGGGATGGGTGGAATTTGTAATAAAAATTTATAATTGACTATTACGGTCAAATACTGGAACACGCCAATTTGAAAGAGAAATTTTACAAATTTTAAACAAAAAAAAATTAAAAATCAAACTGCGTTTTTTGGTTATTGCGTAAAATAAAATGCTAAAGTTCAAAATCGTGTCCTAATATCACGATCAATGATTTAATTTGAATGCTAATTGTTCTCATCTAATCATCAATCTAATTTACATACTTAAATGTGGTTTGATGACCGAGTGGTAGTGATATGTAATTGTAACTGAATCTCTGGAAGTTCTTTCCTCGGAAGCGTTCAACAGTTCTCTGCACTTTGTGGTGGGCGGCTTGACTGTGTTTTGCACGAAATTGCTATCAAAACACGTGCACAACTTCCGCCAAAACATTCAATTCAACCTTAAAAAGTAACCAAAGTTTCATCAAAATTACACGAAGCGTCCTCACTCCAAAAAACAACCAAGACTGATGACGTGTTTACGCTATATAACAGGATGAGTCTGTTTTCATGCAAAAAGCACCTCGCGTCCTAACAGGAGCAGTTTTCGTGCAAAACACAGTCACGCCACCGTCAAGCGCAAAGTGCAGAGCTGTCTACAATTTTTATTTTTTTCTAATTATTTTCTTGATTAAAAAATAAGCTCTAAATTAAGCTCTTAAAATCTATTACCATTACTTATGTTATCGAGTGATCTTAATTGGTTATAAAGTTAATTTTACCATTTTATCCTATTCCATTTAAAAGTAATACGATTAATGATCCGCATATGTGCACAAAGTACGCAGATTGCATCTAATTTATTTTATTTTACGCAATAATCCAAAAAACGCAAAGTTTGATTTTTAATTTCTTCCAGAATTCTTACGTGTAAAATAGGAATTATTTAACTTCAAATGTATCCAAATCATCGTGATAAAATCCTTAAAAGACGCTTCATCATCAGAGACCGATTGCATGAGGCATTCCCATCTAACTAGGAAACCATGTTTAGGCATCATCTCAGATTTTTTTCTAAATTTGCTCATTTATAGTTTTGAATACGGGGTTTTCTCGTGGTGTACTTGGTTTTGTGCACAAATTTCTAGAAGTGGGGAAAATAAAAAATATGCTTCTACTTTCCCCCCTTTCCTATATGCTGTGGCTCGCCAATTGAAAATGATGATTTGTGAATATTTAAAAGTATATAATTAGGCTTCACGTGAATAATGTTGGTTTCCGTTGACACAAAATGAACAAATCTGTCTACAATTATCTCAAAGTTATAAAAAATCTCAGAAATTTAAGCTTCATGCATCCTAAGCATACATTTTTATCATTTCAATTGGCGTGCTGTGGAAAAGGCAAGCAACAGTGGCCGAATTAACATATTTTCAGATGGAATTTTCTTGACTTCTAGAAATTTGTGCAGAAAACTAAGTATACCACGAGAAAGCCAGTATTCGAAACTATAAATGAGAAAATTTAGAAAAAATTATGAGATGATGCCTAAACATGGTTCCCTAGTAAGGCTAGGATTTCCCATAACTCTATTGTAAGGAAACTGGTAGCCAATTAAAAATTAAGGTGAATTGAACTCTAATAAACCCTATCCCCACAAAGACTCCCTTGCAATCGGCCACAGAAAACATGAAATGACAGCTTGTTCTATTTAGTTTAAGACACTTATTCAAGCCGATGGAGACACTGAAAAGGGACGCTCCTACACGGAAATGATAATTCGTTATTAGACACAAAGGAAGCTTAGAAGAGATAAAATACCACACCAAGTGAAAATCTCTATTTTTGAATATTTAGAGGAGAACATTTCTGGTTTCCGTTGACGTAAAATTACTAGATTTGTTTAACGTTTTCTATAAATTCTGAAGTTTAAGCTGCTAGCAGTTTCCATTTCTCTCATTTCATTTTGCGTGCAATTACACGCCAAATAGCGAAAAATTTGATTTTTTATTTCAATTTTCCCTCAAATGAATTGTTTTTTAAAATGTATCCCATCATTCAAACCATTTTCCCATAAAAGTTTATGATTTTGAGCTGAACCGAAAGAGATGAAATAGCGATGATTAAAAGTGGAAGGTCTCAAGCGACTGTAAAACATTAATGTTTATGAGCTGCACACATGCGGCGGTGCGCATTATTAATCGTGTTCATTTGGTTTTGTTTACAATTTTACGACCGCCGTCGGTGCCATTCCAATTTGTCGGCTTTATTAATGAGTCGACATGATGATGATTGCGATCAGAAGAGAAATGTCCCTCTTAATGAACTTGTAGGCAGTAGACGTGTGTGTTTGTGCTGGTTTTACGGTGGGGCTTTTGGTTATCGCTGGTCGCCATCACTTGTTTCTTGGTTTCTTTTTGATTCGAGTGGTTTTATTGCGCAATTGATTGCCGTTGAAATAACAACAATAATATATATTGAGGAATAATGAAATGGTTGTTGATGATGATGAACAACGGAAAACAATAAAAATTGAATAAGTGCGGTTGGTGGAGATTGGCAAAGCCTTTGAAATGACCGGTGAATGCGCAAGATATAATAAAGTTGAAATTAATGGAAAGGGGGAATTTGTTATTAGGATATTGTTTTGGATTCTAAACGATAGCGTTGTTTGTTCTAGACCATATCTTATTATACAGAATTATACAGACCATATCTTATTTTATTTTTAGAATTGTTAATGTTAAATCACTCCAACTTGTACAGTTATAAAATGAGCTCAGTAATCGTGCTCAAATCAAATTTTTCGGAAGGATATTTATATTTTTAGATAGTTTAAAACAAGCCTCATTAAATTGTACTAAAAACTTTTTTGTTAAAAATACGCAAAAATTTCCAGACACTCTTAAAAATCGGAAAATCGTTATTTCCAGTTGGCGTGCTAATGCCACTAAAGAATTATTAAATCCTCTTTAACCTAATATTTAGGAAATATAAATTGGTTTTGCGAGAGTTTAAGAAAAACGTGATAAAATTATGTGTGAAATAGTTTGAAGTTCAGACGTAAAAATTAGAAAAACACGACTTGACTTAATTTGGCGTGCTAGTTACACCAGGTTTTACTTTAATCATTAACGGGTTTCGTGGGGACCTTGAGAAACAAATAAATTTATTAAAGTAAGGGCAACATTATATATTTTGTAGTTAATGAAAAATATTTTCTTAGAGTGTCCTAAGCACGCCAACTGTAAGACCTTTATCCGTGGTTCATTTCAGACAACCCGAGACGATATTCCGATGATCTTTCGCTAAATAGTATATTCTCGGACAAATCCCTATGTTTGACAAAAATATCCAATCTAATTGTAAGAACACGCGCTTCTTGCCGAAATTTGTAAATTTATAATCTTTTCTGAGTCATCAATTTAATCATTCCATTTGGAGTGCGCACGTTATATGAAAATCGTGATCTCATTAAATATTGTAACTTTCCTATCATTCAGCGGTTTTTATGTTTTAGGAATTTTGTGACTTAAAATATTCAACATACTGTTGGAAATATTCTAAAAGCCCACGTAGAAATTAGAAAAATCTGGTTAAATTTCTGAAAATCTACTAGTTGATGCAACCAAGTATTAGACATCTGAGCATGGATGGAATCTTTCCATTATGGCAGATTGCCAAGATTTTACGAATTATATGAATATTATACAACTTTAACCTCTTTCAATTAAAACAATATTTTGCTAATAATAGGCAAGAAAAATTAATAAGACACTACTACAAAAATTATCCGATGGAACTAAAATTTAAAAAGTTAAACCGTACATTTGATTATCTGCGCTGTAAGTAACATGCTAATCGATGTCACACTTTACTTCCGCTGTCAGCACTGTCTAGAAGTGCCTGGGAATCGAGCTGCATCATGGCAAGCGTTGATGGATCGCAGTATGGTGCGATCCTTTGATTTGAAGGGGGAACAAAGGAGATCCAACGGAAGCGGAAAGGCAAGAAACGTGGTTTCAAAGAGTTTCAAAGAAATGTTGGGGTTTTTGACGTGAATTTTAGATTCTCGTGAAAAAATAAAGCTAGAAAAGGGAAGAATGTAAGGAGGCATGAAGCTAGAAGCGTGGATGGAAAATCGGATCGAATCTAGTTGGGAAGAGTCTCAAATAAAGATTTGGATCTTTGACGTGAATTTTAGATGCTCTTGAAGAGGCCAAGCTAGAAGCGGGAAGAAAGAAGAATTTAAATGCTAGAAGCATGGAAATTGAAATTAAATCTAGTTGGGACAAATTTCAAATAAGTACTTCTTTATTTTAAAATTTTAGAAAAATTCTGAATGGAATTTCAGTTTTTTTAACACGAGTTTTCGGAAATAAATGGAGTTGCATTCCAAAAAATTTTCAAACACAAAATATACAAATTTTACACGTGTATGAGCATTTTACAGCCCTAGAGCTCAAAATTGTTGACTTTATTTCAGAGAGAAAGTGAACATGAATATTTTTCAAATTTCAAACATCTATTATGAACAAAATTTTACTAAATTTGACTTAAACTAATTTTATTTTCTCTTGAAATGACTTGCTTCCCACAAGAACCTCATTTTGACTATATTTAACCTCAAGAAAACTGAAAATTTAAAATGTTACTTAGGCACGCCAACTGAAATGTTTGATTTGTGAAAGTTTAAGATTGTATAACAACACCCCCAATGAAGATATCGATTGTATCTTTTTGTCAAACATAGGGATTTATCCGAGAATATACTATTTAGCGAAAAAATCACCGGTATATCGTGCCGGGTTGTCTGAAATGAACCACTGTTAAAGCTCTTACAGTTGGCGTGGATAGGTCACTCTAAGAAAATACTTTTCACTAACTACAATGCAATATATAATATTGTCCTTCCTTTAATAGATTTATTTGTTTCCCAATGTCCCCAGGAAAACCGTTGATGATTAAAGTAAAGCCTAATGTAAGTGGTACGTCCGTCGTGTTTTTCTAATTTTTACGTCTGAACTTCAAACTATTTCAAACATAATTTTATCACGTCTTTCTTAAACTCTCGCAAAACCAATTTATATTTCCTAAGTATTAGGTTAAAGAGGATTTAATAATTCTTTAGTAGGAAATAACGATTTTCCGATTTTTAAGAGTGTATGGAAATTTTTTCGTATTTTTAACAAAAAAAGTAAGTACAGTTTAATTTGGCTTATCTTAAGGTTTTTTTGTCTAAAAATATAATTATCCTTTCAAAAAATAGATTTTAACACGATTACTGATCTCATTTTATTACCATACAAGTTGGGCACTAGTTTGGGAACGAGTAAAAACGTTAAATTTAGTGGGTGGTCTCCTTTTGGAATTGGTTTAAATACAGCATAAGTAGAGTTGTCTGCTGAATTCTCCTGACAAGCCTTCTTTAAGTTAATTTGCAGAAAATCTACAAATTTTACTGAGTCATAATTGATTTTTAAATTGCTGAATCTTCTACTCCCATTATTGGACCCCTTAGCGCAAGATGAACCATTATTTAACCAAGACAAAGACAAAGAAAAAGATGGTTTAATGGTTGCGCAACAATCAATAATCCGGGCAGTATCGTCTAATTAACATGGCCACGAGTTGAAACGTGAGCCGGAAATAATTGGTCGGTTTCCCATCATCATATCCACAAACTGTCAGGTTGTGATCATCGAGAATTTGAAAGAGAGACTAGACAGGCAGTAGAAGAGTCGAATCGAGCCGCAATAGCTGTTGATCCTCTTTTCACCTTTTTCCGTGTTGTTGTTGTTGTTGCACGGTCCCGAAAACGAACCGAACGGATTATCGCCAAGACATGTGAAATGTGTATGAAGATCAGAAGATCATTTTACAAATTGAAATTTGAGCAATAATTGGCAACGTTTTGATGACGTAATGATGGGTGAAATTTGAATTTTGAAAATGAAGCTTATTAGATGAGAACCCATTACCGGAGTGATGTCATCAAACGATGGAGCTCATTAATTGCGCAATTAAGCGTGTGAAACAATAATTATTTTGATGATTTTCAGACGATGATCATGTCGCATTCATTGCGTCGCGTGTGCACGGTGGTTGGGAATCCGCATCTGAATCAGATTGCGTATATTGCGCTCGAGCCGGCTGGTCGCACCTATCGTCGATTGTGCCACGTGTTTCGGGCAGATGATACCAAACAGGTTTTTTTTAATGTTTTTGGGATGGAAGGGGACAGCTTATGGGGATATTGAATTGTTGTACATTTTATGCTTGAAATATATTTTTAATTTATATAAATCTTGAATTTTTGCAACTGAAATAGAGGCCAATTTTAGAAGGTTAATCAGATTTTTTTAACTTCAACCTGAGCCTGTTAGAATTTTGGATATTTCAAGTTAAACAATCAAACCGTATTTTTTCTAAATAAAAGTTTATAAATGCACGCCAAATGAAAATGATTTTTACGAGTTTTTGTCTTATACTGACTCTTTTGAAGGCAAGTTCACACCAAATTGAATGGTTAAGTTGGAGGCTCAGAACAGATGCTCATATTGCAATTTTCGACAAGAAGCGCATGTTTTTAGATAGTTTAAGACGGGCTAGTAACAATGACGTATCAAATTATATGAAAAAAATACGTGTAAATTATTAATACACGTTTAAATATTGAAACATATTAATTTCGATTTGGCGTGCAAGTTTTTAAGAATTCACTTGGCGTACACACAAAAATAAGAAAATCATTATTTCCAAAAAACATTTGCACTCCAATTGCACTCTTAGAAATTCCAGCTTGTTTGAGCGATTCTAAGAATGTTTTGTAGTAAAATTTTTAGGTTTTTAGAAATTTTCAGACAGGTCTATTAAACTTGCGTAAAACGTTATTTGTTATAACTACGTGTAAATTTAAAAATTACGCGTGAAAATGCGAAAAATGTTGCTTTCATTTGGCGTGCATTTGTATAATATTTCAATCTTATGTGGCGTGCCACTTTTCCTACTTATTATTTGAAACTGTTCCCAACTATAATTGATTTCAGCATCCACGCTTCTAGCATTGAAAAAAATTGAAATCACGCCCCCTTACATTCTTTTCTTTTCTTTTCTAGCTTTATTTTGTCATGAGAATCTAAAGTTCACGTCAAAATCCCAATCTTTATTTGAAATTTGTCCCAACTAGATTTGCTTTCAATTCCCACGCTTCCAGCTTCACGCCCCCTTACATTCTTTTCTTTTCTTTTCTAGCTTTATTTTGTCATGAGAATCTAAAACTCACTTGAAAGATCCAAATCTTTATTTGAAATTGTTTCCAACTAGATTCGATCTAATTTTCCACATTCTTCCCTTTTAAGTTCTTCTTTTTTCTCGCTTCTAGCTTTGCCTCTTCAAGAGCATCTAAAATTCAATCCAAATCTTTAGTTGAATCTCTTCCCAACTAGATTCGATCCGATTTTACATCCACGCTTCTAGCTTCATGCCCCCTTACATTCTTTCCTTTTCTAGCTTTATTTTGTCACGAGAATCTAAAATTAACTTCAAAGAGATCCAACTCTTTATTTGAAAATGTTTCCAACTATATCCGATCTAATTTTCCACATTCTTCCCTTTTAAGTTCTTCTTTCTTCCCGCTTCTAGCTTTGCCTCTTCAAGAGCATCTAAAATTCACGTCAAACTCTTCCCAACTAGATTCGATCCGATTTTCCATCCACGCTACAAGCTTCACCTTACATTCTTCCATTTTCCAGCTTTATTTTGTCATGAGAATCTAAAATTCACGTCAAAAATCCCAACATTTCTTTGAAACTCTTTGAAACCACGTTTCTTGCCTTTCCGCTTCCGTTGGATCTCCTTTGTTCCCCCTTCAAATCAAAGGATCGCACCATACTGCGATCCATCAACGCTTGCCATGATGCAGCTCGATTCCCAGGCACTTCTAGACAGTGCTGACAGCGGAAGTAAAGTGTGAGATCAACGTGAAACCGGAAAATTGAATTGAACTGAATTAGGGTTAATTAGGCATGACGTAAGGAGTTGAAATTTGACACTTTTTAATAGACGCCTGAATCAATTTTCGGGGCGACGCAGCCGGTTGAATAAATAAACAAACACGCATTGGGGGTTTGAAATGGTGTCGCCGGCAGCGATTATTTGAACAAATTGGAAGCACAAGCGCCGAGACCACCCGTTGAGTCGTTTTTGATCGTTCCGTTCGCCATGCTTATTTTGAATGGGTGTTGAAAGTGCAACTATTTTGAATGTTTAAGCAATTATTCAAACTAAATGATGGTGGTGATGATTGCGGGTTTGTCATCGAGCCGTCTCGTTGGAAGCCATTTCGAAATTGAACACGTTTTGATGACTAATTTGTTGTTGATGGTTGGATTAGATAAGTTTTGCTAGTTTTATAATTAGGTCGTTAATTAGCTGTGGCTGCGAGATTTTTGATTTTAATTTAGTGGTTGTCGTTTATTTTCCCATTGGTGGAAAAATTGGTTCGCGATGAGAAATTCATTTAACTAATTAGCACCGTTTAATTCGTAGCAATCAATTTTTGATCACGATTAATCTCATAGAAAAGTTGTTTTTTATTATTGTTCGTACTATAAAATGATTTTAATTTGCTAGCCGATATTATTAAGCATCCTGAATTCTATTGTAGAGTTTAAATTCATTTTATTTATTCGCAAATTATTATTTCCAAAATAATTCTAGTAGCTTATTTCTTATTTATTATTTTGTTAGCTCAAAATATCTTAAGTGTACTTATTATCTATTTTAAATTTTTTGATAGTTTGTTGGAAAGATCAAATCACGCTGGTCTCGCTGTTCTGCTTCTTTATTTCTCATTATTATCGTTGTCTCTATTATCTGCACGCCAAATGTACATGAATTTTGTTAGTTTCTTCTTTATTGTAAAGATTATAAATTGTTCAACATATTTAAAATTTGTTGAAATCCAACGACGCGTTTTAGATTTTTTACCGAAAATGAACAGTTTTTTCGGTAAAATTAGCATAACTCTAGAATTTTTCGATGAATTTTATTGTTTAATCATTTACTTTAAAGATCATAAAATGCTCATATCTAAAAGTTGCTACAATCCTACGACGCGTTTTCGAGATTTTCTAGTTTTACCGATAAAGTACCTGTTTTTCGGTAAAATGCGAATAACTCAAGATTGTCTCGATGAATTTTGTTTTTCTAATATTCATTCAAACAATCATAAAATGCTCAACAAAATATCTAAAAGCTGCAAAAATCCTACGGCGCGTTTTCGAGATTTTCTAGTTTTACCGATAAAGTATAAGATTTAGGTAAAACGCGAATAACTACTCAAGATTGTCTCGATGAATTTTATTGTTTTTTATATTTATTTGAAAGATCATGAAATTGTAAACAAATTATTCAATAATTGTTAAAATTCTACGACGCGTTTTCGAGATTTTCTAGTCTTACCGATAAAGTATAGATTTTAGGTTAAACGCGAATAACTCAAGATTGTCTCGATGAATTTCATTGCTTTATTATTTATTTAAAAGATAATAAAATGTTAAACAAAATATCAAAGAGCTGCTAAAATCTTACGACGCGTTTCCCAGATTTTCTAGTTTTACCGATAAAGTACCTGTTTTTCGGTAAAATGCGAATAACTCAAGATTGTCTCGATGAATTTTATTTTTTTTATATTTATTCGAATGATCAAAACATGTTCAATAAAAATTCTACAAGTTGCTGATATCTTTCGACGCGTTTTCAAGATTTTCTTGTTTTACCCAAAATGTAATGATTTTTAGGTAAAATGAGCATAACTCAAGATTTTGTCGATGAATATTTTAGTTTCACAACTTATTGAGAAGATAATAAAATGTTAAACAACATATCTAAAATTTTCTAAAATCCTACGACTCGTTTTCAAGATTTTCTAGTTTAACCCAAAATAGAATGTTTTTAGGTAAAATGAGCATAACTCGAGATTGTGTCGATGAAATCTTTATTTTGTTTATTTCCTACAAAAAACAAAACTCGATTAATGATATATGCAAAAATAGATAATATTCCACGAAAGAATTCCGGAAATATTCTTCTCGAAGATTGATTAAACGATTGTCGCTCCCCAATGGCATTAAAATGACAATCAAAATTCGTTGGATTAGTATTTCCGTGAACAAATTGAAAGAACACAAATCTTGCACAATTCCCAAGAGCTCTCAATCTAGAAAATGTTGCGTAATTGATTATCAATCATTTATCCGGATATGATACATTGTTTTGAATGACTCAACATTGTCATTCAATCGACAACCACCAATTAACTAACTAAACTCTAAAAGCAGATAATGCCAAATGTTAGTTGTTTTAAAGTTTGTTTTCAAAATGTTTGTTTTCAAAATGAGTAATTTGCGTAGAAATGATTGACAAATTGATGAAGCGCACGGATGTGAGTGCTGCTGTTATTGTATTTGATTGCCAGAGTTGAAAAATGAAGCAAAAATGTCATCTAAACGTAACAATTTGGCGATTTATTGACTTTCTGCACATGTTTGATTGGAAGAGCCCCCTTCTCCCCATTAAATCATATTTGTATTTTATTTATTTTGATTAATTTTGCCTTTGGATGAGGATTTCCGTTGTGACTCGTTCCACGTTGTATTTACAGCTGATATTGATTTACAATGTCGAGAGGGGGATTGTAAATTAATTGCTAATGGACATGAAATGAGTGTGCTCGGAGCGCACGAACAAAGTCATAAATCAACGAACGATTCAATTGGAACGTGCACTTTTAATTGGAAACAATGGAAATGGCTTTTGTACGATGATGTTCGTTGATAAACCGTCAGTTGTTTTCGGTGTTTGGGTTTAGGCGCGGCTTTAAAGAGTTGCCGATGGGTTTAGGTAATAGACGTGTTTTTCGAAATTTGATGATATATGGCTTGTTGATTGCATTTTTATAAGAGATTGTAGATTTAGAAATTTTTACTTGATTTAAACAAGAGACTCTTTAAAATAAATGGTAAACCTGTGAAATTTCATCGTCAGATTCTTGAGTTATTCCCATTTTACCTAAAAGACTACAAATTTTGCGTAAACATAGAAAATCTCAAAAACGTGTCATAGAATTGATAATTTTTAAAATTATGTTGTTTAAAATTTTATTTTCTTTTAAATAATTGGTAAAAACTATAAAATTCATCGACAAAATCTTGAGTTATTCGCGGTTTACCGAAAAACAGGTACTTTATCGGTAAAACTAGAAAATCTCGAAAACGCGTCGTAGGATTTTAACAATTTTTGAATAATTTATTTATAATTTTATGATCTTTCAATTAAATATAAAATTAATAAAATTCATCGAGTCATTCTTGAGTTGTTCGCATTTTACCTAAAACCTATACTCTATCGGTAAAACTAGAAAATCTCGAAAACGCTTCGTAGGATTTTAGCAACTTTTAGATATTTTGTTGAGCATTTTATGATTGTTTGAATAAGTATTAGAAAAACAAAATTCATCGAAAAATTCTAGAGTTATGCTAAATTAACTAAAAAGAACAGGTCATTTTCGGTAAAACAAGAAAATCCTAAAAACGCGTCGTAGGATTTTAGCAATTTTTGAATAATTTGTTTATAATTTCCTGATCTTTCAAATAAATATAAAAACAATAAAATTCATCGACACAATCTTTAGTCATTCGCGTTTTACCTAAATCCTATACTTTATCGGTAAAACTAGAAAATCTCGAAAACGCGTCGTAGGATTTTAGCAACTTTTGGATATTTTATTGAAACATTTGTGATCTTTAAAATAAATGGTTGAACAATAAAATGCATGAAAAATTTCTAGAAGTACAAGTTTTGGGTAAAATTAAAATATCTGGAAAATGCGTTGTACAATTGGTTCAAATTCTAGGAATGTTGTTGGAAAGAATGTGTTTTTTCAAATAAATGGTAAAACAATAAAAACAGGTAATATTGTCGTGGTGTAGGTTAATGAAAAATCATGGTTAAAGGAGCATTCCGAATAATAAAATGGTCTCGGTTGGATAGGTGTAGATTTAATTTGCAATTTGTTTATTATTTCGATCCTAAATATAATAAATTATACAAAAATTTTTATAATAATAATTATTATGTTGATTTAAAAACCAATTTAGTAAGAGAAAACAAAATGAAACAAAATTGTGATGAAAAAAAAGCGAAATAATAAACAAATTGAAAATTAAATCTACACCTGTCCAAGCGAGACCATTTTATTATTTGGAATGCTCCTTTAACCCTGATTTTTAATTAAGCTACACCACGACAATAGGTAATAGAAGGTAATAGTTAAAACAAATCCAATTTTTTAAATTTTTTTGAATATCAAAATATTTTTCTGAGTTTAGATAAGTTTAGAGATGACTACTTTAACTTCAAAGCTAATACGACAAATGGAAATTATGATTTTGAAATGTATATTTTTGTGACTTATAGTTTATCCAAGCTTTTCTTTAAATTCTGTTACCAAAGGTTTCTTTATTGTGCTACTCTTATTACCGAAAAATGTTGCCCCTAAACATTGTTTGCATCCGCCCTAGCTGGAAAAAAGCACATCTTCCATAAAATATATTATACAGAATAAATGTTTTGAAAATTCATTCGGCAATAGCCCTCAAGGGAATTATGTATCGGGATTTCGGAAAAATGGGTGATTGAGAGAATAGTGAAGAATAGAAAAAACAAGCTTCAGACAATGAGACAGAGCGCACATTTTCAGAAGACAGTGTGGTGTGTAACTTTATTGATACTAAAGTTAGCTGGTAGTCGATTTACAGTCTAAAATTGGCATAGACAGCCCAGCCTTGTTGCCAATGTTAGAGCAATATTGAGAGAGATATTAAAGTACAAAATCACTGCAAATGAATTTGCAGAAATACGGCCTTGGAAAAGTCCCTTAAAAAACAAATCTGTTAAGATGACGTAACAAATAGTTTCAAATTCTTACATATAGATTTTAAAAAATCTGTGAAATATTTAAAAATGCACATTTTCATTTGGAGTGAAATAGTAATTTTCTAGGAAATTCATTATTTAGAGCTTTAGATTTTTAATTATCCTTAGAGATTGCTATTATATGGATTATTTGATTTAAAATATTAATAATTCTTCTAAAATTTTTACGCAGAAATTTGTAAAACGTCACTTTATAGGTTGTTATTAAATCTAGGAAAATCGGAAATTGCTCCCGTCGGAAAATAAAATGCATTTCTGCAAAAATCACGGATTATTACACCATCTTCTTTTAAATTTCGATTTTTTTTTCATTTTTATAAAAAAAGACTAAAAAATCAAAGATCTCAAAAGAATCAAACCATCTTAAACTGTTCGTGAATCAAATCATCTACCAGGTACGCTACGCATCCTCTTTTGTTTTAATTAATTAATCCGTTGAAGTTTGAAGAAGAATTTTAAATTCTATGGTGTAATAATCCGTGTTTTCTTTTGCGGAAATGGATTTTATTTTCCGACGGGAGTAATTTCCGATTTTCCTAGTTTTAATAACATCCCTTTATAAGACCGTTATTTTCGGTTGACTTCGTGAAGCAATCCGTGGATCAGTTATTCGGTTAATCACACGAAATTGTTAAGTTGGAATGGAATTCCGGCTGTTTTGATTTATTCAAATATTAACTTATCCACATCAATTTCGTATTATAAATTGTAACGTGTAAATTATGACAGATTTTTCTCGTAACTGATTCAGATTTGCAAATAATGCGTTTTTTGAATATTTAAGCGTGTATAATGAAGCTTCGCGTGAATATTTCTGATTTAGATTGATGTCAAATAACTAGGTTTGTCTAAAATTATCTCTAAATTATAACAAGTCTCCAATAATGAAGCTCCTAGTAGTATAATTTTATCATTTCAATTGGCGTTTGTCTTAAACAATCTAAAAACATTGCTATTTTTCTTAAACCTGAAATGGGTTTCTGAGCTCATTTAATTGCTAATTCAATTGGCGTGAGCTCATCTTTAATTTTGTATAGTTTTACAATCATCAAGCTTCTATACATCGGCTCATTAAACCAAGGGCATCTTCATTCATGCTTGACCGTTGATTTCGTATTTGATTGCCAATCAAATATTCATCAAATTGCTCGCAATTCGTACCCAAGATGATTCATTGGAGCCATTGAAGAGCAGAAGCAGTTTCTTTGATGATTAACCTGTTTTGTCTCGATTATTACTTGATTCACGCCATTTGTTTTTGCTGTTTCTTTCCTCCATCATTTCAATTGGTGCAGAGACTCGATGGCACCTCGACTATATGGCGCCAGAAGGAAGCTTTTATATTATCTTAATAAATTATTTGGCAAATTTTATGAAGTATGGGTGTCAAATGCCACATTTCGTGTTGTTTACCTCAATTAGGCGCCATCCATCAATTGATTAGGTTGTCCATTTAAATTTGGGTTTTTTTCTAAAGTTTTGATTTTCGAGGGAGAATGATGTTGATGATCAATTAATTTCGCTTCATTTTCTAAATTGCTCTAATTCGCTCCTATTGTGATTTTTCTATTGTTTTGAGTCAAGTTTGAATAAAATAGTGAAAAGGGGATTGGTTCTTTTATCGGTGTTTTTTTTGTTGCTGTTGTTGTATGTTAATTTGAAGTTGGGTTTTTTGAAAGGTAAAATAAACCTTAATTAATATTTTGGTGATTTTATTCGATTGTTTGCTCGGCGAGTCGAGTGTGAATCATAATATTGCCGATCAAAAGAAATGATTTTTTATTTTTTTTGTTTAAACGGTTTGAATTTTGATTTTTACGTGAAATAACTATTTCTCTTTTCTTCTTAATTGCATTAAATTCTGAATAATGGGAGTTTAACTACTGTGTACTGTAGGATAATTCTATAGAAGAATCCGCACGTCAATTTTAATGACGATTTAGATGCATTTAAACGTTAATTATTAATGTTTACGTGTATTAGGCAGACATATTATGACATGAACTTTTTGCGTCCATCTTAAAATATATTAAAATCTATTCCTAGTTCTAAAATATTAGGTTCCATTACGTTTTCTGAGCTTTTGGTTTTGTCGTCTCAGTTGGCGTTCATTCTGGATCCCGAAGTTTTATTTTAATCCGACGATTATATTTCGTGCTTTACGTATAAAACTTAAACATAACACTCTTTTTTACATTACGGTCATTCTAGTTTCTAAACTTCTTGATATAATTCCGAGCTCCGTTTTCCCTCAGTTATTTTTTTTATTCCGAATTTTGCAATATTTTGTCGATGAATTTTATTGTTTTACAACTTATTCAAAAGATAATAAATTGTTAAACAACATATCTAAAAGTTGCTAAAATCCTACGACTCGTTTTCAAGATTTTCTAGTTTAACCGAACATAAACTATTTTTTTAGGTAAAATTAGCATAACTCTAGAATTTGTCGATGAATTTCATTGTTTTACAACTTATTCAAAAGATAATAAAATGAGCAACAACATATCTAAAAGTTGCTGAAATCCTCCGACGTGTTTTCAAGATTTTCTAGTTTTACCGAACATGAACTGTTTTTTAGGTAAAATTAGCATAACTCTAGAATTTGTCGATGAATTTCATTGTTCTACTATTTATTTGAAAAAAAATTTAATTGTAAACAACATGTTTCAACATTTTGTCAATTTTACAACTTGTTTTCGAGATTTTCTACGTTTCCTAAAAGTTTGTAGTCTTTTAGGTAAAATGTGCATAACTCAAGATTTATGGTTGAATTTTAATTTTTAACTTATTATTTAAAAAAATGTGGAACTTTAAACAAAAACCTTAACATCTTTTCAATTCTATGACACGTTTATGAGATTTTCTATGTTTACTCAATATTTGCAGTTTTACAGGTAAAATGAGCATAACTCAAGATTTTGTCGATGAGTTTTACTGTTTTACCATTTATTCGAAGGATCACAAAATGTTCAATAAAATATCTGAAATTTACTAAAATCCTACAACGCATTTTCTAAATTTTCAATTTTTACCCAAAATGTTTAGTTTTTAGGTAAAATGAGCATAACTCTAGATTGTGACGATGAAAACTTTATTTTGTTTATTCCTTTCAAAAAACGAAACTCGATTAATGATATATTCAAAAATAGATAATATTCCACGAAAGAATTCCGGAAATATTCTGCTCGAAGATCGATTAAACGATTGTCGCTCCCCAATGGCATTAAAATGACAATCAAAATTCATTGGATTAGTATTTCCGTGAACAAATTGAAAGAACACAAATCTTGCACAATTCCCAAGAGCTCTCAATCTTGAAAATGTTGCGTAATTGATTATCAATCATTTATCCGGATATGATACATTGTTTTGAATGACTCAACATTGTCATTCAATCGACAACCGCCAATTAGCTGAAATGATATTCTTGGCAAGGCCACCGTAGTGCTCCTTGCTTATCACTGAGATGAATCGAAGCGATACGGGAAACACGGGTGACAAGTAGATTGTCAGTCCATGTAATCCAATTGTTGTTGTTGTTGTTGGTTTGAGTGCGCAGCTAATCGGATTTATGGAGCTGTTAATCCAAACCAAATCAAAACACCATATGCTGCCCGATGTTCCGGGAATTCCGGAACACTTGTTCGAGCTTGTGGTTTTTTAACGGCTCTCTCTCTCTCTTCCTTTTGAGTTGTTTATTACATAATTGCGGTTTTTTATGAGGTCTCCTATCTGTTCCCTTTTTTGTATGAGTGTTATAATGTGTTCCAGTTGACCGCCAGCTGGTGGCCGTGATTGGGCGTATTGTAGTGTTGTTTTTTTTTTATGAACCGTCTACCAAGATTGTCAATAATTTGAATTATTGCAGATTGAAGAAATTGAGCAAGTTCTCGGACAGGCGTTTGACGCGCAAACACTCACCAACAATATCATAAGCTCGACGAAGAGGAATAATAAGAGCAACAGCGACGAGAAGAAGGAGAAAGTGGATTCGAGCAAGGTTTGTAGGTTGATAAGGGTCGCGAGGGTTCAAAGCATTTGAGTGGTTGTAAATTAGGGGGTGTGAAATGATTTGCACAGGAAATTGGCTTCGTTGTGAATGTATAATGGAGAGGGATTGAAGTGTTGGAATAATTAATTGGGATAGATCTACCTGGATTATTGCGTGACGTGGATTTGAATAAACTAGTGGATTAGAGTGTGGTTTAATTAGAAATTATTTATTCGTTTATATTCTTGTTGATTAGCATATGCACGCCAACTGATCAAACTGATCATACAGTGGCTTAGTAGCTCAGTAAAATCTCTATGATCGAATATTTCTCAAAAAAATTAATATTCAGAGTCACTTTAAGATGAACATGAAAACGTCACGTGAAAGAGAAGCTCGTAATTTACACGTACACGCCAAATGAAAATGAACTTTTTCTGATATTTAAATTTAGAGCTTACACATGTTATCTCCAGAAATCTCTTCACGTAATTTTGAGAGAACTAACCTAAACTATATAGGAAAACGCTTCCTTTAACGCGGACGTTTCTTAAGCTCCCAATTGTTTCATTTGGCGTGCACGTAGAATTTTGAAAAAGATGATTAAATATTGTAAAAATGCCATGCGTGCAGATTGGCTGTCGTACTTTAGCCTTCCTTGATTATTCCCATTAATGGATTTATTCAAATAAAATTTGCTAATTGTACAGGTTGATTTATAGTTTATATTGATTATACATGCCGCGTTCAATTTCTAAAACATATAAAATCCATTCACGACGACGTCAGACACGACATTGAAAAACACGCGAGCTGTTGGCACTTGGAGCACTTTTTGCTCATCTTCTCCTCAATCGTCAACTTGAGAGCCGCAATCTGAGCCCTCGTTGTCGTCAGTTCATTCTGCAATATATGATTCGCGTTCGTTAAATGTTTGATCCTCAAACTTGGGTACGTCAAATGAAGCGTTCAAATGAAGAGTTCAAAAAACTTACTCAGAGGTCGATCGAAAGAGAAACGATATTCTATATTCTATATTATAAGGTGCAGAACAAAAATACTGGAAAAGTATTCTAGAATTCACACGTTTAAGCTTATAAAATTTACTGGAATATTAGATGACGTTCATTTTTTTGGCGTGCTTGGGTAATCAAACTGTACTGAAATTATGTGTCCTTTTCAGAAATCGGTGCCTAATGGAAGAGTAAAAAAAGAACAAAAAATGATGGACGGCCACACGGCCACAAACGACTTTTTCGTTTATTCCTCTTCGGTGTGTGCTGCCCATAATTTCGTAAAAAAGAATGGCCGTCTAAATGAGAACCTCATTCCATCCTAATTTTTTTCCTCTTCCATTAGGCACCGATCTCTGAAAAGGACAATATAATAAAATGAGAAACAAAATTTACAAAATAAATGGAATAGGACCGCGGACCGAGATTGCGGTTCTTACGCCGTGGCACACGACTAAATCCTTTCTTGCGAATTACTTTTCAGAAACATTATAAAATTGGAATATAAAATAGTTTCGTGTTATTAATTTCCACCGAGATTCATTTTAAAAAAATACAAAAACACTAAAACGCCTGAGCTGGAAAAAATAAGAGAAAAGAAAATCCTCTTTAATCTACCATTTGTGGACATTTTTTTACAAGTTTTGATTTATTTTAAGACAAAACTGATAAATGGCGTAAAATATAGATTATAATGCATGCCAAATGAATTTGTAAAAACATGAGCTCAAAAAGATGGAGGACTATATATAAAAGAGAGACTATCTTGAAAGAAAGATCACTATAAGCCTAAAATTGTATAAATTTAAGGCGCCGGTAGAATTTTAAGCGAAGAATTTTAAGCCAGTGCAATTGACGTGAAAGCTAGCTTTTAGCTTACAAATGAAGCTTGATAAAATGCTTGTTTAAATATTGAAAAATTGTCATTTTCAATTGGACGCGCACTAATGTTTTGTTGAAATTTCATCGTGGCCGTGTAATTCACGTTTTTGTTTAGAATTTACTACGTGCTCGTGAGTTGTTTTTGGATTTAATGGTATTGAGCCGTTCCGAAATTAGCTTCCACCAGTGACGGACGGAATGTCAGTTTTTGAATTTCGGAATCGAAGAATGGCCGGAATCTGGAATTCAGACCGTTAACGTTTATATTTGAAAAGTGAATTTTCGGAATGAGCAAAAACAAAGTTTCGGGTCTCGAATTATGTGCACGAGAAGTCCATCTCTAGAAACTCAAGAAGGCGAATCGGAATCGTGGAAAAGAAGGTTGCCTGGCCCACTATTGCGAGGCGCATGTCGCGAAGATTGGGAGAGAGCTGGTCCGCCCCTCTATAAGAGAATGACAACGGACTCCTAAGTATCCTAAGTAAGGAAGTGTTTCACGTGAACGAAAATTAGAAAATATTCTCATATAGCTTCATTATACATGTTTAAATATTCACAAGTAATGATTTTTAAATATTTTTTGGCGTTCTCTTAAAGATATCTTGAAAGCGAAATTTAAATGTCGATTTTAGAATTTTTAAACGCATTTTATTAAAAACCACGTGAAAGCGAAAAAAACTATTCTAAACGACAAAATTATTCTGGCTTGTCTAAAATATCTGTCGAGCTTTGAATTTTTTAAAGATATGTTTAGTTTTCAATGACTTTAGTTTACATATCCTCTAGTTACAGGTACTCTAAATACAGTTACAGATTCTACAGATTCTTTCAAACTTGATAAATTGATTTTTGTTATTTGTTTTACCTATTATAGCACACAATTAGGTTATTTAATATATTATTCTAGCATACCAAATGAAAATAGTGATTTTTCAAAATTAAATTGCCTAGTTTAAATTCTAACGTGTTAATTATACAATATTTCTCACGTAATTTATTAAGTTTTGTCTTGAAGTATCTAAAAATCTGATTATTCTGGTTTTCTAAATTTCACACCAAATTGAATGGTTAAATTGGAGGGTCAGAAAAGATGCTCATATTATAAATTTTGGCAGGAAGCGCATGTTTTTAGATAGTTTAAGACGGGCTAGTAAAAATGGCGTGACAAGTTATATGAAAATAATACGTGTAAATTAGTAAAACACGTTTAAATATTGAAAAATATTCATTACGATTTGGTGTGTAAATGTTAGATGCGAGAGGCTTCTCAGAGCTACTGTATTTACAACTTCATTTGGCGTGGTAACGTGTTCTTCTAATTTTTACGTGTATGATTCCAACTATTTTTCACAGAGTTTCATCACGTTTCCCTTAAAATATCTAAAAAACTATTTATATCCCTTAAAATTTAGGTTAAAGAGGGTAGAGGTTGAAATAATATTTTATTTTTATACTTGAATTTGACGTGTTCTAGTAAATTAGTTTTCATATATTTGAAGTCACGCAAAACGTGATGAGTTATTTATACGTGGAAATGTACAAGATACGTTTAAAGTTTGGAAAATTATCATTTTTATTTGTATCGTTTGGGCTCGAGGATTACTGTAGAAGACGAAAAAGAAGAAGAAAATGTATTTTGTGCAAAAAATGCTTCATATTTCAACCCAGCAAAAAAAGAAGCCAAAAAGCTTCCGACAAGATTTGTTTTTTGAAAAAAGAATGATTTATTTACAACATATATTTCGTTATCAATCCCAAAAGTATCATGAATTTCGAGCAAAATTGTTGATCTTTTGATCATGGGCATTTCAGTAGACAATGAGTTTAGCCTCCCCCCGTTGAATCTTGGCAGGATTTGAAATGGGTGGAGCTGCCTGACTGACAACTCAATGCATATCCACCTCCTCCCCCCTCTCCCGTCTCTCTATTGGAAACACAAATAGAGCCACAAACACGTACAACCAGTGTCGTGGTCCCGTGGGTGTCCATATTTAGTTAGTTTTATGTGCACACCCCAATCGTAAGGGGGGCGGAGGCATGTTCAATAGCCGAGAGTTGGCATTTGGTTTATTGTGTGGACTTGTATCTGACAGATTTCATATTGTTGCTCGCTTTGTTGCTCTTGGTACTTATGAGTTTTGTTGCAGATGAACGAAAAGAGATCGGCTTCGACGATTTTCTTGAACAAGTTTTTGTCAAAGAAGCTCACTTCTGATTCGCCAACGACACCAATTGGTTCGATTTCATGTAAAAGGTTGGTTGTGCCGGATTGGTGCTGAAATGAGATTGTTTTTTTTAAGGAAGAGGCGACCAGTCAGCGCGGTTTTCTCATCAGCCATCCATCGGCTCTCGAATTCGACAACGTCGATGAATCCAAAACGAGTAAGTGATTGCTAGTTGAGTAAGGGGTTGGGGAGAGATCTTAAAGGAATATTCTGTCTTATCCTTATTTATTGTTTCTCTTTTACTTTCCGCATTTTGTTATTGTTAGATTTATTGGTATTGATGGATTACGCAACGCGTGGGCCGATTAATGCTCGCTGAATTTGCCGCGAACCATCATCACACTCTTGAGCTATTGTACTCGCACCGATTATTATGCAACTTTTCATTTTGTCATACATGATGGATTGCTCTCCTTTGTAATGTAGTTAATTTCTTTTATTTTTGTTTGTTTAATTGCTTAATTAGAGAGTAGGATAGATTTTAAGAATGTTGAACATATTCAATATGGGAGGTGGAAAATGAGATTATTTTTGGTGCTTATTTGGTGCATTTTAAAATACCTAGTTATCAATATTTTTTTTAGAAAAGTGTAAGTTTTAAACAGAAGGTTTTGCCTGCATGATTTTCTGAAACCCTTCTAAGTACACTTCAAATGAAAATGACTGTTTATTTAAACGCTTTTTTTAATTAAATGAAAGAAAACTAATTTTCATGACAAGTTTATAGAATTTCCTTCAAATATCATTGGCGCATTAAATTTTTAAGAAATCTCAGATTTAATTGACACTTCTGTTGTCCTCTTGTTATCAATTCACTCAGCGTGTTAGTATTTTTTAAGTGAAATTCTGTCTTGTTTAACGATCCTAGAATTTTCAATTGTATGGATTAAAACTATTCAAAAAATTCCATGTAGAAATAGAAAACTGATTAGAAATTAAAATTTGGCGGCGTTCTTATTTTCTAGCAGCCGTGTCAATCGCGCTTGTTGATTAGAGTTTAGCAATAAGTTAACAATGTTTAGCGAGTAAAATATTTGCATATTAATGTTTATCTACCGTAACCACTTGTTTCGCACATTCGCGGTTGGACACATTTTAACCTGGAAAATGTTGTTTTTGGTTTTATTTACATATTGTTAAGGAATTGACGTTAGTCTTATTCAAATCTCAATTTTACACGAAATTATTATGTTGGAGGGTCAGAAAAGATGCTCATAGTGGCTCATAGTTTGAAATTTCGGGAAGAAGGAGATATTTTTTTAGATAGTTTAAGACGGATTATTAAAAGTGACGTTAGCAAAAGTAGCAAAAGGCGAGTCACCAACACGCGAAACGGAAATTACAATTTTGTCTGAAAGTTTTTGCGTCATTTTAACCAAAAAGTTTTTACTACAATTTACTGCAACTACTGCAACTATTTAAAATACTAATAACTTTCTGAAAACTTTAATTTGAGCACGTTTACTAAACTCATTTAAATGCCATACAAGTTGGCATGCTTCGATAAGAATGGGATATTTTTTAGATAGTTTAAGACAGCCTATGACGTGTTGTATTAGCAAAACGCGATTCTTTTTTCCAATTGGCAAATTACGATTTTGTTTGCAAATTTTTGAACAAAAAAAGTTTTTACTACAACACGCCAATTGCGATTTTGAAAAATTCACACGATTATTGCTAACCTTTACGCATTTTTCATAGGCCCATGATTTTAGCGGGCTCGTCTTGAACTGTATGAGAGTCTTGTAATTGTTCTGAAAAAATAAATTACGGCATGCTTTCTGAGCACCTGGTTTTGCTGTTTCAATAGACGTGCTACACGCCAACTGCGACGCTAATAAAACGAGCTCAGAAAACGTGCTTACATCTAATATTTTGTAAAGATTTTAATATTTTTGGAGACCCTAAAGAAAAGCTGACAAATGGGCGTAGACAATGTTTGTGTACAGTACACGTGAAAGTTTTAAGACAAGCAAAAATATAAGAAAATCATTATATCCATTTGGCGAGCGTGCTACAATTTAATTAAGCTTGTCGTATAGCTATCTGAAATTATTCAAATCTCTCCAAAAAATCGGTTTCAAGTTTTTATGTCGAATACAGATTTGAAAATTTTCTATTCCGCACACTAGCACGCCATATCGAAATTGCGATTTTTAAAGGCGCGTCAAAATTTTTACGTCTTTGTAACAAAAATGTTTTAACTACAATTTAATTAAGCTTGTCTTAAACTATCTAAAAATATAAATATCTTTCTAAAAAGTTGTATTTGAGCATGCTTTCTAAGCTCGTTTTATTACCATAGAAGTCGGGATGATCTAGTTATTTCGCAGTAACGGAAATCAGAAATTCGCAAAATAGTTAGTTCCATTTGGATATTGTTCGCAAATCAATCATAAGAGGAAACATGAGAGCTCAGTTATAATCAAAAATATTGGAAAAGAAACTATGGTTTATAGATATTTATAATGAATATTTGAATGTATATGTGGAAGGAAAATTGACATTTTTTGGCAATTTGGCGTGCTGATAGAGCTTATGATTAAGGAAAAAAGTCACAAGTGGAATTGCAAAATATACGTTTAAAAATGTTAAAAAGCATAACTCATAAATTACCCGTTAGAATTTATAATACGCAATTCGGCTAGTTTTTTTAATAACTTAAAATTGTTACTAGAATATGCAATTAGAATCTATAATCTATCACTGATTTTCTTGAATTCAAATGGAACACAAACTGAATTCTCCGCGAGATTTCTTTTGCCAAAATTTACAATTTCTAGACTACTAGACAAGCGCATTCCTAAAATGATTTTTAATGAAAAATATGCTCCAAAACTTTGATTCATATTTAGTTGCTTCTTTGATCTTATTATCTCTCATATTTGTCGGAAGATGAAAAAATTGCCTGAAGAAACGGTCGTAAACCGGAAGACCGAACACAGTTTATCAGTGAGCTTGATAAGCTTTGGGCTGTTGTTCGACTCATTGTGCTAAAGAGTCATGCAAGGTCAGAGCATTGTGCGCTTCCCAGCCAATCGATTGCGCAATCGCTAATTGGGGAATGGTGTGTAATTAAAGGCAGAGTCTTGTTGGAACTCTAATTGCCATGATTGTTAAGTGTGTTTGTCAACAAACATGATTTTGATTTGTTTTAGATGACAACCATTGAGACGAATCGTCAAACGGACGTGCAGCGACTCGGAGCTCGGCTCGCATCGGTAAGAGGCGTTTTGTATGAATTGATGAGAGGAGATTGTTGTTGCAGCCGGTGCATGAAGATGAACGATCGTCGTCGAAAGCGTCAACATCTAGTAGTGATTCGGATGGCAGTGAGAATCGTCATCAGGTGCAGCAGCAGAAGCCGACTTACAAGCCGCCGGAGCTGGTGTATGAAGAGAAGCTCGGCGAGTGGATCTACCCGGTCGATGAGGCGATAACAGCTCAATTAGATAACTGCAATTATTTTGTGGGATTGCCTACGAGGTGAGTGCTGGTAATCGGATAAGCTTGACGGCCACCTGCTGTTGTTTACCCAACGAATTATAGATGAGTTCTCAATATGTTTTTTTTCAGAGAGCTTCTCGTACGCAACCTCATGTCGCAGCCGGAAGGCGCGTTTGTGATCCGCTACAGCGAGAGCAAGCAGAAATGCCTGGCGCTGTCGATGCGCGTGCCGACGAGCCATAACCCATCGGGAATCTCGCACTATCTGATTGTGCGCAACGCCGATGGGTTCCGTTTGAAGTTGAACGCGGCGCGCAAGTCGTTTGCTTCGCTGCAAATGCTGCTCACGCACTACTCGGTGCTGCCGGGCAGTCTGCCGTGCACGCTCTACTTTGTGCAATGGAATAAAAACGACTGGAAGTCGTCGATTGCGGTCACGCCGGCGACTAGATGCTCGAATAATCGTCACTCGACGGTCCTTTCCAAGGTTGGTGGTGTGTTTGCGAGGAATGTGATGGCAACATGTTTTGTTTTATAGATTGATGAGAACTCGCAGCCATCGTTGGGCTTGTTGACACCGAGGAGATGCGGCGCGTCGGCGCTTGAGACGCCCAAGAGAGCGACGGGATCGTCGAGCGCCGCGAGGATGCTCAGACGATCGCAGTTCTTTGAGATGCTCGATGAACGAAGAGTCGTGTCTTGAATCGCCCGAAATTATTGTTTCTTGTCATTGTGGACCCTGTTTATTTCTAGTCTTGTGTACAAGGTTATCATATTGATACGTGCACTTGAATTATTTATGCACCACCGCTAATAAGGGTATATGCATTATTTCAATGATTTTTTTCTTGTAACTTCTTTCTTGTTTTGGCTCTCCTCCCCCATCCGGTATGTAATACATTTTTTTGTATGTAATAATTGAGTTTAGTGATTTTAGATAATGTGCAGCAAGGGGTTTTCCCTTGAATTCTATTGTTTATTAAATAATGTTTTTTCAATTATTTTATTGGAAAATAAAACCTTAATTATAGATTTTTTTAAAAATAATTTTATAGTTGAAAAAAATATCGTTCGGACGCGAAATAAAAGAATATTAGTGTTTGCTTTAAAAATTAAATTCCACGAAAGAACTGCAAATATAATTCAAAAGAAATTGTCTTTAAATATCTGTAATTCTAAAAAATAATTTAAGATAATCCATATGCGGGGCATAGAAATGTGAATAATCAAGGTATACAAGGTAGACAGGGAAAAAACAGCCTTTAAATTTATAGAAAATATTATAAATGGGCGGAGCTCGTAAAAAAAGGAATAGCCTCGGTTATAGAGTAGATGGTTAAAATCAAGTTACCGCAACAAAACTCAAATCTATCGGTATCTGGTAATTCCTAATCAAACAGATTATCAAATTTTCTATGGGAAATTTAAGTCATATTTATTACGTTTAAAAAATGAATATAGAAAGCATACATGAAGAGTAAAATAGATAATCAAACCCACAACAAATATTCTGCAAAGGGAAAATAATAAGAAGTATAGAAATAATCAAGATCCATTAATAACCATTGGTAACAAGAAAATACAATTTAGAAACCGTGGACACGACAGTTGGCTTCATTAACGATTCCAACCTAAATATAATATTTCAAGTTAATACATTACACTGTGTCAAACCTTGCATAGAAAATCTTTAACTTTCTCACGTTGATCTCCTGTTAACTGAATAACCTCTCCATATTCTGGATGTTCAACAATGGTTCCGTTACAACTGTGTTTCTGTAATTATGAAGATAATTAAGATTTTACCATTCCACTTTTTCACAAATAACTACATATTTATAAAACTTTATTATACATAAACATAAATACAATTAAACACACAGAAGCTAAAAATGGAAAAAAGGATATAAGTGATTTTATTGGACTCGGGGTTTACACAAAACAACCAAATATTGATCTTCACGTGAAGAAGTTAAAGCAATAGAATGCCACACCTTTTCAAAGCATTCAACCCAATCATTTGAGAAAAACCAATTTTTACCTAATTTGTAATACTTCTCATACATTACAATACGATTATATTGAAATTGGTTAGTAGTAAAATTTGCATTTAACCAGCCTACAACATCGGAATGAAACAAATCAGCTTCATCAGGTCCTTTTCTAGAATTGGTCAGGTCAGGACTACAGTCAAGCATTCTAAAATTATCTATATCGGTATGCCAATAGGCAAAACCAGGTAAAGAATAACAAGGAGTTAATGATATAATAGACAACTTATCGTTTTGAATATTATGGTCAATAATAGAAGATGAAACAGAAAATGGTCCAACTTGATGATATCTACCAGAAAAAATCACAACAACAATATTTACAATTACCATTAAGCTTATTCCCGTCTTAAACATTCCCTTCAAATTTATAAATGTTCCCCCCGCATAAAGGCACAGTAACGGAATAATTGGGAGCAAAAACCGTTGTTCTTTATGGGGTAATAATGAATGGAAAATGATATAAAATACGGCGGAATACAATGGAACGAGAGTAGGGCGAAATATATTTTGACCTAATAAACCTAATATAATCGGGATAAGTTGGATTGTCATTACAGATGGCAATCCAGAAGTAATGTACCAATGCCATGGATGTACACCAAATAAGGCACTTCCTCCTTGTAAAACATTAAATTGGAGGAAATTCCATAGGGGAACAGTAAAGGCACCATAAGCAAAAGAATCTAAAATAATGGAACAAATAACAATAGGAATAGAGATAGGTAAAACTGTTCGCAATACAAGTCTTAATGGATCTGAGTCTATTAATAAATGATAAATTCCAAAAACAATCCATAGTAAAGCAACAGTGGGTCTTACAATTATAGATACTACACCTAAAGCTATGTATGGCCAAACGGGACCTTTGTATCTCGGCCCTTCGAACGGGAACCAATTAAGAGCAATTAAAGTGAATATTGTTTCTAATGAATTTGACAAGGTTCTAGAAGAACAATAGTATGGGAACCACGAAGATATGTAAGTTACAAATGATAAATTTGCGATATGCTTAGTTATGCACAATCGACGACAAAGCTTATAAAAGAATAAATCGGATATGGCAAACAGAAATGCGTGTAATATTCGCGGAAAATAAAATACTGCAACGCGATTATCACCCAATCCAATTAAATTCAATAATTCGTAAACAATAGCAATAATGGCTGGATGAAAATAGGATCGTAGAGCAGATTTCCACTCCCAGCTAAGATGACCAGTGCCATAAACGAGATGATGTGCAACTTCCGCAGACTGATACAGCTCATCCGGTACAAACCACGACGAGATAAAATATACTGATGATAATCGAAAAATAACCAAAAACGTGAACAGTCGTTTAAACTCCATGATTTCACTGCAATAATTTGAGTTTAAGAGCGGGATTCTTGCATGATTATACAAATCCCGCTCAGTCACTCAAATTATCCAATCTATACACTTATACTTTTCCATGATTCAACGAATATAAATACAAGGACGTGCACATAAAATTAGAGTAACAAAGCGGGAGCTTGTACGAAAACATAAAATATTACCTTTTTAAGATACTGCACAATTCTCTTCAGATCGTACTCAGTGCCGATTCCTATATAAAAGATAAATAGACATATAAAACACGCTCACGTACCTTGAACAGTGGTAATTGTCTTTCTACCAGTACGTTGTTGAATACGAATGTGGCAAACTCCCTGACGAACACCGTCCTCGGTTTCAAGTTGTTCGAAAGCGTCTAAAATTAGTATTTTATTAAGGAATATTTATTTCGTAATTATTAAAAACCTGCTGGTCTGTTTAAGTTTGCGATGGACATAAAATTTGTTTAATTCTGTTGTTACCTAAAATTACAATTTTAAAATTAGCTTAAATTAATTTAATTTAAAAGTTTCAGATACGAACAATATTATAAAATTAGAACTAAAACTCATGAAGAATACAAATCGATATGTGCAATGTCCTAAAATATTATATTGCGCCGACATTGCAACTGGGCGCAGTTATCGTGGTTTTTCTTTTTCTTAGTCCACTAGTATTTTCTAGTCCATTAAATTTATTTGTTTTTTTATTATTGGCTTTAATGAGACTTAAATCGTTAAAAATACCTTACAAATACATTGATTTTGTCATTTATTCAAGAAAGTATACAAATTTTGAACTCGTAACATTTAATATTTCAGAACACTTGTTATTGAATATATTAATGAAAAAATAATAATTCAAACCTGTTGTATTGCTATTTCACTATATTATGATATAACTAATAGTATTTTGTGTTAATATAGGTATTATTAGTTCTCTGAGATTGAGAAATGATTAATTTTTATCAAAATACATGTCTTATTGATTCACGCGATGACACACAAGTCAAATATTTCATTCTATTTCTTTAATTTTAGATGATGGGTCTTTTCGGGAAAAAGAAGGATCCTAAAGAGCAGGTCCGTGAACTTCAGCGAAAATTGAGGCAAGAGATGCGTGCATTGGACCGTCAAGTTTATTCGATTCAGCGCGAAGAGCAAAAGGTGATAAAGCGCTATTGATTGCACTCAATTTTGTTGAAGATTACGAAAGAAATTAAAGAAGCCGCTAAAAAGGGAGATAAGGATGTATGTGTAATTCTAGCCAAATCACTTATTCAATCAAGAAAGGTATTAATATTTAATTAAATTAAAACTAATATATTGTAACATTAGGCGACAAGTAAAATCCATGTCAGTAAAGCACAAATTAATTCCGTAATTATGTGCATGCAAGAACAATTGGCTACAATTCGAATGGCTGGTTCGTTACAAAAATCCACTGAAGTGATGAAATCTATGCAACAATTGGTTAAGGTGGATACAGAAACAGTCTTGTGTGGAAAAGGGTTTTTGTTTTACAGGTTCCAGAAATAATGAAAACAATGAGGGAAATGTCTGCAGAAATGATGAAGCTTGGAATTATCGAAGAAATGATTGAGGACACATTAGAAAGCGTTGAGCAGCCAGGACTGGAAGAAAAGGCCGAGGTGTGTATACTGACATTTTGTTTATTTTTAAATGTAAATTAGCTAGTAAACTAGTAAAATACGTAAGCTTCTGGGTTTTTAAAACTCATACTACATAGTAGGTGTGAGCTATGTCATCTAAGCATGATATATCTCTTTAAAATTGTTATTTTTAAGTTAAAATCGAAAGAAAGCGTTTAATGAACAATTTTTGTATATAATAATAATAATCAAATTTGAATGTGCAATTATTATATATGATGATCTAAGCTACTTAACATTGTTATGAATTCTGATAGCATGTTAGTATATTCTAACTGATGAATATGTGAGATTTCTTATGAAATACTAACTGCACGCTAAACAACCTCAGAAACTTCTTTCTAAAATTCCTTCAGGATTTATAGCGACAGAGATATTTTAAGAGAAGCCTAATAAATTTACGTAAAAATTAGATTTCAACTTTTAAGTGTAAATTAATAAAAATACGTTTAAACATTTTGAAATAGTTCTTTACATTTGGCGTGCTAACTGTTATAAGCTTCGTGTGTTTCATTCGATTTTCTGGCGCAGATGAATAATTTTGATTATAAAATATTCTATTTAATGAACTGTAAATTGGAGGCTTTAATATAGAGTATATCATGTTGCCAATTGAGTGAATTTAGTACAGAATTTTTTTTGTATTTTTCTCTTCGTTATTCGTTAAAGTTAGAATTTTAAGTGTTTCTATGATATTTTTGTCTTTATATTAAAGGAAATCGCATACGTTTTAAAATTTCATATTTATCAACATTATACTTTAATATTATATTTCGACTTTAAAAGTTCTAATATTAATAAGCTAATATAATTAATAAGTGCACTCTTGAAATTCCTGCTAATTCTTGTTAACATTGGAAAAAACAAACAGCTTTATTGGCAATAATAAAAATTATTTTTAACGATAAAAACTAGATGCTTTGTTTTTGTTACATAAAAATAAAATTGGATTAAATAGTTTTCTCTTCTCTGAACAAGTTTTACTATTTTTGTCAATGTGTAGAGGTGATAGATTGATGATTGTAATTTTTGGGATTGAATGCTCTAAAACTGTCATAATATTTTGTTATTTGTAATCCGAAAAAAGTTGCAAAATGAAATTGGTCGTTCTTCATATGTTTAACGGTGTAGGATTGTTATATGAACGAATATATGAATTAATTAGTTCTTATTGAATAAATCTGAATGTCTTAAATAAATTATTTTTTGAACTATTTCAGTAGGTCGTTACAATCGTGTTAAGTTATTAGTTTACCCATAGATCTCGAATATATTACATTGCAATATTTTCGTCGAAACTTGTTTTTACACCTAAACTTTTGTGATTTTATTTTGCAAAAATGTTGATATTTTCATTTTTGAATTACAAATTTCTAATGGCTCTTTGTTCATTTTCAGCTGAGAACCAGAGAATTTTTTCTGTTATTGTCGCTTGATTAAAATGGCTGATATTTTTTTCAAGCGCAGACAAGAAAATATGCAGACATTTATAAATTGTGTGTTTGCTTGTTTATTTGTTTGTCAATTCGCTGAAAAATATTTGAGAGGATGAAAACAGCATGAACCGAGCGACGTCTGTCGTCGGCGAGTGTGGGAGTGGCAATTATTGTCGGCGGAGAATTATTTTTGTTTTTGGCTGCCAAATGGCTCATGTTAGAAGTTTCTTCTCCGTTTTGATTTAAAAATGTCGATTGCGAAAATGTTTTATTGTTTCAGGAGGAAGTGGAGAATATCCTTTGGGAAGTAACCCAAGGAGAACTCGGAAAAGCACCATTGGCTGTGAAATCTGGATTGAGCAGTGGCGGAGAGCGTGTGCAGCCGGAAGTTGAAGATTTTGATAACATGGCTCAGAGATTGGCGGAGTTGAGGGATTGAAAGTAGATAATGGGGGAAAAGAAAGGGGTTATTGCATTCGATTTGTGCCCATATTGTATATGTTTGAATACTATTTAGTAATTTCTAACCTTATCTCATTCATTTTCATTTGTTTATTTTCTTAAATGATTGTTTTGTAAACAACTCGAATCAAAAATTTGTTTTGTATTATAGTGTATAAAACGATTTGATATTATTGACGTATTATTCTTTTTGAGAAATGGGAAAAGCTTTTTACGGCGTCGCCCACGGCTTTAAGCGCGGAGTGTTCACCGACTGGAATGAGGCAAAGTCACAGGTAATATAGTATTTCAAAAGGTTTTTTGATTGGTTTTTATTTAGATCGACGGATTCCCTCAGCCTGTATATAAAAAGTTTGACGAGGAGAAGAAGGCGGAGGAATATGTGAAGGAGCGGAAGCCCAAGAAAATTGAACGTTCGTTAATGGAAGTGAAGTTTGAATTATATTACTTTGTTTAGTTGCGTATCCTGAAGGTGAACATGAGACATATTATACAGTTGCTCGTGGAAATGTGGTTGGAGTATTTACAGATTATGATGACGTGAAGAAGAATGTAAGTTTTCAACTTTTTACTCCTCTGGTTGGACCTGTCCCGATCTATTTTGATGACTTAAGCGAGTACATTTGTAGAACTTTTTGTCACCTAAGAGATCACATATATTAAAATGCTTGCAGATAAATGAATATCCTCAACCACTTTACAAAAAATTCGCGAAATTGGATGAAGCTATAGCATACTTCAAAAAGTATTACGAAGGAAAAGGTTTCTAGTTAATTTTCTTAATTTCAAATGGAAGTAATGTAAATGGTTAGATGATGGCAACATTGAGAAATCAAATGGAAAGGAAAAAACAAAGAAGAAGGAGGAAAAGAAAGAAAAGAAAGAAAAGACTGAAAAACCGGTGGCTTATTATGCAGTGGCGCGAGGTCACAAAACGGGAGTGTTAGTAAAATTGGTGTGTGAAGAAATTGGTAGATGAATGATATTTAGGTTTACCAGCTGGGATGAGTGTAAAAAACAGACGACTGATTTTAAAGGGGCAAAGTTTAAGAAGTTTGATAATGAAGAAGATGCGAAATTATTTGCTGAAGGGAAAACGTTAAAACAGATTGGTTTGTTGGATATTTGTGCTTTTTTATATAATGGGAATCATTTAGAAGAGGCTCATAATGGAGGAAAGAAAAGAAAGAGTGATGGTCACAGCTCGAGTGAAACTGGAGAAGATGAAGAAGAAAAAGTTGAGAAGAAAAAGAAAAAGAAGTGATATTGTTTTAATTAACAATTTACTCGTTTTGTATATAAATATATAATAAAACTGTTTAAATAATTGGATTGTACAATGAGCATGGTGTCATAAATTACTGGATAATACTATCTATAAAAATAATATTTGCAAAAGCCTAAAAATAAATTGAAGCTGTTTGCGCTCAGGACAGCAGCATTATGGCCCAAGCCGACAATTATTATGCGGTGGCTCGTGGCCGGAAGGTTTTTGTTTTCATGCAATTGCTCACTTAAAGTTTTATAAACAATATCAGGTCGGAATTTACCGTAGTTGGCCCGAATGCAAAGAACAAATTGAGAAGTTCCAGAATGCTCGGTAGGATTGTGAATATGTTTGTTTAATATTCTGCATGTTGCGAATGAAATTCGTTTACTATAGCTGTACCACTGTTGTTCATTCATTAAGATTTAAAAAGTTTGGAAGTGAGGAAGAAGCGCAGCGATTCATCCTGGCCAATAATTCGGGCAAATCTGTTAAGTTGTCGATTAGGAATCCTTCGAATGTTGTAAAGGCGCAGGAGGCGACATCTTCGAAAGGTTCTCTTGCTGATTTTATGCTTTTATCGGAAAAATAATAATTATATATGATGAATACGTGCACGTGTAAACTTGTGATACTCGTTCATTTCTTCTATTAGCTGTCTAGTAGCTGTTAGGTTTATCTTATAAAGGAGGTAGACGTTTCTAGAAACGCGTTTCTTGATATTTCTTTGTCCAGAGGACCTGCTGTTTATCCAGCTTCCCAAACATCGAGTTCGATGAGAATTGAATTCATTAGAATTTATACCTTTATGAGATACATGCCGACAGTTTTTCCTGTGTTAATCTCTAATCCTGGTCTCAAACGTTGTTCTGATAACCACTAATTTTTTTCATTTTTCAACGATAATAATAAAACGGGATGGAGCCCCGGGTTTTACAACTATTTTTGGATTCCGTGTCCACTGATAAATGCGAACGCGCCCGCCGCGAACTAAACACGCTTCGCTCACGAGAGAAATCTTAAAATCATAGATTTTAAGTATTCAGAAGAAGGCTAAGAGAGTAAAAATATGTTTGATGTATATAAAGTATTTGAAACATTTAAGCCTACAGAAATTTATTTTAAAAATACCAAAATTTATTTTTAAATCCTTTTATTTCAATTTTAATTTATTTTAATGACCTCGGCTCTAATGAGCTTGAAAAAAGTTTCGCTTTTATATCATTATACTTTAATTTAGTTCTATATTTTATTTCAATTGTCGCGAGAAAAGTTGTACTGTTAAGATTTGAATTATTCTTATGAAAAGCTTTTTCGTCCGTCGCCGAAGCGCGTTTTGTTCTCAACCGACGCGTTCGGATTCACCAGTGGTCCCGGTAGGAAACGAGACATCGAGCCGTTGGCATATTTATCAAATTTTAAGAAATTAATAGTTGATTTTCAACATTTTTGATTGTTTTCAAATGTTCCCAATGAGCTCAACAACATGCAACAAGTATTTAATTAATTTTAATAATTTCTCTTTATTTCATAATTTTTTCAAAATTTCTAGCTCACGTCGGCTTGGTTATTTTTATTTTTTATGAAATTGGCATTGTCTCAATTTCTCACAACTTGATAATAAATATAGTCGTCGCCAAATGCGATTACCGCCGCAAAGTGTGGCGCACTTTTTTAATATTATTTTTTCCTTTAATTTTTATGATTTTTATTATTTTCCACATTTATTTCACGATTGAAACAGCATCTAAAACATATTCTTCAATTTATTTAAGCAAAAACAGTATAGAACGAGCCTAAACAAGAAAATAATCATGAAAATTAAATGAAAAAATAATATTTAGAAAAGTGCGCCACACTTTGCGGCGGTAATCGCATTTGGCGACGACTATATTTTTATTTAAAAAATAAGAAAACAGAAATAAATTGTGATATTTCAATAGTTTAAAGGGATGTGATACGATGAGACTTAAAATTTCAAAGGACGAGCTCGTGAGCTATTAGTTTTATACTTAAAACATATAATATAGAAAGTTTCAGCCGAAAAGCAAAGTTGAAAACTAGATTAAGAGATTATAAAAATAGCAAGATTCCAAAATATCTAACATTATTTATATTTCTAGGAAGGGAGCCAATTTCGGATATAAAATTAACACTTTAACAATAAAATTTCGTCAAAACTTAAAACGTCAGGGATGTTTTAAGGAAAACCTGTAAAATTTACGTAAAAATTAGTCCACATAAAATGCATTTGAATCTAGAAAAATCGTATTTTCTATTTGGCATGGCTTTGGCCATAGTAAACTTTAACAAATATTGCAAGTCATTGTGATAAACACAAAAAATTAAAATTCTATTTTCAGTTAGCACAAATACCCGTAAAAGAATACTGAAAACCGATGTTAAGGTCATAAGTAAACGATTGAGAGTGAAGTATGTCATTAAATATATTCCATGATTCAATGAATTTGTTTTCAGTAACGTTGATAATTGGGACGATGCTCCGATTGTCTACACTGATGGGGCATGCTCGAATAATGGAAAATCTTCTGCGAAAGCGGGTTGGGGAGTTTATTGGGGAAAAGGTTTGTCTCATTGAAAATATTTTGCCAATAAATATATTTTATAAAGAGAGTGAAGATAATGAAAGCGGCCCGGTATATGGTGAACCAACGAATAATCGAGGAGAATTGATAGCAGTGGAAAAAGCTCTAGAAAAAGCCATCGAGAAGAAGTTAACGAAGATTATCGTTAGAACAGATTCGAATCTTTTAATTCAGTCGTTGGATAATTGGATTTTCAAGTGGAAGAAGTTGGTTGATGATACTATTATCAGTCAATTTCGATTTATAGGAATGGCTGGAAAGCGGCAAACGGGAACCCCGTCAAAAATCAAGACTTATTAGTGAAAATTGATGAATTGATGAATAAAATACCGGTAATATTTATATGGAAAATAATATTTACGGTTTGTATTTGAGGTAAAATATGAACACGTAAAGGGTCACTCTGGAATAGAAGGAAATGAGATGGCAGATGAATTGGCAAGGAAAGGCGCAGAGCAATATACCAAATGATTTAGTTTTATTGTTGATTGTTCAATAAAAGATTTTTCCTGTACTAGTTTTTTTTACAATTATTATCAATGAGTTACTTGAAATCTGTCTGACAATCGAATTTATTTGAAAATAATTGTTTGGGAAATGTAATCGTTTGAAAGAAGGGAAATAGCAGCACCTAAATCATAAGCCTTGAATTAAACCGTACTTAAATTGTTACGTTTTTACTAGAAACCTCGAAATAAGGTAATAGGATTAGTGTGTTTAGAAATAATTTATATTGTAGTAAAGCTAGCATTGAATGGGCTCATTTGAAGCGAAATAAGACAATTTACACACAAATGGAAATGAACATTTTAGATTATTTCACCGCTTCTTATGATATTGCACGTCTAAATTAGTAGATAATTTTCACGTAAATTTATCACATTTACTGTATACTATTCGAGAAGTGTAGAATCTTTACTAAATATTCTCATACGTCTGTTTAATGAGCTACTATTTTTATAATTGCATTTGGCGTGCAATTTAATAACTATTCTACAAATAGACATTTTGAAATTTCACGTATAGATTTTTAAAGCGTTCTTAACTTTTGAACAATCATTGATTAAATTTGTAAGGTTACAATTTTAGAAAACAAACGATGTACTTAAAAAAAACGCTTCCAGTTGGAATCTTGGGTTTTCATTTCCATTAACGTAGCAAATACGTGTAATTTCCTAAACCATTTTTATGATATTCTTAGGTTTTATATTGTTGAATTATCAATCAGCGGGCTAAATATATAATGTTCTGTTAAACTTTCCTTTAATATACCTCGTGAACTAATTCACGGCACGTGAAACTGTCGGATTTACAAAGTTTAATCGCGTTTTTCCAATTTCCGCGTTGACGTTTCAGGAGATTTTTAAGTGAAGTTTTATATTTTCAGACTGAAATTCGACAAAGCATAAAATTCTATGGGCAAACTAAGTTTTAACGCGTTAAATGAAGCTGGTGGCGTGCTAATAAAATCAGTTTCAAGTGCAAATCTCGTTTTTTACGTTTTCCATATTAATTCTTACCCCAATTACAACCGAGATCCAACATTTCAATGTTCTTTCACAATTTGCACCTTAATATTTTCACGTTCTTAATAGGTTAATTTAGAAGATTGGGCTCCAATTATCTATAAAACTTTTTTGCAGAAACGTGCCCATTTCTAAGTTTCAATTAGTGTGATATACCTTGACCATAATTATATCAGAAGCTTAAAATAATCAATGAGAAATCATTGTTATCCGGACTCCACTCTCTTTAAAATCCCCATCGTTTTTGTCAGGGCTCTTTTCAATAAAATTGTTTTAAACATTTTCTCGTTATTCTTTCCTGCTAATTTTAGTGAGAGTCTTCTGACTTTACGAAGTTCCAGGGTTTAATTTTGTTCAGCTTTTTCTATAGATAATAATCCCGATAAGTTCTAAAAATTATAATTCAGTTATTTATGCATGTGCCGAAATATATTTATCCTTCTTCCATCCGACTAGGATATCATCAAATATTTTACATTTCGAAAAGCTTTTCTACACAGTCAACAGAAGAGTAATTTTATATGAATGAATTCTAAGATTAATTTTCTTAAGAATTCAGGCTATACAAGCTCTTCTACATAAGAGCAACAGCACAACTCCAACTGATGCCGTTTTGAAGGAAATCCGCAATCAGCGCGAATGGGCTCTGTTGGTTTTATTTCACCTTAATCAATAAATAAGTTTATTTAGAACCCCAATTATTGAAGTTTGCGGGCGTGTTCCGACTGTTAGTTGGCGTAAGATTGCCAAAAGCGGAAAGAAGTTCTCGTTTGAAATAACCGAACGATATCCGCATGCTATGATAAGATGGATGAATAATCCCAGCAGGTTGAATTAGTTTTAATTATATATTGTTATAATATATGCAATATTTATTTAAAGAGATATAAATATTCTAATAACTCACGATGAAACACAATATTCGATAGAAGTGAAAGCGATTTTGTATGCAATGATTTGGGTTCGATACTTTTTCAATATACTGTGATGATTTTTGATTTTTAGGCTCATTACTACGAAGAAAAAATGGTGCGTATTCGATGTATGAATAATGTCGTTTTAAATGTGGCGATGGGTAGATTTAAAGCAAACAAAGGTTATTTTTAAGTTATATTTCTTCAGATTCTTAGAAAATTTAGAAATAGCCCGTTTTAATCTCATCAAACGTTATCTCAATGCAAGCGACGGGTTTAAAGTAAAAATAAATTTTTCTGTTCGTATTTTTACTCTTTAATTTTGAGGTTAAACTTGAGCTCAATGACAATACTGAATTCCAGAAAAGGGATAATGTGTTCAATATGTGGGAAAATAAGTTTTTTGAAAATTGTGCTCAAAGCATAAATCAACTGAAAGCGCATTATTCTGAAAATCTAAAATAAATGTTGATTTAATATTATTTTTTCTTAATCTTTTGACATTTAAAGTTGTATACTTTAGATATATTTGTTATTTCGTTGTATTATAATGTTAATGTTATTTATCATAAATTTATAGATATGTTTTGCCGGCTATTCGGCCCAAGCACGTCTCGGAATGCAGTAGAACAATTCAGATTTCGTAGGATGTGCCAAACTCTCTCGGAAGCGAGTAATGATAGGTAATTTAATGAATTTTTTCGGCAAAACAGAACGTGTCATATTGAAAAATATTTTTTTTATTGAGTATTCCAAATGGAAACATGGATTTTCTTATTTTTACGCTTGCCTTTTAACAGTCACGTGTACTCTACGCCGGTTTGTCAGCTTTTTCTTAATCACCTCTAAAAATATGCACGCCAAATTGAAGTTGACATTTTATAATATTTAATTGTATATTTTAATATTTCACGTATTAACTTCAGAATATTTTTCACGTGAACGTGTCACGCACATTCTAAACTATATAAAATACTGATTTCCTGAGCAGAAAACTATATTTGAGTGAGTATGTTTTCTGAGCTTTCAGTCACGGTTGCACGGAAATCTGTTTTTTTTTTCAAACGGACGACGGAAAACGGAAATGCAATTAATTTTTTTGATACGGACAACTGAAAACGGGAATAGAACTAGAAAAACGACAGAAGATGGAAGGTGGAATTTTTATTGTTTAAAAATAAGGCCAATGAATCTTTCGACAATTGAAGGTTCACACGCCAAATCGAAATTGAAATTTTACAATAGTTAAATGCTCCAAATTAATTTCCACGCGACAATTGAAATGCAATTTTTCCTCATACTATCTAGCAACCTTCAAATCTTTACAAAAATTTTTTTTACACGGACTTTATGTAGTCCCATTTTTATTACTCAAATTTGTGTGGGTTCATGTTGCAAAAGTGAGTATTTCGAGTTGTTTCGACGACATCCTTGATCTGTTTGGAGAGCAGATCAATCCAGAAACAGAGAACATCCGTAACGATTCACTTGACGTTGATGGTATCGAAAGATACCGAATTGCCAATTTGCGTCAATTCGGAAATCTTTCACATTCATGCCAAAATTTATATGGATTAATCGAAGCCTCGGTTTTTTTAAAATTTTAAATATTCGTCTACCATCTAAAAGGTTGTGTATTTGTGTTAAATGGAAATAATTTTTCAAACGGAAAATGTAAGATGGAATTCCGTGCAACCCTGCTTTCAGTTTAAACGCTCAATTTGGCGTGAATATGAAATTCTTCACAAAATATTAGATTTAAGGACGTTTTCTGAGATCGTTTCATTAGAATTCCAGTTGACGTTCCAGCGATCGATGTCGTGACACTGTTGAATCCGAACGCATCGGTTGAGAACAAAACGCGCTTCGACGACGGACGAAAAAGCTTTTCATAAGAATTATTCAAATCTTAACAGTCCAGGTTTCCTCGCGACAATTGAAATAACTAAATTAAAGTCTAATCATATAAAAACGGAACTCTTTTCAAGCTCATGAGAGCCAAGGTCATTAAAATAAATTAAAATTGAAATAATAGGATTTTTAAATCAATTTTGGAATTATTTAAAACAATTTGATTTCTCTCGTGAACGAAGCGTGCTTAGTTCGCGGCGGACACGTTCGGATTCACCTGTGTGAGTTGAATATTACGATTACAAATTTTTAATAAAACTATTGAATCTGTTAGTTATATTGATTTAAATCAAATAAATGAAGTTTTGAAAGTTTAAATGGATAATAATTGACATTTTAGGAAACCACTGGAGGTATCAACAACTGGTTACACGTACCGTACAAGTGACGGACAGCTGAAAGCCAAGTACGGCGTCTATTGGGGTCCGCGTGATCGTCGCAACACATTTCGTCAGCTGCCAGATGGTACCAGCTTTCTTGAAGCAGTTTATCACAGTATTCTTGATGCTGTCATTACAGTAATTTAATAATTGTACTAATCAGCTTAATGAAATAATTTGAAGGCACGTGAGGACGATATCCAATCGCCATTGATTGTCTATACCGATCTTATGGTAAAATCAACTTCTTTTGCGACGAATATATATTTTTTAAATTTAATAGAAAGAAGATTTCCTGCAAGATTTGTCGAAATGGGCCCGCCGCGACTTTTATTTGAGAAATGAAAATCGATTGATGAACAACGCGGAAATTTTAAAAGACCTTCACATGGCGATCCAAGGATTGGACGTAAGAATGTGATTATCGGGGATTTAGACATATTTGATTCAGATAAAACTGGTACATCGGAAAGCAGCTGGAACCGGAGAGCCGAATTATGTGGTAACGGCGATTATAGATGATGGAAAGTACCAGAAGGAAGAGAAGGAGGAAGTGGACGAAAAGCCACTGGAAGAAATGACGAATAGGGAAAGATTGGCAAGATATTGTACGGCCGAAGATTTTTCGACGAAAACATTTGGAATCGGTGCGCAATTATTTGAATTTGTTTATTATTTATGTGTGCTTTCAGGAGTTTTCTATGGAGATGAGTTTGATAAAAATGGGAAGATTGTCACACGGAAAGCAGCGTCGAAGAATTGGCCGGTGGTCTATGTGGGTATGAAATGTATTGAACAAGATGGTGAGTTGTGAAGTACTGGAATACCTGCATTGTGAACAAATTTTTTTCAAAATTACGTAAAATTTAAAACTATGAGCGCCAAAGAAAAATGATGATTATATTTATAAAATATTCAAATGAATTTTTATTAAAACCACCTATTTACTTACTTAGGATACTTAGAAGTTCGAACTATCTCCCTCCATCTCGTACGACTGCATCTCGCTAAAGTAGGCCACATCGTGTTCTTCTGGAGCATTTCCAATCTTCTTCCGGATGTAGCTGTCTTTGATCCATGGCCCTCAAATCCGCTTGTCCCACCTGACTTTCGATCGGCCTCTCGATCGGTGGACACCCCGCGGAGTCCAATCCGTAGCAATCCTCGTCCATCGCGGCAATCGAGCGACGTGACCAGTCTACTGTAGTTTCCGGTGATGGACAATAGTGGAGATATCGATGGGAACGCTGAACTCGTGTAAAAGGATTGCATTCAGGGAACGTTGGAGTCGATAGATCTGGTCGCGGATGGGAGTCCATGTGTCGGAGCCATAGAGCATGGCGGGCTGCACATTCTGAGAAATCAGCTTCTTTTCTTTGGCGCCGTCGAGCATTGGGAGCAGTGGTTTGCATTTTGAGAACGCTGCAGACTTGATCCTTTGTTTTATCTTGTCAGCAGATCCAGCTGCCCAGGTATCAAAGACCCATGGTTGAAGTGCAAATTTCACCTTGGCATTTGATAGGAGACGAAGGGTCGTTGCGCAGAATGACGAGTTTGCCTGCGTTGACCTCCAAGCCCTGCTTTCTTCCATGAGAAGATTCGGACAAGAAAATTAAATTAAAAACTAATGTTTAGGTCAATATTAGAGGCTTCTCTTAAAATCTTACTCTTGTGGTTTATATTTTTACGAAATCTTAAATTTGAATGACTATTCTAAGCTACAGTTTTTACGAATTCATTTGACGCGACTATGTTATAAAATGAGCTCAGAAAACGTGCTCAAATCCAGAGATGTCGTTTTCGTTTTTCGTTTTCGTTTTTGGACCCCTCGTTTTCTTTTTTTCGTTTCGTTTAAACGAAAGAAAAAAACGAAACGAAAAACGAATTGAGGTTCGGTCCCGCACGGAATGACGTTAAAGTGTCCTAAAGACCTCTTCTTCCAACGCAGTTTTCCCGCGAAAATTTCGTTGTTTTGCCGTTTTTAAACGTGTACAATGCGGACCGATATTTACCAGCATTCTCGGGAAAGTGACGAACCAGGCAAGCTGTCTTGCAAACGATGTGGAACAAAGATCAAGAAACGTCCCGACAAGTCAACCGGCCCCTTTTTGAATCACAAGAAGCTCTGCGAGAAGAAAATTGAAGCCTTCTTGCGGCGAGCCTTCTTGCAAGAAGCAGCGTCTTTTGGAGGACTTCACACTGAGGCCTGATGATTCAACCCGCTCGTCTGAAGCTCTGATACCGTTCTTACTGCGCCGCATTGATTCATTCTGCAGGGAGCCAGGTGAATCCGCTTTGGATCGAAGCTTCATTTCCGCGTTCGTCTCCGCACTGGATGGCCGAAGAGAAGAATATGACGACTGCGATCTCCTGCGCAAAGCTACATTCTTCGATCCGCGCTTTGTGGGAAGGAAGGAACTGGACGACGACGATGTCTGGAATGAAGTACGACACGCCGTAGAGGTGTCCGTGGCAAGCATATAAATTCATGATTCAACGCCATCTTCCTCTTGTTACGTGTTAGTCGCAGTTATGTCACCGTGTTATAAACAAAAATTTCGTTTTCGTTTTTGTCGTTTCGTTTCGCGTTTCGTTTAAACGACCCTTGTCTAAATTGTCGAGTACAGTGTTTTCTAGAAAGGCGTAAAAAGTTTAACACACTCTTAAAAATCGGAAAATGACTATTTTAATTTGGCGTGACTATGTATTTTAAATAATTATTTAAACTATTATTTCGCTCTTTTTTTCTCTGGTTGATTTTACTATTTTTTTCAGGCTTCTTTTTAGCATCTTATGCTACTTCATGGCCAAATGGGGAAGCTGGCGGAGGATGCGCGAAACGCTTCGTCCCTTTCCCAATTACAACATACAGGTTTGATTCAATATTCATTAATTGGAAGGCAAAGATCCCTTTGCAAACGTTTGCTTGCTTAGTCGAGTGCAAAATGAGATTATTTGATACTGAAAATAGAAATCAATTAAGATTAGTTGACTATTAATCTTTATAATTAGCGAAGCTTAATCGAAAAAAGTTTGACATCATTAAGAAACGAAAAGTTTATTTTAAAATGGTTTTAAAGATTTTTTTGGTTGATTAGTTTTAAAGAGATTTTTATTATAAACATCATCAGAGCACAAAGAACAGTCATTGTTCCGATTGGTGATACTCTCTCAATTTATTTATTTTGCATTATTTCTAATAAAGACTAGAATTGGCTAGAAAATTGTGAAATGAATCACGAGGAATGAATGGAAATAGAGTTTTGCTAGTTTAATGCGATTTTCGACATTAATAACATTGGTTTTTGGTGATCGCTGATTTTTAATCACCGATCATCATTGAATTTTAAGAATCTGTAAGCTGTTTATAGACGTGAATAGGGGGAGAGAATCTATAGTACGCCAAATGAAATTATTTGACTTGAAGCTGAGGAAATGTGCTCAAATCTAAAATTTCAAAGATGAAAATCAGGATTTTTAAGAAATATTTGATAAATTGACCATTAAAATAGTCTTAAGTTTCAATGAGTAAATATCAGTGATGGGAGGGACCCTGGTTTTTTGGAATTTCGCTCGTGGAGACCTTAAAAATAATAAACCCCCACTAAAGGTTAAACTAGAAAAATAGTTAAACTAGAAAAGTAGCTAGAAAAAAAATAGATTATAAGTCTTTGCGCACGCCAAATGGAAATAATTATTTTCTTGTTTTTACACTTGCACGCCAAATGCAATAATCAACATAAAATATTATTAAAACTTCTAAGCCCTAGTATATAAGGAATATAAAGCGATATTTAGAAATGTGATAAAATGCAGGGATTAATAAGTGTGTAAATTACACGTAAAAATTCGAAAAACACGCCTAAAGCTTGAAAAACTTCTACTTTCATTTACTTTACACATATATTGTTTACGCCAGTTTATCAGCTTTTCCATAAATTCTCTAAAATATTTAGGAAATATTGGATTTGATGTATTTTATTAAGTTAAAGCTTGTCTTATAACTTTCACGTGTACTTAACACAAATATTGTCTATGCCAGTTTGTAAGCTTTTCCTTAAACTTTCTATAAATATTAAAATTTTCACAAGATATTATATTTGAGCACGTTTTCTGAGCTCGTTTTATTAGTCTTCCAGTTGGCGTGCGCAATGTTGCGCCATTATAATTAAATTAAATCAAAAATAGCAGAGAATTCCTGCTTTTTACTATCTATTAATAGGTATTAGCTAATATTAGTTTAAAATATATATGGAATTACAATATTCCTTGGGCACGCCTAATGATAATGACGAATTTGCATATTTTAAACACAGATCCACGTGAAAGCTACCAACTGATTATTACAGAAGGATTACAGGATTATCTTAGGGTTACAATTATCTATGATTATCTTACGTGAACTTTAGATTTTTTCTCGTGAACTTTAGATTTTAACGATTTGCAAGGTTTCACGATATGAATTCTGCACGCCAATTGATCAGCTATATATAGTAGTTCAGCAAGGCGTTTATAATCTAATATTTATCAAACACAATAATATTAAGATTAAACTTCTAAGATCACGTGAAAATCAGCATGAAATTTACACGTAGAATTTTGAAATACACGCTTAAATAATGTAAAATTGTCATATTCATTTGGGAAATATTCTAACAAATGGAAACATGGATTTTATTAAGTTAAAGCTTGTTTTATAACTTTCACGTGTACTTAACACAAATATTGTCTATCCCAGTTTGTAAGCTTTTCCTTAAACTTTCTAAAAATATTAAAAATTTTCTCAAGATTTTAGATTTGAGCACGTTTTCTGATCGCATTTTATTAGTCTTCCAGTTGATTACAATTGTAATATTCAGATATAATTTCCAATAGAATATAAAGTCAACAATAAACTCAAAAAGTTTTCTTCCAAATAACTTTTGATTTGATGTGCAATAAATTATCGTTTCAGGGCTTTACTCGGAGCTATCGAAGAAGCACTGAAAGAAGCCTACGACGAGAACATTCAAAACGTGATCGTCCTAACGAACAACGCATTTTTTGTGGAATCTTGGAAGAATCGGTAGAGAGAATCGTTAACATAATCACGGAAAATCAATTGCAGTTGGATTGGAGTGAATGGTGAACATCTGCCGAGCAAAGAGTTTTATGACAGAATGGTTGATTTGTGCGAGAGGATTAAGAATGTTTGGCACGAGATGCTATAGAACATTACTAAACTTTGGTTCAGGTTCATTTCCGTTATGAATTATTCTCATATAAGGTGAAAGGTGAGATTGAAGAGAAATGCAATGAAGGATTGAAAATGCCGATGATTGGAAAGGACAAAAGCGAATACGAATTAACCATCGACGACTTGACAATTGATCGCACTCACATTGATGAAAAGTTGGCTCTTGTATGATGATTTTTATTAAGGAATATCTGACTGTTGAGGATCCCTGTTGTTCGAATATTCAAAACTGGAACAGAATTGAATGCAGGCTATGTTTGGAGCAATGAGAGTGGAGTCAATGTGTGCGGAATGCCAGCGACTATTATTCGGATTATGAGAGAGGTATTAATTAGAAGGGATCAAAAGAGTTTTTTAGTTTATGTAACAAGCAAGAATGCCACATTTGTTTTTATTATTTTGATGAGGATTATAGATGGGGTAGTTGAGGTCATCCGTAAAATGAAATTCTAGCTATGTCAATACAATTTGATGTTATAGGTTTTTGTCTTAAAATAACTTTAATTAAGTAAAAAGAATCTGTAAAGTCCATGCGCACTCTACTGCTGGACAAATTGCAAATCTACGTCCTTCTTTATATTTTTAAAAATCGTAACTTCTTCGAATTTGACTTATTTTGTTTTTATTAGTGTGAACCAAAATTTAAAAAAAAACTCGCAGCACCCGTTTTCGACATCGGCCAGGTCATTGAAGCTACGACCACTAAGAAAGTGTGCCATGGATCGGAAAAGGTGATAATCAGATGGCGCAAGGTCCGGACTATAAGCTGGATGTGGAAGAAGTTCAATGCCGTCGAGATTTTTGGATATTTTCCTTCGTTTGTCTGGCGGTGTGCGGTTTTGCATTGTCTTGTTGAAGGAGTATCCGCTTCCGATTTATCAGTGCTGGATATTTCTCGCCAAGTTTCTTCTTTGAGAAACGATTACATTTTGCTACCGGTTCCGACGTTTGACCGGTTTCCAACCATTGCTTTTTGTCTGTCCGAATAACTGAAGTAGACAAACTTTTCATCACAAGTTGCAATTCTACGAATAAAACTGTAATCTTCTGAATTTTTGAGAATTTTTCGGCATGCCTTGACACTTTTTTCAGCTTGAATTTCAGTCAATGCATGAGGTACTTCTCGGCTGCGTCTATTGACTTTCCCAAGGGCGTGAAGATGACGTACAACTGATGTGTGAGGAATATCGAGCTCGGCCGACAATCTGCGAGTACTTACTGATGGATTGTTCTCCACAGCTTCACGGATTGCTTCAGAATCCACTGTCGTCGGTCGGCCTGAATGTGTCTTGTCCTCGAGATCAGTGTCACTGTCGTTAAATCTTTTGAACCAATTTCGCGAAGTACGATCCGAGACCATATTGTACCTTCAACTTCGCATATATTTTTGCTGCTGCAGTTGCGTTGAAGCCTTGTTTCCAGTAAAGACGTAAAAGAACACGAATTTCGGATTTTCCGTGTTTATTCTATAAGTTAAACAAATTTTTAAATAAAAGTTTAAACTTTCTTAACTTTCATCATAAGAACATAGACTTTTAAAGCGATGTATGTCTAGATTTATAATGTTGAACTCGTTCAGAATACAAAACGGGAAGGTTGTATCTTCAGCCCATTTTCACGGAAAATTAAGATTTTATTTCGGGAAAAACGAAAATTCTAAAAAAAAATCTCAAAGGATAGGTTTTTCTAGAATCAATTTCTCTATCAGGAATGCTACACATTAGAGAATTCCCGATTCCGTATTCTGGCCATTTTTCCATTTCGGATTCCGAAATTTTATATTTTAATTCCACATTTCAAAAATTTACTTTTCATATAAACGTTAACACCGAATGCCACAGGAATTCTGAATTCTGATATTCTGAATTTCAAAAACGGAGCAATATCATTAAATTTAATGCATTAAATCAATAAATATTAGGGTGAACCAAAATTTTTTTCCGATTTCCTATATCTTTTTGTCTAATTGTTTTTTTTAGCAACTAAAGATTTTTATATACATGTGTTATAGATATTTTTAAAGCTCTTGAACAGCTCTATCATAATATTTACTAAAATTTTTAATTCATCTTTTATTTAAAACAGTTTTAACTTGTAGAAGAAACATGTAAAAATCCGAATTTCGTGTTATTTCACGCCATTACTGGAAAAAAGTCTTCAACGCCACTGTTGCAGCAAAAAAGATATGCCAAGTTGAAGGCGACCATATGGCCTCGGATCCTACTGCGCGAAATTGGTTCAAAAGATTTAACGACGGTGGCACTGATCTCGAGGACAAGACACATTCAGGCCGACCTACTACAGTGGATTCTGAAGCAATCCGTGAAGCTATGGAGACCAATCCATCAATAAGTACTCGCAGACCTCTATTGCGCCAAACTTGATCGAATATATGAGGCACTTGGCGAGAAATATCCAGCATTGATCAATCGGAAGCGGATACTCCTTCAACAAGACAATGCAAAACCACACACCGCCAGAAAAACGAAGGAAAATATCAAAAATCTCGACGCCATTGAACTTCTTCTACATCCAGCTTATAGTCCGAACCTTGCGCTATCTGATTATCATCTTTTGCGATCCATGGCACACTTTCTTCGTGGTCGTAGCCTCAATTACTTGGCCGATGTCGAAAACGGGTGACGCGAGTTTTTCGCCTCTAAGAACAAGGACTGGTACCGTAGCGGGATCGAACAACTTGTCGATAGATGGATGCAAGTCATAGAGTCATATGGTCTTTACTTTGAAACCGAATTGTTTTTCATGTGTTGTAAAATTATGTTTAAATTTTTAACAAAAAATCGGAAAAAAAAAATTTGGTTCACCCTAATAGTACGCACAGAAAATTTGAAACAAAAACTTGGACTAAAATTCACAATATAACGACACAATTCTGAATAATAATAATAATAATAATCAAATTGATCTTTTGTGTATCGAAAAGATCGTAATCAAATCAATACAGAAAATACTTAATTGGAGGCAGTGAGATGGTTCCACTTCATCTGGTTCTTTCATTCAATTTACCCTCTTCAAAAAAGTCCCTGAAAATTGATATCATTATTATTATATGATATATAGTTTAATTTGTATTTTAATCTGCAATTATATCATATATTTGATCGTATTGAACTTAACCACATGTGAGAAAATGAGTCTACTCTACATCATTTTAAACTATAGTCTTCTTTAAGGACACCAACAATTTTTTTTTGGGAACATTTATGAAAGGTTCTCTCTTTTTATTAATAAAATTATGTTTTTTTTTTCACATGGACCAGAAAGGAAATACAAATTAGACTTTGGAATATTATAATTTCCAATTTTTAATGATTGTTTGTCTCGCAAACAACTTAGCTTGAAAACAAAACCTATAATTTGTCGTTTAGAGTTGGAATAAATAGCTTATCATAGATCGACAAACTTGGTGTCAACAAGACGCGGAATAGATATCTTCTAAAATTGGTGTTTTAGGCGATCGAGAGAAATTATAATTCGATAGTGGTGCGCACAGACTCGCCGAAGTTAATCAAATCATTTGAAGCTCATTTGGAGGTACTTTGATTATATACGTATAATAATTTTTGTTTATTTACGAAACAGGTGTGGAAGAGAAATGGTTGGAGGAATTCGATGCACAAAAAGATTGCGAAAGCATCTGAATGGGAAGAAGCATGGAGATTGAAAAAGAACGTGAAGGTTTTATTTTAAATGACAGAGGGGATTTGATTATGACTATTAAGATATATTGGGAATTAATGGACACGGTGACGGTGGAAGATGAAGCGGAGAACAAGAAGATTCCCGAATATGAGCGGAAAAGGCTTGAAGCTTCATAAATTGCCCCCCAAACAAATAATATTAGTTTTTATTGCATTGTTTTTGCACTGTTTGCATTTATGTGATGCTTTTATATGAAAAATAAAAAACAAATATTTTATTAAAAGGAATGTACAGTGTAAGAAGAGTGCGTGCAAAGTTTTTTTATGCGAATTTTGCATGGTAGAGAGTCATTGTTTTTTTTTTTCAGAAGTTTTCTCTTGTTTTCAGGCATTTGCAAGTATTGGGTGGAATGGACGCGTTGTGATATCAAATTGAAGTGTGTTATGCCAATTGCACGCAAATTTGAATACTCTAATTAACTGATTTCTAGGTTATTTTTTATGCTTTCATTAAAGGCGTCAGACAAGCAAGTAATACATTTTGCGAGTTAATATCTTAAATTACATAAATTAATTTGATTTCTGTTATTTTGTAACTAGAAATGAGCCGAAAACTGTATTCAAATTGGCTTGCAATTGCAAATCAGTCGAATTTTCGAATTTAAAAACGCTGCTTGCATTCCACTTCCACGTCTACTGAGCATCTTGTAAAAAAAGTATGGGCAAATTGTCAAAAAACCAGGTCCTCCACATTTTATTTAAATTTTATTTTTTTGAACCTTAAAACAAATTAAACACGATTGATAAATAATTCTAAACAGTTCTAAACAGAAATTAAATTAAATTCTAGAAAGAACAATTTGTTCACGCTTTTTTTGCAAAACGCTCAGTAGACGTGGCAGTGGAGTGCCGCTTCTAAGTTTCCACGTATCACAGAACAAACATATTTAATGCAAAATACACAAACAGTTGGAATAGTTGATAGATGTTTTGATTTTAGAACCTAAAGTGTGATTGCATATCTGAAATATTATTTGATTTTTTTTGTACAATTGCATGCAAGTAAGTAACTCTTCAAACACGCGAAGATGTTTGGTACCAGCAAGTTGGGCGGTATAGTGTTTATTCAGAATAATAATAGCAACATTAGTAGCACGATAAATGAATGACTAAGCCATTAACAATAGCAAGAACAGAGCTTCTATATTAACATCCGTGACATTCCCGGAACATCTGATCAGCATGTACTTCTGATTTCTCCCAAAATACCACGTCACTGTAGCGCCAAGGACATTTACCTTCTGCAAATGATAGTAAACAGTCTTTTTGTTGGTGTTTCAGCCAAATTCGTACTTCTCGTGCCTTCAGCTATTAACCACGTCGTCCGAATGATTTGTGTCAAAACGATTAAATTGATCTCGACGATCCAAGCGATTTAAATGATCTAGCTGATCTCCACGATCGAGCCAATCTCAGCCTGCCACGCGGTTCTCCTGCTCTCATACAATGTCCAATGTGCTGCTCCAAGAACGATGATCCGATGCACCAATGAAATGAACGGTGCCTCTTGAATCGTACCTCAAACTTGGGTAATTAAAGCATTTATTAAATAAGTTAAAAATATGAAATATTGAATAATAGAATACCACTCCAATCTATATATATATATATCAGTGTTGCACGGAATTCCACCTTCCATTTTCCGTTTTCCGTCGTTTTTTTTCTTTTTCTTCAGTTCCAAACTTGACTACTTTATTATTTGATTGTCGGTCGGCATTCCGAGTGCGTCGAGATGCGGACCAGCTCTCTCCAAGGTGATCGGATTCGTCTTTTAAGTGTTGACCGATGTCCAACCCAACTGAGCAGTTTCCTCGTAACTAACAAATCAAAGGAAATCGAACCATCGAGCTTGACGTGAAAGTATATTATGTCGAGAGTCATTTGAAGACGTTTTTGAAGAGAAATTTTCAAAAACTTTCCATCAACACAGATATCTTCAGCTTCTTCCATACTCTCCTTGTCGGATTCATCGAGAATCATTTGGAGATCACTTGTCTTAACTTGACTCACCAATCTCTTGAACGGAATATTGATTGTTGTTCCATGGATTCATCGTTTTCCATCGTCCGTTTGAAAAAATTGTTTCCATTTCCGTTTTCCGTCTTCCATTTTAAATGAAAACTCGATTTCCGTGCAAGCCTGGTACACATTTCAACAATGTGTATTATTGATGGACATAAACCACATTTTGTCGGACACAAAACTATGATAAATATTCTGCGATCAGTGGAAACTTCGGTTTTAACCCAGTTACTCAAGGTAATTTGGAATTCCGACCTTTCGTAAGAAAGTGTTAGACCTTAATTTTTTGATCAGCTCATGCGGGGTTATCCGTGAGAGCGCAAAAGATGAATTAACCCATTAAATTGAAAGTGCTCTGCGTTTCTTGGGAAACTTACCCTATTTTACCGTTTCATTGGATTCCTCGACGCAGACGGTTTTGTTTTCATCATTTCGATCAAAAGGGAAAATATAAGAGAAGTTGTTATGCACAAAAGTGGTGAAGAATTTTTCCTCTTCCGATGGGAGAAGGGGGGGGGGGGAATGGTTGATTGTTGTTGTTGCTCTTATGTTTATCATTATACAAAGAATATAAGAATTTAAAACTGAATATATGGCTACATTTAAAGATAAATTTTAAACTAATGAAGTGGTAATGAACATGAAACACTCCTGATAGTATAGTAGATAAACAACTTGAGGGATGAATGAGATATCTTATTAAAATTAAAAAAGGAAGAATGACGAATATGGAGCATGCATATCTCACGATAAGGTGGATTAGGAAGAATCCGTGCTTCCGTTATGTCATATTTAAGTGAAAAAGGTGCCCATAGAGAAGTTCCCTTCATCAGTGGTCGTAAGAGCAAATGAGAAAGGAGGGATGTATTCCGAGAAAATGAAGGATTGAATTGATAACATTTGGAGACCAATTTTTTCTAAAAATCCTGACCTTAAAAAGGGATTTTTCTATTGGATTCGGCTCGTTGTCATCTAGAACCGACAGTACTAGAGGAGCTTAATCAGCTGTTACATTTAGCATTTATACCGGGTGGACTTAGCACATTAGCATTTATACCGGGTGGACTGACTACGTATCTTCAACCATTGGACGTTGCTGTGAACAAACCATTTAAGGATAGATTAAGGAGCTGCTGGGAATCTTTGATGACCGATTTGAGCCAAGCAACTTTCACTAGAAATGGGAACCGAAAGAGACGCAACCGTGACAAATTGTGTATCCAACAGTATAGCATTTTGGAATATATTATTTGTAACGGATTTAGAATATCTTTAAGCCAACATTATGATATTATGGACTTTTTATGTGATAGATTCAAATGTCTTTAATGTGCTATACTTGTTAGATATATATGCTTTTTCTTGTTATAGGTTTTGATTGTTTTGATAGTTAATGTATCCAAAAATTTGTTATCGATTAGTCAATAAACAATTCCAACTTTTATTTTGAGTAGAACTGTTTTCATTAAATATTCTGATGACAGACGAGTGTGTGGAGACATTAGACACGAAATGAGAGAAATCTATCTCTCCCCCCACCACCTTCGAAATAGTGTACGAACGAAATCCAATAAAACGGTAAAATAGGGTATATGAAATTTAATAGTTTTGAAATGTAGGACATTTACAAGGATTATAATAGAATAAGGACGTGAAAATAAGTTTAAATTATTTACTGGGAAATTAGCGAGATCCGATTGAACATGTTCATATTGTTATTTTCAAACCACGTGATACGACAATCGCTAAACATTTACTAATGAATAGAATCAAATGGTTAATAGAAACCACATTCTTCGCGAGAGCAACAATTTCAGATAGGGCTGAAAACGGGTATTGCGGTTCCCATTACAGCGTGACACTTAATCACAAACAATCATGGCCCTTAATCATCATTACAGTTGCAGATCAGATTGATCCCATACTGAAGACTAACCATTAACCCCATGAACCCCTTTTTATATGAAATGTGTTGCGTACATTTGATTGTTTATGACTACCACCGAGGCTTTTTTGTGAGAGTTTCCAACCACCAGCGAAGAGGCTTTATTTGTAAATAAAAGAAATACAAATAAACAATGGAATATTTTAGAAGAAGGTGGGCGTCACAAATATAAAGCACACCAAATATATTTATCTTTTAAGCTCTAAAGTCAAAAAGAGTGCCAATTAATTTGATGATCAAATTTTGGAAAATGAAAGCCGGAGCTGTTTGGTTCTGTGAATAATGCCAATTATGTAGCAAAATTGAATACACATTGCATGTAATTTATGCCGAGCAATTTGTTTTTTTTGTTCGTTTCATATTTATTTATAATGTTTTTGTGTTATTTTAATTGAAATTTTCCGTTTTTTTGCAATTCTGGACTTTGTTATTAATAATTACATACTATTTGTGTCAATTTTTATTTTGACATCAAAATAAATTAAATTTTCATAAAATACAAGACAAATTTTGTGTTTTCTTGGAAAGAAGCTGTAGAATACAGTAGTTAGAAACTAATATTAATATAGAAGAAGGATAAAAACAGTCTCAATAGAGGGGAATCGGTTTGAACTAATTAAAGTGGTTTCTCATAAAAAAGCACGAGAATTTAATAATTTATAGAACACCTTATTTTAGTGTCAAAAATCATTAATCAAGATCGAGCTGTAGATTCTCTTTTAGATTCTGAATTGGTTAATTGAATTAATTTGAAAATAAATAAATGATGTGTGCTGGTGCTTCTCAGTTTATATGTTTATTCCGAATTAACAAATAATACAGTAGAATATCCAATAAAAAATACCGTAATGCAGATAGGATTTATTTTCGGTGGTTCAGTTGTACCTTTGGCAATAACGCAATCGGCACCAGGCTCTGAGCACTTGAACTTGTAGAATAAGCAGAACATTGTTCTTAAATAGTGCCATCCGTGACTTTCTCGAGACATCTGATGATCATGTGGGCTTGTTTTTCTCCCAAAATAGCACTTTGCCGTAGAGCTTCTAAATTCCAAGGGCGTCTGTCTTTTGCCAATTGTGGTAAACAGAATTGTTATTGTTTCAACCCATATAGTCCCTCTTGTGCTGGCGACTCTCTACAGATTCTAGACTATCGTCGAAATGTTTTCCGCGGAAGCCTCCGTGATTCAACAATACGCGTTTGTTAGAAACGTGGAAAATATTTGATGTTTAAATTCGAGGAAGTGCAATAGTTTGTAAAGTTCGGTGCTTCGCTCTAATGTATACCTCAAATTATATTTATCGGTTTACTTACAAAGAAAAACTAACCCAAATTGAATGTTTAAGATGGGGCTCAGAAAAGATGCTCATTTTGAAAATTTCAGCAAGAAGTGCATGTTTTTAGAGAGTTTAAGACGGGGTTAGTTAAAATGACGTGTTAAGTTATATGAAAATAATCCGTGTAAATTATTAAAACAAGTTTAATATTGAAAAATAGTCTTTTCAATTGTAAAGAACCTCCTTTTTCTGAAATAATATCAAATAATATGATGCAGTAAGTGTGCAATGTTTCGTCAGCACGCTAACTGCTATGTCAATAAAATGAGTTCAGTTGACGTTCTTAGATCTAACTTTCTGGTAAGATATTAATATTTTAAGATAGTTTAAGATAAGCCTAGTTTAATTGTCATAATCAATGTTTAAACAAATTTTCAGACGAGCGTCAAAAAAATCCACATCAGGACCGAAAACGGGTACCGGTGCCAACAGCATAAGTGCTGACGCTTTTTTTCAATGCAGGCAAAATTCTTGTCATTATTTTTTATTTTGTAAAACATTTTGATGTAAAACTTTTTTTTCTCTTCCCCTCACCCTTTTGGCAAATAGCCAGCACTAAAGTGTTTCCTCTATTTCAATATTATTGTCCTGATGTGAGTTATCTGAAACAACTATAACATTCTATTGAGATTGTGTAAAACCGGCCACCCTCCATAGTAAAAATCTTATCTCATTTAACGTATTTATTTATTAACAAGATTTTAAGATTTGTGAATATCTTTAAATTGCGCTAAATTAAAGTTAAAGTAAAACTAATGTAATCTAAAAAAACCAAAAATTAAAAATGCTAAAGTAAAACAGTACTAAATCCTTTAGTTATTTCATTAAATTGTTTCTCTTAATTTTCACATTTTAAGTTTTCTACTGACAGTTTATTTGTAAATAAAAGCCAAGTCAAAACAAAATCCCGTTTTTTATAGTTCAGTGGCGGTATGCAAGAACGTATTTATCTGTCAAATGAAGATTCTAAATCATTGATAAATTACGTTTTGGAGAAAATACAAATAAGTTTATGCAATATATAATATTTTAATAAAAAAATGATTCAAAGATACCTAATTTACTGGAAAATAAAATTTCTCAATGATCACCGTTTAACGAGTAAATACGTTCTTGTATACGTGATCAGATTTTCATACTGTACGGCGCGGAAACATGGACGTTGACGACAGAAAATTCTAGCCGACTGCAGAGGTGTATGAACACAATCTGACACCACGCAGGTAGCGATCGTCCATCGTCAAATAACACGAAGGATACTGAAGTGGGCTGGCCACTGTGCTCGATTGCTCGATTGCCAAGTGACCGGTGGACGAAACGATTGACGGAATGGGTTCCTCGAGGTTGGACACGACAAAAAGGAAGACCGAAAGCAAGATGGCAAGACTCAATTAAACTCTGGGTCTCAAATTATGTGCACGAGAAGTCCACCTCCAGAAACTCAAGAAGGCGAATCGGAATCGTGGAGAAGAAGGTTGCCTGGCCCACCATTGCGAGGCGCAGCCGCGATGATTTGAGAGAGCTGGTCCGCTTCTCTATAAGAGAATGACAATTATTATTATTTAACTTCGTAATTCAAATATTATTCCACATCTCTTTCACTAAACCGTTACTTAATTTATATATTTTAAGTAATCTACAAACCTTAATGATTTATTGAATACATTAATTGAGCTTCCACCCAATTCAGTCGTAAATGAACATAAATTCAATGATCAATTAAAACCCAAGAATTCTTCAATCACTAATTATCTCATTAACTTTTCAAGCATATCGATGTTTGATCTGCAAACGAGAACTGAGCTTACATAGAATCGTTTATTTTTAGGTTTAAACCTTTATTGCAAAATCATAAAAACGTTGGTTTCAAATTAATATAATCAAGATTATTATTGAAGCTAGAGCAAACTCCTAATTGTTATTTATTTATTTATTTTGTTTCACAGAATGGGCCGTAGATTAAATGTTATTTGTAACTGGAAACCAATGAAGATTAGCATTCGGAATGTTTTCCTGCAAATAGTTACAAATATATTATGGTACAATATTGTGCTAGGGGAATGAATAAATAAGTAAATTTATTAAATATGAGTACATGAGAATATTTTCTGAAAAATAACACAACCTATTGTGCATCTTGGTTATTCATACTGTCAATAACCAAGATCTCTATAATTTCAAATAATCGCCTTGAGTTCCGTCTCATTTATTAAATTGTTGTTAGAATAATGTAAACAAATTATTAGTAGAAATCACGTGTTCGAATTTATTTCCGCATAACCTGACAAATATTGTGGATAAATTCAGAAAAATGTCAATAGCACAGATGAATTCAATAGTTACCATTATTTATTGTTAATTTAAAATTGAGTTTTCATTAAATTCTTTTTTTTACAACAATGTATTTTAAAGAATATTATAAATATTTTTCATCTAAGCGCGTATTTACATGCGGAATTCCTTAAGGTCACCGATTAAACCGACGATATTTTGTTTCTCCTGATAGTTTAATTTCTAATTTGACCGAAATATGTTTAGTTTTTACCAGAACGTGTTTACCAAGTTTACCAAACCTGTATTTAAACTTTCCTCGTAATTAAGTTTTTGGTTTCACAGAAATGAAGGAAACAATTAAAAAGTGATGTAGAATCTAAATGGAATCTATGAAAGATTTAGCTTCGGCCTCGTTCCTAATGTAAGATGATTTTGTTCACATTAAAAATTATTTTTCTTAAGCTCTTAAAATCTATATCCTTTACTTATGTTGAAGAGTTATCTTAATTGATATAAATCATTTTACGAACTTATTGTCAAAGTGTAAGAAATTGACAATTCATTTTCAATAATTTTGAATTAATTTCCAATGGTCTCAATGAGAACGTGAAGCAAATATCGAATGAAATTAAAATTCGATGTAAAAATTGTCAGGCCGTGAAAATGCGGGCGGTGTACAAGCGCAATCATCCAACACAATATTGCGGATGGAATATATATTTTTATTTCATTTTCTTAATAAAAATTCCCATAATTAATTTGAGAAAAAGTTTAACAAAACTTGAATTGTTTTAGTAATAATAGTGAAACTGGAAGCCGCATATGAGGATATTCGCATTATTTTATTTCATTATATTGTAATCACAAATTATCAATATCAGTCCGCAATAATTTGTTGGATGGGATGTTATTAAATCTAGGAAAAGCGGAAATTGCTCCCGTCGGAAAATAAAATGCATATCTGCAAAAATTCACGGATTATTACACCATTTCATTTTAAATTTCGATTTTTTTTCATTTTTATAAAAAAAGACTAAAAAATCAAAGATTTTAAAAGAATCGAACCAACATATATTTGTTGTGAATCAAATCCTCTACCAGGTATGCTACGCATCCTCTTTTGTTTAAAAAAAAATTAAATTAATTAATCCGTTGAAGTTTGAGGAAGTATTTTAAATTCTATTGTGCAATAATCCGTGATTTCTTTTGCGGAAATGGATTTTATTTTCCGACGGGAGCAATTTCCGATTTTCCTAGATTTAATAACATCCGTTGGATGATAACATCCGTTGGACAACATCTAAAACATATTCTTCAATTTATTTAAGCAAAAAAAGTATAGAACGAGTCTAAACAAGAAAATAATCATGAAAATTAAATGAAAAATAATATTTAAAAAAGTGCGCCACATTTTGCGGCGGTAATCGCATTTGGCGACGACTATAGAATTATCAATTTCTCACAACTTGATAATAAAAGTAATACAATTAATAATACGCATATATGAACAAAGTACGCAGTTAACATCTAATGGATTTTATTCTATCATAATTACGTTTTCTTTTTCACTGCTTCCGAAAGGTTCTTCATATTATTTAAGCAAAGACGGTATAGAACGAGCAAAAAAAAGAAAATAATCATAAAAATTAAATTAAAAAATAATATTTTGGAAAGTGCGCCCCAATTGCGGTGGTAAACGCATTTGACATCTTACGGTGAACCAAAATTTTTATTTCCAAGTTTTATTAAAAATTTTAACCTAATTTTACAACACATGAAAAACAATTAGGTATCAAAGTAAAGACCATTTGACTCTATGGCTTGAACCCATCTATCGGCAAGTTGTTCGATCCCGCTGTCGTAGGTCGGCCTGAATGTGTCTTGTCCTCGAGACCATATTGTCGCCTTCAACTTCGCATATCTTTTTTGCTGCTGCAGTTGCGTTGAAGCCTTGTTTCCAGTAATGACGTAAAAGAACACGAATTTCGGATTTTTCATGTTTCTTCTACAAGTTAAAAATGTTTTAAATAAAAGACCAATTAAAAATTTTAGTATATATTATGATAGAGCTGTTCAAGAGCTTTAAAAATATCTTTAACACATGTATATAAAAATCTTTATTTTGTAAAAAAAAACAATTAGACAAAAAGATATAGGAAATAGGAAAAAAGATTTGGTTCACCCTAATACATTTTAATTTAAAGAAGGGACTTCTTGTTCTTCTATTTTATACAAAGTTACTATTGAAATATAATATTTGATAGCCTGTTTGACATTTTAAATTTTGCGCCTGGCCTAACTGCACAGGCATACCAGTGAATGAGCAGGCGACGACCCGTTTGAGTAGATTGGTCGGTTTACCGCTCGTTTGCCGTCCGTTTGCCCTCGATCGTAGTTCGGGTTACCGGCCGATCCCGATTAAATCTGTCATATGTGTAAATAAATCGGTAAAAATAGTTGATTGGCAAATACATGCGATACAAACAAAAAACATTAAATATTTTCCTTTTCAGAGATCGGTGCCTAATGGAAGAGGAAAAAAATTAGGATGACTACTTTATAATAAATAATTTAGAATAATTCATAGGTTAACTTCCTAGATCGGACCAAAATTATTTTTTAAATATATTTTTTCAAGGATAATAATGTTAAGATGAGCTCTTCTTTTCCTTATTTTTTAATTGCTGTGTCATTGTTGTTAAATATTTCTGTTTGTTAACTAATCATTTTTTGAACCAACTTATGAAGAAAAGAAACATTTAATTTCATCCGATCCTTACCATGTCCTTATTATTTTGAAATTATTCAAGCAAATTTCATTAATTCTGTTTTTTATTTGCTTTAAATTCCATTATATTCACCACTGGTTGCTTTGAATGAACGAAGACTCGATTCATACGATCCTATAAATAATATTCTGCTCTTACGTCATCAACCTCCAAGGCATTTCAAACTGATCTTTCTAGTTTTAATGAAATAGCAGATGTTTTTTTTTCCTAAGCGGCACTCAAAAATTGCTGCAGCAAAATGTTGCCAGCAAATGCAAACTTTTTTGTGCTAAACGTTCAAAAAATATCGTTTCTTTGCAAACTTAATGTCGCTCTTAATTTATAAACTTTTTTTCGTTAATACATCCTAATAGCTTAATAGATGTTAATAAGGAAACTTTTTTGTTGAAATCGCATAAATCCGTATAATTAGCAAGATACTTTAAATTAATGAATATTAAAAATAGTTTCTTGTAATGTGCTATAAGATATTAAATAATCTAATAATCTTCGTTTTCTTTGGTTTTAGAATTTCATAAAAAGAGAATAGTAGAGAGAGAGAGAGAGAGAGAGCAGAGGTAGAAGAAGAATACAGGAGGAAGAGAGAGAAATTGAAAATATAATGAACAATCTTGTTATTTTTAGACGTGTCGTAGCGTGTAAATTAAACGCTAATTAGTAATCCGACATTAATCGATCTCTGTATCATCAAATATTCTAGAAATCGAGTCTTTGACGGGTTACTGCACGTTTACTGAACTCATTTTATTACCATACTTGTTGCCGTGAAAATGTTATGTATTAATAATATTTTTAAGTTAGATGTGCAGTTGAAAGAAATTTAAAATGACCATGCGCAATGGCATCCTTGTCGAGCCGCTATAAAACACCACAACAAATAATATTAAAAGGTTAATAAAAGGTGAAATAAAGTGAAGATAGAAAATACAGCAAATTTTTGTTTATTTATGAAAACACGCTCCAAATTCATCAATTTCTTAACGTTGCCAGTTGCCGTATGCTCTACTGAATATTGACTGAATATTTTCTCTTTTACTGTAGCTTAAAATATAATTCACCCCTAAACAACATTCAATTGTCCCTAACTAGATTCTCTTATATTTTCGCTTATATTAAACAACAACTGCAAATTAATACTTCATGATTGTTGTTTTATCAAAAAAAAACCTCTATTTTTTCTGAATTGTTCATTGGTTGCTATAATTTACCTTAAAATTAATAGTTATTTTTGTTAAAAATTTCCGCGTGTTTCTTTCAAAACCATTGTGATCAATTTGCAGGCAAAATAACTTGCAAAAGAAAATCACATGAGTTCTTAAATATTGTCGCTTTAATTTAAGCTTTAATAATGGTTGCCATTTGTGTTCTTAATGCCAAATGAAAACTTGAGATATCCGCATTTCTAAAAAATTTGTTTAAGCTTCAACGTAAATATTTATTTATGAATGTTACTCGCATAGGGCACATTTAAATAAAACTATCTTAAAACTTGTCAAGTTTTATTAGAATATGAATATATAGAATATATTATATGAGCTTACATTCTGATATTTTCAATTGGAGGGCTTCGTTTTAAGATATATATATATATATATATACTATATATATATATATATCAGGGTTGCACGGAATTCCATCTTCCATTTCCATTTTTCGGTTTTCATTAGAAACAAAATTTTTTCCGTGCCACCTCGCTCGATATGAAAAATGTGCAACAGAACCAATCCGAGGAGGAATCACCTTGCGCGATTTCACCCACTTTTTCTTCAGTTGCAAACTTGACTACTTGATTACTTGATTGCCCGTCGTCATTACGAGTGCGTCGAGATGCGGACCAACTATCCCTAGAGTGTTCTGTTTTCCTCGCCAATGCCGTCATCTCCTCGAGAATACGGATCCTGAAAGGATTTTGCTCCACCTCGGGCACATCAGCCTTGCGACTTGTCCAGACCAGCCGAGTAGTTTCCTTCTAACTAGAAAATCAACCGACATCGAGCCATCGACCTTGTCGTGAAAGCAGAAAATGTCTAGAGTCCTTTGGTGACGTTGGAGAGTTTCCTCAGATGGGCACCCCAAGATTCGCAACCATAGAGCAAGGCCCGGAACGATGTTAAAATGTATTAGATCTCTTTTTCTTTTTGCTGGAATGTGAGGAATTGGAAGCTTGGATTTGTAGAATTCCGCACAACCTGCCTTGATTCTACTGGAAACCTCCTCCTTCAACGTAAAATAGATCACAATTAAATTACCTAAGTACTTGGCGTGCTACTGATGAGCATACTGAACCGGTGGAAAATATGGAGTCCTCGTTTCAAAAACTTAAAATCAACCCGGATATCTTCAGCTTTTTCCACATTCAACTTGTCGGATTCATCGAGAATCCATTCGAGAGCAAATGCGCACAGAGATGGTGATCACTTGACTCAACTTGACTCACCAATCTCTTGAACGGAATATTGATTGTTGATCCATGGATTCTGATCTCTGAAATAAGAAGCTGAAATGTCGATTAGAGCTAGTTCCAGGGTGAATTTGAATTCATTCCTTTTTTCAATGAGTTGTCGAACAGAATGGATATTGTCGATGATCTTCTAGACCATCCTACCTCTTTGGTAAGAGCAATTTTCCAATCTTCTGGTTTTCTTCTTCTCGTCAAAATCGTGTCGAATGGGTGCATGCGAAGCCAAATAATAGAGAAACGCTCTACTAACAGCAAAAAATCTTAATTCTATTCCCAGTAGTTTAATCTTCTTCACGAAATTCCATCTTCCATCTTCCGTTTTCCGTCGTCCATTTGAAGAAATATCGGTTTCCGTGCAACCCTGATATATATATATATATCCGCTGGTGCCGGACGCTAGCCTGCTGTGTATACCCCAGTGATAGGAGAGACCCAGTTTTTTGGAATCCCGGGCGGGCTGTACCATAAAAATTTGCTTTATTAAATTGCGCGTGACCCGTCAATTTTGGAATTTTTAATAACGTATTACTAACTGCATGTAAAGCTTTAAGTAACTTAATGGTAAGTAATTCAATTCAGAAAACACATCGAGTTCAATGATTAAATAAAGATCAAAATCCTTAAATAAGCTAGTAAATTTGTTATTTTCGAGTGGTATGCATATAGAAAACAACAGTAGATAGAGAAAATTCTCGTGTTTCTTGAAATTATTTTGATACAAACAATAGATATGCAATAAATTAATTATTATATCTTCTCTTTCAATATTAAAAAGAAACTTTTTAATTTTTAGCTTTAATTCCGCTCGCATTTTCCAGAGATGAAACTCTCTGTTCTATTTAATTATATTCAATTTAACTCAACATAACGGGTTATTTTCGTTTTCTGTGTCGCTTGAAAATAACGATTTTGTAATGTCTAAACACAAGCTATTAATCTGCCACAAAACCGCGCCTCATTGCAAAATACTTCGCTCCAATTCCACGAACACTATATTTTCAATTATTTTTTATTAATTATAGTTTAACAGAATAACTTATTTAAATTTTATATATTGTTCTGAGAAATATTATATATATATATATAGAATAGCTTTGTTCATACTCTTCTGTTAAACAATAATTAATAAAAAATAGTAAATTAAAAGGAAGTGTTCGTGCAATTGTTTCATAGTATTTTGCAATGAGGCGGAGTTTCCTGGCAGTGGGTGCACGCGAAAGTTAAAAACTTATCTTCCTCTGTCGCACGTCAAATGTCAATAACAATTTTGCAAATTTTAAACTGACTTAATTTCAAATCTACGTGAAATTTACCAAATAATTTTCATAAAACCTTACAGGCTTCTCTTAAAATATCTCCTGAAGAGTTTCACGGTACGTTAAGTTTAAATGGCTTTTCTGAACTTCTGCCATTAAGAATTCATTTGGAGTGCTGTCCCTTTATATTTCCGAAAATATTAGATATGATTGTCGTTTCTGAGATTCTGTTGTTACGAATTCACTTGGCGTACTTTCATCAATTCGTGTTATTTATATTTGCACTCCAAGCCGTCTATGAAAATGGGGGCTTTGTTAAGGTTGCTCATAGAAGCTACCTAGTGACATATTAAGGTTTAGAGATAATTTAAGACAGTTATATTAATGTTACGTTTAAAGTGCTGAGCAGAGAATACTTTGAAACTTATAATTTCCTTTCAAATATAGTAAAATCTTGATTTTAGGCTGGCATGTATTTATTTATTATTTCTCTCATTCTTGCGAGAGACAAAAGGATTACAGGTGCACCCCAGGACAAAACGTGTTCAAATACCAATTTGGAGGCGGATCCAAGCAGGATACTGGAAGGATACAGTTTATCAAAAAAACGCAAACCTTGAAAATTGCATTTTTTAAATTTTGGAGATAGTTTCAATATTATTTTTCTATTGTTTTGCACTGGAGTGAAGGTGTGTTCGTTATTAACGCAATCCAAGCGAGACCATCAAATTTTCCCTATTTTTCCTCTTCCATTCGAATACAACAATAGTTAATAATCATTAATAACAATAAATTATCACCAAATTAATCGTAGCTGACGTCATTGATGTGTAGTTTCCGTATATTCCAACTACTCAGCAATTTTATTAATTACCAAATTCAATGAAAACTTGTGTATTCTGTGTCAATAAACAACAAATAAACAAACCAAAGTTTTCTGATTATTTTATCAGCTATTGATCATAATAGAGTTCAAAATATATTAGTTTTTCTGTTACACCAAATAGCGATTTTGCAATATTTAAACGTGTGTGGATATTTTTACGTCTGTATAACAAAAAAGTTTTTACTAAAATTTAATTAAGCTTGTTTTAAACTATCTAAAAGTGTTAATATCTTTCTAGAATATTTTGTTTGAGAATGATCTCTGAGCTCATTCTTTAACCATACAAATTAGTGTTCTGTTATTGTATAATTCGCTTGATTGTTAATGAGCATAATTTAATTTTCAATTGAATGTCTTACAGTCTTAAGCCTATTATTATTATTATTGTATTATATACACTAGCTGACAAAAGTTTTGTCACAAATGTTTTTTCGGGTTTAACTTTTTTGTGACTTGACCAAATTGGCTGATTTTTTGATATGATAGATTCATATGGTTGTAGATTATTTTACAAATTCCCGCTTGTGATTACGATGATCCGTTTTACAGTGACAAGCGTTTATCCTAAAACGCGTAGCTCAAAGATATTACGCACTTTTCTTGCACTGCATTTTTTAATAATTTTTAAAGTTCAATTATATTTTTTCATAATTTATTGAAAATAGCAGTAATTGGCAACATCTTAGAGATGACTCCACGTAAAGAAACTCCAATTGCCACCCGGCAAGCTGTTATCAAAATGAGAGAAAACGGAATGCGTGGTGCCGAAATTGCCGTGGTAATTTAAACCAAATTTTGCTACTATAACATTTTAAACACTGATTCACATAAAATATCAAAAAATCAGCCAATTTGGTCAAGTCACAAAAAAGTTAAACCCGAAAAAACACCTGTGACAAAACTTTTGTCAGCTAGTGTAATTATTAATAATTACCGAAAACTGTTTACGTCATTTTAACATGATTATTTTAAACTATATAAAAATCTGCACATAATAATGAACTTTTAGAGCACATTTGCCGATTTAATGAATAAATTTAGCTTGTAGTAGCGAGCAAAAATGTTTAGAAATATTAAACTGGTACTGACTGCAATTTCAAAAGATCAAAAGGTTGTAAACACTGCGGTTTTCGAGAGCCGGTATTCAACCGAAATTTTTACCAGTTCTTTCTGAAAGCGTTAGAAAATTTGTGGACCAGTCCCATACGAAAATGAGAAAAAATAAAATAAAGTATTCGTAGAGTTATGCTCAAAAAACTCCGCGTTTACAACCTTTTGTCCGGTACTGTAAGTTCTTACTTGGCCACTCTTATACAGTGCCGTCTAAAAGGTTGTTCACTTTTCATCTTTAGGTCATAACTCTCTTAATAATTAGGCTCTTTATGAAGATGTACGACAATATTTTATAATTCGAGATATTTAAACACTTCAAATTTTATAAAAGAAGAGAACAAAGTTAGTGATACTTGCACAAATATCCAAGAACCTACTAAAAACTTAAGAAATCTTGTCGAAACTTTTAATTTTTGGTAAGCAGAACTGGCGCTGTGGGATGAACCAAACACGAAGTTAAGGTGCCTAACTTTTCGCTTGTTCTCTTCTACAGTAGTGTGTGAATCTTAAAAAAATCTTGTCGTTAAGAATCAAAATTTTTATTTTAAAGGCTAATATTTAGTAGGCAAGCCAGCTGGTATGATAATAAAATGAGCTCAATAAATGTGCTAAAATCTAACTTTTTGTAAATGTTTTTATGTTTTTTGATATTTTAAGACAATTCTAGTTAATTTGACATTTACAATTTTTTATTGAAAGGACTAAAAATCGGAAAATCATTCTTTCCAATTGGCGTGAGTAGGATATCCCTCAGTAGTTATGACAGCAGCATAACGAAGCAATAAGAGCAGCGATGGTCGCATGGGGAATTTGCTTCATTCGTCCCTGAGTTGCTCAAATTTCTAGTTCACATTCGAGCAATTTTTACCGGAATATCGGGTCCTCCCATAAGTGAGGTAAGGTGACTGACTTGGCCAACTCAGCACCTTGATACGCCAGTTCGGTTAACAAACCATTATGGTTGTAACATTATTTTTATAATCTTCACGTAATTGGCTTCGGATCATTATAACGCTGAAACGTTACACCACGACATAAATATCGGCATTGCGGCAGCATGTTATTTTCCAATAGCCCCTTGTAATTCTGGCGATCCATAATTTCAAGAATACATTTAAACCATTTTTAAAAAAATCTTAATTTCTAAGGGAGTTATTATCTAAAAAGGAAACGTGCAGAACGGTTTAGACGACACTGTATATCCTTCAGTTTATGTTTTTTTTACATAATCAAAGACTCGCTAATTAAAGATTCGGATTGTTAAAGTTTTTGTTGATTCTACTTTTGTCTTTGACCTTATCTTCCTAAACCTAACCAAAAAAAAAAAATAACTTTTTCTATTTATGTGTTAGCTTTTTTCTACCAATTTCTTGAAGCAAAAGTACCTCGGTAGGGGCTGCAAAACATACACCGTCGCGGCTCCTTGGAAGGATCTCTTCAGATTTAAAAGCTTTTTCTATATTTTTAGAACCCTTTGTTCTATCAAGCCCCTATTTCTAATAAATAAATAATAAGATTGTAGATTCAATTTCGTTCCAAACGGAATACGGAAGATGATAGATGGAATTCCGTGTTGATCCTTTTGAACTTCTAACTTTCTTATTTGCAGAGATTATGTATTGTTTATATTTTATTTATTATTACTAATTGTAAAAATCTCCTAATTACTTTCTGTGTAATCTTCGATTTCTTACAAACATTTCCTATAATAGCCAACGGTCATTATTAGTATATTTATAATTGCAGCATCTTTTTATGTGACCAGCAATGTCTTTCATAGAATCTGCACTTTTAGAAATTTCATAGAAATCTATTCAAAGTGTGGTCCAATTAATATTCTTCTTGTTTTATTATAATAATAGTAACAACATAAAAAAGCTTTACTATATAAATATTATATTTCCAATTGCAAAACTAACAAGCTTACAGATTAGAATTTAAGATTGTATTTTAAATTTCAGAGATCGGTGCCTAATGGTAGAGCAAAAAAATAAGAAAAACATTATGGTCTCGTTCGGACGGCCACAAAGGACTTTTCCATCTATTCCTCTTCAATGTGAATTATCATTTTTTGAGAAAACGCACATTTATGAGATAGAAAAGAGTGGCCGTCTAAACGAGAACCTCATTCCTCTTGCATTAAGCACCGATCTCTGAAATGAACAATAAGATTAGAAGCTAAAAAACCCCGTTGCATAATTTAGAAACCTTAAAAGGGAAGTGTTTTAGGTCGGGCTCTCAGATTTTGATAAAAACTGGCAGATAGATTTCTTATGGCTTGATTAGTATACTGACAAAATATTAGACGCCACAAAACGATTTAAGTATTTAAAAAAATGGGTCGAAAACGCAAAAAAATTCGATGTTCAAAAACCCAAATTTTATGTAGTTAATTTTAATCAATCTCGTTTACATTTTAAGGACTATACCTTCTTATTAGAAACTATCGTTTTATTATTATGTTCTTTTTTCAAATTTCACATGGTTTACATGAAACTGTGTTTCAATAAACTACGATTTAAAAAAACCGAAAGCAGATTTTTATCAAAATCCGAGAGACCAACCTAAAACAGTTCCCTTGTTAGAATCTTTCTGAACCATTACATGTGTTTAGGCTAAAATATAAAACTGAGAACTTCTGTAACCTTACTGGTAGTGGCTCGAATAGTACTCACAAATGTTTCCGTTCAGTATTATAAGATTAATTTGAAAATATGAGTTTAATAACGAATTTTTAAATTGAAAGGAATTAATAGAATTACCTGATTTGCTATAGAGGAAGAAAAGAAAGAAGACAAGATTAAGAGGAAGAATAAGAAGAAGAAATTTCAGATAGATTGAAATTTGAATGAAAACAACCGAAAAATAAGAAAATTAATCAAAGTAGTTTTCTGAAAAACACTCTAGAATGAGCTCAGTTAACGTGCTCAAATCTAAAATTTAGTAAATATATTATTTCTATCAGATAGTTTAAGAGAATCCTAGTAAATTTCACGTAAACAATATTCAGACACCCTGTAAGATCGGAAAATCATTGTTTCTGGTTTTCGTGATCTCGATGACGGTTTCATTTCCATCTGTAGTAAAAACCAGTTAAGAGAGCCCAGCGTGCTCAAATCTAACATTTAGTAAATATAAAATTGATTTCAAATAGTTTAAGGGAATCCTAGTTAGTTTCACGTAAACAATTTTTTTTATTTAAAAGAGGAAACACGCCGTAAAATCGGAAAATCATTATTTCTCCCGACGACAGTTTTCATTTCCGTTTGTAGTAAAAACCAGCGTAAAACCGACGAACTGTGAGCTAGAGAAATTTTTAAGCCATTTTTGCACAAGCTACTTTTAGCATAAGCGCACAATGCACTACCAGCTTCAATAAATATGATATTACCTAATCACCCCAAATTGAATGATTAAGTTGTGGGCTCAGAAAAGATGCTCATTTTGAAAATTTCGGAAAGAAACGTATATTTGTAGAGAGCTTAAGACGGGCTAGTAAATATTTCGTGTAAAGATTCATGAAAATAATACGTGTAGCAAAACACCGCGCACCAATTGAAACAGAATGAAAGCTTTTCACTTCTTATTATTCTAACCTTTTTATTAAAGCGTATCTTCACCGAATTTGAACAACTTATTTAACTTGAACTAAACAACAAAACACACCAAATCGAAATAGTGATTTTGCGATTTTGAAATGTGTGTCGAAATTTGTACCTCTTTGTAAAATTCTTTACTACAATTTAATTAGGATCTTCTTAAACTATCGAAAAATTTCAATACCTTTCTGAAAAGTTATATTTGTGCATGCTTACTGACGTGCACGCCAATTGGAAATCAACATTTTTCAAAATTTAAACGTGTCTTAAAAGTTTTCACGTCTCATATAACTTGAAACGTCATTTTAACTAGCCCGTCTTCAATTATCTAAAAACCTGCAGTTCTTATTGAAATATGTAACATGAGCACATTTTCTGAGCCTCTAACATAACCATTTGAAAGTGATACGTGTAAATTATTAATAGACGTCCAAATATTGAAAAATCATTTTCATTCGGCGTCCTTAATCAATTCCAATACTAAAATCGTTCATTGTGCACGACAACCTATCATTTCCGCATTTTCCCTTTCTCATAGAGTTCAATTATACTTTATTATACATCTAATTTAATTTAACATGTTTGTTTATAACGAATCTAATCTTGTTTCTATAAATAGTGGGTAGTAAATCTAAAACGTGTAAATTTCATTACAATAATTAAATAAATATAAACTATTCAGTTTTCACACATTTTTTTCAAGGTTTTTCGTTCTCTTCAAATAATTAAATTGTCTGATAATCAAATTCTTATCTAGTTTATCGTGTAATTTTGTGCATTTTTGTAAAATCAGAAAATCATATGTGGGAAATTGGAAAATTTAGAAAAGTGCCTTAAGGTATTAGGTCAATAATAACATATAGAACTTTGGAAATTTTATATTTACACCTCATCTAGCATGCAAACCTGTTTGGTAATAGAATGAGCTCAGTAAGCATGCTCAAATATAACTTTTTAGAAAGATATTATTATTATTTTTAGATAGTTTAAGACAAGTTTAATGCAATTGTAGTGAAAACGTTTTTATTGTAAAGACGTGATAATTTCCACACACGTTTAAAACTCTCAAAATTACTATTTCGCACCCCAACTTGTATGGTAATAGAATGAGCACAGTAAGAATGCTCAAATATATCTTTTTAGAAAGATATTATTATTTTTAGATAATTTAAGACAAGTTTAATGAAATTGTAGTGCAAACTTTTTTATTGTAAAGACGTGAAAATTTCCACAAACGCTTAAAAATCGCAAAATTACTATTTCGCACCCCAACTTGTATGGTAGAAGAATAGGCTCAGTAATTATGCTCAAATATAACTTTTTAGAAAGACATTATTATTTTTAGATAGTTCAAGACATTTTTAATTAAATTGTAGTAAAAACTTTTTTGTTATAGTGATGTAAAAATTTCCACACACGTTTAAAAATTGCAAAATCGTTATTTCGATTTGGAGTGATTTTGAGTAGGCGTGAATCTAGGAAAAATATTAAATTTTTCTAAAAAGGCTTCACAATCAATCAAGTTCGATTCTTCAAGATTTTCCTTTTATTTTTCCATTTCCTTCCACCCCCAACAAGAAATGTTTATTTACATTTAAATTTCAATTTGTAAACAAAAAATGAATCTTTATTCATCATTTTTTATCAACAATCCTTAATTTTTTTTCAAGCTTTTTTTGATAATTGAAAAAAATCCATCAATGAGCCCAATTTTCTCTTCATTTCCATTAATCTTGCCATTCATTCTATTCGTCATATTCGACCCGTGACCAAAACGTATCAATTTGCGACTGGCGGAGCGTGGGATAGACGCCATTCAACATAATCACCACCTTTGGCCACGTTATAGATCATTTGAGCAACAAAGAGCGACCAGTAAAGTTTAAATATATTCCAGCCAAAAAACAACCAATTAATTGTACACATTCATCTAAATAATAACAATTATTAGTATTTCCCTAGACTTTTTACTGAATTAATTGGGATGTATGAATATCAGTTTTATAGTAATAATATTAATAATAGGTTAGAAATAAATAAATAAATTGGTTTTGTTTATTTTTAACTGTCATCTGTAAATTACTTTTTTGATATTATACTAATTTGAAAGTCGCTTAAAAACTTGGTTAAAATCTGAAAAACAAACGTTAGAGTTACTTTGTATGTAATTTGCTATTTTAAAAATGTAATTTTTGCTATTTTTAAATTTAAGTGTTACGAAGTTGATGACATTGTATGAATAATATATTTATTGTCACCACAGGTACAAGTAGTAAGTAATAGATTCTATTAGCATCGGGCCCGATCCATTAGGCGTACTTGTTTTAGCCTCCTTTTGGGATGAGCTCTGCACTTTGCGCTTGACGGTGGCTTGACTGTGTTTTGCACGAATTTTTTATCAAAACACGTGAAAAACAAGCCATGAATATGGGTATTACAAATTTTAACTTGTAAATTATACAATTTTATTCACGTGACTATTATGATATAATCTAGTTATTGTCCTTTTCAAAGATCGGTGCCTAATGGAAGAGGAAAAAAAGAAGAGAAAATGATGGGGCCACAAAAAACATTTTTCTCAATTCCTCTTAAATATGTACTGCCCATAATTTCGTAAAAAAGAATGACCGTCTAAAAAGAGAGGCGGTCCAAACGAGAACCTCAATCCATCCTAATTTATTTCCTCTTCCGTTAGGCACCGATCTCTGAAAAGGACAATAATTAACTTGAATTTTCAATTTTCTTTGACTTTCTAGGCTCCTGAATTCCCTTTTTACACGTTACAATTGTCGTCTAAACTTTTCTCTGCTAGGAATTTCCGAATTTTTAATTTACGCAAATCATATAATATTTTATTTGTCATCAATTATGCAATGTGTAGCACGCATTAAACAATTTAATTTCAAAGATCCATGAATTTACAAAAAAACTAGAATTTCTTTCAAATCATCATTCACTTGTGATAATCGAATCCACTAATTCGTTTTAATTATACTCAATGTGATATATCGCCATCATCCCCGCCATTAATTCCGAGTCCAACTCCCTCACTTTGATTAATCGTATTAATTATTAATTCATGTTCGCTTGAAAATTAAAGTGATTTTCGAGTCACAAATCTCGCGAAACATAATCATTTTAATTAAAATTATGAATATTATTATTATTCCATTTTTTGAGAGCGATGGTGGTCATTGAAAGCTGAGAAAACCACAAAAGCACTTATTTTGCTGAGAAGTGCACTCGTTATTGCTACTTTTTGTACATTATATTCTTAAATCTCTTTTGATTATTTTATTGGATTTGTATTATATTATAACAACATGCCAACTGAAAAATGTCGATTTTACAATGTAAGATTTACGAATAAATTAGCATATACGAAAACTGTTATTTTCTACTGGAATATATATTTTTTTTAATTTGTAGATGGACGTTAATTAAATACACTAGCTGACAAAAGTTTTTCACAAATGTTTTTTCGGGTTTAACTTTTTTGTGACTTGACCAAATTGGCTGATTTTTTGATATTTTATGTGAATCAGTGTTTAAAATGTTATAGTAGCAAAATTTGGTTTAAATTACCATGGCAATTTCGGTACCACGCATTCCGTTTTCCCTCATATTGATAACAGCTTGCCGGGTGGCAATTGGAGTTTCTTTACGTGGAGTCATCTCTAAAATGCTGCCAATTACTGCTATTTTCAATAAATTATGAAAAAAATATAATTGAACTTTAAAAATTATTAAAAAATGCAGTGCAAGAAAAGTGCGTAATATCTTTGAGCTACGCGTTTTACGATAAACGCTTGTCACTGTAAAACGGATCATCGTAATCACAAGCGGGAATTTTTATAATAATCTACAATCATATGAATCTATCATATCAAAAAATCAGCCAATTTGGTCAAGTCACAAAAAAGTTAAACCCGAAAAAACATTTGTAACAAAACTTTTGTCAGCTAGTGTACGTTTAAATACGGCAAAATCGTCATTTCCATTCGATGTGTGCTAGTCATTCAGTCAGTCTATTAACATTTCTATATAATTAGATTATTTTCATAGTGATGTAGAAACAAGTACAATGTGTATATCCCGATATCCCGATATGTACCCATTTTGTATAATTTAGATTAAGAAACGCTAGTAAAATTACGTGAGACATGTTGTATGAAATTAATACGCACTCCACTGCCACGAAAAATTGCAAACGATCGTGCACTGATTGCAAGTTTCCTTTAAAAATTACAAAAAACTTGTAGCTCATTCAAAAATTATTTTTATTATTTTAAGAACTGCAAATAGAAAGTGCAGAAAATGAGGAATTATTTAAAACCTGTTTCGTAAAAATAAAAAGTTAGTTAAATTAAAATGTATTAAAAAAACGTAAAAATAGGTTCGTATACGGGACTTTCAAGAGTGACTAGTAAAGTATGAGCTTTGGCTCTCAGCTTAACCTTCCGTCACAACAATCACATTCGAGGAAGTTTAGCTTTAAAAAGATTAAATAAAAAGTGAATGGTGTGGTTTTTGCCTTTGTCCACGGATTGTTCGCAAGATGCGCAGTTGTCGTGTCAGTGAAGTGTAGCCGTTAATATTTTTCTATAACTTGAAATATCATTTTTACTTTCCATTGTAGTTTTGGAAGTAGAGTGCATCTCACAATCATTTTCTCAAAATATGTACCTATTGGGTTGAAGAATAAGTTTGTAGAGTTTTTTTACACAAAGATTTATTTGAACAAAAAATAATAATTATAATAATCAATTTATCAATAATGTATTTGCCGTTATTGCTTACGACTTCCTCCCGCCTCTCGATCAATTTGTTGATGCCGTTCCGCCAAAAATTGCGGGGTTTGGTGTCGAAGAAGTTGTTGAGACAGTTTTTGAGGTCCTCGAAGGTAGCACCCCTCATTTGGATTGACAGAGAGCGGAAAAGGTGATAACGCAAGGTCTTAAGAGCAGAGATGTCGTTTTCGTTTTTAGTTTTCGTTTTTGGAACCCTTGTTTTCGTTTTTTCGTTTCGTTTAAACGAAAACGAATTGAGGTTCGGTCCCGAACGGAATGACGTTAAAGTGTCCTAACTAGGGAGGTCATTTTTGGATCCAAAAGGTTTCGGGCTGAAACTTTGCAGGGTGATAGCTGAGAAAATTTTATTAGTGCACACAAAAAATTGTCCTGCACTGGGGGGTTTAAGTGGGTTAAAAAATGGTTCAAAGTTAGCAACCTCAAAATTCCTGTAGAAAACAGTAAAAAACCATCAAATTTTGCTGTCGACAATTTATTCAATTATAACGAAACCAACGGCAGCAGCATCGGTGGTCAAGTGGTTAAGCGGTTCGTCATTCAACAAAAAGGTATCAAGTTCAATTCCTCACGTCGGCATTAAATTTATTTCATTTGTTCATTTCGATTCACAAATTTATTGAAAAAATTTACAAGTTTTTTCGGTCTTTTGGACTTATGATGATAACATCCAAAAAAGAGTTAAAATTTTTAAAAATTTCATTTTAAGAGACTGAATAGTGTATTTTCCAAAAAACTACATTTTTTTGGCCCTCTGGACTTTCCGCTGTTTGATGGCTGGAATGACCTGGAGGCGGGTTTGCGTGTCTTTTCATAACTATTTTGAACAATATCAGTGCTGATCAGTGCGGTAATCAACATAATTGAACAGAGTTCTAACAGTTTACAGAAACTTCACGAAAAAACCACACATCGTCCGAGCAGGTGCACCTTTCCTGCGAGACATAGTGACATGTATCGTCACGAAGGATGTGCAGAGTCTCATGAACCATTTAAATCGCTTACTATAACGTTGACAATGCTATTCAGACTCTTAAAATGAAATTTAAAAATTAAAAAAAAATTTGGGTTGTCAAAGTCCAAGTCAATGTCAGGTCCAAGGGTTAGGGTTGATGGTTGGACGGTTTGTGAGTTTTCGTAAACTTGCTGAAAATTGTTAGGAATCTGTTGGATAGCTGTGCCGATATGTCACCGTATCGATAACTGCACTGATTTTGTACGTAATTATTATGAAAACACATGCAAACCCACCGCCAAACCATTCCAGCCTTCCAACAGCCTTCTAACAGCGGAAAGTCCAGAGGGCCAAAAAAATGTAATTTTTTGGAAAATACACTATTCAGTCTCTTAAAATGAAATTTTTAAAAAATTTAACTCTTTTTTGGATGTTATCATCATAAGTCCAAAAGACCGAAAAAACTTGTAAATTTTTTCAATAAATTTGTGAATCGAAATGAACAAATGAAATAAATTTAATGCCGACGTGAGGAATTGAACTTGATACCTTTTTGTTGAATGACGAACCGCTTAACCACTTGACCACCGATGCTGCTGCCGTTGGTTTCGTTATAATTGAATAAATTGTCGACAGCAAAATTTGATGGTTTTTTACTGTTTTCTACAGGAATTTTGAGGTTGCTAACTTTGAACCATTTTTTAACCCACTTAAACCCCCCAGTGCAGGACAATTTTTTGTGTGCACTAATACAATTTTCTCAGCTATCACCCTGCAAAGTTTCAGCCCGAAACCTTTTGGATCCAAAAATGACCTCCCTAGTAAGATACGGTAGCCTCTTCTGTCCCGCGAAAATTAAATATTGCGCTCATCTCGTTCACACTGAACTCAGAATGCAAGGAACTTCCCGCCAAAAAAGCTGTTATGAATGCCGCGAATATGGATGTTGATCAGTTGACGGATTTGGCAGAGCATGAATCTTCAATTTGAGTGAAACTTCATTTCCGCGTTAGTCTCCGCACTGGATGGCCGAAGACTGCAATCTCCTGCGCAAAGCTGCATTCTTCGATCCGCGATTTGTTGGAAGGAAGGAACTGTACGACGATGTCTGGAATGAAGTACGACACGCCGTAGAGGTGTCAGTGGCAAGCATTCAAATTCAAGATTCAACGCTCTGATACGCACTGTATCAGCTCTACTGCAGCCCTCAAGGCGAAAATCTGGTCTCAAGAACAAGATGCAACTCTGAAATAGCCGCATATCTCGGAGAGAAGCGATTGAGTCCGGCAGGCCCGGCTGCGGGAAATAGTGAAGCGGTTTTGCAGTATTTGGCTGCAAAGAACGACGGCGGCTTTCCTCAGATGGCTCGCGAAGCTAAGAAGTTCCTCTCTGTTCCTGTGAGCTCATCCAAAAAAAAAAAAAAACGAAACTTTCGTTTCCGTTTTCGTTTAAACGAAGATTTCGTTCGTTTCCCATCTCTGCTTAAGAGTACGGTGGATGCTGAAGAACCTCCCATTCGAGCTCTTGGAGGGCGGTTTTAACGACTTGTGCAACATGCGGCCTGACGTGGTCGTGGAGAAGGATGCAGCATGCCCTCCCAGTTCCACCAAACGCAGATTATGGTCTTTTTTGGATGAAGATCTTGCTTGACTCTAGGCTTTGGCGTAAAAAAAAATTCTGATTTGGCCTCCTGGATAGTTCATTTCTAAGCCAAAAATGATGAAAATTTAAAATTTCAGAACAAACTGAAAACACAGTTTTGTAGAGCAGAAAATCAGATAAACATATACTCCTTGCCAATTAACAAGAAAATTGTTGTGAAACAAAAGATAATATAAAAACTCTACAAAGTTATTCCTCAATCCAATATTAATCTTTTTTTTAATAATTCATTTATAAAAGTTTTTAAATAATTAATTGAGTGTAATTGGTGCGCGGTCTTTTGCAATTTGCTGGTACTTCGTGGCAGTGGAGTGAATAAGTATAAATTATTAAAACAATTTTGAATATAGACAAAATGTTTATTTGCAATTAGTGTGTTATTTGTCACAAAAACGGAATCACTTCTAAATAACTAAAATCGCTGGAAAATGAAAGAAAATATAATTTAAATAAGAAGACTCTATTTATGATATTACCTTAATTCTTACACGTGATCTTTCAAATGTACGCTTCTTAGAAGATAGATTATACATTTAGAGCCATTCAGAAGAACTCATTTATGTTGTATTTTATGTTAACTCCATTTCTCGGCTCTATGAGCTCGTAGCGCGTTGAGCTCATTCGCATTTTATAGAGCTTGATGCGCTGAACACAGTAGTGCAAAAGAGCTTTCACAAAAAAGCTCCTTACACCCAAACTGGACCATGTACAAAAAATTACCGAATTTTCCACGACGTATTTCTCGCCTCTATGAGCACGTAGAACGTTGTGCTCCGGGTATTTTAGACAACAAACACTGCTCAATAACTTAGTGTAAAAGAAATTTTACGAAACGAGCTCATTTCGCTAAACTGGAGCATCGAAAATGCACAAAACATGAAAAATTTTTTCATTTAGTTTCTCAGCTCTGTGAGCACCTACAAGGCTGTGCTCATGATATGTTGTAGAGCTGAAAATTCTGTATAAGATAGTCTTACGCGAGTTTCTCAAAATGAGCACATTCTTCTAAAATGGAGCATCGAAATGTCACATTGAAAAAAATTTTCCCAAAAGTTTTTGCTGAGTTTCTCGGCTCTATGAGCTCGTAGCGCGTTGTGCTCAGGCGCATTTTATAGAGCTTGATGCGCTGAACACGGTAGTGCAAAAGAGCTTTCACGAAAAGAGCTACGCCCAAACTTACGCACAGGAACATCGACCATGTACAAAAAATTACCACATTTTCCACGACGTATTTCTCGGCTCTATTTCTCGGCTCTATGTAGGTTTTAACCTGTTTCTTACCTTTAAATGACAAAAATGCATTTTATTGTCATTTAAAGGGATACTTAAAAATGTAAATAAAATTTCCAATAAAACATCGAAAATACCTTATAACAATAACAAAGATCATTGAAATTTTCACATTGAGTTAATTTTTTTATTCCTTAATAGGATATCAAATTTAAGTAATTCGGTTTTATGAACCCATTGTATCATTAATACCACAAATACATAACAACAAAACCAAATTACGTCTACAAACAACATTTATGAGCAACAACAACGACAACAAGCTCTCCCTCTCTCGTTCTTGATTTCAGTTCAATTGTGAGACAAAATAAGATTAATTGCATGTGAATCAGTCTAGTATAATTAACTATATTTCGAAATTCACCGATATGAGCTGATTTGTTGATCTCTAAACAAGAGTCTAGAAATATGTCGCGTGATAGATTTCATTTACTTATGAATTAAATCTCCCCAAGGTAAAAAATAAATACAAAGTTTATTTAGATGACATCAATTGAAATGAATCATGAAGAGAATCAGTTTTTTTTTCGTGAATGCACGTAAATCGGTAAATTAAAATAGTCTTAAAAATAATAGGAAATATACGATAATTAATCAAAATAATAAACATAATCTTTATTAACAAGAATTTTCGGGAAAATGTTGGAAGAAAACTTTATTTTATTATCGAAATGGGTTAGGTGGATTAATTTTTGGATTTTGTTTATTTTGAAGAATATACGGTAGCTGTTATAAATAGAATTCATCAATAATCATGATGAAGTTGATATTTTGATAAAAAATCAAACGAAAAAATCAGAGAAATTTTTTTTTAATAGCATTTGGCGACGACTTACTAGGGAATGGTCTGCATAGTGTTTGGAGTTACAGGATGTGACATATATCATTAGAAAGAGAAAAAAATCTACTTTCTAAATATAAAAAGAGTTTCTGCAACGGCCAAAGCTATCTCGAGAAAATTGCGTCTGAAAATTTACTACTAAAAGGGCACTGAAATCCCCGCGTCGCAGCCACGAGGAGGTCAGTTTCATATACGCGAAGTTGAGGGGAAGATTTCGATGGCAGCGTAGTGTATTTTCGCGAGATAGCTGTGGCCGTTGCAGAAACTCTTTTTATATTTAGAAAGTAGATTTTTTTCTCTTTCTAATGATATATGTCACATCCTGTAACTCCAAACACTATGCAGACCAGTCCCTAGTTAGTTAATTGTAATCAATCTCGTTTATATTTTAAGAGCTATACCATCTTATTAGAAAAAATCGTTTTATTATTATGTCCTTTTTTCAACTCTCACGTGGTTTACGTAAAACTCAATAAAAATCAAATTTTTCATCAAAATATGAGAGCCCGACCCAAAATACTTCCCTTGTTTCACGAAAATTGTATTCAAGGATCAATCGTAAGATGATATCTTTTAATGATCCTAACTATCTCAGATATGACGAACGTTTAGAATATTTTAACTTGGAATATTTGTCTAAAAGAAGAGAATCATTGGATAGGAAGTTTTATCTAAAGTTTTGTTGAGAAAAGCACAAGTAAATTGGAGAAAGTTATTCTCAATTAAATCTTCAACTAATCGTAGTGGATTTAATTTAACTTTTATGCCTCTCAAAAGAGCAATTCGTAGAAAATGCTTCATCTCAAGAACAATTCCAGCATTCAGAGACAGGTGAAAGAAACTTTCTTGCAGCATGAAAGAGAGGCTTTTTTAGTCAATTTGGTGAAATATCGAAATTTCCTCTAATTAATATAGTATGGAGTACCTAGTTTCATTTTGTTTAGTATGTCTCTCTTCTGGCATATTTATTATTATAATTTCCTGAGGTACCCACTTAAACGGGTAATTGAATGTTTTAAGGTTTCCCTAGTCCCATCTTATATCTCCTATGTTTTCCCAACATTTTACCTTCTCCGCAATATTTATTTTATACAAAATTCCATGTACAAAATTCTGCTAAACGTTTTTTCTTCTTTTTTGGTTTTTCTAAGTTTTTACAAATCCTTCGTTTGTTATGTCCAAGTTTCACAGTCTCACTTGTTGTATTCTTTTCCTTTGTACACGTATTTTTAAATAAAAGAAATATTCTTTTAAATTATTTAAAAATCTAACTTCAATTGAAGTAGTTCAAACAAGGACTCATTTTAGACCACCCAGGTTAATTATACCGTCGACATTTTTGTAGAATGGAATAGTTTCTGATATAAACTGAAACTCGACACAAAATTAAATTGGTATATTCAGGTGGATTACTGTAATTTGATCTCAAAGTTTCAAAAATCGATAATTTCAGTTGGCACTCCTGTATGGCACGCCAAATCCAAATAGCGACTTTGCGATTTTTAAACGTGGGTGGAAATTTTTACGTCTTTATAACATAAAAGGTCTTTCTACCATTTAGTTAAGCTTGTCTTAAACTATCGAAAAATATTAATATCTTTCTAAAAATTAAAATTTTAGAGTGCTTTCTGAGCTCTTTTCCGTTACCATACAAACTGAAATGATCGAATTTTGAAATTTTGAGGTCATACTACAGTACTCCACGTGAATATACCAATTTAATTTTGTGTTGAGTTTCAGTTTAAATCAGAAACTATTTCATTCTACAAAAATGCCGACGGTATAATTAACCTGGGTGGTCTACAATGAGTTCCGGTTTAAACTACAAAAGTTTTACGTCTTTATAACAAAAAAGTTTTTACTACAATTTAATTAGCAATGTCTTGAACTATCTAAAAATATTAATAACTTTCCGAAAAAGTTATAATTGAGCATACTTACTGAGCTCATTTTATTACCATACAGGTTGGGGTGCCTTAGAATCTTTCCCAATCATTAAATTAGCAAGAATTTACGAGATAATGTCTTTATTAGGTCTAGAAATTAATTTCCGCGTTTTTTACCCATATTAAACTATAAAAAACTGGACAAACTTAAACAAAACTTTTATTCAAAATTATTTCCGTCTTTAATAACAACATTTCCCCAGAGTTTGGGCAACTTATGGATTCCATCATAATAGAATTTTTCTGGTTTGGCCACAGTCCATTCATCTAGCCATTTTTTGACACATTTGGACGGCCATCCAAATGAGAAACTCATTCAAAGGAAAAACTCAGTGATCGGCCATTGACGAAAAAGTCGTTTGCGGCCGTGTGGCCGTCCATCATTTTTTCTTCTTTTTTGCTCTTGCATTAGGCACCGATCTCTGAAAAGGACAATAAATAAAATATGGAAAAAGGATAGTCGTGCAATTGGTGCGAAGTCTCTTGCGCATTGGAGTGCATGCATGTTAAGATTAAGTTGAAAATATTCTTGTATCAACTAGGGCACGCTTGTAATACTCATTCAAAATTTGGAGAAAGGGTAACTTTGAAGTTCCGTAGCAGTTGGTATGTTTACAATTATTTAAACGTCATAAACGACCACTTACTTACTTCCTGCAATAATTGATACGCCAAAATGAAGATGACAATTTTTTATGAGGGTCTTCCAAATTTATACGCTTACTTTATGATGCAATAGTTACGTTTAAATATTAAGATTTTTTGAAATTTTCTAAATATCTCAATACTTTTACAAATAATGAGATTAGAGAACGTTTACTGAGCTCTTGTTTTTAGCTATCCATTTGGCGTGCGGCAGCCAACTGGTATTGTAATAAAATGAGCTCAGTAAAAGTGCTCACTTTTTGGAAATATATTAATATTTTTAGATAGCTTAAATGAAGCCTGATTAAATTGCCGTAATAATTTTTTTATTGAAAAGACGCAACAATTTTCAGACAAGCAACGAGCACGCCAAACGAAAATGGTGATTTTACTATATTCATTTGCGTATTATAAATTCTAACGTGTAAATTATCACATATTTTTTAGGTAACTGATTCAGATTTGTCTAAAACTATCTAGAAATTTTGGTTAATTTTTTTCAATTTTATTTCTAACATAAAATTGTTTTCTGAGCTAATGAATGATACAACGATAGATTTGCGGACCTTACCGTGAATAATGCTAGCACGCCAAATCGAAATGGATATTTTGACACTATTTAAACGTGTATTACTAATTTACACGACATTGTTACCAGCCCGTCTTAAACTATCTAAAAACATGCGTTTCATTGCGGAATTTGCAAAATGAGGATCTTTTCTGAGCTTATCCATTCAATTTGGTGTGTGGCGAGCCTGCATACTCAAAAATTGGTTCAATCACCTCTGACGATGACCGACTATCCGAATCAACAGAGAATGATGAGGAAAGGGAATTGAGTTTGTGCTCACAAAAGAGCTGCTTACTCTCTGTTGACAGGTCAGTCCCCAGGCGCAGGCACTGTTACTACGATTATCCCCCTTTGGTTCCTTGAACGGTGGGAACCTGAACTAGGGGTGTAGGATAACGGTAACGCCCAAAAGCGGCCATTCCTTACAAAACTCTTACTCTTACGTATTCACCAATTTTTGCTGAAGTGTATATTCTCTTTAATATATTCTTTTTAACCTTTATTTTTTGCAATTTAAAAGTAACCAAACAGAAACACGAAAAATGACAACTATTGCTGGTGGCCGTTTACGACGTTTAAGTAGGTGTGGCTCGTAAATAAAACCATTTATGTGTTTCAATCCATGGGCATTACTTCATTGCTGTTTAATTACCTTGTCAGAAAGTTAAAATGATTACCTTTAAGCGGTATACATCACTTAATAACACGTTTCCATCATTTTTTTTCTAATTCTCCTCTATAATTACAGACATCACCATTAATGCAACATCAAATCGAATTACATCTTCTTCTTCTTTTTTACCGTTACTATTCTTTCAAAGCTCCATCACATTTGTGGGCGGCGCCTGGTCAGCCCACCTTGCCACGCCCATGTTTTGTTCTAAAATACCTTATATCGAATTAAATGGTGGCTTGTGTGTTGTTTTTGTTGTTTTCTGATATTATTTATGCTCTTTTTTCTTCCGCGAGATTATGCAAAAGAATAAATAAACAAATAATGTGTATGAGTCAAGATAAAATTCTTATAATTTATCACTTAATTTCCCATGATTTCGGATTATCTCATTGCATGCTCATTTGATTGCTAATTTTTGCTCTCATTTCTTAATTTAGGCTTTTTACCAAAGATGAAGATAATGAAAGATAATCTTTGTTAATTTGGTGCGCTTAAAGTTCAATCAAATTATATTCGATATTAGTTTATTTTTGAAATAGGAAATGGACATTGCTAATAGGAAATGGATTTTGCTAAAAAAAAAGCTAATCGCCAAAATTTAGGTTTATATATACACACCACCCGCGACCGTCGATGAATAACGTGTTGCTAATGTATGAGCACGCCGAAGGGAGAAGTCCTTCACATAGACTGACAGGGATGTGCGATGGGGCGCGCTAACATTTAAACGAATAATTTAATTTATTTTTAAATTTTTACTTTTAGCTTAAAATTTCTATAATATCCGTATATTTGTATTTTATTACCTATATCACGACAATTCTAATAAAATTGCGCACTTTCTGATATACTTGGTTTGTTCATTAATGATGTGATTTTGCCCGTTGAAAATTATTTTTTAAAACATTTATAACTTTTGATATAGGAGGTTAGAGCCTTTCTACTATGGCTCATATTATTCTTTGGGTCTTCCTCTATTCATAGAGCCCATAAAACAAAAATTTTCAAAGAAAATTTTTTTGCTATAGCTCTTTTACTAGGATGCACCTTATTTTATCATTTTTCTTATTTTTCGGACGTTTTTATATTTGTTAACAAATGGTTTAGTTCAGATAATGTGCAAAAAGGATCAATAAAGTAATACAAACCTAAATCGGATCGTTGAGACCGTTTTGCGACTAAATGTTGATCTATTTCAATGTCATGTCGATCAGACACGAATGTCATGCTCCATTATACACTACTTGATGAGATAATGTTTAATAACCTGTATTTATTTATTTATAAAGTAGAATGAAGCAATCATGAAAAAATTTGAACTGCTTTACAGTAAATAACAACATATATAGCGGAAGAAGGATTTACCAACACATCAAGGGAGTTCTCATCACCACTGCCGAATAAAGAGAAGATAAACTTTAGCAATGTCCGGTGGAGAATAACATTTCGGTGCTTGAAATACCTATATTTGGGGACCATGAAATCGATAGAATTAGGCGTCACCTCACAGTGCGTATGATAGCATAAAGACTGATTAGGAAGTATGATGTTGCCATGATGTGTCCAATTTTGCTTGTTTTTAATTAATCTCCATCAAGGATGCACTCATTCCGCTCGGATGCCTGTGGGAACTACAAAAATGACATGATGAGCTAAGGAGTAGTGTATAAGGACGAGTTGTATGCATGATTTGGTATTTAATGTGTTGTCTACTGGTAGTTGATAGTATTTTTGCTTTATAAATATGTTTTTATGTTTTAATTATTACTTCTATATATGCAAAACAATATTTTTTAGATTCTTCATTATAAAAAACTGTAATTAAAATTTTTTAACACTGACTAAGTCATTGACGGATTTCGACCACAAACAGTGGAATTGACAACGGTGAAACGGGCTCAACGATCCGATTTAGGTTTGTATTACTTTATTGATCCTTTTTGCACATTATCTGAACTAAAACCATTTGTTAACAAATATAAAAACGTTCGAAAAATAAGAAAATGATAAAATAAGGTGCATCCTAGTAGAAGAGCTGTAGCAAAAAAAATTTCTTTGAAAATTTTTGTTTTATGGGCTCTATGGATAGAGGAAGACCCAAAGAACAATAGGAGCCATATTAGAAAGGCTCTAACCTCCTATATCAAAAGTTATAAATGTTTTAAAAAATATTTTTCAACGGTTAAAATCACATCATTAATGAACAAATATAGTCAAACCAAGTATATCAGAAAGTGCGCAATTTTATTAGAATTGTTGTGATATAGGAAATAAAATACAAATATACGGATATTATAGAAATTTTAAGCTAAAACTGAAAATTTAAAAATAAATTAAATTATTCGTTTAAATGTTAGCGCGCCCCATCGCACATCCCTGTCAGTCTATGTGAAGGGGAATTTTCAACTGAGCGCCTTCGGCGTGTATGAGTACATTTGATAGATGTTTTGAGTTGTAATTTAGTCAAGAGACATAAAATTATGTGAGGATTACGGCATCACGTCAAATTGTATGATTGTAAAATGAGCTCGGTAAACATGCTCAAATCATAGTTTGTGGCTAGATATTAATAATTTTGGGCAGTTTAAGAATAACTTATTTAAATCTTCGTGAACAGTGTTTCCTAGAAAGACCGAAGACTACTTTAAAACACTCTGAAAAATCCGAAAATCGAGACATAGCAAATACGTGACATATCTGCCTCTTGTGCACATTGACATGGTTTAAGAGATAATCTATTCTCCCTTCTGTTCAAGTCATAATCATATACCAAATTTCAGCATCCAACTCTGAAATTCGTCGTTTCAGCCTCAACCAGGAATATGCCTTCGCATAAACTACAAAATGAATTTTAATCAAGTTTTATTAGTTGTCACGTTCTTTTATTCAGAAGAATTTCTGCTGGGTTTTGGGTATTGTATACTGTTGTGCCGGAAGGTTAAGCTGAGAGCCAAAGCACACACTTTACTAGTCGCTCTTGAAAGTCCCGTTAACGTTAATTATATATTTAATTATACATATATATATATATATAGTCCTTCCTTGGTTTTGTTATCAGCATATCTAATTGTGATTTCATATTTCATTCCAATATTTCGAGCCAGCAATAAACAGTTAGCCGAGACACCATCAGTCCTCTAGAACCATAACAGTGGCGATCAGGATTAGATTCGAACTCCCAATGGATTTGAATACCAAGTTACTCGTACTCAGCGGTTCTTCCAGTTCTCCGAGGGTCGAGTTCCCACAGCACCGGTGACTTATGTGCTGTATTGCCGGATATCTAACAAATCGTGTGCTTCTTCTTAGTTGCACATTCTCCGATACATTTGTGTCGTTTCAAGAGAAACAAACGTTATCAAGACGAGCCACAGAAGTACGTACACAGAAAAAATTCGTGTTGTAGAGCTACAATTTGTTACGAGACACTGCGGATAAGAAGGCATCAAGTTGGACGTGAAGACTCTATTCAACACGGGAGGTGTTGTGACGGAAGGTTAAGCTGAGAGCCAAAGCGCACACTTTACTAGTCACTCTTGAAAGTCCCGTTAACGTTAATTATATATTTAATTATATATATATATATAATCAAAATCTGAAAAATTGAATATTCCAATTTTATTTTTATAAAAAATAAAAGTAATAAATCTGACGTGATCTAGAAATTTTGAAGAAATATAATGAAAAACAGAGAAATTTTTAAAATAAATAGAATATTTATTCACGTTTTCATTAAGACCATTGAAAATAATCCAAAAATAAAATCAAACTATTCATATTCTTAGATTTTGATAATATATAGTCCTTCCTTGGTTTTGTTATCAGCTTATCTAATTGTGATTTCATATTTCATTCCAATATTTCGAGCCAACAATAAACAGTTAGCCGAGACACCATCAGTCCTCTAGAACCACAACATAAACCAACATTTCAAATCCCATCAAAATATTTTTATTTTTCTTATTATTACGATAATTCTGGTAGTTTTACCATAAAACCTGGATAGATTACAATCGCAATTCTCATGTGTTTTTTAAGAAAAATATTTTCGAGGATGGTTCCCTTGCTTCATTTAATTTCCTGTGGCTTGTAGTTTTTAACCCTCTTTTATAGTTAAAATTACTCTTATACACCGAAGGCAGAAAATTGAAAAGATCGACGAAATTGATCACGCTTTCAACAAATTTATTTTTTTGTGTTATTTTTTAAATATATTTTTTTGAAGTACTTTAAGTACACTATAGACAGCAAATATTTAATATCGAATAACTCGAAAACTCTATTTTTAATTTTTGAGATTAAAACTTTATTTGTAGAGGGCACAACGGTGAGCAATAATATTTTTGACTTTGAATTTGATTCGTATTTTAAGCAAAGCTATGATTTTTAAAATTTTAACTTTCAATCGACTATAAAATACACGTAAATTACAGTAACCACGTCATGTTGCATTTCGAAAAATTCAAAATTTTACGAGTAACAAAATGATAGTACTCACGTCTCATAAAAATACCTCGTTGTCTTAAAATAGTCGAAATAGTGTTTTAGAAAAAAAAAACAATAAATTTGTTGATCTTTATTTCTATGTGAGGACTGTTTGCCGTTGGTGTGCGTTTCTGAACAAAAAACAATTAAATGAAATTCGACTTACGTTAAAAAATAAAGGAGTTTAAATAAGGGCTAATACAAAGTGAAAGGTGTGTGACAATTGGTGCGCGGTCTTTTGCAGTTTGCGGCGAACTTCTTGGCAGTGGAGTGCCAACATTTATATAAAAAATTCAAAGTTAAATCATTTTTTTCATATTACCATGATTTTTGTAGTTTAACATAAGACCTGGACAGATTAGTGTCTTACAATTCTAATGTGTTTTTTCCAGAATCATATGTTTGAGAACGGTTCCTTTGCTTAATTTAAGTTTACTGTTTTCTGTGGCTTGTAGTTTAGAAACCCCTTCTCTGGGAAAAATTACTCTTACTTTACATTATTTATTTCACTTCCAATCTTCCATTCTATCAAACGAACCCAAATAATATATTTACATCGAATAACAGTAAAATTTTGACGTCAACACATAGACAGGAAGTGTTTTTGCTAAATACTACATACACGATAAATCCTCGAGCAAAATTTTCAGATCATCAAGACAAACACTTGAAAAGGAAAACTCTTCAAATTCAATCTTTGAGCTTTCTATAGTCTATGCTAAATCGGATCGGCTCATCCCACTCAATGATTAAATGTTGTTTTAAGAATATTCGAAATGTATTTCTAATTGAGATCATAAATGTAACTAACAAGGGGGAGGCACGACAAAAATTTAATTTTCTGATATTTATCCGTGGTTTAAAGTTTAAACGACTTTTTCGATAACTTGGACCAGTTTTTCTGAAATTATCTGTATTAATATCCTGATAAAAAGTCATGTTCGAGCGCCTTTACAGAGCTCATTCTTACACACGCCAATAACATCTAAAATTTTGAAAAAATCCCCAACGAGTAGCTCTTGAGCGTCTATTCTATTATTGTTCAATTAAATATAATATAGACACACCAACTGGTATGCTAATAAAATGCGTTCAATAAACCTGCTCAAATCAAACTTTTTGTAAAGATATTAATATTTTATATAGTTTAAGACGAGCTTAGTTAGTTTGACCTGAACAGCCTTTCATATAAGAGATGTAGAAATTTACAGAAACGCTTAAAAATAGAAAAATCATTGTTTCCAGTTGGCGTGCTTACACCATACAATTTGACGTGGGGAAGTGATCTCTCTGAAAATCTTAATCTCTCTGTAAAAATTCTTTTATTTTCAAGTTACTTATTGTTTTATTTTCTTTTTCTTAATAGGTTAATTGATGATTATATAATTTTCCGTGTAATTTTTTTTATTTTTTAGGTTTGAAAATGACAAAAAGTAAGCGAAACTATAAATAAATTAAATATTAAATCGACAAATTTGTCGTTTTGTTCCAGTTGAGGTCATTTTTTTACACCTTGATAATATAAAATTAAATTGACACTATTTTCGTTTTGCCTTAACTCCATATTTCCCTCATTCCCCTCCAGAAAAAGTGAATTTTGTTTACTTTTTTAATAATATAGAATCCATAGATCATATGATCTCATTCCGACCACCTCTTCCAATATCATAAATCGCATTAAACCAATTCCTCCTAAAAATAACAAATAAAATGATCTGGTATAAATAAATATTTTAATGAGAAAGAATAAGTCAAATCGAATCAAATTGGAGTAATAAAACGCTCATCCTTGGATTATCATTCGATCTTGAAATTTCATTCGATCTTGAAATTTCATTCGATCTTGAAATTTCATTCGATCTTGAAATTTCATTCGATCTTGAAATTTCATTCGATCTTGAAATTTCATTCGATCTTGAAATTTCACATTCGATCTTGAAATTTCTTGGAAGTTCTCTGTTATTCTGTCTGGTATTTTTTTCTGCTGCTTCCAATCGATTGAATCCGCTCGTTCCTAGTGTCACGGGGACAAACTAAGGTTTTTTACTAAACCATCATATTGTGGCACCTCAGGAGGTGTGTATTTTTAATTTTTATTCTGCTGTTCTGGTCGCATTAAGAATAATGGTCACGGAGAACGATAAAGAGGATGTTATCAACACTTCGACATGCTCCCCACCTGCCAAGAGGAGCCGTACTGCTCGTGGAAGACCACCGACGAAGCGCAGATCTGCTGACGTCGCACAGGGAAGGAAGAATTTGTCGCAGATGGTGACCGAGCTTCTCAGCAAAAACAAAGCGCTCGAGGAGGACATCAAGAAGTTAGGTGATAATTATAACAACCTCCTTAAGTTATTAAATAATTTGTCCGTGAAACTAGATAATTCATTAGGGAAACCCTTGAATTTAAGTTCTACGTGCCCCCAGTTGAATAAGAATAAGGTTAAAATTAATTGTTTCGAGGAGAAAGAGAAAGCTCGTTCCCTCGTGATAATTAATATGCCAGAGTCGAGTAATCAGTCGGCACAGGGGAGAGCTTATGAGGATCGTTGGAGGGTATCTTACCTCCTTAACTTCCTGGATGTTGAGTGCATCCCCACTGCGGTCTACCGTATGGGTAACCACTTCCCCAGGAAGGTTAAGGTGGTAATGCCTTCTTCATATTACCAACAACTCATATTAAAACGGGTTCATTGGCTCTCCCGCTTTCCCCAAAAAAACCTATACATAAGGCCATCTATGAGTAAAGCGGAAAGGGAAGAGAGATGGCGAAACTTGAGGAAAGACAGGAAGCCGTATTCAGTTGTGGTCTCTTCGGAGAAAAACACTGCTGAACATGTGCCTACTCAAAATCCCGGGGTTTCGCAGTCTTTTCGGCGAAAAAAAGCCAGAACATCCAGCAAATAAACAATGAGATATGTTTTGATTGTAATTTGCTAGCAAAATTATGCGTTTCTAACATTCGTTCGGTTGTTAAAAACGCAAAACTTTTAAATTCATTTCTGAGGGTTGACCAGCCGACAATCATGTTTCTTACGGAGACTTGGTTGTCCTCTGAGAAACCTAATTCTTTATTTTTATATGATTTATCACAATTTTTGGTTTTTCGATGCGATAGGTTACTTTCTAGAGGTGGCGGGGTTGCAATCATTTGCAACTCTCTGCTTTCGCCTAATCTTGTTAAGAATTATTCGCATTCTAATTCTTTTGATATTATTGCTGTTGATGTTTCTTCCCCCTCTGGCATTTTGCGTCTGATATGCGTTTATCTTCGTCCGGCCTGTCCGCTTAGTGATTTTAAATTATTTATTGAAATATTATCGGACCTTTGCTCATCTGATGTGAATTGCGTTATTGGTGGGGACTTTAACCTTCCCGGAATTGATTGGATGTCACTTTCTTCTGATAATGTTTCTGGTAGCTTACTTTTGAATTTCTCTGATTCCCATAATCTGACTCAAATTGTTTCTGATGGAACTCGTAAAGCAAATATTCTTGATCTGCTTTTTGTTAATTTTCCAATGTGTTCAGTTAAAATTAGCCCTCCTATAGGTAATTCTGACCACAACACACTTAGCATCACTTTTAACCTTAATGTTAAGTCACAAATTAATGAGGAAGAGATTTATTTTCCAGTTATATCAAAGGATATAAAAAAACAGTTAGTCTTGGAATTATTTACTTACGATTGGGTCTCAATGTTCAGCTATTCTACTGACGCCAGCATTCTTTACCAAGAATTGCTTGACTTCTTAGATTTCATTTTTCACAAATCGGTACCTTTTAAGAAAAAGGTGGCAGGACATTTAACACTTCCCACTTATTTAGTGAAGTTATATAACTATAAAAATTACCTCTGGGATGTAGCGTGTTCTTCTAAATCATCTTCTGATTTTTACGATTTTTACAATTTTTCGATTTATCATAAGAAATTTACTAAGAAGTTAAAAAAGTATAACCGCTCGGTTGAAGAAAAGATAACTTCATACCTTGGTTCTAAAAAATTCTTTAAATATATAAATACTAGAATTAAAGACACTCAACACTGTGTTAGTTTATTCTGTGAATCTTCAAACTGCTCAATCTCTGATACACTGTTAATCTCAAATAAATTTGCTGAATTTTTTGCTTCAGTTTATGATAAAAAATCTCAGTTAAAGGACATTGACTTTTTCTCGTCAAATGTTAACGTTGAGGGTATGGAACTCCCTTGGTGTTACGCATCTGACCTCTTAAAATTATTTAACAAGACACGGTCGAACTTCACCGTTACACCAGATGGCCTGCCTTTTGCTTTCTTAAAGGCAATATCTGAATGGTTGGTTCAGCCTCTGTCTTATATTTTTAATTTATCTATGATGCATGGCTCAATTCCGAGTCAATGGAAACAATCGTATATAACTCCGATTCCAAAATGCACGTCTCCTAAAATATGTGCAGACTATCGTCCCATATCAATTACGTCTCAAATTTGTAGAATTTATGAGAGATTCCTGAAAAGCAAGCTTATTGCTTACTTGGATAGTATTAACTTTTTTTGTCATTCACAACATGGTTTTCGACCCCGCCGGTCAACCACAACACAAATGGTCGACTGTTTAAATGACTGGACTTTAGCTTTGGATGAAAACATTCAAACGGATGTTATTTATTTTGATTTTTCGAAGGCATTTGACAAAGTAAATCACGAAATTCTTTTGAATAAGTTAGTTAAAATAAATCTAAATAAGAATCTTCTTATTTGGTTAAGAAATTTCTTGATAGAACGTTCTTTTATGGTTAAAATTCAGGGATCTTTCTCTGATGCACATCCGATAACATCTGGTGTGCCTCAGGGAGGGGTACTCAGTCCTTTACTGTTTAGTATTTATGTTAATGATCTTCCGTCGGCTATCATTTCACCATCTGTATCAATTTCTCAATACGCCGATGATGTTAAGCTTTACTCGAAAATTATAAATTCAAATCATTTAGAACTTCAGTCTGCTATTTGTGATGTCTTAAACTGGGCGGAAGCGAATAAACTTCCATTAAATTGCTCAAAGAATAAAATAATATCTTTGCATAAAAAACCAGTCCTATATGATTACTTTGCTGGAGATGTTAAGATTAATAGGGTATCAGAGATTCGAGACTTGGGTTTCATCGTTTCTGAGAAACTTGACTTTTCTTCACATTGGAAAAGTTTCATTAATCGTGCAAACCGTATGGTCTACATGATTTTCAAATGCTTTTCCTCACTAAAGCCACAGTTCTATTTATTGTTGTATAAATCACATGTACGGTCTCTCCTTGAGTATGGTACGCAAGTATCATTTCCGACCAAAGTTGCTGATGTTAACTTGATTGAGAATGTCCAGAAGCGATTCACTAGGAAGCTTTATTGTAGAATCAATCGTAAGTATATTTCTTTCAACGATCCTGATTACATTTCTTATGCAGAGCGTTTGAAGCTTTTCAATTTAGAAACTTTATCTAAGAGACGAGAAGATTTGGATTACAAGTTCCTATCAAAAATACTGTTGGGTAGGGCTCAAGTTAATTGGAGAAAACTTTTCTCTATTAATCCTTCTACAAATCGTAGTGGTATTAGATTAACGTTTAAGCCTCCATTGAAATCAATTCGTAGAAAGTTTTTTGTGGCACGTTCTGTGCAATTATTCAATGAAAGATGTAAGAGATTGTCGGAGAATTTAAAACGTAAGCTACATTTGGCGATTCTGGGGAGTCTTGAAGTTTCCCCTAATTAATGTTATTTATCAAATAGACAAATACAACCTTAGCCTTATTTAGTAGTTTCATGTTTATTTGAAAACATTTATTTTTGACAAAAAAACTCTCGCATATTAGTTATCACCTTCCCACCACCCTACGTTTTTGTTACATTATTTTTTTTTTTATGTTGCTATCATTTATTATTTTCTTAACTGTTACCTAGTTTATTTTGTTCCTTCTTTAGATTTTTAATTAGTATTATTTTATGGTCAGTTTTTCATTTATTTATATTTTCATTTAATTTTAATTTAAATTTTAATCACGTGTCTAGCACACGTAGTCTAAATAAATAAATAAATAAATAAATAAATAAATAAAACCAATTCCTCCTAAAAATAACAAATAAAATGATCTGGTATAAATAAATATTTTAATGAGAAAGAATAAGTCAAATCGAATCAAATTGGAGTAATAAAACGCTCATCCTTGGATTATCTCGTGTATTCCGGTGTCTTCCACTATTATTTTCTTTTAATTTACGAATGAATACAATTTTTTATTTATGAAGTTGGTTTTATTTAATTTTGGTTTATTTGAATCTGACAATTTTTAAAGTTATTTAGCTTACCTTTTGTCATTATGGATACCAAAAACAATAAAATTACATAGAAAATTATATTATTGTCAATTTAACCTATCAAGAAAAACAGAATAAAATGACAGGCAAAAGCATTTGACGTGAATTCAGTATTCCCAAAACTTGACATCTCTGTTAGATTTCAGAGAGTTTAAGCACCTCCCACTAGATCCATTTATGTTCTCATTAGATTATTGAATATTATTATCAATTTAACCTATCAAGAAAAAAAATATTAAATTAAATTCACATCTCTGCATTTTGTTCCAAACGAGACCATTACACCCCCACTGCATATATGAACTTAAGCGTTTATATTTTTTATTATATTTATTTCAAACTGTATGAGATAATATTCACAAAGGTTTTATGTTTTTATACCAATTAGATTTCTTCTTGTAGCTATTCTTGAAAGTCTACCCCGGAAAAGTAGATTTCGTGAAATTTATTTACTTTCTTCCTTGGTTAGCCCGTATCAACCGTGAAGGTTGCGGACCATATCTCTTCAGACGTCTCGGATCTGTCTTGGCATTGTAGACCGAAACTTATGTAATTGAGCTTATATTCCAATTAAAAATTATGGCAGGGTATGCAAATGATAAATTCTAAACTTTTCATGATGATTTCAATATTAGATGAAATCCCCCAATGAGTAGCTCTTGAGCGTCTTCTCTCTAATCATTTTAGCTCTTTTAGAAATACACAACAAATTATTCTGAACTATGTCGTGCCCTTGTAAATTTTAGTAGATTTTAGTCTTCTTGATTTAACAAGAATTATATTGATTCGCTTATAAATTAATGTCAGAATGCTCGCTTCTCTCTACCGAACAAAAATACATTAGAAAGAACTGTAAATAATCGCGTGGACTTAAATTTATGGAGTAACACCTCGATGGGAAAAATAACTTTAATTTGGTGTGCTTAAAATTGTTTCTATTTTCTTCTGCACGCCACCCGCCAAAAATATGAAAAGTTGGTCGACCTTATATCCAATCGAAACTATATCGCTATAATAATCAAGCCATAGGGAACCTATCTGAAATTTTTTATCAAAATTTGAGATGGCGATCTAAAAAACTTCTCTTGTGTGGTCCACCACTGGATATAGAAACTTATACGTTTATATTTTTAAAGGTCTAGATAGTTTCAAATATATTGCTATAATGCAGTTTTTTGATACATGAGGCAAAAAAATATTTTTTATTTAAATGGACGCAACACAAAACGCTAATAATGAGGATCAGAGAAGAAGAAGAAGAAGAGAGTGATAACACAAAAGGCGCGAAAGTTTCTCATTTAAATTATGTATCAAAAAACTGCACTGCGACAATATATTTCAACAAAGTAATGATTTTTTTTCGAAATTTAGCGTGTCGTTGTGAATTGGGTTGACTTATCAAATAAGGTGATTCCAAGGATATTCGATAAACAACTATAAATGTAGTCGATCATTTGAAATATCACATTCCTGTTTGCGTATATATGATTCTCGATTTGTGTTGTTATATTTATTTCAAACTATCTGTGATAATCTTAACAAAGGTTTTATTTTTTATACCATTTAACTGTATTCTTGTAACTCTTCTTGTAAGATATCGTGAAATTTAATCACTTACCTCCTTGGTTACTAGATTAGTCCGTATCAATCGTGAAGGCTGCCGACCATCTCTCTCCAGACGTCTCGGCTCTGTCTCGCCATTGTAGACCAATCGACTGTCTTCTCAAGAATTCCTATCCTTCTTCTTCTTCCATTGATTCGACTGGTGGAGATTTTGTCCACATAATCGGCTATCCTCGAGTTCTCCCAGAGCTCCTTTCGGATTTAATAACATTTTAATAATTTATATGTTAGCTTTTAGAAATGTTTTTAATTTTATTTTGAATATTTTAAGTCAAATAATCCACTAAACATACAAATCTATGAGTAAATAAGCATCTGGATCAGGGTTGCACGGAATTCCATCTTTCATTTCCGTTTTTTGTCGTTTTTTTGAGTTTCATTTCCATTTTCCGTGGTCTTTTTCAACAAAATAATTTAGATTTCCGTGAAACCCCGCTCGACATGTAAAATGTGCAATGCCACGCTTATGAGAGGATCCGATGGGGAATCATCTTGCGATATTCCAGACACTATTTCTTCAGCTCCCAACTTGACTACTTGATTTCTTGATTGTCAGTCGCCATTCCGAGTGCGTCGAGATGCGGACCATCTCTCTCTAGAGTGTTCGGCTTCGTCTTTCAAGTGTTGTCCAATGTCCAACCCAACTGAGCGGCTTCCTCGTAACTAACAAATCGAGCCATCAAGCTTGACTTTAAAGTAAATTATGTCGAGAGTCCTTTGAAGACGTTGGAAATTTTTTTTTCCTGAGATTTCCGATTTCCGTGCAACCCTGATCTGGATCTACACCGTTCAATAAAACTATAATTTTAATATTCCGGGTGGCTTGCTTCAGTAAGTCTTCCGACTTCTTCCCATATAAATAATACTTCCACGTGAAATATACGTATTCAAATCAAATTTCTTCTTGCTCACAAGTCAATTATTATACGATCATTGCACAATTCTATTAATAGAATTAATCTTGCAACAAATTCATAATCAGACAAAAAAAAAGAACATAAAACCTCTAAAGTTCATCGTGTCTGAAATATTCTTTCTAATTAATCTCTAATTGTTCAATTACTTAAAAAAGTAAATGAAATGTCGAAAAAAGTGTTTTATTATTTATTACCTAAAAAATGATTTCTGTTTTTAAGAAACTAACATCAATGTAATTAATTATACTAGAATAATTAATAATAGCGACATCGGGTCGCCACTTCCGCAAATATGAGTGGGTTTTTAAATTAGGTAAAGAAATGTTTTGTTCGAATTATTTGTCTTCTATTTATTTCTAATTGTGCTTATTTAATTGTGCTTATATTCCAATTAAAGATTATGGCAGGGTATGCAAATTTTACATTCTAAACTTGAAGAAATCGCCCAACGAGTAGCTCTTGAGCGTCTTCTCTCTAATCATTTTAACTCTTTTAGAAATATAACAACAAATTATTCTGAACTATGTCGTGTCATTGTAAATTTTAGTCGATTTTAGTCTTATTGATTTAATTATATTGATTCGCTTATAAATTAATAAAAACAAATCAAATTATTCTGACAAGGGAAGTGTTTTAGGTCTCCATCTCAGATTTTAATAAAAATTTGCAGATAGATTCCTTATGATCCAAATAGTATACTGACAAAAAATTAGGACCCACAAAATGGTTTAAGTGGGTAAAAAATGGGTCTAAAACCCAAAACATTTCGATGTTCAAAAACCCAAATTTTATATAATTAACGTTAAGCAATCCCGTTCATATTTTAAGGGATATACTATCTTATTAAAAACTATCGTTTTATCATATTTTTTTCAACTTTCACGTGGTTTTAATACGCGCCTATTTATTGTAAAATGTTTATTTTAATTGATAACATGCCAATTGCACTATTAGATAAATCTCATTTGAGGGGTTCAAAGAAAATTGTCTCGTACCATTTTAAGGTTTTTAGATATTTTAAGACATGATTACTACTTTTTACTTATTTGTTATTACTACGACGTAATTCGAAGCTGACGTTTTAATTTTTAAATGATTCATGCTGGAAACATAATTATTTAATGCATGGTTCTATTGAATTTTTAAATCATATGGTTTTTGACTGTTTTCTGATGTATTTAAGTTCTTGAAGAAAAGAAGATCTTATAGAAAACTGTATCGATGAATATGTTTTGTATTGGGATATGTTATAGAGCAAATTGTGACGATTCGAATAGTGTAGAGCTTCTGTCTTTAGTAATAAAACTTTTTTAGATAATTCTGTTTTTATAAAGCATACTTTATAAGCGCTAAACGCTCAAAATTAATTGAATTGGCACATCAAATTGAATTAGTTGATTTTTGTCCGATTCAATTAAAATAAAGCGGCATAGTTTTTATTGGAATGACCAAACTCTCACGCGTGAGCTCACGAAATATTTGTCGTCCATCATTTTTTAATAAATCGGTTTTTATTGTTTTTTTTAATAAACAGTCCGATTTTTAAATTTTTATTGCTATAACAATATGGAGAAAAATATGGGAAATCTTTTAATATATGACACAATACAGGTTTTTATTTTCAAGGGCTTTATATTCTTCATAAACAATTTACGTAAAAATTCAAGATTTTTCTGCCTTAACGTGTCATACTTCTTGTGAAACACATATCATAATGTTCAGCAAAAAATTCTCTATCGATAGATACCTTTCACGAAAATAATTATACGCTCTGCTGTGTGCAATACTGATTTATATTTGTTCTTACAAAAATTCGTTATTTTCATAATAAAATGAAGAAAGTAGGAGTAAGTAGGGTCAGGTTGGGAAAGAAGTTGAGAGTAGAGCGGATGAAGGCTAGGTAGGAAGCAAAAAGTAAAAAGAGCAACGACATCAACATTAATTGGTTATAAATTATTTTTGAACTTCGTTTAATTATAATTGATTAATAAAGGATTACTCTAAAAGTTTGAGAAATTCGATTTGAGAGCACCGTTGTCAGATAAAATTGATTATAAATGACTCGTAATCGATGAAAAGAATGATCTATGGCTTGAAGAACTTGCAATTTCATAATAAAAATATTTATGTTAATAAAACCATCGATTCACTTTCGAAAAACCAATAGTTTGGAAGGAACGCATTCCCTGAAAATTTTGAAATCGTTTGTGGCGGAGATGGAGGAGGCGACGAAGATTCTCGTGTATCATAATCACTGGTGACGGATATTCCAGCTGTTCAGAAAACCAACAGGTATTCCAGTATAAATTATTTTTCCATCAAATTTGAAAACTGGATGTCGATATTAGCACGAAGATGGAATATTTATGTGAAAATCCTTACTATGAGAGAATAAAATTTATACCATCGGTTTTGAACATTCCAGATTAAAGTTCGTCGAGTTCACTGGATCACTGCGCAATCGGCAGGAAAAATACGCAACAACAATTGTAACAGTTTATACTTACAATTAAATCATAAATGGATTTATATAAAAGTATAAATTAATTTGGATGAACAGATCTCGAATCGAAAATCGAATGTCAAACGCTCGTCCTTTGATCTGGATATTATTTCTGGAATATCATATATAGTCGTCGCCAAATGCGATTACCGCCGCAAAGTGTGGCGCACTTTTTTAAATATTATTTTTTCATTTAATTTGTATGATTTTTATTATTTTCCACATTTATTCCACGATTGAAACAACAGCTAAAACATATTCTTCAATTTATTTAAGCAAAAACAGTATAGAACGAGCCTAAACAAGAAAATAATCATGAAAATTAAATTAAAAAATAATATTTAAAAAGTGCGCCACATTTTGCGGTGGTAATCGCATTTGGCGACGACTATATATTAAAATTACATAAAAATGCTAAACTTGATTGTGATATCTTAATTGTCGATCATTCTTTTCCCCATTCAAGCCATCCGTGACTTCACCCTTGTTATCGTTGCATACTTCTATCATACTTCGATATTCTTAATAGATAATAATATTGTTTCTGGAATAGCATATATATTAAAATTATATAAGGATGCTAAACTTGCTTGTTAGATCGTAATTCACGAGCATTGTTTTCCCATTTAAGACATATGTGACTTCACCTTGTTATCGTTGCATACTTCTATCATATATGATGATGATCATCATAACTCGATATTCAAAATAGATCTTCACTTGTCATCCAATAATTTCACTCAGGAAATTGTTATCTGAAATTTTCGTTATATATTGTATCTATGAAAGTTTAAAATCACCACAAAACCAACGAGCATCCGAACCATAGTGATCTGTATTGATTGTCCCTCATCGACCTTAATATATCAGTTTTTACAATATTAAGATAATATTATGGGGAACATAAGACATTCAGAACAATTTAAGGATTGAATTAAATCTATAATTGAGCAATGAAAAGAGAAGTACATAATTATATCCATCTTCGGAGGATGTTAACAATCAAATAATTAGTAAAAATGAAAATGAAATTTTTAAAAATGAAAGGAATAACACGCGAAATATGAGCGTGCAGACAGGAAGACAAAAAACCGTCCATCGGAGAAGGGCTTATAAAAATCAATATTGCACACAACAGAGCGTATAATTATTTTCGTGAATGGGATCAATCGATAGAGAATTTAATTCTTAATATTATGATATGTGTTTCAAAATAAGTTTGACGCATTATGATAGGAAATTTTTACATTATTTAAATAAACAGTTTTCTATTAATATTAAGCTATTAAAGAAAATTTATGCATAGTGTCATATACCAAAAAATTCCCCATATTTTTCTCTATATCATCATAATGTTTAAAATTTCTTGTTTTTTCATAGAAATTTAAGAAATTAAATTAAAGTATTTATTTAAAAAGTAAGGTCACGCCCAATCAAATCATCGCTTATTTCAATTGAATCGGACATTCAATTTGGTGTGAATTGGTAATTTCCTTTTCTATTTTCGAATAGGATCTATATCAGAATTACATTCCGTGTCAGATATGTAATTTAAAGACATTTTAAACGTATATAATGAGCATTCAGTAGCATTATATGCGTCTTTTAAGCACAGGAATATCTCGAAAAGTTTTATTACTACAGACAGAAGCTATACACCATTCCATTTGTCATAATTTGCTCTATAACATATTACAAAACAAAAAATATTCATCGATACATTTTTCTTTAAGATCTTCTTTTCTTCAAAAACTTAATTATATCGGAAAATAGTTAAAAACCATAAAATTTAAAAATTCAAAAGGATCATGCATTAAATAATTATGTTTCCAGCATGAATTTGTTACAAAATTTTGAAAAAATCTTTGTTAATACCGCCAAATTAAGCATTGAATGTTGCTCATTAATGCATAATTATGATCAACTTTCTTGAAATAAAGAATCATTCAGCAAAAATATTCGTACTTTGGTCATGTCTGAATCGAACATTTTAACATTGTTTTCAATCAATGTGCATTTGGTAATCAATTATTAAAGAGATTGTTAAGTAAATTACGTCTTCGAAATTCCACCAAACAGAAAATAGTGCCTTCTTTGAGAAACGATCACAGTTTGCTACCGTTTGAGCGGGTTCCAACCATTCATTTTGACTGTTTGGATTACTGAAGTAGACCAACTTTTCCTTACAAGTTACAATTCTATAAAACGGTGGATTTTCGAGCGGTTTTCGGCAAGTCTCGGCACGTTTTTGAGTTTGAATTTCAGTCAGTGCTTGAGCCAGCGTCTATTGACTTTCCCAAGGGCGTCAAGATGCCGTACAACTGATGTTTGAGGAATATCGAGCTCGGCCGACAATCTGCGAGTACTTATTGATGGATTGGTCTCCACAGCTTCACGGATTGCTTCAGAATCTACTGTCGTAGGTCGGCCTGAATGTGTCTTGTCCTCGAGATAGGTGTCGCCGTCGTTAAATCTTTTGAACCAATTTCGCGCAGTACGATCCGAGACCATATTGTCGCCCTCAACTTCGCATATCTTTTTTGCTGCTGCAGTTGCGTTGAAGCCTTGTTTCCAGTAATGACGTAAAAGAACACGAATTTCGGATTTTTCCATGTTTCTTCTACAAGTTAAAAAAATTTGAAATAAAAGACCAATTAAAAATTTAAATATATATTATGATAGAGCTGTTCAAGAGCTTTAAATATATATATATATATATATATATAAATCTTTATTTGGTAAAAAAAACAATTAGACGAAAAGCTCTAGGTAATCGGAAAAAAATTTTGGTTCCCCACAATAATAAAATTGCTTTATTCAATAAATTACATTATTGTTAACAAATTGAAAGAAAATTTAATAGAAGAGTTGAAATAATAGGTTTATAGGTTTATGGAATAGGACGATGCTCCTGTAATGAGCTCAGTAAACGTGCTCAAATTAAAGTTTTTAGAAAGACATTAATATTTTTTTAGATAGTATAAGACAAGCCTAGTTAAATTGTAATAAAAACTTTTTTGTTATAAACACGTAAACATTTCAGCAAAATTTTTATTCCAATTTTGCGTGGAAATGTATAAAAAAGGTATAATTTTAATGATTCGTCTTTAATTTTTAAATCTTGACTTATTTCGCATGTCAAGTTTTATCCTCTTTTCTTCTAAATATGGAATTAGTTTCTCAATGCGTTTGATTCCTTAAATATTTAATTCATATTATCTCTTTCCCTCCTCTTGCAAATCAAGCAGTTTTATCAAATTCTTCGAATTGACTATTTTTAGTAAAACTACCCTCTCATAGTTTATATATTTTTTTAAATGACGAGACTTATAAATTAATAATATAGAGAATACTTAAGCTCAAAATAAAAGTTTATTTTGAACATTATTATCTGAATTTTGTTTTCAGATAATAATTGCCGTCATTTCATTAATCTCTAATCTTCCGCAAAACTCAAATCATTAATTGCAGGAAAATTTAATCGAGAAACAAAAAATGTCTCGTCTCTTCTTATTGATCTCAATGTTATGTGCAATTCTTGTCGTCGTTTCAAACTCCATTCCAGTGCCAGGTACGATTAGCGACCAAATGTTGCTTAATTAATACCTAGCTTGTTTAGAATCTTCCTACACCAGTTATGAATTTGCTGATGAGCCGCCATACTTGATGAACTTATTGAAGCGAACAGGTAATTAAATCTCAGCAAGCGAATATGAAAGCAATTGCAATTTCAGCCATCTTTTTGCCGCAGGGAAACCACGACAAAATGATAAAAGCAATATTGAAATCGAGACGATATTGATTCACCAGTTAGCACACGCTCCGATAATAATCACAAATTCAATATTAATTATTCCAATCCATCTATCCAATGCGTACGCTTTAGCCTGATTCTGATGCTCATCTTCTTCCTTAAAAACCAAAACCAATGTTCTGTATATTGTTGAACACCACTGAATTATTTGATATCCTGTATAATATTTATTTATTTATTTATTATTATTATTTTTAATTTATTTATAAATATATTTATTTAATACTTGTTTCACACCAAAAGATTTTTGTCTGATTCAATTTAAATAATGCCGCACGGTTTTTTATTGGAGTGAGTTTTGTCACAAGTTTTGTCACAAATGTTTTTTCGGGCTTAACTTTTTGGGACTTGACCAAATTGGCTATTTTTTTGAAATTTTATGTGAATTAGTGTTTAAAATGTTATAGTAGAAAAACCTGGTTTAAATTACCATGGCAATTTCGGTACCACGCATTCCGTTTTCCCTCATATTGATAACAGCTTGCCGGGTGGCAATTCGAGTTTCTTTACGTGGAGTCATCTCTAAAATGTTGCCAATTACTGCTATTTTCAATAAATTATGAAAAAAATATAATTGAACTTTAAAAATTATTAAAAAATGCAGTGCAAGAAAAGTGCGTAATGCCTTTGAGCTAAGCGTTTTACAATAAACGCTTGTCACTGTAAAACGGATCATCGTAATCACAAGCGGAAATTTGTAAAATAATCTACAACCATATGAATCTATCATATCAAAAAAACAGCCAATTTGGTCAAGTCACAAAAAAGTTAAACCCGAAAAAACATTTGTGACAAAACTTTTGTCAGCTAGTGTATTTCAATTGAATCGGAAATTCAATTTTGAATGTTTGTTTCGACATATTATTCTTACAGTGACTTAGTCAATCATTCATTATTTGTGATAAGAATTTAAATCGAATAAGGATATTATTAATATTATCTCGATTAATAAAATATGTTTCTGTTGAAATTATCTCGGTTTATTGGAATCTAAATGTGCTTATCAACATTTCCACGCCAATTGCGTGCCTTTCAGAATTTACACGAATTTTATTATTTTCCACGTGTAAATTACAAATTTTTTTACGTCAGTTTAAAATATTTTCTTTAAACCGTTACAATATGTTTCCCCCCACCTACTCCCCTTCTTCTTAGCGACCCGAAGAGTAGTAGTTGGTGTGAGGATCCGATGTAATCTAAATACTAAACGCCCAATAAATGGCTTACCTGGCTACCGGTAACACAGAACACCTAGCTACTTAATAAATCTTTATTCGGCTCCACATAGTAATACAATAGATGAATATAGTTATTTACGCAGCTAGAATAGGAGCTAACATCTCACCCACGGTCGGGGCGCTTCTCCCAAATAAAAGCGACCTTCCCGTAGCCCTGTCGAGTGAGCAACTGACTTTCCTTATGATCCGTGGAGGCGGAGCCGTATCTTTATGTTCCGTACTGCATGGTGTTGTGGTGTCCCGATAGCTCGACGGCATAGCGGTCCACACATGTATCATCTAGGGTATGTAACAAAACTATCCAGAAACCGTAAAATCTTTTTACGGTATTCGATTATAGCCGCTTTCCTGAGCTTCTATTTTTATAGTTTCAGTTGGTGTGCTGGGTCGTGAGTGGCATACGTAACTATTATTAAAAAGTAAAGTGGTCACTCGTGGCAAGATGACCTATTATGTGACTTTAACAATTTTGTCACAACAATTTCCCAATGATGAAATTAGTCTTGATGGTAGGGACTCCTACCCCCCCCCCCCCCCCCCCCCGACCCTGGTATTTTTCTAAAAAAGGGGATCTCGGTCCCGGGTCCCGGGTAGGTAAAAATTGAAGTCCCGGTCCCGGGAACCGAGTTTCGAAATTTTCAATTTTTTAAGGTCCCGCCCGCCCGGAATTCCAAAAAACGGGGCCCCTCCCATCACTGCTACGCACCCAAGACAGAATTAGTCCTAAACCCCATTTAGAGGCGGAGACAAGAAGACCCTGAGCACCGTTTTAGTTCATTTTAACTAGATCTGATAAGAATGATGAATTGATCGTTTTTATTTTTGTATAAAATTCTGTGCATAATATTTTCGGCATAAGGAATCTACCAGCAAAAGTTTAAAAAAATTCTGAGCACTCGTGGGAAAACACTTCCCTTGTTAGGTCAATACTCCTAAGAGATACACGCCTATACATTAACAAATATTATGATTTTTGTCACGACAACTTTAAAAAAATTTAAAAAAAACCAAATTTCAAATTATTAAAGAAAATCGCCTACATATTCTTTAAAAAATATAATAAAATTCTTTCTATAAACTATTTCATGTTTTTTGGCGACGCGTTGCAAACCTCTGCGCGCTGGGAGATAGTTACTTTGTGTCTCTCTATTCATAATAGTTTTGCTGCGCAGTGGTTCGCAAGGCGTCATCAAAAAATTTGAAATAGCCTATAATTCCTAATTTTCTTTCTCTTTTTTCTATTTTTAATTCTTAATTTCTAATAAAATATTCAAACGAAAAAAGGAAATAAATCCCTCTCTGCACAAAAAGGTACATACAAATTCAGATTGTTGGTTATCACTCTGACCTATCAGACATTGTTCAACTGCTTCAAATTCGAATGTATATTTCAAATATTGTAACACGCCAAATTCGAATAGTGATTTTCCGAATTTTAAGAATAAAAAGTTTTTAAGGTTTTCGTAGACAATACTGTTAACGATAATTTCTCCTCTTAAACTACCCACAAATATTAATATATCTTCTAAAGAAGTTAGATTTGAGCCCGTTTACTGAGCTCATTTTATAACCACACAATTTGGCGTGTTGTAATGCATTTATAGGTTTTTTTCAAGTAATTACATCTGATTCAAATAGGCTACATCAATAATTTTCTTCCCCTCTCCCTCGTTACTCATTTTTTTCTTCGAAAATCCCCTGAACTCATCAAGCATATAACCCAAAAATGTTTCAAAGTTCTCTTCATAAATATTATCAGAAAAATATCGTTAAAAAGAACGAGAAGACCTCAAGAAATGATGATAATTCTTATCATATGCGATGACGTGAAAACACGTTGAGCCATTGTAAACTATGAGTTGTTGATAATGCAATTTTACACCAAGAAAACAAAGCTTTCAAATATATTGTTAAAATAGAACGCACGTGCTCCAAAAAACCTGAAAATTTGATATTTAAAATCAAGACAACGAACACCACGGTATTACTCCATCTGAATCGTCGACTCTTTCCGCCGGATAACCAAAAGAGGAAAAGCTTGTAGTTCTCTTTGCTCCAGCTGCCTTCTCTTTGGTCACTCTAGATTTTATCTATCCATGCCCGGCTACAGCCTAAGGAGATTTTTATGAATTTCAAAGATGAATTGGGTCTCATTTTTGCTTTGTAATTTACTAGATGAAGATGGGGTTTAGGGTTATTGGTCAATTACTGCTATAAGCTTCAAAAGTCGAGTCAGTTCCAAGAGAGAATAATTGTATTAAAGCGACTTGACGTGTCATTGTCTGACATAATTGGAAAAATTGAATTCTGAAAGTGTCCGGAGACACGACACTCGCATCAACAAACTGAGATGCTCCTTTTAGCCTCTGACGGAGTCCTGAGAAGAAAAATTTGAAAAAATTAACATTGGTTTCGTTGCGAGTTCAAAAAGAGATTTGGGTTGATGTGTTTTTCGTTGGCGTTTCTCCCAAAACCTAATTTGTCTCAAACCCAAGATTTGTTGCGCGTAAGATCTTCATAGAATTAATTTCTGTAATTTCTCTCAAACCGATACAGAAAAGCCCGCGCTAAAATCCGTAATACGGGATTAAACATAATAAAATTGACACTTGAAGTTCCAAGGAGGCAAAACAGGAGCTCAGAGCCACGCTAACTGTAAGAGTATAAACCTGGATTCATTTTAGACCACCCACATTAATTATACTGGATTACTGTTCATTAAAATCCATGTGAAAAAATAAAGTGTAATCAGAAAAAAAATCACTTTGGAAACGTCTTTTTTTTTCATATCAGAATTTTCAAAAATCCGCTTAGAATTATAAAATGGAAAATATGTGCAAGAACAGCAAAAAAAGCAAAAAAAATTTAACAAAACAAAGAAAAATAAATGTTGTGTATTCGTGACAAAATGGATTTGCCGAATGATCGTGTTCTCTTCTACACATAGTGCTTGGGCGAAAAATCCAATCGTTATTGGAGTACTGTAATACCATTTAAAAATGAAAACTTTCAGTTGGCGTGCAGACATGATACAATAAACAACAAAATTTCCGTAAAATTTAAAGCTCCAGTATTATTTTAAGAGAAGCATTCAAAAGTGACGGGAAAGGTAGTGTAACTCACACGTGGACACGAATAAAATGTGTTCGCCTAATTCTGCAGGTCGTCCGCGTGTCTTCGGCTTTGGCTGCTTTTTGCTTTCGATGAAAAGCGAAGAAGAACAGATGTCGAAAATGGTGATTGATTTTTTCCTCCTGAATAGTTCATTTCTATGCCAGAAAAATGATGAAAATTTAAAATTCCAGAACAAACTAAAAGCACAGTTTTGTAGAGAAGAAAAATAACGATCAGGTAAATATATACACCAGTGATGGGAGGGACTCCCTAACCCAGGTCCCCCCGATTTTACTAAAAAAAAAAGGATCCCGGCTCCCGGCTTCGGCTCCAGGGTAGGGAAAAGGGCAAGTCCCGGTCCCGGTCCCGTGTTCCGGGTAGGGAAAAATTGAAGTCCCGGGCTGGGAGAAAGGGAAGTCTGTGTATGTGTATACATAGTGACGTTTTTTGATACATATTGTTACATAATTTAAAAGGGAAAGGTTCGCTCGTCTCTTGTTCTCACTCTTCCTCTTTTTAATTGTCACTATTACCGTTCAGTGATGGGGAGGACTCCCCCCGGTCCCCCAGTCGCCCGGACCGGGGTATTTTCGTAAATAAGGGAAGTCCCGGTCCCGTCCCGGCACCCGGGTTTTGAAATTTTCAATTTTTTAAGGTGCCGCCCGCCCGGAATTCCAAAAAACGGGGTCCCTCCCATCACTGATATACACTTTGCCAAACAACAAGAAAATTTTTGTAAAGCAAAAGATAATATAAAAACTTTACGAACTTATTCCTCAACCCAATATATAAATTCAAGATACGCAAAATATAAAAGTGTTTCGGACATGTTTAAGTGAGTTTTCTTTTTTGAAAAAAAATACCTTTTCAAATAATTGAATAAAAACTAGCGTGAGACCATTGAAAGTATATGTGCTAAAGTATATAAATTGGCACTAATAAGAGCCTAGTTTAAACACTTCAGATCTTCTATAAACAAATCCGTAACCCCATGCGACGACTTCTACCAATACACCTGCGGAGCCTTCAACCAATCGAAGAGCTTTCACATTTCTGACGACTCAAATCTCAAGCAAATGGTCGATCAGCTCACCAATGACCAATACATTGCCTCTGCGGTAAAAATCCAAACAATCCGTTCATCCTTTTCCTAAAATTTTAAGCCGAAAGCTGTCCAACGCGTTCGCTGGTATTTCGACAAATGCGTGGAAGCTCGCCAAAACTGGGATAAGATCGTCGACAATGGCAAACATGTCACCGATGGACTACAAGAATTGGAAAAGACCACCGGGTTGTCATTTCCAATGCTCGATGGCAAACCAGTGAACGGGCTGACGTTCGATCAAATCACACAACTTCTCGGAATTCTCGTGGATAAGGGTGTTCCCACGTTGATCAGTCCTTATGTGGACACAAACTGGAAGGATCCCACTATCGGATACGCCTATTTTATTGATCAGTCAACTACGTTCAAGAAAGCTCTCCAACGTGTTCGACTTTTCCTCGATTCAATATTCTGAGAGGTCGACGAAGAAACGATAAACTTTGTCAAATTTGCGATTGGCTTGCAATTACAAATAAAAATATGTTCAACTTCATTAAACCTGCGTCGATTAGAAACAATTTTCAAACTAATAAAATAATCCGATCGGTCCCAATAGCGTCTAATCGTCTTACACGTTACCCATAAATGCTCATGATTGAACATTTTTATTGATATTGTCTAGTATTGAAACTAAAAATTGTGCAATTTTATCAAAAACCGTAACATTGATAACGACAAAGTTTAAATGTTCCTAAAACACGATGAATAATAATTGTAGACTGTTTTAAAAGCTTTGGAACAATTTTGTAGATAAGAGCATTTATTCTTGCATTAAGACTTGATAAAAACAGTTGTTGAGGCGTTTTTGTTTCTTTCAGACTTTTTCAAACAATGGGGTCCAAACAGAGGATCATCAACACGATCCTATTGGTTAGTTGAAGGATGTGTAATAGTTTTATTAATTATTTATTTAGTTATTGACATCATTGTTTACCGCTGCCATCTTGGGTATTTCCATAGCAATTTTAGTGAACGTGCTCAATCAATCACCGCAACCTCAGCCGAATAATGATACGAATAATACACGTAAGAATGTTTTTCACCAATTTTTATTAAAAACCCGCGTATTTAGCAAGTTATCCGCGAATGTTGATTTTTTGAAATTTAATTGAATTGTATGAAGGGTTCCGAATTAATTATGGATTTAATAGAACATCCAAACACTCTAAATAACTAAAATTGGGCGGAATTCCGAAATTTTTTATAGGTATTGTCCTTTTCAGAGATCGGTGCCTAATGGAAGAGAAAAAAATTAGGATGGAATGAGGTTCTCGAAATAATGGACAGCACACATTTAAGAGGAATTGACGAAAAAGTTGTTTGTGGCCGTGTTATGAGTTGAATAAACGTGTTTTTGGGAAATTATGATTTTTTGAAAAATTAAGGTCACAATTTGATTTTTTCGAAAATTCAATTTTTTCACCTAAAAATTTTATTTTTTCTTATTTTCGCATGACACTTGTCCACAAACTTTCTCACGCCAAATGGAAATGAATATTGTTCAAAATTTAAGCGTGTATTACTAATTTACACGTATTGTTTTTAAATAACTTGACACGTCATTTTTATTATCTCATCTTAAACTATCTAAAAATAGCGCTGCTTATTGAAATGGGCAAAATGAGCATGTTTTCTGAGCCTGTAATTTAACCATTCAATTTGGGGTGCTTTCTAACGCTTTCAGAAAAAAACTGGAAAAAACTTCGGCTCAATACCGGCTCTAAAAAACCAGTTATGCTCGAAAAACCCAGAATTTACAAACTTTTGACCGGTACTGTATATGGATTGTCTGAATTAAAATAATCATAATCGATATAAAACTCATCTGAAGCTTCCTATTCCCTAAAAAATTAAGAAGAAGGTAATTGAATTTGGTAAGACATTAATACGAAGAAATCGACATTTGCTGGTGGCGTTGATTTAATTAACCTAAAACTGACGACAACAATAATGAACACTTGATGTTTTCAGTCAATATCCCAACGCCAACACCAATCCAACCATCTGACAAAAGATACGCAAAATATAAAAGTGTTTCGGACATGTTTAAGTGAGTTTCCTTTTTTGAAAAAAACACTTTTTCAAATAATTGAATAAAAACTAGCATGTATATGTGCTAAAATATATAAATTCACACTAACAGAAGCCTAGTTTAAACACTTTAGATCTTCTATCAACAAATCCGTAAACCCATGTGACGACTTCTACCAATACACCTGCGGAGCATTCAACCAATCGATGAGCTTTGACATCTCTGACGACTCAAATCTCAAGCAAATGGTCGATCAGCTCACCAATGACCAATACATTGCTTCTGCGGTAAAAATCCAAACAATCCCTTCATCCTTTTCCGAAAATTTCAGCCGAAAGCTGTCCAACGCGTTCGCTGGTATTTCGACAAATGCGTGGAAGCTCGCCAAAACTGGGATAAGATCGTCGACAATGGCAAACACGTCACCGATGGACTACAAGAATTGGAAAAGACCACCGGGTTGTCATTCCCAATGCTCGATGGAAAACCAGTGAACGGGCTGACGTTCGATCAAATCTCACAACTTCTCGGAATTCTCGTGGATAAGGGTGTTCCCACGTTGATCAGTCCTTATGTGGACACAAACTGGAAGGATCCCACGATTGGATACGCGTATTTTATTGATCAGCCAACTACGTTCAAGCAAAACACGTATTATCGGAAAACGTGGGAGTCGACGAGGAACGAGTTGAAGAAGAAGATAACCGATACGATGAATGTGTTGGCAAAGGCACAAGGAAAGAATCTCGATGCGGGTGATTTGGCGAAGAATGTTGACAAAATTCTTGATTTCGATTATCAATTGGCAACAACTTATAGGTAAGGGGCAAGATGTTTTTATTTTAAAGTGTCAAGCCAATTGGAAGGGTAATAAAATAATATCGGAAAGTATACTTAAATCTAATATATTTGAAGATTTTAATATTTTAGAGAGTTTAAGAAAAAACTGAGAAACTGGGACAGACACTATCTATCAATGTAAAAAAATGTAAGACAAGTGTAAAAGTAAAAAATCATTATTTTCACTTGGCGTGCAATACTATTGTTAGATGGTTATGTAACAGCGCAAATAGTGAGGCTTTATCTCTTAGATAAATGGTAGAAAATTGAAAGAAGGAATCATTACAATAGTAGTTTGGGTGTCTATATACCATGGTTGCACGGAATTCCATCTTCCGTTTTCCATCGTCCGTCGTCCGTCTGAGAAAACTGATTTCTGGGCAACCCCGGTCTGCATTTAAAATTTGCAATGCCACGAGAGAAACCAATCCGATGGGGGATCATCTTGCGAGTTTCTAGATACTTTTTCTTCAGTTCCAAACTTGACTACTTGATTACTTTATTCTTGGTCGTCATTACAAGTGCGTCGAGATGCGGACCATCTCTCTCCAAGGTTTTCGGCTTCGTCTTTCAAGTATCGACCAATGTGTAGATGGCTCCAAGGTGTGACACTCAATGAATAGTCCTACCCAGAAGCTTTGTCGCAAGTCTTGGCAAGCATTCGGCCTCTACCGTGAACATCAGAGAACATGCTCCAAATGCTCTCCAGTTTGCGTACGAATCAGAAGATGTTTTTTTCTTTCTCGAGTCTTTATTTCTTGTTATACGCAACTTTTCTGATAAGAAAAGGGATCATGTGGGCTTTCTTTTGACCATTGTTTCGATTGATCTCCGGCTCATTTTTGTGTCATTCGTCATCTGTTTCATGCTCCGATGTGGGCTCCGGATCATTTTTGATCGAACAACTTCAACACGGTAAGGAGTAATCACAGAAGTTCGTCATCATGCGGTCATTGACAGTACCAATCTTCAAATAACGTTTTATGGTATCATTTACGGTGCTAAGCGGCACCCCGAGACGCTCACTGATACTTCTAGAAGTCACATTTTGCTCAAAAATTCAATAATTCAAGGGCGATGGACTCTAACCTTCACCATTACCTTAAAACAGAGCCCATTGGGATGAAACTTTAAAAAAAAAACTAATATTTTTTAATGCAATGCTTAAAAAAATTGTTTTGACGTAAGCATTTTTTTCCGCGTAATTATACGTCTTGTAGGTTTAACCTCTAGGTTTAAAGTGAAACCTATGCCAAACGTGAGACAAACCGATGCAAAACTAGCCATACATCCGTTAACGAGTCGTCCGCGATTTGCCTGTGTAAATATTTCGAAATATTTGTATTATTTTATGTTAAAAAAATTAAAGAAATTCGATAGATTAACTCAATTAAAAGAATTTCAACAAATAAAACAATTAAATTCAATCGTCCGTTACTTTGAACTCTCATTTTTCATGTTCTTAATAATTACAGTAAATTACCAGCACAAACTTTTCAGTGAGCTTGACAAGACACGCAGACAATACCAAAGAAGCTACAATCCAAATACAATCGTTCAACTGAATGACGCCTATCCATCATCAATTAAATGGGAAAATTTCTTGAAATTGGTATACCGATGATCTGGAATGTTTTTTAAAGCAAAAATGAATAATTTTAGTCGACAGGGACATCCGCTGAAAACTTGAAAAATGTTTTCAATGGTACTTACAATTATTTCATTGTGATGGAGCCGAAAATGCTCGGCGATCTTTTGAAGAACATCAAGGACAACATTGGAAAACAAGAATTCACCAATACTTTGATCAATTATATGTTCTATCGATTTGTTGATTCGAAGAGTGAGTTGTTGCCATGGCCGAAAGATAAGGTGAGATTCCGAAAATTGTTAAATATATTTAATGTTTAACCAAAATTACAAAATTACAATTTTATTTTATTAATACTTCACACCAATTTGAATGGTTAAGTTGGGGGCTCAGAAAAGATACTCATATTGCAAATTTCGGCAAGAGGCGCATGTTTTTAGATAGTTTAAGACGGGCTAGTAATAATGAGATGTCAACTTATATGAAAATAATACGTGTAAATTAGTAAGACACGTTTAAATATTGACAAAATATTCATTTCGATTTGGCGTGATACTTTAGAGCTTCATTGATTAATATAACTTGATGTTATATGGATTGTTTGCATTAATAAGCCAAATGAAATGTTCGATTTATTAATTTCTGAAAAGAAATATTCTAGAATTCCACATGAATATTCTGCTGAAATTTAATCTTTAGAAGTATATATCAGAAAATCTCTAGACCATCAAAAGATTCAGCGCACGCCAAATAAATTCGTACAAACAGATGCTCAAGAATTTAATTTAAATTTGAAATATCGTAAGAATTTAAAGCGTAAGAGATATTTCAAGAGACGCCTGTAAAATGCAAATATAAATGTGCACACCAAATTGAATGTCCGATTCAATTCACATATAAATGTGTTTTAACTTACACGTGGAATTTAATAAAATTCATTTGAATATCGTTTTTATTTCTCTTAAATGCATCAGTGCTGAATCATTTGCAGTTTGCGTTCATTTAATTAGCTACGATTTTCTATGCAGAAAAGTTTAGTTATTCGTGATTAAACTGTAAAATTGTCATTTTGCGTGGCGGCGCAATTATATATGACGCCAAATGAAAATGATGTTTTGGCAGTTTTCTAACATGTATTTTGAAATTCCACATCTACTAAATTTTTCACGCGACTTTAGGGTATTGGTCTTAATCTATGACAATGTTCAAAAATACTTCCAAAACTATTAACTTGAACCGTTCTTGAACCGTTCAAACGTTTTCACGATTATTTTAATTGACAGCTTAAAGATACAGTACTCGCCATAAAGATATGTCCCGACAGTGTTTTAATGATAGGCTAAACCAATCACTTTGAAAATCGAAACACACTGGTGAACCAACATTTTTTTCCGTTTTTTATTAAAAATTTAAACATAATTTTACAACACATGAAAACAATTAGGTTTCAAAGTAAAGACCATTTGACTCTTTGGCTTGAACCCATCTATCGGCAAGTTGTTCGATCCCGCTGCGGTACCACTCCTTGTTCTTAGAGAAGAAAAACTCGCGGCACCAGTTTTCGACATCGGCCAGGTCATTGAAGCTACGACCACGAAGAAAGTGTTCCATGGATCGGAAAATGTGATAATCTGATGGCACAAGGTCCGGGCTATAAGCTGGATGAGGAAGAAGTTCAATGGCGTCGAGATTTTTTATCTTTTCCTTCGTTTGTCTGGCGGTGTGCGGTTTTGCATTGTCTTGTTGAAGGAGTATCCGCTTCCGCATACATTCGATCAAGTTGGACACAATAGAGGTCTGCGTCGATGGTCCGACCAATTGGAACTAGCTCGAAGTAAATTACGCCTTCGAAATTCCACCAAACACACAGAAGTACCTTCTTTGAGAAACGATCACATTTTGCTACCGGGTTCCAACCATTCATTTTGTCTGTCCGGATTACTGAAGCACGCCAACTGGCAGGAAAATAAAATGAGTTCAGTAAACGTGCTAAAATCTCATTTTTTTAAAATATATTAATATTTTTAGATATAGCTTATTTCAAAATAGTTGACGACGCAATCACTCTGCAAATGCGGCATACTAATTCAAATTCATTTTCAAAACGGTTATTTAATTTTATTTCCGTGACATTTTTTAGTTTTTATTGCTTATATTGAACGTTTATTACATTAAAAATTATTAAAATAATCGATTTGAAAATGAATTTGAATTAGTATGCCGCATTTGCAGCGTGATTGCGTCGTCAACTATTTTGACATACGCTATAGTTTAAAAAAAGCTTAATTAAATCGCAAGAGAAAGTTTTTTTGTTAAAAAGACGCAAAAATTTTCAGAAACGCTTTAAAATCGAATAAACGTTATTTCCAGTTGGCATGCTGAAGTAGACTCACTTTTCATCGGAAGGTTACAATTCTACGAATAAAACAGTAACCTTGTGGATAGTTTTCGGCAAGTCTCGACACGTTTTTTGAGCTTGAAATTCAGTCAATGAATGAGGTACTTCTCGACAGCGTCTATTGACTTTCCCAGTGGCGTGAAGATGTCGTACAACTCACGGATTACTTTAGAACCCACTGTCGTAGGTGGGCCTGAATGTGTCTTGTCCTCGAGATCAGTGTCGCCGTCGTTAAATCTTTTGAACCAATTTCGCGCAGTACGATCCGAGACCATATTGTCGCCTTCAACTTCGCATATCTTTTTGCTGCTGCATTTGCGTTGAAGCCTTGTTTCCAGTAAAGACGTAAAAGAACACGAATTTCGGATTTTTCCATGTTTCTTCTACAAGTTAAAAAAATTTGAAATAAAAGACCAATTGAAAATTTTATGATAGAGCTATATTATGATAGAGCTGTTCAAGCGCTTTAAAATATATATATATAACACAATAATATAAAAATCTTTATTTGGTAAAAAAAACAATTAGACAAAAATATTGTCACTATCGTGAAGCTTAATAACATTTGTCTATTGTTTAATTATACTGTATTGAATTGTTTTTCCACACATTATTTTATAATATTATTTCATGGTTAATTTCCTAACGTGACATGATTATACTCTATATAAGCGTTGTTTGAATAATAAAGATGAGTCTAACAAATATTCTTCACCTCGAACGGTGACATGGCGACCACGACTATTCCGAATACTACAACTTCCGCCGTCATTCGACAACAACTGGGCCGAAGACGCAAGGAACTGACAACCCGGCTGATAAAGGACGATTTACCAGTAATCAAGGAGCTGATAGAGTTCGACGAAGAAGAGCTGGTCGACTGCCTCGCCGACTGCCATGAATATGAAGAACAAATAGCAACGGAGCTAACGAAGATCGAGAAGTTAATGGAAGAATGGGACAAGCTGTGCAAGGACGACCCAAAGGAGAAGATAGTTAAAGATAAGTATTTTGAGAAATATGGAGATACTGGACAGGTGGTTGCAGAGGCTGAAGAGGGCAGAAAGACAATCCGTAGATTGTTCGAAGCGGCGAGTGAGCAAATGAAAAGGCGATTTCCGACATCGCAAGCCGAAATTCCTGAGTGGACGTTCCTCAGATGGGCATCATCGACGTCTTGCGAGACCGATGAACAGAGAAGCGACAAGTCGAAGAAGCCGAGAGTTCCAGTAGAGACAGCTCAAGCCGTTCCCGAGAGAAAAATGCCAGCCAGAAGTCGAATGGAGCAAGTAACCGAATCGTTGGAATCATTTGCAATAGGAAGCTTGCCGCCACTCCCGAGAGCAGAGTTGCCGAAATTCGACGGAGACATCCTCACGTTCATGGAGTTCAAAAGCCGGTTTGAGAGCATAATCGGAAGATATCCGATTGATTCAACGTTGAAATTGGATTATCTGAAGCATTGCATTACCGGAGATGCAGAACGATTGATCAGGAGTTTTCCTTCAACCGCGATGAACTATCAATTGGCTTGGCAAACACTGGAAGATCATTTTGGAGACGAAGACAGAGTACATCACCACTTACTCTGCAAACTGCAGGATCTTCCCACGATGAAGCAAACAGCCAGTGGAAAGGATCTTTTTCAATTTTGGACTGAAGCGTCATTCCTGTTCGGACAGCTGATGCAAATCAACCCAGGAGCCGACAACGCCACCGTTGCACTCTGCCTCCAAAGAAAGATGCCGAACAGAGTTCTGGAAAAACTCTATGATGTGGATGAGAAGAAGATATTCACCACGACGGCATTCCTGGATGCTATCAGCAAAATCGCCAAAAGAGAAATGCGGATCAAGGACATGCAAGACGAATTGACGACATCGCAGAGAGTGACGACCATGTTAGCAGTTCAACAAAGAGGACCGGAAGCGAGAAGAAATGACAACTTGCGGCCCAGGTTCTGTTCATTTTGTCAATCTCATACAAACCACAAGAATACCAATTGTCCAGTCTACGAGACGACTCACAAGAAGAAAGAGCGAGCGATCATTCTCAAACTATGCTTCTGCTGTCTGAAGATGAATCATCGAACCGCTGAATGCCGAAACTCAGCACACCAATGCAGCGTATGCAACGAGCACCACAAGACCCATCCGGCCTTGTGCTTTGGAAGGCATCGTTCCCCCGCCAGGATGACATCACCAAACCGGCAACAGCGCTTCGATAATGGCCGATTCCAAACACAAGCTCCTCGAGTGGAATCCAGTGAAACACCGATTCGGCGCCAGCAATACCAGAGTCGAAACTTCGGTACAGGAAATCGGCACAACCAGCCAGCCACTCGAAACTACCGAACTGAAGAAGGAAGAACACACGCCATCATTGCGAATGAAGTTCAGGAACGGGATGAAGATTACAATGCCATGACGATGTTTCTGGACAATAGAAAGATCGAAGATGAACCGGTAATGATTGAAGAAGAAAACGATGTAGGAGCTGAAGAGGATTTCATGAATGCCTTTCAATCGATACATCGAGAAGCACGCCCAGCCACCAACAATCCGCTACGACAGAACCCGATCATCATGATGTCGAAGGAAGTGGCAGTGAAAGATGTCAAGAACAAGTTCGCGCCAGCTCACATGTTCATCGATCATGGATCCAATCGATCGTACATCACGTCGTCATTGGTCGAGAGACTGGGGTTGACGGCAGTAGAAACGGAAGAGATCAATGTGCAAACTTTTGGAGAAGAAGAAGGAAGACGGATGACGTCAAACCGTTACAACATCACTCTGGAAGTCGCTGGAAGACAGTTTAATCTCAATCTGTCCACGGTCAACATCATCACAAGGTCAATTGTGACAACTTCCGTTGATGACAACGACGTCGCCCAAATGCTGAATGATCAAGCAGTTGAAGTCGAAAGAAAGCAAGTCTCACCGGATCTCCTCATCGGATTGGATCACAGCAATGAAATTCTTGGAGATGTTCAATCAAGAATTCTTCCGAACGGATTATGCTTATTCCAAACGCAGATTGGAGCAATTCTCTGCGGAACCGAGAGACAAAATCGAGAAGAACCCGAAGAAGTCATTATGGAAAGAGATCCTGTCGATCTGGCTCACAGACAACCGGTCGGATTGATTGCAATTGAGCCAAGAAATGAACACGAACAGCTGATGAAGACACTGGAGAACTTCTGGACCATCGATTCCATTGGAATTCGCGAAGAAGAGTTGGAGAGCGATGCAGAGCGAGCAATGAAGATGTTCAATGATTCTGTCTTCATAGAAGAATCGGGAAGATATTCTGTTCGTCTTCCATTCTGCGACTCAACCGATGATGTTCCGAACAATCGAAGCCTTGCCTATTACCGATTGAAGTCCAACTTGAAGAATCTCGAATCCAAACCGGAATTGCTGAAGAAGTACGATGAAGTCATCCGAGATCAGCTAAAGCGAGGTTTCATTGAAGAAGTGAAAGAAGAAGAGATTGCCGATGGCCCACTGGTTCATTACATTCCACACCATTCCGTGATCAAGGAAAGTTCGACGTCGACGAAGCTGAGAATCGTGTACGATGCCGGAGCAAAAGCCAACAAAACAGCTCCATCGTTGAATGACAAACTCTACGTCGGAATGCCACTACTTCCCGATTTGACTGGAATTCTACTGCGATCGAGAATGAAGCCGATTCTGATCTCTGGAGACATCGAGAAGGCCTTTCTTCAAATGGGTCTTCATGTTGAAGATCGAGATTGCTGCCGCTTCCTATGGATCGAATCGCTGGAAAGACCAAAGATCGTATGTTATCGATTCAAACGCGTTCCATTCGGAGTACGATCCAGTCCATTCCTGCTGAATGCTGTCATCAATGATATCTGCCAACGCTCCGACCAACCACTCGCAAAGGAGATTCCGAAATCGACATATGTTGACAACTTCTTTCATGGAGTCCAATCGATAGAAGAAGGAAAATTGGCGTTCAAGGATACAAAACGAATATTCGAAGCTGCTTGCATGAAGATGTGCCAATTCTTCTGCAACTCCGACGTGCTCAACGACTACTTTGCCCAAATGGAAGGAGTCAAGAAGCCGGAAAACAAGCAAAAAATTCTGGGACTTCAGTGGAACATTGCGTCAGATCACATTGGAATCACGAAGCCAAAGCCTCCAATGGGATACCTCACCAAGAGAGAAGTGCTGAAGACAACCGCCAGCCAATACGACCCTCTCGGACTACTGAGTCCTGTGATGATCAGAGGAAAACTTTTCTTCCAAAAGCTGTGCAGCGACAAGAGATCATGGGACGACAGACTCAACGCCGAATGCGAAAATGAATGGTTCCAAATCTTGAAAGGATGGAGTGGAGCAGACATTTCGATTCCGAGAAGATACACAACCAGAGATGAGATGCCAGTTCAGACGGAACTACACATTTTTTCGGATGCGTCGCAATACGCATATGGAGCCGCTGCCTATATCCGATTCATGTTCAAAGATGAGTGCCAAACTTCATTAGTTTTTGCCAAGTCAAGAATCTCGCCAATCAAGAAGAAACTGACAATTCCGCAATTGGAACTACTCGCCATCGAGATTGCAACCACAATGATGACATTCTGCGTGAAGGAATTGCCGTACAAATTTGACAACGTTATATTTTGGTCGGATTCGAAGTGCTCAATTGATCTCGTCAGAAGCGGAAAGGGGAACACAACGTTCCTGCGAAATCGGGTCAAGAAGATTCGCCAGAAGATCCAAGAACATCAATTGATGCATGTCGATGGGAAAGAAAATCCAGCAGATATTCTGAGCCGAGGATGTTCGCTTGACGAATTACGAGCGAACTCACTGTGGTGGAAAGACCCAGGATTTCTACAAGATCAACGATGCCAGTTCAAAAGCCCGGCGATGATCAGTGAAGAGGACGAAGCGACATGTCTTGCCGTCAACGCCAGAAAGGAAGTCCAGAAGAAACTGAAGGATGTGATTGACATTCATCGATTCTCGAGCTACAAGAAGCTGCACAGGATTCTTCAAATCGTTGCCAAGTTTGGAAACAAAGGTTGTCGTACTGATGAAGCTGCCAGCCAGAAAGCAACACAATACTCCATCAAGTTGGCCCAAGATGAGGATCCGATCGATGATGAAAAAATCGCTCAAATGCGACTCAAGAAGATTGACGGAATCTGGACGTTCACTGGAAGAGTCTCAAGTTCAAAGCCACTGTATTTTCTGCCACGAGGACAAGTTGCGGACTTGATCATCAAGAAGGTACACGAAGACAATCGTCATGCGTCTGCGCGACACACATTGACCGAAGTGCGACAATTCGCCTGGATTCCAAATGGACTCCAAGCCGCCAAGAAGATCGTCAGAAGATGCCTGCAATGCAGCCGAGAGAAAAGCCGTTCATTCAAACAGCCCGACTTCCCAGACTATCCGGATGCAAGAATCAAGGTGACAGCACCATTTCAATTTTCGGGAATGGATTTTGCGGGACCACTGAAGGTGAAGACGAAGAATGGAATTGAGAAAAGATGGATACTGCTCTTTTCCTGCCTTTCGACTCGATACATCCATTGCGAACTGCTAGAAGACACATCAGCACACAGCACCATTCTCGGAATTCGAAGGATGTGCTCAATCTACGGATGCCCGCAATGGATCAATTGTGACAACGGAACAAGTTTTGTGACCATCGATGCGATATTCCAAGAGTGCCGAGCGAGCAAGGAACAACTTCCAACAATTCATTTCAACGATCCATATTCTCCATGGCAAGGAGGACATTATGAACGCCTCATTGGACTTTTGAAGGCAAGTCTTGTGAAAGCTGGAAGTACCAAGACACTGATGAGTCCTGTCGAATTGATGACACTGATGTCAGAATGCGCTGCAATCGTCAACCGAAGACCAATCACAGCCGTAGCAGAGGATGAGGACATACGAACAATTCGCCCAGTTGATCTGGTGATCCCACACTTCCGATCGAATCCGACATTACGCTTCGACGAAGGTCTTGAAGCTCAACTCCCAAGGAATCAAGCCGAAGTTCTGGAATATTGGCAAGGATTGACGACACTGACAGAAGGATTCCGAAATCAGTGGCAAAAGGAATACCCGGCAGTTTTGCGGCAAAGAATGGAATTTGAGCACCGTCAGAAGAACTACGCCGAAAAGGAAGCACCAGCCGTTGGAGAAATCGTGCTCCTTGAGAGCGAAGAGAAGTCGAAACTGAACTGGCCACTGGCAAAGGTGATGGAGGTCAAGGAAAGATCAGCAATCGTCTTCCGAGGAGATACGAGAAGAACGCTGGAAAGGCCATTCAAGAAAATCTACTCTTTGGAACTTGTGAGCAAACTCGAGCCGGAGAAGACAAAAGATGAACAGATGCTACCGAAAACCGAACAAACATCGAGGAGGTCCGGAAGGCATCCAATGATCCGAAGAAGCACAGCACCGAGAAGAAGAACCGCAACAACAGCATTGGCAATTATGCTTTTGATTTGTCTCTCGACCGCAACAATGGCTCAAGAAGAACAAACCGGCAACAACACCATCAGTGAATCAAACAAATGGAAAGAATTGATGACGTTCGAGAACATGATGAAGATGGCAACACTGTTGATACTCGCATGCTGCAACTGCCTCGTCGTCCCGGAGTGTCACTATCGTGAAGCTTAATAACATTTGTCTATTGTTTAATTATACTGTATTGAATTGTTTTTCCACACATTATTTTATAATATTATTTCATGGTTAATTTCCTAACGTGACATGATTATACTCTATATAAGCGTTGTTTGAATAATAAAGATGAGTCTAACAAATATTCTTCACCTCGAACGGTGACAAATATATAGAAAATCGGAAAAAATTTTCAAATGTCAAGATTCTGGTAATTCTGGTGTAACGATGAATTTTATGTTCATTTCAATTACCTTAAGCCAGACAATCCTTATATCAACAAATTCAATAAGAATGTCATTTCTATAGACCAATTGAATTCAAAATTTTACCAAATACAGCAAACAAATAAAAATACAATAGACAAACCTGTCCATTTAAAATCAATCAAAATAATTTTAGACAAATATCAGCCCAATTGTTCAAATCTCATCCTCACGCCGTCGCTCTGATACCGTGCGCCGTGTTCGGAAACAAGCTGAAAGCAAATCAGAAGCGCAATACGATTGCGCTGCTGATACCATCGATGCCATGCAGTACGCCAACGCTCGTCTCTTCATCGATCACGTCTATCCAACAGAGGAAAGCGTTCGCGCCGTACGTGAGCATGTGGCAAAAATCGCGAGTAGCATTGTGATCGGTTTCCGTTCAATGATCGACCAACTCGATTGGATGTCACCAGCCACTAAGAAAGGCGCCTATGACAAGATCAATCGTCTAGCTAAGAACATTGCCTTCCCGGATTGGATCAGAGACAACGACCAGTTGAATGACTATCACAGTTTGCTGAAATTCGACGAGAAGACGCCGTACGTTGACATGATGGACGAGTGTCTCGAGTTCAACGAAGCTGTTGAATGGCTCCAATTGTCAGATCAGTCACCGGCCGATAGAAGTGGTTTCAATGGTCCGCCCGGTATCACCAACGCATGGTACCAGCCCGAATTCAATTCGATCACCTTCCCTGCTGGAATTCTCAAGCAGCCCTTCTATGACTTCGATTGGCCCGCTTCGATCAATTTCGGCGCAATGGGCGTGATTGCCGGCCACGAGCTCACTCACGGCTTCGACGACGAAGGCGTACAATGGGACTCGATTGGTCGTCTGAATGGATGGATGGACGCCGCTTCAAACGTCTCCTTCACGAATATGGCCAAATGCGTTGTTGACGAGTATTCCACGTTCTGTCCATTGGATAAGAGCAAATATGGTCATGCGGCGTGCGTGGACGGCGCACAAACTCAAGGAGAGAATATTGCCGACAATGGCGGCATTCACGCGGCTTTCAGGGCCTATAAGAACTACGTGAACATTTATGGAAACGACGGCGCTTTGCCCGATGACGAAATGAAGCATTTCACACCGGACCAGTTATTCTTCTTGTCGTTCGCGAGAGTCTGGTGTCAGCCGACACCACAGATCGATAGCATGCTCCGTCAACTGCTAGTGGATGTGCATTCGCCATCTATTTATCGTGTCATTGGCACGATTCGTAACTTCCCGGCGTTTAAGAATGCGTTCAATTGTCCGAATGATGCTGCTTACGCGCCGAAAGATCACTGCAACGTCTGGGTGTCTGACATTGATACATGTAAGTTGTATACCACTTTCTTAAAAACAACGTGAAAACATTTTGCAGCGTATGGTGTCCCTGAATCAAAAACCGAAACAAACATTCAACCGGAAGAACCAATTACCGCCAAGGATCTTGATAAACTCTCTGCTTACGAAATGGCCGTCAACTATTACAAAGTAAGCCCAAAAAAATCATTGAATTAACAAAGATGCGCTTATTCAGAATTCTGTCAACTTTAGCGTTGATCCATGTGAAGACTTCTTTTCGTACGCTTGTGGCACATTTGACACAGAAGTCTCATTCTATACAGCTCGCCAACAGAACCTCTACAAGATCTCCAATCAAATTACTTCGCTCGATTACCAGAAAACCATTAAGGAGAGTGAAGCTTTAACGAAACTACAGAAGCTTTATAATACATGCGTCGATGAGCTGATAGATCCGGAAAAAGACAACAAAACGCTCGTTTCGAATAATTATGTCAAGAGGAAAGTCGAAGAGCTAAATGGCAGGTTGGGCGCCCAATTTACATTGGTTTATGGTGGCAAGGTTGCTAAACTTCCTGGAGCGGAGGAATTGGCAAAAGGACTTGCTTATCTTTCATTCGAATTGGGCATCGATACATTGGTGACGCCAATGGTTGACACATACTGGATTGATAACACCAATGGATATCAAATGTTCCTGGATCAGAATACAAATTATCTTGCGTTCGTTTTATTCATTTTTTTTTTGGATCTTTGATTTGTTGATGTGCTGAAGTCTAGTGAAATCAACCATCGCGTAATATTAAAAGACGAGTTAATGCTTAAGCGAAATTTTAAGCTTTTCGAATCATCCCACTTTTATAGCTTTTTGAATGAGCACTCATTACTACAAATGCATTTGTTTTATTTTATTTTCATATCTAAAAGATTTGGGCTAAAATTAGTAAAATAGCCAGAGATGGACGGTATTCATGATCCCGGATTCCAGAGAGATTCCAGATGAATTTTTTATTTCTATTCCGCATTCCGAAAATTCACATTTCATACAACGCTGAACAACAAATACGGCCGGAATTCCGGCGAATTAGGCATTCCGGATTCCGAAGTTCGAAAATTGCAAAACCACCACCTTCACTTTTATTTAAATCATTATAGAAATTTTTTTTAACCTTCAAAGAATTTAAACACAATTAATCAATAATTTTAAACGATTCTATAATGCAAAACAAATCAAATTCAAAGAAGTTGAGCTTTTAAAAAAGTAAAAAATTAAAAAAAAAAAACAGTGAAGGACGCGGTTTTTGCAATATGCCCTTCCTCTGCACTTTCTGCTTCCATGACTGTGTTTTGCACGAAATGTGCTCCTGTTAGGACGCGAGGTGCTTTTTGCATGAAACAGACTCATACTGTTATATAGCGTAAACACGTCATCAATCTTTGTTGTTTTTTGGAGTGAGGACGCTTCGTGTAATTGTGATGAAACTTTGGTTACTTTTTCGTTTCGAATTGAATGTTCTGGCGGCAGTTTTGATAACAATTTCGTGCAAAACACAGTCAAGCCACCGCCCAGCACAAAGTAATCGTGTCGATTTATCGGCAAGTTGTTCGATCCCGCTGTGGTATCACTCCTTGTTCTTAGAGGCGAAAAACTCGCGGCACGCGTTTTCGACATCGGTCAGGTCATTGAAGCTAAGACCACGAACAAAGTGTACCATACATCGGAAAAGGTGATAATCTGATGGCGCAAGGTCCGGACTATAAGCTGGATGTGGAAGAAGTTCAATGGCGTCGATATTTTTGATTTTTTCCTTCGTTTGTCTGGCGGTGTGCGGTTTTGCATTGTCTTGTTGAAGGAGTATCCTCTTCCGATTGATCAATGCTGGATATTTCTCGCCAAGTGCCGCATACATTCGATCAAGTTGGGCGCAATAGATGCCTGCGTCGATGTTCCGACCATTTGGAACTAGCTCAAAGTAAATTAAGCCTTCAAAATTCCACCAAACACACAGAAGTGCCTTCTTTGAGAAACGATCACATTCTGCTACCGGTTCCGCCTTTTGACCGGGTTCCAAGCATTGATTTGTCTGTCCGCATTACTGAAGTAGACCCACGTTTCATTACAAGTTACAATTCTACGAATAAAACGGTAATCTTGTGGATTTTCGAGCAGTTTTCGGCACGTTTTTGAGCTTTAATTTAAGTCACTGCATGAGGCACCCCTGGACAGCGTCTATTGACTTTCCCAAGGGCGTGGTGATGTCGTGCAACTGATGTATGACGAATATCGAGCTCGGCCGACAAACTGCGAAACTTACTAATTGATTGGTCTCCACAGATTCACGGATTGCTTCAGAATCCACTGTCATAGGTCGGCCTGAATGTGGTGGAGACCTTATGCACGTAATCCGACGTCCACTTACGGATTATTTCGGCCCACCGCTCTTTTGGTCTGCCTTTACTTCTTGTGCTGCAACGGGGGTCCCATTCTGAAAGTATTTTGCACCACCGGTCGGGTGGCATTCGAGCAATGTGACCGTCCCATTTGAACTTATTTTTATCCGCAATGATCCCTACATGCATTTGCACATCGTTGTAATCGCTCGCTGTCCTTCTTCAGCAGGCACCAACTTTCACTACCGTATAAGAGAGCTCGTATTAGGTTCTGCATGATGAGTTCCTTCTTGTCTAAGTGCGGCAATAGTATTTTACACTTAGAGAAAGATGACCATGCGGCTTTACAGCGCCTGGATATTTCTTCGTCAAGAGAGCCATCAATTTTTATCCAGCTTCCCAAATATCGAGTTCCACGAGAGATTGGACACTTAGACCCGTTTGAGCTTCAGTCTCGTTGAGTTGCGTGACGGTTGTACATGATGACAGTGTCGCCGTCGTAAATCTTTTGAACCAATTCCGCGCAGTACGATCCGACAACATATTGTCGTCTTCAACTTCGCATATCTTTTTTGCTGCTGCAATTGCGTTGAAGCCTTGTTTCCAGTAATGACGTAAAAGAACACGAATTTCGGATTTTCCCATGTTTCTTCTACAAGTTAAAAAATTTTTAAATAAAAGACGAATTAAAAATTTTAGTATATATTATGATAGAGCTGTTCAAGAGCTTTAAAAATATATTTATAAAACATGTATATAAAAATCTTTATTTGGTAAAAAAACAATTAGACAAAAAGATATAGGAAATCGGAAAAATATTTGGTTTACCCTAATCTATCGGATGTTATTAAATCTAGGAAAATCGGAAATTGCTCCCGTCGGAAAATAAAATCCATTTCCGCAAAAGAAATCACGGATTATTACACCATAGACAATAAAATACTTCTTCAAACTTCAACGGATTAATTAATTAAAACAAAAGAGGATGTGTAGCATACCTGGTAGAGGAATTGATTCATGAAAAACCTATCGATTCTTTTGAGATCTTTGATTTTTTAAAAGTTTTTTTATAAAAATGAAAAAATCGAAGTTTAAAATGAAATGGTGTAATAATCCGTGATTTTTGCAGAAATGCATTTTATTTTCCGACGGGAGCAATTTCCGCTTTTCCTAGATTTAATAACATCCAATCTATCGCACGCCAAGGGCAGCCAATAGAAAAATCATCTTCACATAGAAAAAATGTTCAACGAAATTGACCACGCGTTCAAGAAATTTATTAATTTTTGTTATTTTTTTGTAAAACAGTATTGGCTATTATAGGAGAACTAATGATTTTTATGAAACGTGAGTTATAGCATTTTGTTGATGTTGAATGTTGAATTTTTTGAAACGCAACATGATGTGGTCACGGTAATTGACGTGTATTTTATAGTCGATTGAAATTTTAAACTTTAAAAAATAATAACTTTGCTTAAAAGACGAATAAAGATTAAAGGCATCGTTATGTCATTTATCATTAAAGTCTTAATCTCAAAAATTAAAAATAGAATTTTCGAATTATTCGATTTTAAAGTTTTTCAATTTATAGAACATTAATCTGATAAAAATGAGTAATTTTGTGAGTTTTCATTTTTTCTAGAATGACGATTGGATATAACGACCTAACTAAAATCGATTTTTTTTTCAAAAAAAAAAAGAAATTTTTCAAAAATCGGATTATCCAGCACTAATTTTCCTAAAACAAGTTTTCACAAAGAACTCAGAATATTCCTCGTTTTCTGAGCCCTGAAATAACAGAAATCATTTGAAAAATGATAAATAAACTTGAACTAATCATAAAAAACTAAAAATATATTATTTTTGTTAAAATTGTGCACAAAATTGCAATTTTTACGTGGAAACTGTTCACAAATTTTTATGTTAGTTTTTTAGGCTTTACGTATATAGAGAGAGAGAGAGAGAGAATATTACATCCTAATAAGTGCTTATTATGTCTCTGGTCACTGTTTTTGCTGGCAGACATCCGTTACAGTAATACTTCAGAGCGCGTTTTTATCTTCGTAAACTTAAAATTTCTGTGTGAAAAATAGCGAATTCATTATTCATCACCTTTGAAGTGCAGCTTCTAGTATCGGCAGCATTCGAGAAAACCATCCCAACTAGAACAAATAAAACATTTTACTATATATAATAAATTCAATTAATTTCAGCAAAACTTATTATCAAGAAGATGCGTGGAAGAATCAAAAAGAAAACTTTATCAAACTCGTAACCGACGTCGTCACACGTTACGCAAAACTTCAAAATTCACAAATTCAACCAAACAAGGAAATGATTGTAAAAATAGCTGACTTTGAGCAAATGCTGGCGACCAAGTATAGTACTGATGATACCGAGCGCAGACAATATAAACGATCGTGGAATCTAAAAACACGTGGAGAATTGAATCAGAACTACCCATTCCTCAATTGGGATGAATATCTGAACGGGGTTCCACAAATTGCGAAAGACAAAATTGCTAATGGCTACAAGTTCGTGGTTATGGAACCGGGACAACTTGATAGAATAAGTTCATCATACAACACATCTGATGCAGAAACTCTCGTTAATTATCTTTACGTGAGGCTTCTTCTCGGAACCACGCAATATCTGCCGCAATATTCTGACGCTTTTGTCGATACTCCGGTGAGTGTTTCTTTTCTTTAAAATAGGGTCAAAAAGTAACTTAGAAATAGTGAAATTAATAAGACAACAAAACAATTAAAGGAAATTTGTGTTATTGTTTGAAAGGCGAACTTAGAAATAGAGCTCTCAGACGCTCCAACTGAAACCGTGACTCCTTTTAGACCACCCATGTCAATTATATAGGCGATCTTTTGCTAAATGTACTGTGGCATCAACTAAAACTTTCCCAAATTGAATATTTCAATCTTAAAGTTAGTCAACATTATAATAGACAAGGAAACAAATTCGAACGTTTTGAGGTAAAATGTCGGATAATTGTAAATCTAGGAAATTGCTCCTGGAAAATGAAATCGGACATTACCAATTAACAATTTACTTAATTACACATTAGAACCCAATTTCTAACATTATTAGCGACACGCCAAATGCAATTAGAAAAATATAAGCTCATAAAGCCGCTGTAAGATAATATTAAGTAATGGTAATAATACTAGTTCACCCCAACTTGCATGGTAAAAGAATTAGCTCAGTAGGAATGCTCAAATATAAGTTTTTAGAAAGTTACTTATATTTTAGATAGTTTAAAACATGCTCAATTAAATTGTCGTAAAAACCTTTTTTGTATTTTTTCCCGTTCAGACCCTCACAATTGTGCAATATGCTCTTAAAATTAACGGGAACGTTTTTGTCAAAATTCCAGCTCTTAACTCAAAAATTTGTATTTTAAATGTGCATTTGATGCTCATTTTAAGATGGTTAATGACAATTGTGTACATTATGCGTATGGTTGTATTTAGCAAATTTTCGTGTATAATATAACCATGGAGAAGTCTGTATGTGCTCAGAGAGCCTAGAAAATGACCAAAAATTGATGCTCACTTTGAAAAAAACTTGTCCAAATTTAAAGGGAAACTGCGTATCCACCAAAATAATACTATCTCAGTAATCAATATCAGTCATCTTCTGATGACTCTGACGTGTGTATTTTTCACGTTCAGACCCTCATAATTGTGCAATATGCTCTTAAATTTAACGGGAACGTTTTTGTCAAAATGCCAGCTCTCAATTCGTAAATTTGCATTTTTATTGCGCATTTGATGCTCATTTTAAGGTGCTTAAAGGCTATTGTGTACATTCTTATGCGTATGGTTGTATTTAGCAGTTTTACGTGTATCACATAACCCAAGAAAAAGTCTGTAAGTGTTCAGAGAGCCTAGAGAGTTTTTGTCAAAATGCCAGCTCTCAAATCGAAAAAAAAACCACGTGCCATACAATAAGAGGAGATTGCCTAAGGGATTAACTTTTCATTTGGCGTGTGACTGTATATTTCATTTGAATAATACCGCCCTCTTCTAAAACAAAAACAAAATACCAATTTTACAGGAAATCACACCAATGCTGGGCTTATCAAGAAGAAAGACTATCGAGAACATTAAACTCAACTCGAACAATCCTATCGAAGTCGGAGCATCATGTGCCAGTGTTGGAAACAATTTAATGCAATTCGCCACCGGACGCGTATTCATTGATTACATGTATCCAGATGAAGAAGACATCACGAAGATTCGCAATTCGACCAAAGCCATCATCGGCAACATTATTACCTCTTTCGAAGGAATGATAAGCCAACTTGACTGGATGAGTGCTGAAGATAAGACAACGGCTCTTAATAAGACAAGCAACATCGGTATTTTATTATTGTTCGAAGAGAAGCAAATACAAAATTTTTCTAGTATTAAATAGCGCATTCCCGGATTGGATAAAAAACAAGGAGAAGCTCGATACATACTACAATGAACTTAATTTCACCGCAGATAATTATTATGACCTATATGACGAGCTTATCAAGTAATTGATTATATTGCAATATGTTTCCATAATTGTTGTCTTTCAATAGGTTCAATATTTTGATCGCGTATAGACAATTGAACAAAAAAGAAACCGATCGTCATGATTTCCTGGGTCAACCAGCGACAGTGAATGCGTGGTATCAACCAGAACTCAACTCGATCACAATTCCAGCTGGTATTTTGGTACCACCCTACTTCCATCCCAACTGGCCGCCATCGATCAATTATGGGGCGATGGGTTTGGTGGCTGGTCACGAGCTCACGCATGGTTTTGACGACGAAGGCGTTCAATGGAATTACAATGGAAGCTTGGCTAAATGGATGACAGAAAAATCGACGACTAAATTTAAGGAAATGGCTCAGTGTGTGATTGATGGTAAGTGGTGGTGGCTCTGTGTTATTGCTTTTTTAACATTTTTGCGTCATGTCGCTTGATAGAAAAGCGGTATATCGTCAATCTTCTATTTTAGAAAAAAATTATTTCCGTGCAACCCCGTTCGATATATAAAATGTGCAAGAGAGAGAAACCAATTCGATGAGGAATCTTGCAAGATTCCACACACTTTTTTCATTAGTAGTCAGTCCTTAACTCGCTACTAACGTATTGCAGCTTGGTCGAGAAATTGTCAGAGAAACCTGATACTGCTCCAACCTACGCCGATCAGTGAGCAATTAACTAGCGGTTTGACATTAACTTGGGGTCCACATGTTCTTCCAGAGCCTGCACTAGAACTGAATAAATTTGATTTTCCGTCGTCTTTCCGACTGCATCGAGTTGTCCACCATCTTTTTCCGGAGTGTTCAGATCTAATGTTCACCTTCTCCTCGAGAATACCGATTCTTCTGATAGCTGACTTCGCGTTGACGTTCGAGAACTAGAACTTGACCACGTCCGACCACCTTCCCCCTGGGACTTCCTTTTGCTCTTGCTCAAACTCGAGAATCCCATTCTGAAAGAATCCGGCAGCCTTGTGCAATGTCCATCCCAATTGAGCAGCTTCCTCCTATCTAGCAAATAAACTGAAATTGAGGCATCGACCTTGACGTGAAGCGGACAATAGAGCAAACGCCGGAACGATGTGTCAGCGAATTCGAGTCGTTTTTAATGCTTCCTTTTAATCCTTCTCCCACACACTCCTTGTCGGCTTCATCTCGAATCATTCGGAGAGAAAATGAGAAGAAGATGATGATTCCGAGCTGAATCTTCATCCGCTTTTCGTCGTTTTTCAAGTTCCATATCCGTTTTCCTACTTCCGTTTAAAAAAGCAGCAGATTCCTCCTAACTATCAAATCCGGCGAAATGGATCCTTCGACCCCTTGGGGTGAAAGCAGATAATGTCGAGAATTTCTTCAAAGAATTTCCGATGTATTAGCTCTCTTTTTTCTGGAATGTGAGGAAATATAAGCTTGCATTTGTAGAATTCTAAATATGGACTCCTTCGTAGAATATTCATTGTGTACGATCATCGTCTTCGTTGGGTTGACTTCTAGTCTTTTCTAAGGAGACTCCGATTGCCACGTCGTCAGCGAATTCGAGTCGTTTCAAAAACTTTCCATCAGAACGAATACATTCAGCTTCTTCCTTGCCGGCTTCATCGCGAATCGTTTGGAGATCAAATGCCAACAGAGATGGCGATACCGAGTCACCTTGACGCATCCCTCTTTTGAACGGATTATCAATTGTCCTTCCATGGATTCTGATTTCTACAGTACCTCCTGACAACATTCTCATTAAGGCATTGATATGCTTATTCAGATGAAGATTAGATGAGAACAATTCATATTTTAATTTTATCCTTGATCGTGATATTCGGACAAGATTTTGAACTTTAGCATTTTATTTTACGCAACAACCAAATACGCAAAGTTTGATTTTTAATTGCTTCCCTGGATTGCTATTCGTTCCTGTGGGAACGGCAGTTCCATTATTCTTGTCTGTTCATGCTACTACTTCCCAATTGGGTATTGAAGATAATGAAGTGTGGTGAGGCCCCATCTCATTCGTCTAACTAGAGAGGTCATTTTTGGATCCAAAAGATTTCGGGCTAAAACTTTGCAGGGTGATAGCTGAGAAAATTTTATTAGTGCACACAAAAAATTGTCCTGCACTGGGGGGTTTAAGTGGGTTAAAAATATGTTCAAAGTTACCAACCTCGAAATTCCTGTAGAAAACAGTAAAAAAAACCACCAAAAACCTTTTTTTTAACCCACTTAAACCCCCAGTGCAGGACAATTTTTTGTGTGCACTAATAAAATTTTCTCAGCTATCACCATGCAAAGTTTCAGCTCGAAACCTTTTGGATCCAAAAATGACCTCCCTAGTAAGCAAGAAGAGAGAGTTGTGTGGAACCATCGGCATTTATATTTAATATCAATCAATTAATTATCATTATTTTTACCAAATAAACTAAGTAAATAATTTCAGAATACAATCAATTCTGTCCACTCTCCAGTAACAACTACCAACCAAATTGCGTGAACGGAGCTCAAACCCAGGGCGAGAACATTGCCGACAACGGCGGAATTCACGCAGCCTACCGCGCCTATCGCGTCCATCAATCCCTGGACGGACCCGATGCTCGCTTACCAGATCGAGTTTACTCGCAATTCACACACGATCAACTCTTCTTCCTGGGCTTTGCTCAAGTTTGGTGCGAAAAGCGACGAACCGACGAGAAGCTTTACACGCAATTGATGGTCGACCCGCACTCGCCATCAATGTACCGTGTTCAGGGAACTATTCAGGCACGGCTTTCTTTAGAAAAAACCAGTTTAAATTTTTAATTTTAGAACTTCCCCGCATTCCAAACTGCCTTCAACTGCCGTAAAGGATCTAAAAGTGCGCCGGAAAAGCATTGTCACGTATGGGTACCAAACAATTACGAATAACTTGTTTATTATTGGCTTTAGATATTGTTTTTCTATAAATCTGTTTTTACAAATCTGTTTAACTTTACAATCTAATTGATTTAAATCAAAAAAAGCGCAGAGGAATGATAGTGGATTGATAGATTGACCAGATCAGCGAAACCTCCATCGTTTGTTTCGTCTTTTTAGCCGTCAATAAGAACATTCGCCGGCTAGTTCATATATATCATTTTGATTCGATTATCATTATACATTTTAATCGCAATGGTTGCTGCATGCGCTGTGCTATTTATGGTTTCGTTGATTTATCGCCAGGTTCGAACATTCTCAGATGTCGTCGCTCCATCAGATATTATAGTTTGCAGTCTATTACACGAGGTTTATATATTTTTTTGTTTAAAAGTCTATTGAAGTTTAATTATTTTTTTATCTTTTTCACTAATTAATAAGCCAATTATAACTAATTGATAAGCCATCGGACTTTAAATAGTTATTACAGTTATTACTAAGGATTTCTAAAATACACAATTTTAAGCCAGAAATTTTATGTGACATTTGAAAAATAAAGTTCTAAAGCCCAATGTTTATTTAGCGGATGGTGTAAGTGTTTTTTTTTTTGGATTAAATACCAATCAAATGAAATTTACATTTTTCTAAAAGTTCAAAAATATTTGTAAGCTTCACGTATACACACCAAATGATTTCGTCCAATATGAAGCTCAGAAAACTCATTTCAATATAGAATTTCGAAATATTACAAGGAAAGCCTGTAAACTTGCCGTGAAAAACAGAACTTATCTCACACGTGGGAGTTAATAAAATGCGTTTCAATATTACCAAATCGCCATTTTCATTTGATGTGCGTATAAAACTTTATAAAAAATAAATTTCACATAATACTTAAACACGTTTAAACTGACAGCTCAGAAAACATACTCAATTATAGTGAATAGAAGCAGTCTATATAGTTTAAAATGTGTTTCACAAGTTTACGTGAAAACTATTCTGAATTTTTTTAATGCACATAATACTCAATTAAATATTAGAAAATGTTCATTTTCATTCGGTTTGCTTAAGACACATGTGACTTTTCCAATGAGCTTCTGTTAATTCGATTACATTTCAGCTATTGCGCATTTTTAGAGAGATTTAGAGATTGAACTATTGTGTGCTTTGGAGAGTGGAGATGCTAAAATTTGAAACAGCTCTTAATTAAGGGTGGTCTAAATAAATTCTGGCAGCACATAATAGTTCAAAATCTGAATATTTTGAGCCCTGGTAATTTTTATTTAATATCTATCTACTTAAAACACATGGGTGATCTAAATAAATTTCGATTTGAAATGAATTTTCATAATAGTGAAATATTTTCTTTTGATGCTTGAAACACTCTCACATAATATTTCAAACGGCTCATATTATCTTCTAAATTAACTGGGTGGTCTAAATAAAGTGAGAACAACGATGAGTAGTTCCCCATGGAAATATTTTTATTCGATCCTTGCATTGTTAATGTTTTACAAATTTTTGCAACATCTCAGCTCACTGCCTTAATTAACGTGGGTGGTCTAAATAAATTGTTACAGGAGATAATAGTCATTAAGGTGAATATTTTGATTCGGACCCTGATAATTTATTAAAAATATCTAAAACATATCTCAGATCACCGCCTTAATTAATGTGGGCGGTCTAAATAAATCTGTCAGTGCATAATAATTCAAAATCTGAATATTTTGATCCCTGATAATGTTTTCTAAATATCTGAAACACATCTCATAATCAGATCACCGCCTAAATTAACGTGGGTGGTCTACATTAATTCGTATAAGAATATTCACATTTACATAGGATTATTAATTGTGAGAATTAAAATATTTACCTTTACGGCTATTATGCGCTTTCAGAATTTTTTTAGACCACCAACATTAATTAAGTTGATCATCTGAGATGTTACAAGATTATTAAAACATTAACAAGGCAATAATCGAATAAAATATTTTCATATACATTATTAATTGCTTACTACTTTATATAGGCCACCCATGTTAATTAAGACAGTTATCTGTGCTTTGTTTGGAATGTTTAAGGAATATTCTCTCGCATAACTATGCACAGTCCGAATTTTTCCGGCCACCCACGTTAATTAAAGCGGATATGCACGTATGGTAGGTCAGTTAATATGTTAAAAGCCTAAATTTCAGAACCTTTTTTTAAAATTTCGAGAAAGTTTAGACAAATTGAACCATTTTTCGTCAAAATAAATCAGAAATGTTCACGTGAATCTTCATAACACACTTTACAATATTCGAAAATCATAATTTTTAATTGGAGTGAGATATTTAATTTGTGTTTCATATATTTTTAAGCCATTTTCAAATCAAAATATTAACTTTAATGACTATTATGTGCTATCAGAATTTATAGAGGATTATTAAGCGTAGACTTGCTTTATTTAGACCACCCATGTTAATTAAGGCGGTGATCTGAGATCTGTTTTACATATTTTTTGTAAATTAACAGGGCCCGAATCAAAATATTTATCTTTATGACTATTATCTTATGTAACAATTTATTTAGACCACCCATGTTAATTAAGGCGGTGAGCTGAGATTATAAAATTTTTAATGCATTAACAAAACAATGAAAAATATTTCCATGGGGGACTACTCATCGTTGTTCTCACTTTATTTAGACCACCCAGGTTAATTTAGAAGATGATATGAGCCGTTTGAAATATTATGTGAGAGTGTGACAAGCATCAAAAGAAAATATTCCACTATTATGAAAAATGCACGCCAAACGAAAACGACGATTTTGTATATTTGAAATCAATAATTTTTACGGAAACATTACATGCTTCTCTTAAACTATCTCCTGGACTGTAGGTAAACGATAATTTTAGTTTAAATGACATTTCCGATACATTGTTTCTACGAATTTATTTGGCATGGAAATGAAATCGGAATTCATTTAGACTACCCATGAATTTAAATATTTTCTATAAATTTATTTCGAATACAAATATTTATCGAACCGGTCACTGATCTATGATTTATGCTTGATAAGATTATTTTAATTAGTATTTAAAATGTTCCACATAAAATTTCATTCGACAATTTCAGGGTACTGTAACTTTGTATTTTGAAAATATATAATTTAAAATAAAATCAATTCTATAAAAATGCGTTAATTGAATTTCACAGTGTTTAAAAACTTTTTTCAGTGCGTCTTTTATTCACGTTTTTTTACGACATAGATAGAAGATAGAGGATAGATAGAATATGAGATAGTCATTCCGTGTAAATTTTAGAAATGCGAATGGCGTCGAGATTGGCACCACGCAAATGGCATCCGGCGAGACCTCTACCACGCTCAACCAACTCCTCAATACTTTTACTTTTGCAATCAAGCTGACAATTCTACAATTGAGAATTGTAATCTATGGCTGGACGAGGTATTACAACTAAATCGACACTTTACCCAAATCGAATTTCAGAACGATTTACCCGTTCCTGGAGCGAGTACCCTGGATAAACTCGTCGACGATGTTTTCACGATACCTGAGCTCAGCTTTAACATGACCGGCACCTACCGTAAGCTTCCCGAAGAAGAAAATGACATTGAAATGATTGTTGAATAATTTATTTATTTCCGTTATTTTGTAAATTATGAACATCGTAGATATAAATAAATTAAAAACAAAATAACCAACAATTCAATTTTTCTTAACTCTCACTTTCAATCTTGTGAGCTTTATTCAACTCATTATCGGTGTTCGATTCCTTTTTAGCAGTTTTCCGTTTTTCAATCTTTTTGAGGGCATGTGATCGATATTGCTCAATGAACTTTGACACCGTTCCTTCTCTTTCAATAACTCCTTTCTGTATATACAGTTCAAGTAAACAAACGTGTAAGAAAAGGTATTGCACATGTGATTGAATTGCCTGTAATTGAGCCCAAATGTTTTGTCATTCAAGTTCAATTTACCTGATATCTAAGAGCCCTCAATTCTCGCACAATATCAACCAGCTCGACACTCGAGTTCTTCTTAATCTTCGAATCGGCAAAGTGAATGCCAACATAAGTGACAGTTCGTCCAACTCCGGCACTGCAGTGCACAACAACTGGAATTGTGGCCGAGTTGTTCGTCTCCTACAAAATGTTTTAATAATCGTTTAAACGCTTTATTTTTACCGTGACCCAGGCACTAAGTTTTAGAACTTCTTGAGCCTCCGGCGGAGCCAATTGATCAGGCCAAGGTAATGCAGACAAATGAAGAATTTCTCGGGGCTTCTCATCTTTAGCGTCTCTGGAATATTCAATGATTTATAGACGAACTAAATGATTTTAAAGGAAAAGATGATATTTTGCCTATAGTACTGTCTATTTGCGTATGCACAACAACTTCACTCTTATAAATGCAAGCTCGTTTGAGTTTCTAAGAAGATTTTCTAGTCTATGCTTCTTTCTTTTTCTTCAGTTTCAGTCAGTCAGTTTCTAGAAGATTTTTAGTATGTATTATCAAAAAATAAGAAATTTGATCACATCAAACCTTTCAAATTCTTAGATTTTGATAATAAATCTTTTTTTTTTTAAATAATCCGAACTTATTCCTCAACCCAATATGTACCTAACAGGGTTGCACGGAAATCAATTTTTTTTCAAACGGATGACGGAAAACGGAAATCGAAAACTCGAACTCGAAAAGCGACGGAAGGAACGGAAGGAACGGAAGAGACGGAAGAAGAATAAAGAAAACGGAAGATGGAAGATCGGAAGATGGAAGAGTGCCATATTAAGCATTCTTCAAATACAATCTTCTACTTCCTCACATTCCAGCTAACGAAAAAAGAATACATTATCGTTCTGACCTTGCTCTAAACTTGGTGCTCATCTCAGTAAGATCTCTTCAATAAACGTCTTCAAATGACCCTTCGACATAATATACTTTCATGCCATGCTCGATGGCTCGATTTCCTTTGATTTGTTAGTCTCGACGCACTTGGGATGACGACCGACAATCAAGTAATCAAGTAGTCAAGTTTGGAACGGAAGAAAAAGTGTCTAGAAACCCGCAAGATGATCTCTCATCGGATTGGTTTCTGTCGTAACCGTGACATTGCACATTTTAAATACAGACTGGGGTTGCACGGAAATCAGTTTTTTTCAGACGGACGACGGAAAACAGAAATGGAACTCAAAAAACGACGGAAAACGGAAAATGGAAGATGGAATTCCGTGCAACCCTGGTACCTAACATTTACGTACATCCTCTAATCCGAGGTTTTTTAACTTTCCCTTACAAGGTCACCAAATATTACTAGGCTAGCTTTACTAATTTTAATAATTATTTAAGCCTTATCACCTACCTATTGCGAAGTTTCAACAAGATCATGCTGATTCCTTCTATCGGCGGTGTTTTTTCCTCAACATTCTCCACTGTAAAATTTCCATACTTTTCCGTTGCTCCTTTCTTCAGCGGATAATACACAGCACACTTTTCATTCCCTAAACCAGACCCATTTAACAAAGCAAAAATCTAACCAACGTGCCTTCTTCAAACGAATTAAGCATCAAAACAATTTTCACTTTCTCCTGATAGATCATTTGCCAAAAATCGACAATCGTTTCCGGTAGTGGGCCTTGAGCACAAATATATTTCCCACCGTCATCTGGAATTTCCACCCAAGACGCGTGAATGAAATCGGTCGGACGGTTTTTGAGCACCACACGGTTTTCGTCTATACAATAAACATCGGCGTATCTGAATCGGGAGTTGACCGAAGACTGTTTTGAAGTTTTATACCGATTTGCGTTGAAGTTAGCTTCACAAGCCTTGAATGTTAGATTTGGAGCAACGTAGTTTTTCAGCTCATTCTTATGTTCTAATGATAGTTGGGAGCATTTCTAGAATTGCTAGAAAAGAATTAAGGAGGAAGAGAATAAACAACCTTTTGACTTGCTCTTTTGGCCCACACACGTCGATTCTCGTTGTGCACTTCATTCGTCCCGGGAGACCTATTAAGCACCGGTGATTTCTGTGTAGACTCCACTCCATTTTCATGTTTATGTTCCAAGTCCGCATTTTGAGAATCACTATGTTTCGAGTTTTTTGTGTCGCTCGATGATCTCGATTTGGATATCGGGACCGTTGGTTTCTTCGACGATTCCTTTGGATTTGCAACCACCGTGGGTTTAATCGCCAATTGTGACTTGTCCCTTATGGACTAAAAACAGCGTTTAAGATCAAATAATAAGAAACATTTTCTAAGTTACCTTTTTCAGACATACGAATAGGATTATAGCAGATGACACTGCAAATGTTAATATGTGAATTGTTGATTGAAGAAAGTTCACAAATGGAGGAAAATAATTGAATATGATTAGTTTGTCCATTATAAAATAACTCTTATGATTTCCCTTGTTTCACTCGACGATATTTCAGCATTAAAGTGATTTGTTGATTGAGTGGTTAACCAATTCTTTGTTAGGCGTTTTACAAAACCAAATATTTACAAAAATAAATCAGAAATAGTTTGATTTGCAATTCGGTAGCCATAATAAATGATAGACGTGATGATCGTGTGATTAGGGTTAATCTATTTATATTTGGGGATAAATGACAGTACGCCAAATGAAATTGACAACCTAACCATATTTAAACGTGTATTATTAACTTTCACGTGGAAGCTCATTATTACATTAATCTGAGGCCATATGCAAGAACGTATTTATCCGTTAAACGGTGATGGAAAATAATTGTTAAATTACCTTTTCTAGTAAATTGAATATATTTTTCAATCAATATTGCAATTTAAATATTATTTCTTACATACACTTATTTACATAAACTTAGAAATCTAATTAATCTATGATTTTCCATTAATATTAGATTATTGCATCTTTATTAATCTGCTTCTTTTAAAATTGAGGATGAGGTGTTTCAGCATGCACAACAAAGGAAAATGACCATTTTCTAATATTTTAATGAGCATTACAGGCAAATAAGTGCCACATTCAGAATACTATTTACGTAAATTTTGTGCGGATACTATTTAAACTACCATATTTTAGGATGTTTTTCTGAGTACTTCGCTTCGACGCTTCATATGACGTGCACACGCCACGGTCAAAAATCTGCGCGTGAATGCAAATGCTGTGTAAAATTCCTTTATTATATAATAAATACCCGTATCGATATTGTATATGAAATTAAAAATCAATGTATAAAATGAAAATAAAACCTTTATTTTGATGATTAAAAAAAGCAAAATAAAAATTCCTTATATCTTTTGAAATTCTATACAGATCTTTTCCATTTTTATATCAATCGATAGAGCAGATTTTTCTGATTCTATTGATACTAAACACGAATTGTTTGCAGTTGTCAAAGTTGCAGAATCTTTAAAAAATTCTTCTTTAATACAATTTATGTCTGAAAATCAGTTATTTCGATGAAATATTTAATATATGAGAGAAATAATTGCAAGTTTACATCGAGAAAATCATGAAAATATAAATATGATAACATCCATAAATATAAATTTTAATAACAAACAAAAGCAGTTAAATATAACAGAGAATACTTTTTGACTTATTAATTTCAAAAATTAGTGTTATCTTTATTTAAAGGTGCAGGTTATACCTATAAGGAATCCATATTTTTAAACACTTTGCCATAAAAACAATATTATTGTCATGCAAATAACAGCACTCACAGCCAATTCCTATAAAATCCTACGATATGGGATTCATTATTCATTAGTATACGTTCGAAATATTTCCAATTTCTAGATCCAAGATCTTATCCAGTATGGCTATTATACATTTATACAGAAACATTAAAAGCGGTTCGACTAACTATATAATTATTGTAGCGACGGACATATCCAACATACAATAAAAATTGTATAAAATAAGAGTTTTGGTCCCATCGGCTTGCAAATATCATGCACAACATAGAATCAGGAAAATGTGCTCTATCGATTGATATAAAAATGGAAAAGATCTGTAGAGAATTTCAAAAGATATAAGGAATTTTTATTTTGCTTATTTTTTTAATCATCAAAATAAAGGTATTATTCTCATTTTACACATTTATTTTTATTTTCATATACAATATCGATACGGGTATTTATTATATAATAAAGGAATTTTACCATTTTTTACTTTAAGCGCTCAAAAACGTTGTTTTTTATTTAATGTGTAATAAAAAATTATGACAGACACGCAGCATTTGCATTCACGCGCAGATTTTTGACCGTGGCGTGGCGTGCAGCTTGTTATGTAAGCACGCCAAAGAAGTTAGATAACTCTGTAGCGCAGAAAAGTCATTAAATATAAAATTTTAAAACGTCAAACACACCCGGACAATAACATTGAAATAGAGGAAACACATTTTTGTTGGCTATTTGCCAAAAGATGGGGGAAGAGAAAAATGTTGACCACTAAAAGTTCGTCTTTTATTTTTAGCTATTTTTCAAAGCGTTAGTATTCGGATTCTAAATAAGGTAAGTTAATTATTTGTATATAAAACAACTGGGAAAAATTATCTGAATACATTAAAATAATTTTAAAACAAATAATAATCATTTTTAATGTTTTTTGCTACGTTGAAATTTTTAGTTAAATATGAATATAAAAAATTATTGTGCTCGGTTATTTTTTGAAAAAGCATTTCATCTGATTCAGCATTAAATTCTGTATCAGATGATATGTTACTTGTCGCTGAAGTTTCTAATAAAAATTTTTTATTCACTAAAACCCATGTAGTTTCATTAACAGAACAATTTTTGTTTGAAATTGAATATTTAGAAGTATTTTGTTTTAAGATTCATTTCATCTGAATCAGCATTAAATTCTCTATAAGATGATATTTTATTTTTCGCTGTAATTCAGCTTTCAAATTTTTTATTCACTAAAAACAATGTAGTTTCATTAACAGGACAATTTTTTTTTGAAATTGAATTTTACAAATAATTTTACAAGTATTTTGTTTTAAGATTCATTTCATCAGAGTCAGAATTAAATTCTCTATAAGATGATATGTTACTTGTCGCTTAAGTTCCAATAAAAACATTTTCACTATCACGCCAGATATTTTTACATCCAAATCATGTATAAAAACGGTTATAAAAAATTTTTACTGGAAAGTTCAGCGACAAGTAACATATCATCTTATAGAGAATTTAATGCTGATTCAGATGAAATGCTTTTTTAAAAAAAAGCCGAGCACAATAATTATTTATAATCAAATTAATGACAGAGCAAAAAATAAAACTATAGAGAATCATAATTTTTTGTCACCAATACGTTCAGATAATTATTCTAATTATTCTAATACAAATAAAAACTTTATTAATCATGTATTCACCATGAAATCAGTATATTTTACAAAATTAAAAAAATATGACAACAATTGTGCCCGCATTGAAAAAAAAGCGTCAATACTTTTGCTGTTGACGCCGGTTTCGAAGCGGTCCCTTTTTTCGTCCGGGTGTGCGTCAAATAAATTCCAAGGAAATCTATTAATATTGACGTTAAAATAAGTTTTTTATTTGAACGTTACCCTTAGCAAAATGTTTTTAAATTTTTTAGCGCCATTTTCTATTGGCGTATAAACATTCTTATATCATTAACGTTTAAGAATAACCATAATTGTTTGATTTATGAAAGTTTTAGGCCTTATAACAGCACACCAAGTAAATAAACCAAATATATGTTTTGCCAAGTAGATGAATATATCAAAAACTGTTCCAAAAAACCAAAAATATCGCCGGAATAATTTATATTGCGAGTCTAAAAATTATTGTTATATTCAGGAAGCATCACATTCTACAGAAATATGACCGGTGTTCTTAAAATGGATGGTCTAAAATAGGTGATGTGGTAATAGTAAGACCCAATAAACAGGAACACTTCTTTTAATTTATTCGGGTGGTCTAGAATTACTGTTACAGTCAGGAAATATACCATACCTTCAAATTGCCGTACTGTTATTGAAGCTACTACTAGCGACAGTCCTAAAAATAATAAATAAATGCCTGCGCGTTTTATTTATCAGGGTGGTCTAATATTCCCCCAACAGCCAGGGACTACCCCAATCAACAATAGTATTAGAGGCAAAATTAATATGGATGGTCTAAATAAAGTTATGAGAAAGTTTTAATAAATCGAATAGCTGCAACAACACCGCCCATCTCTGTTCTAGATATTACTGTTCCACATCAAGTGAAAACAGCAATTTTCCTATTTTTTAAATGTTTGCTCAGAACTTTAACGTAAATTTTTATTTTACTTAGAATTGATAGATAAAATTGAATTTAACATAAAATTGACATTTATCATCTAAAATATTAAGTTAAAGCACATTATTTTAGCTTAAATTTTTACAATCTCAAATGTTTTTCTGTTACAGTCAGCATCATCTGGAACTTTGAACAATAATTAGATTGTTTATCCACGTTTTTAAAGCTTAGAACTTGTTGGGTTGAGGCCAAAACGACGAATTTTAGAGTTGGAGCAAAATACGAGGAATTCACCTCACGAAATATTAGCTTCGTACGATTTCAGCATCATGCTGAAAATAGGGATGAAAAATCAATTTGATGCTATGTGACCTATATGAGAGTAATCAGCTCAAAAAGGGCTTTCAAATGAGTTATCCAAAATTATTTCTGGCTGAAACACAAAAAAGCTGAAATTTTCAGATTTGTCTGAAATTCGTCAACTATCACCAAATAAAATTTTTTATGCGAAATATTAATCAGCAAAACAAGGAGATTCGAATGACATTAGTCCTAAATTGCGCTTCGAACAAAATTTGGGTTTTCAGAAGGGCTAAATGTTTTTCAGACAGACTGAAAACTTTTTCAGCTAAATTATCGACTCAACATAAGTGTGGTATCATTCGACGTAGAATGTTTTTCTGAATCGATACTTATTACTCTCGTTACCTAAATTAAATTTGATGTAGCGCCAAATTCGCTTAAATGTGCAAGAAACACATTTTTATTTTATTTTGATCTAAAATTGACGGTTGTATTTAACTTCTATCTTCAATTGTTACCTATTTTTGTTTCATTTGTATTTATTTTGTTTTTAATAAAAATAATGATCTCAAGAAACGGTTTAATTACTCAAGCTTGGGATTCCTCCGGCAACAAAAATAAGAAACCAGCAAAGACATAACAGAAATTCTGACAGTCCATTCCATAGCTACAATAAAAGTCATTAAGCAAGTAAGACCCACAAGCTTTCATTAATTGCGCAACCTATCAACAATACGAATAACACATTTTCTGACAATTCAAGTTATTTATCCAAGGTGTTATAAGTATTGATGTCAAGTGGCATTGAGCAATAACCATGTGCATCGGCTTGTCGCACATTAATCAATCGAAAAGCGCCGCCAATGGTCAAGTGCTGTCATCTGATATGTGCGTGTTAACAAAAAACTCATTAAAAAAATACAAAAACAAAAATGCGAACTTTAATAAATTAGAATTTTCACGTGCTGATAAGCTTCACAAAAGTCAACAAAATCATGAAAATCCCCATTATTGATTATTTCCACTAACCAATAACTACTCGAAATTCGACTAACCTTATCTCCACTGGCACCTGCTTGCTTTTATAGCAACCACTAACTTACTAACCTTAATGTCTAACATTCCAAGCTTCATCGATCGTCTTCTATCAGGTAAATTATCTTCAACAATTCTTCAAATTCTTCCTCTTTTTTTGTAGTAAACGACACCTCGAACCCATCGCTAACTCATTGTATCAAAGAAGCCGAGATCGATGACGTCATCGAGCTATGCACGACAATAATTCTTCAGCAAGCGACGATGATCGAGATTCAAGCTCCCGTGGCAGTGTGCGGTGATATTCACGGCCAATACGTGGACTTGCTCAGAATCTTCAACCGATGCTCGTTTCCACCGGATCAAAATTATTTGTTCTTGGGGGATTATGTGGACAGGTTGGTTGGGAGTTGAAGCGGAAAGTGTTTGAATGAATTGTTTCAGAGGAAGACAGCAAATCGAAGTGATTTGTCTTTTGATGTCGTATAAAATTAGATATAAGAACACTTTTTTTATTCTTAGAGGCAATCATGAATGCGCTTCAATTAATCGGGTTTGTTTTTGTTTATTTTGATTTTGGGAATAGTTCACGTTGGAATAGATTTGTTTGAGTTATCGTTAAAAGTTTAATTTTACTAGCAGGCCATACGACAATCACATTGTTTTATAGAATTCCGTGTGGAATTTTAGTTATTTGAAGGTAAACGCATGCCAAATGGTATGGTTAGAAAATGAGCTCCGTAAATGGGTTCGAATCTAACCTTTTGGAAAGATGTCAATTATTTTAGGTAGTTTAAGACAAGCCTAACAAATTGCAAATTGTAGTAAAACTTTTTTTGTGAAAACATGCAAACACTACCTCCACGAAATCGTGCCGCATTGCAAACTTCGCACCAATTGCGCGAAACACAACTTTCACTTTATTATTTTTTTTTATTTATTAATCCCAAATCGAATGGGCTAGAGTAGTGGGCTTAGGAAAAATGCTCATTTTGCAAATTTCGGTAAGAAACGCATCTTGACGTGTCAAGTTATAAGAAAATCATACGTGTAGATTAGTTTAAATTTTTATTTGCTTTTAAATTTTTAAAAATATTAACTTCGCGGTATTTCAATTGGCGCGGTATTTCAACCCAAATTGAACATTTCGATTTAATGGAATTAATGGAATTATTAATCACAGTACTAATTATTAATTTCCCTAATTTTTATGTGTCTTAAAATTTTTATGTTTTTGTTTAGAAAACATTGTTATTATGCATTTAGACTAGTGTTGCTTAAACTTTTTATTATCAAAAAAGAAATTATTGTAGATAGAATAAATAGAATATTTGTTTCATGATCTCATTGAGACCATTGAAAATAATTCAAAAATGTTGAAATTAAATTTGTTCTTACACCTGTTCTTAGTAAGGCTCACATTTCTTTATTAAATCCAATTTAATATTTCTAAATATTTTGCAAAATTTCTCTAAAAATATCTTCCCATATTATTTTCTCATCGAATCATAAATGTACCTAACTTGTAAGCTGAAAAAAAACATTTATTATTTTGGTATATTTCCCTCAACAGAAAAGATCTACACACCAAATGGAATTTTTAGGTTTGGGGCTCAGCAAAAATGCTCATTTTGACAATTTCGATTGAAACGCATGTTTTAGATAGTTTAAGACGGGCTTACAAAAATGACGTGTTATATGAAAGTTATATGAAAATAATACGTGTAGATTAGTAATACACGTTTAAATATTGAAAAATATGAATTTCCATTTGGCCTGATTAATTATTATGCAACAGAAACATTAGTGGTTTTAGGAAAAATGGAATTGGTTTTTTTTTAATTTTTTAAAATTTATTTATGTAAATTACGTGTAACAGACACGTTAAGGTTAAAACACCACAAAAAAGATACAAACAACCGGGGGTTGTTTAAAAAAACGAACAAAAACTGAAAGTTTAGCAGAAATTAAATAAGATATAGCCTATTTCAAAATAGTTGACGACGCAATCACGCTGCAAATGCGGCATACTAATTAAAATTCATTTTCAAAACGATTATTTTATTCCATATAAGCAATAAAAACTAAAAAATATCACAGAAATAAAATAAAATAATCGTTTTGAAAATGAATTTGAATTAGTATGCCGCATTTGCAGCGTGATTGCGTCGTCAAATATTTTGAAATAGGCTATAGATATAGATAAAATTAAATTAAATTGTTCAAATAGGGGAACAATTTTGGGAAAATATAGGAAATAAAAAGGGGATCAGGGAAACCTTAAAATATTCAATTATCCGTTTAAGTGGAACCTAAGGAAATTATTATAATAATAAATATGCCTCAGGAAGGAAAATTTTGAAGTAAAACTAGTATACATAGAATTTAAATATAAGAGCCACTAAACAAAATAAAATTAGATACTTAATACTAAATTAATTAGATTAATTTCTAAATTAATTTCGAGACTACCCCGAATTGACTAGAAAAGCCTCTCTTGGTGATTTTTAAGCGTAAACTTTTCATTCAAAAATTTAAAAAATCCAAATAGCTCTTTCAAAAAAATTTATACTATATTAAGTAATTTTAACAGACAGAGAAGAAAAGGTGGTTCAGTCAACTAATAAATAAGATTTTGAAAAAATAATACATTTAAGATTAATTGTTTCTCGCAATTGGTGCGAAGTCTTTTGCAATGCGGCGCGATATCGTGGCTTTTTTCCAAGACGCTTAAAAGTTCAAAAATCATAATTCCCTGTAAAGAATTTTGCTCTGTATTACTAGAATGAGTGGCATGTACTAGAACTGTACGTATTTACACGAAACGTGGAAATCCTCACTGTTTACAGTCCCTATTTCTTACGATTTCTACACATTTCAGACTTATGGATTTTATGAGGAATGCAAGCGACGATACTCCGTAAGCTTATACAACTCATTCCAGGTTTGTACCAATTCTCAATAAAAAACGTTTCAAATCCAACCCGTTAGGATCTTTTCAACGCTCTCCCACTCTGTGGTCTCGTTTCGGGAAGAATATTTTGCATGCACGGCGGGCTCTCACCACAACTCGAGTCTTGGTCGCAGCTCATTTCTATTAAGCGGCCGTTTGATCCGCCAAACAAGTCGATTGCCACGGATTTATTGTGGGCCGATCCTGAAGTTGGAATAAACGGATGGGGCAAGAATACGCGTGGCGTGTCGTATGTATTCGGAGCGGACGTTGTGAATGATTTTTGCGAACGTATGAATGTTGATTTGATTGCTCGTGGACATCAGGTGAGCAAAGGGTTGTTGGATCACTGTTGATTATTTGTATTTTGAAGGTGGTGCAAGATGGTTATGAGTTTTTTGCCTCGAGAAAACTTGTGACAGTTTTTTCAGCGCCTAAGTATTGCGGGGAGTTTGATAACAATGCCGGAGTCATGATTGTTGATGAAAACTTGGTATGTTTCAAGTTTTATGTGGTTTTATGTTAATTTGTTTTAAAGGTTATCTCATTTGAAATTTTAAAACCTGCAAATCGCGAAGTTTTCATTCGAGCAAGGAGTAACAAGAGAGCTGCGGAAAGAAGTGCGATGGGAAACTATGTAACCACCACATCGAGGAAAGAATGATTCAATAAATGATTGATAACTTGTTGTTTGTTTATAAATCAAAAGATGTGCTCTTGAAACGACTAAGAAGTACATTCAGATTCACATTCTTATCTGGAAAATTTGAGCACAAAATTAAAATCAGACACAAATAATAACACACGTTCCAAACTCCAAAAGAGTCTCTAATGAAAATTCTCTATATTGTTTGCAAAAACTTGCGAAAGAAAACAAAATCAAAATAAACCAAGTAGCGAGGAGGCATTCTGATCTTTCTTTCTTTCTGATATAGGAAAACTTTATTGGAAATTATTAGGAATTTAGGGTTACGCGAGACTTGTAGTTTGTGGTTTGTTTAAGAAGAAAATGAATGGCGAGCTTACAGTGCTCGAAACCAGAGTTCCTTGTTCTTTGAAGTGGACTCGGATAAATTTTCGAAATCTGGATAATGTTACTCTCCATATTATTATGACCATCACTATCTTTTAATACTTATAATGTCACCCTAAAAGCGTGACATCAGAAGTATATTATTAACATTATCCGGATTTCGAAAATCCATCCGAATCCACTTCAAAGAACAAGGAGCTCTGGTTTCGGGCGACATCAAGCACTGTGAGCGTTCCTATATTTTTTGGTTTTCTATTTTTCATTAAATCTTACAATTAGGAGCGCCGTATGTAACTTTAAAATTCTTTATTCAACTGTTTTCAACCAATCATACCGATTTTCTGCTAATTTTCCAAGCCCCAGAATGTTTATTGTTATTTAAATTATCCTGCAAATTATCCAATGAAATTATCTTCCAAATCGCAACATACACGATCATGATCACTCGTTGTGATCGACATGAACAACAAATTTGTTTTTTGTCCGCGTCCTCTCATATTTAATTTTCTTTCCATTTGTGCCGTTAACCATATTTTGTCCGTAACAAAGAATATATAAAAAACAATTGCATAGTGCTCTCTTTGGTTTTAACCCAGTTACTCAAGGTAATTTGGAGTTCCGACCTTTCGCAAGAAAGTGTTAGACCTTAATTTTTTGATCAGCTCATGCGGGGTTATCCGTGAGAGCGCAAGTTTGTGAATATTGATTTGTGTATGATCCGCCAAGTTGTTATATTTATTTACGTTTACATGGTCATTCTTAATCCGCGAATTATAATCCGATAAATCCGACCAATTTTGGATTGAATTTATCTTGATAATATTTAACAAATTTTCAGTGGATAATAGATAATCAATACTTTCACTTTATGTGCATTGAATCTAAGCGAGGGGTTTCTTCATTATTATAGAAAGTCGGTTTCATTAAGATGGTCAGAACAAAAAGTTTTTATATGTCTATTTAATACACCAGTAAACCATGACTCTACCAGACTGAAGAGGATCCTTCACTAAACTATAAAGAAATATACATTTTAAGGTGAAAATATAATAACCAACAAGCGATTAAGTTTAAGCGATTGTAACCTAGCTCATCGCTGGTAGAAAGCCTAATCTGGAAAATTGGAACATGTGCTCTCACGGTTTTATAATAAATAACAATTATAATGGAAGACTTTTACAAAATATTGCAAATTTCAAGTTGAGTTCATAGAAAAAGGGTCGCAGAAGATTAAACGGGCAAATATTTTTCCTTCAGTGCCCGTATGAACGTATTTAACTTAAAAAATCTATGATAAAATCTAATGTTAAAACAAAATGTTGGTGTTAAATCAAAAACGCGTATTCAAGAAATTTGGTTTAACACTTCTTGTTGTTAAGTCGATTTACCTAACAGAAACTAGATAAATCGACGATTTAACATTACTTTTTTAAAATTATTCTTAATACTTTATGTAGAAAGAATGAATGTTATCAACGAAGAAATGTTCTAAGGGCTTCGTCTAGTTCCGCGTGTGTTTCGTGATAGAATATCACCATTTGACGCTTTAAAATATAATTAATTAATAATGTCCATGTATTTGTATATAAATACCGGCTCAGAACAGAAAACGAGTCAGCGTTCCACCATAACAGAATCCACAAAAAGGAGCTTGATAATTTTGGATCATAAACCCATCAAAATACATAAACTTGCGCCCTCACGGATAACCCCGCATGAGCTGATCAAAAAATTAAGGTCTAACACTTTCTAGCGAAAGGTCGGAACTCCAAATTACCTTGAGTAACTGGGTTAAAACCGAATAATATTGTGCTAATTTATCTTTTATATATTCTTTGTTACAGACAAAATGTGGTTAACGGCACAAATTTGAAAGAAAATTAAATATGAGAGAACGCGGACAAAAAACAAAATTTGTTGTTCATGTCGATCACAGCGAGTGATCATGATCGTGTATGTTGCGATTTGGAAGATAATTTCATTAGATGATTTACAGGATAGGTGCAGGATAATTTAAATAACTATAAACATTCTGGAGCTTGGAATGTTAGCAGAAAATCGGTATAATTGGTTCAACACAGTTGAATAAATTATCTTCAAACACATCACATACATAAACTTGCGCTCTCACGGATAACCCCGCATGAGCTGATCAAAAAATTAAGGTCTAACACTTTCTTGCGAAAGGTCGGAACTCCAAATTACCTTGAGTAACTGGGTTAAAACCAAAGAGAACTGTATGCAATTATTTTTTATATGTTCTTTGTTACGGACAAAATGTGGTTAACGGCACCAATTTGAAAGAAAATCAAATATGAGAGAACGCGGACAAAAAACAAATTTGTTGTTTATTTTATTCAATCTTCAACTATGAAGATTTCTTCTCAATGCTCGTTTTGAAAAAACGGAACTTCTGCGTTAGTGCTTACATGCGTTAGCACATGCTTGACCCCAAACTTGGTTAATGATTCGAGCTGGCTCATCACAATATTAATCTCTATTAATTGTCGGCATTTTTTCTTCAAAAAACTAATTTAAATGACAACCCTAATCAGCCCTCGTAATTAATTCAAGCTTTAAATCAACGTTCAAGTATCGGATCAAGCGTTAAAAGCATTATCTGGCCCACAAAAAAAGCCGAGAATTGCCTTGACAATGCACATTGTGTAATCACACAACATCTTATGATCCACTTGTTGTCAATTACCATTTGCTTGCTTACAAATCCTTCGCACGACAATGTGTTGCTCGCCGACAAGCCGGATTGGATATCTGCACACATACACAGATTGACACGAGATATTTGTCAAAAGATATACGGTAGTTGAATGGGGTGTGGTTACTGTGAGTTCGCCGATATGGCGATCATTTGTCGGATAATGAGTCAAGTTAATTCTAACGATCGTCTTCTACAAATTTGGGGTAAGTTATATTTGTAGTTTAAATCGTATTTAGCAAGCGGTTGTTATTTTTAGGAGGTCAGAGAGGTATGAATGCACAAAAACCGGAAAGAGTCATGATAAGTCCAAATAGGACAGGAGCAGGAACTAAGCCAAAAGTTTGTCTTTTTAATTTTAATAGAATTCGATACAAAATGATGGTTTGTTTAAATTTAAAGGAGTCTAATTTTCACGCAAATTTAGAATAAAAACCAAAACATTTTACAATAGCACGCAAAATGAAAACAACATTTTTTTTCAATTTCACGTATGATTAGATATTGAGTTAAAACGCATGTTTAATAACCTTGTATATCTAAAAACTTCACAATTTAACTCGAAAATTTTATTCGAAACTCTTTTTCTTTAACAATTCCGTCTTAAGGAAATTATGTAACGGTTATTTTGATGGCAAGCTTTTCCCAGCAATTGGCACAATCTTTCATATTCAAAGAGTCTGGCTATCCAGTCTGGCTGTAATTCCCATTGCTCCACCTATGAATTTCGATGTTATTGGAGTTGTTACGCCACTCATAAATGACGATTTTAAAAGAATCAGTTAAGTTTTATCTGCGGACACTTTTAAGCTAAATTTAAAGACAAACAATCCATATAAAATCTAATCCCAAAGAATATCTGGATTATCAAATGATATTGTCATTTTACTAGATAGGATTTAGAGTTTAATTATTACTTGCGGAAATAGAAGACAATGGCACGCCAAATCGAAATAGCGATTATTCGATTTTTAAACGCGTGTGCAAATTTTTACGTCATTATAAGGAAAAAGTTTTTATTATAGTTTAATTAAGCTTGTCTTAAACTACCTAAAAATGTTAACATCTTTCCGAAAATTTACATTTGAGCATGTTTACTGAGCTCATTCTCTAACCATACAAGTTGGGGTGCAATGGAACTCGTGTTCACAAGTTTTTTTGCCGAATAGTGTTGTTTGGGATGATCCAGCTCTGGGCAAAATAATTCACAGAGCTCAGTAAACAATCTAAAATCTAAATTTTTGGAAAGTTCTTCAAAATTTTAATTAGCTTCACGAGAAGATGCGTACTCGTTATTAGACACTCTTAAGAACCTATTGTCGATTGCAAGAAAATCTATCGGAGAACGGTGACGGGAATCGTTTTATCGGGGCTTATTCCGATATTTTCTTAATTGCAATGCAATTGAGTTATGCTTTCTCCAATTGATTTTTAATGCGGAATGCTTTCCCCATTGATCTTGTAATAGATCATTATTATTCTGGAATAACATAAAAATAAAAGAAAATCTACAAATCCCACAATTTTCAGGTAGCCACTCCACAAGTTGTCGCCAAAATCGAGCAATACAAACGTGATAATCCGACAATCTTTGCCTGGGAGATTCGTGAAAAACTTATCAATGAAGGTAGGCTTTTTATTCTTCCAACGGTAAACTGTAATCGGATACATGGCTAAGCAAGCCGTCTCCTTTCGGTGATGATTCGTAGGCGCACTTGACAAACAACACATTTGACAAGTGGCGACAACAACAACAATAATAATAATGATACTCTCAATTACAAGCCGTCTCGATATTATTTCAATTGTTATTGTTGGGATGCGCTGTGTAACCAATACGCATTGTTTAATCATTCCGCCGTGACACATTTACCGTATCCAGCAAAGGTCAATGCGCGAAATCATTTGTTTGTAGAAGTTTGCTCGACGCCGCCAAGTGTCTCGTCGATTAATCGGATATTGAGAACGAGGGCTGCTGAAAGAGCTGCGGAAGAGTTGCATATGATATTGTCAGCACAGCATCATCTGTCACGGTACGTGAGATTGTTTTGGATTTTTATTATTGGTCGTGTTAGTTTGAGATTAAACAATAAAAAAAAACAATAAATTGTAATGAATTGTTTTAAGGGCTCTCTTAGGATCTGAAATGTATTTATGACTTATGTTTGAGTCTCAAAAATGTAAGAAATTGTTATTGACAATTTTCTGAAACACTTTATCAGAGAATATAGTATTCTTTTAACAAGTTTAATTACTGCTATAGCTTGTTATCTTAAAACTCTTTGTAGATTATGAATACACAAATTGTTTTCTTTCTTGATTTGGCCCATTTTTAAAAAAGTTTTTTGGCTATTTTCTCGATAATTTTCCTATATTACCCATTAATATTTTTACAGTTTTAATCATTTCTGAAGCTTGTTAAACAGAAACTTTTAGTATTTTTTTGGCTTGATTTAATAGTCTACACACCATACGCCGAAAAACACGAGAAACTTGATTGATTTATTTATTATTTTTCGCATTGTCTTTAAATTTTTTGACAGAACATTTCAAATTTTCACGGTTTCAATTACTGTAAAAGCTTGTTAATTTTAAAAAAATTTCGTTCATGAGAGAGGTTTAGTCGCGTACACGCAAAACACTGAAAACAACGGAAAATTGTTTTTCTTTATTTTGCACATTTTTAGTTTTTTGTCGGTTTTCTCGAAGCTTTTCTTACGTTAACTGTTAATATTTTTACGATTTTGATTAATTCTAGATTTTGCCAACTAAAAATCCGTAGTGTTTACACACAATACAACGAAAAACACGATAATTTGTTTTTTTTTAAATTTTTTCCAATTTTAAATTTTTCACATTTTCTCAAAATTTTTTTACGGCACATTTTTATCTTTTAACAGTTTTAGTTACTATTAAAAATTGTTAATTTAAAACCCTATGTAGCTTTTTTTTTTTTTAATAACTTTGTTCGTATACACGAAATACAGAGAAAACCACGACAAATTTTTTTATTTTGCCCATTTTCAGATTTTAGAGGTTTTCTCGAAAACTTTCTTACGTTACCTATCAATATTTTTACGGTTTTAATCAAATATATATTTTGTTGACTAAAAATCTGTAGCGTTCTATGGCTAGCGTTGATCGTTTACACACAATACATCGGAAAACACGACAATCGGTTTTTTTAAAATTTTTTAAATATTCTCAAAATTTCTTTACGGCACATTTTAATTTTTTTACAGTTTTAATTACTATTAAAACTTATTAAATGAAAACTCTATGTAGCTCATGCATAGCATTGCTCGTATGTACGCAATAAACTGAAAACCACGACACATTTTTAAAATTTTCCCATTTTCTAAAACTTTCTTACGTTACCTATTAATATTTCTACGGTTTTGATCAATTTCTGTTTCTGTTAAGCCAAAACCAGTAGTATATTTTGGCTAGCTTTGATCGAAAACCACGACGAATTGTTTTTTTATTTGTCCATTTTTAGTTTTTTGGCAATTTCTTGAAAAATTTCCTACATTATCTATTAATATATTTACGGTTTTCATCATTTCTAAAGCTTTTTAAATAAAAACTTTTCGTATTTTTGGCTTTCTGTAACATTCCACACACACACAAGACATCGAAAAACACGACAATTTGTAAAAATTTTTTTTACAATTTCTCAAAATTTTTACGGTGCATTTAAATAATTTTGCAGTTTTAATCAATGTTAAAATCTGTTAATTTAAAACCCTCTTATGCATAGCATTCCTCGTATAAATACAATACACCGACAGCTTCGACGAATTGTATTTTTTTATTTTAACCACTTTTAGTTTTTTTACGGTTTTCTCGATAATTTTCCTTCATTACCTATTAATATTCTTAAGATTTTGAATAATCCTAGTTCTTTTTAATCTAAAACCCTAATTAGTCTCCTGATATTTTTGAAATTGACCGAATAATGAACAAGGCTACTCAGTTTTTCTATTTTTTCTTTTTTGCTTTTGCACTATAATAAACTATTCTATTCTAGCATCCGGCTAAAATAACTGATGCGGAACTACGCTCCGCCCCCTTCAGATAAACGATTTATTATGTATATGGTTCGGGTCTCCGTGTGGTGACTGGCATGCTCTCGTCCAGTAATAGTGTAGAGTCGAAACTGGCGGCGTGCCATGCTGCACTGCTAAAAAAGTTTTGACTTTGTATTAAAACAAAATTTGCTTTAACTTTTGACTATTGCGCGTTGTAGAAGCTCCGCCCATCCTTAACGAATCTTGTTAGAGCTTGACTCAGGCAGCAATCGATATAAAGTAAGTAATTGAACACTTCTTTAAAAACAAAATACAGTAATATAGATTAATATTACTGCAATTTAATAAAAGAAAGTAAAATATAACCAGAAAAACGGCAACTGATATGGTAACAATATTAGCTTAGTAAACATGCTCCAATCTAACTCTCCGGCAAGATATTAATACTTTTAGATAGATTAAGATATTCCTAGTAAACAATGTCGTCAACAATTTTTTATTGAAAAGACGTAACAATTTTCAGACAAGCTTAATTTCGGAAAATCGTTATTTCCAGTTGACGTGCCAGCAATCAAATATTATGTGTAATTAAATTATAAAATTTATTATTTTAACAAAACCATGGCACGCCAAATTGAAACTAGGATATTCTTATTTTTACGTTTGTATTATAACTCTAACGTGTATTTTACATAATTGTTGTCTACCCCATGCTGTCAGTTTTTTCTTGAACTCTCTAAAAATATTAAAATCTTCACAAAATATTAGTTTTGAGCACGTTATCTGAGCTCCTTTGGTTAGCCTTCAAGTTGGTGTGCAATGGTAATTAAGTAATTGGACACATATTTTAATAAAATACTATAAATCAAGTATTACTGTAATGTAAACTGAAAGTTTGTAAATAATTGTTCTATTTATTTAAACGATTTGATCAAAGAAATGGGAATCTTTAACATATTCGCTTATCTGACGTTAGAAGAAGAATTTAAGTTGGAAAAAAACTTACATTTTTTAAACATATAAAACTCGCAACATTTCAAATGAGTTGGTGCACTACAAAAACAATTTTTCAATGTTTAAAGTATTGTCCTTTTCAGACAGACCACTAGGCCAGCAAATGCTCCAATATTGCCTCAATTTCCATTTCCATTCGCATGGCCAAGTTTACTACTGAATTCGGCATCAAATCCTCAATTGGGATTATTGTCACTATTAAATCAAGCAAACGTGCACGAGCATGGCGCTTGTCCATCTGAAGATGATTCGACGTCGTCCGCGGCAGCGAGAAGAATGTCAAGGAGCACATTTACTAATGGTGAGGTCAATTTTACATAAAGCACACATTCTAACAAGAATATAAAATTGGTTTCAAACCTTTTTTATAGAAAATTCTGTGCGCTGAAATTGATAGGTTGAAATATAAATTTTCTTGTCAACTTTTTCAAAATAAAATGTATTTTCTGAAAATTATACTTTTCTTATATAAAAAACATTCTTTGAAATGTTTTACAGTTAAAGTTTAACGCACGGCTTCCCTTAAAACATTCCACAATATTAATTAATACAAAAATAAATTTTTAGAGCATATTAACTAATCTTCTACAATTTAATTTAGCGTAAAATATTTTCGAGAAATCAATAGTCACATAATACAGGCACTTAGAAATGCAAGCTCATTTGACGGTTTCTAAGAAAAATTTCTATTTTAAATTCAAGGCTTTTCGATATTTTAAGACAAGTCTATTAATCTCGCGCATAAACTTAATTTCTATTACTACGTGGGAATTCAAAAATCACGTTTAAAATGCGAAAAATTTAGTTTCCAATTGGCGTGAAGGAATTTTCCTTAAGAAATTGATAGACGACGTTTTCTGCCTAATTTACATTAATTTTGACGATCAAAAAATTTAAACTAACAAATTTCCAGAACAACTCGAACAACTAGAAGAAGCGTTTCAACGTGAATCCTACCCAAACAGTTCCCAACGCGCCGAAATCGTAAAACGAACCGGTTTACCGGAGGCTCGCATCCAAGTGTGGTTTTCCAATCGACGCGCCAAATGGCGTCGCACCAATGCCAATGAATCAAACAATTCTTCAAACTTCAGTGATAATTGCAAATCCTGCGAAAGGTTTGAAATTGCAAATTCAATATTCTTCAATAATATGAACTTTAGAAGCGAATCAGATGACGTGGCACCTGCTCCGCCGCCAAAGAAACTCTTCAAGCCATATGAATAACAAGGACGGAATGTTATTAAATTGTTTATGTAATAAACAGGAAAATAACAAATAAATAACAAAATTGAATGTGTTTAATATGATTGATTATCAACCGGTTTTACCAATTTGCCACCTAAACGTATCCGTCGATTGAAGAGGCAGTGAATCGGTGAAAATATGCATCGCCGGTCGAGTCGTGCTTGCAGCTTCTGTCGTTCTATTTCATCGCAGATCAGCTCGATTCCTATAATAGTATAAAATATACAAAAATGATATTGTAAGCGATTGAGAAACCATTTTCGTCGAATAATTGCATGGCTCCTCGAGCACTGCCAACATACACCCGTTTTCCTCTGAAATAAAACCAGAATTAATGTAAGAACTGTAACATTTGTGAATCTGTGAATCTATTACGGTGAACCAAATTTTTTTCCGATTTTTTATTAAAAATTTAAACATCATTTTAGAAAACATGAAAAATAATTAGACTTCAAAGTAAAGACCATTTGACTCGATTGCTCGAACCCATCTATCGGCAAGTTGTTCGATCCCGCTGCGGTACCACTCCTTGTTCTTAGAGGCGAAAAACTCGCGGCACCCGTTTTCGACATCGGCCAGGTCATTGAAGCTACGACCACGAAGAAAGTGTACCATGGATCGGAAAAGGTGATAATCTGATGGCGCAAGGTCCGGACTATAAGCTGGATGTGGAAGAAGTTCAATGGCGTCGAGATTCATGATCTTTTCCTTCGTTTGTCTGGCGGTGTGCGGTTTTGCATTGTCTTGATGAAGGAGTATCCGCTTCCGATTGATCAATTCTGGATATTTCTCGCCAAGTGCCGCATACATTCGATCAAGTTGGGCTCAATAAAGGTCTGCGAGTACTTATTGATGGATTGGTCTCCACAGCTTCACGAATTGCTTCAGAATCCACTGTCGTAAGTCGGTCTGAGTGTGTCTTGTCCTCGAGTTTAGTGTCGCCGTCGTTAAATCTTTTGAACCAATTTCGCGCAGTACGATCCGAGACCATATTGTGGCCTTCAACTTCCAATATCTTTTTAGCTTCTCCAGCTGCATTGAAGCTTTGTTTCCAGTAATGACGTAAAAGAACACGAATTTCGGATTTTTCCATGTTTCTTCTACAAGTTAAAAAATTTGAAATAAAAGACGAATTAAAAATTTTAATATATATTTTGATAGAGCTGTTCAAGAGCTTTAAAAATATCTATAACGCATGTATATAAAAATCTTTATTTAGTAAAAAAAACAATTAGACAAAAAGATATAGGAAATCGGAAAAAATTTTGGTTCACCCTAATAGAATTCGACAACACACACGCCAGATTAAGTTGGAGGCTCAGAAAAATACACAATTTGCCTATTTTGGTAAGAAGCGTGACTGTTTAGATAATTTAAGAAAGGCTTGTATTCTCTAAGAAAGGGTTGTGTCGTTTCAAGTTATACTAAATTCATACATGTATTGTCGTGGTGTAGGTTGATGAAAAATTAGGGGTAAAGGAGCATACCCCAAAATAAGATGGTCTCGCTTGGGCTGGTGTAGATTTAATTTGCAATTTGTTTATTATTTCGACCTAAGGTAATAATAAAAATCTAAGGGACATGAAGACAATGTTAGCGATTGCTAATGGGTAAAACAAGTTCAACCGTTCATTGTTTAATGGAATGTTATGTTATGTATGAATGGTTTAGGACGAGAACAAATATAAAATACATAAAAAAAAACATTTTCAATCACAGCTACAAAAATAGAAAAGTTAGGGAATGTTGTGTTGTCTAGAAGGAATCTAGAACTAATATACACTAGCTGACAAAAGTTTTGTCACAAATGTTTTTTCGGGTTTAACTTTTTTGTGACTTGATCAAATTGGCTGATTTTTTTATATGATAGATTCATATGGTTGTAGATTATTTTACAAATTCCCGCTTGTGACTACGATGATCCGTTTTACAGTGACAAGCGTTTATCGTAAAACGCGTAGCTCAAAGATATTACGCACTTTTCTTGCACTGCATTTTTTAATAATTTTTAAAGTTCAATTATATTTTTCCATAATTTATTGAAAATATCAGTACTTGACAACAATTTAGAGATGACTCCACGTAAAGAAACTCCAATTGCTACCCGGCAAGCTGTTATCAAAAAATTGCCATGGTAAATTAAACCAAATTTTGCTTCTATAACATTTCAAACACTGATTCACATCAAATATCAAAAATTCAGCCAATTTGGTCAAGTCACAAAAAAGTTAAACCCGAAAAAACATTTGTGACAAAACTTTTGTCAGCTAGTGTCTGCTAAGCTGACAATCAGAGCTGTCTGTCTGCTAAGCTGTAAGCTGTCTGCTAAGCTGACTATCAGAGCTAAGCGTTTGGCGAGTGGCGATGTTACTTTCTTTAATCGAAGAATGCGCGGTTTGGATTTGGTCGGAACAATGCCGTTCTGATTTGTGGAACAATCTGGGACGGCTCTCAAGAGTTGAGGAAACCTTGATCTTTCCACCGCGTGCGATTAATTCGACTCCTCCGGCGGATTCCGATGGAAGGTAGTTCTTCTTGTCAGTGGTGACAGATGTCTTGTCTCCTTGGTCAATCCATCGAGGAACTCTGGAAGGAGTTGTTCAACCAGTTTCAAATCCTTCTCGCGGCAGCGAAGGGTGACATCTTTCTCGAGAAATTGAGAAGACCAGTCCCTTAAGGATAGCTGGGTATCTAGCTGAGTCTCCAGAGGCACCATCTCGACTGCTTCTTCTTCGTTTCGTAGAATTCCATAATATTTTGTCTTTGTTGTTGAATGAGACGTCCCTTCTCATTCTTCTTCAGCCTTGACGTCAGTCTCCTCGGCCATCTCATTAGCCTCCTGCTCAATGAATGCCATCATGTGGCGGAGTTTTTTTTGAACGTCATTGTCGCTGATGCCCATGGTGATTATTAGAAGACTAGGTTTCCCTCAAACTTGGGTAATTAAAAAAAAATAATTTTGACATCCGATTGCTGATGGAGTTGATGACCGGGCTGCCGTCGGTTCTCTCCGAAGCATGCAAAATCGAAATAACGATTTTGAGATTTTTAAACGTGTGTGGAAATTTTTACGTTTTTATAATAAAAAAATTTTTACTACAATTTAATTAAACATGCCTTAAACTATCTAAAAATGTTAATATCTTTCTAAAAAATTATATTTGAGCATGCTTACTGAGCCCATTTTTTTACAATACAAGTTGGGGTGCCGAAGTAAAGCAATATAAGATATTGTATTTTACCAGCGTCTCCAGAAATTGCTGTTGTTGACGCTGGAGTTGTGCGAAGACGGCTTGAAGTTGATCCATGTCGTAAGGTTGAAAAATTCCTGATCGCCAATTGTTGTAGATTTTGAAATATGTCTTTTTTGGTCAGACAAGAATCGAATAGAATGGGATCGGATAGAATAATTTTACATTTGAAACGGGCTATATAAATACTAAATACACGTCATCTGGGATTCGGTCTGCAATACGTAGCATAAGTCAAGTTTAAACACTGACACAAATTTCATTTACATTCCAAAGCCGGAAGCAATTAAATATCAAACATTGCGTTTTTTGGTTATTGCGTAAAACAAAATGCGAAAGTTCAAAATCTTGTCCTAATATCACGACCAATAATTTAAATTGAATATTAATTGTTCTAATCTAATCATCAATCTAATTTACATGTTTAAATGTGGTGTGATATGGAATTTTAATCTATGAAAGTTATAACCTCCTCGGCAGCGCTCAATAGTTGCTCACATTTTGGATTTTTTCTAATTATTTTCCTGATTAAAAAATAAGCTTTAAATTAAAATCTTAAAATCTATTACCATTAGTTATGTTGTAGAGTTATCTTAATTGATTAATAATATTTTAATTGCTTCCCCAACGCAAACTGGAAGTTACGGTTATAAGCGTGTTTGAAAATTGTTCCGTCTTTTCAACAAAACATTTATTATTTTAATTAAACTAGGACTCTTTAAACTATAGAAAATATTAATAAATTTCCAAAAAGTCGAATTTGAGCCAATCTACGGAAGTTATTTTATTACCATACCAGTTTGTCTTCTTTGGATACTTAAGACGTCTTATTTGCATTTTAATCGAGAAATAACTAAAAATTTTATTGAAAAATTGGTAAATTTTAAAATTTATAATACAACACACGTTTTCATTTATATTACAGTAGCACTCCACTGTCAAGACACCATTCGGCTATTTTAATTAAAACTAACAAAATGAAAACTAAACTTACAACAATTGATGACTTCGGAAACATTCGAGAACCCTGTAAATGTGCTCGCGATTGTCCACTCGATGCAATGCAAATACATACGAACTGATTAAAATTAGCGAAATAATTGATAGAACAAAGTTATTCATGATTATTGTTGACTGAAATTGAACAATTTTAGAAGCAGGTGATTAAGGTTTAGATTTACAAGTAAGAATTACGCATTGAGTATAAGCTTTTTTTATAATTAGAAATTATAGAAAAAGTTAGTCATTGGACAAATATTTGCACGTCAATTAGTTCTCCCACGCCTAATGAAAACTTAGATTTCACAATATTTAAAAGATTCTTATTTTCACGTCACTTTGCCAGACTATAGAAGAACAACTAAATTTATGCAAAATTCTAGATTACTTCCAATCTTTAAGAGCCAAACATAGTTATCACCTGAGCACGACAACTGCCCTTAATGGTTTCTAGTTTAATTTTAAGGTTTTTAGATAATGTAAGACACGTTTATTAAACTTTCGTAAAAACTATTTACGTGGAAATACAAAAATAACTATAAAATATGCGAAAAATGTTTTATATTTTTGGCGTGCTTCGAGAGAGAAAGAGAGAACCTTTTTCTTTAAAAAAATATGATCTATTAAATTTTTCGAGCCTAATAACATTGCTCATACAGACTGACAATAGTGGATCACTACTCATCGTATTTAAACATATCTTGATGGTTCGAAGAATAATCAAAGCACGACAATGGAAACTTGCATTAATTTACCATATTTGAGCGCGTTTTATAAACATTCCCGTGTAAGTTAAAAAATAACAATGATTTGACGCTTTAAATTTTTAAAAAAAGTTTAGTTTTTGGCGATTTTTGGCGGAACAACGGAGGTCAATAGGTTCCCAGGATTATGCGCGTGCGTATTCATCCTGTGCTATACTTGAGTTAAGGCAGAAACGAAAAATTTAAGATTGGGAATCTGAAATTTGGAATATGGGGTAATTGAACACGAGGGATCAATATCCTGAAATATTAGCTTCGTACGCACCAGTGATGGGAGGGTACCCGTTTTTCGGAATTCCGGGCGGGAGGAACCTTAAAAAATTGAAAATTTCAAAATCCGGGACTTCACTTTTTCAATATCTGGGACACGAGATCAGGACCGGGATCTCTGTTTTTAGGAAAATACCTGGACCGGGGGATCGGGGGGAGATTCCCAACCATCACTTGTAGGCACCAGGAAGTCCCAATCCCGGGTCTTGAAATTTTCAATATTTATAAGGTCCCGCCTGCCCGGGCTGTCGCGAGATTCCCAACCATCACTGGTAGGCACCGGGAAGTCCCGGTCCCGGTTTTTTTTTAAATTTTTTAGGTTCGGTCACCGCCTCATCTGGCACGACCGCGTTGACTGTACTGTTAATATTATACTATTTGTATATCTGTCAGTCTTCTACCATATGTGCCATATGTCTATTACTATACAATCAGCTAAACTACTATTCTATTCCTTCCTTATTATTTCTACCACTGAATACAGTATAACGCTATTCTTAATCTGATACAGGTTCCTCCCATCACTGGTAGGCACCATGGTGCCCCAGGTTCCACGGAAATAGATTTTTTCAAAAGGAAAACGTAAATGAAACTCAAAAAACGACGAAAAATGGAAGATAGAAGATGGAAGATGAAATTCCGTAAGACCTTACTAGCTACCACTTGAATTTGTAAATACAATAGTTCAGGAAAGCTTCTTGAATCGAACGTTTAAGAAAATTAGTACGATTTTTGGATAGTTTAAGACAAATATAAATGATTTACGTGAAAAAAATGTAATAATTAAACGTTAAAATTTATAATAAGCAATTTAATAGAGTAAAATTGCAATTTTCATTTGGCGTTCTTCGTTGAACATAATACATGTTCTTCACTGGAGGCTTTGAGTGGCTTAAAAAACGGACCGTCTGGCAAAGCTTCAGCTTGAAACATTTTGGATCGAAAGCTAACCTGCAGATAATGACAGTTTGCTTGACTATCTTTCGGAGTGCATATGATCGATAATATTTATTTCATAGAACCAAATATATAACAAAAATAATAATAATAATAACGAAATAACAAAAATATCCCATATCTTGAATAAATTTAAATAAAAACACTTGAATTCTCTTAAATACGACACTCATTGTGTTTGTATTTTTTCCAACAAATTTTGCTAACCACTAGAGCATATTTGGTTTGATTATAATGTACACTTCACTACTATTAATAGAATAAACGTGGGAGGGTACTCAAACTTGCGGCTTCAATAGAATAGATTTTTATTTTTAACTGCATTTTCTTGTGAATCCTGGCTGATTGTTTGCAAAATGAGTTTTAATGATTTGTGTAAAGCCTTGAATCATTAGTAATTAGAATTTTAGATAATTGAATTGTGTACGACGTGTTTCACCAATAGACGTGACAATTTAATTCACATTTAAACTTGCAAAATAACTAGATTCACTTGACGGATGTTATTAAATCTAGGAAAATCGGAATTTGCTCTCGTCGGAAAATAAAATGCATTCGCGCAAAAAAATCACGAATTATTACGCCATCTAGTTTTAAATTTTAATTCTTTTTATTTTTAACTAAAAGAAACTTAAGATCTGAAAAGAATCGACCCAGCCTAAGTTTAGGTATTCTACTCAATATCTTTTATCCTAATTAATTAATTTATTGAAGTTTGAGGATGAATTTTAAATTTTAATGTGTAAGTGTAATATCCCGTGATTTTTTGCGGAAATGAATTTTATTTAACGTCGGGAGCAATTTCCGCTTTTCCTAGATTTAATAACATCCCATTTGAATAACAAAAAATGTTTTTTTTTTCATTTTCCGTATATATTAGAAACTAAAAATAAGTAAAAATAAAACATTTGAATATCACCTATCCAATTTCGATATCAACCAAATAAGCAGATGAATATTTCCAACATACCTCTCTCTAAATGTCAACAAACAAAAATAAATTCCAATTGGTTTGTAAAAACCTCAACCTAAATGCTAAAAAAGGTTGCACGATGGTACACTTTCCGGCCAATGACTAAAAAAAGAAAAATACTTTGAAAGATGACGTTTTAGCGCAAACTAATCAGGTGAAAAATAAAAGATAATTAGAAATTCTTAATAATTTGGTATACATTCAAAATAAAACAATTATTATTAATGAATGAATTGATTACGTAAATGGGGGCTTTTGTTAAAGATGATTTACTAGCTAAGGAAGGTAATCTTTTATTTGTGACTCATGACGAATTTTGCTTTTTGTGGTGTTACGTCAGGTTTAATGTAAAGTTTGTTTTAGAAAACGTGAAGAGATTAATTTAGATTCCTTCTGTTACGGTTTGATAATAAAACTATTATTTATTATTGCTGCTATTATTATTATTATTAGTCGTGGTGTTTAAGCGCAGGGTTGAAAATTTAATACACTCTAGTGCACGTAATATATGGATTTTTAAAAAATTCTCACCACACGCCACCCTCAAACGTAGATTTGGTTTTTTGAGTTCCATTTCCGTTTTCCGTCGTTCGTCTAAAAAAACCTGATTTCCGTGAAACCCCGGTCTGTATTTAAAATTTGCAATGCCACGAGAGAAACCACTCCGATGGGGAATCATCTTGCGAGTTTCCAGACACTTTTTCTTCAGTTCCAAATTTGACTACTTGATTACTTGATTGTCATTCCGAGTGCGTCGAGATGCGGACCAGCTCTCTCATGATTCTAACCTCCTCGTGGTGAAGAAGGGTAACTGTTCTTCGACAAATCGAATGGAGTTTGCCATTCGGCTAATAGAATCGTCCCCCAGCCTTGTACAGTAGCGACAAATACTTGCACAAGGCGTGATCCTGGAAGGCCTGGTAAGCCACCTCCAAGGAATCCCAGGGAAAACAACTAAAACACTCAAAAATAAAAAAAAAGATAAAAAACCGATGGATTCAGCACGGGTAGGAACCACATCTTCGGCACGATCTCCACGAAGATGGAGGCCTGGGTGTAGTTATGAGAGGATCATAGGACCGGATGAACGACCTAAAGCGCGCTGGTCTGATGCGGTCAAAATGTGGATCTCAAACTTCACCCACGAACGGTCCACGACAAGATCCACCAGAAGACGGATAGGAATCCTGGAGACGACAGCTGCATGGTCGACAGTGGCACGGCGCAGCCGCTCAAATTGGAGAGAGTTAGTCCGCTTCTCACTGCGAGAATGATTCGGACACCAAAGTATTCAAAGTAAAGTACCTAAGTTGATTGTCGGTCGTCATTCCGAGTGCGTCAAGATGCGGACCAGCTCTCTCCAGAGTGTATGGATACACGCGCTCTACTACCAGAAAAAAATCTAAATTATATCCCCAGTAGTTTAATCTTGTTCGCTGAATTCTATCTTCCAACTTCCGTTTTCCGTCTTCCATTTGGAAAAAATCGATTTCCGTGCAACCCTGACATATACTCAAAATATATCGGTAAGTGTGGATTTACATTATTAAATAAGATCTGCAATTTTACTAGATCCGGGTGGCATATCTTGGGTATCTAATGTATCTAATGTCGTAGCGCAATGTTTTGATACCTCATTTAAAATACTAAATTTCGACCCTCTCGTATTCTCGTAGTTTCTCGTCTCTGATTCTCCTTATTAGCTTTGTCTCGAAGAAGTGTTGTGTCCCGTTGATAAAAAATATGACATTTATAAAGCCTAATTTATAAATAAATTCTCAACAGCATTAACTATTTTGAAATTTACTTGATAGAATTCTAACCTATAGACTTGACTTGTGATTGTAATTAAAGGAAAATAGGTCTTCTATTAATTTTTTCGGCTGTAAGACCAGAAACTCGGTACTTTCATTTGAATAGTTTAATCTATTGCGTTGAGGAATAAGTTCGCGTAGAGTTGTTATATTCTCTTTTGTTTCACAAAAATTTTCTTTTTGTTTGGCATAGTGTATATATTTATCTGATTGCGCTTTTTCTGCTCTACAAAACCGTGTGTTTTAGTTTGTTCTGAAATTTTAAATTTTCATCATTTTTTAGGCTTGGAAATGAACTATCCAGGAGGCAAAACACATCATTTCGACATCGACTCTTCTTCGCTTTACATCGAGAGCAAAAATCAGCCGAAGCCGCTCGGGAAATATGCATTGTGCATGGAGAAGGTATATTACTAGGGAATGGTCTGCATAATGTTTGGAGTTACAGGATGTGACATATATCATTAGAAAGAGAAAAAAATCTACTTTCTAAATATAAAAAGAGTTTCTGCAACGGCCACGGCTATCTCGAGAAAATTGCGTCTGAAAATATACTACTAAAATCAATTGTCAAATGAACTGCTGTCAGAGAATCAAAAAACCTGCTATCATAGAAAAACGAAAAAACATTGGAAAATTTAAAAACTCCCGGCGGTAATTGCCTGGAATTTCGCGGAATAAGATTTTTAGATCTGAAAATTATTTTTCATGAAAAATTAGAGCCATACTCCATGTGAAAAACAAGATTTTTCGTCCAACTTTTGTTTCCCGAAAAACGTTGAATATCACAGAATTCTAGTGTTTCTAATGCAGATATCACATGGACGATGTCTGAAACTTGCTCCACGACTTGTTATGATCGATCGAAAAAAGGAAAAACAAAAAACAAAAAATGATCTTCGCAGGGTGTTTTCGAACCAGAGAGTCACCGCTCCTCGCGCCCATCCCTCTTACCGCCTACAATTGATTTTAGTAGTATTATTTCAGACGCAATTTTCTCGAGATAGCTGTGACCGTTGCAGAAACTCTTTTTATATTTAGAAAGTAGATTTTTTTCTCTTTCTAATGATATATGTCACATCCTGTAACTCCAAACTATATGCTGACCATTCCCTAGTTAGGCATGTCTACTGCATAAAAATGCAATACATTAATCTTGAAGACACGCCTCGAAGCGGACGAGCTGCAGAATTAGACGAAGAGTATCTGAAGGCACTAGTGAAGGAAGATGGTCGCCAAACAAGTCATGGATTGGCCGAAAGAATGAACAATGATCAAAAAGGCAATTCTTAATCATCTCCATTCGATGGATTTGCCGAAAAATTCGAAGCCTAGATACCTCATGAGCTCAACGAAAAGAAAATCGCCTTCAAATCGCAGTTCAACATCTCGCTCGCCATCGAGCAACATGCGGTCATAAACATCGATTTTTGTGCCGAATCGTCATGGGAGATGAAAAATGGTGGCTGTACGTCAATATGAAGCAAAGAAGAAGTGGGTGGATCAAGGAGATACGCAAAAGCCGAGAGTCAAGCAAGATTTTCACCCAAAAAAGACTATGATCTGCGTTTGGTAAAACTGGGAAGGCATATTGAACTGGGAAATGCTCGAAAGAAACCAAGTCATTTTTTTCTACGACAACGTCAGGTCTCATGTTTTTCTTAAACTCTCTGAAAATATTAAAATTTTCAAACAATATTATACTTGAGCATTTTTTCTGTTCTTCTTTTATTAGAGTTCCAGTTTATTTTAAATTTGTGTGCTAACGTGTCAAATAAAATATTCGACTTAGCAAAGTTTTGTGAAAGAAATTTATTTAAATATTTATCAGAACAAGTCAGAATAAACAAGTTATCTAGGTGGTCTACATGAATCAAGGTTAAAGCTGTTACAATTTTCCTGCAAATCACCAAATTGTTCTTGATTTACCACAATGAACGTTATCAGTAATTGTAAATTACAGTATTGTTTGAAAATATAGTGAAATGAATTTAGAAAAAAAAACGAAAGAAAATCAAATAAAAATATTAAATAAAAAATGCAAAGATCTATATGAATCAATACTCAAATAGTTTTAATTTCTATCTAAAAAGAAACAGTCTAATTGCGACCTTAAAAACTATAATTATAGATGAAACATTTTTAATCAGAGCAACTGTGCTCGATTAAAACATTTTTGCAGAAATTATCAATAAAACAGTAAAGATTAATAAATTTTGGTAATTATAACGCTCATGTTAGTTGATCATTGTTCAGACGTCATGTGAATGACAATTAGATATTACCGGTTAAGTGTTTTGTTGTTAATCTTATTGTTTAGTAAAGAATAAACAATTTATTTATAATTTTTGACATTGGTATAAATGGATATAATAATAATAAACAATTTGATTACAGATGTTGATATCAGAGATGGATATAATATATCAGACATGTTCAGAGATATGCTTATATGGTGCATCACCTGGAATGGCCAAGTGGTCGTATAGACGACAGACTCCCTGAATACTTCGTTATTGAACATGAAGTTCATCTTATGTTAAATACAAACGTTGAAATTAAATTTGAAGAAAAATGCAATAACCCACCTATTTAACTAATGCTATGGAAGACGGTTCCGTTAGTTTTTCCTGAATCTGAAATTGAATTGTTACGCTTCTCTATATAAATTTTATGTTTGCCATAATTAAGCTCTTCAAATCTACGAATTATAAATTGTTAGTTAATAACTATTTCACATGATTGCATTGTGAGCATCACCTATTGTGAATGAGAATGAGTGCATATCTCTAACCTGTAATGGATTGCTCACATGAACATATTCAAATTGCCTCCGCTACGATGCGCAGCAAATGTGGACGATACGACAAAATTGTCGTCGTCATCAATTAGGAGCCTAGATTGTTTCTCCAACTCTGTTTATATTTTGTTTTTAATTTTTTATCTTTTTTCTTTTGTTACAGTTAGGCTCATTGCTCGTTTACTGTACTAATGCACAGAAAATGAAAAATTTGTTTTTCTATCCAAAAGGTTTCGGGCTGAAACTTTGCATGTTAATAGCTTAGGACATTTTATTAGTGCACAAAATACACAAAAAATCGCCAAACAAAGTTTCACCCCGAAACCTTTTACATCCAAAAATGACCTCCCTAGTGAGATGGGTGGAATGGTATTGTTGAATGCCAGGATCGGGTGTCAAAATTGGAATTTTCGGAATCGAAAAACAGCCGGAATCCGGAATTTCGAACGTATCCAAAACGTTTTTATTTTCGAAAGTTGAAATTACAAAATAAAATTTCGGACTCCGGAATTCAGAATCACATTTGAAAAAAAAAAACGGAATTCGAACTGGATTCTGAATTCCGCCCATCTCTAATTTACAGTAATTTCTCCCGCATCATTTAAAGCGTAAATAAAATTTTATAAAATTTTGTACCCCTAACAAGAATTATTTTTTCTTATGTAATGTAAGATTTCCGATATCAGACTTTGTTTCAATCCGTATTACTTTTCGAAGAATTACAATCTATTAAGTCTAGAAATTAATTTCCGCGTTTTTTTTACGCATATTAAAGTATAAAAACTGGACAAACTTAAACAAAACTTTTATTCAAAATAATTTCCGTCTTTAATAACAACATTTTCCCAGAGTTTGGGCAACTTATGGATGTCCGGAGAGTACGGCAGGTGCGGTAAGACATCATACAATATGATCTTGTCGTGTCGACCCGCCCATTCTGATATTTTTACTGCGATTTCATGCCGCAACTGCGCTAGTTGATGTTGATAGCGATTCGCAGTGATTGTTTGGCCAGGTTGGAGCAGTTCAGAGTACAGAATTCCTTGTTGGTCCCACTATATGCACAGTAAGACCTTCTTCCCGTGGATGTTAGGTTTTGCGGTGGAAATTGTCGGTTCACCGGGACTAACCCGCGATTTTCTTCGCTTCGGATTGTCGTAGTACACCCACTTTTCATCGCCAGTTATGATGCGGTGTAAAAAAGACTTTATTTGAAATCTGTCCAACAAGAATTGTGAAGTTGTTTTTCACTGCTCTGTTGCGCTTTCAGAGCTCATAGGGCATCCATTTACCTTCCTTTTGAATCTTCCCCATTCCTTTCAATCGATGAGAAATTGCTTTTTGCGTGAGGCCGAGAGATGCCGCGAGTTGCTCACATGTTTGAGCCGAATCTCCATCCAACAAAGCCTGAAGTTCTTCGCCTTCTTGGCTGTCCTGGTCGGCCTTTGTCGTTGACGTCAAAATCTGCCGATGTGAATCGCTGAAACCATTCTTGGCAGGTTCTTATGGATGGTGCAGCATTGCCGTAAGCTCGGGCAAGCATTTGGTGCGCGTCAGTGGCTTTCTTCTAGAGTGGGAAAAGGAAAAGAAGAGCTTCCCGCAAATGACGTTTTCCTGGCACTAAGGTGGAAATATTCTGAACCCAAAATAATGATTTTTATAAAGTACGTGAAGAAAGTTATATATAAATAGAAAGCTGATAATACAGAGAACATTATAACATAAAATTTGTTATATAAAAATAATTTTATTTTGACAAAATATCAACAACAAAAAAACGCGGAAATTAATTTCTAGACCTAATACTAAGCCAAGATAATATTCTTCGACAGATCGAATGCTGTTTAGTATATATCGTATATATCGTAATTCTATCGTTCGGAAATATTGCTTTACACGGCTTTCATTACGTTTAAAAACTTATGTAGAAAGCCTTCAAATGAAGTATTTTTCAGAATGAAACAGCTATCAATTCTTCGCAAGGATAAAAGAAAACAAAAAATAAGTTTGGAATTCAAAGGAGAAGAGGTTTTCAAAGATTCTTCGAACTTTTCTAAATCTTGCTTCTGTATGAATATTAATTGGTAATTGTATTCCATTTTATTTCTTCTAATATACATTAAGGACCCTCTCTCTAGAAAAGAACGATAACGATGTTAGAGCATCACTGGTTGCAAACTCCCGATTTAATAATCTTCATGGACCCGCAGAAACGGAAATAGAATTTATACTGTATGATAAGGATAATGACCTATTAGTGTTAAAAGAAAACCTCACGAAGAAATTTATGACGAGAAAACAATCTGTTGAACTGCTGATAAAAGATATTAAAGATTTTATAATCCCAAAAAATGAATACAAGTTGGATTGCGAAATCACGGTCGTCAAATTGATGGGAACAGTGCAACCAAAGCCATTTAATATTCTCGAAAAAAAAGGATTAGAAGATGGAATTATTGTATTTGACGATAACAAGGAAATGACGATCAATAAAGCGGTTTTATAGTTTTTTGTTAATTCAAAATTAAAGATTATTTACATTTCAGTTCCTCTCGGTTTACTCGCCATACTTTTATAAACGATTTTACCAAGAAAAAAATAACAACTCCAAAACAGACAACGAGGATTCAACTAATGATTCCTCAAAAGAATCAGAAACTCCAAAATACTTATTCAGCGAAGTTTCATCGGATGAATTTAAGGAGATGATTGATATCCTACCGCCTGTGAAAGCTAAAATTGATTGTGAGTTGAGTTTTAAAAATTCTCGTCATCACAATTATTTTGATTTTGTCTCTGAAACTTTTTATTAAAAAATTCAGACTACATTTTTCTGAATTTTGTTAGGAAAAAATATTTTCATATGTAGTCCCAATTGAGATAGAAGGTAAAATCACTATTTAAAAGAGAGAGGAAAGATCAGAGACGGATTGCAAGAACCTAGTAAGCTTGGGCAAAAATTTGGTGAGCGTCAGTGTCTTTCTTCTTGAGTTGGAAAAGGAAAAAGAAAAGCTTCCCGCAAATGACGTTTTCCTGGAACAAAGGTGGAAAAAAAATAAAAGTAATTTTATTTTGACAAAATATCAACAACAAAAAAACGCGGAAATTAATTTCTAGACCTAATATTATATTGTAATCTATTTTAATTAAATGAAACAAAACCATTCCAATTTACAGATTCAAACTATTCATACTTGTTAAAATTATCTGATCGATTCAAAGTAGAATATGTAAAAGAATGCTGTGAAGAATTCATTATTGATGATATAAGAAAGAGAAGAAATTCGAAAGTTAGAATACATAATTTTCGTATTTATTTGAAACTGGCGGAATCATGCAGTTCGTGGAATATATTGGTAACACAAGGCGAACCTTTATAAACAAACCATTAGTAATTTTCAGGATGAATTATTAAATGGCTGTACAATTGAATCTTTCAAAGAATCGCTTCCGAATGACGATTTTGTATTGTTGTCTGAGAATACGAAAGCACGAATCTTTGAATCATTGTACCATTCGGCAGAATTGAAAAATAGCGTCGAGAGTTCGCAAGTTCCTTCCGAAAGGGGCCTTTTTATGGTGAGACCTACGTAGAATAACATTTTAATTTCAAACCATATTTTATACTTTAAAATAAAGTTGTCATTTTAGAAAAATTTTAAATAATCAACAACAACAACAACAACAACAACTGAACCCGAAACTTTAAAAAATCCAAAAAAAAACCGTGTCAGGGACATTTTTCTACTTACCATCTGATCTCCACTCACTCGACTGTCATGAGCCTATTTAATGAAAACAGTTATACTGAACATAAAAATTTAAATTATATATTGACTAATCGATGACAAATAAAAATCTTATAAATTTGCTAACAATAAGATTGCATCATCCGAAATACTATACAATCATATAAATCAAGAATCTGATAAAACCTTACACTTTTTGCGGCCGATAATGTAAAAAATCTGTGGCCTGACACGGGTCGGCCCTAAAATTCCCAAGTATGCTATAAAAACTGTTGGATATCCAATTTGTCAATGTTATGTACGACGGTTTACTCATGAACTCAGCTTTGCTGAAATCGGTCATCCCAGATTCCCAGCAGCTCCTTAATCTATCCTTAAATGGTTTGTTCACAGCAACGTTCAATGGTTGAAAATACTTAGTCAGTCCACCCAGTATAACTGCTAACGTGCACAGCTGATTAAGCTCTTCTAGTACTGTCGGTTCTAGATGACAACGAGCCGAACCCATAAAAAACATTGGTCTCCAAATGTTATCAATCCAATCCTTCATTTTCTCGAAATTAATCCATCCTTTCTCATTTGCTCTTACGACCACTGATGAAGAACAGTTCTCCTTGGGCACCGTTTTCCACTTAAATATCACATATGACCATACTTGGGAAATTTAATTTGGCAACATAATTTATTCAGACGAAAAATAATTTCAATAAATATTTATTTTAGCATAAAATATCAGGAAATAAATCAAGAAATTGAGAGCACAGCTGATGGTGCTTTATCAGCATTTTCAGCTCATTACGACAACTATGTAAGCTTGAACATCGTATCTGAAAGGGTTGTCAATCCGCTAAATTGTTGTCACCCTGCTGATTTTATGGAATCAGATATTAGTTTACTTGAAAAAATTGAAAAAAGTAATTTCTGATGTAGCGTTAAGTATTAATTCGGATTTTGAGGTTAATATTTAAGTGTCGGTTCTTAAAAAAGTTTAAGGATCTGTTAAAAATTTTTATTTGATGATATTTTATGTTAAAATAAATATTTTAAAACATGTAATTTTTGTTTGAACTAATACTTTTGACAAACTTGACATTGAAGAACGGCCCTAAACTTCTCAAATATCTACTAATTCAGTTGAGGAACAAACGTACACACGATATTTTAAGAAACGTATCTATAATTAAGAAATAATGAAAAAACTAAATTTTTTTTATTTTAGGGCCGGCCCCGGGCCTTGCCAGGGCCGCGAAATCGAAAATGCGGACCGGCCTTTCCCAAGTATGCATATGACGGAAGTTTCTCGTCGTTACTCATTCTTCCCAAGAATCATTGAAAGATGGCTTCTCATTCGCCGTTGTGCGAATGACAATATTTTGTCCTCCTGTCTGATCCACTGTCCTATGTATACTGGCACTTCGTCTATATCGCATAACGTGATTTAGCTTTTTTCGCGTAAGCTCTCAATGTCGTTTCGAAACTTAAGTTATATCGATATTAGCTGCTGAAGCTGTTTGTCTGAAGACAAGTTCGGGAAACATAAAGTGTCTTCCTAATCCACCTTTCCGCGTGAGTCCCACACTTCTTCAGAATTTTTTCTAAATTTGCTCATTTATAGTTTCGAATACGGGCTTTCTCGTGGTGTATTTGGTTTTCTGCATAAATGTCTAGAAGTCAAGAAAATTCTATCTGAAAATATGCTGCTCTCCTCCGTTGTTAGGCAAAGTAGAGTCGTGTCAGATAAGCATGCTCCATATTTGTCATCCTTCTGTTTTCCTAACACATTTTATGGGCCCGGCACTTTTCATGTGCCTATATTGGTTTTGTCAGTTCACTGATCGTAAATCTCCCTATGAAGTTTTAATAAGATATCTCATCTTTATTTATCCCGGAAGTTGATTTGTTACAGCCATGGATACGACATGCGCAAAGAAGAGACAGACCGGAGACACGCATTATGGAACAGGACCTCTTGTGGTCCCGCATCCTTCCCTTGATGCTTTAGTCAGTCGTCTACTCAGCAGGGTTACGGGTTGTTGGCTACCCTCGGTGGTCACCCAGCCGAGTCGATATGTCTATCGAACCAGTCATGGTAAGCCCTCTTGCTGGTTCTAAATAGTTTAATTGCGTCTCAGCTCCTAACAATACTGGCCGGGTCGCTCTAATATAAGGAGAGTAGGGGATAAGCCGTAAAATGTAACGGATTATCTATTATACTATCAACATTGCTTTATTTTCTTGACCACTTCATTAGTTTAGAATTATCATTAAATTTAGCCATTTATTCGAATAACAATCATATACCCAATCTGTCACTGTTGCCTACGACGGTTTCTTTCGATTCCCCTTTCCCGTAAATGTAACTTGGCTGAAATCTACCATCCAAGACTCCGAGCAGATCATTTGAATGTCTTGTTCACAGGATCGGGCTTCCCTCAGACTATCTTTGACGCTTTAAATTGTTACAAAAATTTAGATATTAGTGACTTTTCTGAGGTCCTGGTTTTTTTGCGTGTGACCATTTTAAGATTAGGGATTTCAAGAAAAATAAATAAAAATTGTATTTTTAATAAAGATCTTCAAATATAATAATTATGACGAGTTCATTAACTATGTCATAAGTTATTACCTAATAAAGTTCCATTTCACTCAATAAAAGACAATCATACTTGGGAAAGGCATGTCCGCGTTTTCGATTTTGCGGCCCTAATACCAAACGCTACATCAGAAATTTTTTTTTGTAATTTTTCAAGTACATTAATATTTTCAGATTCCATAAAACCAAACTATTTAGTAGATTGACAACCCTTTCAGATACGAAGTTCCAGCTTACATAGTTGTCGAAATGTCTGATAAAGCACCATCAGCTGTTATCGGTGTCCTCTTCAAAGTTTCCTTATCATATCCAAATTCAATAAGTTAAACAAAAAATAAAGATCTCTGGCCCGCCCGTCCCTAAATTTCCCAAGTATGAAAACCATCAGTTCGTCGAGACAGAACAAGAATATTGGTATGATAATTGTGTGTTTTCGGCGATCACATGATTGCATTGTGAGCATCACCTATTGTGAATGAGAATGAGTGCATTTCTCTAACCTGTAATGGATTGCTCACATGAACATATTCAAATTGCCTCCGCCACGATGCGCAGCAAATGTGTACGTTACGACAAAATTGTCGTCTTCATCAATTTGTAAAAGTTTCCAAACTGTGCTCATATTTTTGTGATTTATATGCTCTTTGTATGTTCTATTAAAAGTTCATTTGGGAAACTTCTCTAATTTAATACTACGTCTTTTATTAATTGATTATTATAGAATAATTAATAAGCGCAATTCAAACCGAATAAAATTCAAAATTCAACAAGTTTAAGCTCGCTTAGGAAACTATTAATAATGTCCAGAGCCAATTTGATAATTTTTTGCTTATAGTAAATTCACGATCCCCGTTCAAGTTAAGGTTTTCTCTCATTATATTCTTTCATTTTTAGAAATCGAACATTTTTCAATAACAATTACATAATCACGCCAAGCGAAATTACACTTTGTTCTGATTTTAAACCAGCGAGGTTAATTATACCACGACGGTTTTTTTTATTTGAATAGTGTTGTGATATACATTGAAGCTTGTCCGCGAATCAAATTAGTATATTCACGTAGCGCTGGGTTTCAAAAATCGAACAGTGCAGTTGTCGTGCGGATGGGTCCTGTCGTTAAAATATATTTTCACCTCGAATTTTACAGAAAAAATGACAACTCGAAACTATTTTCAGAATGAAACAGATATCAATTCTACGCAAGGATAAAAGAAAACAAAAAATAAGTTTGGAATTCAAAGGAGAAGAGGTTTTCAAAGATTCTTCGAAATTTTCTGAATCTCGCTGCTGTATGAATATTAATTGGTAATTGTATTCCATTTTATTTCTTCTACAGATATTTAATATTAAGGATTGTCTCTCTAAAAAAGAATGATACAGCAGTTGAAGCTTCTCTTTCAGCAGAGTCGAAATTTAATATTCTACATGGTCCCGCTGAAGTAGAAATTGAATTGAATATTAACAATAAAGAAACTGAAGAATTGGTATTTGAAGAAAACATAACGAAGACATTTACAACAAAAAAAGAAAATGTTAAAATTTTTACAAAAGATATTAAAGATTTTATAATCCCAAAAAATGAATACAAGTTGGATTGCGAAATCACGGTTATAAAATTGATGGGAACAGTGCAACCAAAGCCATTTAATATTCTCGAGAAAAAAGGATTCGAAGATGGGATTATTGTATTTGACGATAAGAAAGAAATGGCGGTCAATAAGCTGGTTTGAATTTAATGGTTTGAATTCAAAATTAAAGATTATTTACATTTCAGTTCCTCTCGACTTACTCGCCATACTTTTATAAACGATTTTACCAAGAAAAAAATAACAATTTCAAGGCAGAAAGCGAGGATTCAACTAATGATTCCTCAAAAGATTCAAAAATTCCAAAATACTTATTCAGCGAAGTTTCATCGGATGAATTTAAGGAGATGATTGATATTTTACCGCCGGTGAATTCTCAAATTAATGGTACGTTTTATTTACTCAGGTTATTAAATGGATAATTATTAGGTAAGGTATATTAGGTATTAGGTAATTATTAGGTAGATTAATTAATTAATAAGAATAATAATTAATTATAAATGGATAATTAATAGGATAATTATTAAAATGAGTTAGGGGCAAAAACTGGAATTATACATAGAGGAAAATAAAATTCCAACAAAGACGGGACGGGACAATTTTCCACGAAAGAATCGGAAATTCCAAAATATGCCATAAATGATGAATTCCAGCAAATTCTAGATGTCCTTCCACAAGTGAATGCTAAAATTGATGGTGATTTTATTTATATTACTTAAGACTAGAGACTAATGATGGGAGGGACCCCGTTTTTTGAATTTCGGGCGGGCGGGACCTTACAAAAATTGAAAATTTCAAAACCCGGGGCCCGGGACCCTGGCTTCTCTTTTTCCCTACCCGAGACTCGGGACTGGGACCGGAACTTCTCTTTTATGTAGGAAAATGCCTTGGTTGGAGGGACCGGGGTGGAAGTCCCTCCCATCACTGAACGCTAATAGTGCCAATTAAAGAGGAGGAAGAGCGAGAACAAGAGACGAGCTAACCTTTCTCTTTTAAATTATGTAACAATATGTATCAAAAAACACCACTTTGTCAATATAAACAGACTTCCCTTTTTCCCTACCCGGAACCCGGTACTTCAATTTTCGGGGAGTCCCTCCCATAACTGCGAGAGACCCAATATAGACATTTAAAGAGTCTATTCCTTCACATTGACAGTTAACCTTTTTAGTAGAGAAAATAACAAACAATATGGTAATTAAAACATTCAAATATCCTCGATTTTCTCTACTAAAATTACCCAATCAAACTGATCCTTAAAATAATTCTAATAAATTATAGAATCAAATTATTCCTATTTGATAAAGTTATCAAATAGATTTAAAATCGGATATATAATGGATCTCTGCGAACAATATATAATTAACAAAATGAGTACTCAACGCAAAAATATGGAAAACATCGACCACATTGTCTACCTTAAGTTGGTAGACGAATATTATTTATGGAATGTATTGGTAATTATAATATACAGTTATTGAGTATTCCCATTCTTTCAGGATGAATGCTTAACTGGATTAACGTTTTCAACATTTCGTGAAAAGGTTTCACAAGATAATTTTGATGAACTTTCCGAGAAAACTAAAGCGAGAATCGTCGAAACATTTTTTTATTCGAAATAAGATTAACATGAATAAACAATATTTTCTGACATTTTTAAATGTTTTTTCTTATGTATGTAATAATAAATATAAATTTTTCACATATTAGTGGTGGTTACCTGGTAGCTTGAAAGTTTGTAAATCATGTTGCAATTTAAGAAAATCATCATATTGGCTTTCTGCTTAATTGTTCAATAATTTCTGATCGATAGAATCATTGCACGCCCCGGAATTTGGTGTCTTTGCGTAGCCAAAAGGATCCATCAGAGGATGTTATTAAATCTAGGAAAAGCGGAAATTGCTCCCGTCTGAAAATAAAATGCATTTCTGCAAAAATCACGGATTATTACACCATTTCATTTTAAATTTCGATTTTTTTCATTTTTATAAAAAAAGTCTAAAAAATCAAACATCTCAAAGGAATCGAACCAACATAGATTTTTCATAAATCAAATCCTCTACCAAGTATGCCACGTATCCTCTTTTGTTTTAATTAATTAATCCGTTGAAGTTTGAGGAAGTATTTTAAATTCTATGGTGTAATAATCCGTGATTTCTTTTTCGGAAATGGACTTTATTTTCCGACGGGAGCAATTTCCGCTTTTCCTAGATTTAATAACATCCCCATCAGATAATTACTCACAACGCAACGTGATCGGTTGAGATGCGCAGCGATTATCGCGATGGAGTCGGCGTACGGCATTAATTTTTGCACATTCCTGGAGAGAAAGACGACATCGGCTGCCCCAATGTTTTCAGCCCTGTTATACTCTAATTATTTGAAAAAAACTTTCATTTTTCGCGCCAAATGGAGATTTAATGATCAGGAATGGAAGGATGTATCATCGCTGTCACCATACTTTGGGAAATTTAGGGGCGGGCCAGGCCGGGCCAGAGATTTTCGATTTTTTCGGCCCGGCCCTCAATGCCTCGGCCCTTCGGTCCGGAAAATTTGGCGCCATAATTTATTCAAACGAAAAATAATTTTTAACATATTTATTATCAAAATATAAGAAATTGAAAATTTATTTTCAATGGTCTCATAGATAACGTGAAACACATATTCAATATACGTGAATAATTTCTCTGTTTTTCATTATATTTCTTCAAAATTTCTAGATCAAATCAGATTTATTACTTTTATTTTTTATGAAAATAAAACTGGAATTGTTAATTTCTTATATTTTGATAATATTTTAGTATAAAATATCAGGAAAAAGAAAAATTGATCTTGTTGTGAAATAAATGTCAAAATTGACTTGTAATTTCAACGTGGAAATTAAAAACAAACCTTTTAGAATTCATAAAAAATAGAGTAATTGAGAAATTTTGCAAAGCCTCTAGACTTTTCTAACAAAGTTCATTGGTTTTCAGAGAATTTCGGAGAGAATGCTGCTAGAATTATCCATGAATTTTTGGGTTGAGGAATAATCCCGTAAAGTTATTTTCACAAATATTGTTTTGTTGATGGCGTTCCGCCAAAAATCGCCCGGTCTGGTGTCGAAGAATTTGTTGAGCCATTTTTGTGGTCCTCTTCGCCATCGAAGGTAACACCCCTCATTTGGCTTGACATAGGGCCTGAAAAGGTGTATATCGGATGGCGCGAAATCTGGAGAGTACGGTGGATGATGAAGAACTTCCAATTCGAGCGCTTGGAGGGCGGTTTTGACGACTTGTGTAACATGCGGCCTGACGTTCTCGTGGAGCAAGATGACTTGGCCTTGTCGATCGGGCGTATCAGTCGAATAGCCTCATTTACGCGGCGCAACTGGGCAAAATAGAGCTCCTTGTGGACGGTGGCGTTTCTTTCGAGCATTTTCCAGTGCCCTCCCAGTTCCACGAAACACAGAAACGAAAAACACAGAATATCATAGGAAGCGGAAACGGAAACATTATTTATGTCACTAACAGTAATGTCTTCGTAGGACTCTAATATACTTTCATCTCACAAATAGCAAATAGCAAATTGATATTCATTTCGACTCTTAACTTTTTAGCTTCCCATTGAGTCGTGTACTTCCGAGATGCTTCCATGTATCCATTATTTTCTTCGTATTCGAAAATGTTTAGCTTATAGGAAGCCGCGAGTAATGTGCTCATTATCTAAAGTTAGAAACCGTAATTCATGTTTGGAGTTCAAAATCCTATTGCAATTGAGTTTTTTTTGTTATTGTTATGATCTTATGATGCGCGATTAGGCAGAATAAAAACAAACTGTTTACATCGAACCGCAAATGCACTTATTTTTGTTTTTTTCAAAATCAGCACATTTCCTGTTTTGTTGTTTATTGTGGACTTTGTAAAAAGAGTTCCCTGAAACGGACTTACAGGTTAAATACACAAATACTACCAGTTAACTGGCCAGTTTATCTTTATCAAAGCAAAATCATCTTGTCACTGAAATAAAGTTGTCATGTTTCATTTTATAATCAATGTTATGTTTCAGGATTCCGGATTTCTTTTAGTCCAATTCACTGGTACACCTTGTTTTGCTGAAAAATTCAAATGTTGTTTTTCCCTTTAAAAATTTACAGTGAACCTGTGACAAAAACATTTCATCGTTAAAAACAAGAAATCAAAATTTTGCGTTTCAAGTAAACAAGTACGTTACACTTTTATTATTTGCTCATATCGGCTGAACCATTTCAAATTCAATTTAATAGAGGATCTATGATATAACACATTACAACGTTAATTTCAATGATATATTCCTTATATGATATTCTTATTTTACTTCATTAGGAACATAAAATGAGCTCGAAGGCATTGTCACATTTGTTGTGCAGTTTTTTCTAATGATATTACTTTTTGCGATCATATACCGGTCGATCAAATACAATTTGTTAATTTATTTTATCTTTTGTTTCACATAACATTTTCCTTCATATTTCCTTACGTGAATCTTTTGTGAATCATTACCCGCCTAGTTTCATCCTTGTACAATTAATATTTGCCGGTGGCGTGCTACTGAATAGTTCAAGAAAATTTTAAAGATTACATGGGCACCCCAACTTGTATTGTAATAAAATGGGCTCAGTAAGCATGCGCAAATATAACTTTTTAGAAAGATAATTATATTTTTAGATAGTTTAAGACTAGTTTAATAAAATTGTAGTAAAAACTTTTTTGCTAGAAAGACGTGCAAATTTCGACACACGTTTAAAAATCGTTCCGATTGGCGTGAATATATGTGGCAATAAAAAATATGTTTTGTTTCTTCTTCTATTAGACATATTTTCTTGAAAAGTTTATAAATAGAGTTTTATCATTACACTGTTTTAGAAAGTATTCAGATGGAATAATTTCAGAATGAAACAGCTATCAATTCTTCGTAAGGATAAAAGAAAACAACAAATAAGTTTGGAATTCAAAGGAGAAGACGTTTTCCAAGATTCTTCGAACTTTTCTGAATCTCGCTGCTGTATGAATATTAATTGGTAATTGTATTCTATTTTATTTCTTCTACGAATAGACATTCAGGACCCTCTCCCTAAAAAAAAATGTTAAAACAGTTGAAGCTTCTCTCTCAGCAGAGTCAAAATTTATTATTCTACATGGTCCCGTGGAAGTAAAAATTGAATTGAATATTTACAATGAAGAGACTGAAGAATTCGTATATGAACGAAATGCAACGATAAAATTTATAACAAAAAAAGAAAATGTTAAAATTTTTACAAGAGATGTTAAAGATTTTATAATTCCAAAAGATGAATACACCTTGAACTGTGAAATCACGGTCGTCAAATTGATGGGAACAGTGCAACCAAAGCCATTTAATATTCTCGAGAAAAAAGGATTAGAAGATGGAATTATTGTATTTGACGATAAGAAGGAAATGGCGATCAATAAAGCGGTTTTATAGTTTTTTTTGTTAATTCAAACTAAAGATTATTTACATTTCAGTTCCTCTCGACTTACTCGCCATACTTTTATAATCGATTTTACCAAGAAAAAAATAAAAATTCCAAGACAGACAGCGAGGATTCCACTAATGATTCCTCAAAAGAATCAGAAACTCCAAAATACTTATTCAGCGAAGTTTCATCGGATGAATTTAAGGAGATGATTGATATTTTACCGCCGGTGAATTCTCAAATTAATGGTACGTTTTATTTACTCAGGTTAAGGAATAGGATCATTATTAAAATGAGTTAGGGGCAAAAACTGGAATTATACATAGAGGAAAATAAAATTGATTTGATGATTGATATCCTACCGCCGGTGAATTCTCAAATTAATGGTACGTTTTATTTACTCAGGTTAAGGAATAGGATCATTATTAAAATGAGTTAGCGGCAAAAAGTGGAATTATATATAGAGGAAAATAAAATTGATTTGATGATTGATATCCTACCGCCTGTGAATTCTGAAATTAATAGTACGTTCTATTCTACAGTACCGTTCGAAAAGATATACAATTTCACTTTTTTTTAGGATTAATATCTTTATTAAACAGTTAGGGGTAAAAAAGTGAACTTATATTTCTTAGTGCACAGAGAAAAGTTTTCATAATTCCTAATTGGCAATACAAGATAATCCTTTCTGGAATGTTTATTTAATTTCTAGAAAGGCATGAAAATTATTCAAATGTTGTCTTTTCAGAGATCGGTGCCTAATGGAAGAGGACTAAATTAGGATGGAACGAGGTTCTCGTTTGGTCGGTCTCTCTTTTTTCTAAATAATGGGCAGCACACATTGAAGAGGAATATACGAAAAAGTCGTATGTGGCCGTGTTGCCGTCAATCATTTTTTCTTATTTTTTTGCTCTTCCATTAGGCACCGATCTCTGAAAAGGACAATAGACAAATGGTAAAATTCCAATTTACAGAATCAAACTATTCATATTTGTTACAATTATCGCATCGATACAGCGTAGAATATGTAAAAGAATGCTGTGAAAAATTCATTATTGAAGATATAAGAAACAGAACGAATTCAGAAGACGAAGAACAAGAAGACGAAGAACAAGACGATTCTTACTTTCGTGAATATTTTCAATTAGCCGACTCTTATGGTTTATGGAATATATTGGTAAGATTCGGATATTAGTAAGAAATAAAGTAAGGAATTTGACATATTCAGGATGAATTATTGGAAAACCGTACTATTGAAACACTCAAAGAAGACATTCTCGATAAAGATTTTGAAGTGTTGTCTGAGAATACTAAAGCAAGAATCCTGGATTCATTATACTATTCGAAACCAACGAAATAATTTCATCCACATTTCATTTGTATTCGCATTAAACTTTATATATATTCATATTTTATGTTTTTGATAAGTAATTTTTTAGTGGCTGATTGACTAGCATCCAGCTACGCCCCATTGAGAATGGATATAAAAGTAATTAATTGTTATTTTTGAATAAATAGTTCAATCAATCTCTGTCTTTGACTTGATGTCAGCTAACGAGGCATGAAACCATTGATTATTGAGAACATTTTAATGCAGCGAATATCGTAAAATAACGTTCAGCCAACTAGGCATACTGAAAATCAAAGTATGCAGCCATGTAACTCGTTACCATAAATCAATTAAAATTTGCGGAAGAAGTACGCATATTTCTTGCTGATATAATATACAGTACCGGTCAAAAGGTTGTAAACGCTGGGTTTTTCGAGCATAACTGGTTTTCGAGAGCCGGTATTGAGCCGAAATTTTTACCAGTTGTTTCTGAAAGCGTTAGAAAGTTTGTGGACAAGTTTCATACGAAAATAAGAATATAAAAAATTTTTAGGGAAAAAATAGAATTTTCGAAAAAATCATAATTACACGTTTATTCAACACGTAACATATAAAAACTAAAAAATTGGTTCTAATACTTCGTTGCGAAGCCACGAAAGTCAATTACAGCCTGGCATCTGCGCATCATGGAGTCGAGCAAAATGCCGATTACTGACAATGGGATCTTCTCCCGCTCGTCTACCAGTTGCTGGTTCTTTTCTTCCGAATTTTTCGATTTTTTTCGGCCAATCGTCTTTCCAACTCTTCCCACAAGTTCTCTATTGTATTAAAGTCAGGCTGGCTGGGCCAGTCCATGAAGCAATCCCAGGCTGACGGAGCCTATCCCAGGCTGACGGAGCAGGAGCAAGTTTGTTTTAATGTAAATGTTGTTAAATAAAGATTTATTTAGGCTGGTTCGGTTTTCTATAAATCAAGATTGATAATCCTTTGAAATTAACGTCTAAACTTAATACAAATTTAATAATTCTCAGTACACTTTATAAGATAATCAAATAACTAAGGTGCAATTAAATAATTTTGTTGTCGTTTTTAAAGATTGATGGAAGAAGGAAATGATGGTCTCGCTTGGACTGCAGTAACTACGTTTCCATCTGTATTTTTTTATCATTTTTTCGTGAGAATGAGTGAAATAATAAAAAAGAAAGTAGAGAGGATGAACATCCTTAGTCCAATCCTAACAATTTATCTTTGAGAATGAGAATATCAGTATTTTCGCAACAATAGTAATGTCACAAATCTATAATCATTAATTTTCAAATGTCAGTTCATCACAAATCAGAACAATCATATCAGTATGATTTGTGTTTCATCATTTCTGCCTCGAATGCTATATTATAGCCTCTCTTGACCATAATTAATAAAAACGATTGATTGTTCAGAAAATAACACGGTTGATATGATGATAAATCAGCCCTAATTGGACATAAACAATCATTTCCACCTCTCCGACCTTCTTCGAAAAAAACCTTTATAAATACAATCGGTTTGATTCAATAACTGAAAGTGCAGCTTCATGTCAATTATATTAATATTCGCTCTCTTAATTCTTGGCTATTACCTCTGGCGCTGGACATACTGGAGACGGCGTGGAATTCCGGGACCCCTTGGTATTCCATTCCTCGGGTGTCTTTGGCAAACCCTCGATCACAATTATCCACCATATTTGACCATAAGAGACTGGACGAAGGTTGAACACGTGCATTGCAATGGATTTAAGTTGGAATCTTTCAGAAATACGGCAAGATATTTGGGATCACAGAGGGACCACAAGTGTCATTGGTTGTGTCTGATCCAGAATTATCCCATGAGATATTTGTGAAACAATATGACAACTTTTATGGACGAAAGTTGAATCCACTGCAGACGAATGATGCCAAACTATCGGAAAGGGCTGATTTGTTTGTGTCAGAAGGATCGAGGTGGAAACGAATGAGGACTATTTCTAGCCCGACTTTCAGTAATAATAGCTTGAAGAAGGTAATAGTTTGAACCGTGTAGAATTTGTGGAAATATATGATGATTGATTACTCGCTTAAATTTTAGAGACTTTACGCTTAAAGTCTAAATTACAAGGTTCCTAAAAAAATTATAAAAATAATTAATTTAAGTACGCCTCGTAATCTCGTCAAAATTCTTCCTAACTAGTTGTAAGTTGTAAGTTGTAAGTAAAGGTTTCCCGCAATACATTGTCATCGCGTATTTTTCTTTAGGCTTATCTGTAAGTAGTAGATTTTTTCTTTCCGCAACAATTGTTTGTTTTCTATTCTAACTAGGGAATGGTCTGCATAGTGTTTGGAGTTACAGGATGTAACATATATCATTAGAAAGAGAAAACAAATCTACTTTCTAAATATAAAAAGAGTTTCTGCAACGGCCACAGCTATCTCGAGAAAATACACTACGCTGCTATCGAAATCTTCCCCTCAACTTCGCGTATATGAAACTGACCTCCTCGTGGCTGCGACGCGGGGATTTCAGTGCCCTTTTAGTAGTAAATTTTGAGACGCAATTTTCTCGAGATAGATGTGGCCGTTGCAGAAACTCTTTTTATATTTAGAAAGTAGATTTTTTTCTCTTTCTAATGATATATGTCACATCCTGTAACTCCAAACACTATGCAGATCATTCCCTAGTAAGTTATTATTTCTCTACCAAGGAATTTGAAGTACTCATAAATTCTCACACATGCCAATTAAAATTTGCTCACTTAAAGTGCTCTAATTTAAAATTTTAGTATTTCTTAAAACAATTTTTGGTCAATTTTGCACAAATATAGTATTTGTATTTTGAACTATTCAAATGTATTGTATTTTCATTTCATAGAAGATCAAAAAATAAGAAAAAAATTATATTCTCGTTTGGACTTTTCCATCTATTCCTCTTCAATGCGTATTATCCATTTTTTGAGACAACACACATTGATGAGAGAAGCCATCCAAACGAGAACCTCATTCCATCCTAATTTTTTTCCTCTTCCATTAGGCACCGATCTCTGAAAAGGACAATAGCATCATTATAAATATATATAAGTAAAAGTTTAATTTTCAATTGGTGTGCCAGCGTGTGAATTAGAAAGAAATATTCTTGTCAATTTCTTGTTCTTATCTTACAAGGGTACGCTAACTGGTATGGGAACAAAAGGATCTCAGTAAACGTGCTCAAATCAAACTTTTCGGAAAGATATTAATAATTTTTATATTGTTTAAGAAAATTTTAGTTAAATTGTAGTAATAAGTTTTATTGAAAAGACGTAACAATTTTCAGAAACGCTTAAAAAATCGAGATAATCGTTATTACCAGTTGTTGTGCAAGGGAAGTGTTTTAGATCGTCATCTAAATCCGAAATGACGCAAGTTTCATCAAAATCTCAAAGGGACGCTAAAGCGACTTCCCTTATCACATCAGACTTTGAAAAAAAATTGCAGATATGTTTTTTTATTTATTATAGTCGTCGCCAAATGCGATTACCGCCGCAAAGTGTGGCGCACTTTTTTGAATATTATTTTTTCATTTAATTTTTATGATTGTTTATTATTTTCCACATTTATTCCACGATTGAAATAACATCTAAAACATATTCTTCAATTTATTTAAGCAAAAACAGTATAGAACGAGCATGAACAAGAAAATAATCATGAAAATTAGATGAAAAAATAATATTTAAAAGAGTGCGCCACAATTGAAAATTGAAATTCGAATCTTACAAGGGAAGTGTTTTGGGTCGGGCTCTCAGATTTTGATAAAAATTGACAGATAGATTCCTTATGGCTTTATTAGTATACTGACAAAATATTAGAAGCCACAAAATGATTTAAGTGGGTAAAAAATGGGTCTAAAACCCAATTTATGTTGATAGGTTCTGTATGAAATATATAAACATCTTCGTCCAAACTCAAAAAATCAAACCAAAAAATCGCGATTTTCAAACACAAATTTAATGTAGTTAATTTGAATAAATCCCGTTTATATTTTAAGGGCTATAATAACTTATTAAAAACTATCGTTTTGTTATATTTTTCAACTTTCACGTGGTTTACGTGTAGATAACTAATATAGTTTTTTGTAAGAAATAAATGTTTTCATATAAACATAAAACGACTAAATAAGTTTAACAGTTTTATTTGTCTATTTGATAAATTACATTAATTAGGGGAAACTTCAAGACTCCCCAGAATCGCCAACTGAAGCTTTCTTTTCAAATGCTCAGACAAACTCTTACATCTTTCATTGAATAATCGCACAGAACGTGCCACAAAAAACTTTCTACGAGTACACTCCAAATGGAATTAATGATTTCTTGATTATTAAGCTCGTCAAACAATTTTTACATGCACTCTACAAAAACATAGTTTATTCCATTTGGTCAGTTTTTAGTTAAACTATCGAAATGTGGTAATTTATTCCAAAAATATTAGATTTCAGCACGTTTTTTGAGCTCGTCACCTTCGCATTCCAATTGGCGTGCGAGTAGATTTCAATGGAAGCTTAAAATTTGTTTTTTTTTAATTTTTGAAATTGACCTTTTCGAAATATCTTTTGAGTTAGTAAGGGTTAGTAATATAAGTTTAATTTTATCATATCACAGGTTCAGCATAGTTGAACGGTTTACAATTTGGGTTGATGGACAACTTTCCATAGAAGGTTCCGAGAAATAGTTTCAGGGCTTTTCATGTTTTAAGGCGCTTTTAAGACTTGTGGGCTTTTCAGACGTTTTCAGCCGAAGGGTTTGCGAGTCACCCAAGTATTCATTTTTTGGTCTTGAACCGAGGCTTTTAGAAAAACGGACAATTTTTATTATACCCTTTCAAAAAATGATCACATTAAACTAAACCCAATTGAAAAATTCCAGATTCAAGCAACCGTCGAAGACTCGGCATTAGAACTATTAAAACACATTGAAGAGCACCACGAACATGAGCAAATCGATCTCCTCCAATATTACCAAGAATATACCCTCGACATAATTGGTCGTATCGCGATGGGCCAAAATGGCACCAAAATATTCAACAACCAGCAGCTTCTTGAAAGCGTGCGCGGCATATTCGGCAACGATCGCTGGCCGTTAATGATGGCGGCCGGAGTCTTTCCGCCGATTCGACGCCTCTTCCGCTCGCTTCTTTTAACGTTTCCGAGTTTCTTCGGCGGATCCGCTATTGTGAGTCTCATCGACACTTGCCAAAAGGCGGTCGATGATCGTATCGAGCAACGGCAAGCAAGTGGTGAAGTTAATGAGGAGCCAATCGATTTTATTGATCTCTTCTTGGATGCTCATGCGGATGACTTGGAAGACGATCAGAATTTTCAGCATTCATATACAAAGGTTTAAGAAAAGAATCAGTTATGTCATGATTAATTAATTTAAGGTGGAAAAGAGGTTAACAAAAGGAGAAATAGTCGGACAATGCTTGGTATTCTTGGTAGCCGGTTTCGACACAACTGCTCTTGCTCTATCCTATACATCGTTTCTGCTGGCAACTCATAGAAAAGCACAGGACAAGGTTCAAAAGGAAATTGATGAAATCTGCACTACACCGGTAAAATTAAGAAAATTAAGAATTTTTTTGAGTTTCTATTATAGGAAGTTTCCTTCGATCAACTATCTCGGCTGAAGTATCTCGATTGTGTCATGAAAGAAACACTAAGGCTATATCCATTAGGAACCATGTAGGTGGATAATTATTCAAATGTTTGATTTTTGATACAATTTCAGGGCAAATACACGCAAGTGCATGCGTGAAACCAATCTAGGAGGTATTGATATTCCAAAGGGAACTGACGTTCTTGTGGATGCATGGAGCATTCATTATGATGAATCCGTGTGGGGTCCGGATGCGAAGGAGTTCAAACCAGAAAGGTACGAAAGAGTCGAATTTGTCAGGATTTATTTTACTTTTCAATGACCGGTGCCTGATGGACTCGTTAATGTTTTAACAATGAATATAAATAATGTTTATTTTAGAGTTAATTATAAGTTGATTTGGGAAGCTATTGCCACGTTAGTTGAGAGAAACTAAAATATGGGTAAATGGGCGAACTGATTTGTGGGAAACAAACGAGTCTTAATTACTATAACTTGTGGGCGTGTCTGATAAGGGAGCTCTATTGTTCTCGTGATTAATATGTGCGTTATCTCATGAATATTAACTGTTGTCATGTGGTAACAACAAATGTGAAATAAATAAATAATAGGAAAGGCCACTGACTAGGATTAGATCTCTCTAAGGCCACTGACTAGGATTAGATCTCTCTAAGGCCACTGACTAGGATAAGATCTCTCTAAGGCCAATGACTAGGATTAGGTCTTTCTAAGGCCAACGGCTAGGATTAGATCTTTCCTAGGCCAATGACAAGGATTAGATCCCTCCTAGGCCAATGACTAGGATTAGATCCCTCCTAGGCCAATGACCAGGATTAGGTCTCTCTAAGGCCAATGACTAGGATTAGATTTCTCCTAGGCCAATGACTAGGATTAGATCCCTCCTAGGCCAATTACCAGGATTAGATCTCTCTACGGCGACTGACTAGGATTAGATCCCTCCTAGGCCAATGACCAGGATTAGGTCTCTCTTTATCTTAGTCATGTTACCGTTATCATCCCTCTGAGGGTGGAATGTAGCCCAAATATGATTACAAAATAGTTTTAGCATTCAATCCAGTCCCCAAAAAAATAATAAAACCAATACTTAAATCACAAACAATTAAAAAAGAACAATATAAAATTGATTTCTTGACAGGTGGGAAAACGGCGATTCGTTTTATCCACGCGGAGCATATATTCCATTCGGGCTTGGCCCACGACAATGCATTGGAATGAGATTGGCGTACATGGAAGAGAAGCTGATGCTCGTGCATATTCTCAGGAAATATTCGTTTGAAACGGGCTCGAAGACGCAGGTGAGATGGGTGGAATGACAGTTTTTGAATTTCGGAAACCGAAGTTTGGATACGAAAAATAGCCGGAATCCGGAATTCTCGACGTATTTTGTGTTAACGTTTATATCAGTGATGGGAAGGACTTGCCCCGGCCCTGGTATTTTCCTAAAAAACAAGGGGTACCGGGTGATTAAAATGGAAGTCGGGACGTGGAACCGGGAATTTCAGTTCTGGTTCTCACTGTTATCGTTGTCTTGACGATCTCACTTGTTGAGCTTCGATAAAAATATGTTTGCTGCGTCTATCAAAAAATGAAAACTCGACAATATTTCATCATCATAATTAATTCATTTTCTTCATAGAGTTTCAATAAAAGCAAATAGTTTACAAATTTTAATAATAAATTAAAGTTTATTAGACCGAATAAATGACTATACGGCGTCATTAGAATTGCAATTATTAGTTCTTCACAACTGTCGGGTTATAATTACTTAATTGTTTTTTTTGTGGCCAAATTTATTTATAGGATAAATTAAATATCAAAATCTGCGAAATCTTACTATAATACGACAACGTAACGGGTTGGAATGGGGATAGGGGGAAAGGAAGTCCCGGTCTCCACGACACGGGTATTTTTCTTTAAAAAAAACCCCAGAGTATACAAAAACTGATGTCCCGGTCCCTTTCCGGGTCTTTAAATTTTCAAGTGATTTAAGGTCCAGCCCGGATTTTCAAAAACCAGAGCCTCTCCACTATGACTGGTTTATATGAAAAGTGAATTTTGGGAATCCGGATTTCCAAAATGGCAATGAAAAAACCGGAATTAGGAGTGGAAAAATGGTCAGAATCCGGGCCATCTCTGCTATAAATCCATTACTGTTATGATGTGGCGTATGACCGTGATTGCGAGTGGCTCGCGCTCAGATTGCACGCAAATGGAAATCGCAAAATCATTAGAGAGCACGTCACAAATCTACGCGGCAACGCAAAATGAGGCACGGCCTCAAAAATTTTTTTATCTCGCATTATACAGAAAAACAAATGTTTTTTTAGTGCTTAAAGTAAAAAATAGTAAAACTCCTTTATTATATCTTATTATTGTCCTTTTCAGAGATCGGTGCCTAATGGAAGAGGAAAAAATAGGATGGAATGAGGTTCTCGTTTAGACGGTCATTCTTTTTTTACATAAATTATAGGCAGCACATATTGAAGAGGAATTGACGAAAAATGTTGTTTGCGACCGAATAATTTTCTCTTCTTTTATTGCTCCATTAGGCACCGATGTCTGAAAAAGACAATAAAATACTTATTAAAAAATAAGTATTTTAAATAATACGTGTGGTTTTTGCAATATGTCCATGGATTGTTTGCAAGATGCGCAGTAATCGTGGCAATGGAGTGCCTCTAAACCCCACAACACACATGCTCTCTTTGTTCTACAGCTATCTGTAAACTTTATTGAAAAAAGTTTAATTATATTAGCTACAGAGACACCCACTATTCTAAAAAAAAATCTCAATTTTGACTCTCGCACGTCAAATCGAAATAATAATAATATTCCTATTTTTACGCGTGTCTTATTATTTTCACATGCACTTTACACAAACATTCTCAACGCCAGTTTGTCAAATTTTCCTAAACTCTCTAGAAATTTTAAAATCTTTACAAAATATTAGATTTTGGCACGTTTTCTGAGCTCGCTTTATTAGCCTTCAATTCGGCGTGCTCTCGATTGTTTATCAAAAATAATAAATTCACAAATAACAATTCATATTCTATCCATAACTGTTCTATTTGAAATATTCTACCAATTAAATACTCAAATAATAGTTTCCTATGCATGTTTTGTTTAACTCATCCTCCCCGACAATAAATAATTTCAAAATAATTTCAGATTCCTCTAAAATTGATGGGCCGTGCTACCACTCATCCCGAAGACGTTTATCTTCACGTCAAGTCCCGTTATTAACCTCCTTCTTCTACCTATTTGCAATATAGTTCACAGCTTTATTGTCGACCAATTACCGCACAATACACAAAGAATGGGTCATTTCAACCTATCGGCACTTTTTTGAAACATTGTTCAACCATTTATCGGAACTCTTTTGTCGCCATCATTGATCATAAATTGTCAATTAGTCCGTACAATAATTGGACAGATGTCAATTTGATGAGAAGCTTATGATTCTTTTGTCATCCGCTTATTATTGTTTTTTTTTATGTTTTTGTTTTTTATTTCTTTTCACACCGCCTGTTTTGACCTTTTTTGGCGTCACATTGACGCTCATCAGTTTTATTTTGATTTTGATTGTCGCAAATAAGGAATAAATGCGAGTTATAATTGGTTACTGTGTTGTATAATTGGATACAGTATTGTTAGAAGGTTTTATTCTGGGAAAATATTTGTTCACAATGATCTTTTAAAATTTAACTTTTAGGACAACTGAAAAACCATTTAATATAGATCCGATTCGTTATAGTTATGATTTCATAGTGTTAAATATTCCATCGATTGTAGAGTATACTAAAAAACCGTAACCATAGTATGATGCAAAGAGAACTAATTGGTAGAACTCACGTGTCGTGCTGAAAACATGCGTAACTATTGGAACATTGAGGCTAATGCCCCTCTTCCAGCTCGGAGAAGAACAATTTGTTCTCGGATTTCTTAGGAAACCACATTTTCTTCTCCATTTCGACAATGGATTTTATTAATTTTTTAAAATGATTATTTCATTTTTTTCATAATCATGAAAATAACCGAACATGAGAATACGTTGGATATCTTTTCTAATTATGACAAGTAGAGAACATTTTTTTATCGTTTGTTATTTTAAAAATATACACGTTAGCCCTGTGATTGATGGTGTAGAGGTGAAGATTTATAGACTTTTAGAAATTCACGCCGAATTTATTTGTGAAAACAGTCCCTCATTGAACGAGCTTCAGTTTAATATTCGAACAAAGGCTGTGGTATTTCCGATATTTTATCAGAGGATGAACAAATTAACAGAAATATTGATTTGTAGTTTACACATGTTTAGTGGCGTTTTAAAATAATAATAATAAAACGACATTGACAATTTAATTTACAGAAGATTTTGGTTATTTTTAAGACAGCATAGTTTACATACAGGTTTTGCTTTTCAAAAAATCTCAAACATTTTCACAATTTTTTGGAAAGATCTTAAGATATATAAAAGAACAAAATTCATATATAAATAAATTGAGATCATTCATAAAACACAAGAAAATTATCAAACTGGCATCAAGCTTTTCATTCCGCCATTCACCGGCGTTAATCGACTTGATTCCACCGATTCGATGAGCTTTCGTATCTCCTTCTTCAATTTCAATCCAGTGTACCGATACTGTGGATTCATATGCCAACTGATGCTCATTAATTGGCTGAGTCTACCCAACGGCTTGTTAATGGCCTGTGTCCATTCTTGTTCAATCGGTGGTCGGATTCCCCGAACGCACACAACTTCGCGCATTTGGTCAAAGCTCGGGTCGTTGTCGACCGATCCGTCGAATGGCTGGCTGTATGGTTTTGCCTGGAATTTCGCTTTTTTATCTTTTTCTAATTTAGTTGTTCATCTAGTGAACCTTGGTTACTAATTTATTTCTAGCAGATCATTTTCAGTTATATTATTTTACACGCCAAGTGGAATTACAAAATTAAGAGCTCATAAAGCCGCTAAACGCCAAATGCAGACCTTCAAAAGATTCAATTTAAAACAACACTTTCGTAAAAACTTAAAGCGTCAGATGTATTTTAATAAAAACCTGGAAATTTGACCTAAATTTTAGTTTTTAATTCGAACGTGAAAATTAATAAAACGTAATAATGTAAAATTTTAATTTCCATTTGGCGTGCAAGAGAAATTAAACATCCCAAAAACCCTTTTCTCCACAATTGAGAAGCTATAGTATTCACACCAAAAATATAATATTTAAGACTCATGTATTTCCTCAAATTGTGTCTTACGTGTCACGTGTCTCACTTTCCCAGAGATTACCCCATTATTCCCATACTATTTTGACTGTGACAATAAAATAAATATATATTCAAGAATACAAAAAAGACATTTCTATCTTACCAAAGCGAGACAGAGGCTGTCCTACCTTTAAAGAAATATCTTCAAACTTCTTCCTCAAATGCACCGGCACCCTTCCATGCCCATCCGACGATATCGAGTCCCCAATTCCACTCGAGTCACTTTGATCCACCGCTATCACCCGTTTATCCTCTTGTTCAATCGATTCTATCCGCTCTTCATCCTCATTTAACTCCGATATAATATTATCCTAAATTCAAACCAACTCACTTTCAACTCAAAACCAATCCAACCTCTACTCTTCGCGCAACTTCCCACATTACCAATGCAATCGAGTATATATCCGCTGCCTTGAATTGCGCAAAATCCGCTGGATTCAGAGTGTTTGACAAAACTTCCGGCGCCATGTACCTTTTGGTGCCAACTTGAATATTAAACCTTTCTGGTGTTATGATTCCTCCTTGGCTGAAAATGATGAGATATTCAATAAGAGCAAGTTTCAAACCATCTCAGTGCCAGCCCAAAGTCGGCGATACAACAAACTCCAGCTCTTTTAACTATGATGTTTTTCGATTTTATGTCTCGGTGAGCAATCTCCGGTTTTTGGTAGTTTCCAGTTCCATGGACAGCGGTGTGCAGATGCTCGATGCCACAGACACAACTAGAAGTTATTTACAATTGATCGGTGCCTAATGGAAGAGCAAAAAATTATGGGAGGAGAAAAGGTCTTGTTTAGACAGACACACGGCCATTAAGGCCATCGAATCTCTTCCTCTTTTGTTTCTCATCAATGTTGGTTATCTATTTTTTGTTAATTATTTTATGAAAATTGGTTTAATTCAATGCAACCCTGGTGCAATCCCTCTTGAAAATGAGGCTCTAAAATATGCCTTACTTAATTAACTTAATTATAAATAGAACCGCAAATTTTCAAGTGCAAAGTTTTCAATCAAACCTATAAATGAGTCGTAAAGCTTCAATTGTTGTCAACGTCTCCTCGCGTCGCAGATAATCCGACAGAGAGCCGAGCTCATGATAATCCGTCACAATAAGCATCTTGGTCATTGAGTCTTCTTCGGTCCAGATATCAGCTGCCACAAATTCTAAACTTCAACATTATTTATCGCTGTATTTACTCTTTTTCTACGCAGAATATTTTCGTGGTTGATCATGTTCGTCTGATAGACTTCGCGCTCGTTTCGCCACGAGTCCTCGTCGGTGGTATAGAATGTCTTGACAGCGACGAAGCTTCCACGATATGTGGCTTTTCTCACCTCACCGTATCTGAAATATTGTTTCTGTTAGCTCTAGAAAACCAATTAAATACTCATTTCTAATTAAGTTAAATGATAATCTATTTTACCTTCCTTGCCCAATTTTCTCAATTATTGTAAGATCTTGTCGAACCGTTCGTTGAATGAGAGTTGCTTGACCAGATCCGCTTCTGAAATAAATTGACGGTTAAATGGCTTCTGCAGAGTTAGTTAATACCCAGAATCGTCTAGGAGCATTTTATGTGTGTCCAAGTAGGATGGATGGATGTCCTCTCGTTTGTAATTGTTCTTCTCATCTGAAAAACTTCATTTTTCCGATCTATTGGCTTAAAATTCTAGAATTAATAAATTAAAGGAAAACGGAGTGATTTCTTAAGAATTCAGCAAGAAGTTCCTAGTGTTTTTAAAATTTTTTTAAAAATTCTTCACCCCAAATGAATTCGTTTGAACCGGCGTTCAAAAAGTGTTTTAAACCTAATATTGGGTTGAGGAATGAGTTTGTAGAGTTGTTAAATTATCTTTTGCTTTACAAAAATTTTCTTGTTATCTGGCAAAGTTTATATATTTATTTATTATATAGCGCTTTTTCTGCTCTTCAAAACTGTTTTTTTAGTTTGTTCCGCAATTTTAAATTTACATCATTTTTCAGGCCTAGAAATGAACTATCCAGGAGGCAAAAATCAGCTGCTCTTCTTCGCTTTTCTTCGAAAGCATCAATAAGCCGAGGAATATGCATTTTGTATGGATAAGGTGTCTTACAAGAGAAGTATAAAAGCTCAATTGAGTAAATTAATTTGTTCCGATTCACTTCGGCTTCCTGAATCTTTTAAGATCTTTCTCCATATTTGAATTATGATTACGGATTCCCGATTATCCTTTATAACTTTGAATAACAAGCTTTCAAGAAACCACAATGGAAAACATGTACTAGCAAAATGTAAATTAATTAGAAAATGGTCTAAAGGAGAATAAAGCTGTGGTGTGGTCTGGGGCAAAAAGAGAGAAGGATAAATTAAACTTTGACTTTTTAAAATTTTGTCTACCTTTTCGAACATAAAAACAACCAAATTACAAAGAAAATTATTTTAATATAATGATTATTTATGTAGCAACCAATTTACAAAGTAAAACAAGAAACCCCGTTATTCACCTAATGAAAATGTCAATTAAGTGTTTATTTTACGGTTACACACGTATACGTACAAATCAGTGATGTGAGGGACCCCCCCCCCCCCCCCCCCCGACCCGGGTATTTTTCTAAAAAAGGGATCCCGGTCCCGGGTCCCGGGTAGGAAAAAAGGGAAGTCCCGGTCCCGGGCTGGGAGAAAGGGAAGTCTGTGTATATTGTCATAGTGGTGTTTTTTGATACATATTGTTACATAATTTAAAAGGGAAAGGTTCGCTCGTCTATTGTTCTCACTCTTCCTTCTTTTTAATTGTCACTTACCGTTCAGTGATGGGGAGGACTGTCCCGGCCCCCGGGTAGGGAAAAGGGCAAGTCGCGGGCAGGGAAAAAGGGATGTCCCGGTCCCGGGTTTTGAAATGTTCAATTTGTTAAGGTCCCGCCCGCCCGGAATTCCAAAAAACGGGGTCCCTCCCATCACTGGTACATGTATAACTTTACATATGTTTAGAATAATCGTCGAAAAATATCTATAAATCCTAGTTTCTGGCGAATATTTTTGATGAGCCTACTGTAACTGAGCTCTCATTTGTTCTCTTACACTTATTAAGTCTAGAAATTAATTTCCACGTTTTTTTGGTCGTTTATATTTTGTCAAAATAAAATTATTTTTATATATTGTCATCGCCAAATGCGATTACCACCGTAAAATGTGGCGCATTTTTTGAAATATTATTTTTTCTTGTTTTTTATGATTAATTTCCACATTAATTCACGATTGAAACAAATTCTAAAGCATATTCTTCAATTTATTTTAGCAAAAACAGTAAAGAACCAGCATAAACAAGGAAATAATCATAAAAATTAAATGAAAAAAATATTCAAAAAGTGCGCCACATTTTGCTGTGGTATTGGGCGACGACTATATATTTATTCTGAAGGATATCAAATTTCAGGAAAAAAATCTAACAAAGATTGAACTGCAAAAGTTTTTTGAGCCGCCCATAAAAATCAAAGCAATAAAAAATAGATGGTCTAGATAGTTTCTAATATTTACTTTATATTAAATATTTAATTGCATCACGTGACGCGTGAAATACTAGAATACGCAGTCAAAATTTTAGAAATCCTACATGTCATTTATCGTGCAATAGAATCATTTTACGGGGTATAACCGAGATTGATGGAGTTCTGGATTCCGAAATTAAAATATCGTCATTCCGCCCATCTCGCTTGCATACCAGTGATGGGAGGGACCTTTTGAAATTTTCAATTTTCTAAAGGCTCGGAATTCCAAAAACGGGGTCACCTCCTATCACTGGTGCATACTATCCGCTATAGAAAAACGAGGTCTCATTTAATGCTCCAGACCAGAGATAGGAAAAATGTGAGTTTTTGAATTTTGGAATCGAAAAATTTCCGGAATCTCGGCCGTATCCGGTGTTAACGTTTATAAAAAATATGAATTTTCGCAATTTGGAATTAAAATATAACCTTTCGGAACCGGAAGTCGTAATCAAATGAAAAAAAAACGAAATCCGGAATGCAGAATTCCACCCATCTCTACTCCAGACACCATTTCCCTATTTAATTTGAATAATATATGGATTATCTGAATTAAAATAATCATTATAAATATAAATCTCAACTAAAGCCCCCTATCCCTTAAAAAATAAGAAGAACGGGAATTGAATTTCGTAAGACGACGAAATCATCAAGACGTCAAAAATGGCTAGATTGCGGCCAAACCAGAAAAAAGTAAAGTTTTTATTTTATTTTATTTGTCCATTTTGTATAGGTTAATATGCGTAAAAAACGCGGAAATTAATTTCTAGACCCAATAATAAACTAATTGAAAATTGAAATGATACTTCAGTCCCTCGTCTTTAAGCCGTTTTTTGACAACAAATTTCTATACAAAAAATGTTAGAATCAATTTTTTTCCTTACAGGAGAACCACGGTTAAAATTAACAAAATGTGATTTCAATTTAACTTCAATTATTTTAAAATCGAGTCTTTCAAGTAGATGCAAAAATATATGCAAAATATTTACGTGAAAAACTATATGAAACGCTTACTTTGGCGAGAAGGTGTAATTCTTGTAACCAACCTTTATACTTTCTGAGCCTTTTATAAACTGACATTGAGCAGCATATTAAAAACATAGATACAAGCACAACTATCGTCACTGATAACGATATCACAACAAGGTTTGACCCAGCACCGGTTTCCGCAGAATCTTCATAGTCTAAAAACCTCTTTCAGATTCACCAATAAATATTCCCAACCAGGTTCATCGAGGAACACATATGGCGGTGGCTCAATATCCCTATTACAATAGTTTCCTTCGTAGCAACAGGCAATGCTTCTTGGCCTTCGTGGTGACGATTTCCATGAATTGCACTGAACTACAAATCATTATAATCAATCAACTCGCGTACCGTTAAATGAGACGCCCCTGATCCTCTTTCAAGACTAGCGCATCCATATAAATGCCGCGTTTGCATGCGATCTTCCTCCTCATCGTAAAACTGAAAAACGTCATTTACAAAAATAATTTTAAAAACTTCTTAAAGGATACTTCTTCAATTGAATGATAACAAGCAGCGTGATCGTGTTTAAGACAAGTCGAGTTATGTCCACACACTTCTATACCATAGTTGCAATAGCAACGATTTGAGGCGATATTTCGGATGATCTGTCGATTCTTCATTTCCTTTAGGACGCGATTTCTGCAAAAAAATCGTTTTCGATGTGATCAATGGGCTCCGCCCCCTATGAAGAAGGTGGCCAATAGAAATGTGTGGAAACGGTGTTTGGAATAATGTGTGGGCGTGTCCCTAATTTAATGGAGAACATTTCGAGTCTAATTATTAGCGTTGTGCCTCTTTCAAAGCAATGTTGTTTTGTCTCGGGTAACAAAATATGGTACCCTATTTATCCGTTTTATTGGATTTCGTTCGTACACTATTTCGAAGGTGGTGGGGGGTGGTGGGGGGAGAGATAGGTTTCTCTCATTTCATGTCTAATGTCTCCACACACTCGTCTGTCATCAGAATATTTAATGAATACAGTTCTACTCAAAATAAAAGTTGGAATTTTTTATTGACTAATCGATAACAAATTTTTGGATACATTAACTATCAAAACAATCAAAATCTATAAAAATAAAAAGCATATATATCTAACAAGTTTAGCACATTAAAGACATTTGAATCTATCACATAAAAATTCCATAAAACTATCATAATCTTGGCTTAAAGATCTTCTAAATCCGTTAAAAATAACATCATTCGAAATTCTATAAAAACTGTTGGCGACCCAATATGTCACTGTTGCGTACGACGGTCTCTTTCGGTTCCCATTTCTAGTGAAAGTTGCTTGGCTCAAATCGGCCATCCAAGATTCCCAGAAGCTCTTTATTCTATTTTTAAATGGTTTGTTCACATCAACGTCCAATGGTTGAAGATACTTAGTCAGTCCGCCCGGTATAACTGCTAACGTGCACATCTGATTAAGCTCCTCTAGTACTGTCGGTTCTAGATGACAACGAGCCGAATCCATTATAAAAATCCACTTTTTCTGATCAGGATTTTTAGAAAAAATTGGTCTCCAAATGTTATCGATCTAATCCCTTATGCAAGGTAGAGTGGTGTCAGATAGGAATGCTCCATATTTGTCATCCTTCCGTTTTCCTAACACATTTTATGGGACTTTTCATGTGTCTATATTGGTTTTGTCAGTTGACTGATCGTAAATCTCCTTGTTAAGTTTTAATAAGATATCTCATCTTTATTCATCCCTCAAGTTGTTTATCTACTATACCATCAGGAGTGTTTCATTTTCATTACCACTTAGAATTTATCTTTAAATGTAGCCATATATTCATTTTTAATCCTTATATTCCTTGTATAATGATTAACATAAGAGCAACAACAACAAACAACCATTTCCCCCCCCCCCCCCTTCTCCCATCGGAGGAGGAGAAATTCTTCACTACTTTTGTGCATAACAACCTCTGTTATATTTTCTTTTTTGATCGAAATGAGCGAAACATAACTGCCTGCGTCGAGGAATCCAATGAAACGGATAAATAGGGTAACTTGACCATGTTCGGTGATTTGTTCTTTTTGGCATATTTTACATAAAAATTAATAAATAATAATAGAATAATTCTATGACGACCGGAATTATTTATTTATTTATTATTCACCAAAATAACATTTAAACAATATAAATTGTAAATGGTAAGGTAGGGAATAAAATAAGATGAACATATGA